>OX388352.1:38236023-39486023 GCA_947579665.1 Sympetrum striolatum | reverse complement strand
AGCCGTAGATAGATGCAATGAAAATTACTAATATTTTTGTCAAATTACAAATTAATATATTCAATTCAGTGACCTAATACTAATATAAAATCGCCTTTAGTTCATTCGATGATAACATCATTCTATCATTTTCATTTCATCATCTCCTATGGCGTATGAGAAGAATATTTACATAAATTAAAAATTACAATTCCTGTGATATCCAGGATGAAGAAACCTCCTGACATTTTACGTTAGATTCCATGAATACTCCATTTTATGACTTAATAGAAAATTTAGATTATGCTGATAATGGGAAATATGACCGTTTAGAGTATTAGTAATGTTGTAATCTTTGTGGTGAAATGAATTTCATCTTTCCGTCCCTCTAGGTAGAAACCACCTAATAGCAATTTGATATATTCCTTGCACAGAAATCCTTCAAAATTAGTTGATGTCTAACAAGTAAATCCTCTTTTACCTTAATAAATTCGAAAGCTAAAACCTTTAGCTGATAAAATAAATATTTCAGAAATTAAATTTACTCTAAACAACCATGCGGTTTATACCAAACGACAGAAAGGTAATACGAAGAGAAACAAGGATGATATTGAATAAATTACTCGAGTACATAAAATAGAATCTCTTCAATCGCTAAATCCCTTCAATAAAAGTCTCATTTGTATAACAATATCCTCGCGTAGAAATATGAAATAAAATAATTTTGCAATGTCCGGAACATCACATTATGCCTATCATACTTTTGATCAAACAAATTGACGACTTTCTTTATTATTTTATGAACTGATTATTAGTTACATCGTCATTTAAAATATAGCGGACTGTGGATCCGTTGCTCATAACACTACAGACTATATAAGTTACATACTCAACATGCAATAAGAAGGAACAATTATTTATGATGATTACTTTATCTGTATTTACCTTACAAAAATTAAATTATCTTTAATATTGTAATCTTTTTCTCTATTTTAAAACCTTTCAACACATTTCTACAGGTTTTTCTCATTTATTTCTCAACTTATCTTTTTCGGCGTTTTTCTGCAATGGATTTTCCTTTCGTTCTAAATTAATTACTTTTTAATTGTTCCACAAAAATATTCTTTCTTTCCATATTGCCTATTTATTTCCTAATTTATTGTACAGAAAACTGTATATACTATTTGTTACATTCTTGTTGTATACGTTTGTATTAGATAAGAGTTAAATGAAAAATCGGCATTCCTAGTCCAAATTCCATTCGATAAGACGTAATATAATATGTCTTTATGAATGTAAATGAACTTCGAGTATTTAGGAATGTTCGGGCAATATGAATTACCGTGATTTCTCATCCGTCGATTTTTTCTTCCAAGAGGAAACGCATGAACAAATTAAAAGTGTTCCCATGATGCTCTGTGGCGAGTTTAATTCGTCTTCATACTACATGTGAGTTACAGCGCAGAAAACTTGTTTTCGTAGTTACAAAATTTTTGCAGTTAGGTTCTTAAAAATATGAGATAATTATTCTTAAAATGCACACCAACGATTAAAACTATGCTGCTTATTAGTCAAAGAGTAGTAAACCGTTATGCATTGCTCGATTTTTGGCAATGGATACAGTTGGCTCTGTTGATATGTTGTGAAGCCCAAGATGGCGTGTCTGGCAATATGGAATGCGGATTTGTATTCCATATTGTCTGACTTGCAAATGTGGGCCCACCTTGAGCGTGTATGTGATGAGAACGAAGATTGCATTTGTGACTTCCACAAATAGATGAATGTAAACGAATCATCTCTGTTACGTAAAATAATAACTGTTTTATAATAATTTTTATATTAATACACTTTAACAAGTAAGTTATCGAATAAAATTATTTTTCTGTTCCGATAAATAATTCTTTTAAGATTTTAAATTAAGAGCAATCTCATAGTTGCATTTTGTATAGAATAAACATATTTTTTCCCAAATTTACATGATTATCTGATTTTAACCACCATATTCCAAATTACCGACTATTCCACATTACCCTCCAAGTCCCTCCTTTTTCGGTTGTAGGTTTTATAAATATTATGGGAAGATAAACAAATACTCATTGTAAAATGGTTGAAGTTCATAATGAAGTGTATTTGAGAGCTGACAATATGGAGTATTGTGAGTTCGATATAGAGATAAATTTACAAAATCCAATGGTATTTCTTAATACCCGAACTTACTCTATAGTCAAAATACAACTGCACCCATAACTCTGCAATATTCGATATTACCTCAATTTTACCCATCCTTACGAGACTTTTATAATCGCGATCGCACTCAAATATCGATCGCGCCTAAATTTATTTTCCGCTCTTGCAGCCAACATCGGAGGCCTTCTAGGACTCTGCCTGGGATTCAGCTTCCTCAGCGCCGTGGAAATAATTTACTTCGCCACTCTACGATTGGGACTCCTGAGAAAGAGAACTTGAAACAGAAGATGCTACCCGTCACGATACGAGAAGCATCCCTAGCGAATGTCAGAAGGTGGATCGAAAAAGTGGCGGCCATTCTCTGGAATGAGTAGTATAGAGCCATCCGCCTTCGGCTCTAGTCAAAGGAATGCAGCCTACACAAAGCAGCACGCTTCTCCGGCAAACCCTTGGCCACACCGAAAACCACCCAGCACGCTCTACCCACTCACTTCCCTATTCCAACATCACGCAAGGCCTGGGGCGACACATATATAGGATGCCCTATATATCTCTGGAACGCTTCCAGCCATTTTTATTTTATAAATACCGCGAGAACCATATACATTGGAAGGAAACGAGCGGTGGCATGTAATGAAAGGCTTATAGTGGAGAGAACATTTTGGCAGATATTTAGTATGCGGTGTCCTCTTCGCGCCGGAAATTGCGTAATCTCGGCGGAACGAAAGATGCGATAAATGAATTAAGGGAAACTGATCGAGATGGAGCGACCCGTGTGGATGTAAAAAAGTTACGAATTGGGAGAAATATAAATCGTAGTAGCTGTTCCCTGAAGAGGCATCTCCGTCACAGAACTCGATTACGCGCGAGATAAGGGCTTTCTGGATAGGATAAGCTGAAAAGATGAAGACGGAGAAGAAATGAAATATAACGGGTCGAGGAGGGAGGAGGAGAGAGGAGAGTGGAAAACATTCCCCTGAAAAAGAGAAAAGGCCGAGAGATAAAGAAAGTAAAACAAGGAAAAAAACGGGAGGGAATGACGTGGGGGAGATTAAAGAAGTCAAGAGGAGGGGAAAAGAAAAAGATTGAAATGTCGAAAGTGTGGAGATGGAATGGGCAGGAGGAAAGGGGCGGAGAATAGTGAAAGGTGGCGGGGAAAAGTGAAAGATGGGTGGGCGTACGAAACGCAAAGTGAGCAAAGTGAAAGGGAGAAGGGTAAGTTAAAGTGAGAGGAAAAGTATGGCGGTGGAGGGGACGGGTGAGGTGAAAGAAAGGAGAGCGAAACGAGGTGATAGTGAAAGGAAGAGAGGAGGAAAAGTGAAAGGGGGAGAGAGTGAAAGGGATAAGGATGGAAAATATGAGACTGGGAGATGGGGTCAGAGGAGATGAAGAGGATGTGGAGGGGGGAGGAAATGGATAGAGAATGGAAGGAGTGGGGGGAGTGGGGTAGGGGAAGGAGTGGAGGGAGGGGAAGGATTAGGAGGGAGTAGATGGAGCTTGGGGCGGGAAAGCGAGATGAAGGGTCGGCTCGATGAAGAAGGAACGGGTGGGGATGCGGGGGAGTGAAATGGAGAGATGAAAGTGGGAGGAGAGGAGGAAGGAGGGGAGGCCGGGCCGATAATTAGTGGACAGGAGAGGAAGCGTGTAGCGGCGTCGCTCACGACGACAGTAAGACGTAAGAATAATGAAAGGGGAGGAGAAAATGGCACAATTGTGGGGAGGAAGTGGTTGCAGTTACGCTGGCGAAGGCTAGGAAACAATGGGATGCAATGAAGCGGCGAGAAACGGAAAGGAGCGACTGGCGAAAACTTTATATGTGACATATAGGATGTATAACATTATTAATCAAGGATAACACTATTTATTAAAACACCCATTTCGATTGAAAGTTATTCGTCCGTAGTATATATTGATCATTATTATCATCACCATCTCCTACCATGCTTTTTCCATTAGGCATACATAAAGAGATTAAACTTTTCGCATAGTTTTCCTATAATTTGAAGTGGTGATTTTTCCCGATCGTAAAAATCTTTTTGAGTACGATTTCTAACAAGTTCTCAGTCGTATGGCCGATGTAAAGATTTGAAGGTGCATGAGATTGCATCGTTTTGGAAACATATGAAAAAGTCGGAGGGATAGTACGATATAGTAGGGGAATGGGTGAGCGGGTGGCGAAGGAAAAAAATGAATAAGTGTAGGGTGTGAGGGGGAGGGGTGTGAGGAGGAGGAGTGTTAGAGGAGGGGTGGCATGGACCCAGGGGAGGGTCTTGCTGTTAAAAATGAAGTCGGCGGAGCGGCTAGGTTCCCGCGCCACTTTCCGCGTACATCCTCTATTTCACCATTTCTCCCCACCTCGGGAAAGGAAGTGGCAATAGCAAGCGGGACGGAGATCACATGACCGGAAATCTGGCATCATTTATCCCCCTCGACGCTCCCTCCTACACTCTCTCTTCTTTCTCTCATCCACCTTCCTCCCTCGTACATCTCTCATCTCTTTCCTTTCAACTCTCACTTTTCCCTCCTTTCCCCACAGTTCCCTCGCGCTATCATTCTCTATCTCCCGTTCCAAATTCCTCTCTCCGAACAGATGAATCCGATTTTTAACCTTTCCTTCCTCTCCTATTCTCGGATTCGTCTCGTTGTTTTGTTCCCTCATCCACCTCTTCCTTCTATCTCCTTCGTCCATCCATCAACGCTCCATCTGACTTTAATCACTAATACACCATTCCCAAATATTTATCCAATTCCTCATTTATCACCCATCCTCAGCTCTGCATTCACCCCTTCTCACTCACTCCTCTTTATGTCTCTGGAGATGGGGGGATGAATCTTGGGCCAGCAGTCTCTACTCCCTTTTGGCCCCCATTCGACCCTCCGAGCGCCCCCATCCGTTTCCCCTCCATCCAATCCCATGTCCTCGCTAAACCTTCCACCTCCCTCGCTTTATCTCTCTGCATTTTCTTCGTGTTCCTCATCCCACTTTCGTCTCGCCAATATCCCGCCATTTTTCTTTCGTTTTCGTCGAATGGGGCATCTTTCCTCTTTCCTACCAGCGTACCACAATTGGCCGCACGATCCCCTAACCCTAATCAGTTGAAGCCAATTTTGCGCGATCTATATGAAGAGGCACTTGATTACCAGTAGTCAAATTTGTCTGCCAGATTTTTTTCTCCTTTTCATCGCTAGATTTCTATACGCCTGCGGTGAAAATGTAGGTGAAGTAATGAGTTAGCGCAAAACTGAAATAAATTTGGTTCAATCAAACTCGAGATTGTTTTATTTACTTTGTTTCTCATTTCCTTTCCATTCTAACCCATGGGAGTTTGCTTAATAAATGGTTTCATGGCTTCGGTGCGCGAATTTGGAATAACAGAAATGTATTTTTTTTTATATATAGAGTTTTAATTCTTCATTATCAAGAACGCATACCGGACGATTGCCAACAAATTTTTTCACCAATTTTTAATTGCTTTTTCAGTTCCAAAACCTGAATATGAAATTATCTTGCAATGAAAATAATAGAAAATCCTTCAACGAAAATTGCATTTTCGTTTTATTAGTTTTGTGAATTTCACCTGCTGACATTTTAAAAATTTTGGTGAAATAGAGTACTCAGCCTATTTTTCATGTCGTGCAACACTAAAGTAAAAATTCTAGCTTCATTTCAGACTGCGCAGCTTTTGATATTTCCAAAGAATGATCGGAGTATCCACGGGTAATTGGTCATACATATTACCAGGCTATGACTTCCAAGGACTCTTGGAAAGTCGGGAAATTTATTAAGGTAAATTTCTTCTAAGAAATTCGAATAAATTAAGTAGACATTTGACATAGGAATTTCACCTTAATATCTTCAGTAATTTCACTAAATTGCAATGACTAGCAATTCCTTGAAGAAACCGTAGCATATGTAATTCATTAAGAAGAACAGGATATTTGATCAAAAAAAGGACTTCTTATCATTTTTACTAAACACACAGTTTATACTTAAGTGAATTAACAAGCTAGCATTCTCATTAAATTTACAATTATATTTCAAATTTGAGATCCAAACCTTACATTGAATGTGGGCAGTTAAAAAAGATTTAGTGATAAACAGTAAATGAAATTCTAGAAGATATCATTTAACTTCCTCAAACAACCAAATTTCAATGAATGTGGAAGGAAAAACGTCTAATTCATGCCTATGTTATAAATAGAGGAAGCTATGAGCCCATCTTATCTATCCAGCTCATCTATGCTTCCCGTTTGAATTGGCTTATCGTAGTTGATATCTAATGCCTTTAATTCATATAAAACCTTTTCTAGGCCACATTTTCCATATGTGGTGCAATCAAGGCAATTCAAAAAGACTAGATGTAAATCTGTGTCACATATGAAGGAGCGCTGCTAGCCTCCACATCTTTCCCATTCGGCGCTCTAGTAGATAAAATCCTTTTGAAAAGGCACCCTATAAGGACACCAATCCCATTAAGCTGTACTTCATTAAATGATTAAATAAGGCTTTCGATAATTCAAACAAGAGTAAATGTGAATTTGATATGCTGAAGCGTGACTTCGTGGAATGGAATAGACATTTCAAAAAATGAAAAAAACAGAAGATGTCACCACGGTGACGAAACCGGTCGTGTTTGAATAAATCACTGCCGAAGATACAAAGTTTTTTCATTTTTGGAAAAGAGTAAATGTGATAAGCTTAAGTCAAAACGGATACATGCCTTTATAAAGGAATCAAACGTTTTCTCGAGTCATGATATTCAAATGAAGGAATAATTATCCTCCATATATTCCCTCTATGAAATGGGTAAATTTTATATGTAGCGTACATTCTGTATCTAATTCACGTAGATATGAATAAATTAAGCATGCTTATATATTATTCACTACCACTTTCCTGGATTTAAAGCTCATTGTAAGCAACTCCCTATATTTCCTAACAAGCGTTGATGGAATAAACAATTCTCATGCAATTAGAAATCATTAATAAATTGTTTATGGCACAAACTTTTGCTCGTTATATATTCATTAATATAAATTACCATTTTAGCAATTAGCTTGAAATTTATTATTTTGATAGGTCAAACTTATCGCATCAATACCCATTTTAGAGGGGAAAGCAAGAATAAGAACAAAAATTATGTACCTATTGAACTCTTTTCGAAAACTATACGCTTATTCATTGTACAATACCGCTTTAAACAGGACAGTTGACAAAGTTGTCTAACGCGACGTTAAACATCTTACGCAAACAATCTCTCGAGTTTTAAGTACATGACTACAAAAAAATTAGCAAAAGTTTATAAACTAGGCCAATTTCAAATTGGATACAAATTACTCTAATTCAAAATTACTAAATAACCTAAAATAACAACAAGAAAATTATGCTTTTCTGACACAGAGATGGGTTTTTCCCAGAGAGCTTTGGGATATTTTTCAGATACGCGCAATCACAATAAGATAAAGCAAGCACGAGGTAAAAACTACGATAAATTGAGACAAGAATCAACCTTTAAAACATATAGAGCTAACCCTGGACTGATTGACTAAAATTCCTGGAAAATGGAAGTTGGCCTTTCAGTTGATCTCATTTCCGAGAATTATGAAGGAAGTATAATATTAATATTCTCATATTAATATTTTTCATGAAAAAGGCAATTAAGATTAATTGCGGAATTGCCATTATTTTTATGATCAATCCTTCTCCGATAAATATGAATCTGAAATTATATTAAATAGCATATTTTTGAATTAATAGCAGGCCTACAGCAATCAAGATTAATTGCAATTCGTTATTAAATACGATATTACATTCAAGGCAATGCTCTTATTTTAATAGATATAATTATAATCATTCTAAAGCGCTACAGTAAAGTAGCACGCGAAAATAATCAGTACACTGGAAGGACAGCAATATTATTTTGTTAAAACTTACATCTATAAAACACATTAATATCTATTGTAGCATTCCTCTAAAATATTTGTTCATCATTTTACTCATTTTAAGTTACTATTATTTGGTATGTACATAATATCAACGCCCCAGATTTCAATTTTTATTTTAAAAAGATCCAACCACTGACGTCAGGTTGATTATATGATATTTCAGATATCTATTTGATGAGTAAACGTAATTCGAAAATTACTAACAAGAGCTGTAGTCGATCCTCAATTTATGATAACAAAATAGAATTGGAACTTTATTCTTAAGAGAATAGTTAACACTAGGTACATTCCTAATTGTACATCAAGAAATGCATCAAACTCACCATCAGCAAAAAACATGTGTTCCTTCGCTACTTGATGGAGAAGATTCATATGACAGTGGGCAAGCAATGCAGGTAAGTTTGAGGCTAGCACTGAGCTTTTGCAATGCTGATTAAGTATTTCAGCTACAATGAATACATAGCAAATTTACACTTCGTGTGTCTAAATGTTTCTAATTCAAGTTGATTAAGGATGTTCAGTTTATAGAATCGCGCCTCTACAAATGAATTGTTCTCGAAATTATTGCAAAAAGTGTTCTGAAACATGTCTTACAATGTAAGATGCCCGATTATGGGTATTTTTTTTCACTTGTAATTACTGCAGCTTAACAAAATCCTGTGTAACCTGAAGAAGCGCTACCAGTTTTTTCTCGTAATTAGCGCTTCTTCAAAAATCATGCATGACTTCGTTAGGCAGCAGCAAATACAAGCGTAAAAACCTACCTCCCAAAATTTTTAAACCTCCCCTTAATAGGCCACCTTACCATATACTAAAATTAAAAAAATATATTAATTGGCGATCAATTTATGCTGAAATATTATATTAGTTCTTATATATATATATATATTACACTGTTTTTAGAAGTCTAAGGATGCTCAGTTAAAAGAATCGATCTTTTGTTAGTGCAAAATTCTCAAAATTACCGCCAAAATATTTTACTAACGAGACAGATCCGTGAATACGCCTCTTGTTCAATAAATAATATGATTGACATACTCTCAATAAATGATGACATGAGATATAATATAACGTTTTAACGAATTTATCGAGTATGAATTTGTTCTGAAATATTACGTCCTTTCTCAAACTTTCTCTGAAATCTCTCAGTACTTCATCCTTTACTGAAAACTGTTGACCTCTGGGGGTACTTATACCGATGCGAGAACAAAAAATTTACTCAATTGATAGTAATTATATACATATCACAGTAAGTAGGTGCAAGACATGGCGGCAGTTACTTGGGTGGTTTGAATTTATAAATACTATGTAGAAATAAAAATACAATTTACGTTATATACATAGTCAAAATTTCGATATTCCAAAGAGTATTTTATCATGAAGCCGTTTTGAGAATAGGTTACTTCTAATTAGGGGAACACTGATCTGCTGGAATTGCCCTAGAAGGAAGGAAAACCCCTCAATAAACCTCCCTTAGGTAGTAGTCATAACATATACAAGAAAAATAAAAAATAGACCTTATAAAATCAATAAACCAATACTCATAAAATATGAATTACCCTTTTAACAATAGTTGTCCAAAATATTAAATTTTCATTCATCCACTTGTCCATCACTTAAACAAATCACACCTTTTTTCTCTACAAAACGTTCTTCAACTTTGCCTTAAAGGTACGCATACGAGGTGGAAATGGCTCGAAATTCTCGCAGGCAAGAAGTTCCACAACCCAATTGTTCTATTACAGAAATAGTTCTTTCCTACATTTGTACTCTGAGGGAGGGGTTTAATTTAATTATTCTTCCTACCGTAGTACGATCGCTTTTCTAATCTACCGCTGATATTTGTCCATGCCGGTTGACCGCAATACGCTTTATAACGTATTCCTTACCTACAGAAATTCTTCCTCGTATGTAACGAGTCCCATTATAGTTCTTCTAACCTTTTAGAGACACTCGCGGTCGTTTCGATATTCACTTGAACGTATCGCGCTGCATTTCTTAGCACCATTTCGACTTGCTTTGCTTGCTATACTTGTTGTGGATCCCATGTAGTTTCATCAAATTCCTGACAAATGAATTGTTCGCTGTTTCTTAGGAGCTTGAACTACTTTCTCCTAATAACGTCATGATGAAGTGTAACGCTGCATATGCCTTTTTTACTACGCTGTTAATACGAATCCTATCCCAGTTCTTGTAACATTTTAGTGACACTCGCAGTTATTATAATTGAATACCTGAGTCGCGTTGGCCATTGGTTTTATAACAAGTTACTCGTGCACTGTGTCCCTTATACGCAAACACTAAACGTTTTTTCATGTAGATCGCTTCTACCCTCGCACCCCTCATCTGCTACCTGCAAACACCTCCCTTCTTTCCTCCCCAACCCTCCCATCCCCTCTCCGATCCTCCCGCACATCCCCTTCCTCTCATCCTTCTCACTGTCCTTGTCCTCCCTATCTAATCCTTGCACACTTCCTCATCCTTCCCCTTTTCCAAATTCCATTTTCCCCTATCCTTCGCAAACAGCCTTATAAACCGATTTTTCACCATTCATCTCATTCCTCAATAATGATAAGTCCGGCAATTCTTTCCAAGCAATAGATACCGGTGAATAAAAGTATGCGATATTATCGATAGTAATAACTAAAAGATCAGAAAAAAAATTTGACAAAATATAGAAATACACAACCAGTAAGTTAATGTAATACATAAATAAAATAGCCAGTTTACATTTAAATCAATGATATCTACAAACATAACAACATAAGACAAACAAAAAAAACTTCATGGATAGCGTCCATACAGTAATATGATAGATAAAAACGTACTATAAAAAACATTACCTATACAATACATACAGTATATAGTAGTCTAGATTGTATAAAACAGACATTAAGGTAACTTTAAAAACGAGAAAGAAGTAGAAGGGTAATGTACAAACACAGAGAAAGCATACGATGAGACCAATATGAGTCAAGTATTTAATGGATAGAGGAGATTTCTTTTCATTGCTTATGACAGGGTTTTTACAAGAAAGATTTGAGCAAGGATAGAGAAATCAAAGAAGATGACTAAGCAAATCCTAGTAGTAGTATTGCTAAAAGTGCTTCGACAGCTTAGGTAATTTCGCACATTGGCTCCCACCGGGATACGAACCCGGGACCGCTTTCAACAAAGGCAAACGCTATCCGGGAGCCTAGCAAATCCTTTTTTGAAAGAAAGGAGTAGCGTAACTTTTAAATAAAAAATATCTCGCTAAAGAAAGAAATATTCACATAATATTATAAACACCATCAATCTACCGTTTTCGACATCATAAGCTCATATAGAGGTTACACAGGCATGTAAGTAAAATGTCTCTTTATTAACTTAACTAACTCTAACTTTAGATGGCCCGCTACGATATCCGTGAAGGCCTACCAGAAACCATGAAAATAATTACATATTATATTATATAGAATATATTATATTATATAGTATATTATTATATTATATAGTATATTATAAAAGGCAAATACGTAGATTTAGTTAGTATTTGATAATTTTAGATAATATGAGAGAATGTATTAGATGTAAAGGAGGTACATACAAGGTAATGCTGTATTTTCTGACTGGATGATAATTGCATTGTCTTGTATTCAAATTAGTGCAATTGCGTTGGAGCAGTCACAATGTATTAATTGCTGGTAAATGAAATTGGGACAATTGTACTAATTTTACTGGTAATAATAATTAATCGATATAGTTGTAATTGGGTGTTAATTATAATGTGGTAGTGTAGTTATTTGAGGATGATGTATGTGCTATATTAGTACTAGACCTTTTACTATTGCAGTTAGAGTTGAATACATTATTGTGTCATTCTACAGTGTATTTATGTATTTGTGTCGATAGTACTATGACCACTAAGCCCATCTGTAACAAATAAATTATAGTAATCAGCACTAACAAATCGGAGTTACATTTCATCGTTGAACTCCTATATAAAAATCACACTCGATATCGTTACATAAACAATTAAAGCTATGCTAAAGATTACACAACTTTGGACACGTATAAGTATCTATTTACACGACATAATAAAGACGTTGTCCTAAAACTCGAATTGAATGAGAAATAGGATCGCATGTCGTAAATTAGGGCTTCCGATGACAACATTAAACGGAAGCAGGAGATTGACAGTTAGGATAATGTGCAGTGTGGATAACGATGACCCGGTTGCAGAGCTAACCGTTAAGCCTGATCAGAATCTCAGAAATTGCTTCACAACGACTAATTATATAAAACCTTGCTGAAATGGAAAAATTCCTTGTCACAAAAATGAAATTAACAGTATAAATTTGAGAGTAATATTACGAGGGATATACAAGAACTCTCGGATGGCCAAGTCGGTAAAGCTTTGGGCTTGGGCAAAAGTGGACCCGGGTTCGATTCCCGGAGAGAGCAAATATTCAAAATAAACTAAGCTGTAAAAGTACTTTCAATAAACAATAACAACAAAATGGGACTGCCTGAATGATATTTGACGGAATTCCATAATTTGAAACAATTTATTAAAATAGAAACACTTGCATGTAGGCTCAAACTGTTTGAGAAGACATCATCAAATTTTCAGTTAAGTTTAATCAAAGTTTGATTGAACCAGACGATGACGTAATACGCCAAAACCGTTCGCGTGTTTGTAAATATTGAGGAATTTTAAGTGCATGCATGTTATTGTTACAAGTATTTTTGTTTCGATAAATTGTTTTGCAAGAACAAAAAGTTCTAAACACGTGCAAAAACTGACAGAAGTTGGTGATATTTTGTGAATATAGCCATCAGTCTAAAGTATATTGATTTTTATTCTGGGGTACGAAGATGAGCCAAATTTCATTACCAAATGAACAAAAATCTACATATCTAAAGGAAGTGACATGGAGTTGCGCGGTTCTTTTCTAAGATGAAGGAATGTTGACCTCAATGCCCTCAGTATACAATTTGACCTTATCAGTTTCGACTCTTGCTCTTTTCTTTTTCAATGGTAACCATGCGGCGTGGATTTATCCCGAGAAATCATTAGTTTCTCCGAGTATCTAGAGAAAAGAATGAGATGGTACAAAGCAGTTTCCCCCACGCGTTCAAGTGACCAACGTATATGTACTCTCATCTAGTTTCAGAGTTGACAGGTCGATGAAAATTACCCCCAATGAGTCTGTAACGACAGCATCTCTATTACTAAAGGCGATCCATAGGCCATTATCCAATTTACGCAATATCCTTGTTTTCCTTGCACCTCTCTAGTGCCATTTAGTTCTCTAATTTTATTGTATTGCTCCTCTGATGAATTTTTAGGAATCGGTGTCCATTATATTAACTAATAGTGCACGCTCCTTACTATCAGATATAATAGGCTACGTAGCACGTACATGATAGCCAATTTGGCTTCTTGATTTTGTTAGTGAGGCTTTTCTCATATTTATGAAGCGTAAATTGTTTTCCTTCATTCATGTGCGCTGTAATCATTCATATTATCTTAATAGCGGCTAAAAACAATCATATATGGGAAATCATCTTTGGCTCTTTTATTGCGTATTCCGACTAACTTTAGCGAGAGATAAGTATATGCATAGGAAAAACGGACGTCATTACCTTAAATAATATACTCGCATTAGAGTTACCTCTGAGATTATTTCTTTTTACAGTCAAACGAGTAAGGTATTAAGAAAAATCATTAGCTTAAATAGTAACTAACTGGCAAATTGATACGTATGTGGAATTACGGATTAAGTTTTTTTTAATCACTATTTAAAAACCCGCTGTGCTTCATAAGCACGGCCGGTTACAACGAGTATGAAGCCATTAATTCCATATGCGTCACGGATGTACTATCAATTCATCATCATTTTATTACTAAATACCTATTATACTAAATGAAGGCAATGAAATATTTTAATCTGGTCACGCTTGATAAACCATAGTGAAATTTTATAAGGAAATTTAATTTAAATTGAAATTAATTCTTAATTATTAATTAGGTCATAAGAGAGCAAACAATCGCAGGTAATATTTGATTCTCAATTTACCTGATTCGGGTAAAAATCAAGAATAAATTCACAGAAAATTTATCCGCATAAAATTGAACTTGTTCATTCTAGTTCTCATTTATAATTACAAGTGAAACATCCCGCAGTAAATGATCACATTTTCGAAACGAGTATATTCCCGTTCCAGATACTGCAGTCGTGATTAATTCCGCTCCCAATGGTTTTTTAATTAAACATGCACGCTCCTATCGATACAAAAACATAAACCGAGGCTGTCCGTCAGGATAATTTTCCTACGTGAAAGATAACCTGACGAGAGCTTAATGGGTACATACGAGGAAATGCCGTGGAAAATATCTTTAAATGCCCCCCATCGGATGCAAGGACGACAATTCATCACGATGGAAAATTTCACTGAGTGCTTGGATGTAGAGACGCAACGATATCTCCATAAGATTTATAGGTCTAGAATCTTTGTCGACTCCCTCATTCACCCGTATTTAGAAAAACAAACGAAAGATAATACCGGTCAGGGCAAATATTCTCCTATTTCATATGCATATTGGGGATTTTAAAGATTTTTTTAAAATTCCTTCCCGATTATATGGAAACTTGAAACTCGGCATGTGGACGGAGATCGTAAAAACATTTTTATACTCTGTTTAACGTTTCGCTCATGATCCTTAGTTCCATCCCAGAGTCATTTACATTCCTCAATGTATTTCTAATGGGGATAACGTAATCCTATTTTAGTTCCTTCCCCGTATGATATCGAATTCAAACTTTGCATTAAATAAGTTCAAGTTCTACCAAGTTATCATGTGTATTCATATAGTCCAATAGGTCTACACCAGGTGTCTCTAAAATTAGAAATTGCTGCGATTTATAAGATATTTTTTTAACCACTTCCCGATAACATAGAAACTTAAAACTCGGCATGTAAATGGAGATCATAAATACATATTATATACGCTGTTTAACGTTTCCCTGTCGGTCCTTGGTTCGATACCAGAGAGCCATTTACATTTTGCTATGCATTTCAAATGGGGTTAAAGGAGTCCTAGAAATTCTATGACCATGCATGTGAACAGAAGTAATGAATGTTTCAAATCACAGTTTATCTATTATTTTATGATCATTGGTACGACGCCAGGGCATGATTTGCATTCTACAATTAAATTAAACGCAAATACGGAGTTTCGTTTCAAGACATTCCCGAAAATAGACTTTAGAAACGGACGTATTACCCTAAAACAAAATAGTTAAATGCAATTGTCCCTTAAAAAGTTTTGGGTTCGACACCAGGTCACCTGGATACAGAATCGATTTTTACATAGAGAAGTTTAGGTTCCTACGTCCTAAATTTTCAAACCAAATAGAACTTTGCAGAGTACAGTACTTAAAACATATGCATGCAGTATACAAGCTACTTTTATTCGAATAATAAACCGGCATCGTACATAATCACTCCTGAAAATGAAAGCATCGCTTTCGAAATGCGTATTCAATGTTCTAAAAAAGTGCGGTGTCCTTTCTTGTATTCTCTGATTACCGGTGCATGAGACGAGGAACGCCGACAAAGCTATTTGAGATGTTAAACCTCTTATTCTTTCACAGCCGTGTTCCAAATTTTATTTCTTCACAATCCAAAAAGACTTTCTTCGGCACGATGCGTTCGGCGCATCTTCACTCCTTCATCCGCTTATTTTCACTTTGTCCTCGCCTTATAACCCAATTTCCCCACTTAGTATTTTTCTTCCTTCTCTAATTCCCTTAAATATTCTATCGGCTTTCCTTCCGGACACCGCTTCTACCCTCTTCAACACCCCTAATCGATTCACTCTCGATTCCGAGCGACGCCCACAGGGAATTTTAAATCGACTTTTCTTTTCCTTAGGGTTACTCGTAAAAATGCGGCACTTCCTCCTATTTTTTTAATAATTAAACCCTCGCGATTACATTCTCGAGCACAGTTCACGAAAAAGGAAACGTGATTTTACTTCGCTGATGCCACCACTTTAGCCGCACGATTATCATATTACATCCATTACGTCCTATACTCCTTCACTCGACTCAAAACATCGTCCCAAATGTAATACGTTTGCAAGCTACCGAATACATCTCCCATTATCACTCATTTTATCAATAAAAAATTACAAAAGTATTAACTTAATTATGTTTTACTCTACTTGAGTGTGTGTTCTGTGACTTTATTGTGATTATAGTTATACTGCTTTAAAACTTTGGTGTTTGTAGGACTTCTTGTGTTAGAGATTTTAGAGTGTTTGTATGTATAGGTTAGGTCTTACTTGAGCGTATGGAGTCTGGTAGTAGTTAACTGCTGCATATACGTAATGATATAGCATAATGATGATTATAATAATGACTAGCATATATGTGAGAGAATCTAAACTGCAAAATATGCAGAAACAAAATTATAGATTCAACACGAATATAATGAATGCAATTATTTTTGGATATTATTCCATACATTTAATGATTATTTGTTATTACTTTTAGACGAAATGCAATGACTGATGTAACGACGTAGAGTTATACATGGAGTTGTATTAACGTTGCCAGTCATTCACAACAGTAACCCATATATTCAATAATTATAATTAATATTTTCATACCTCTACAAATTTGCTAGATTCTGGCTCAAAACTATGTTACCAACAAGAAATTCCTATTCCCCCGTATTCCTGAGCTCTTTTTCGGTAGACATTTTCTATAGCTCCAATACATCTTGATAAGTGGAATATCATTGTTAAAAAATTGAATTATGATGACAATGTACTGCATAGTATTAACCTCATTATGCGTGAACTTTTTCGGCTCGTGTAATTCAGGTTGAGACAGAAGAGCAAGAGCAGAATGCCTAGTACTGGTTCCTTCTGCGATATAATGTATCATTTATTTCTAGCCCAAGCTATTGGTAGCTAACCACGGAAAAGTAAAACTTAATTGTGGTATTTTGTGGACAATGAATGAAAATACCAACACATGCACATGCACGTGAGATTTTCCTTTCTTCGAATTCTTATTTTTTTGAGATTAACCTCACCAGTATATTGCGTGTAAATTATTTTACCCTTTACATAGCTACAATTCTATTTGTAATCCCTGCCTAATAGGATTTGTAACACGAGTAGTACTTTATTGTATATTAATGGCAATTTACTAGCTTCAGGGAATATGTCCCTGCTATTCTTGGTTAGATGGATGAAAAGACTTCCTTCTAAAACTTTCACCGAAATTAAGACATGTTTTTATTCAAAGAATACGATTTTAATTGCATATGTATTTCTATTAGTATCTTCTTCTCCTTGAAATTCTCTTTTTCCTTCAACACTTCCCTAGGTAAGCTTGTAAATATTCCATCATTTTCAACCTGTTTAATTCCTGCGGAAAATTCTCCATGTAATATCTTTAAGTTTATGCTCGTTCATAAAATATCAAATTCAAAGATAAGCTAATAAGATTCTTAAATTCCATCTAATGTTAATGTTAACATAACCTATAGCTTTTTTCCAAATATGGCATCATAGCTGAAAAGA
Source organism: Sympetrum striolatum (assembly GCA_947579665.1). Lineage (NCBI taxonomy): Eukaryota > Metazoa > Arthropoda > Insecta > Odonata > Libellulidae > Sympetrum > Sympetrum striolatum. Next base: position 39,468,325 of record OX388352.1, on the reverse strand, counting down.
ACGAATGCGAATCACAATTATCTATCTAAATTTGATTCAATATTAAAATAAATTAGTTACACCATATTGATAATGAAGATTCTCGGAACATGGAAATCGAATTTTCCGCTGGTTTTATTGTACAAAGTCACAGAAAACCTCATGCTTCAATTTTTACGAATCCGAGGGATGAGTTATTTGATGGATAAAAAAATTCTCAGGTACTTCCACCTGAATCCGCAAGAATATTTAGAAAATTAGGAACAAAATTTCCTTCCAGGAATCTTAAATCAGCATTTCCTGTGTATCTCTCAGAGTATAAATGTATTTTTAATACGACAAGGAAGTCATATTCCATTCTCAAAAAATGCATTAATAATTAAATTCATTAGATTTTAGGGTAAATAAATTGAAATAATTACGTATTCGCCGAATGAAATAAGATACAATTACTTTCCGCATAAAACACAATGTTATGATGTCCATACTGCAAATTCAAAATTTTATCTCTTTCCGAGAAACCAAGGAAGCAGGAAAGTATATGCGTGTAATATAACATTATTAAAACAAATAATTTCCGCGGTATTTAAAAATAAAGATCAGTGACAGCATATAAATAATGATTCTCAACTAGCTGCAGATAGCTTTGCGTTAAAAGATTTCAAGAAAAACAGCAGCACAGACACCAATTAGGGCAATAGTTTTATTTGGATCACTTAGAAATTTCCTCAGGGAATAAACTCAATGAAAATATTGAAAATATTTTTGTCTTATTCTGATTTTCGTTATAATAAACATTAGTATACTATAGCCCATATGAATTAATAGAGAATAACTTAAAGAGAATATTTCAGCGGAGGAGATTTTGATTTAAGTTCAAGCAATGCAAAAACTATTGATTTTGATGAACATTCTCTACCAAACTATATACCTAAATTAGAGAAAGAATCTCCAAACTAAGTTATTTTGATACATGCTTACAATTTAGACCATACGTTTCCTATTTTTATTTTCTCGTGGACCCCTTTAAATTTTACATGGACCCCCTAGCCTACCTATTATTTAAACTTTCTGTTAAAGAGCCATATTTAGTTTCCATTAGGTTTTATTATTTTTTAAATTGGACCTTTTGCTTCAAAAATAAAAACCATTTCAAAAATTGAAGTGGTCCGTACAGACCCTGGATGTCAATAATATAATCATAATTAATTTTAAATATTTCAACGCATACTCAAGTTAATAAGCATCTCTATCTAAAAATACTACCCTAGAAATTGAATTAGAGCTACTAATGCAAGACGAGATACAGGTAGGCGAACGTCATAGATTCGAGCGTAGGTGCCGAAGTCATGGGGCCAATAATACGTCACGACGTGACTCTCTATTTGGCCTGAATCTCGGAAACTATTGCGCCGATCTAATAAATATTTTACGAAAATCATGGGTAATATCTAGTTATGCATTGGTAATAAAATAAAAACGATTAAGAAATAGAAAAACCCCTAATCACACCGAAAAAAAGTCCAAAAATGACGAAAAAATATAAATTTTAAGAGCGATGTGGCACTTCTTTTCGTTATTTGATTTAAATATAATATTGCACAATTTATTTTCTAACCAATTGGGGCAACTTTAGGGGGTGTCCTGAAAGAAATCCCCGAAAATAATTTTTCCCCTATAAATAAAGACTAATCTATATGGACCATAACCAAAAATTAATATTTCTTATAAAATTATTTGTAAAACACTGAGGTCTGCAAAATAATTTTTATTTCAATCTCTGCCCAGGATTACTAAAAAAGCAACTAAATTAGTGGGAGATGCAACCTTTTTAATAACATTCCTGAACTTTTGCCCTTTTAAAATAGACACGACGCCAGACTCGATTTCTGGTGGAAATTGAAATGTCCATCAGGCAGAAAAATGAAATTTGGTCTCACAGTAGCAAACGTCAAGCTTCAAAGCACATGCCTACTATCCATATTAAGGGTTTACACCTAATCGACGGCGGGAAATAATGATAGATTTTGGAAATTTTTGTAGGTTTATTGCTGCTATCTATGAAATAATTTTCTTTTAATAGCAAAAGTACATTACTTTGCATACTATTTTTTAAAATTGTAATGAAAAAAATATAAATAAGTGAAGAACTTTCTTGCCCCTGAAATATATGCATTTCGAATAACGTCATTTAAAGGTTTTAAAGTTTTTCTCTGGTAAAGATAATCTGAAATCAAAAATTAAACATTTTCTTAAATCACAAATGTGTAGCTACCGTTTTAAGTACGAAAATTTTAATATTTTGATTTTTAACGAAATGGTGGGCAGTTAAATAAAAATTGTTGTAATTTTGCAAATAAAAACAAAGTTTTTCATGTTTTTCTCATGAACTATTTAAATTGTAAAAAACATCGTACGTATTACGATAGATAGTATTGTTTTACAAGATTTTGCCAAATTTCAAAGAAATCGGTTGGATAGTCATTGAGAATTTTTACCAATCAGGTTGAAAAATCAGGTTTTGAGAAAAATGGCCGTAAACTGTCTGTCACAAACTTACAAATTTTCAAGTTTACCATAAATCTTCTATTCCTGGCCTATAGAATTCTTCCTTTGAAGATTACGCAGCTTCTCCTGATGCTTCCCCGTCCTTTTCGCTTTTTTCCGGCTTCAAACTTTTGAAGATCTGCCGCTTCGATACTTCTCTTGTCCTCTCTGGCGCAGTATTCTATAGCTCTCTGGCCAATTTTAACGTTCATTTCTCTCATGATGAGACTAGATAATGAGACAGATGCCCCATCATTAAAAATACAGGCCGATATGAAAGCTGCTGTTTCCACCACGACAGCACCTCTGGAGAAAATTTTTGGAGAGAATTTCCATACTGTCGAATGAAAACTTTCGTTATTATTTTGAGTGAATCCGCCAAAACAACGGTGAAGTAACTCGTTTTTACTAAGATCTTCGTACATGGGACGTATAGCCTCGATTACGCTCATAAGTAGAGCCTTTTTGTGGACATATTCTGCAAGTTTTCCTCCCGTTTTAACTCTCTGCCAAGAACACCAAGAATCAGAGCCCTGAGGGTCAAAATCCACAACTGGTGCTGTGGATTTTGATCAGTGGAGCTCTTGTGATATAAAGTGGCCAAGATTACATTTTTCATAATTTCCACGGAGTCAGAGTTGTTGCGAATGGCAAACCCATAATAAGCAGTAAGCTCGTCGATTACTTTCCCTTTCTCCACCCTTAACCTTTCGTATTTTTTATTTGCATGCACGAAGTCTTGCACCCATTCTCTTCTGCACGTGATTTATGTATTACTTCTTTTTTATAAGAGTTTAATTTCCATATGGTCTGGATTCAACGATCCCTTTGTATATTTTACTATCTTCGTCTCCTATATAACTTGTATATTTTACTTTGTGACGGTCTTCAGATCTGAGGAGCATCTCTGTTTTGCTGTAGACCTCCATCTTTCCTGCATTACCCTAATGATTTGCCAGGAATTCTTTGCCATGCTGATGGGCCCACTCATTCCTCGGTGTCCTGCTTCTTCTCCCAGTATTCACATGATTTGCAGTAAGCAGATTTTACAGCAATATCAATCATTTAACTCGAATAAAAACCAATAAGAGTCGCTATTCCAAATAAAGAGTTAAATCCTCTGTTGCGCCAAGTTCCTTCTCCGGAGACAGACCCTCAGGTTCCTCACAATTGGTTACCTTTGCAGTCATTTTAGTTTCTTCTACGCAGCTATTCATCAAAGAAATATTGCAAACTTCTTTTGCAGCAGTGTGAATGGTCTTCACAATGAGATCGTACGTGGCTTGGAAAACCGGGCGTGGTAAGTCCATCATGGCGCAGAAGTTTCTGCACCGTTTAGTCCTACTCCTAATAACCTCATGGCGAAAACAAATCTTCTGTTAACTTCATAGGCACTTCCAATAAATGGATAGGAATCTACACTGATTGGGTCACATGATTCAGAGTTCATCAGTAACTTAAATCCAAGGCCTCGCCTACGTGGCGTGGCCTTGGATTTTTTCCCTCTTGAAAACTGACTTTGCCACCACAAATCTTACACTTGAGATACTCACTCAGTGCAGAAAACACAGTAGCAAAATTAAGAATTCTATACCCTATACTTGGATCGACAGAAACCTCGAAATCCTTACTCCTTCTTAGTTTCTTCGCAGAAGTGCTTGCCGGTTGCTCCTCTCTCTCCAATTCGAAACGGTTGAGAAGTCATTTCTGCTTCTGCTTTACTCTGTCCGCTCTTACGGAACTGCGTATAAAACTTTTACGATCCATAATAATCGTAAAAATTACTAAAAAGAGCAAAAACAGCAACAACTCAGATAGCAGAGGAAGAAAACGAACGAAAGCGCACTCAACAACAGACCACAGCAAACTCACCACATCAACTAAATATTTGTCGCAAGTTTCGAAACATCTAAAGGTTTTATCCTTGGTTTTCCCAGTTTTCCCTCTCAAGAAGAAAATACGGTAATTCTATTCATGAATAGGACGCTTGAAGGGATTAGGGTGGTCAATTCTTGAGCCTGGTGCGGCGGAAGTGCCCTTCAGGCAGGAGCTCGGGCGCCAGCGCTCTAACGCGCTTATAAGGAGATCTCTATATCTAAGCCAATTTTACGAATTTTAAAATAATTCTTAATGCACAATATTGAAAAAGGCAACCCCTTAAGTTGCTGAAACAGTATTTGCGAGGAGAATTAAGTGGAGAAAGTTTTTGCGCCTTGAAAGAACCTTCGAAGACTAAAAACTTCATCTAAAAAATAAAAATGAACTACGATGCATTCAAAATCATTTCTTTGTTTATTAAAGTTAGGATACTTACATTATTTGCCAGAAATATTGCAAAATAATTTATCTTGGCCAAACAACGTTGGTCTTGGTCAAGGTTGGAGTCTTGGTCTCAAAATTTTTATTTGTATATCACCCTTGATTGCTACTCTTTCAATCAGCAGTTTTTCTTGTTCTATCGATCATACGTCAACTGGTGAGTCGTTAGCTATCATTGTAATCTGAGTTTGAACATTTACCCTCTTTTCCTCCCGTAATTCTATTCACACACGGTCCAAATTTATCGTGGCGAAAATCATTTTATTTCGCAAATAACTCATTCAGTTGACCAGAAAGATTACCACGTCCGCTTAATATATGCCCACAAACAATTCCCATCGGATAAAATACGTTTCATGGTTAGAGGAAATTTAGGAGGAAGTGATGACGAGCATTTCAGTGGGATTAAACAGAAATAAGAGAAAAAGAATTTTGATCCAATGAAGCTCCATTTGAACACGGCAAATCCATCACAAATCGCGTGTTGCGGGAAAATATTCCCATCATGAAGCATTCGATGAAAAGGATTTAACCCAAATACCCGTCGTTCCCAAGTGATTTTTCCATTTCCTCACTTCCTCCCCTCTCATTCCGATTGACTCCCTTCTCTTATAACATTCCACTGCCCGGAACGTGCCAATTTTTGAGGAAATAACGAGATAAGCAACAGGGACTAAGGGTGAAATAGGTATTCTAATCTCTGCTTCGTTTTCCTCCCATTTCCTCTGCCTAAAAATTTTCCCCTTCGCATCCTTTCTTCCCCTCCTCCGCCCCTTCCCTCCGCCATCATTGTCTCCCCGTCCAACTCATCTTTCATTCTCTTCGGGACTCTTTCCGCTAAGCTTTAACATCCACTTTCCGTTTTCCTCCTTATATTTTTCCGATGCTCTCCACGCATTCGTCTCCATCGTATTTTATACCAATAGGTTCGAATATATCTAGGCAATAAAAAAAAGGTCGTAGCGGATCATTCTCAGTTTTCGACGAGATTTAATGTGAAACTTTTTCTATTATTTCAAAGTAATTTTACTTGAATGCACACGACATTAATCGAATATAAAGAAAGAAAATTTGGAACACGCTTGTTATAGAATTAGTTTAAATCTCCAATAGGCGTATTTTTACCCGTTCCTCGCCTCATTCACCTGTATTCGTAGAAAACGTGCCTAATTCATACCAAATCAATTTTGAAGATAAAGGCACTGCTTTTGAAATGCGCATTGAGTGTTCTTAAAGTGCGATTCTTGTTTTCTCGAATCTAATCACTCCTGAAGATGAAAAGCATTACTTTCAAAATGCGCATTTAGCTCTCTTAAACGCTCAATCAATCAAAATCAAAGACGCCAACAAAGACGAATATTGTAGATTTAAAACTCTAAAATTAACTAATCGAATTGTATGATTCGTAATGAACGTTTTCCAACTAACACTTACATTTCTTTCCATCCTCTTATCGCCCTCAGACGTACGGAGTTATTCTTCACTTCATCTTTTAGAAGCTATATTTTCGTATGATATTACATAATATAAATATATTCTCATTAAAATAGAGTTCCCGTATATATCCGTGTTTTACAATTTTGTTACGCAGATTATATCAACTTCAAGTTTAAGAACATGCATCCAAAATGTTTAACCCGTGACCATTTTAGAAATTGCTAATACTCTCAACCAATCCAATATAAAATACCGTTTTTTCCCTCAGTTGCTCTTTTTACAATTGGTACAAATAAAAAACACAGGCCATTTAGCTTAGATATAGCAAAAATTAGCAAAAAATGTTAAAGTTTAATCGTTTTAACCTCAGAGAACTTCAGAGTACAGCCCATTTTATATTTTTCCAAAAATATGTTCTACCTCACGTGAAAAGAAATTCTGAAATTGAGATAAATTTTGAAATTTTAATTTTTAGTTAGTTTCGATTACAGGACGATATCTTAAATGGAACTTTAGTCATCGCTTTTTTTTCAGAGAGAGGATTTTGCAGTGACGAAACGGCGCCTGCAACACCTCATACCGAATATACACATATATCGTACATATATACCAAGTAATTTATAATTTAGTCAATACAAATTAAACAAAAACTTTAGGAAGAGAAAAATGATAGCCTTTTAAAGAATGTTAGATAGATAACTCCTAGATAGATCAAGTTCTTAATATTTAACCTGAAAGCTTACTATACATTGTATTTCAATGACATTTATCGTGAGTGCGTCCTAAACTCAGTAAAAACTTCACGTAAAATCCATTCTCAATTGAACTACATAAGCTTTTCGTAACACTAGCTCATTATGTGACCATGACTGACCATACTAAAACCTTAGGATTACATGCCTATATAAATATTCACCACCTTTATTTTTGCCACAATACGTCTTTTAATAGATATAATAATATAAATTTGTATTATGCCCTGTGGTAAGCCACCTAAAGCCAACATTAAATAACAGTACAAAAAAATCGTAGCAGTCGAAATCAGTGAAATACTACAATATTCTACATTTTATATTAGGCAAATAATAAAAAATACAAAGATCATAGTAGTCGAAAACAAAGAAATAACAAAATATTCAAAACTTTAGATTGAACAAAAAATGAAATAACAGAATTTTAAACCTATTTATAGTTCTTGCATCACGGATTAAAATTAGCAGGGAATTCCAGAAATTTATGGCAGATACTGTGAAAGATTTACAGAAGGTGGTAGATCTATGTGATGGAACGTAAAAAGTACGGGAATTTTTCCTCAAACCAGGACGAGATAGGTGAGAAGGAGGGAAAGTTAAATCATTAAGAAAATACAGAGGTTTATTATTATTCATAATGGCAAACAAGATAAGTCCAATAAAGTATTTCCTTCTCATTGATGCGTTCAGCCAGCATAAATTTTGGCGATAAGGGCTAATATGTTCGTGCCTCTTAACATTGCAAACATATCTAACACAGTTATTAATTAATCTTTGTATTTGAGTGTCCACTTTGACCGTCAGGTCATTGTAGACCATGCAACAGTAATCTATAGAGGGAAAAATAGTCATAACTAGATTTTTACGAATATGTGCAGGAAGGAGATGTTTCTGCAATTTCAATTGATACAATATTGAATTGACTTTATTGGAGATAAAGGAACCATTATCATTCCAAGAGAGATTCGAATTCATTACGATGCCGAGATTACGGACAGTAGTTGCGTAGTCAATTGCAGCAGCGCAAACAGTTATTCTAGGAATCTGGTCAAGATCAAGACGACTTATATGACGAGAGTTTCCAATTATAATGGTTTTGGTCTTCTCGCTACTAAGCATAACGTTATTATTATTCGCCCACTGAAAGATGTTATCAATTAATGTCAGCATTAATTTTCTCAATAGTATCAACAAGATCATCTACACGACAATGGCAATATATCTGCAGATCATCAGCATACAACATATAATTACAATTTTTAATATTGCCTGGAAGATCTTTAGTATGCAGAGAAAACAACAGCGGACCAAGAACAGAGCCTTGTGGGACTCCACTAGTAACAGATAACCATGAGGACAATTTACTATGAGGTCCTTTCACAGCCTGCCTGCCGCCCAACTAAATATGATTGAAACCTGTTAAGGCACTACAGGAAAAATGTAAACTTTTCAATTTATTCAACAGTAAAGCAAACGTGATTAACACGATTGAATGCATGCATCAAATCAAGTAAAACTAAAATTCTAATCATACCCTTATCAATAGCAGGTCTAATATCATCGGTAACCCGTAATAAGGCTGTCTGAGTACTAAAACCTTTCCTAAAACCAGACTGATAGGGATCCCAGGCATTTCGCAGGTCAAGAAATTCTGTAACCTGTTTGTGAACTATTTTTTCCAAGCGTTTTGAGAGGTAACAGAGAATAGAAATAGGCCTATGGTGACACGGCAGAGTAGGATTTCTAACCTTCCTTATGGGTCGGACTATAGCAAACTTCCATTTATATGGGAAAACCGAATACATCAAAGAATAATTAAAGATTTCTAGTATTGCTGGTTGTATTTGAGGAAGAAATTACTTAACGTGGAGAGGTGAGATACAATCAAAACCCATGGATTTTGAGTCGGAACGAGAAATATACTCGTTCAGCTGCATTGGCGTAATATAAAGAAAGTAAAAATTACTGTGGTCAAAAGGAATCACACGATGGGTAGGAACACGTTCAATGTTAAATTGTTCAAGGGTCGAACAACGCAGAAAGTATTCATTCATTTCGTCAAAAGAAATATCGGAAGCAAGAGAAACAACCCATTGTTTTAATAATCCAAGTTTCCTCAATTCAGTCCAAATAAAATTAGAATTGGATTTAAGTGACAATCTTTGATAGTGGTATGACCGCTTAGCTTCTTTAACTAATTGATTAACAGAGTTTCTCAAAACCTTGTATTTATTATAGATGTCAAGAAATCTAGTTCTAAGAAATGCACGACGAATGCTATTTCTCTCTTTAATTTTTAGTTTAATTTATTCAGTAATCCATGGAGCAGCAGGACGGCTTGGACGATAGGGAGCATATTTATCGATGCAACTGAGGAGGTTTCCAGAAAAAGTGTTAACCATAGGAATTTGGCTGAATGTCAATTAGTCTATGCCCATTAGTCAATGGAATTAGGCTGAAAAACCACTGTTCTCAAGGGTGTCTCTGAAAGAAAAGACCTGTAAAGGAGTCTTAATATGAAAGTACCTATAAGTAATTAGAATTAGATCGTGCGCAGAGAGGAAGGGTACAGGCTCTTGAAGATTAGATAACAATTTATCAGAATCATCGACCATGAAAAATTCTATCCATGTGTAGATTAAACAGGAATATATGGAGATTATTTGAAAAAATTTAATTACGTAAATATTTACTGTTGTAGTTATCCCTGGTTAAATCAATATTTAGATCCCCAGCAATAATTACGTTCTTATAAAGCTTTGTTGTAACAGAATATCTTCAATTCAATTTCACTGAAAATAGCAGCCAGACATTCTCCCTCCTTAAACGGAAAACCATGAACTTCTATAACATTTTTAGAGAATCTTGGTCCATCTGATTAACTTTATTCTCCAAAGCACTAATTTAGACTTTATACTCAGTAATTTCACTAATAATACTATCAACTCTGTCACACAGTTTCTTGATTACATCATTGATTGTATCAATAGCTTTCCCTTAATTGCTTATCATTTCTACCCAATAACACAACGAATTTTTAATTTCACACTGATCATTCTGAATGGTTTTCACACGATCAAGGAGATTCTTGACCATGTCACTCAGTGATGCGTGCGGAAGAGATGAGGGTGGCGTTGTAGGAGACGTCGGCATCGGATCAGGTGAAGAGGAAGGAATTTCCTTAACTGGCGTATCATTGCATCGAGCAGCCCGATTCAGATTCAGATTCAGAGGAACAGATCTCACATAGCCAGGATTTTTTCAAGGCGACAAGTATAGCAAGATCGTTTTCATTCACAGCAGCACACTGTAAGTGGACACAGCTACTGCATCTGCCACATGAAACTCGCTTTTGATTTTTCGCGAGTTTGCCATTGCACCTCGTACATTGATACATACTGACTCACAACAATAGGCAAGAGAGGAGCTCACTAAAGAACACGTCTTACTCTCACGAGGTTTCGACTGCGACTCGGGTATAGGTATATCCGATTTAAAAAATTCAATATTTAATTGAAAAACATTTTCCATAATTTCCGACAATTTCAGTCACTTTCAATCCAGATTTTTTAAAAATACTTTGAATCCCAAAAAGGCTAACATTTTCGAATTGCGAGTATTTTAACAAGAAAAAGCTCAAGCGTATATGATCCTCACATATACCGGAAGCAATACTTATATTTTCAACACTTAAATCTTTGGTCAATTTATATTCCCTACATACTATACATGTAACTTGATTGAAAATTGCGTCAATTCACATCACATCCAGAAATATCATACCTCTGAGAGTAAAAAACAAACTACTTCTAGCTAAAAATCCTGTCATATTTTTTACAATTTCTGAGCTTGCTGTTAATCTCGAATTATTAAATACTAAATATTACAAGAAGTATCTTTTTGTGGAATTTTTAATCTTTAGAGCCGACGAATCCTCTTTTCAAATAGCAATTTTACTTTTATTCCCTTTTCATTCTCTACTTGAAAATAACTGCGCGGTGCCTCTATTTCAAATTTTTTGCAAAACTCCAGAGTTTACTTCTTCGTAACAAACGATTTTTGGATTTCAGGATCGGTTTTTTGTTAGAACGCTTTCCTCTCCGTCTACTGACGGAGCGGAATCTAGCTTTTTAATCGATAAATGCCATTTTCGAAGAATTTTTTTGCGCATTTGATGAGAGCATTTCTCCTGAAAAAAGCTTCATTTGATGGGCGAAACGAGCGGTATGTTTGATATCTCCATTACCACTTTTCTGCCAAACGTAAAATACACAAGATATCAATATTTAGAATTCCGCGGAATTTGAATAAGACTAAAGTAAATAATGTGCCATAAATTCGATTTTCTAAATTTTGTTAACGATATATTCATTTGTTCTTGTGAATAATGTTCATTCTTCTCTTCAACTTTATTTTAGTTGGTCGTTCTAATCATTGCCAGATATCTCTTTCATCCATACTGCTCTACTTCATAATCTGCCTCTTTAAAAGTAATTCAAATAAAAAATCGTAAACTTTAAGATATGACTTTTACTAAATAATATTTAAAAATTCTCTTATATATTATATTCTCTAAGCTCCTCCTTGAGATTACTTCTTGATAAACAAACATTTCCCTTATTCAGGTAATATCAAGGATATTTTATGTATAATATTAATGTATGTATGACAACATTGATGAACATAATTTATGAATCTATGCGTAAGTAATAATAGTAATACAATCAGTAGGCACGAACAACCGCGATTTAAAGGTGTTGTTTGCTACAACTTGAATCATCCCCGCAATTTCCTGTTTTAACCATTTCATAATAAATCTAATTCGCCATATAAGCCCCCACCCTTACTTAAGTCCAAACTTAAATTCACCCTGAATCTGGCAGTGTTAATCCCTGATTTTTTTCTTGGGGATTACGCACCGACTAATGGAAGGCACTTCCATTTTACTTAGGCAACTTAATCCACATATATTTCCATTTGTTTTACCCGCCATTTCTTTCCCCATGACATTTCAAGTCGTCCAATTGCCCTCTGCTTCAAACCTTTAATAGATATATTTTCAAACGAAGGAAGGAAAATCTAAGTTTCAACTTTACACAAGAAAGAGTCCATCTCCGTAATTCAGTGGTTAGAATACCTACCTGGAAAGAAGGAGAGCTGGGTTTGAGACCCAGCCAAGCCACTATTTTCATTTATGCACAATTTTAAGGTATATTTTTTGAAGTTATTGAGTAATATAATGCTTTATTCAATCAGAATATTATAAAACTTTAGCATATATTGAATTTTTATATAGAATATATAAAATTTTAGCCGTTCACACACTATTTTGGCCAAAAATAATTAAATGACTAATTCTGGTAGTTCGAAGCAAATAATTTTTACATTCTGACATTTCAAAGTTTAACCTTATAACGTGTAAAAATGTGAACATTGCACTTCATAATGTAACATGCATTACAAATAAAGTTACATATTACAATAAGGTAAAACCTCTATATTCTACTGTTTAAATAAGAATTGTTTGGTCCCACTAATCAAATAATTGCTAGTCAGCAGGTTTCCAAGAAGTATTCTAATTAAATGTTATAAAAGATAACATAATTAACTTCTGTATAAAGATAGAACACCGGATAATAATCAGTCAATCTTTGAATTAATTTAAATAATTTTTATGTTTATTACTGAATAAGTAACGAAAGCCTTCCGCAAAATTCATTTTTAACTAGCAAAGCCGCTTACTGAATCTCAGCGGAGAAGGAAATAGTACGAACTAACAAAGAAGTAATCTATATGCAGAGGACAATGTGTTCATCAAAGTTTGCATCCTTATAATAAAGATAGATACATCAATTAAGTTGCTTAATCACGAGTTATATTTTATGTGCATATACTACAGGAATTGTGATTTTATATAGCAGCATATGTCCTATGTATATCACGTAAGATCAGATTTTTCTGCCAGGCGAGACGCCCGTGAATTGTGAGAAAATCAGTTAGCGATTGAAAATTACACGAACTTGTGAAATATATGAACTTTTGTTTTATACAGATGTAAACATACATTTTACAATTATATACATCAAAGCTCAAAGTAAATCATAGTACAATAGGCTTTAGAATATTGTTGCAGCATAAATTGTACATTTACTTCCTCTCCTAATAATTCCCAATAGCTCTACTTCCTCTTTTCCATCATTCTTCCATCCTTCCTCTACATCAAATAATTGCATTATTAGCCCCCTATGAATTTGCTTCCAGACTTGAACTGATCAATCCACCGAGGAGAAGCAAAAATGAAAAATTTCCATTCCATCGAGGATTGAATAATGAATGTCTCTACGGAGTCTTGATCCTTGGAGTGAAGCCGCAATTTTACTTACTTTTTCATGCGCTTTACTCGAGGCTGAAAATCTCATTCTTACGCCTTTTAGAAGCTAAATTGAAATGATAAGCAGTATGAGGAACTTCGAACGCTCCCGACGAAGCTGTCGACTCTCCAAGGTACAGTTATTTGAGTCAACGTGATATTATTGCATCTCATATTTTAGCATTCCATTACTATGAGAAACTTTAACGTATGATGGTAATTTTAGGCGCAAAATTCTCAAAATTATCCTCGATGAAGAGTTAAGAGTCTTACTAATAAATTAAGCGACGAAAATAAAAAAAAACTATTTCTCTATTATCCAAGATTTAGAAACTCTATGACTAAACGAAGAGAAACATTGCATATCAATTGCCTTGTCAATTTTCCCAGAAAAATTAAAATCCCGATTGATTCTTAACATTCGTGCTTCATCTTCGATTACCTTGTTAACCTTGAAACCTGAATATTATTGTATTTGGGCGAAATACTGCAAAAATATTTTCCAAGCCCATATTCCCAACTTCTTGCAAATCGAAAAGCAGAGAAAGGATCAAATGGCGACTACATTTACTTTATCGGCGCAGTTAAGGTTTAAGCGCTGTTTTTCAAAATTTGTCGAACCACATAGAGATACCTCGTATTTTACTGATTTCCGGAAAATTTTAAAATAATTAACTTTTCGTTATCAATTACTGTCTATCATTAACAATTCATTTGTATATATTATGAATGCATCAATCAAGTCATTGAAAATATATTTGTATATGAATGCTGGAAAAGCAGTGCAGCAATTGAATTTAGGAGTTGTGTTTGTGATTATTCCTTCTGTGCATGATTACAGAGAATCAGATATGGAAATTTAAGCGTTTAATACTCTTTTGCTGGAACATAATCTAACTTAATAATTGTTAGGAGTGCCGATGTCATTTTATAGTACACAGTTCAAATGAAAACAAACGTTAGTAAGAAAAAAGGTCTAAAGGTTAGTAGAAAGTCTACCCAAATACCAACATGTTGTGAGGATACATTAATGAAGGAAAAGCGAGATACTTTTCTACATCCGTTAACTTTTCCTTCGATTGATTTGCCATGATGGCCCTTAAACATTAAATTTCATAAAAATGCTCGAAAATTATTTATGCGCCAAATTTTGACGTTTTCCGAAAGGAGTGGAATCAATGTCTTATTATTTCCTGACACATTGCGTTTAAAAAAAAAACAAAATTTCTCCACTCCACATAAATCCCCTAACCATTCCACATAAAACCCATAAAAGCATTGCTTGCGAATGACCAGATGATTCGCTTTATTTCAGACTCAAAAAGAGAAGATTTACCGATAAAACAGATGTACTGAAATCCACGAGAAAATCTCAACAATGAAAATAATCGGGATGGAATGTAACTCGAAATAACAGTTTCACTCGCGTTTTCGACTAAGTGGGCTCGCAATTAGAATCAAAACGAGCGCTGGACTAAAAAACGCATTGATTCGGACAACGCAATCCATTCCCGTGATCGATGGGAAATAAAACCCCGCGCACCTGAAACACGGGATGGCCGCCCGATTAATTCCCCTGTTTTCGTCGGGATATTTCTGCTCAAAATCCAGAATCTCCCAAAAGACACCTCCGCTTCTCTCGAGGTATTTCCCTCCTATACTCCGTGCCATGAACCACATTCGGGAGCAACCGAATTCTTTGAAAGCAAATTCTTCGAAAGCAAATTTTTCGAAAGATGATCCTTCGAAAAAAATGTTCTTCGAAAGCAAATTCTTTGAATACGAACTCTCCAAACGATGAATTCTTCGAATGATAAATTCACCGAAAATAGAAACCACTCAAATTCGTCTGAAGTTATCCAAAATTTATATCAACCCGTAGCTAGTCACGTCAAAAATGTTTCGTAATTAGTCGCGTGGGGTCAACATGACCCCAAAATTCTACAACTTTTCATAACTCTTTAGAATAGTAAATCAACCTGTTCAATTAATAATAGCCCATAAATAATCTTTGATCAAAACAAATATAGTTTCTTTTAGCTCTATCTTTTTCCAATAGTTATGAAGTGAATAAAATGTTTGAATATATCAAAATTGGACTTACTTATATCATATATGATTTGTCCAATTAAAAATTGACCTGGGAATTTCAAACTTTCAGCAAACATAGAAGAATATATATAATTTTGATTTTATACATCAACACTTTGTTACGTTTTAAATGCAATGTGTTGGAAAATAATAAGTAATTGATTCCACTCCATTCGGTAAAACGTCAAAATGAGGCGCGAAAATAATTTTCGAGCATTTTTATGAAATTTTCGGTTAATGGTAGCTGTCTGGGGGTTATACCGTTACTTTTTTCAGGTATAAATTTGGAGGGTCTCCATCCTAATCCGGACCCTTAGTTCGCCTTCGAAGCTCAGGAGCGCCCGGCCGCCACAGCAGGGGGGACCATAAAAACTGACGGCGTGGAATACGATTTAAAAAGTTATAAACAATTCAAATGAGCAACTATTTATTATCTTCGTCGTCTCACTAGTCCAAAGAGATATACAAGCGTTTTTTGATCGACGTTCTACATTGAAAATTAAGATTTTTCGTGATTTTGCTAGAAATGATCCGTTGACTCACGGCAACGTTGCCCCGGGGATGGGTTGGGTTGGGGGAGGGATTTCCAGCAAAAATCTAGAAATCCTTAATAAAAATAAAGTGTTGCTCATTTGAATTGTTTATAACTTTTTAAATCGTATTCCACGCCGTCAGTTTTTTATGGTCCCCCCTGCTGTGGCGGCCGGGCGCTCCTGAGCTTCGAAGGCGAGCTAAGGGTCCGGATTAGGATGGAGACCCACCAAATTTCTACCTGAAAAAAAGTAATGGTATAACCCCCAGATAACTACCATTAACCAAATATTCTGTATAGGGGTCATCGTGGCATATCGATTGAAGGAACTGATTCGGAGTTGAAATCTACGAAGTAAAGCTATGAAGAAAAAGGGTTAAGATAACCTTGCACATCAAGGCGTAAACCCAGGAAAAATCCCACGGAAAGAACAGACTTGAAAAAAGTATGGTGGGGCTGAAAATCGTACCCAGGATCTTTTTCCAACCGGGAAGGAGCTTCAACAAACTAAACTACCCGTTCAGAACTACCCGTTGTAGAAATGAGGAAAGGCTTGTACTTTTTTTACAGATTTATTAAAAAAAAACACGACCAGGTTTCAACGAGTAATCGCCATCATCAGACGCCAACCAGTAATCGCCATCATCAGGACCTGATGATGGCGATTACTCGTTGAAAACTGGTCGTGTTTTTTTAAAAATAAATCTGTGGAAAAAGTACAAGCCTTTCCTCATTTCTACGAGATGGATTTCCACAAAACGACGCCTGAGACTGTGAATTATACCCGTTGTAGGTTGGGATGGGTGTGGGTATCGCGAGCGGTAGTTTCACCGTGGCGTTTTTTTTAAACTAATTTGCCATTTTGAAAATTGAAGAACCCATTTTCGAAGAATTCAATATCAGAGAATTTGTTTTCGGGGAAATTGCCTCTAAACATGCTTTCTATTTCTTCGTTTCCCTACGACCATTGAGCACTCCCGTACTCTGCCACCACCGCCCACATTTGTGATGCGCTATTAGCCGCCACTACTCCACCTGTTCTTGCTGCCAGACATAAGCCTCTATCCCTTCCATTCCCATCTTCCCGCAACGTCCATCTCTCTTTGCCCACTGACCCATTCGCATCCTTCTCCGCCCCCTACTTCCCTTCTTCTCATACACATCCCGACATCTGTCTCTCCCAATTCCACGAATTTGCATGCTCAAGATCACGTCGGATGGTTAAATGGGTTGGACAATTGGTCCTCGAACTTGCAAAACATTTTTTCCACAAGGTGGCTGTCCTATTCAATCTCGAAAGAAGGAATTAACGAGGACAAAAGGAGTTACAAAACAGCTAAATTTTACAGAATTTGCATCCTTTTCTGTTGCTATAGGAGGCATCTATGTCCCCTCCAGAGGCATATAAAGAAACGTATAATAAGACGTCAAATAAAAAGATTAGGAAATATATGAAAAACTATTCTGGAAAGCCTTCGTTAAAATAATTAAACAATAGACTCAGGGAACCGGATACCCTCGGGAGAAACGACCACAATCATAAACTCGCATAAATCATAACTCTTAAACAGAGAACTGAAGTTTGTAAATATTCATTTCTTGATCGGGGAATGGTGGAGTGAAACTATTTACCTGGAGAAGTTTTAGAACCTTTTCCCCCTTCTTATAATGTATTCACCAATAAAATTAGAAGGTTTTCGTGAAGTTTTAGCTGCTGCCAGCATATCCTGATAAAAATTTTAGTTTAGTTTATTTATTCACATGTAGCATTTACAATAAATTCAGATATTGCACTAAATTGAATATATGTCTCGTCAGATAGAAAAACAGTACAGTACTAAAATGCATTACTAATTACATATGCCTATATCAAACATATGCATATGCACTAACATATTTACAATAAGTTCCTCATTTCGACCGGCAAATTGTTAAAAATTTTATTCGCATACACATGGGGCAATTTTAATAAGATTTAGACCTGTGTATTGGATAATTTAAAAGATACTTATCCCTGGTATCATGGTAGTGGTTTAGAATATATTTGGAAAAATTTGTAAAATTCTTGTGCACGTCTACGATTATTTGGTATATATATATATATATATATATATATATATATATATATATATATATATATATATATATATATATACGACCCCTCCTCATCACCGCCACAGTTCATTGCCTCATCGGGGCGGAGGGGTGTTAACGGAGGTTGGAGGCGATGCATAGCCCAGGTTCAACCATGCTAAGAAGGCTTCAACAATATCTCCGGCCAAATAATGAAAGTGGCATTCACCAACCGGCAGTAGGACAGCCTGGTGAATTATTGTCCTAACCCCCCCAAATACAAGTACAATTTTCATGATGAGCTTCTTTAATGGAAATTTATCCGGACGTAAAAGCACCACCCATTCGGATGTCCGGGAGGTGGTGGCATTGAAGAGGTCCATCATGAAGAAAAGAATTACTACCCTGCAATTCACAACCTACAACTGCCGCAGCTTGAAGAGTGAAGAACGACTGCTGGAACTACTCAATGAAGCAGAGAAGATAAAATGGGATATCATCGGTCTCAGCGAAGTCAGAAGAAAATCAGAGGAGCTACTTACACTGAAGGAAGGACACTTATTCTTTTACAGGGGTACCAAGGATGGAAGAAATGGAGGCGTTGGATTTTTGATCAATAAGAGATGGAAGGATAATGTGGTCAAAATCGAAGGTGTATCAGATAGAATTTGTAAACTCATACTGAAGATCAATGAGCGTTACTCAGTACAGGTCATCCAAGTCTACGCACCAACAGCGGCAAGCAGCGAAGAGGAAATTGAAAACTTCTACCAAACTCTCGGCACTGAACATGACAAGGAGGCCCACTACTATAAAGTCATTATGGGAGATTTTAATGCTCGTGTAGGGCAGCGGGAAACTGATGACACTGTCGCAGGACAATATGGACTGGGCCAGAGAAATGAGCGAGGTCACCGCTTAGTAGAGTTTGCAGAATGCACCAATATGTATATAACAAATACATACTTTAAGAAAAATCCTACAAGGAAATGGACGTGGAGAGGTCCCAATGGAACAAAAAATGAAATAGACTACATATTGGTAAACAGACTCTACACTGTAACTAACTGTGAAGTTTTGAATAATTTCAACACTGGAAGTGACCACAGAATTGTTAGATGCAGAATCAATATTAACCCCCGAATGGAACGAAAGAAGTTGGTTTCTTGCAAGAAGGAGGAGATAAATATTGATAAACTATCAAATAACGAGAAAAAGTTTCAGCTGAAACTTAGAAATAGATTCTCAGCACTTCAGGAGGAAGAACTCGAAACCAAAGTTATGGAAATTGTAAAGAAAGCGGCAGAAGAAGTAGCAAGCATGCCAAGAAAACCTAAGGATAAGAAATTTAGTGATAGAACCCGGAAAATGATGAAACGACGGAAGGAACTGAAGAATTTAAACACTCCAAGAGATAATATCGAATATGCCGAGCTTTGCAAAGCCATCAGAGTAGCAATCAAGGAAGACGTGAGGAATTTTAATGAAAAGATTGTGCAAGAGGCCATAGAAAATAACAAAAGCATAAAGAGGGCTAGAAGACTCCTAGCAATTGGTAAGAAACAGATTTTAGCCTTACAGAAAGGAGATGGCACCACAACATATAACAGACCAGCAATATTGAGGATTGTAGCAGAATACTTTGGCAACCTATACAAGAAGATAGGAAACGCCAAAGAGGAGAACCAAGATGAAAGCCAAAGCTCACAAAATCTTCTCTCAATCCTCCCAGAAGAAGTAATGGCGGCGATTAAGCAGATGAAGAATGGGAAAGCAGGAGGAGCAGATGGGGTGTTAGCGGAATATCTGAAAGCTGGTGGAACAGAGATTGCTAATGTTTTAGCACAATTATTCAGTAATTGTCTAAAACAAGGAATGATTCCCAAGGAATGGAACCACGCAAGGATTGCCCTTCTGCACAAGAAAGGAAGCAAAGAAGATTTGAAGAACTATCGCCCCATTAGCCTCCTTCCAGTTGTCTACAAAACATTCATGAGGATAATAGCGGAACGTCTTAAGATGACCCTGTCTTCAGCCCAGCCTAGAGAACAAGCGGGATTCCGGAAAGGCTTCAGCACTATGGACCACATCCACACATTACAGGAAATTATAAACAGAACGAATGAATACGAGATGCCACTCGTCCTTTGCTTTGTAGATTATGAACAGGCCTTCGACTCGGTAAGTACCTCCTCCACTCTGAAAGCTCTGAAGAATCAAGGGATAGATTCTGAGTACATCCGCCTCTTGCGCAGTGTCTACGAGAATGCCACAGCTTCTGTAATGCTTCATGAAGAGACCGATGAATTCAAGATTGAGAAGGGAGTTCGACAAGGTGACGGTCTGTCTCCCATCTTGTTCACAGCCATTTTAGAAGAAGTTTTTAAAAACCCTTGATTGGGAAGAGAAGGGGTTAAGAGTAAATGGGGAGTACATCAGTCACCTCCGTTTTGCAGATGATATAGTTCTCTTTGCAGGTAACGCAGAAGATCTAACTTCAAAACTTGAAGAGCTAAACACAGCAGGACAGAAGATAGGACTCAGGATAAACCTAACAAAAACAAAGGTAATGTATAATTCTTTTACAGTGCAAGAGCCAGTCAAACTTCAAGGAAAACCTCTGGATGTTTGCTTGGAATACACATACCTGGGACAACTTGTAACAACAGGAGAGAAAAACAGGATTAATGAAGTAAACAGAAGAATGAAACTTGGCTGGAGCGCATTTGGAAGGAACTCACACATTCTGAAGTCAAGAATGCCAATGGTTTTGAAGAGGAAGGTCTTCAACCAATGCATTTTACCTGTCTTGACCTATGGAAGTGAAACTTGGGTGTTAAATGCTGCAATAACCCAGAGACTTCAGACAACGCAAAGGAGCATGGAGCGCTGCATGCTGGGAATCACAAGAAGAGACAGGAAACGAAACACTTGGGTGAGAATGATGACTGGAGTTACAGACATAATAGATAAGGTAAGATCACTGAAATGGAGGTGGGCCGGCCATATTGCAAGAAGAAACGACAACCGTTGGACATCTGCAGTTCTCAACTGGATACCAAGAGATGTGAAGAGACCAAGAAGACGACCTATGGACAGGTGGAACAGAGACATCATCAAGTACTTAGGTGTAACGTGGCAACGAGAAGCTCAGGACAGAGAAAATTGGAAAGTACTTGGGGAGGCCTACATCCGACGTCGGATTGAAAATGGCTGATGATGATGATGATGATATATATACGAGTAAAATGTTGCTTGCATACTGCAAGCAGATCGGCAATAATAATTTCATATCTGCATCATATAGGGACGGTCCTCAAAAAAAAAGGATTGATAATATTCTTAGAATTCGCTTCAATTTAATCATCTGTTATCGAACTCGGGTATTCCTGGTGACCTACTATGCAGCACAACTAAAGATCATCATCTCTAACTATGTGAGAAAATTCAAGGAGAAATATTGACGGCAACTGCCTCAAACGACGTTCTACTTTTCACGAATTTAAATGGCTCTCTGGATTCGAACCAAGGACGATCTTGGAAATCTAAAACCTGTTTTTTGAAATATATGTACAATATCTATCTATATGCCGAATTTCAAGTTTCTATATTATTGGGAAAGGGTTCAAAATAATTATTAATAATAGGATCAGTTACTGATTTTAGAGACGCCTGGTGTCGAACCCAGGACATAATTGGCAGCTGTGAAAGCACAGTATGATTTTAAAGGTATTGATATTATATTGTGCAAAGTTTGAAGTCCATATCATGCCTGGAAGTACCTAAAATATGTTAACGTTATCCCCATAAGAAATGCATTGAGGAGTGCAAATGACCCTCTGGGATCGAACCAAAGACCATCAGCGAACATGTAAAATTTTATTATGAAATATATTTATGATATCTATTCACGTGCCAAATTTCAAGTTTCTATGCCATCGGGAAAGGGTCAAAAAAAATCTTAAATATCGCAATGCATTTTAAACGGCCGATTTTTGCCCCGACCTAGCATCGAACCATGGACAATATTCGAAGATATCTTTTTGATTTTCGTTGGATATGCACGACTTCTAGCGATCCCTCGAGTTTCAACTCTCTCCTTTTCCGGGAAGTGCCTCAAAAAAAATTTCGAAAATCCAAGCCATGTAATCTTATGGAGAAAATCGCGACTTTGGGGCCTTCTGGATTCGAACCCATGACACCGAGGTTCAAAGTCGGATTTTTTCTGGTGGTTACACGTTATGGCCAATACGTCGTAAAAATTTCAAGTCCGTGGCACATGTGGAACATGGTTAGAATTTTGATCGCCTATGAATGAATGAATGAGTGAGTGTGTATATAGGTATAGATATCCGGAGAAGCGTCTATATGTAATAGATATATATGTATATATGTATATATATATATATATATATATATATTATATACGAGTAAAATGTAGCTTGCATACTGCAAGCAGATTGACAACAATAATTTAAAATCGGCATTACGGACGGTCCTCAAAAGAAAAGAAAAAGGATTGAAAATACTCTTAAAATTCGCTTCAATTTAATCGTCTGAAATCGAACCTGGGTCTTCCTGGAAAACTTACTATGCACCACAACAGAAGATCATCATCTCTAACTATGTGTGAAAATTCAAGCAGAAATCTTGGCTACAACTCCTCAAAAGACGTTCTACTTTTCACGAATGTAAATGGCTCTCTGGATTCGAACCAAGGACGGTCTAGGAAATCTAAAAGATGTATTCGAAATTTAACAATTATTTTTCTATCTAGGTATACAATTTCAAGTTTAAATTTTAAAGGGAAAGGGTTCAAAATAATTCTTTAAAATCGGATCAGTTACTGATTGAAGAGACGCCTGGTGTCGAACCCAGAAAACTTTGGTAGCTGTGAATGCACAGTTTGATTTGTAAGAACTTAATCTTATTTTATGCATAGTTTAAAGTCGATATCATGCCTGAAAGTACCTGAAATTTGTTTCCGTTATTTCTATAAGAAATGCATTGACGAATGTAAATGGCCCTCTGGAATCGAACCAATCACCATCAGCGAATATGGAAAATTATATTATAAATTATGTTTATGACTTCTAACTACACGCCGAATTTCAAGTTTCCATGCCATCGGGAAGGGGTCCAAAAAAAATCTTAAAAATCGCCACAATGCATTTTAAACGGCGGATTTTTGCCCCGACCTAGCATCGAACCCAGTATATTTTCCGTAAAACTCATAGATTTCGATAGATAATGATCATAAATATAGGCTCCTTGAGTTTTAATTCTCTACCTATCCGGAAAGTATTTTGTTTTAATTCCCGAAAATCAAAGCAATGCATTTTAATGGAAAAAATCGGGACTTTGGGGCCCTCTGGAATCGAACCCATAACACTGAGGTTCAGAATCGCAATTTTTCTGAATATTATATATATATTATCATATATTCTGAATATTATATATATATACAGGGTGTCCCAAAAGTCATGGACCAAACGAAACACAGAGGTAGAACATCACATGGGCTACAGGTTTACAATTCATCTTGGTGTCCGATCTTCTTTTGTTTTCGAGTTACGAATTTTTTTCGTATTTTTTGAGAAAACCATGACTTTCCAGTCATTTGTGGTCATGGTTACGTTAGTATTTGAGATGCATTGTTGAATTTTTTCTCTAAAAATGCTAAATAGTTGTTGTAACTGACAAGAGAATAGTTTTTACCCTTACTCTTACCGTTTAGCCAAAATAAAATTTCAAATTCTAAAATTCTCAAGACTCCGAACTTTGACACAATCTTTGAGGGCAATTTAAAAAAAATTTCATAATAAAAAATTTTTTTGCCAAGTATCTTAAAAACTTTTTCAGTGCATCAGCTATTTACCACGTAAATTTTGTTGGGTTATCTTTACGGCATCATGCCTAAATTTTGATTCGTAACATAGTAAGTCGATGATTCCCAGTACTAACAAACAAGTCAAAGCCTCTTCAAACCTTAAACAGGAGTCATTAATGTGTTTAATTATCGAAAAAAGAAAACGTTTTACTATTTAACATGGCTGTGGCACTCTCCGGCGGTAAGATTAAATACCCCCTACCCTCATTACTTGCTTTAATCAACAACAATACCCTTCGAGATTACTACAATGTACGGACCATTGTTGGGAGCCGCGGCGTAACTAAGCTTTCGCAACAATGCAGCTCACGATCGTTTTAATTCTATCGCAGTCTTTACTGACTAATATTTGTTGTGAAGCGTTTCGAAGGCTCCGATTTTACCTGTGATCAAAACTTTGAAACTTTGCTGAGATGCCAAAATTGTACACACCGCGTGAATATGCAGAAATGCATTTCATGTATGAATTGTGCGATGGAAACGCTCGGCAAGCTGCAAGGGAATACCAGAATAGATTCCTGGGTCGCGAACGCTATCCAGATTATAGAGTGTTTGTGCCTGTACACCACGCGTACATGGAAGGCGTGATTCCTGGTGGTCGAGATCGGGAGGGAAGGCCTACGTTGGACGCTGAAGAAGTGATCGACATGGTAGAAGAGGACCCTTCTACAAGCATACGCCGCATCTCACGAGCTGCGAATTTATCAAAATCTACTGTTCACTACTACTATGACCAAGAGCTTCGCAATAAATTAGAAGCCGCAGCCTAAGCTATAAGAGATAATGTTCGTGCACTACGTAATTTAAAAATAAACTTTTTGAGAAGGTGTCGCCTTTGTATTAGGGCCAGAGGAGCTCATTTTGAACATTTACTATAAAATTAATGAATAAAATTTTTGAACCTATTTATCTCTCTCTTTCTCTCTCTCTGGTATTTGCCTGTATCTCATCATCTGGAGTTGGAGAAGTTATTGAAGTGCTTGTTCACTTTTCGGTGTTTTTAACTAAACTAAACTTTCTTCAAAGTTTAAATTTTATGTATGAAGCAGTCAAAAGTAGATTTTTTTCCTACTATCATATAAAAGAAATGATTCAAATTTTTCTTACGTCAGAAATTGGCATAATCTAGTAACACAAAAAATCACATATTTATAAAAATGTAGCTTTTTATCATTCTTTACTTGATAACGAATTGAAATTAAAAAAACACATAAAAAATGCTAGAATTTCTAAACCACTAACAAACGCATATGTGATTATTTTGGCAGCAGATGACACCCTGTATCAAGCCCTTTCATTTTAATATGGAATCAAAACGATCGTGAGCTGCATTGTTGCGAAAGCTTAGTTACGCCGCGGCTCCCAACAATGGTCCGTACATTGTAGTAATCTCGAAGGGTATTGTTGTTGATTAAAGCAAGTAATGAGGGTAGGAGGTACTTAATCACACCACCGGAGAGTGCCACAGCCATGTTAAATAGTAAAACGTTTTCTTTTTTCGATAGTTAAACACATTAATGACTCCTGTTTAAGGTTTGAAGAGGCTTTGACTTGTTTGTTAGTACTGGGAATCATCGACTTACTATGTTACGAATCAAAATTTAGGCATGATGCCGTAAAGATAACCCAACAAAATTTACGTGGTAAATAGCTGATGCACTGAAAAAGTTTTTAAGATACTTGGCAAAAAAAATTTTTATTATGAAATTTTTTTTAAATTGCCCTCAAAGATTGTGTCAAAGTTCGGAGTCTTGAGAATTTTAGAATTTGAAATTTTATTTTGGCTAAACGGTAAGAGTAAGGGTAAAAACTATTCTCTTGTCAGTTACAACAACTATTTAGCATTTTTAGAGAAAAAATTCAACAATGCATCTCAAATACTAACGTAACCATGACCACAAATGACTGGAAAGTCATGGTTTTCTCAAAAAATACGAAAAAAATTCGTAACTCGAAAACAAAAGAAGATCGGACACCAAGATGAATTGTAAACCTGTAGCCCATGTGATGTTCTACCTCTGTGTTTCGTTTGGTCCATGACTTTTGGGACACCCTGTATATATATATATATAATTTTTCGTGAATATTTTTAAATGGCAGAACAAGTATGTAGTTAAACTCTCTAATAACAGATGAAAAATTAAAATTATAGCTATGTTTGCTAGTTGATCTACAGCGAAATTGAAAGCTTATGATCCCTGAACAGGAGCTGATTTTTAGTCTAGACAGATCAACCTTCCAGAAATACTGGTGGCACTTGTCATTTGATGAATACAATGTATCACAATTTAAGTTCTTAAGTGAGAATAACAGAGACTCTGTTATACTGATAATAAACGCTGATATGCTACGCAGTCAGGGGTCACAAACTTCCAATTTGACTGTACTTATTTGACAAAAGTCAAATAAGAAAACTTTTATTCGCTCGTAGAAAAGACTCGTTCAAACCAGTATTTAAGGAATGGGGAACATTAACTACGCCCTCAGAATATATTTATACATATGTATCCTCATTCATCAGAATTTAGACAGATACATGAAACAGGAGGATCAACAAGATCATTTAAAAAGAGAAAGAGTTAACCCAAGGTTAACCCCAGCTAAAAACCCCCACTAACCTCAGTTAGTTAAACCCATCCCATAGACTTAGTGGAACTGGGAGAAGCTTTGGAGTGATCGCTTTAAAAATTTATAACAAACAGCCGGACTCTTCAAAAATAGCATTAACATATAATTTTGTTGAACTAAAGAATAACCTAATAACTTATTATCTTATGGATGAGTTTGTAAATTATATAAATGTTTACTTCGATTATACAGTTAAATACCTTGTTTAAGAAATGCAATGTATGCTTATAATTTTGTGTAGTGAATATGTATTGTAATAGTAATAGAACTTAATTGATTGTAGCGTGTATATGTAACAGATAATTATTGTGAAATTGTTTTAAGAGTGGCTTGAAGTGGTGTAATTGAATTAATTCAATGCAGATTTAGTGACTTGTCCTAAACATAATTCTGCATGTCCTTGGTTCAATAAAATATAATTATTATTAATACGGGCGTCACCTTTTGGCTGTGTCCTTTTGGCATGAGCGATCTAACGCCCACTCAACTACCCTAACACCTGCTTTTCCGCCTGTTTCTACCCTTCTCCAATTTTTAGAAAATGTATTCTTGGGAAACACTTCAGCCTGGTAAAGAAGCCATACTCCGTTTCCATACTCTCTTTATCTCGACACAACATACAATCATTCAATACGTCCTTCTTACCAGACTGCTTTGGTTTAATAGCGTCTCAATTCCACTCTTCTGAAACCTTAGACTTGCGAGCGTGAATCAACGCCGACGTATAAACGGAAATAAACTTAGTTTCCGTATTGCCAAACAGAGCACGCTCTACAAGTGTTCTTTCTTGGGACGGTAGAGGCGCAAAAAAGGTTGGTAGAAGAAAAGCATGAGCTATGGAAGGTTTTATGGTGTGAAAGGAACTGATGAGGAAAGGTCTAGAAAAAACGTCAACAAAAGATCGGCGAAATCGTAAGTCTGGAGTATTTTGTCGTGCGGTGGGAGTTGTGGACCGTAAAAGAGAAGGACATCAAAATATTGAGGGCCTTGAGATGTGTGCGCAGACTGAAAAAAGCACGCTGAGCTCGCAATAAAGCAAAGAAGGAGGGTTGAATGTAGGAAAAGGATTTGACAAGAGAAATGAATCGGAGGAGAAAGAAATGGGCGTGTCAAACGTTGAGAGGTACGCAATACTATGGAAATTAATTGAAGTTAAGATTAAAGAGGAAAGAGAGCGCTGTAGATATAAGAACGAGTTTTTTGATGCTGTAGGGAGATAAGCTGGACAAAGAAAAGAAGAAGATGTATTTACGATTAAAATGCTTTTAAAATGTTATTTATTTATTTTATTAGATATACATTTTTGTGTGGATCTGTAGTTTCAAATGAACAGATACAATATATAAATAGAAATGACCGAGCATGTTCGGAAGAAATTTTTGAGAGGTTTCATTATTACAAAATTACACTATAATTGATATTCGATTGCCGAAAATCACGTTAATTATAAAATTTAAAGGAAGTGCTTCAGTATTAAACTTTGAGCAAAAAGAGAACAATGATTTAGTACTTTTACATGATTTTTTTAGAAATGGTTGATGAGAGGAGTAATTGTCCCAATTCACTATTAGGACATTTTATTTGAGAAAAATTAAAAGTACTTTGCCAAAATTGCACCTATTTATATATTTTGTATGACGATAGCAATTATCTAACGCGTTTAGGTAGAATAAGGATTGAGAGCAATATCAGATGAAAGTTATTGCGGCATTTTCTATAATTCCAACGTTTTAATCTATGAAGTGCAAAATATTTTGGTGTAATATCATTGCATTTTATAATGCGTTTGACCTTTCATTATGTCACACATGTTGGGTTAATATTAAAAAAAAGAAAGAAAAATCGTAATGGAATAAATTCATATGATATTATATGCATCATATGATATATTCACATGATGCATATATATGATTTTAAACGGAAAAATAGTTTATGAAGTTATATTTTTATATGATTACTGATCCGCATTTTAGCCTTTACAGGTCCCTTTGTATTTCGGTCGACATCAAGGGATATATCAAGGTCATTTGAATTCCCCTAGATTACATGACAGCGGAGAATCTAAAATATTAATCTCGCCTGAATGTAGGGCTCATTCATTGACACGTAACAACTTATAGCTGGAGACCTTTCATCCTTTGTGAAAGAGGGGAAGTGTATTTCTGTTTTTCCTCTAATGTAGCCTAAAATTCCATTTCAGAACAAGAGAATGTGTCATTCTCCTGCTCAGTAGGCCGCAGAGATGCCGTCCAAAATTCAATTAGCCCATCGTTTGAATAATAAATCTCAGTTGCATAACATTAATAATTAGTAACATGAAGCCTCTATCATTAGACTGCTTAAAGAAATCCATTCAAAATTTTTCAAATCGTTCATTAAAATACGACAACCTTGGTTAGAATCAATAAATACCTTAGGGTAAAAAATTATAATACGATTAATATTCAATAAAACCAAAGAAATGCTTATGATTGATAAAATTCAACATCCCAATTCAAGATCCCTTTAAAGAGCCTCATATTATGTCACCGAATCATTAATACGCTGAAAATGATTTCGTAAAGATGTGGATCATCTCTATTTTTCTATTAACGATTGATGAACTTCAATCTTGAAATATATTTATTTGAATTATTAGCCTCATTTGGTTATTCTGTTTTAATAAAATTTTGCCACTGTTAACAACAAATTACCAACTCCTTTTTACAATACTTTTATCGGATTTAAAATTAAAAACTTATAAACTTTATATATATATAGCTAATATTTTAATGGATTTCACTGTTGAATATGATAATAGATGATATTTTCCAGAATATGAGGACTGCTATTTTTTGCACACACATTTCGGCATCTCTTATTTCATTTTAGTAGTTAGATAAATAAAAATTAGAATAAGTACAGACTAACGTATGTCATGCAATATGATATCTGGTATAATAGTGGAAGAACGCAGAAAAACGCCATTATTCCATTGATCGATTCCGAGAAAAGAGTAATATTATTCCATTCGAAAATCTGATGTACAAAAAAGTAAGTTTAGGGAATGATGATCTTTCTGTTACTGAAACGGTTTGCCCAGAATCAGAGGAATCGTTTTTTACTCTACTATTATGAATCATTCACGTTCAACTCGATCTACATTCTGATCAAAATTTTAATCAAGGTTAGAAAATAAAAGAGCAATTGCGCGCAGGAAGTTGTTTATTGACAAATATAAATAACTGGAAAAGAATCAAAGCTTCGATATTCAATTGAAAGAAGTTAATACTAGTGGATTGGATATTTGAGTAAATATGGAAAGGATTTCATATTAAATTACCGAATGCGTTTATTAATTTATTTTTAATACCCATACCCAGATACCCATTCCCAGTCATTCGATCGAGCGTTCACGTGTGGCATTTT
This sequence comes from Sympetrum striolatum, assembly GCA_947579665.1. Taxonomy (NCBI): domain Eukaryota; kingdom Metazoa; phylum Arthropoda; class Insecta; order Odonata; family Libellulidae; genus Sympetrum; species Sympetrum striolatum. The sequence continues at coordinate 39,438,299 of OX388352.1, read as the reverse complement.
TTTCCAAAAACAGGGAAATAAATCTCAAGTTCTGCGAATACAAACTGGCATTGGATTCAAAATGAATTATTTCCTCCTTTTTAAATATAAGTTCGATTTCCTAACATTTAAAAAAGAGTTGCATTACAAAATGATCACATTGTCGTTACACATGTATGCGTATTTATAATCCTAGGTTAAGTAAATATAATTAGATGAAACACAACGCAAGTACACTCCACAATAAGTGTTAAAAACTTGAAAATGGTTTCGACACTACACCGTGTCATCCTCAAGCGTGGTTTGTGTTGTATGTTATTTGTTTTACTTTAAAATAAAAGTAATGCCATTAAATAACGCTTGGCCTAGTTGCTTGTATTCAAAGAAAGTAATACTGTGCGGACATCAACCTACGACAGAATTTATGCATAAGAGATCACAAATTTTTTTCGGAGAAATTCAAATACTGTTGAAAATTCACGGCAGAAAAAATAAGCACAAAACAAAAGATAGTTAGTTATATATTCGCGGTACACACATTTCATTGATAGTCAAATTACGATTCTTCGATTCCTAAATTTGCTTTAAGGTTACGATAAGGAATGACCTTAGTTGTGTCTCCTTTCGCATCAAGTAATAGTTTTACTCTCCGAAAACTAAGGCGTTAGAGAAAAAAGGTCGAAAGCACTAAAAATACAGCGAAGAAGTACTCAAGGAGTTTTACTTGGCTGCTACCATTCTATTAAAATTTCGAAATTTAAGGTGCTATTCCATTTTGAAAACCGAATGATTTTAAAAGTTCAATAAGAATGCAGCGCTAGTCTAAACATCGAAGTTTCAGTTTCGAATCGTTTTTTATTGAAAACCCTCATCCGGGCTTTTAAATTTACAGGCTACAACACTACCACAAATCTATTTCAATATAAAGTCTGTACAACGCATCCTGCTAGACAAAAAATATGCCAATTTTTCACACAAACTTTGCAAACGTCAGAAGCTAGTTTGAATGTAGGTGTGATCCAAGAAGACCTACTTGAAAAATGAGCGCATGAAGGTATATTCATATTATAAAATGCCATCATATACCAATGGATGGTAAAAAAATATTTACAGCTCAATTTGCAGAAATTTTTATTTTCGATTTTCAGATGAGCTATATTTTAATGGAAAATGCGAACGCCTCCTTTGATAACCCAATCCAATTTCCCTCTATTTAAAAAAGAAAGCCATTCTTCATTTACTCTATATACCCGAGACTCAATTTTACCATGACGATGTCATCTCGCTATTGACTTACCCTATAACCTGCGGAACTGCCTTCTCCTCCTACGCGCAGCTAATCTTCAGATTGCCCATATCTTCCTCATGAGAAACCGGAATTAATCTAATTAATTTTTTAATTATATCTTCATCTTTGTAGCAAATAAATCTGGGTCTTCAGAAAAAAACAGAGCTATATCTGTTATTACGTTTCGTACATTCCTCATTATTCAAACTATAAGCTTGCACTCTATTATAAATCTCATCATTGAAGATTACCTTATTTTTCTATACTTAAAATACTTTTTACGAAGGTGATGATGATGATATACAAAATTAATTCTTAAGTACTCAATTTCTATATGTGAGATATTTTTTACCTACAACAAGGGACAAATGAACTATCACCCATTCATTCAAATATTGTAGAAATAATATTATTAATAGTTGTAGTATTGTTAATAGTGCTTCGGTAGTTTAGATAATTTCATACATCGGCTCCAACTGGAAATCAAACCTGGAACCGCTTTCACTAAAGCAACTCGCGCTTCCCGCAATGCTATCCGTGAGTCTCAATATTATCATTACACGCAACTGACGGGGGAAATTAAAATTTTTAGTACATTTATGAAATGAGCAGAGAATGATACCTACCAAATGCACTTGATACTTCCTTTGGACGATTAATCTCAACAATTCACGAATATTAATTGCAGAATAAATGTTTGCTCAGTAAATCATATTATAGTCTTCTAGAGTTTATAAGTGAGTCTTTGTCAGTTTCCATGTGTTATTTAATTTATAATTTATGAATTTTTCTATTATTTTTTTAAATATTTTGCATTTGTATTTTATGTCTATGATAATCTGAGTATATATTTCTGTTTTACTAATAGTTCAATACACCATATCCTGTATTTATATAATATCTTGTACTATTTGCTATTCATATTTTGACTTATTCCATGTCATCTACTTGTGACAATAATCTAAATAAAACAAAATAAATAAATTTGACCCACCGCTAACATAAATAATAGTGCTCTTTAGGGAATGAGCGTAATCGAAGACTGTTTTGGACAGTCCCATCCAAATCAATCAATCCATCTACTGACTTCCCTCTCCTTGTATTTCATACGCATGTTATACGAGAGATTCCTGCGATACGTAACTTCGGCTGTCTGTATGTGATTGAAGTTCTGCTCTTCTACGTTACGGCAATCGGTTAAATGTGGCTGGCGCGCTCGGTTTTTATTTCGCCCGCAGCAAATTTGGGTATCCCTCCCACAGCCCTTCTCCATGTCCGGATCCTCTTCATTCACATTCGACCTCCCGCCTTCTTCTGGTAGTCTCCCCTGATATCCATCGCACGCTCCCCCTCCACCCACTGGCCCCAATCTCTCCACTTCCTCCACTCCCACTCAATAAAGGTATCCCGCAATGTGCACTGGAGACGCGCTCCTGGAAATAGTTGCGATAAATCGTCACATTCCTCAGGGGGAAATGATACGGGATGACCACATTTGATGTATGTAATTCCCTGTAGGATGATATCAAAAATGGAGTAAATCTTTAAAACTTTAAGGTGAAGTTATACAATTACTTGTTGTAAAGAAAGAAAATTTGGAGCACGGCTGTTAATAAATTAGAGGATTTAAATCTCCGATAGCCGTCTTTGCCGGCGTTCCTCGTCTCACTCACCGGTATTCGAAGAAAACAAGAAAGGATCACCCTTAAAAGTGCGGTTCCCGGAGGAAGACAATGCGCGTCATAATCTAAGCTGTCGAAACACTTTTAATAATAATTAAAAAACGCGGTGATCCTTTCTTGTTTTCTATGAATACTGGTGAATGAGGCAAGGAACGCCGACTAAGACGGCTATTGGAGATTTAAAACCTCTAGTATAATAATTACTTGTTACAAAACTGTGTACCTGTGTACATATGGATTACTTTTTCCATAAGTATGTATATGTAATTAATGTATTACATATGAACTTTATTAAATTATTTCCACTCTGTATATGAATCTTGTTTTCTGCAACCGTTTGCACAACATTTTCTGTCTTCTTTAATTAACTTTCTAAGCTGATGTTCCAATTATTTTTTGCACGTGCACAATCTCTGTTTAATCTATACCTCAGCTCTTAGGACTTTTTAACCCAGAGTGTTGTCATGAAATGTTCTTGTTCCTAACATTTTTGTTGTTATTTAAACTGAAACTGAACTGCTGTAACTGAAATTAAACTTATCAGAATAAATCAACTTTGTAATTTCCACAGTACTGTCCTTTATTTAGACCACGAACCGGGTTTCATTGCATTGCAACATCTTCAGGGATACGCTCTTTTGGAAACTCTACTGGCAACCAAGAAAGTTTAAGACCCTTTCTTTTCACAGCGTCCTCCTACGCCATAAGGAAATACCCGTAATCCCAAACTCTTCTCATCAGAACCCTTTTTTCCTCACATACCGGCATCTACGTCACTAGGAAAAAAACAACTCACTAAACTCACCAAAACAATACATAGCCCAAACCCTGCCAGCATCGCTTTGTATCTAATTACTCCTTAAGAAGAATGCATCGCATTCGAAATACATATTGAGTGCTATCAAAAAGTGCGGTGCCCTTTCTTGTTTTCTCGGAATACTGGGTAATAAGAATATGAACGCTGACAAAAAAAGCCATTGGAGATTTTAAACCTCTAATTCCTTAACAGCCGCGTCTTAACTTTCCTTCTTTACTGTATAAAACGAGGTCTGCGTATATATGCTTTTAAATCACTTTAAGGTGAGGGAAACATTAAATAACAAACGTTAAATAGTAATGCCTCTTAAAACCTTGCGTCCTTTCCAATTCCGATGGCGTTATAAAAATAGGTGGAATTTACTTGATAATAATGACGATACCCAGCTATTGTATTCATAACTTCAGAATATTCAGATTTTTCTGAATAATCAACCTTTGCCAGATTTTAATTAGATTACTATACCAAAAAGCGTCTGCTTCATGGAAAATATGTGAACGTTCATTAACGAGGCAGTTTCGTTTTGTGAGGTTTACGCTCGAAAAAACCTTTCCACAATGTTTCTTTTTGTGTAACATTTGAGGTTTTGATGCGAGAAAAATTCTTCGCAATATCATGGAAACATCCCGGAAAAGCCATGACACGGCTCATGTGACCGCTGATTGATAGCTTCGATGCAAAAAGTTTCTTTTCACGGGAATATCCCTTACATTTTGTTATTTCGTGGGAATATCCGTATTCGGGACAAAGAAATTTCCGCTCAAGCACTTCCTTAACTATCCCATTAATGTTCGGCGGTGAAACTTGTTGATTATAAAAAGAATACAACATCCACGTGGAACTTTTCAAAGCTTTCCTAATGTGACCGCAACAACCATAAACCAAACAATGATTTTCTACAAAATACCAATTCCTATCTCGATTTCCTATCGTATCTGTTGTATTACTCGTCAATTCTGAGAGCAAGTATTTTGTAGATAATTTAAAATGTGAGCTAGTGCCTCATCAAATCCTGGATATGCTAGATATACCCTATTACAATTGCAAAAGAGTAAAGCTCTACTAATAGTATTACTTTTACTATACAATATAACTATATAATAATAAATCTGGCGAAAATGAAGAATCGCGAGGAATGAAAAGTCGTGGCGGAGATTAGATTAAAATTTATATCTTAAATTATTACATGAAACGATTTATAAACAACAATACCTCCCTGAATATTCATAAATGTGTAAAGTTTGGATTATTTTTGTCAATTAACTGGCAGTCTCTACATTAATTCATTCAGGTATTCGCTCTAATGGGGAGTAACGCGTTGGTGTATGAAGGTAAAAAAGATTTATGTCCTGGACGAATTACGTTCAGCGGAAGTGCCACTGTATATCCAATGAGATTTTTCTCATCAACTCAGTCGTTGGCATGTGAGACATTGAGATATTTCGAAGTAGAATTGGAAAACATATTTAGGGCATATTTAAAGACATAGCAATAGCTGGAAGTACGCTGGATTGATAATTTTAACAAAACTTTCAACAGAACAGTAGATGAAACCGAAGATTCAAAAGTGTTTCAACCATACACTTTACCAAACTTGAATGCTATTTAACGAGGAAGTAAGATTGCAGATAGTCTTTCATGTGACAAAGAAAAGTCATACACTCAATTTTAAAATAAATATCAATTTAGAGAATAAATTACACATCAGATGAAGTAGATATCTTATAACAACAAGTGCTATAGTTATGATCTTTACGCTTAGTAAGTAAGAAATTGATAGCAACGGAAATATACTAATAAAATGATCCTCGAGCTTTTGGAATCAAGGAACACAAAGTTATATTAAAATACTACGAGAGCCGGGACTAAAGGAATAACTTCTTTATATTCCTAAAATTCACATAGTTCAGCAAATTAATAATAGATCAATGTTTTTCTCAGGTAAAATATAATTTACAGCAATCAAACATGCGGGAAAATAGCTTAATAAAAATATTAATGATCTCATTCTGCAGAAAGTGCGTAATATCCAAGTATTATTTGTATTTTAGCATGCTACTCGTAGTTTGACTATAAATTACGAAATATCCTCATTTTTCCTTCATTTAGTATTTACTATTCCTGTCCGACTCAATTAGAAACCCACCTCAGTTAAAACCTCCTCTCGCACTTTGGACAAGTTTTTAATTGCTGAGTTTCTTCTTCTACCTTGGTTCGATGACACAATCACCAGTTTTGTTTCTACTTCCTGCTTATTTCACCAGCTAAACTCCAACTTCGCCATCACTACTCAAGAGAGCGACTGCTAATTTAAGTTCGCTATGCTTCTCTCCCTTTCCATACATAAGGTAAAGAAGTTGTTCTCATACGCTCTCTGACCTGAATGTGACATATACACGCCGAACTGGCTCAGTTCATTAAAACTTTCGAGGATCTCGTTATTTGTTTTACGCTTCATCTAATATCGAATATATCAATAGCTGATTCTGTCATTTGACACACACCTCAATCTCGCACGTACCTTTCTCAGTAAAATGAAATCAGCTCTAGTCACCTTTAATTAAATAGTTTCCATGTCCGAAAGTTCAAACGAATTTTCCTCAGTATTCAAAGTCATTAACTCGGTCTTGAAACTCATTTGCTAATGCCAGCAATAACCTTGCAAAACCACGAGTTCCTTTGTCTTAAATCAGAAAGATTTCCACGATATCTAAACAGTTGAATTTTTCTGATCTATTTTGATCTAGTCATTATCGTGGGTATTGTTATCTATTTATTGAACAATACCACCGCAGTTAGTCACGAGGACAGGTTGACGTTAACTTGTACAACAATCAATTCAAACAGTATTTATATGCATCTATAAGACAAACCTGAGTACAAAACATAAACATCCATAAATTATGGTACAGGATAAGCTGAAAGAATAACCTATATTCCTCGAGCATCTAAATGAATTTATGACTGAAAATAAATCAGGTAAAAATATTTGGAAGATCCATTAAAACAAATCCTACTAAAATACGAAACAATATTCATGTTTGTCACATTCACGTTGACATTGATGTATGTAGCGTTGACAGTTTCGTCCTCCACTAGGTGGAAGATCATTATAATTATAAAAAAATCTGATGTGGCCAGCACATGACTTTCTCCAAATAGTATTTCCTCCTCGAAATCAAAAAATGAGCGAAGAGCAAAATAACACACGAACAACACAAACGATTAATAGAAATAAAGATTAGATATTAAAACAGTGGAAACTTAAAAAATAAACAGATAATGACAAAAATTATTAATATAACATAAGAAAACAAGTAAAGAAGATTAATGAAGGAAAAAAACAAAGAAGAAAAACTTTTAATCCTTATCAATCAGTCAGAGTTCAATATATAGCAAGAGTATGAACGAAAGACGCTTAGCATTGTTTGCCATGTAAGCAAACCCGTAGTTACGAACTTTATTGTTATTGTGAAGAGTAATCAATAACTAAACAATTATATTTGAATAATTATTTTGAAATAAATAGTCGTGTTTTAAATTTAAAATCAGCTTCCAAATAAAACTTTGAAGAAAAATAGTAATCATGTTGTATTTAACATTATTATGAAATGGTATAATGAAAATTACATTTTATTATAAATATGTTGCAATAGCAAGAATATTGGTATGATACGACTCCTAAACGGTGGTTGATATAGATTTTTTTTCAAATAATACTTATAGAAAATTACATATTTTCTAACTTTTGTAGATAATGGTATATACATAAATATCAGATTAATGGAGAAATTTTGCAAAAACAGAAACGAACTCAATAATGATAAAGCTCAACTTCCGGAACCAATTTACTCCAAAAACCAATCAACTCTAACGGCACCTACCAAAGTGCTATATATGAAATTTGGTGTTTCTAGGACAAATAGTTTTCATGTTAGAGCATCTACAAAGTACATAGTCAGCAACTTCCCGTTAATCGGTATTTCACGAATAACTCCAAAACAATCAGTGATACAAAAAAATGTTTTGTACAAAAGTTGTAGTAAATTACATTTTCTAAAACTTTTATACGTAATGGTATATACCTAAATATCATATTAATGGAGATATTTTGCAAAAACGGAAATGAGTTTTGAAGAATAAAGCTCGACTTCCGGTTGACTGATTTTCTCCAAAAGCTAATCAACTCTGACAGCATCTACCATAATATATACTATATGAAGTTCGGTATTGATACAGAAAATTGTTTTCACGTTAGAGCGCCCACAATCACACACACACACACATACACACAGACATTCCAAAAATGGTCAAAACGTGTTCTAGGAACACCAAAACATGTATTTCCGTTGAAATCTCGAAGTCCATTTTTTCATGAAAACAATACTTTCTCTATACTACGTACATGGAGAAAATAAAAAGGATAATGGACCTAATATTTTAACATGACATCGAAACCATAGTTATGTTCGTTTGTATTTTGTGGTTTTGTATAAATTTAAATATTAGATCTATTATTCTTTTTATAATTGATGTATTTAGTAAGAATAGAAGTAATCCCAGAATAGCCTTGATGAATTCAACCATGAATGATTTTTTATTCTTAATCATCAATTTCCGTTTTAAAATCTACAGATTATTTTCATTGAAATAATTTCCTATCTCCGCAATCGGAATAAATGAAATCAACAGAACCTGAACGTTATGTTGGAAACTGCTAGTGCTCTAGATCATCTGGATACAAATTCCTTACTGATTCTTTTTACGTTAACTCCACGGGAATGATTATGGTCAGAATTACGGAGGATAAAGAATCTTTTGTGTTACTATACATAACACTAAGCGAATTATACTATACACAAATGGAAATTAATAAGTATGTATTGTGTTATTTGACCGGAGACTATAAAAAATAAGAGTGATACTTCTCAAAGCAAAACTACGAAATCTATAACAGAAAAATTACCTATTTTTATTTATTTATATTTTTATTTATATTCTCAATGGCTTCGATAGAGATATTGAAACTGCAAAAGCTGAAAAGTTAAGGACAATGATGTACCGAGGTAAGAAATATTTTACTCTGAATAGATTTTTAACATATTTGCTACAGGCCATGAATGAAATTGGGTCAGATAACACACGAATTAACACATAAGTAAGTCTCTTTAGTATAATAAATTTATTACTAAAAGGCTGGCCTATACATGTAAGTATTTTAAATCTCACATTTATCTGTGGCTTCATGGAAGGGTAGACCATATTATGTTTCAGTGCATTTAATAACTTAGCATTATATTTAAAGACAAAAGTGCAATAAAAGACGAGTAAAATAAATTATTCGTCACGTCGCAGTAGATGCATTATTTTCATTAAAGCCGCTAAATTCTATCATCAGAAGATACATATATTTTCAATGATCTGATTCGTTCCATAGTAAATGTTATGTAAATATGCATGTAGGGGAGAAACTTGATTTATATTAGGGGGACGAATGAATGTGTACCAATGCACAAATCGCCCCAATGTATTTCAAATAAAATATTTTTTGAGCAAGATTTACAAAAATGTACTGTCAACAGCACCCAATTATTTTTTATAATATCCTTCAACACTTCAATGTAGTCGATATATTATGTACGAAAAGATAGAACTTTTATCTGTCCACCATTTTAAGAAAAATTATTTAGAAAATTATAAACTAAAAATCATTGAGAAATGTCATGCCATATTTTTCTGGAATTAAAAAAGGCTGTTAATGATTTGATTAGAGCAAAATTGCTTTCCGTAAGAAAATATTAGAAGTCGGCGAATATGCCATAAAATGGCCGAGAAAGCTTAAGAAAAATCTTTAAAAAACCTTGCTTGAATACAGAATTGTGCGAATTAGTAGGAAAACGTGTAGAGTAAAACCTCATATTATGGTTGTAGCTGTGCTCTACTGTAGATATTATACTAGTTTATGACTATGGGTTCTTATGACTGAGAATTTTTGCGTATTAATGTGTATTAGTTGTGTGTTCGGTAGAGATTTTCCTACGGAGGTATATGGGTGTTGTCGCATCCCGACGTCTGCGCCGAAATGTTCACGACAAGAATCCCTAAGAGTCGAGCGGCTGCCTCAATGGGGAGGGGGGTTAGGTTGTTTCAAGAAAGAAATTGAGCCTTCGGAGAATTAGAACTAAAAAGGATTTAATGAAAGAAATACACACACAGCTTTCCACTGCTCTCTTTTGTCTCTACATTGCCACTGTCAAAATCACCCCCTTTATCTCCTTTCCTCCGTCTCCTTCTCCCAGTCAGGGTCCACGCATGATATCATCACGTGCCGCTCCACCGTCACCTTTGACCACCAACAGTCACTAGATACAGTCACCGGATTTCGATGGCTATGCGACATGCGACACCTCCCCCCTTATTTAAAAGAAAAACTATATCTAGTTTCTTCTCTTAAACAGCACGAGTCATTATTACCAAAAAATGTACAGCTACCCTTTTCATTTACTATAATCATACCTTTCCTAAAACAATCACGTTAGTTCTTAAAAGCTAAACATTTTACAGTAATATCAGGATGTTAACAATTTATCTCTTCCCCGTTTCCGTCAATCTTCTACTGATGGAATCTGAAGTAGCGGGAGTACTTCTACTCCGTAGTTCAAGAACTTCATCGTCATTTTGTGATATTTGTTAATTTCCGGTGTGAATTCTGTTCACAACACTGGGTTTTATCACCACACAAATCTCTCTACACACATCACCCTTAAAACACTTGTGACTCTTAAGACATCTAGCTACTCCACATTTACAGCAACAACAGTAAAATAATATTAACCCGATTAAAACTAGCGATACATAAGTTAAGACTGATAGTCTTGATAAATTGTTAAAATGATGCATTTTCCAATTTTGTTCCTCAACCAAATGCTCCACTTCATCTATACTTTCGCTCGCTATTTTTAACTCATCTAAATGATTTAAAAGTTTTTTTTAGAGGACTTTTTAGTTTTACGTCTGACCAATTAATATTTTCATCTGATAAACAGCAATCAAAAGTCAAATTCAAAGATGGAATAATATCTTTCGAAGTTGAATTGGTTTGCACAACAATATGTCCTTGTAATATGCTATTTGACCCATATCCCTTACAGTATGTCAAAAACTCAAGTCTTCCAGTCCCTTGTACTACAATATCATAGGGATCCTTATCATTACATAATAGCGTGACACTTTCTGACTTTGGTGCTACATATAACCACTTGTTCGCGCCTGCTGGAAACCAAAGGGTTCCGTCCAGCTCAATAACTCTTTTGTTACAATTATCAGGAAATTTATCAACAGAATGCAATAACAAAGCTTCGCAATCCTCGTTCATTCCAATAGAGAGGATTGGATACTGGTACTTACACACCCTCCAGTTATCACGTAACAACATACAATTTAAAAATTTATTTTCTGCCAATTTTACATAATATCGTCTAAACTTATCCATAAACAAGTACTCTTTTTCAGGAGAAATAAACACAAACTTGTTGGTATTAGTATTTACGGAGGTGGGCAAAGGTATTACCCTATATTAAAGTAATTACCGGCCGTGGTGGCGGAGTGGTTAACGTGCTAGCGCGCTTACGCTCCAACCTCACGGTCCCGGGTTCGAATCCCGGCTAATCGGATGTTTTCGGTTAGGGAATGGTTGTCTGTTTATGTTGTGTATGTGTGTGTGTGATATTAATAATATAAAATGCAAAAAAAGGAATAAAATTAAGAAAAGGGGTTAATTGGAGGAATAGCCTTCCAAGGCTAAAATTCGCCCAAAAAATAAGACGGCATTATTATTATTATTATATACATTATACCTTACATGCGAAGTTAGCGGCAAATATAGTACATAACCTAGAACCCCATTATTAATAAAAACATCAAAAGACAAAATCTTCAGCATTGCATTGCTGTAAGCCACACTTAAGGGAAAAGGAAGGGATAATTCCTTGAGGATATCAGCCTGTCCCCTCTTTAGTAGGTCTATAATCTCTTCCGGACTGATAATCTGCGGCTGATGCACCCCCTTCTGAGCATTTAAAACAGCATCTACTAGCACATCAGTATCGTGCCTAACTTCTTCTATCAGGCGCGATAGTTGAAACACATGCTCTTGCCCTTTGAGCGATAAATAGACGTAGTTACTTTGGTTTCTTAATTCCATTCTATCCTCATCAATTAGATTCCTAATTTCTTCCAACCCATTTTTTAGAAGCTCTTTGTTGTGTTCCACATCTCGAAGAGTTCCATTGACTGCTGCGATTGCTGACCTCATGAGTGTCACATGCTGCATAGTGATCTTTAAAAATTGCGATTGCTCTTCCTCTTCCTCTAACTTAGCTATGTGTTGTGTATAGAAGGCCGCATTCTGCTCATCTAACGTGCCGAATAGTACCTTGCTAACCTCCCCAATAAAGTTAAAGACCCCCCTCTTTCTTTTCGCTGGAATCTCCGAGTTATTGGATAACTGTTTGAGTACTCATATTCTTTTCTTTAGCGATGAAACTTTTAATGCCAGATCAGGAATAGTGGACGTACAACCAGTTAAATGTATCCATGAGGTCTGCTGATATTTTTCGCAAAATTTAAGAGTCATTTCTCCAAAATCCTTGATTAACATGAATATTTCTCCACTACCGTCAAGTTTACAAATGTTACTATCTTCCACTCACTGCTATACAACTCTGCTTCTCCTTGCGAATCGTAGTACAGTCCCGGGGAGTGCAGCAACCTTTCGTTTACATAGTCGGCACACCTTGTAGTGACAACGCTTAGAAGAACCAAGAGGCTAGTCACCAACATCTTCTTGGCTTCTCCTCCTGCGAACAATCAACGGAATAATTTCAACCGGATGGCGTGAACTCGTATTTCCTTGTCCTTCTTCCTTATCGTAATATTTACTCCATTCACAGCTACGACTACGTATGGACCAACCCACTGCGAAGAGAGTTTCTTCGATCGGCCCCGCCTTACTGTCTCGTCAAACAGAAGAACTTTATCATTAACCTGAAACAATTGCTTATTAACAGTTTTATCATAATTCTTTTTGTTTCTTTCCTTAGCGGAGAGTAACGCATTCTTAGCTGTCATCTGACTGTGTCGCATTCTCCCCTGCAATTCCCTTACGAAGTCATCATAAGAGTAGGAGGGCTCATCACTCTCTTTTTGCAATGCGCCCGGAATATTAGCCTTTCTGCCAAACATTAGTTCATGCGGCGTAAATCCTGTCGCTGTGTGAGGTGTTGTATTGTACGCAAAAATCGTGTTCGGTATCCAATCATCCCAGTTGGATTGATCCTCAGAAATGTAATGTCTCAAATATTCGACCAATGTGCGATGACTCCTCTCGAGCGCCCCATTACTTTGCGGATGATAGGCTGTCGTGTTTATCTTTATCACCCCCAAGGCTCGGCAGGTTCTTTTGAAAACATCACTCATGAAGTTGCTCCCTTGGTCCGTCAAAACTGTCTGAGGAATGCCGAATCTCAAAACAATAGTTTTCACAAAAGCTTGAGATACGGAGGAAGCTTCTTGATCCTTCAACGGAATAGCCTCTGTGTATTTAGATAACTCATCTTGAAAGGTGAGTAGATACTTATTGCCTTCATAGGTAGATGGCAATGGCCCCACAATGTCTAAACAGCATTTCTCAAATACAGTATCTGGAGTGCTAGTCAATTCCAGCGGCATTTTCGTTTTCCTTTGTGTAATTTTATTCTTCTGACAACTCTCGCACGACCTTATGTAATCCTCTATATCCCTTTTCATGCCCGGCCAGTTATAGCGTTCTTTGATTCTCTCATATGTGCAATTCATTCCCTGGTGTCCTCCAACAGGAGAATTATGTAACTCTTGGATGATCTATCTGCGCCTTTCCATGCTTACTTCACATCCTTCGGTTGGTTTTGTCTCCAATGTCGAAGATTTCTCCACAGCATTAATTCTACTGAGTGCGTCTGCGTTTACATTGAGGGCTCCCCTTTTGTATACAACTTCGTAGTCATACTCTTCTATTTTGAGCCTCCATCTCATCATCCTCGAACTAGGATCTTTTAAATTGAATATCCAAGTAAGGGGTTTGTGATCCGTCACAACAGTAAATTTACGGCCATACAAATATGGACGAAAATACTTCGTTCCCCAAACTATTGCCAACAACTCCTTTTCAGTTGTCGAATAATTCCTTTCGGCTTTATTAAGCGTGCTACTGGCATACGCGACTGGTAAATCTTTACCTATAACCCCTTGAGATAAGATTGCTCCAAGTCCAGTACTGCTGGCGTCAGTAGTGATAATAAAAGGACGGCTAAAATCCGGATATTGGAGAATGGGTTCTGAGGTCAATAATTCTTTAAGGATTAAGAAAGCCTTTTCTTGCTCCGCACCCCATCGATACGGCACATCCTTCTTTAGCAATTGATGCAGAGGCCTCGCGATGTGGCTGAAAGAAGGCATGAAACGACGGTAATAGCCCGCCATTCCCAAAAACTCTTTTAACTGCCTTGTCTTTTGAGGCGTGGGAAAATTCTTAACCCTTTCCACTTTTCTCGGATCCGGTTTCACTCCATCTTCTGAAATCACATGCCCAAGATAATTTACCTCCTTTCTCAAGAATTCACAATTATCGGGTTGAAGTTTGAGGTGAAATTCTCTCAGTCTCCGAAAGACATCCCTCAGTTTGTCATCGTGAGAAACTAAACTATCGCCATAAATAACTATATCGTCTAAATAGACGAAACAACGTAGCCCTTGCAACCCACTCAATACAGTATTCATTAGTCTCTGGAACGTTGCCGGTGCCCCCTTAAGACCGAAGGGCATTCTAGTGAACTCATAATGCCCCTCTGAAGTGCTAAAGGTAGTTTTAAATCGGTCTTCTGATTTTAGGGGTATTTGGTGATACCCGCTCGCCAAATCCAAAGTGCTAAAATATCTTGCCTTTCCCAATTGATCCAAAATCTCTGTAATGTTTGGCAAAGGATATGCATCTCCAATTGTCACCTCATTCAGTTTTCGATAGTCAACCACTATCCGCCATTTCTTAGTGCCTGAAGCATCCATTTTCTTCGGAATCACAAGGATGGGAAAATTCCAAGGGCTAGAACTTGGAGGAATTATTCCGTCCCCCAACAACTTATTTGTTTGCGATCTGACTTCTTCCTTTAGAGAATCTGGGATCCTGTAGGGTCCCGTGTTAATCGCGGCCCCTTCACTTATCAACGGCGTAGGAATCGCGTGGCTCCCAGCAGTGGTACAAGATAACTTATCTCCTGGCAGATGGAAAATGTCCGAAAACTCTTCGCACAGCTCCATTAAGGTCCTTCTTTCCTCTTCATTTAGATGCTCTGTGCGTATCTGCCTTTGGAATTCTTTATTCCTATCCGCGTAATTTTTTGTCTCTGATTCTGCCATCTCAGTTTCTGAGCCTAATTTTTCTAGTGTGATCGGGTAGATTTCCAACTCTTGGTCCTCTTCCTTCAGGTTAATCAAGCTCGCGACGCATGTTCCTTCCTTACCGGTCGTAAGGGCTTCTGATAGATACACGCCATCCTTCAGCTCCGTCTTTTTTTAAAATTCCTTCTCCTCTAAAGGAGGTAGGTAGTGCCACCACGACCTCACTGCGAGCCGGCACTCTTATTTCCATTACCCTCGGCGTTTTGTCCTGCGAGTTGTCCACTCCGTCAAAATTTAGAGTCAGCCCAAGCATATAAATCATCTTTTGCTCATAATAAATTACCGCTCCTAGCGCATCCAGTAGATCCCTTCCGATTATCCCGTCAAATTTCAGTGAAATTTCGGACTCATCCACCAGTTGAAATTTTAAGGAGATTTCTCTCCTTTTTGCCATTATCTTTAATTCTACGCACCCCTTTGTTTTGAGATCGCCCTCAGTAATCCCTCGAAGTGCTATATTTTTATCAGCGTAGTACTTTGTTCCTTTCCTCAACAATCCCTACTATACGAGACTCACGTCCGCCCCGGTGTCTATCAGGAGTTGCAATTTCCCGCTCTTACTTTCTTCACAATCGAAAGTGATCGAGTCGCCTCCTCCTCCAGAGTATAGCGATCCTTGACTCATATGCCTTATCTCTGTTTGGGCAAAAGATTTTCGTTTCCCTCGGTCTCTCCTATCCAATTCGTTTGAGCATTCGGCTCTTCTCTTATCTAGGCACTCCGGTTTTTCACGGCATTCTCGAGCCATGTGTCCAAATTTACCACATTTGACGCATTTAATTCCGCTAAAACTTCTAATTTCCTTCTTCTCCAATTTCGCCTTTCTTAGATAGCATTCTCCAACAGAATGTCCCAATTTCCCGCAATTCTCACATTTTGGGATCGTATCGCGACCACGAAATCTCCCTCGCTCCTTGGCGGACAATAGAGCACTTTCCTCTTCTAAAGCCACCTCTATCGCAGTAGGAAGTAAGATTTTTTCCCCTTTACTCCTTACAATTGTTTGAATTCTTTCATTCGCCAAACCTTGTACAAGGCATGCCTTTGCTAAGTGATTAACCAATGAGACTGCTCCAACTAGTTCCCTCTCTTCCAATATCCTCCTCACGGCTTCCCTAAGGTCGGTTTGCATGGTATCTATCCGACTTCCCCATGACGCTACACTCTCTTTACTCTCTTGTTTGGAGCTAAACATTGCACAGGCATAATAATCTACAGTACGTCGGATACAATAATTTTCTAAAAGAATTTCTTTTACCTCTGTCCAAGTATTGGAGTGATCTCTCACCATAAGTTTGGAGCGAACGTCCCCAGTAATTCACGCCTTCACAAATTTGAGTAATCTCTCGTGATTATCGGGATCAACGAGTTCAAAAATTACGTCTACGTTTTCTAAGAACTCCCGTAACTTTCTTTTATCGCCATCAAATGGTTCACTGACGATTTTCATTGCCTCCGAAATGCTGCATTAATCACCTCTAGCTACTCCGTCGTAAGTGGTAGCCATCTTTGAATTTTTTTTTCAAGGAAAGGGATAAGGAATAAGTGTGGCTTACTTACAATCGATCCTCCTTTTTGTCGCTATGATAGGGCTTCTCCGTCGATGGGCAGAGAACTCCGCGGGGTCGATCTGTCGATTCCGCTTGGTCAAGCCTCGTCTTTGCGGCGCCGTGAATCTGTCCTCGGCGTCCACAGCTCTTTCTTCGGGTGAATGTTCTTCCTCTTGACGAACAACAACCCCACACCTGACACCAGTTTTTAATGTCGCATCCCGACGTCTGCGCCGAAATGTTCACGACAAGAATCCCAAAGAGTCGAGCGGCTGCCTCAATGGGGAGGGGGTTAGGTTGTTTCAAGAAAGAAATTGAGCCTTCGGAGAATTAGAACTAAAAAGGATTTAATGAAAGAAATACACACACAGCTTTCCACTGCTCTCTTTTGTCTCTACATTGTCACTGTCAAAATCACCCCCTTTATCTCCTTTCCTCCGTCTCCTTCTCCCAGTCAGGGTCCACGCATGATATCATCACGTGCCGCTCCACCGTCACCTTTGACCACCAACAGTCACTAGATACAGTCACCGGATTTCGATGGCTATGCGACATGCGACAGTGTTCATGAATGTGATTTTCATGCGTGTTTACACAGTATTTTTTTCTTTTCGATTAGTAATGCAAGATTTGTTATGCAATAGATATATCAATGTGATAACGATGTATCGATTACAATGTTCCCACCTGATTTCCACTACATTGTAAATTATGTAATAATAATTATAAGAGGTAGAAAATCACAAAGGTAATACCTTGTGCATTCATAATCTAATACTATTTAATAAACAGACGTAGAGCGATAAATATTCCCAAAATGAGTTGATAATACGATAGTTTGCCAAAGAAGTAAAGAAAGTAAATCTATAATAAATGATTATTCTTATAGTCTCCGAGGGGTAAACCTAATGTCAGTAGAATCGGTAAAGTATCTTGGAGTAACCCTCACGAATAATCTATCATGGAGTGCCCACATCCGAAATATATGTGGAAAAGCACTTAAGAAACTCGGCTTCGTTAAAAGAATAGTCGGTAGGAGCGAAGAAAAGGTTCGCGAGCGATGTTACTTAGCGTTAGTTAGGCCTCACCTTGAGTATGCATGTAGTGTATGGGACCCCGCCGAGAAATGTCATATTCGGGATTTAGAAAAAGTACAACGGAAGGCGATACGATTTGTAATGAATTGCTACGATAAAACAGCGAGTGTCACTCAGATGTTACAGGACGCGGGATGGGAATCATTAGAAGATAGAAGAAAAATTCAAAGGATAAATTTATTAAATAAGTTCAGAGAAATTACGTTTTCAGATGATGTAACCGATATAATGCGACCCCCCTGTTATATGGGCCGTGCTGATACTGCCCGAAAAATTAGGGAAATAGATGCTAAAACGAATCGTTTCAAAAATTCATTTTTTCCGCGAAGTATACGCGAAAGCAACCGTTTAGGAAAATAGATTCAAGGTGCTTGCACCCCCTGCCACACGCCGAAAGGCGGCTTGCAGGGTTCTTACATAGACATAGACATAGACAAGTCATGTTATAATTAGAATAAATATGATAGGAACAGGTGATAAGAATTTTCACTACAACTCTACTGAAGATTTCTCAAATTAAACTTTTCTCTATGCTTTTACTCTGAAATATATTAAGCATGGTTATAAAATCGACTGGTTTTTTAAATTCAACTGATTCCTCAATAGCACTTTATAGCCATAATGTGTTTTGGCATTATCTGCTTATAAAATGCATTATAATAAACAGATAATGGGAGGACGAGTTTAAAAGACTCATCACGATAAACTCGTATAGCGAAATGTTACATTCCGCTAAATCTCGACCATTCAAGGTACGGACCAATAAACGATGCAAGTTGGAAGTATGCGGGAATCAAGTCTACGAATTAATTCAGTAACACTTAAGCCTGATCATCGATCTCAGTCAATAAACATGAATATCAATTTTTATGCATTGTGACCGACAACTTATAATTTATTCACGTTTGCTAAGCATATCTCAGTGTTTAAAGAGGTCAATAAAAGCCCATTTTGACAGATGTATGAATTTACTGAGACTTTTCAACCAGATAATTTTCATTTGAGTATTTAAACTTTAAATACAATATAAGTACAAAGAGTAGTTAAAGGATAAGAAGCTTTTACGAGAATTTTATATGCCCCTGAATTCAATTACTTTCATTGAGAAATAAGCTAGGTTTTTGATGAGAATTGTATTATTACTTCCAACAGAAATTGTATTTATAAAAAGGAATTCATTTTCAATCGTAAGATATACTTAAATTTTATATTAGCAAATATGAATTAAAAGCGACAAGAAAAATAACCTTGGAATGTATCCTAAAAAATGTAATCACCACGTCTACGAGTAGAAAACTTCAGTAATTTCACCCCTACATATTCCGGAGGTAGAATACCTGAAGTTGTTTTCTTGCAGACGAAATTATTCACGAATAAAATATTTTCTGTAAATATTAAGGTTGCTTCCTGGTCCATCATCTTAAACCCCGGTTCCGAGAAATCCCCATCAGCGCAGCAGTACAAGCTGGAAATATGGGCTAAGCCCGAAAAGCTTTATGGGATGGAATTGAAAAGCAAACACGTCCGAATAAAATAAACCTAGAGCGCTGGAATATGGGATAATATTAAGTCCGGGACACACCCGAATGCAATTATGAAAAGGATGCGAGCATGGGTTTTTTACCTTTTGGTAAGTTCGTATTCTTCAATATTTCCCATTCAATTCCTAATCTTTTATTTCTTGGTAGCTTTCATCTTTATGTCATCTACCATTATCTTTGTCTGCCATTTTTCAGTTATTTCCCTTGCATAATAATGTTTAAAAATTAATGATTTAAAACACAACTCCAACCCTATAATTTAAAACACTTTAGGAAACATTACACTAAGGACGATGTACATTTGTCTCAAGGGTAGACAATATATGCATACTAAGTTATTTCTTTAACTAAGAACTTCCAGTCGACTTCTCTGAACAAGATCAAATATCTTATAACACTTTCAAGAGTAAGAAATACCGTTAGTATTTCCAAGCATAAAATACTCGCAACTCGGTGTTGAAATTCGAGTTGTGTCAACCATTGTTTTAGCTGGGTAATCGAACAATCCATTTTATTGTTATTTTTGTTTACGTAACTATTCCAATTTATATTAAAACACACAGTGTACTCACTCTTCAGGTGATATGAATATTAAGGCGTTAGTTGGAGTTTATACAGCTGCTTCGTGGGTCTCTCCTGAACACTAACGCTACCTCTCAAAAGTCAATCTTATCTTACTAATAATAAAAATGAGAGGTCTTTATTAGGGCAAAATTGAGACTAGAGAGTCCCATCTTACATCTAACGCTTACAAAAGATAAACCACCAAAAGGACATCAAAAGATAACTTATATTTACTACATTTTTGAGCACTGGAATTCCCAGTACTTCCAAACGTTATCAGTAAATAAGTCATCCTGGCTACGTCAGACCTTTTTCTTTTCCTTTTCACGTTATCTGATGACGACACAATATTCGGCAAATAAATCTGCGGATAGGGCAGCCTACTTTACAATGCCTTCATTATTTGCTACTAGATTGCCTTTGTACGGAAACCAAAACACGAAACTCCAGTTTATTTACTTGGAAATACCACCGCATTTAGTCGCCACAAGTGAAGTTTGATTGATTGAAAAAACCCACGTCGTAGGAAAACAACCACACAGGAAGGGTGAAAAATCCTACGAAAGCACTTAGAGAAATAACAAAAAATTAATTTATAAAATTTGAAAGAACAGCAGGCAATATGGTTTGCCGTATTGGCTGACAAATTATCTCGCCTTAGATTATCAGTTTCGTAGTAGCATTAATTATGTCTGATTTGTGTCGCTCTTTTGCACAGTATCACACCAAACGATAGTTGCCACGACCCCGAAAAAGTAGCTCAGACCTCAAAACATTGTTAAAAAAATTAGTCCACCGTGAACTACGAATCTACTCAGAAGTTGTATCCGTATCCTAAATTTTTTGCTTCCTGTTTGTTCAAGAGTAGGGACAGACCTAATGATAAATTGAGTAAAAGTGATACAGTTTACTATCACGCCCACTTAAATGGGACGAGGGGGACGGCGACGGGATGAACTAAGGAGAAAGGGGAAGCGATGGAGGGCGAAGGCGTGCAGGAAAAGAGAACGAGATTGAAGGAGAATTGCGGATAATGGGACGCGGTGTTACAAAGAAATGCGCGTAAGAAGGATGGGGGGAGGAACGTAAAATCTCGCTCAAAGCGTGAGCAACAAATGGGAAAAGGAGAAAGAAGTTTAAAGGTTGAAATATAGGGGAGTGGAAATGCGAGAGGAGGAGCCAACTATTCATTCGAAGAAAGGGGCGGATGGATATTTTTGGTCCCAAAACATTCAAAGCGTAAATTAAAGTCTCCCTAGTGCAACGCGCGTTTACGTCTTCCTGCCTCCTTGCATTCTTGCTCGGAGCCGTTTCTTCCTGCATTTCCGAATACGCTTCGCCACGTCAGAGTTTTCTTCTCTATGGATTATTACACGAGCGACTCCCTCGGGGCATCCTCCTTTTTCTCGAAAACCTTGATCCTAAAATCCATACCTGAACTCTTTAAGGATTCTGCGTATTCGAGATTTTACAGAAACGAGTTAAAGCGACATTTTTACGTGAACGTGTAACACCAAAATAGTGATAAATGGATGGGCGTCATTTGAATACGGTTCGAACGGTTTTAAGAGTAAGATGAGAGCTGCCCTCGAAGAACATGTAATTTATCACGATTTGTCACGTAGTTAAGTATAATTGTTTAATTTGCCAAAAACGGGTTAGTATCATTTGATAGATACCAAGATACGAAACTCTATTTGATTTAATTATTTTGCAATACCGCCGCATTTAGTCACAATGACAGGTGGCAATGTTGTCTTACTCTATTTTAAACATCTGACACAAAATCAATCCAAACATCTACGTATACAACGAAAGAACATAAGTATTAAAAACCTCGTCTAATAACTACCCTAGCTTATAAACTACGCCAATTTAGAATTATTAAATTATCTAAAACGAGAACCACCATTGTGTACATTCAACAATTAATTCGAAAAATTCGACAAATTATTCCATGACATAGTTAATTTAAAATTTGACCATGTAACACCAAATTATATAGAACTGCAAAGCTATTTTGCCGTAACTTTTTATTTTCGTGACATTCGCTTGGCATCATTACCACTGCTTGAGCAAGACAGAAAAATATTTTCAACTATTGTTCAATTTTTCATAATAAGATAAACGAGGCTCTTGACTTGGGAAGATCAGAACACAAGACTATGAATAGAACGCGACCGAAATTTTAATATTACTATACATATGAGCTAAATTAACATTTCTCTGTTTAAAGCAAATTAAAAATTTTGCGGATAAACTACAAGCTGAACTGATCCGATTTTTACCACCGTCGTGACTTATATAACACAGAAACTTAGGGATCATTGCCTTCATTTGAAAAAGAATATGGAAAGAGTTAACGTTATAGTAGAATATAAATAAGCAGCGAAGAGCAACATTTGGCAAAGCTCCTGAGAAGGTCTCTGAACTATAATAAAAAGAGTCTGTTGACAGGTACTTAACACTTAACACGAGAGAAATGAATTAAAACTTTATTTATTTATCTCCAACTTGTCTAAAAAGTACCACGAGTTTATGGGCTGAGTAAGAAAGAAAGGAATTGCATGAATAAGTAAACAAGGAGGAATCCAGTGAAAGGCAGCTGTTTTATTACGAAGGTAAATTTAGAACAAACTCATAGCTAGCGTAGATTCTAGGAAGGATGGAAAAGCTAAATTCTTTGGAAGAAGAAAATAGAGCACTGAATCTGTAATAGGGTTAGACGGCGAATCACTCTTCCAGTAGAAATGTTAAAACAGCTGCCTTACTTCACCAAGAAGATGAAAAGTCTGATTCGTCATTTTCAAATACAAGTATGCTGATTGAAGCTGAGAAAGAATGTAAGAAAAGCAGATAAAAAAGCGAGCTCCTAGGATCGATACTGTTCAACCCTCCATTCATTCTAAACCAGGGCATCGAACCGTAATCATTTCCCTTCTTTTTTCCGCTCTGGTTTAATGAAAATGCCAAATTTCGGATCGGCCCCTGCATTTCGGCAGCCCCTTCGAAACGGTTCGAGCCGGTTTTTTCCACTCCGGGCATTATAAAATCTTCGAGAAGTATGTATCTTCGTAAATAAATAAATATCTTCGTAAACTTTACAAGCTTTACAAAATACATACCAAACCACCATCATAGTACTACGTTCAAGTATCTATTAATTTATCCAATACAAATATCGAAATCATATGAACATTGCCCCACGTATATGGGATTTACAATTTTTAACAATTTGCCTGTTGAAAAAATTTCACGAGTATTTTCGAAGTATTATGGCAGAATTTAAATAAGAATATAAAAATGCCATTATTCAATTTATGAATTTTTAAGTTAACCTGTTAAAATTGTATATTTAATTTTCTGTCATTATTTTGACGTCATGTATAACTTAGTACTTATAGTATACAATAAAATAGGTAGATATAATCCTATTATGTCTTACAGCTGGTTGGGAAAGATATATTTTTATATGACTGTTTTAAATAAATGTATTACATAAGTAAAACATGTAAACATATTATTATTTATGTTTTAATGTTGAATATATAATTGCAATATAATATGTGACAATATACATAATGTGACAATGTTGTAAATATTTTTGTAGGACAAATGGAAATATGTATCATCATGCATGACATTAATTACTTTGTATCTGACGAGACATGTGTTCAGTTCACTTTCAGTGTAATATCTAAATATATATGTGTGAATGCTTCATATTAATAAAACACTATTACTTTTACATTTAATCACACCATAGTAAGAGTAAATTGTTGGAAATTAAAAACAATTTCCAGATAATGAGGTTAATCAATAAAATATTGTTGTAGACGCTGTATCTGATGTTTACGAAAATAACAACTTTAAAAATATATAAGATTGCCACCTGGTCGAAATATAAATTGGTTTCTGGTTTTCTTTCAGATTCAAGAAGTATAATCCTTTGGTATTGGTTTGGAATTCACTTCACAAAAAATATGGTATATTCCGGTTTCGGTTATCTGTCGAATTCCGGGTTTAATTCCCGGTCAAAACTATGATAATGAAATAGAACGAATATGCATAGTTATTTTATAACGACTTTTATGTAGAAGTTGAAGAAATGTACATTTGATGGATTAGGAGCTGTAAGTCAATGCTGACATTTTCCAGTGAAAATCATATGTTCGGATATTTTATTACTAAATTTAATAAGTTTTCATACTCACAAAAAGGGTCAATTTCCTAAATCACAGTTTCTATACCAGTAATTTCCTGTATTTCAGCATAAGGAATCTAGCTTGATGATATGTTAGTCTCTGTAACAAGTTCAAGCGGGCTCTTTTGATATGGAGTGCATTAGATGTTCAATGCATGTTGTTCAAAGTATCTCCTTTCAGACGGTAATTACTGTGTAATGTAACAAGTAGTTTCTTGGTAATCATACCCACTATCATGAATATTATCACTTCCGATATTTTGTTTGGTATGAATTCAAAGTATAGGCTTGAATGGATGAGAAAGGAAATGTCTCGTTCTAGTCATTTCCGCGAAATCGTATTCAAAAGGAAATACTTTAGAATTTATTATGACCACTAAACTAATCTTGAATATCGTAATCATTATTTCCCCTTATGATTTATTTTAAGCATACTCTCTATTTGTAATTATCTAAAAATTACCACGTAACAACAAATTTAGTTTCGGCTTCATTAGATATATCAAATGTAACTTAATAATATTTTATAAAATAAATAAAACGCTCCCTCAATATGTATCCTCCAACATATATTTTAGTTTAATTAATGAGAGATATCAAAATATTAACAATTATACCATGCTAAGAAGTCTGGAGATATTTCACGATCCATGTCAAAAGACTGAAAATAATTTGATCACAACATTCGTTATGATAGCTCAGTAAATCGTTACGCTTCAAATATATTTCCAATGTAAATTACTTTCTAGTATATTATGATACTCTAAATTAAGGAAAACCTCCTAAATCACGATGAATTCAGTCATTTCATATAATTGATTTGAAGATAGTTCAGAAGCGATAAAATAAAACTTAAAGTTTCCTACATTGATTTAGCGAGAATAATCGAACATTTAAATTATCTTTAAATGATTTTTAAGACGCACATACATTATAGGGAGGTATTTTTTTAATCTACTGTAGGTTTGCGAACAATTTTTCTAGTTCCTTTGTGTGAAAACCAATTTCGTTTGTCCTATGAATGAAAATATAACTTTTTCTATGCTGATATTAACTCATGCGCAATCATCATCGGTTACATCTCAATCAAGATCATCATTTAATTTGATTTTAGGAATGATAGTGCTTCATATTTTCCCCTTAACTCCTCACAAAAAAAGCACAAGTGAACACTAAAAACATTAAGCACATAACGTCAGCAGTTTTTCAAATAACGTATCCATATTTATCAAAATGCACTGCATTACGTTATGATTAAAATTCTTAGGATAAACTTAGTTCTTAGTTCTTTTATGTTCAAGAAGTTCATAAGAAACTTGCCCTCCATTTCCTCATGCTGAACTTCCTGCAGAGAGTATGCATTAATGTTGGAGAGAAAATTAAGTTACTCCAAAGGCGAATCCGTAACATTCTTAATCTTCGAATTGAAAATATTAATATCGAATATTATGGGCATCTAGCTTTTCACGAAGTTCCACATTTCCTCCATTAACTAATTTGCTATATTTTTCTCAGTCAATACAAAGCTGTCTAAAATGTCGTGAGGAGGATAATTTCCTCATCGTCATTTTGTTGACATGCGCTATGCTGTAATTAAGTCGTTGGTTTATGAGAAGTCAGACTAAGGGTTATGAAATCTAAAATATGTTTCGCTAAAAGAGCGAGAGGATATAGACGCTTCTCATAATTTTATCTCTATGATCGCTATTATAAATAATAGCTACAGTCTTTGATCCTATAAAAAGAGAAGGAAATCCTACGTTCGTGCACTTCACATTAATGGATTCCCTACATTTAGAACTGTTGGTAAGGGGGAAGGAAACGCAAAAGTTTGAGGTAGAACGCATTTTTTCTTATTCCTTCGGGAATTCATTTCTACAGTCTTAGATACATGGTGGAAAAGGCCATAGAATCCATCCCATTTATATTTTCATTTGAATTTGGGAAAAATGTATGCAATATATAACAAAACCTTTCATTTTAGGAATGAACGAAAAAGATTCATGTGCTTTCCAATTTATTACTATCTTTATTGTACAATTAATATTAGCGTAAAGTTGGCAAATTTATCAGTAAATTTTAATCTAAAACGTCAATTTAAGGACAGAAATGTCTCATACGCTGAAAATTCTGTCGAGCACGTGAATTTTAAGATTGAGAATTTTTTATTCAAATTTGGATGGATGGGGCGAAAAAACAACAAATGAAATAGGTAATAAGAAGGAAAGCTGGAGGCAGAATTAAGCAATTGGATTATGTAGTTCAGTCTCCCTATAAATATATATTGATCGAATAATATGGATCGTAACTCGGAGAAGGTAAAGAGTGCGAAGTCTTTTACTTTACATGAAGTAACATAGAGTCCCATGGTAAGTGGATCAGATGGTAAGGGAAGCTGGAATTTTAAGAATAGGATGGCCTCAACAATATCAATACGTAATGATTTTAACAATACATGTATCAGAAAATCATTACGGTCAAAGAATAAGACTCGTAATTCTCTATTCGATTTATTTCATACATTTATACTGAAACCTTTTGCCACCATACTCTGATGAATGGAATATTTTCATTTGGTATATGGCACAGGGCAGAGAAAAATGTATCTTTCATTTATTTTTGTCACAGTCTTAATCATGGCTGAAGTATGAGTGAAGAGTTGCACTGATCAACTGGTCGAGGTGGTTAACGTGCTCGCACGTTATCCCACAGTCCCGGGTCGAATCCCGGCAAGTCGGATTTTGCCGGTTAAGGAATGGTCGTGTGTGATTTTTCATTATTATTCTCAATTACGGTCGTATGTGGCGTGTTACCTTCCAGAAAATTGATGTTTGTGGTGTATATGGAATAAATAAATCAAGGTCTTTCCTTATGGGCTGACAAGAAAAGTGTTATTCGTAGAGTCATTGCGCTTCACTACTGTAGACATATTCCGCTTACAACATTCTGGCTCAGTGAGGAAAGCGAGGGCAAACTACCTCACTCCTCATTCTGACTATGTAAGCTCTAAGTGGCATGGTCAGAGGAAGAGAGGCACAAACCGGCTTTATACTTTAGGGTCAGAATACTTTGGGGCAGATACAGAAAATGAAATTTAATGATTAAAAACATCTGAGTTTTTATTGCAGATTCTCTTACTCGAGTGTTCATACATACTATACGGCCATATTTTACGCTTTTTTAAAGCAAACAACCAACCAAAGGATTCATTAAGAAAACTATTGTTATAAATATGTAGTTGTGCTTCTTGGTCAAATAACATAAAAATACTGAATGAAAATTACAATGACAAGCAAATTACTCCACTGCATAAAATCTGTAGCTTGGTATTAGATAGAACTTTGGTGGTGAACATAAGGATGAACACAACTGAAATTAAAAATACTTTAAAAGATTATTGTGGATAAATATTTCTACACTGGATTAAAACAAAGATTTTTTTGTGTTTGAACCCTTTCAAAAATAATCAGCAAAGTAATGACCACAGAAAGATATTAAAAAAACTTTAATATTAAATCAAGAACAAAACTTGTCCACTTTTGCTTTCTAACTATGAAAATTCTAGTTATTCATAGGCAACATATCTATGGATATTGATGAAAAGCTAACAAAATATTATAACATCAAAGCTTAAAGACATAGAAAACGGTGGCTGACACATCTCTAACTGCCATCGAACTCATCGGTGTTTGCTGCTACCGATTTTGCGGGACAAAATTCTGAATAATACTGAGGTTAAAGTTATTTTTAATCTTATTCTCACGACCATTTTTAGTAAAACGTTTTCGCATATTACTGCTCATCCGCTAAATGTCATCTCCTATCACTCACTTCAATTCGTGGGCTATATAAATCAGCCATAATTAATGCTACTAAGAAACTGATCAACTAAGGCGATACAATTTGTCAGCAAATACGGCAGTCTATCATTTGTGTCATTAATATTTTAAATTTTAAAATTTAATTTTTTTTCGGTGTTATTTCTCTCAGTGCTTTTGTAGGATTTTTTACCCTTTCTGTGTGGATTTTTTCCCACAACTAGGGTTTTTTTATCAATCGACATTCCCTAGTGAATATTTTTTCCACAAGTCAATAATTTCTTTTCATAGTTTTTTCTCTCCATTTCAGACCTACTTATGCAATTTAAAATATAAAATTTATGTACAAAGTCATGCGGAAGAGAGGCCCGCTAGAGCCTTACCTCGCCTAACAAAGAGTCAAATTATAAATCGTACTGTTTTTTCTCTTACTAGTACTGATCGTTATTAAGCCGAATATATCTCTTCGCAAAGTGAGCGTTTGAAGTTATCGAAATCAATAGCTTATAAGTTCGCAATGCCTAGGCCGGATGGAACAGACATCGCAAGCCCATCCCAATCATGGAGCGTCATCAAAGCGCAAAATTACAGAAAATTAATTCCGTAAATATTAGTTCAGACTCAGAAAATGATTAATGAGAATTAATCACATAAGAAAGATAAAAGCATTGTACAAATATAAGATTAGAAGCACTATTTCTTTAAATGCGTTATAAAATCGAATAACCACATGGAGAAAGTATACTCTGCAGCAAAGCTAACGGTACACCTCCTAAATATGTAATCAATAATGAAATAATTCATGAAAATATTTCTAAAATACAAAACTGTAGTAACGATAGATTTAAGTGTAGAAACATAGTGTAAAACGGGTCTCAGAAAAAAATGTAAAATACTCGCATAATGAGTTTATTTTTCCAAAATAAACTTGACGTTAAAAATCTAAGAGTAAATACTATTGTATGGCTTTCTGGTGCATATGAATGGTATATTTGGGTATTACTATATATCCTCAGATATAATTGTATTACTCATTATTAAATGTACTCCATGAGTCGAAACCATCAAATTCCAAATAAATAAATCCTGTGATTAATAAAAGTTTAACCTATCATTCATTCCACTAGCATTGAAAATGCGATATTTCTGCCAGACATTTCAACCTTTCTAGATTCCAATATTAAATGGAGCACTCATGGAAAAAAGACTCGTATCTTTGTACGCGGCAAAGGAAACTATAAGGGAGGAATATTTTCAAAAATTTCGGAACCATAATGGATTCGTCGTGAATAGGCAATTCAGCGTACAAGCCACTAGAATGGGACTAAAATGTATTATTATTTCCGCTATAGAAATATTTCCCTATTCGAGGTTTGATTAAACCGTTTAAGCTATCTTGATATCCGATAAATTCGAACATCTGTCCTCTTTGGCCAACTTCCATTTCCATCCCGAGCGTAATTCCTTTAATTGAGTCACAAATATTCTTAAATTTTCGAGCGGCCCATAACTTTTACGACCACTTACTCTAACTCGATTATCTCTCGCGACGAGTAAATAATTCTCCAAAATCCATTCGAAAGTCACTAAATCACGTCCTTTTAATTGGAACTTTACCAAGGGGCTAAGCCACCGTGGAATTGCCATCCTTCTCTCAGGACGTATAATTATACAGCAAACATCAAAACCCCGTCATTTTTCGATTCCCACCAAATCGGCGAAACACCCGTTAACAGGTGGCCAATTCTCCTTTTTACGCTAAAGTGGCTCGTTAAAAGACATCTCCTAGAGGCCGTCTGCTTGTTGCTTCATCCCCACCAACGTACTGCTCCCACCAACAACCAAGTGAGCAACCAAGCCTCAGCCAAATAATTACACCGGCCGGAAGCCCCGGCACATTTCGTCGATGCGAGCGGCAAGAGGCGTAAGGAGCGTGACGTCGTGGGTGCCTTGCGACCGCACCCGTCCGCGGGGGATACGAGGGAGTCGGGACCGGTGGGAAGGGCGATGCGAGATGGAATCCGCCGTCGGCAGCCGGAACCAAGAGATCTGCGACCAGATTTATGGGTTTCCTCCCAGGCCATCCGATGCCACCTATCTGTCGTAATCGCGCACCCACCTCCAAAGGCCCGCCGACCCCCCTCTGCCGCTCCTCTCCCTACCCAAACCCATCCTACCACCCCTACCCCCTCAACAAGAGGAATCCCACTCTTCGCTTAAACCACTGCTCATTCAGCGGTTAGATCGCGCCAGAGAAGGATCGTAGAGCGGGAAGGAGACCCGTGCCGACAATTCCCGTATCGCACGCGATGTTCTGACAGCAAGACCAGCGGTGACAGCTTCGACTACGGCAGGAGGTCTCTCCGGCGAATCTGCGAGGCGTGAAGTGGCCGAAGGATCTGTCATCTAGTGCCACTGAAGGTGAGCCATTGAAGCTAGGGAAAGCACCCCGGAGGATTGTGTGGTTCCTTTATTTTTGTGACTAAATTTTCGGAAAAGGACCGCCGTAGAGGATGTACTTGTCGAAGACGCCGAATTAGCGAGGCTCTTTCGATGTCAACGCGGAATACTATTGACGCTTCCGGACTTAGTTAAAGTAAGACGTAGGTCGACCGGTGGGGGTCTACGGAGATGTTGGTGGGATTATCCGTGGCGCTCAGTACCGATCGGGAAGGAAAGAAACACGAGTTCGACACATAGAAAAAAGCCAATGCCAAGATACGTCTAGGGGAGCATTTCCCGCTTCGGTTCGAATTGGAGAAAAGAGGCACGAGACTGGTGGGAGAATTGTATTCCACCAGATTCGATCTCTGGAAAAACTTTCTCGCATGGTTATGGGAACGAAAGTTCGCGGGGAGGCTGAAGTTTGTTTGTCCTACGGCTCAGTGTATATACAAGATCGGAAAGAATGTTTCCGAGGGGAGGACGCGAAGATATGAGAACGGAGAGGACTTCATGCAGAGGGGAGAAAAAAATCAAAGGAGGGAATGAGACCGAAAGAGTGAAAAGGGACCGAAGGGGTGGAGGCGAATAAAAGAGAGATCACTTTTGGGAAAAACAAAAAGCGAGGGAAAAGACTTTTGACGAGGCAGGCGGGAAAAAGGGGGAGGCGGCGGGGGGAGAAAGATAGGAAAACAGGGGAAGGGATTGGGGTCGCAGGGAATAAACGAATGATTGGTTGAATGAAAGGAAGAGCTCATGGAACATCGGATGCCATACGTATCCATTTGCGGCCCGTTCCCCAACGCACCGCCTTCCTCATCCCATCCCGCACCCCCTTCATTCAACCACACGCGCAGATCCTGCTCTCAATGGAGTACTTTATTTACAGAAAATGGCGGATAGCCTGAAAAAAGGTAATCGAGGCGAACGGTCGTCGTTCAATTTGCTCGCCGTATCCGCGTGCCCTCATGTCGACAATTGCGGACGTATTGTTGCCTTCTTACGCCGTGTACTACAGGTAGCTCGAGATATTCTCCGATAAAGGACATCGGCGACCTGAGACACTTTTTCTCCAGGATATAAATACGAGGAGGATACGAATACGTTAAATCATAAAAAGAAAACGCTTCTGAAAGCGAGTTTTTTTATGCCACGACGAATCTGTCTCGGAAGCGGGCGAATTAAAAATCTCCGCGAAATGGAAACATTCCAAATATCCGGAATATTTTAGGTTTTAAAGGATATGATAGTGTTTTTTTTGCTATATGCCGCTTCATTCAAAGATTCTCTACTCTTTTACCTGTTTCCACTTCCTGCAGCCGAACCAGACGCCAGAGATTTGCTATATTCAGACCGGGCGCTCGAAGACCGGTGGCACGGGCCACTGAATATTTACCTCGAACACTTGCTCGGACTCAGCTGTCTTTTGCTATCTCTCTTTCCAATGCCCACTCACTTTTAATCTCATCTCGACCCCCGTTCGCTCCTTCCAGCAACTCCCACCCACACTATGAATTCCGCCCGAATACTTGTCGTGTTTTACCTGTAACGTGCCTCTGCACATAACGTAATGGCAACCCAAGAATTTAAAAAAATAATAATTCCCTATTCGATAATGAACTATATTTAATACTGAAACAGGAAACTCGATACTTTCATGATTTATAAACGCCAACATCGTTTGTATTGTAAATTGAATACATGCAGCTATCAGCTTCGACAAATAACAAAGGAAACAATGCCAGTGATGGTTTAAAAGTAGTTAGATATGAAAAAATGTACAACGAAAATGTGTCACCCGAGACGCTTTCACATGATTTCTTTATCAGCTATGCCTTCTCCATTCATCTTCAAAACATACCTAAATTCTTATTTAAACTTCCTTTCGGATTTGCGAGAAACACTGTGTTTGATAAAGTAAAATATTTAATTCTCATAGGGCGGAATTGGAAAACAATAGGATATTTTTTTAGATATTGGCATTCATACATTCACTAGTGAAAATTATATACCACAATTTATGGACCTTATTACAACGCATACTGCTTCTCATACCATAAAATTTAGTGATGCACTTATTGAGATAATAATATTCATAAAAAATTAAAAGGAAAAATTAATTCACTTAGCTATTCTTTTGACATCAATACCTTGTTTGAGTCTCAGACTCATCGCTCAGCCGTCCCAATTACTTAGTAATCATCGATTAAAATTATATTGAAAAGTATTATTCAATGCGACATCTCTTGCATATGAATGCTTTTTTTGCACACCCAATTTTATCTTATTATTGTATGGTATACCTGCGACAAATACGGGCTAAAAAGAAGGCTTTACCTGTTAGCGCTATCATCCGTGGGTTCAATGGAATATGGCAAGGTGCGGCTGCTACGAAAGCAACAGGTTAACTCTAAATGCCGAGAATTTGCGCATTTTAGAGGTCCGCTAGAGGCAAGAACTTAGGGACTGTTAACCCGTATTGGCAATCAATTTTCTTCACTGTTTATAAGATCTCATCATTCTTATCTAAGTAATGTATTTTAATAGAAATACTTCTTTATTACGAAGACTTATATCATTTTTATCTAATGAGGATGCCAGATGCTTTTCAAATATCCTCACGTACGGATTACAGCTTCGGGAAGCGTTGTTCAAAATTTTATCAAATCAATTCTCAATCATTCTTCATCTTGTTTTATCCATATTAGAAGTAGCATACAACATATGAATATAGAAGTTTAAACTCTTAGATGCGATAAAATATTTACTTTGAAGCTTTTGTGGCAAGGTATGACCTCATTTACTTTATTAAAAGTTTATCACTGTTATTTTCTGAATTGATACGATAATTATTTCTAAGAAGCATCCTATAATGACAGCACATAAATCAATTCTGCTATACATACATATATTAGCAGGATTCTAAATTACATCGAGCTAACTTAATCACATAAGATATCGATTATTGCTCGTTAATTACGGTTAAAAGCAATGCAAAAACGGAAAAGATATTGAATTGAGGAGTGTACCGATGAAAACGGTATCAACATTTTTTTCAAACTAAGGGAGTTTTCATATTTTCGTATGTAGTTAGTGGATGTCATCTGTTACATTGGATATTACAATTTCCGCTAATTAGTTAGTAAAAATACTGTTTGAAAATTCACATTAAAAATATTTTTGACTCATATTTCTCCATTAATAGTTACTGAAGCCATAATACCTGCATGATTACAACGGTCGTATCGAATAAGTTACTGTTAATAGTTAATAAGCCCCTGCAATAAGAGATGTCGTATCAAAAACAATAAACGTCCGACCATTCATAATGTGCTGCTGAATCCACATCTGATTTCATTGCTGAGTTTACTAGGTTCAAGTTCACGAACTGATAAAACTCTACTACTAATTTATTGCGCGATAAATTACGACCATATTATTCATGCTCTCTTTCATATAGCTACTCGATCACGTAAGATATAGAATTAAACTTGAGGAAATATTTATCAACTTAATTATGACAGACGTATAGAATGCTCCACTTCTATGAACGCAATCAATCCGTTTAACTTCTGAATATGTAGTTGATATGACCTATCAGATTTCAGTATTTTGGAGTGATTAGAAAAAATACGAATTTGAAACTTCATTTGGCCTCACTTTTGTATACAGTGATTTATACCGGACATGTAAAAATATAGCTACATTTAACTATTTTAAATCTAGACGTATCGACGACCGTCGTCGAGTTAAGACAAAATTTAATTATACATAAAAGTCTCTTTTCATCAGATTAGAAACGTGATATTCCTTATAATGCTTTACTTTTTCAATGTTAGGCTGAGACTGACATAAGAGTAATTATTCTCACACATTTTAAAGAAAATATAGTTCATCTATACGTCAAATGCTTTATTAAATTGTCAAAGAATGTTAATATTCAGCTAAATACAGCTCAGGGATAATTAACTTGTTAAAATGGAATGATTTCTCGAAACACTAAAAACTAATTACCGAAATCTAATCTAAAATAGTTTACTTCTTTAGCAAAGTTAGCTAACACTTTACGTTCAATGCAAATACCAATCTCCATGGCAATACTTAATTACGATGTATCTTATAAATAAGATTAATTAGAATAAACGTACGTAGAATTGAATTCGAAAGCATCTATAGTCCATCCAAGACCTTCATGGATTATATTATACCTTTTAATTACTACGCTTTCATTTCAGTGATTATGCACAGAGATTAAGTCTAATGGAATGAGAAGAGATTAAATAAGGCACTTACCCTGAGGAATAATTCCAAAAAAAATAATTGTAGGTAGCAGAGGTTGAGAATTTTTACCGAACATTAAGACCCAGAATTCTATTTTGGGGAATTCAAATCCACGTCACTTAATTACATTTGATGGATGGAAGGATCTCATTGGATTCTAGTAACGGAAATACTTGCGTATGTACTTGAATTTTCGCGAGGCCACCGACGGATCTATTAGCAACCCTATATAGCGGAGACGGAACTCGATGCCGTTCGAAAATATTAAACTCGTCCAATCACGACCTGAGTGGTGGAATACTTCCCGACCCCCCGCCGCCTGCAACAATAGCAATTATTCGAGCTCTCATTTATTCGACAATGGATAGGCTCCTTCTCACCGCACTCAAAAAGAGCCACAAGATGATCTCGTGAGGCAAAAGAGCACGTTATGACGTCACAATGAGAGTCAAGCGTAATATGAAAAAGAGTGGGGAGGAACCGGGCATTGTAATGCCGTTTTGGGTTGGGGGCCGTATGAGATGGAGTAGTTGGGAGATAGTGGGATGGAGTCATTCATTCGGATATCGGAAGAGGGGAGCTTTGGAAGGTGG
Organism: Sympetrum striolatum; assembly: GCA_947579665.1. Lineage (NCBI taxonomy): Eukaryota > Metazoa > Arthropoda > Insecta > Odonata > Libellulidae > Sympetrum > Sympetrum striolatum. The sequence continues at coordinate 39,402,950 of OX388352.1, read as the reverse complement.
GGGCAGTTGGGGGACAGGACGCGGCTCGTTAGCAAGGAGAACATTCGCGGCCGCCCTACGCCTCCGTCTCTCCACCAACACCCAGCAGGCAGGCGTGATACCGCTCACTCCACAAAACTCCCCATTTGACTACCCCCTCTCCTCGCCGAAAGCCCGAATACCGTGTGTGGTCCTCGTTCCCCTTGCGGATGCAACACCCGTTTCAACCCCTTGACCTCACCGGGCGCACCTGAGCGAGTCGCCAGCGACACGTGGCGGCGCCCGCCGAGAAACCGAGTCTTTTAGGGGAATTGGTACGGAGAAAAGATTGAGGGTAATTGGTGGAATGAGCGGGATGCCTCACGCTGTTTCGGTGAGCTGAATGGTGCTTTGTCTCCCATTAACCAAATATATGGGAGTGTTTGTGACTCGGTGGATAGGGTTTTTTTTCTGGCTCTACGGATGCTATTCGGCTATTGCGTAAGACTATATTTTTTCATTCTGCGAGGGAGTAGGGAAAAATTCTCGTGGCAGGGATGCTCGAGTCGGTAATATAGGGACTAAATACGGAAAAAAGTATGTATTAGGCGGCGCGTGGCATTAATCCTACCCTTAGGAACCGAGTTGGCCTCAAATATAAATAAATTAAAACGTAGACTAATTATTTTGTATAGTAATTTGAATAAGAGTCTTCCCGTACCACTTTCAGCAAATAATTTGCATAACCCCATTGTATCTGATCTGGCACGATAAAATTGGATTTTTATATATTTTACCAGGTGTATCTGATTATTAAGTGTTAATACTTTTCTCCAAATTTAGGCTTCTTAGCTTAATATTTCCCACCTGGTGACAATTACTTTGATTTTATTAACCTACAATTCCTTACTATTTATATTACTTCTTTATAATATTAATTATTTTGACCATAGGCGGTGATAAAATATTTCATTATATATGGCATTGTTTCATAAAGTGACAAATCTCGATTTAACCATAAAAGATAGGTATTTGAGAAGTCAATTAAAGTAAAAAAAGGATATTTTTTTCATCTTCCCCTAGATAATCCAAATTGAATTATGGAAGGAAATTTCTTCTAGTTGGAGTGTTTCAGTGACGCAAAAAATAACATTTTTCCATTTTTTTTAAATACAAATAAAGCATATTTCGATTCATAATGAATTCAAAGATAAAATTACAGAGATAATTATAATATCTCAATGAAGTAAGCCTTCATTTTCCGGTTACTTTGCAAATGCTGCATTTAGAAAAGAATTATCCATCATTGCAAGTATTCAAATGCTATAGGGTGTATTTTCTTCGGTGATTAGAGGGTCATCGAACAAAGCTTTTAAAAACGGTAATAGCTTCATCATTACGGAGGTTAAAATAATTACAAAACCAGAAATTCCTCTTAAGCCCATTGAAACCATCGGCGTAATCCAATTTTCCAAAAACGTAATACGCTTCACCTTAAACTGCGGATACATAGCAAAATCGTGCTTAACTCTGATAAATGGCGCGCTCAACATCTCAAATTCGGGTTTGGCACGGGAAAACAGCTTATACGCCGAACGTAAAATCATTACTCGAAAGACCCAGTTATATTTTTCATGTTGAGCTCCAACATGCCCCGGATCTCGCTTATTGGCACCAGGTGTGCTTTCGTGTCTCCAAAGCTCACATAATTCAAATAAAGCACCGGAAATGACAGTTTTCTAAACCCGAGGAGCAGCCAAGGGGTCAAGTAATCGTAACGTAAATATACACCACAAGTATTTTACAGTTTCAATTCATCTGATCAATATTTTTTATTATGGAGAACTGTAAGAAAGATAAAAACGAAAACTGACATTTTAATTAAGGTACGCCAGTTTACAGGCTCTATGATAAGTTGTGCCAATGCTTTCTTTAAATATGATGGTGGACTCGAACGAAAATTGATTCTGATATTTTATTGATTCGATGTTCTAACTCAGTAAACTTTTTTACTGCTTCCGTTAGCACGTATCTTTTCCATCCGCTACATCATTAAGTTTGTATTATTTCTCTGTTGGTGGTTATTTATAGTTTTTACATGAACCCTGTAATGTATTAATCGAACACTTCCATTAAGTAAACAAATTATTATTCTTTGAACAGTACATATTACTACCAAATTGATTACTCGAACATCGATGTTCAATGAATGGAAAATATTATTTCCATATCGACTTCAGCTTTTACATCTCAGAAAAGAGAGAATAGAGATAATGTAAGCACTATCAATCGTACCATTTGCAAACTCATCATCTACATTTTTTCAAGTAGAGTGATTCATAGCTAAAGTAACTTATATTTTCCGATACTGTTATTGTTGTCAGTAATATTTAAAGAGAGTTTCCATTTAATCAACCGCGATGCGAAAAAAATTGTCAAACTGACTTTTCAAACGTACTGAAAATGTTTCTAAGGACTGATACCAAACATCTGCCCCTGAATTTTGGGTATGCAATAATATCTCATCCGAAAAAAATACAATTTTTTTCTTACGAGATATTCCGGCATTTTGGGTGACAATGAAAAGAGTCGATGTTTGGTTTAATAGTCCTCGGCTTTAGCGTAACGACTATATTTTACAATATATAGAATAAATATAAAATAGTACTTATCATCAGCTCACACAGGTCTTTGGCATCATCTTTCGAGACTATAAACGTGCCATTTCACCACCTTTGTGTACTTTCGATGAACCATAAAATCAAAAATTCCAAATTCTAATAATTTAATTAAATAATTTCACCGAACACTTTAGTAGTTGTGTAGTAGTATTTAGATGTTCATAATCTAAATTTTTGGTTTAAAACGGGTCGCAATAGGAGAATAAACTTTCAAAAAACATGTTAGAGTAATTAGAGTCTAATCTTGACTATACCGTAATATCTGAGATTTCCAACAAGGAAAATCATTTTGGGAAAAGAAGAGATCATTACTGATAATTTGCAAACGATGATTGATTGAGCTGAAGTTTCGATCTAACATTTACTGAAAGTATAATAAATGCTTATTTATTTTATCATAGATCATTTAATGCATTAGTTTACATTACAACATTGGAAAGTTACGAAAGATCTGGAGCTTCCTCGGTGTACCTGATGAAGTTAATGTACTCGGGTTTCCAGTGGGTGATATTATTATTATTACAATTACAATAAATGTAGATTAAAAATCTGGGTTACACATTACATATTAAATCAGCATAATTCATACAGTCGTACATGGTCCAGCAATATATAGATAATCAGTGTAAATTGAGGAGTAAACACTATACCTGTAAGGCATTTGCCCACGGAAGGAAAGAAACCCCTCGGAAAACCTCCTTCTGACGGAAGTCAAGACATATACATAATACAAAATTTGCAAATATCCCATCCCATTAAAAGAAAATATTAACGGAATTAAATTAACAGCTATAATAATTTATTTAACTTCGCCTTCATCGAAGCACTGCGATGATTCGAAGAGAATTTCCCTGAAATTATCCCTGAAGACGGCTTATGAGAAAACAGCCGAAACGTCGGAGTCTTTCGATTATACACACCGACACACAAGCCCTAGAACATTTCCGATATTTTGAAAGTTGAGATTTGCTATCAAAATTAAAAGCCACCCGCAATGAAGTAATAGTAGAACGGTTTCCTGGATAAATAGGTGAACCGGCGAAAAAAGTACAATTCTTTCTCTGTAAAGGGAACTTTACATCTGGCGATTGAATACATTTCTAGGGCGAAGCGTTACCAAAGACAAAGGGATGCGACAACGGAGTAAAAATATGTAGATAATGAAAGTGCATTCGGAATTAACAAAAATCAATAACACTTGGAAATGAGAAGGAGAAAATATTTAAATGAGAAGGTCGGAGATGAGAAAACCTGGCGTAAGATTTATCGTTTTATTGAAAATCTCTACAAACACTGAGGAGAGGTTGGCAAGAGAGAGGAGGGATGAAGAAACGTCAAACAAGCCAACGAGCCACACTTAAAAGGAGCTCTTCGGAGCAAGTTGTCCCTTCGTAAATTTAAATCTGAAGTCAAGAGAAGCGGGAGGGAAAAATTCGACTTTCGAATGTTAAATATTACCTTAGGTTTTTTTCTAAGTATATCTGTATTTCGGAAACTTTCAATGAATAAAAATGGTGGGCATTTTCTCCATCTTATTTTGCAGAAAGCGTATAGTGGCCACTTTCATTCACTAGGAATGTTTACAACATTATCTATAACGATATGATTTAAGAAAACTATTCTTTATAGCGGAGAGCATTCGTGAAGATTTCGGGCAATACGTTAAATTTTAATCAAACAAATATACTTAGGGAAACGGTTACTGCTTTTCGTATGATAGTATGTTTAAAATAAGCGTATACCTTTATATATCTTTTAGTTTATTTCCAACGAAATACAATATTTTTCTATTCTAGCGAACGGATATTGCATGTGAAACGTATATAAATGGTTTAATTTCACGGAAGCAAGAATAGTATAGAAGTAGATAAAAGACCATGGGTGGGTCAACCCTACCTTGATTAATTTAAATATTTAACGATTTCACTCAATGGAAAAGAATTTTGCGAGGAAGAGAGAGGATAGTGGAGAAAATAAAGCTGCCTTTTTAATAAAAGACGTAAGCCATCGCCGTAATACATGGGACGTACGTGTATAGATTTATCACAATGATTCCTTTTGAGCTAAGCACGTAATCTACCTCGTCTTTTAAAATAGGAGTACGTCCATAGTACATAAAAATCGGAAATAATGAATAGCTGGAGAAAATTCATCGCGGTTCGGCCATCAGATTGAAGTGCAGCAAGTTTAAACCCCACATTTCACCGCCGGTAGTCTAATTGGGCTCGCGTATGTCCCGACAGATGTTATGGGAGCACACGTGATGGAAGATCATTTTTGGACATCACATTCCTCCGTCAACTTCTGCAAGCATTTTCACGTCCATCAACTAGAGGCGAGGCGGGTCCCTCCTCCCGCAAAAACGGGCAACAGTTCGGAATAAAAAACTTAAACTGGTCCGAACTGCAGCCGCGCCCGCGGATCGCAATCTCCCTCTTCCCTTAGACCCTTCCAAACCGTTTAGAGCCCTAAACCCCCAACGTACCGCATTCTTCCCTTCCATCCACCGCCATGCCTCGAAAAATCCGCGACACACCGCTCTTCTCCTTTGTTTCCATTCGTATCTCCGAGACACCGAGTCCAAGCTTCCGAGACGAAGGGGGAGTACTTTGAAGTCTTACAAACGCTGTCTCGAAGAACCCACCGGACGCGTTTAGGCCATTTGAAGGCAGATGATGAGTATCGTGGGGAGATGGAGAGGATGGGTCGTGATAATGACACCCTGATGATACCGTGGGGGGAAGGAGTAAAAGGGGAGATGCAGAAGAGTGTGAGGTCACGGCGGATGAGAGTGACGTTCGGACACCAATTCTGAGACCGAACGTGGAGAGAGGGAAAGGAGAGGCTGTGGGTTGGGGAGGGGGATTCGCCTCACAATCTTCCGATGAAATTGCCCCGTAAACGTCGGAAGTATCCACCGCTTCTACCCTCCCTCCATCCCCCACTCTCTCCCTATCCTCTCCCACAACTTTTTTTCTGGAGATCGATGGATTCATAGTGTTGCCTCTCATCCCGATGCGAGCACTTTGACCCGTAAACCCATTTCGCTAATCATCTGTTCGCAATCGTAGACGTCCAGTCAAGGAGCCGATTCGACGTCACTCCATCTCTCCCTCCTTCTCTTTCGACTCCATTCCTCGCATCTTCTGCTCCTCGATATGTATTTAATCGTTATTGGACATAACCCCACACGGCAAAAGCCCACAATGACAAATTCTCACACACTAAAATCCGCACATAGCCCTTTTAATTAAAAATATTGCCGTTACTAAGTTAGGTATTATTAATTTTATTGCATGTATCGCTTATAACTATTAGAACAGTTATATACTACCAAGTTCAAGAAGTTCCCGAACTTATTTTTTCCCGCGAAAACGCCTAGCAGGAGAATAGTGAAATTGTGGTGGTAGATGGCGCCACATATTATGGGTACAGCTACCTACCATCCACCTACCTACCTATCTACTACCAGAATTTTTCATTTCTCCGGCTCGGCGTTTGCGTGGGAAAAATAAGATTGGGAGCTTTTTGCACGTAGAAGTATAATAGTTATAACAGCATGAATTTGACGATAGTAATTATTGTTATTAACGTAGAATTTATGCTGTCATATATTATAAATTGCACTTTTTTGTACATTACTGTCGTTTTTCTCATGGAAGGATTTGGTTGGGGTAGCGGTTTTGTCGATGTGTGCATTTATGACTGCGGGGTTTTGCCTATGACTTCGCTTTCGGGTGCTTATGACTGTGAACCTCTGCCGTGTGGGCATTTTTTCGCGTAGGGTTATGTCCAGGAACCGCATTTGAGATGTCCAATAATGATTGGGTCTAATCACCGTTCCAAAATTCTGTCGGACATTCCGAGGTTAAAAACACATTGGAGCAGGGTAGGTCGCTGTTAGCCTAGCTGGTCGCTTAGTCGCTCACTTCGAAGTAAAATTTAAGCGTGCTTTCTTACGGGGACACACACAGTGGAGCATAACAGGAAGCCGAGATGGTAGCAGTGAACAAGGCAGTACTCGTACACGCTCACTTGCAGTATTCTCCAGTTCTTTTGAAGTTCCGGTGAAACTACTGCTCAATTATAATCATAAGTTTTCGCATCCATTCTTAATTACTGAAAGAATCTTTCAGGGTAATTGATTAGCTATTGATATAGTTTATAGTAATCACCAAAATCCTATTCTGTGATTCCCAGGGTGAGCATGGAATTCGCATGTACTTGTTAAAATAAAAACCACTTTTTAACAAAACTATCAAGAATAACGAGCTATTCATCGCTATAACTGACCATCTTAAGGGCCTAAAAGCGACCAAAAGAGCGTTACTGTGTGTGTTTACAGCTTCTTACTAGGTAACCAGCTAGGAAACAAGCGACCAGCGTGTATACGGGGATACGACCTGCCCTGCTCCAATGTGTTTTTATCCTAAGACTCTCGTGGATATGTCCGCGGATCAAAAAGTATGGGGTGCGCCAAGCTTTAGGAGACTTTGGACTTACTTACGCTCTATGAAGTAATACGCTCCGAATACATTTGCGATTGATGGTAGATAATTGTATTTTATGGCAGGCTACGAATCGTTCTCTTTAAGACCGTAATTCCTCGTATCATAAATTTATGACTTCGCTGTCGCGTTTCTTTTGAACTCCACGACTCCTCTGAGAAAAAAATAAAAATATTTCCGAGAAATATTCAATTGCATAATTTAGGATTATACACAGTCTATACCAAAAACGATTTATGCAATCCTCCGCAATAATTAAAAAGTCTTCCGATTAATTCTAGAGATACCAAATTACTCGTCAGGAATATGAAAATTCTAAAGTTCAGGTCGTAAGATTTTAAAATGTAGCGAGAAAAATCGTTTTTATGTATTCTTCCTCCACATACTTCCTCTTCAATGTCAACATTTTAAATAAATTAGTATCCTTTTCCATTTGTGAAGATAAAATACCAACTTACAACTGACTCGTAGTTAGATAATGGCTCTAATTAGCTTCTGATGACAACTACAGGAATAATAGAGAATGAGTTCATTGAAATCCTAAATAAATATTCTTCTTCTAATTTAAGATACTGTAGCAACAATCTATTACCAGCCACTAAGTATACAATAATTCCCAAGGAAAAATGTGCAATGTGCAATGACTTATGTGCAAAGTCACCTTAACCCTTTCCTTATATACAATAATAGTAAAAATGATTCCAATATGACACAACTGATTCAGATTCACTTTTTTAGGAGGTATGTACAGATTTATCCATAATTACATTGAATGAATAACATAATGAAGAAGGTTTTTAAGGAGGGATGTACTACTATTTCCCTAACCATATGAGGAAGATAAATCATCAAAACTATTGAATAATAACGTAAATTCAAGGAGGCAACTATCTCCACGTAGGCGATAGTAAATTGCAAAAGGAGTACATTGGTAGGGTATTTGAAGTGTATCATCATATTATCCCTAACAGTATCTTCCCTAATCTCTTTTGAATTTCTTTGCAAGGACGGACGTGATTTTTTACTGAAATTTTTCATCTGAAGAGATGCTAATTCTGCCTTTCTTTCCAATTCATGGCGTTTTTATCGAAGTTCTATGAAATGCTGCGTAACCTCGTTATCTTTTAAGTCGGCGTTTGAAAGATGTGTATATTACTCAATAAGAAATCAGTGGAAAAGTTACAAATCATACGAGCTTTAAGAAGGAGCTTAAACGGAATAATAATTGTCTTTATTTAGGCGAGATTGAGACTAGAAGTCTCTTTTTTCATCTTACACATCGTCATTAATTATAGAACAATTACAAGGAAAAACGGACATTAAAAAAGACTGACGGGGAAACATCTGCTGGAAATCGAACCCGAGATCTTTCCCTTGAGAAGGAGCAAAATCCCGAGTTCGAATCCCGGCGCCGTCAGCCTTTTTTCAAGTCCGTTTTTCATTGGGATTTTACCTGGGTACACGCCCTTATGTGCAATGAACCCTTGCCATAGTATAATTAATTAAAGCGAATAGTAAGAGAAACATTATAAGAATTGTGAATTTGAAAATCTAAGAGACCCTTAGGAAAAATGATCCACTGCAGGAACACACCGACAAAGATTATGCGAATAACCTGCGCAAGCCTACCGATAGTAATAACTGAAGGGTGAAAAAAAAGAACATGACAAAATATAGAAATACACTATCAGTAATTAAACACATATGTACATAAATAAGAATAGTCAGTTCACATTTAAATAAATTACATCAATATACATAATAACATTTAAAAAAAAAAACAAAAAAGAAAAGAACAGAGGGAAAAAAGTACATGGACTAAAAACATTATTGATACAATACATACAAATAATATGAAAAAATGAAGAGGGAGGGTAGCGTCGATCGCTTTTTTGGCTATTTACGTTATTCTTTATGTGCGGTGACATATAGATTGTTCAAAAACGTCATACATCGTCTGGATATCTTTTCTTTTATGGATCGTGCATGTGGTAACACTGTCAGACATGGTTTTCTTGGAAATAACAAAAAATCTTTTGGCCGAATAAACAGAACGCAGCTGCCGCAGTACCGAGCACTCGATAGAGCTCTACTGCCACAAACTGAGGAAAAAGGAAAACATAAAACTGTCAGATGCGGATGGCCCCTAAAAATGCGCGGGACCAAAAATACCCCGAACCGGAGTTGAAAATAAGCGATGCAAAATTGACATTAATTTGGGAATCAAGTAGGATGAGTGTAGGTCAAGTCAGTTCGCGATCTTGAGGCCGACACTACGTAGCTGAATAGCCGTATATCTTCATAATATATAAGAAAATAGGACAACCAGCGCTTAGTTAAAGGGGATCCATGCGCAAGTATCTTTCCTGCGGTGGAGCTAGTAGAACGCCATCGGACTCAAGATCGCAAATATATATAGTTTTGTAAGAGACTCTCATATTTGATTCAATAAATTACAAATTATGTATAAATGAATATGTATTGCACTTTTTTCACAAAAAAATTTTTTAGCATGCAAACTTTTTCGCAATTATGTAATCAATGTGATCTAGCTTAACTTGGTAGTGCGCCGTAATGGAAAAATTGAAATAACTTCCACAGGTTTTTGTGAAAAATGTACAATATCTATTCATTTCTAGATGATGGATTTCCATTAAACGTCGCCTGAGACTGTGAATTACCAAATGTGTGTTTAACGATAGTAATCTACTCGGTAGTATCCCACTGGCCATTAAAACATTGTTTAAGAGATATCACGCACATTGCTTATTAGTTTATTTCAAGTGTAGAGTCGCGCCTACAGTTATCTTTAGTGCTGTAGGGCACTGTAGCTGAACGTCGATTAGATATGGATACTAACTAATCAAAAGATAAATACTACTTCCTTTATTGCTTCATTATTGCATTTCTATGCGTAAATAAATTAATATTTACCCAAATAATCAATTTTTCGCTTCAAATTATTGCTGACTCCAAGTTGAGCTACCCTTCCTCGTATACTAACCTAAATTTTAGAGCTCTTTACTTATAAATGAAATAATCTTGTTATCTTTTTTCTGATAAAACAGAATTTAAATTAAAACACAATTCTAAAACATAAAGTAGGCAATTCTGTGCCTACAGAATTGCTTACACTATGTTTCAGGTTTACGTTAATTTCACTGGACAAAATAAAAAAAACAGAATTTTGCGTTCTGACCGTCATTCGCGCCCCCTCTAATGCTTTGTTACTCTCAAGACAAGAATCACTCGTGAAAATGCGCAATGTAAATTATTTTTATGATTACTTTTTAGTTTCAGACGTTTCCTTCATAGAGTAAAATTTAGCGGCACCTTCTCCATTAAATAGTGATAAATTTCGAAGTACGGGTTATTGATGAGCATGATTTTTGAAAGTCATTCGTCGACGAAAACCCTAAATTGAGTCACATAGACGAACATATCAAAATATTTTAGTATTCTAAAATTCAAAAACGATCACCTACATATTAACAGAAAGAATTCAGCCCTCTCTCAGAATTTTTCCCGTCTTAGATAAATATGCAAAACTGTTATCCGGTGTTAAACCATTCAATACGCTCTGCTGGGTGTTACCAACAATGAGCAAATCATACGATTCCAGGAGAAATCCTTTTAAGCCCACCTTCATCCACAAACTACTGATTTCCTCATCAGTCCTGACCAATGCTGACTGGTTTTCAGACTTATTAGACTGAACCCTTTGGACCTGAAAGGGATTCCGGATGGGCCAGGCTTGGATTAGATTCCCGCTGGGGTTCCATTTGTGAGGAAACGTCGATGTACTTTTAAGAATACTACTATAGAACCTGAAACTCAAAATAAATTTCAGAAATTAAGTAGATTTGTGGTTTACGCTTCCTCTGCTAGAAGCATAATAAAATGAAAGACTATTATTCGATTGAAAAAATCTGTGTACCGTAGACTGTCAAGCGCGTATGACACATATTTATGAGCTCGTTGAAAGTTAAAAAATCAGAGGTTTTCATTATAGTGATTCTTTATTTGAGAATTTTTAAGTATGTTGAAAATGCTAGGAATAGACTTAATTTCAATTAAGAAGTCCTAGGACGAGAAAACGAAGACGGTTGAGGAAAACTTCTCCGTAAAGACGGGAGAAATTGATGGGGCAAACTGAGACACGATAGTCTGCTGGAGGCAGAGATGGAAGGGTTAAGGCGGGTTTTCCTTGCGACGGAATTCATCCACCGCGGGTAGCGGAAAACGTCGAGAGCACTGCGCTGCCGAATTTTCAATGCAAAGTAACCAAAATATATTCCTAGATGACGGAACTACGGCATCGTACTTTGCATTGAAAAGTCGGCAGCGGAGTGCGTTCGACGTTTTCCGCTCTCCGCAGCGGATGAATTATGTCGCTAGGAAAACCCACCTTTACGGATAAAAAAGGTGATTGTTAATTTTAGTCTAAGGAAGTATGAGTGAATTAAGGGATGAACTAGCTGCCAGAAGAGCTCCAACAGACTAACCAGACGATTATCAATGCACATTAGTGATAAGAGGACAAATAGATTTATATCCCGTGGTGGTACGATAACTATGAATTCGAGACAGATTTTTATTAATGTAGTATATATAATTTATTAATTTCTAATAAGGTGGATATAAAAATCAAATAAAAATACTTAGTTTTCGTAACTTATTTTTTATATTTACCTTATTCTAATGGAGTTTGACACATAGACGGCTTATTCCATCGATATTATTAAGTACTATCTTATCTAATTGCAATTTTAAGACTTATTTTAATACGTCTTTTACTTTCTTTATTTCCAGTCAATGATTATTTGGCTTATCATATATGTATTGTGGTTAACAAATTTGATAAAATATTATCCTAAGGCTTATTAATAGATAATTATCTCTTCAAGAAACGCTATGTTACACTCTATATTTACCGGACCATCGCAAATATAAACCATCATGTTACAACAATTTGAATCTTCAACTTTAACTTTGATTATACTAAACCAGCAAGGCTTTCACATTTTCACAACTTTATCACATAACTTCCTGTCATAACCTAATCAAAGGATAATTTTCCTTAAAGCGATTGGTGAATTTCATTCTAAACTGAAAATGAGGAATAGACTAACAATAAACCATCAAAAATAATAACTGAGTAATTTATTCAAAGAATTAGCGCTAGTTAAATTATCCAAAGATTTTAGACACTCTAGGATTCATTAATCAAAGCATTTGTTGTATCCTAAGATACTCAGGAGAATAGAAACTTTCGATAATAGTTCACTAACGCCGAGTATTCATTAACTTGAAGTAAGTTTTCTGAATCTCGAAAACTTGAGAGATAGAGTAAGAAACTGTAAAGGAACATGCCTGGGAATAAGATCTGCCAAAAGTAGCAGAGTTTGAAAGTAATTTATGAGTATTCGGACTTCATGAAGAAGCTAAAAATTCAAAATACTCTCCTTATTCTTATGACACATTTCATCGTTTCAGAACCTTCATTTCCAATCAGTCAGAAGGCATTTTCCTACCATTTACGGTCTGCACTTGACGTTATTTGACTCTGAAGATTAAATGTCCCGACCTCTTACTCATAAATGTTTTTATGAAAGGTCCTTTTACGAGAATTACCTCTACGTGTTAAAAGTTTCTTTACAATGACATCGCAAAACAAACCTTATTGACAAAATGAGAATTTTTACGAGGCTTCGTACGGTATGGAGAAGAACCGTGTGAAATATTTCTTGGTTCGGTAATCAAACCCACACCTAGCAGAAACAAATCTTTCTTCTTGTACGTAGAATTCAACATTTAAAGATAATATGCTTACACATGATGTAAATGAAGAATGACTTAGCACAGGAAAGCCTGCAACTTAACCCAAGGTTGTACAAGAAGAGAAAAATAAATTTCTAGCGTATTTTTCAGAGAATTGAGGCCTACAATCGCAATATTGCAGACTACTGGTATATATTTTTAATGATATTTGAACTTGACGTAAGTTGATATTTTCCGTATGTTTGGAACGACTTTTCCGGATTCATTGATGTTTGAAACTCAAATCATTTTTCTTTCTCAAAAGCAACTCACCTCAGCTTGTATCAAAACTTTCATGGAAAATAATTCTTAATAATAATGACGCTAAATAACTAAGTTATGGAGAATGATCAGATACACGAGTTTATTCATTTTCTATAAAAAGTTTTACATCCATTTATATTGAAACTTGTTGGTTGGTTTTCTTATTTTTGAGATCCTTTACTTGTGGCTAACTTATGGGAAGCATGAATAGGAAGGGATAGGAAAACATTTTCGTTTGAATCTAGTGAAATTTAGATCACAATTATCAGGTAAATCATTTCTTAAATACCAATTTAATTAATTAGAATTTAATTCATTACTCTTTATGCCCTAAACACAAATTCAATTAATCAGAAAAAGAGAAATATAGCACATGAGATGCGTAACTTTTTAGAGAATGTTTCCCTAACTACTGCCATATATGCTCATAAACAATTTCAATCCAGCAACCCTAAAGGATGAAGTACACTCAAACATTTAAAGTATTTCTCTCTTCATATAAGATATCTTTTTTCATTATCTTCAATTGGAATTTATGAGATTCCTTTTAAGGCTGCCAGAAGATAGAAATATATCACTGCCAATATCACTTTATTTAAACTACTATAATAGTACCGCGTAGTAAAGAGCCTTTACTACGCCAGCGGGCGGCGCATCGACATACCCTTGGTATCCCTTCCCCCCATTCTAATGCAATGAGTCTGTTGACAAATTCTCTCAATTTACAAATCCCTTAGGCGTAGGCACGGCATAGTTCGAAGTAAATCCTGAGAACTATTAGCAATAGCAACCACGAGGAAGTGAAGGTCATGTCGTGGAGTATACGAGGGAAGGAGTTCGCCTGAGTGGGGGTGTACCCCTCCGAGGAGGAGATGCGCGAAAATTTCCGCGCAGACTCTCTATTAATACCTTCCTAAAGAGCGAATATTATATCCCTTATTGGGTGTCATACACAGGAGTATAGCAAGCCCTTGACAGGCGGTAAATTGTACGAGACGCCGTGGTAAGGTGAGTACATAACATACGTGATTGCACCGATTTAGTGCACCTCAATTAGGAAATTACATATTTTATGCAGTAAAAATATAGCGTAATCGTTATTTCGTGCTAAAATTTCAACCAATTACCTCGACTGCTACCAAAGAAGACTGCACATTTGCTCTTGCTTATATTGGAACCAATTTCAACGGTTTTTAGGACTTAAAATGAAGTTCGCCACGCTAAAATGAATCAGCTTACGAGATATTTTAATTTTATTCCATTTTTTTCGAACCGAGGAAACTCAAACACGAAAATACAAAACCAAAATCCTAAAAAATGAGTATTTTACGCTTATGACGATTCATATGCCCACTTTCTCAGGTTAACCCACGAGCACTCGCGCCCCATGGCATAACACGAGCAGTCGCGCCGGCGCACTACGTGCGCCAGTGATTATTTTTTTTAATTTTCTTAAAATCAGATGATTTCCATAAATTTATAATTTATAGCCATTATACAATAGTTTAAGCCTTTAAAATCGATTGATGGCATTTATTTTTTAATAGATTTTCAATGATAAACTGAATAAACCACGCTTTACATTTTTAAACTCTTGAAACCTTCAAGCAAATAACTTATGTATAAAGTTGTGCACAAACCTTCACAGTTCACATTCATTAATTATTACACAGAAATGGTCTTATTATTACAAAAAAATACTCCTCTTTGCAGTAAAATATTCAGTTGAACCTGGGCACGGGGTGCACCAGCGCGACATGAGCTTCAAAAGAGTTTTTTTGTTGACGTAAATTGAACTCAATTTCTGCGAAACTCGGGTGGTACATAGATAACATTATTGTAGAAAGACTTAAGGGACACAGAATGATTACAACGAAAGATAAAAAAGTTACGAATGAAAATGTATACACTGGCACACTCGGTGCGCCAGCGCTAGTGCTCGAGGGTTAATATGGATCAGATTAATTCTATCTCTTAACACAGATGACTACGAGGGTTTACTTGCTGTTCTTAGAATATTTTAATCCATCAAAAGACCACAGACGAGCGTGACTCGTATTACATGGTAAACAAACTAAAATTATTTAATTCATCATGAGCATTTTTTGTAATTAAAGACATTAAAAAGTGAGTTCGACGAAATCATTCCAAGGATAATTAAGTAACGTCTTAAGGAACAAAAAATGGATTGTTTAGATCCATCGTTCTCAATCTTCTAATTTTTATAAAAATACGAGGAAGTCCTTTAATAGAAACAGGTTTCCATTGTATCCTGAAAGAAGATGTTTTTCCTCCGAGTATGTCTTTGGATCAATCGTGTTTTTCACGGAGAGTTTCTTGGAAAATACCTAATGTCCCTGCCCAATTCTCTTACTTATATAGTAGAATTGTAACATTCACAGTGAAATGGCTAGTTTTGGATGATAAACAATTTCTTTTACATCCCTTTAGAAATTGATTTCTAAAACTACTGACCGTCATTACCGAAAATGCATTGACTGCAGTAATATATTTACTCAATATTTTTCACCGAACGTGAACCGCGCATGTGTCAAAATCATGGAGCCTTACGAACCTCCTTTCAAAATAATCATATATTTGAATGAAGTTCACATTTTATTTCAGTAGAGTAGACGCCAATAGCCATTAGTAAAAATACAGATAGGATCCGAGAGAAGCTAAAATTGAGGAACATGTTCAGGATACATATCGTTCGAGATTTCAAGAATCTCGGCTTCAGAGAAAGATTCCATCACCTATGAATGAATGACCCAGTGTCCAGTGCCCAATGCAGTGGCCCAATAAATAACCTTTCATTAACCAAAGCTCCTTAATCTGGGAGCTAGAACTCGTAGTCCTGTAGTTTTTATATTGTTTATAGAGCAAATAACGCGACTTAAAACAATAAACCAGGTCCAATAATTTTTTTTTAAATACGAGAGATTTTACCAACATTTCTGCGGCAAGCTCTAATTTGCTCATTATCACATATAGCATTTAGAAAATGCGCTAGCGGTAACCATCTAAGTAGTCTCTATGTATACGTAGAGAGAAAATGATTCTAACGATGGAGCACCGATATTGGGCTATGAGCTATATGTATATAAATAACAAGTGAGGTTTTAGAATCTTCCACAAGGACGGGTACTTCATATTAACATCAGCACTTACTCTCTACCTATAGACCTGGATTTACTCAAGCCACCGTGAGTTTGGTTTGGTGCTTAATGCTTACTCGAAAACACTAAAGCGAAGTAACCCGCTTAATTCTGATCTCAATTAGAATTTAAATTGCTACTTTACATACCGGATAGATTCACTTGGGCAAAGTTGCGTATTCCGGGCACAAAGGCCGCGCACAATGCATTCTAAAGCTAATTGTTTCACTAAATAATCGATGGGAAAGGCTACAAAGAGTTCAAAGAATCAATAGTTTGTATAGAGAATTTATTGAAGCACTAAGATTCATCTTTCTTTTCGGAATGGCCCTTGATGTTTTCAACAACTAAAAATTATAACCAAGAGCAAATATATAGCAACATAAAGTTGTTCATATGATACCGAACATTACATGCACTCTTCTCAACCCAAGATAGACAATGCAAAATACACAATAGAAGATACACAAAACATACAATGTTTTCTCCAAAGCCAAATCAACCAATAAATAGAAAAAATCTTCGTTTTGCAATAACAAACTCAACGGATGAAAAATCATTAAGGTAATATCAATTTTCGCAGGAAACATGCCCAAAAAACTAACGAAATACAAAAGCATAAGAGCCTTGTTAAACAATATTTTTATCAAATGCGCAGCTTTAAAAATGGACAGCGAAGTCCTAGTAGAGACTAGAGTAGTTTCTTCAAGTATTTTTGGCTTTGATATTGAATTGCTTGCCATTAATTTTCGTGATCCTTTGGTCTAAATGCAACTGTTATGAATTTATCAATGAAATAAGCAGTATTCTGCATATCGTTGAATCTGATCGAGTACCGGATTCTTGGTAACAAATTAACTGGAGATTCTATTTGACATAAAAGTGAAGCAAGAGATTAAAATACCCAAAATATCGTGCATTCTAGCGCATTCGGTCTATCACTAACGATCACGGAAAGAAATAGGTGGTAGGTAAAATCACTTAAGCTTTTCTAACTAAATGACGTTCCAGAAAATCATTAAATTGCAAGAGGATTATATCAAAAATTATCTAAGACGATTTCACCGAGAAATGTACAACTCGGACAATTTACGCAGTAATTTATTTTATTGAGACTCTTTTTACAGAACCGTCGTTTTTGGCTATGTCTCTTTCTTGAACATTTTGAACATTTAGCTAAACTTGACTATGAAGAAAGTGTCATTAATGCTTTCTGGTCAGGGCGTCCAAATGGAGTCACGTCGCTTTTATGATTTTAACGTTCATTCATGTAGCCGACTGTCTCCATCATTAAGTAATTCCAGCAGCAGGTTTCATGCCCCCTTGTTCAATTAAAATCACGATCTACAGCTGTAGATGAAGGTGCTAAGCAGTCGCCGCGAAAAAATATTTTTTTATTTTTTTTCGCTAAATGCAATTTATGCCATTAGGAATTATACCAGAATTGTTGGATCTAATTACGTTTGGACGATTCAAATATATTTTATAGATATATAACATATTAGAACACCTTTCAGCGGAAAGAATTTTGCAACTATTTGAAAATTCGGACCGTAAACAGTTAACAACAAAATGCCAACGATAAGGAAGTACATAAAATAGCACGAGGACCGGCTATCATTGAAGTTTTGAGGTGTCATGAGTGTGTCTCTCGATTTCCCCCTAGTTAATCGCAAGTGAGCTTAATTGGCCATGCCTTAAGAACCACTTTACACGGCTGACGTCATTTCAATCATCACAGCTCGTACAGTCTCTGTACACAGTTTTACGGTCTTTGTGCGACTAAGAGCTCTTAACTTGGACAATACTTGAGGAGTAACTTTCCGGAGAATATATGGAAGTCTTCCTATCTAGTTTCCTAGTTTTCGTGACCCTTTTGTTTCTGGAAGTACAACTTTTGCAAACAGTAAGTCCGGAAAGGTCCACTGAATGGAATAAAATTTTAAACTCAAGTTTTGTTTTCTACTCTAATTTGATAACTGCAAGTGGTTTATTTACTAAAAAAATTTAAATAAATTTCGATGAAGTGTTTAACATAATTCCTTTCATCGAGTCATTCCTCCATGTGAAAACATATTCTTTCGAAAAAAAATTTTAATGACCAAGTCAAAGGATATAACGTGTACAAATTCCACTAATAGACATTCCACCTTCTATTTGTGGGATCTGTAAATGTAATATCTTTCGACTTGTTATTTAAAGTATTTTATATGAAATTCCACCAAGTTACGCTTTACGATATTTTTATTCTTTCGGGTTTTATACCTTAACTGCAATGTTGTAATCAAAAATTTTCCGAAAGTACCACGGAATTCAAATAAACAGAAATGCACTAACAGAGTCCATTTATAGAAACCCTCATACGAATCAGTTGCTTTAGTGGTCCATTGTTTTCGTACGGTCATTTTTCTAAAACTATCGAAGTGTGATGCTCGGAACGTAAATTATTATGCAAAGACCCTAGAAAATTGTCCAATGGAGGTCATAAATCTTTAGAGGCGTTCGTAGAAACTTAAGAATTTCAATCAATAGAGAGAGTGTAAATCTTATTTTTATTGCATTTCGTTAACATGGGGTTTGCTGATAAAATAAAATACAACAATTTCAACCAACTGTACTTAGATAACACTATCATTTTTACTTTTAAACTTTACAGAATATTTCTTCTGACATAAGTACAACTCCCATTACAAGCAACGTTATAATTTCGATGACTTTTGGGAAACGTATGCCCAAATTTATCATGTGGCTTTAAATGTTTTATTTATATATATATTATTTTATATAACATTATATATTTATATTCGTTGCTGGGATCGTTGTTTAAAATATCATTAACTGTTTTCAAAATATGTATTCGATAGAATCTGGAATTAACTACCATGGCTTCAAATTCTTTTATGGTCTCGAAAATAGATGTGAGATATACAGCCCTTAAGATTCACACTGCTTAAATGAGACAAAAAGACTGAAACGACTTGGTTCTTTTCGGGCGTATACGATGTGGGAAATTCTCTCTGGTCATCAGTCGTGTAGTTTGATCGATTGTCCCCGGCGTTTCGGCCGTGTAATAATAATAAATCGTCTTTATTTGGGCGAGATTGAGGCTTAAAAGTCTCTTCTTCCATCTAACCATACTAGGGTTCCAAAGGTTGCGATTTGAAAAAGTTTTGAACACCTGAAGATGGCTGAGGAGACACGGCCGAAACGTCGGTGACCATTGATCAAAGGACCAGGCAGATAACGAATCTCCTGTAAAAGGACAAAAATCTCAAGCGAATACGTTTGCATCTAGAACATACTATTATTTTATTCGTTTTCGGGACAAAGTTATGTCCAATCAGTACACGATGACAGATATTCTAATAGGTGCAAAAAACCATTCGGCTTTTGAAAGTTACCAAAAATGTCCCATATAAAACAATCCTTTGTATGCATTGTCACATACGTTTCGTTCCAAACTTCTTCAAATTGCAACCTGAGGAACATGATTCATGACTCCGAGCCATTCATTACCCCCTGAGAAACCATAAATATATTTTAAATGCAGCTTCTCAGAGAAATAATACGAAATGATTAAACAAATAAAATCGTCAAAATCTTTCAAACGTGTTCTATACAATCGAAGGGCAAAATTAATCGCCCAAAATTACTGTAAAAATGTTCTTATAATTACCGACTACGACCTTTCTGTATACATTGTTATGCTCTACAATCAATAATTTCTGACCGTACTCCGTGGAAAGACGTCATGAAATAAAGAACACAAAGAAATGAAATTAATGGAAATTACAAAGTTTCGGCCCTTAATCTTGTATCAATCAAAGTTGGCCAACGCTGACAACTTTTCTTTTATTTACAACTAGTTGCACGTGGTAAATAAAAGAAAAGTTGAGAAGTAAATAAAAGAAAAAATACTCAATGTATAAAAATTTTTGTTCTCTCTGGATTGCCCTAACTCCCCAAAAAACTTGAGCCACATAATTTAACAAATTTACACGGGGAGTTGATCCAAGAGTTAATTCTACCAAATCCATATACTTTATTTACATTATTTTAGCTGTTCAGTGATTCGTGAATTTTGCGTTTTGGAAGGAGGGAGAATTCACAGTCTCTAGCAATAGGATGGCCAGTTATTTTTCAAGTACAGCATAGTCTTCCTCCTTTTTTTCGACACTCGTTAGCCTGGCACGACTATTCACTAGATTTATTTTTGTTTCACTAACAGCTCCTTTATTTTATTTATCTCATACATTCAGAGTTACGCTGTTTCAAGAATTAAAATTAATATAGATATAATAAATCTAATAATATATAATATAATAAAGCTAATATCGTATATCACTAGGAGAAATGTATAGCTCCAACTTAACAAAACGAATTAAGCTAAGAAGGTCTATTTCCGATTGCATATACACTATTTATTATTCACACTTCCTCGATGTTGATCTACAAACAGTACTGACGAAAAAGAAAATTTAATGAAAGAATAATCGAGTACTTGCTTAGTTTTAGTGTTTCAAGCTCCTTTAAAGATTTGCAACAAATTCTTAAAAAATATTTAACATTATTAAAAACAATCAAATAAATACCAAGGAAAACTATTCAGCTATTTTTCAATAACCAGCACTTAAAAATTATAATTGAATCTTTTGAGAGACAACAGAGAGAAAGCATATGACCCATAAGACATGCCGGTAAACATAATACCTTTGATTGTGGAATCGGTAAAATAAGAGGGGCCCATTACCAAAACGCGAAAAGATAAAACAACGCTCTAATAAATATGATAATATGTTTCACCACATGTCGCATATTGATTTGACTGCATTGGCTGCAGCGAAAGTGCCTTTTCATCCTTCGTTTTGCGCTTGAAGCATTCCTGTGCTTAAGTTGAATGGAAAATCGTGTCAACGTGTCCCACCACGGATAAAAAACTGCATCTATTTAGACCACCATGCAAGGGCAAAATGAGAGTTCAGGGTCCGACCTTTTATTAAGGAATGTAAACAGTGCTTCGTGTCACCCGCGTACATATCTAGTTATCGCCTCTACGTACCCCTCGCGGTCCCGGATTTGATTCTCGAAAGCGGTCGTAGGAGGGTTGACACAACACCATGATGAATTCGAGGAGGTACCTAAATTAAAAGGTCAGGAAAATAGCTGATAGTGTGGGAGTCGATGCGTTAACCAAGTGTTTCCCACTGTAATCCCATAAGGCTCGGCCTTTTCCCATTAGAGCTGTTAACCCCTGCATTAATGCATACAGATCGTTCACGCCCTACCCCTTCGGTGCGAACCAACTCTTTTACTTGACCAATCCTCTTCCATTCTCTCCAATCCTTTATAGTTCCTTTTATATCCGTGCACTCTTCATTTATTGCCTATTCCGCCGATTCTACAGATTATACGTCTTTACGGTTTCATCTATCGCGTTCTATCAATTACTCTGAATTTATTATTGTCATTAATAAACAATAACTTATCGATTTAGTTTTATTTATGTACGGTGGAACTTGGTTGATACGAACCTGAAGGGAACAATGATCCAAACCTTCGAATTAAAGTAGTTCCTTAGTAAGGTTGAAAAACATTTCATTTTACCTAGGAAAAACATATTTATTTCTAAAATTATAAACTTACATCTTGTTTTTTTAATTTTTTTTTAGTGATACTTGTACAATTGAAAATTATAAAAATAATTGATCCGCTCGTAATTGAATGCTCGCGAGTTCTCTCTTGATAAATATCTGATAAACAGCTGAGGGATGAGCGAGTACGCACGTAAAGTACAAATTGTGTCCAAGATGTACTTGGTGGTTGCCAGGACAGGTGAGGGCAAGGGATATGAAAGGTAATGCTAGGGATCTAACCAGCATTTTAATGCCGTCTGGTCGGTATTTAGGAAAAATGTTTTGACATTGATTTATCTTTGTCGTTAAAGTGAGAATTAAAAACAAATTCGAATGAAACACGATTTATTTACAACATTTGGGTACAAAATGCAACTGGCAAAGGAAAACTTTCCAATTAAAGAAGATTCCAAAAATATCAAATTTTTAATTGTCCAAGTTCCACTTTAATTTATGACGAGCTATGCTATATTGAGATTGGATTAACTGTAGATAGAAAAATTGACGGATAAATAAATAAACTTATTAGACGAAATTGAGACTTTTATGTCTCATCTTCCAATTAACCTACACAAATTTAAAAAATACAAATGATAAAATACAAATCTAAACTAAGATAATACAAACACACAAAGATTAAAGCAAAAGTCTAACCTATCGGATTTTTCATGTTAAATTACGGTTATAATTTAAGAGTACAATGAAATCTTAGATGATATGAAATCGTAGGCTCGAAAGTATATTTTTGATTCCTTCACTATAAGCCAACGCCATAAACAAAGAGACTGTCCCCATTCATACCGATGGGCGCAAAGCCTAGATAGTAATTCCCATTGGATCAGAGCTGTAACTTGCAACAACGCTTTGGAAATTAATCTCCGTGCTTGTTAATGGAAGATTAGCTAAAGAAAGATGTTAAAAAGTTAATCTCCTTACCTCCAAAGTACCTTTAAAGTATCCGTAAATCTCTCCACATAACCCTTAGGATATTCCAACCTAAGGATCCAAAATAATAATGAAGCTCGCGTGAAAATTAATCTCGGACAGCATTTTTTCGGAATTCTTCAATTTTCCATTTTTTATGGAAGCAGTTTCCGACTTCCGACACCCAGAGAACATCGTAATTGAAGTGCTAATCGCACTAAATTTTTTCTCTTGTTTCCCCGCAACCTGACTTTTACGAAACTTTGACACAAAAATCTAACCTTCCTAAAAGTACGAAAAAACTATGAAATAATCCCCGCGGAATTTCTCTTTAAGCTTTCTTTGCACTGAGTGTGAAACGCTCAAAGGAGGTCAGTATGATTCCCCCATCGGTTCCGAGAGATTCCAAGTAATACGCGTACACAAAAAATAGGAGAATTAAAACGAAGTCGACCCTAACGAAAGAATATAAGGTCTATTAGGTCTCTGGACCTAGACTTTTATTATCATTTTTCCTAAGAGGAAAACTTTAAAAAGAGTGAATGTAAAAAAAACCATAGGTAACATAGGAAAGAGATTAGGAAAAATGATCCGCTGCAGGAAATCACCCACGAAGAATAGCACAAGCCAAAAGATAACCGTGTATAGCATGAAATTTATAAAATCAGTACCATAAAAAAATTACATAAAATGAAATCAATAACTGGATGAATTGTAATCATGAGCATAGGCCATGAGGGTTCTTACAGATTAATAAAGAATATTAAATTACAATTTTGTCACGGCATGGATTTCTTCAGTTATTTTCTATAATTCAGAATGAACTTTTGAAAATTCTCTAAAGAGCAAGGGGACACGCTAAGGGGCAAGCTAAGGGGTACGCTAACGTTATTACAACTTATAGTAAATAGGGTATATGGGTGAGCATTTATGTGACGTACTTTACTTTCCAATTTAGAAGAACCCTCAAGAAGTTATGAAAAAATATAAATCAAGTAAAGAATAAACTGGAAAGTCAGTTTATTTTTCTATGACCTCTCAAAAAGTTTTTTAGAGCTGAAAAACGAAAGTCTGCGCTTGAAATCCCAAATAGTACTTCGAGTACAACGAAGCATGCATGATTCACTCATCTAGTATGACGCTTTTTCAACCTTCAGTATGTCTCTTAAAGGAATGTGTAGTGGAGGTCCGCAAAAATTCAATAAAGTAGTTCTTGATCTCGTAAAAGAACTCTCGGATTTGAAAACTGAATCATGTAACATGAAAAATGATTAGGACGACAAAAGATGTGATTTTACGTTGCGTATGGTAGATGAATCCAATTCTAAAGATATATATTTTAGGCTCAAATATACTGTTTCTTGAAAAATGGGAATAATTGAGGTCTAAATCATTGTAATAACGATTTAATCACAGGCCATTCTCAATATATAATATATATATAATCCCCTTCAACACCCGAATGATCCCAACACTACTAATGTAAATACTTTGGTGATCTACAAGTACACTTTTTGCTGACAAAACAATATCTTTAGAAAATCCTCCATATATAATAGGACAAAAAATATTTTGGACTAGTTTTTGTCTCGTATAACACGATATTACATCGAAAAGTCTTCGCATGGTGAAAATAGACTAAAGACATAGCAAAAAGCGGGAAATGTTGAAGCAAAACGAATTAGTAGAGAGTTGTCTTTTTTACTCCTAGCATTTTTGTGGATAGCGTAGCAAGTGTCATTCTCGTATTTTCGATTGTTTGCGTCAATTCACAACTAGAAACAACAAAGGACTGATATTGACAAGTATTAGTTAATAAATAGAGGAGTTAAAGAATTTAATATATTGCCTGATAGGTTTTCAATTCCATACCGAAAAACAAAAAGGAATTTAGATGTAGATGTTAGAGTTTATCGTATAATAGGTAGTGGAATGATTGTGAAGCATTTGAATTTTTTTATTAATTGCAAGTGTAATGATGGTCAATTTGACAAAGTGATGCGTGGCTTACCAAAGGAACGATTGACACTGTTTTTTAACTTTAATTAAAGAATACATGAGATGTATGTGTATTAGAGTTTGTAGTACCAGGGAAGATGTTGTATGAATTGAAGCTTGTTCTTTTATTTGTGTGCTTCTGTTGAGCAGTAGACAATGTTTGGGGCTGCCACCTGACCATAGCCCTACAGCGTTCAACAATAATAAATAACTAGAACAGAGAAGGAACCAACAAGTGGAAAATACTTCAGCCTTTGCACGACCTCTTACTGGGGATTACATACTAACGCTTTATACGACCTTTTCACACCTGTAGACACATTGAAGCGCATCATTTTCTCCTCAAGTATCTTCTTTCCCATTGAAAAAGAGAGAATGATCACAGCAAACTAAAACCATACACATTAATAGTATATTAATTTCGTTTCCAGGGAAAGGAACTCAGTATGCGTAAAACGCTATCCAAGTCTAAATGATCGAATCTGCTACGCGTGTCATGCAAACCTTTTTCCGTCATATGAGAAAAGTTGGAATAATGAATAATGATAGAAGATGTCCCAGAACTAAGCAATAAGATGAAAGAGATTGAAAGAATGCTTCTACGAATAGGGAAGTGAAAACTGCCTTCTTAGGTAGATAATTACGGCATCGAGCGGTACCGCAACCGGAAAACGAAACCTATTTTTGCGGGAACGAAAAACAAAACATAACGAGAAAAATAAATATTCATATTAAAAAATTTAAATGGCCAAGTCAAAAGATATAACATTCAACAAATAGAACTCAAAATAGGTTTACCGGTTTGGAGACCGAGCACCATCGTCAGAAACTTAAAAACTGTTAGAACTGTCAAAACTGTCTGACCGTTCTAACAGACAAACAGCTTTACCATATCTGTAGAAATATACATGTTGCATATTGTAATATTTTTACTAAGAGAAACATGTTATATTCACGGCACTTGATTGGATCCTCCCAGCCATTTTTTTTTTCAGTATAACAAATTAAATTTTGACAAAGGTTTATTCTGATTTACGAAACTAGAGACCTTCTTTACTGAGTGACTGAAAATGCCGGTTATTCAGTATCGCATAAGATTTCCTAGGATCCAAAAGGTATCGCTTGAAGCGTATGAATGATTAAACGATTCACCATTATATAACGACATCGTTGTCCATTACAACACGATGACAAATATGAACTATTTTTAACAAAAATGCCATGTAAAATAATTTGGAAAAAGGCGGTTTAATCAGTGGATGCTTGTCTTGCATTGCATGCATTGTCTTCAAAATTTACGTGTTCATAAGAATCAACTTTCTCTCGTAAGACAGATACAAAATAAATCATTATATGGCACTTAAAAAAGAGATACTTAGTATTTTTCCACAAGCGAGCTTGCGATACCGGTCAAACAATAAATCTACTGTGGAAATATACTAAGTATCTCTTTTTGATAATGTCTTTCTACCAAGTAATGCCTTCTACCATCGATTTCAAAATGGCACTTATATTTGAGCAAGGTTTGACCACTCTTCATTTATCTACCACATTGACAATATCAGATGTAGATAACAGTAGGTGTTTGAAGTGAATTTTAAACCATTTGCGGATACTATTCCCTTTCATGACTAGAATATGGGTAGTCGCTAAAATTTGGGGTGCCATAGGAACGATAGTCTTCAAAAGTTTTAATAAATTACTAATTATTTTCAATAATATCAAAAAAGGTGTTGATTAACAATTATTATCTGAGCTATTCGACGAGCGTCACCTGACGATGATGCGACGCATCGAAACCATGGTCGTATAATAAAATTCATCTTGTGGTATTTGTAAAAGTTAGTTTTGAAAATTTGTCAAAAAATTGAACATTGCAACAAATTTCTATTTAAATATTGCGTTGTTGCTTATTCAAATGTTGCAAAGAATGGCTAATGAATTTTTATACTCATAAATAAACTAAATTTTTATGTACTGGGAGTATCCGTGCCTGAAGCAATTTTTAAAGTTGTCTGACCCGTAGAAAAAAGCTATGAGCTGTCCAGTAAGAGGTTTTGATTTCTTTTCTTTTGCATGTTGTGCAGGATTATCATTTTGATCAATATCTTAACAATTTATAACTTCAGAGATCGTCACATATGCGTAAGGCTTCATCCTGATAGTTACCCAAGAAATTATATTCCGTCTTTTCGATATTTTTGGAAATGCCTACATACATTCTGCTATTCAACACTTATGCGAGACCTAAACAATTATTCGAGAATATTCCTGTAGATAAATAACTTTAAAATAAAACTTGTGGAAAATTTTGAGTTTTCCTCTTTGTTGCTCTATCTCAATCTTTACTAATGGGTGAAATATGTTTCATTACGATTATTTGTATTCTCTCCCGAAATACTATCGGTATTAATTTGCAGCTAATCGATTAGACCCGCTTATGTACACGATATTAAAACGGAACCGCGAACTTTCTTTTAGTTCTAAGCGAAAGCGTTCAGCGATAATTTTGGTATCCGTGAGCCCTATTTGTAAGTAAGCTAATGAGAATTGTATCAATCACAACTTAAACGTATTCCCCACAACTGCCGGTGGTGTGTGAAAGGAGGTCATCAACACCAACAATCCTATCTAATCCTAATATAGTAATTTCTTAAAAACTAGTAGTGTTTAAATAAAGCTTCGACAGCTTAATTTATTTCACAGATATGGACACAAATAGACAAACGAGAATTGAAGTAATATTACAAAAGTGGTCGAATACGAGAAAAATAAGCTACTTCTACAGGGAATGACTCTAAATAGGCATCCTCACATATGAAGTTCTAATAAGTAGAAATCGTTAAATTAGCATTTCCTTCCCTATACTATTGCAAACTAAATATGCTCTTTTGTAAAATAAACAGTCACCAAGAGTAAGATGTAAAGTGCGGCACTCTTTTCTTGCTTTCTCCGACTACCGGGAAGTAAGAAGAGGAACGCCGACAAAGACGGCTTATGGAGGTTTTAAACATCTAACTGAACCAAGAGTAAGTTTTAGGTACTTCTATTGACCTACAAGCAATTAAGGATACCCTGAATATTATTGTACAAATGAATTGAGTAAACTGAACGCGTGAAAGTCATAACTACACACTTTTTATAATCAAATCAAGTCGTCAATCTTTGTACTAACTCTATATAACGCTTAGATATATATTACCCCATGCATATAGAAGGGGATCATTAGCAAATAATCAAACCTTAATTTTAGCACTATCACGACAAGAGGCCCAAAAACATTCTTCTTGAACATCTCGTGTGATACAAGCTTGTTCGGATAATTAACTGTCTAATTCAACTTGCTGCGATTTTTACGGGAATATGTTTATATATTTATCCACCTAATAAAATGCTCATCAATTACGTAGGTCATAAACTTTTGAATTAATTTAGCTTGAGATATCGTGTCACATACCCTCCTGAAATCGAGAAAAACTGCATCTGTTCCAGTACCCAGGTCTATTGTTTCAATTACACCACTGATAAAAAGTGTTACCTGGGTTTCGTATGACCTACCATTACGAAAAATGTGCTGTCATTGACTAATTTGTCTCTTTGAAAAGGACAGCTCATTATATGAGCTGTCCTTCTCAAAGAATGTTCTCAACCTTAGAATGAGCTTGATTAATTAACGAAACATCTGAGTCAATAATATTGTCCTATCCGGTACTGGGCACACCCTTTCTTAAGAACCGGAATTATATACGCTTAACCATAGTTTGTCATACTGATAAGATAATATATATACAAACCAAATATTTCATATTTCTGACGCATTTTAATTAGATGTAGGTGCAAATTAAAAGTAGATGTGAAGTACGAGATATAATACCAACTTGAAGACAAGTATGTCATATTTTTTAGTTCGTGTGTTTTTTTATTCCCAAATTTGAGCTTCAAGCTTTCTTCAAAATGAATTTTCCGGGATGAATTTCATATTGTAGCCTGAAGACTTATTTTCCAAGGAAATTTGCGGATGACAGTAAGTTTAGCTAGTCTTTTTTCTCCGCGTCTTATTATGATCAATGGATAATAAACGTTTCATTTACATTTTTACAAAAATAACTAGATCTTTACAGATTTTTCTATCTAGAATCGTCCCGAAAATAATTTGTAACTTTAACGAGTGCTGTATCTCCCTACTAATTAACCGTTTCTTATCGTAAATAAACTGGTTAACTGAGTTAAGATGCAGTCTCTTAAGGCATAACACGCAATTATACCCTGGCGGATGTAAGAGCTTATGGAGAAATCAACACAATATAATAAATTAATCGATGATCCTCGATATAATCAAATATTATTGAATGCCATTCGGTCTCTGATTTTAGAAATGTATTTACAAATTTCTAGCAAACTTTGTTCCGTCGCCTCTTAGATATCTTAAAAATCCTTTCCACCCTGATTCTGATCCTATTATATGAAAAGACGACGATTATATAACAGACAACACCACTCGAAACTTCCCAGCTGGATGTACGAAATTTACGGGAAATCTAAGTTCTAAAAAAATGAGGAGGTCAGAGATAAAGGGATCGTCTCAAAAAGAGCTTCAATGAAGAAGCAAAAATCTCCCACTTTTATCACATTTGTCCCTTAGCCCAATTTCACCGGGAGCTGAGCCGAGAGTCAAGTATGAGACCGAGCGGGATATCAACTTATGAAAGGGTACTCCTTCCTAAGATGAAGACAATTTTACGGTTGTTAGGGATCATGCGTGCATATACATAGTTCAATCTTAAGAAGCAATTTCTACTATTAGATTTATTTACAGTAAAATCTAATCGCTATCACAAGCGCCCACGTACATTCAAAACAATAGGATTTCATACCCTTCCCTAAAGCATCTTCAGCTCTAGAGGTTTGTAAAAATGTCCATCCCGAATTGTGATCTCCAAGATTTTTTCACGTATCGTATTATTTCTTGAAGGTTAATGGTGGTTCTTTTATAGGAACGGAAAAGGTACGCCGTACAATACCGTATTTAATCCACAAAATAACGCTCTTTTGAGAAACTTACATTTTAGCTTTAATTACAACGGGATAAATTGAACTGGAATCGGTCGCCTATCGTATGAAAGTGAACGGAGAATTTCCTTATTAAAAAAAGAAACCTTTCTTAGGTTTCCACAACCGATAAATATGCAAAATCTTAAATTTGTGAGGTATTTAGTGCTACTTAATGCTTTCATTGCGTAGTATTATTTTCTAACAAAGCAAAATCGCATGAAATTCAGCGAGTGGAGACGTGCAAAACGTATGGTATGGAGTTTTACTAAGTTTGGGCAAATACAAAGTTAACCGCAGAAAAAAATTGAAAGGAAATTCCGTAAGAGCTAAGACTTTTAGAGGTGTAATAGTCTAAGATCAATCATAATAGAAGCTAATAATAAAACGATACTTCATGGATCAAATCCGCTAGAAACCTTATTGAACTTTAAAACGAAAATTACAAAATAAGTTTAATTAATTGTTAATTATACGTATTTAACTTGAATACCAAAACACGTCATTTGAAAGACTATAAATACTGAGAGATATGCTGAAAACTAGCCATGAAGATAATGATAAGAGAAATATATGCATGGAAAATTCCTCTTTTGAAATGATTCTTTCTCCGAACGATCCCGATAGCAATAAGCAAAATAAATCAGCCTATCTGCTGGTGAGGCTCAGTTGTAACATATGTTCGTGGGAATATTGACGTAACCAACGTAAAAGTCAGCTGCGATTATATCGAGAATCCGCTGCTTGGGCAGTGACTTCTTGGTACGAATCCAAAAAGATCCAGGAAAAAGTCAAACATTTACAAGCCACAATGTTTATAAGCGAACGATCATGGTTTCGCCTCAGAGTCATCATTAGGTGTATTACATCATTGCTGTTTGTAAAATCATGACATTTTCTTGGATCATTTTAGATGTCATTTCAAATATACATTTTCAACAATTCTTAAATTAAGTGGAAAAACGATGTTTTTAATCTTATTCAAAAGGTATTTCCTTGAATTTCAGGAAAACGCGAACATCGTGAGAGGTGACGCCTGGAGGAAGTGTTGTGGCATGAGCTGTAAGTGTTAGTCTATGAAAGAATGACTGAAACCAGGGAAACCTCGCTTGGGCTGAATGAGAAGCACCTTCTGCCCATGGAAATGAATCAGTGTGGTGTTGGTGGAGAGGGTGGAGTTGCCGGTGGCAATGGAACCAATACAACCAAATCTCAGGCCGCTCTACCAGAGCGAGGAACTTGGGGAAGCAAGCTAGACTTCATCCTCTCCGTGGTTGGTCTGGCCATCGGTCTAGGAAATGTGTGGAGATTTCCTTACCTATGCTACAGAAATGGAGGAGGTAAGTTTGAGGAAATTAAACCCAGTATTAATAGATATTAAGATGGTGAAAATAATTGACGACTTGGAGGTTTGAGCCCGGATTGATTGATTGATACGTGCACCATTTTTGCGGCTTGTGGCAGGCAATGCATGCGTCATGCCCCTGTAAGGTCTTTATTTAGGCGAGATTGAGACTAAAATGTCTCCTCTTCCGTCTAACCTTTCGTCAATTATATTATAAACCTAAGTTGCGTGTAGGTGAATAGAGATAGAAAGGAAAACTTTGAAGGAGTGGATACAAAAAGAACCTAAGATGATATCTAACGGAAAAAGATCCACTGCAAGAAAACACCCACAAAGAAGGGAGGTGCGAAAGATCTACGCAAACCTACTGATAGTACAAGCTAAAAGGTTTAAAAGAAATCTGTGTATAATATGGAAATTGCAAAAGCAGTACTATAACGAAATTACAAAAATAATAATAAAATGAAATCAAAAACAGGAAAAATTACGATAGTACACAATGAGAAAATAATAACATAATCAAATCAAAAACAGAAAAATTGAAACAATGATGAAAATTTAACTCTACTTCCCTAATCGACTACTTTCACGTATCGTTCGTGGAAAAAATTGAACTCTCGAAGCGACTAGTTCTAGTATCTTTCGCTGATTTATCTCGCAGTATCAGATCGTCCTATGGAACAAGTACGAATAATATCGGAAACAACTTCCGGGAGCGTACTTTGAATGTAGTACTAAGTAAATTAAGCTTTTGTTCAAATCTTCTATTCTCTAAAGATTCCCATCTTGCGTCCAGAACCATTTGAGTAACGCTCGCTGGTTTATCAAATAAATTATTTACAAAAGTTATTGCCTTTTCTACCACTCTTAATTCACGAATGCAACAATACAGTACAGTAAATGCATGGCAAACCGAGGCTTAACTAGCTCAAAGTGGCATCGTTCGCGGACTTTTTCGTCTCTCCTATCGACAATTCTCTTGATGAGGCAGTTTCTTAAGTTCTCTTCTACATATATTACGGATGTGGTCAATCTTCCGGATCTTTAGATTTCTTGGAATATTCCATATCACCTACATCTTCCTCGTTTCACACGCAGATGTTCTAACAAATTGAGATGGTTTGCAGAACAGTCTCACTCAGTTTTTACGATTTCCTTACTCCTTAAGTACGGATTCATTACAGTGGATGTTAATTTAAAATTAAAAAGTCGATATTCTATCTTCTACTAATACTTCCTTCCCATAAAATATTTATGTAGTATATATTTTCAAAATTGGTCGTTCCAATCATTTAAATAATTATTAATTTAGTAACTGTGTAACAGGTACAAATAATAGTACACATTCGCTCCGTTTTCTCAAGGCAGTCCCATTTTATATATTATTTCCTTATCATTTGAAGGAAACTTCAAGCAACTATTAAAGTACGATTGAAAAAATGAAATAATTGTGAAAGATAAAACCCGATACAGTAAAAAGCCTTAATCATTTTTTGATGCTTATATGAGGAAAGAAAACGATTTATAAATCTGATGAATTTGTAATTAAATATGGTTATGATTCACAGGAATTTTAAAATATTATTCATTGTTAACTGGAAAATTAAATTTTACTGCGACATATGGACTAATATTTTACGTGTCGTCAGATCTGAACTTGTTCCATTTCTTTTACAAAATGTTTAGTATGTTTGGGTTAACGTTCTTAATGGCACCAATATATCCCAAAATATTAATAAAATCCCTATGTATAGTTGTTTTATATTTGGTTTATTTCAAGCTATTCAATATTCAAGCTATTCGATATTGCCTTTGGATTTGAACTATTAAACCGAATGGTACCCAATATCTCCAATAACTTCTCCATCATACATATATATATTTTGAGAATGCTTGAAACTTTATCTAAAATTTATGAGCTGCATAATTATTAACTAGTAAATAAGTTAAATAATAAATACCTCAAGATATCGAGAATTATTTCATTGTTCTCTATTTTCTTTTATTGGAAACAATACATCATCCTTTTGGAATACGTAGCGTAAAAATTGTTCTAAGATGAGAAAGTATGATCAAGTATTATCTTTTCTAGAGTGTATATTAAAATGAAACTATTGTTCTCTTTCGAAGGTGCTTTCTTAATACCTTACTTTCTGACGCTTATTCTGGCTGGAATACCCATGTTCTTTATGGAACTTGCCCTCGGACAGATGTTAACGATCGGAGGGCTTGGAGTTTTCAAAATAGCACCCATATTTAAAGGTGAGTAATATAATACCTAGACCACCAGCAATATGAACGAAGTAATGAGCCGTTGTCGTTTTTAACTTCAACCTCCTCTCTTTCAGGCATTGGTTATGCTGCTGCCGTAATGTCCTGTTGGATGAACATCTACTACATCGTCATCTTAGCGTGGGCTATATTTTATTTATTTATGTCAATCAGAGCAGGTAAGTTTTCTTCGTAGATATTTACCCATGATTTTTATGAAAATCACCATTACCAGAAATGAATCCTTTTTTTGCTCTTCATATCCAAAGACAATATTAATTTAAAATTAAACATGAATATTTCCGTAATTCTTAATTTAATTTCTATATCAGAAACGAAAATATCGATGTAAAATAATTTAAAGAACGATACGAATATTAATAATGTTAATAATTTTTTTATCAATTGCTATATAAGTTGAGTTTAGATGAAATTTTACATTCTATAGTTTTGACGGGGCAAATAATTCATTTTTACCCAAATTATCTTTATAATTCTCGTTGGAAAACGCTTTTAGATACTAAAATAATCAATGTTAACATTAGATTTCCAAAATATTTTTTTCGAAGTTTAAATAAAGGGAGAATACAAAATAAGCTTGAAAAAGTGCGGACGAGAAATGGTGGCATAATTTAGTGAGAGTACGAAAGAAAACAATTCCGATTTAATGACTTCCATTTACATATGAACATGATAAAATGGATACTAAAATTCTTTAGGGCGTTCGTCAAGCTAAAATTTGAAACCAACTTAATAGGTGTTTTAATATTAAATACCTTTTGAAAATTCCGAAAAATAACACTTGAATTACAGAAAACTGCGCCATAGCGTTTAAAGTGCAAAAGAGAAACACCGATGAATCAAAAGGACAGGTTAAAATTAAGGAATTTTTCCTTAAAATTGGCGTATGGTCCGCGTAAGCATACCTAAGGTAAATCTTCGAATTTGGAGTTAACGTGAACCTTAACTCCTAAAGCTATCTGTAACTAGAGACTAGGATCAAATTACTTGAATGCATTGAGCAATATAAGTAGTATTCTGAATACAAAATCTAAGATGTATAACAAATCCTATTACTGTTTTTGCCGAAAACTGAGATTCCGAGAAAATTGGAACTTTATTCAAACATGTAGATAAAGTATTTATTATTATTTCTCTAAATGATAGGAGTAGGTAAACCAAAAGACGTTTATAAAATTCCGATACAATGAAAAATAATGTGCATGTTGATCGATCTTCCTGAAACAGAACATATCTCAATATACCAATGGAGTGAGATGATTCAAAACGACTAATTCATTAGAAATGGTCAATTGCTCTAATTCCATAACAAAGTGAATCATACAAGTAGCGAACCTTTGTAAATTACGATCAAAACACCTTATAAGATCTCAACCGGATAAAATAAAGCAAAAACTTCCGAATTGATTATTTTTTATTGATTGAGAATTGTTACAACTTCTTTAGAAGAGAAATATAACGTAACCCCGAATACGAAGCTGGCGCTGAAATTTCAGCCAGCAGTGGAAACTATGTGCATTTATCTAAATCTAAAGCGTGAACCTATTTATACCGCGGACGCTAAAATACCAAAATGAATTAGTAATGGACCTCGAACTGATTGCGAACTTCGAAGCCTTATTTTACGATTATCCCTTAATTGAATCGTCTGTTTGAATCCAAAATTCCCTTTTAATTTGAGTGTTACATTTACAGACCTGCCCTGGAGAACATGCACAAATTACTGGAACACGCCCACTTGTGTGAGTGCCTACGAACGTGGAAACCTCTCGTGTTGGGATTCGACTTACAACTACAGCGCCACTGAGCGATTTTGCTCTGTGAACGAGTATAACGTGTCCGCACGCGCGCTGACGGATCCAGTCAAGGAATTCTGGGAGTGAGTAATCGTTGAAATGATTCTTAATCAAACATTCCTACGACAAAAGATAGAACACCTTGCTGAAGAATATCTATAATACTTCACGGGTTTCCGATCGGGTGGAGACCCTGGGTAACTCCGACGTTTCGGCAGCTCTCACCGCTGCCATTCTCAAGGTACATAATAAAGATACAAAATATATATACAATAACATAGATAGTACACCTTCTATGCTGTATTGAAAGAAATAGGAACACCTATCTCTCGCTGAAGATGATGGATGGTTATCGAAATGTAATCGGGTATCTATTAGAAGACCAGTGATCAGGGACATTCCGTTGTTTCCGTAATCGATAGTGACACGGTACGAAACACTGACAAAGACGGCTATTGGAGATTTCTTAAGCCTCTAACCTCCTCAATCGCTGTAAGAAAGCAGCTTAAATAGTTAGGAGAGAGATGAGATGATCTTTCGAAAATTAAACCTTTATCGGACGATTTATATGTTTAGCGTAAAAAAGGCGTGAAGGTTAAAGACTTGTTGTCATGAATATATGCGCTCAGTAGTTGGTTTCTTCTGAAAAAAACAATGCTGTCAGAATGCTCACATTAGAGGAAGGTGATTCAGGAAAATATCTCCAAGAAACTCTTACGAGTGACGTAATGAGAAGAATTTAGGTTTAAATAATAAGTCTCGCTTTACAGAGTATGCTGCCTACAAAAAAGTTGGAGTGATACTTTTTAGCTGATTGCTTCCACTGAAACTCAAAAAGGTCCACTGTGAAGTCGTATTTTTCGTTAAAAGTTGAAAAAATACGGAGCATCGTAAAAAATCTCTTCTGACACAGAATGTGGAAATTTGACAAAGAGATTAGATTATATAGGATGACAAATAAATTTAAATAAAAGGCGTCCTCGGAAGACTTTAATGGTATTATGCGATCCTGATACTACTTCGAACGATGCGATAGCGAGTGTGAAATAAAATCAATGAAAACACGTTTAAAACACTATTTCCACGATAGACTATATTTATTAATAAGGAAAGGATATTGCTTGTTTGCACAGTGCTTACTTGTTTGGCTCACGTCGGTAGGAAGCTGACAGGATATGGGTTTTAGTGACAAATGTAGCTGTAAATCAAAAAGGCAGAGTTTAACGGAGCTCTTGGATCGTATTTTATGGACAAGTCGGGATTGCTTCCTATCAGACATTCTAGTCACTGCATGGAGAAAAAAAATAGAGATTCTGAAGAAAAAATTGAAC
Organism: Sympetrum striolatum; assembly: GCA_947579665.1. Taxonomy (NCBI): domain Eukaryota; kingdom Metazoa; phylum Arthropoda; class Insecta; order Odonata; family Libellulidae; genus Sympetrum; species Sympetrum striolatum. The sequence goes on along the minus strand of OX388352.1, from coordinate 39,366,193 downwards.
GGTAGAACGATAGAAGCGAATATATAGATGCACTTACAAGAATATATTAGCTTAACTTACACTTGATATACTAAGTTGGAGGGTATTGAATGGATAAACATCTTACAAAAAACTCAGAGAGATTCGAGAGAAGGAAAAACATAAATGTTGTATTTTTTTGCTATATTTAGTTAATTTGCTAAATATGTTAACAAAGTTGTGAATAATTGAAATGAAACTGTCGAGATTTATACTATTTTTATCTATTTAATAGAACAGTGCAGATAATTAATTTAATTTGCAGATTTATGTGCTGAGTAAGAGGAGAAAAGAATTTCATGTAAACGGAAGAAACCTATGCATGAGATCAATCATCTTATGCTAAAGAATACAAACGCTACCGTAGAAAAATAATTCGATGATAACTTTGGGAAAGAAAAAAATTGTAAAATTAATTCCTAGAAATGACGTTTGGCAAAAAGAGAAAGATAGAAATCATAAAAACAAATATGGCAAAGCAAATGAATTGGGATCAAATTAAATAGAATATTGCTACAGAAAGTTGCGCATGTTGGTGTAACTGACAAATCAGGAACTTGCTAAAATGCTAATTTTGACGAACAAGGGGGGTAAATATTTCAGCCTGGTTGTTGGGTAAAGGTTCCTGTGAAGGTATATTTGACAGAGGCAAGAAGAAAATATCAATGATCTATAGCTATTCGGTGAGCCATTTCTCTGCGACTCAATATCTCGTAGATAGATTAGCACTTCCTGCCGACGGCGAACGCGATTTGTATATCCACTTGGGGTGGCTCTGCCTATGCATTAATGAACTTCGATGAGAACGTACATTATCAACTCAAATGTCATAACCGCTCACGATAGTCTCTCTTTGCAGAGTTTACCTTTATTCAAACCTATTCGCCTTCTCACCATCAACACATTCTCTTCCATTGCATACCCTCTATCTGCTTAAATTTATACTGATCTCCAAGCACATTACCCTTCCTTCACGTGGCGACTATGTAAATTCCGACACGCTCATTGTAAAAACACGGTTATCCGGGACTCTTCCCCACTGCGTTTCACTTCAATGACAGAATTTTCCAATACAAAATTCAACGTTTGGAAGATGGAATGGAAAAAACACTCAACCAAGGTCTTTGATAATCTTTCAAGATTGCGCACTGGATTGGATATATATACAACATTGCCATAACCATTGAAGCAATTAAAATTGTAGCCAGTAGATCTTTATGATCGAAGGTTTTAAATTGGAGTCAGAGTAAGTATTACGTAAAATTTGACATTCCCATATATATACAACATTGCCATAACCATTGAAGCAATTAAAATTGTAGCCAGTAGATCTTTATGATCGAAGGTTTTAAATTGGAGTCAGAGTAAGTATTACGTAAACTTTGACATTCCCTCCTCTAGAAGATGCAAACTGTTTGTAGAGTTTTTTTATTACAATTTGAACCTTAATCATATTACAATAACGGTAGCTTATAAATTGTCTTCCTAGGCGAAGAGCTCTGGAAATCACTTCGGGAATCGAAAATATCGGCGGACTTCGTTGGGAGTTAGTTGGCACATTGCTGCTGGTGTGGGTCATGTGCTATTTTTGCATATGGAAAGGAGTTCGGTGGACTGGAAAGGTAACCTAACGTTCCAGGAGTTCTACGTTAACTATGAGAAAAATTTTCCTGATTGAAATATTCATATGCTGAAATTTATCTTCCACCTTTGTTGGAAATTGTTCAATTCTGTTAAATTTTAATCTCTTTTCTAGGTGGTGTACTTCACTGCTCTTTTCCCCTACTTTCTATTGACCGTACTTCTCATTAGAGGTGTCACCCTTCCGGGAGCTGCCGAAGGAATTAGATTTTACATCCTACCAGATATGTCAAGACTTGGCGATTCCGATGTACGTAATTATTTAAACGGTTAAGGTCGTAAGTTCAATTCTGCGCATCGCTAATATAGATAAATTAGATGAGAAAATAATTCTATCTCTGATTAAAAATGAAAGTGAATTCATACGAATTCATCATTGTATTACTTTAACAATAGTTGTATAGCTCTTTAATTATAAATATCTTCCAAAATGTCAAAGAACAGGTCTCTAAAAAAATTGCATATGATAGCGATGTACTGTTGTAGTTATTCTAGAAAAATTATCCGAGCATAAAATATTAAAACGCGAAAATATTGTTCATATTCTACGCTTGAATTTTACATGCTTGATGAAAATTTGAGCTCAATGCTGTTTTTAAGATAAAAGGGAAAGGCTATTCGTAATTATTCGCAGCATCTCACCAATTACTGTAAATTTTTACTTAATTTGAATAATGTCTAAAATGAAACAATTGCCGCTTTTATTTTGATTAGACAGTTGCTGGAACCCTGACTATACCTGTAGAATTCTTTCAAGAACGAACGAGAGAAATAAAGAACTCGAGATTCCATACCTCTCATTAATTAAAAGCTAGAAGTTAGTTTAGTTTAGAATGTTGATGATTTTATTTTACGAGATAACGTGCATAAACTTCGTTAGAACTGTAATTCGTTAAATCTATTACTAAAAATCTGATTTGTAAATCTTCTACGATTACTTCGAAGAAACTTCAAGCAAACTTTGAGAATGATTTTCTAAACATAACACTATTAAGGATAAAATTGATGATTTTTTTAAAATAAACGCTTCCTTTAATAAATATCTCTGTCTGTAGGAATATTAATCAGATAATTAAATAGTAGATATCTTCAAAAAGTTGAATTTGTAAAGTGGAGCTATTTTCCCACCATAAATTTTATAATAATCTTTGCTCATCGATAGTCCGTTCCCGTTCACAGAATAAAAAACGGAAATTGAATGAAAATCGTTATTTATAATCATACTTAAATCATTCATGGTTGGTATCTCGGTGTTAAATCAATTAACAAAGAAATTCCAGCGTAGAAAACGTGATGTCACTAGTCCTCTGAACAAAAATATTCATATTTAATTTTAATTGAAAGCACTTCCTAGGCAATCTATAAATTCAATATTACCGTATAAGATGAAATTGGTATCATCTAGGATAAGACTTCCTCTAAGATGAGCCGAGAGAAAACGACAAAAGGTGTCATGAGTGCTGTGATAGCTGGGAATCAATACCAGGATGCATTTCTGAAGACTCTCAGCTCCATGATAAGAATAAAAAACAACGGAAAATGCACGACAAGAATTCCAATACTTTCATGCTTCCTATTGTGATTCTCACAAATCCGAGAGGGCCCCAGTTCGTGAACTGCGTTATTATAGCACTGCGTAGCAATAACTCTATGTGATGGAATCCTTTTTATCTCTTTCATCTGAACTTATTTAAATAATTCGCCTGCATCTTTGTTTGATCTTTATTGATTTTAAAGAAAAATCTTGTCGATATATTTCAATCTAATTTCTATGTGAACACTTTTAGTCGCATTTCAATTCCTTAGGTTAGCTTTGCAAGTGCATGAATGTGAATTATGGTAATGAAGTTTTTAAATTTCATTTCAGGTATGGATTGATGCAGTTACGCAAATATTCTTCTCATATGGATTAGGTTTGGGAACATTAGTAGCCCTTGGCAGCTATAACAAATTCAACAACAATGTCTACAAGTGAGTTCGTTTAATTCTAACGTATCGAAATATAAGGTAATAGCTATTTTATCGTTCGCAATAAGCCTCGTTCATGTTGATGGCCACATCTATCGTTGCTTCAACCGAAATTAATATAAAGAACGCCCTACTGACTTCTTTCTGAAGTTTTGAATTTGTAAAATCTACATTTGAACTTCCAATTCTTTCATTTCTTATTAAAACTGCAAATATGGGCTATTTAGAACGTCATACATTAAATTGTAATTCTCAATGCCAGACTTCGGTAAGTTCTTAAATTACCAATTACATGAAAAGATACCTTTATTGATATCAACATAACAAAGAGTTACAAACACTAAAGCCATTTTCCCTTTACTAATCGATTCTTTGTCACATTTTTCTACCTTTAACATTAATAACTTCTTTTCTTTCGTATTTCAACATAGTGTTCCTAAGTAAATCTTTTCTTCCTACATTCCCTCCAATTTCGACTTAGGTATCAAACCTCTGAAAGTGCTCTAATTACTTTCCTCTTTCATTACCAAAGCTATACGCTTCTCTCTTCATTGACATAGAGGTAGATTAACAATTTCAATTTCACTGTTTTAATGCATTCGAGTAATTTAATTTTAAATATTTTTTTCCAGGGATGCATTGATAGTTTGCATCATCAACTCCAGTACCAGTGTATTTTCTGGATTTGTCATCTTTTCTGTCGTTGGATTTATGGCGCACGAACAGCAAAAACCTGTTGCTGAAGTAGCTGCTTCAGGTAAAAAATGCACGCTATCCTGTTCGATAAACGCTACTCTTAAGGCATATTTAGTTCAAAAGAGGTTTCTCAAAAGATCTCTTTATTTCTAAAAAAAACACAGTAAATTCATAGCAATGTGTCTTAATTCATTTCTACACTTTTTCGTTGACCTAGTATTCCACTAGCACTTCGCTGAGCTACGCAATGCTGTACGTACCTGGGTATTTACATGCATGACTTCATCCGAAACAAAAATTAAAATAAATGGTGATTCAAAATTACCATTGGAAGTTGGCTTAACTATCAAATACTCTTGACATAGTCTCCTAAGTCTGACCGTACATTCATTTTTCAAACAATTGTAAAATTTATCTGCACTAAACTGCTGAGATTACCTATTTGGCATCATATAATTGAAACAATCTATCGTTAAATGCCTTTACTACGGTTTCTCAACGTTTTGGAATTCTATATCTTAAAGCGAGTCAATTGCCCTATTGTCTATTGCTGTGCAATTTGAGGTCCTCACGAGGTACGATTAATTTCCGATCTTGAGATGGTTCAACGTAGAGCAGCAAGACTCGTCAAGGGAGATTTCAGATTTGACAGCAGTGTTTCGGCTATGATAGAATCCCTCGGATGGAACTCTCTTAGTGATAGAAGACTTGAATATCGACGGAAGCTTTTTGATAAATTGATCACTGCCGATCTTGGGGAGGAGATAGCTGTTGTTATCCCAGTTATAAACTTTCGCGATCTTTGGGAGAAAACAACAAAGCGATACAGGGAAATAGTTGCCAGGACAGATAGATACCTTTAGTCGTTTTTCCCGCGAAATATTAGAGAAGCCAATAGCTGTCCAGGTTAGATAGCGATGTCGGTGTTTTACACCACCTGCCACGCGCCACTGGCGGATTGCAGGGTTTAAATGTAAAGGAAGAAATCGTTCTTCAAATATTCCGATGACAAATTGCAAGAGCTCGGTAGTAAAATTGTAACGGAAAACGCTGATATACTATGATGAGAATAAATATCTATTTGCCAACAAGCTTGGAGTCTCAGCATGTAAAAATGAATTAAACGAAACAAACATGGTGACGAAATGTACTTATCTATGTATAGACTTTTATTTTTTTAACCAGTTATTCATTCTTTTTCTTAGCGTAGTTCTTTAGTCGAATGGCCTAATTTTTCGGGATTGGCCGAATTTTGATATCTCTAAATAAAATCACACAATGAGACTAACTGAAAACGACGAATGAGTCGATATAGTATAATGAGACCGTTTATTTAAATTATTTTCTTGATAAATTACTCGATGACAGTTTTTATAATTCCCTTCTCTAATTTGTCTTTGCGATAAAAAGTAAAAGAGAAAAGAGCTTCATTTTACGATATTTTTAACACCATCTCTACAAATAAAAATTATATAAAATAATATAATGATTATGTATACTTTTCCAGAAATTTCACTGCCGCCTCCGAAGATTTTAAATAAAATTGACTGCTTCAATGATACTTGGTGGAACCATCATAAAATAACAATTTAATGTAACAAAACTGTCAGTATAGTATTCATCGTGAAGGTCGGTTAGTGCTTCACCCCCTCTGACATAAACTACCAATAGCTTGTAGAGAGGAATGAGGTATACGAGACCGGATGAGGAGTGAGGTAGTTTGTCCTTGCTTTGCTCACTAACTCAGAATGCTATAAGCGGAACATGTCCACGCAAGTGAAGCACAATGACCCTACGAGTAACACTTTTCTTGTCAGTCCATAAGGAGAGACCTTCATCGGTGTAAAAAAAACACTTGTACACTAATACACAGCTACTTGCACAAGTTTCTGAATAAATATTAATCTCAGATATTTGCGCAAGTTTCTGAATATTATTGTAAAAGTGTTTTGTGACGATAAATTGTTTTGTACAACTATTACATAGCGCTATATAAACTATAGCTCTACTATTTCTAACTCATAGTAAATTGATCATACCTTAAAGCAAGAAATAGCAGTTATCGGAAACAGCGCTAATCGCATGATGGAGCGTAAATCATAAACGAGGAAGAGCGCTTTAATCGCCTCACCTTAACGATGGAGAAAGTCAAGCCGTACAATGAGAACGCAAAACTGAAAACAGTCACTCGAACACCATCTCTCACTCCATGTATCTTCCTCCTCCTTTCGAATTAATTCCCGCTCAGCCTCGCAAGAAGCCTTTAGCTTCTGGCTCTCTACTGCTAATGCCTCGCAATCGATACAAGAAGTGCTCCCCTAATTACTTCGTGAAAGATTGGAACCCGAGTGGTGGCTTCCAGCTTCTAAGTTCTTCGAAATGGTAAGCGCAACCTTAATCACCATCCAATATCTCTGCATTGGATATTGGTTCTGTTTGAAGAATAAAGCCGCAAAGATTCGAGTTTATTGGACGTCGATATTACGGATGAGAGAAAATGAAAGTAACACGTTCAAAGTGACTCTTAAAAAGAATTAAGAGCACTGAATCCTTATAAGAATTGTAATTTATCTGTTACTTTCGAATTATGAGTGAGATCGACTCACTCTCGGGATTCAGAGGAAGCCTTCATTGAAAAGAAGAACGAATGCATTGCAAATGAATATAGATTGGTCGGGCTAATAAAATACAGAAATCATACCGTGAAGCACTGCAAATATTTATTTAGATGTTATAATATAGAAGTGACCCTAAAATGACTTCAAAATAGATAAGGAAAATACTGAAAATACATATTCTACATGTAACTATAAATAAATTTACTATATATTTGTATTCAATTTCTATTTGTTAAAATTGCCGCGCATAACGGGACGATACCCTTTCGCTCTATTAAGATTTCAACGATTAGTTTAATGTCGTCATGGAATAGATGATCCTAATAGCTTTGATGCCTATAGGTTAAGTTAAATATGAGTATATAGCCAATAGCTTTATTGAAACTTAAGCAACTCTTTTGATATTGATCTAAGGAATAGCTTATAAAATTCACGTTGGACTCGTATAATATAAACATTTAAGTTCTATCAAAAGCTTGCAATGAAGTTCATATATTGTAAACCCTGCAATATTCTAGAAACGAATCCTTCAGCTAATAAAATGGCCTCTGTATTCAACATATCTTTATCGCGCCTCTCTCAGCAGAGCAAATACAACAGATAGGGGAGTAATTTCGAAAGAAAGAAGAGTGAGTGTGGTGTCCATGAGAATGCAGTCAATGATATAATAATAAATAGAGTTAGGTTGTAGGATCAATACTTATTACTCACTTGGAGTATATACCACAAGGGAGTAATGGTGAATAAGTATTGGTGTGATTGTTTCCCATATGAGCAGGTATGAACAGCAATCAATGTGAAAATCTATCGGAACCCTTTTGAAGAAAATTTGTTAGATTCTCTTCAGGGGTTGCCAGATTCTAAATGAACATCCTCATAATTAATAAACCATGTCTTTGTGATATAATATGTTTAAAGGCAAGAAAATACTATATAATTTATAAGGAATATAAATTAATTTTAGCCAATCAATATTTAATGTAACTATTAAGACCATTATGTGACTAATTAGGATTGCTATATGAGCAAATATACATCCTGATACAAATTTTTCCTTAACTATTTTTGAATGAATTTTGATAAATCTAAATGCCAATAAGTTATTTTACTTTAAACCATTATTTATAATTTCAAAACAGTAAATATACCCACAAAATTGGTACATAATTCAATGAATACCAATGAAAATAAATGTATGTTTTCAAGAATGGTAGATATATCTCAAAATTCTTAGTTGTTTCCAATTTGATATAAATTGAACAAGATTCCATTATTTATTTAACAATGTTAACACAAAAGAGAATACAAATTGCACCAATTAATGTTCGATTTCCAAAATTAAAGGAGAATCTATTAGTAAAAACTGCAAATTTTGGTGGTTAAATCATAATTCCAAACCAAAGAAATCTGTCGCCATTCTGTACGTGTCAATCATTTAACATTATTATTCTAGGACCTGGATTAGCATTCCTTGCATACCCATCAGCTGTACTACAATTACCCGGATCACCTTTGTGGGCTTGTCTGTTTTTCCTCATGCTCTTGTTTATAGGCCTTGACAGCCAGGTAATGGAATAAATTATATTATAATGCAAATTTTCCAATACTTCTCATCAATAAAACTCATTAATAAAAATTTAACTGAACCACATAATTGACGAAAATCTCTCTCTTCTAGTTTTGCACAATGGAAGGATTTATCACTGCGATGGTTGATGAATGGCCACATCTATTGCGTCGTCGTAAGGAAATATTCATTGCCATTGTGTGCTTCTTATCCTATCTCATTGGACTTTCATGTGTTTCCCAGGTAAAACTATAGCAAACCTAAAAGTAGCACCTATTTACTAGTACTAAGCAAGGAAACCCAAAAATATTCTATTCTCCTGCCTAACCTATTGATTCTAAAAGCATATTTTTAACACTGCATAGGGGTGTAGAATTAGAGTCAGTTTTTATGACGAAGTTTCTAGCTCATTTTCCATTCAAATTATTAAATGTTCCATGCTGATTTATGAATGATTAGAATCATTACATTGATATTTAAATATTATTTAATTGGTCTATGAGAGCCTATTCTAGGTTATTTGATCAGTACACTAAACTTTGTTATTCCATCATTATTCAGATGAAAGTATGCTCTAATATAATCATTAATAATTCAGATCTACTCCTGAAATGCAAGATCTAAACAATCCTTCATCTCATATCCTTAAAACTGCATTATCTGCAGTTTTATACAATAGCTTCACAGACCAAAAATATTTAAGTAGTTCATACATAGTATATACAGTATATTTCAACATTAAACTTCATATAAGGAAAGGGTTGAGGTGACTTTGCACATAAGGGCGTGCACCGAGGAAAATTTTTCCTTGGGAATAAAACTTCATTCTTTAAAAGTGCTCTAAGCTCTCTCAATAGATCCCAGTCATTCTAGGACCCTATTCTAACCATCTGTCCTTTTTGTTTCTAATTGAAATTTTGTTTTTATCTTTCCAGGGCGGTATGTACGTATTCCAAATATTGGACTCTTACGCTGTGAGTGGATTCTGCTTGCTGTTCCTTATCTTCTTTGAATGCATTGCTATCTCCTGGGCTTTTGGAGTCAATCGCTTCTATGATGGAATTAAGGATATGATTGGTTACTACCCGTTCATGTGGTGGAAGTTCTGCTGGACAATTACCACACCACTCATTTGCTTTGTATGTATCAAATACCATATTTACACAGCTATAGGATGTATGATTATTATTACTGTTATTTAATAATAAGCTGTTTCTACAGCTTTAAACAAATTTGTGGCCAATATAACAATTTCATTTTGTTCGAATTTAAAATTATATTTACTAGTTAGTCAAGAGGTATCCAAGATATTTAATAAACATCCATTTGCAACAGTGTGTACATCTTTCAGAAATCAAAAAGAATATAAATTCACTGCTATTAAAGATTACATCTTTTTGACAAATCACATCCTATGTTTTCTAATTGTCACAATTCAGTATCAGAACAACATAGCAATATGCAGCCATTTTCTGAAGTAAGAGAATATTGTAAGTTTCACACATGATGAATATTGGGATATTAATGTTAAATTTTTGAAACTATCCAACAAGTAATTCAACAATCAAATCTAATCTAATGTATATCTAAAATCGAACCAATACACTACCTCACTATGATGTGGAAGAATGTTTGTTTGGCCAATTACCTGTTTTTCTACCTGTTCGAGGTTATAATGAAAAAAATGAGAAATAGACAAGAGTATACATATACTGAGTTCTAAGATGACTGAAGAAAGTAGAGATATCTATGGATAAAGTCCTCTCGGGTTACAAGCCGGGTGGTTTCTTCTACGTCTCTCAACGTTTCGGTCCCTGTCCCTGATTATTCGATTATTAGTACATAGCTGAGTACCATAAGTTTTCTGATAGTGATGTTCAAATATGCAATTCTTTTATCATTGGGAAAAATACAACAAACAATCCAAAAATTTCTATAGTAAAAATTATGGTTGCACTAACCTACTGTTAGACATAGCTGAAGTTCTCCATGAAGTAGTTTTCTGAGATATGCGGTTTAAATTCTTTCCAACAGCAGTCATTTGAGGTGATGGATTTGGATTTCAAAATCAATCATTCTGCACTTCTTCTTAATCTTGCTTTGCAAATGAAGAGGTAGGAAACTCCGTCTTGATCTTGACTAGGTCTATAAGCAAGTTAAGTAGCGATGGCTTTGTTTCTCAATATCCGTTCTTATAATAATTCGTCTTTACACGAGAGAACTTTTATATTTTGTTGGGGTATCGGTTCAACCAATAACCACGTTTTCGTTCAAAATCTATTCACACAAAATAAAACTGATTTGGACTAAAGTTTAAAAGGTTTGGCTGCTTCCTTATATTTGAATTCGCGCCAGCTTTTCATTTCGAGCAATTTTTCTGCTTTCGGAAAACTTTAACGCGGAAATTTAAACGTTTACTAAGTACAGTCTTTTTCATAGTCACCGCGATTGCTGTTATTCATTAGTTGTCGCTCCACACTGACGTAAAGATAGCAGCACATTATGGCTGTTTATTTTGATAAAAACAGCCGTGTTTAAAATTACGTTTCATAATTAAGGAAAAATCCTAATACAAAGTGGTGAAGATGAAATGCCTCAAAATATATCAATAATAATGAAAGAATCTTAAAAAGTCCATCGCAAAATTATTTGATAATTGAATCGACTGCTCCATATCAGGAAAAAGATCTTCGTAAATCTTTAGCCTTCAGTAAAATAAAATTTGACGCTACGGAGTAAAATACGGCTTAAATTAGATCCATACGAAGTATTTACGCGTTTATGACGTTTAACATTAAACATATGAAAACGAGATAAAGTTTATTCTCGGCTCTTTTCTTGTTTTAAAATGGCGTTTACCGCGTTTGCCTAAACTAGATACTACACTGTCTGCGATTTACTGCTTACATCCGAGAAAAGCATGTAATTAACTTAACATTATGTTAAATCGTCTTGGTCTTGGCGTACATATGTTTTATCCTGCAAGTAACGAAATGTATCCATCAACATTATTAAAGAATTGTTTGTTTAATCTGGAAATTGCTATTTATAATTTTAGTTTTCTTTCTTAACTATCTAAAAACAACTGCCCAGCAAATATTCCTATCCTAAATCATACTGAGGTTTATGAATCAGTAAGATTCTGATATCGGTAAATTTCTAGTTTCAATTTACCCTGATCTCTTTCAAAACAGAAGAGTTTACTATCAGTGCTTTACTTTCAAAAATCCTCTCTCATCCTCTCATTAAATATTTTCGATTCATCTGATGAAATGAAATATTTCAGGATCCCCCAATCCTATTCTTTCTTCCTAATTAAAAACTTCAGTTTTCAATTATGATAGATATTAATCAGGAGACACTACATGCATGCTTACTAAATTGTTAATTAATATCTTTTGTTGATCCAGCAAATGATTTACTCTTCATGATGAACATAGTTCTGTGCTACAATTAGTAAGTATAAAGTCCCATGGTTATTTGTTAAAGAAGATTCATACAACTGATTTAATGTAGTATGGGTGTTGAATATCCAAAAGCATCATATAACTTTCAATTTTTCTTTTTAGGGAGTATTTATCTTCAATTTGGTGCAGTGGAAGCCAATTAAATACTTAGATTATGAGTATCCATGGTGGAGCCACTTCCTGGGATGGGTGACAGCTCTTTCTTCGATGTTGTGTATCCCTGGCTATATGATCTACCTCTGGATGAAAACACCTGGTGACTTCCAAACAGTAAGGACTTAAAAAATGCTCTCATTGAATTCTGAATTTTTTTTCAATTTCTTCACTCATGTTATTCTCTGTATCATAATGCAAGCCTTTTGGTAGTTCAGTAGATATCATTCTTATTTCCTGCTAAGCTCCTTCATTTATGAAACCAAATATGTATTGTATTTTCACAAGACCAAGTATAAATATTCATTTTTTACTTCTTCAGTATCTCTAATTTCAATCACAAATTTATCAGTTTTCATTAATTAATAAAGTATTTTGTCCTCATTATTCCAACATCAAAAATTTTTCATGTCAAAACAAATTCTAAAATAAAAATATTTGCAGAAAATGAAATTGCTGGTGCGGATAGAGGATGATGTTGCAACTCTTCGAGGGAAAATGACTGCCGAAGCTGCAGAGATCACTGCTCTTTAAATGGATGAGAATTATGTCCAGGACTGTAACAGTAAAAAGAGGTAGATAAAGTATGTGCTGTACATACGCAGATCCACTCATATGAACTTTTGATGAAATACTTTGCTCTCCACTACAGAGATTCGATGTGGTGCACTATAATTAAATTTATGTGTGTTGAAAGAGATAATAAAACTTAATGTGTAACAATGTAAGTTAAAAGAGAAACAAGAAATTACTACAAGTGAAAACTGTGAGGACATTTTTATTTAATTTTCTGCTCAAGTATAGGCTTTAAATTTTTAATCTCCAAAGATGAAAGCAGGCAGCTTTAAGTTGAGTGCTTTCATGAAAGTTATGATGCATTTAAAATGTATGCTCAAAATGAAAGTCATAATTAAAAAAAAGAAATATTGATTACAATGAAAAAAACTTTAAACTTTGTAAAGTTTCAGTGTTGAACTCTGTCTCTCAGAATATGAATGAAGTTACTTTTTATGTTTGAAGTTTGTTCTAGTTTGATGTTGCCTTAGGGTAGGTGTTCTATAGGGGGACGATGAATGAAAATGTCATTCTGTTATCCTTAGATAACAGTTGACAAACAGAGTGAAAATAAGTCATTAGATTTAAAAACATCATGAATCACAGTCAAACATCTCTATAAAATCATACTTCAACCTTGAAGAATGATAACTTACCAGCAAAATATGACTTTCCTCTCAATTTCTGAATAGTTTGCTACACTTGAGCACATTTAATTAGAATGTAAGCTTCCTTTAAAACTCATTCAAAAACTATTGAAAAATTGTTTTCAAAAATTACATTATATGAAAATGGATCATAGGTATTTCATAGATAATAGTTATACTAAGCCATCCAGAGCAAACAAATAGATATGGAAAAATTCAATTAAATTATGGTATGTGAAAAACCATAGTGACCAGCTACAAAGTGTCAAAACTCACACTGTAATATGTGATTCAATGGAAGCTTAAATGAACCCACATACATTCTCATTATAATCACATGATTTCTTTGATATTTTGTTTATATTGATGCAATTTCTTTAATATATTTCGAATATCAGCAGAAATAGTAAATTATTTTCAGATCCAAAGGAAAAAACAAGTAATAAACTAACATTTGAAAACTGATTTTAGAAGATGTTTGACTGTGGTTTATTATGCATATTTGAATAAAAATTATCGACATTAGCATTTGAAGATTACATGTAGAGGCCTATAATTGTTTTACTATAAATGTGCATTCAGATGGCGTCAAATCAATATTAATAAGGAATCCAGTACATGACCATAGCATTTGAGATATTAAAACCTTATTCACTTGGACTAGTATTTGTGAACTTCTTTCTTTAAGTATTATTCCTCGTAAAGAAAATAGAAATAATTCAGCCAGTCAGTCAGAATCAATAATTCAGAGTTGAGAGTTTGAAATACTTATCAGTTCTCCCAGTTCAAGATAAATTCAGCGAATGAAGAAAGTTAAAATTATTACAGATATAAATTTAAAGATAAAATGATTGAGTATTATACGGACTTGATTTTGTAGCAATAGAATTTAAGTGATTACCAAGCAAGTAAGTCTAGAAATGAATTATCGTGAAAAATCAATACCAAATGCTGAGCTGTTTTATTGACCAAATAACTAGGAATGTGTAACAATGGTTTCTATGGACCTTGTTGAAAACTTTATAGAATATTTCCTTAAAAAATGCTATTTATAATAATTCCTTTAACTTTTGATTTACATGAAAATTTTAGAGTACAAGCTTCCCATTCTAATCTCCATCTTTCTGCAGCCGTACATGGGCAGGTTCTTAAAGATGGCATTTGTTGCAATAAATGAACAGTGAGTTTGTTGTAGACTAGAGTCGGACTGTCCTATATACCCTTAGAAAAATTATGATTCTTATTCAGGTGATGTTGACGAAGATTTCAAACAAAAGTTCAGCAATTCTTCACTGACAAATACTGAAAGGGAAGCAAATTATACTTAGATCTCTGAGATCCATGAAATTCAATTCATAAGCTGGAGCCTATGTCCATCAATATGGTTTTTTGACTCTTAATTTCCTTATAACTATTGAAAACTTTGCTACAGTCTATTAATATTCCCCTACTAACCTTCCTCATATGTTCCACATTAGCTAAATTCAACTATAATATAATATTCATGATCATGGGCATCATCTGGTTTAATCAGGCATTTGCAAATGGTGCCAAAGGCTTTGGATTGTCTCTAGGCTTGTTCTTGTTGATTTTTTGATGTAACCAACATTTCCTTTAAATTATTTGTGCCTACATAATTTTTCAGAATGGAACATAATTGAAATTCTTTATAATAAGATGGTTTAAAACTAGAGACAGTGAGGTTTGATCTCACCATAGGAGCCATAATTCCTCACAACAGTTCTGGATATAGAAAGTTCAATTCCTGTAGAGGAATCAAAATATGGCCCAGTAAATGCTGAATTAAGCTTTTTTCATCACATGAGCATCGATCACTTTCCAAGCTGTTAAATATTCGAAAATTAATAGCATTTTCATACAATATTATATTCTATTCTCAGTTTCATGAGAATGTATTAGCATTACATCAAGAATTACAAAATTTCTCATTTCCCATCCATCTGCAAGTCAGAATTTTATTTCATATATGATCTACTTATATAACACATTACCCAATAATTCATTTGTAAACATTTCATGCATCAATGTCCATGCAATAAGAGAATGGGAAGTTAGTTAGCTCATCATATTTTAGTTATAAATTAATAGAATAAAACATTGAAAGCAGCATCAAAATACTATATTTATTTTCATTACATTTAATTACCTTTTTTCAAGTGCAGATATCAATGTTCTTAAACTTATGATTATCGAGGTGTACTACAGGATAAATACCTGCTGGCATCTAATTTGGATCAAAAAGAAAAACTTGAATTAAATCAGCTCATATCCGAAAACTAAAATTTACTTAACACTGAACAAGATTTATTATTGAAAAATACAATATGAAACCAAATTTATGGAATTTGGGTTAACCTTCAAGGTTTGACTTCCTTTAATTAATATTAGAAACTTATTTTATAATATAAAAGGATATGTTATTTAACATGTTTCAGACAGTAAACCAAAGCAATACAATTGTTTATTTGGATGTCTGATGGCATGGAGTGTTAAATGTTTCTTGAAATTAAGGTCTTTGATTCTTCATGTTAGCATGCATAATTATCATAGAAATGCATGCAGTATTCTGTTTAGTTTTACCAGAATATCTTTGTGTGAATATAGACCTCCAAAATTATATTTTGTTTCAAACTGTAAAATGGAATCCATCAATCGTATTTATCTCATAACAGAATAAGAAAACAAACCTATGTAACAAATGTAAACATTATGTTCAGTAAATTTCATTCCTTTTTTGTATTTTTTTCTTTTGAATATATATTTCATGGTTTCTGCAAAAATAAAGGCTTTGAGCCATAGTGCAATCAAATGTATTGTACAACCAATAAAACATGTAGAGATGTTCTATGTTGAGGTATCTCGTTTGTTGATGCAATGCCTGTCTGTGGCCAATGCACTCACTCCTTTGAAACCAATTAAAAATAAATTATTTCAAAAAGTAATTTATAAGAACATGTTGGATTGTTTTATTTATCACCCAGAACCATTCTTACTGCAAATCGTCCATAGTATTAAATGATTTACAAGAACTTCAGTCATCAATATGATATGCACAAATACAATACAATATAATGAACTAATAATGTTCTCTCACTAAAATTTTGTCGGATAATTGCATTTTAAATTGAATTCAAAATACAACCACATTTACAGTTGGTAGCATTAATGCTTTCCAACACTCAAGACTTTAAGAGAAAATGACTCACTCAAATCAACAGGTACTGTAGGTTTCAATTGGAATTACATATTAAAATTCATTCTTTGAAAAGAGGATTTAGAAAGAGGATCAAAGAACAAATTAAAAAGGAAGCAAAAAGAAATCAGGAGTTTAAGAAACACAAAGAAAATCAGGGAGTGAGCTGGTGCAACAAAAATTTTAATTAAAAAGCACAATGGACTTAAGTGAAGGTATTTTATAATAGAAATTGAGGATATGGAAATCATTTGTAGGGCTACCTATGAAATAGCTTTGCCCAAGTTAGCCACATCTATAGTACTTAAAACCCAGGAGCAACATCCTATATTGAGAATTAATAAGAGCCATAGTTTCCTCGAGAATTACCACAAGAAATTTGTAATTGCTATTAAGATACTTCCGGCAAACCTTGCAAGTAGTATAAAGAAAGATTACACAGGCCTGCGATGAAAAAAAAACACGCAAAGTAAAAACTGATTCTTATGTGTTTCGATGTGCTGATTTCAGAAAAAATAGTGAAAAAATTCCATCACATCACGTTTTCTTGTAATTTTCAATTACAATAATTCGCGTTCAACCCATGATTAGCATAGCTTCAAGGGGCTGTGTAAATTTGCCTGACGACTTTTGCTATTTGTGTGGCGAATACATGCTCAAAGATGCATAAAGAAATATTACGAATCGTGTCAAATAACTATATTTAGCATATTTTGGTGTCAAACTAGGAGATCAAGACAAATCATGAGCACCCCATAAAGTGTGTTTACAATGTCTTCATGATTTGGGACTTTGGTTTGGAGGAAAGAAAGAAGCCTTAAAATTTGGAATTCCAATGGTATGAAGGGAGCCATCGAACCAGAGTGATGATTGTTATTTTTGTTCCTGCAAAGTCCGTGGTTACAATAGAAAAAACATTTCGTATCCGGAAATCATTCCATCGGCCATACGCCCGGTGCCTCATGGACCTGACATTCCAGTGCCTATTCCTCTTAAAGAACTGACACTTTCGTCCTCGGATTCGGAAACAGCAGAAACCCAGGAATCAGATTCCATGTACCAGCCTTCTAGCAGCGATGCACCTTAACCATTCACTCAGTCGGAACTCAATGATCTGACTCGAGATCTAGATCTGTCGAAAGAAGCAGCTGAATTGTTTAGTTCCAGGTTGAAGGAAAAAATTTATTATCCAAAGGCGTCTCTTTCTACTGGTACAGGAACCGCAAAAAAGAATTCGTGAAATACTTTGAGGAAGAAGATGACCTGGTTCATTGTGCTGACGTTCCAGGACTGATGGGCCAATTTAAATCAAGTATCATAAAAAAGATTGGAGGCTACTCATAGACTTTTCTAAAAGGAGTCTTAAAGCTGTCCTTCTTCATCACGGAAGTCAATATGCATCTGTGCGAATTGGCTGTGATATGTGCAAATCTGTGCAATGGCTCTGTGCATCTGAAAGAACGGTATGAAAATCTTTTACTAATTCTCAACAAAGTAAAATATGCAGACCATGACTGGACTGTTTGTAGCGATATGAAAGTTATATCAATGCTTCTTGGGCAACAAGGCGATTACACTAAGTATCTTGTTTTCTACGTGAGTGGGATAGTCGTGACAGAGCTGAACAATGGGCTAGAAAAGATTGGCCAAAAAGACAAGTTCTTGAACCTGGGACCAAAAATGTGATCAGAATACTACATCCAAAAAATCATCCAAAAATAAAACATCCAAAAAATGTGCTGTTGCCTCCTTTGAAAATCAAGTTAGGATTGATGAAGTAATTTGTAAAGGCACTACCAAAGGATGGCAACTGTTTTAAGTACCTTTGCAAAAAGTTTTCAATGCTGTCGGATGCCAAACTGAAAGAAGATGTTTTCATTGGCCCAGATATCTGAAAGGTCATGAAGGAAACAGTTTGAATGAAGCATGACACAGAGTTCGAATGAAGCATGACACAGAGTGAAAAGGCAGCCTGGATTGTATTTAAGGAA
Source organism: Sympetrum striolatum (assembly GCA_947579665.1). Lineage (NCBI taxonomy): Eukaryota > Metazoa > Arthropoda > Insecta > Odonata > Libellulidae > Sympetrum > Sympetrum striolatum. The sequence goes on along the minus strand of OX388352.1, from coordinate 39,347,658 downwards.
GTCATAAATAAATTCCTGGGCAACTACAAGGATCCTAATTTTGAGGCGATTGTTGAAAACATGCTAGAGAAGTTAGGTTGTTCTATGAGTGTAAAAATACATTTTCTACATTCACACTTGGACTTCTTTCCAGACAACTTAGGCGCAATGAGCGAAGAACAAGTTGATAGGTTCCATCAAGATGTCAAAAACATGGATCGCAAATACCAAGGAAGATGGAATTAAAATATACTTGCTGACTACTGTTGGATGTTAACCAGAGATGATTTCGTAGGTAAACACACAAGACAAACAGCTAGGAGAAGTTTTAAAGGCAAAAATAGCAGTAAATGAGTAAAAAGTGAATGAAAGTCTGTAAGCTCTGAGTCTGTAAAACCTTTAGTCTTAAAGTATGTTTTTAAAGGTTTTTTCCATTTTAGGGGATTTTACACACTTTTACTTTCCTGTTTTTCATTTAAAAATTTCTTTTTTTGTCAAAAAGCAATCACAACAAAAAGATAATGTATTATGTAAACAAAGCTGAAATATTTCAGATTGTGATTAAGCTGAAAATAAATTTTACTAGACAATTTCTAAATAGTGAATAATATTACAAACATAAACATTGAAACCTTAAAAAATCCTTACGTGATACAAAAAAATAAAGGCTATTTTTGAAATCAGTGCCTCAAATTACACTACAAACACATTCTCTTGGTCTTGTTTTTTTCAATTACCCCGATTTCGCAGGCCTGTATTATTGAAACTGAATCCACTGCATAAATACTGGTGAGAAAGTAGGTTTCAGTGGGGAATAACAAAATTAAAAAAATAAAGCAGTATACAATTGTTTTGAAAAAGTGAAAATTCCAAAAATTTGATTTAACAAAAATTAATTCAGAATTGAAAAAAATTACTTTTAAATAGCAAAATAGTAGCTAGAAAAAAACAATCATTGGGAATAGAAAGGAATGAATATTCAATATATTGTTGTTTATTTAAAAAAGCTGTGAAGTCTTAGGCCATTTTGCACATGAGCTCCCACAGGAAATCAAACCCAGGACCATGTTCACCAGAGCTGAACACGCTGCACAGTTGGCTATCCTTCAGCCCTATTCAATATATTATAAATATTCCTGAGATGTGAAAAAAAGATAATGGATTAATTGCAATGAGATGCTAGTTCAGAGATGGATATGGAATAATAATTAACCCAAAAATTGGAGAAAAAGTTAAGGATCTACAGGATGCAAAATTATTTAGTAATAAAAAAAATTCATTAGTACTTAAATCCTCAGAAAAAGGCCAAAGAAAACTTTAAATGCCCTCATCTCACTCTCATAGTGATGAAAGAGTGCATAACATCCCAATAGAGATTCTAATTCCAATCTATTCTATTTCCATTAATTTTGAACTTAGTGAGGTTAAAAGTTTCTTAGAATTAGATGATGCACGCAAGGAGTTGTCGAACTCATCTGAAATTTACGCTTGCATGACTTAGGTCAACGATCTTCCACAGATAAAACTCAATAAAGGCAAATATTTAATATGGACATTCATTTATTAGACATTAAGCAGTAGTTGCATCACAGAAACTCATCCAAGATCAATGATAATAAACAGTCTTATTCACACAAATTATTAAGTTTTTCAATTGTTTTTTAGAGCATAATAGGAAAGATGAAAAACACTAAAAACCCATGGATGATAATTATGAGGCTTGCATAGCATTTACAGCAGATAATTTTCATATTAACTCAAAGCTTTCACAATTATAACCTTTCTTTTTCAAAATTTCATCACATAATTTATGGAAGTTAAATTTACTACAACATTGGTTTTGAATGACTTACCTTAATAGTAAGACAAATACCTCAATGCCTTGCTCCAGAATGTCAATATTTCCATCTAGATTACATTCATTTCGTGAATCCGAAGAAAACATCAATGACTATCAATTTTATCAGACAGTAAAATTTCAAAGAAGCTAGAATAACGTCTACTATTAAAAACACAACAGAAATTAAATCCAACATTAAGAATAAGTTTGAGTCTGATAACAATTTACACCAAATAATGGAAAAAGAGTTAAATTAAAATAACCTACTAAATAAATTTAAGGAAAATCGGAAAATCCAAAATTAATGGAAACTCATAATTTTTTAACATTTTTTTTATTCAATGAATATGAAAATACAAAATTAAAGGATTGATGAAAATAGTTTTTGCAACTACTCTTGGAGAAATGTAGTCATGACTGAACAATTTTCCAGACAATATGCTAAAAAGACAAATGAAAAAAATCAGTGAACACAGGGTTGAAGTTTTCCTATCATACAACTGACAACTGAAACAAGAAAAAAGATCATAAAGATTAACTATTGGCACAAAAAAGAACTCATCTTCTCAATTTCTTTGTTTTAATTTTTTAACTTTAATTAATAATTTAATTCTTTTAATTTATTTAACAAAATGTGTTGCCATTAGTCTTCTAAGTTAAACATTAACACATTAATATTAAGGCTGTGCCTTATTGTCTTTTTATAACAGTTTTGTTAATAGACATTCACAGACTTAGATATTTTTCAAATGACATGTACTAGAGAATATTTGGCTTCAAACCTCAGTTAAGCCACATTAAAACACGTCAGAAAAATGCAGAACCATCGATATAAATACACTATAGTACATCACAGATTGAAAAACATGATATTGAAAAAACCGAAAATGGAAAACAAATATTGAAGAAAAATTAGTCTGAATTTTTAACATATAAGAACAAAAAAAAATGAAAACACATATCAACCAACAAATTCATTATAACGAGCATAGGAGGAGGAAAGGTTCTATGCACCTATCTAGAAGAGATGAATTCAAACCAAGTGAGAGGTATGTCATATAATTTAAAAATAAGTACCAGTTTTATGAGCCATTATGTACTTGTAACCTGAATGAAGTTTTAGTGATCCATACAAAAAATATAAAGAGCAGATTCCGATATAAAACACTGAGTATATAAACATTCAAACATCCAGGAATCCGTATTATATCTTGACGAGTCTGTTCTATATGATCATAGGCGAGAACCTCTTGAGCCTGAACAGTGGTTGATTATGTACAAGGATGGAACACGACCTAAAAGGAAATGCAAATTCATATTTGTGAACTGTCAGGTTAACTTAAAAAGAATTAGAAATAACCATGTAAGCTAGATTAATTAAATTTTTCTTGCATTTATCAATAACAAGCTACATGGGAAAGAATTTAGGTTTTCCCCTTATAGACAGCCAATTGAATGAATATTGTTAAATCCAAGAGCATAAACTTTCAAGCACGGAAACATTCTAAATCTTCACTGTATGTGATGAATGACTGAAACAATAAAAAAGGGAATGGAGACATCACCATTTTCCCAATAAATCAAAGAAATATAAAGGCATTGACACTATAAATAGTAAGACTGTTATAATGAGAGATGAAAAAATTGGAAAAGTACTCATTAGAGCCAATTTCTAATACTTAATGTTCATCCAATGGCAGGGAGGCCACAGATTGGAACTGAAGGGTTTTTAATCCTTATGCAAATGCTTCAGGATGCATAAAAAAGTACACTGCTGGCCAAAATTAACGCAGCACGTCCCCAGCGATCCTAACGATCACCGGAAGAACTGCTAGCACAGACTTGAAATGGCACCAGTGGTCAGAGAAGATGATGAATCTGCACGATAAGAGCCTCGTTAAGAATCGAGCTATGAGATAAGCGCAGAAAACTGCCAATGGATAATTTAGCCAAAAGAAAATACTTTGCATGTAGTGAGTGAGGATCCTTGTACTTCCCCCACCGAGTCCAAAGATGATTCATTATGACAAGGACCATAAATATTCGGCTGCGGCACTGATCGAAGATTTTCATCGCAAAACTATTATTTAAGATTTTGTCATTGAGAAATGGGGGGTTATGGTTATGAAGAAATGATATTTACAGTGAAGCGAAAACAAAATTAAGACGTATGTAGAGATATGCTCTTAGCCTATGAGAATCAAATATTCTAGCGTATCCAAAATGCTGCAATAAGATATATTTAATAAAAAAAATCAAATATATTTCGTAATCATATGCTAAATTAACTTGGTTAAAGTTAGAGTCATGGTGAAAAAAATGTATTCTCACAACAACTGCCATTTTTTTGCATTTAATGAGCAAAAACCCATCTTTGAGCACAAAAATTTCAACGAATCAAGAGATATCGAGTTATACAGCATTGTTGATTTTTTCCAACAGTTTTTTTTGCAAGTCTTTATAAATGAACAAACTTGAATGTTCCTCCAAAAAACCCGAGAGACTAATTCTCTGAGAAAATTTTCAAGTTTGACACCCTGTATCTTTTTGATGCCTAACAATATTAAAAAACGACAAACGGAAACATAAAATTCCATCTTTCTGCAATTTGCTTCCTCCACTGTGTCATGCAAACAATTTTAATAAAATCGTATTACGTTGATTTAATTGAGGATGATTCAGAAGTTAAATAATACAATAAATGATGTGTTTGTTTGCCAAAATTAAAGAAGGTTTTCGAAATGACGACCTTCACACACAATGCAGATGTAAATACATTATTTGTTTTTTAAATAGTTTTTTTCTGCTTCCTTCAATTTTCCTTGCAATTCTGCTAAGTTTTTTATTTCTTTAGAGTAAACTAACTCTTTAAAGTAACCACACAGGAAGAAGTCTATGTGGTTTAAGTCGGGGGACCTTGGCGGTAACTGGATTGGCCCATCATCTACCTGTATATCTTTTGTTAAGTTCCTTCTAGATGAAGAAAATTAGAGCAAATTAAGAAAAATCCAGATCAATGTGTAGCCAAAAGTGTGAAGAAAGCCAATATCATGTAAACAAACAAGTTTTGAGACAAATCTGGAGAAATATCCAGTCAAGAATCTGTAGAAAGAGCCAAAGTTACCATAAAAATCCCGAACCTAGACCACAATTGCTTAAACAGAAGTGTGGATAAAATACAGTACGATATCAAGACAGAAAACCATAGAAAAATCTATAGTCCTAATAAATATTAAAAATCATGATCACAATTGAGTACACAATGCGTGAGACGTATCGGGGACGATATCCAATCAAGTCTGTAAAAAATCCCTAAGTCGTCATGAAAATCAAAATCTAGGAGCGAAATATATAGCAACAAATAAAAGCAGGCAAAAGACAGCATTAATGGAAACGTCCACGGAGTGCATTGTTGGGAAAGCTTAGTTACGTTGCAGCTCCCAACAATGGCTCATACTTTGTAATACACACGAGGGGTATTGCTGTTGACTTTGCCTAGTAACGAGGGGGAAGTGGTATTTTTCTTACCGTCTGAAGTGCCAAAGCAATGCCAATTAGAAAAACGTTTTTTAGATTGGATAATTGAACACGTTAACATCACGAATTTGAGTTACATTGAGGTGATAACTCGTCCATTAAAGCTGAGAATCTTCGGCTTACCTTGTTTAAATCTAATTTTAAGTATGTTGCTGTAAAGATAGCTCAATGAAATTTTCGTGGTAAATAGTTGATGACTTGGGCAAGTTATTAGAGTAGTCACCAAAATTTTGGTAGTCCTATAGTAGAATTTTACCTTCAATTTAACAGGACATACAGAAAAGATACAAAGTTTACTAAAGTCATCGTAGCAAAAATTTTTTTATCCTCTATATAACAGTCTATATACCTACAACTTATTCTTATTGAGTTAAACAATTCATTGAAAATATTCATCCGTTTTAACTTTTGTAAATTAAACATCGGGAAATCATACGATAACTTCGACGAGTTACTGAACCAGTTGTTTTGCCTTAAATAGTTTCGTTGAGTCTCAACAAAGTCTTTCATCTTTTTATGGTGTCTGTTATAACAAAAGGTACAAAGTAAGACAAAATAATGTCCATTTCATCAGATTTCGATAGCAATAACAGTAACATTATCACGTAATGCCATTTGAATATGCTCTCAAGTGTAAGGCAATAAAAACATTATATTCGCAGCATCTAAGTCTAATAATACATACAAAAGTAGAACTTTGTATAGATAATACATAAAATACGTGGAAAAAGTTTTATTTCTCAATTAGAGCATATAAAGACATTTATTCTATTAATACATAGGATTTAATTGTAGAACAGGCTGATGAATTGGTACCAAGGTTTTCAAATCCTCAATGAACGCCACCTTGCCTTTCTTGTTTTCATTCGAAATTGAAATCGCGCATGCACGAACTACGGCAATAAGTGTAATTTGGCAACGTCCCTCTCAACGCTTTCGACTGGCTCTCGACCAACTGCTCTTGAGTCGATTGACAGTGACAATTGCACTGAAATCGCAGTTATCACATGAGAACTGTTTTCAGTAGAGATCGAAGCTTGGTAGTGACAACTCATAGCTGTCACTGTCGTGTGATAGCTCTGAATTACAAAATCGACCCCCTGAAGAGAGAAACTCCTGAGAAGTCTTTGATAAAAGCTCCCAGAGGCCTTTTTTTCCCGAGGAAAGATGATGCGAGTTGTGAGAAACAAGTGTATGAATTAGGTAACAATAATTTTTGCATTAAACATTTTTCTGCTCTTTGAAGAAATAACGCACCTCAGATTACCATTTGCTCGTCAGACTTTGTCTGTCACCTCAATTGATGATTCCGAGATACTCCTCTTTATATGTGTCTTGCAAGGGGAGATCGGTAGATACTCTCCTTACAAGACAAATATAGAAACATGGCACTCGTTATATCCATACTTCAGAAATAACCACTTGTTATAATAGACATGACTCCCTATCTTTTTTGCTGTGAGATGAACAACAGCAAAAAAAATCACTTGCAATAACATAACTCTTGTTACTTTGTGTACACGTTATAACAGACTTCCATTGTATATGACCTACATAAATACTTCATTCTACACCAATCTATCAAAGGTTAACAGAGAAAATGTGTTATATTTTAAATATCAGAATTTATAACTATGAATAGCCAATATGATTTCTAGTAACATGGAATATTTATAAACTTTAAACCAACCTTGAAAATATGCTTCATGTGTCTGGAATAGTTTGAATGGGAGAGTTTTCCAGTGCTATACCCCCATCATTCCCAATAGAGTCCTTGGTAATTGGATCCCTTGGAGAGCAACCACCCTGAACAAACAGTCTTGGGATGTCGGACCCATAAAATATTTTGCTGTTGGAGGATATAAACTCATACTTTTTCAATTCAAGATACTCCCTAGTCAATAGCAACTTGTTAACATCTGCATGTTTCCCCATCTGGTAGAATTCAGCATCAGACTTGCTTTTCTGACGAGCAGCAAACATTTCATCTGAGAAGAAACACTTCGAGTTAACAATGAATCTGGCTGAATCAGTCTAAACTTAAGCTTTCTTGACTTGAAATTTGCATTTAATTAAGTAATTTTATTTTTAGCCAAAGCAGGATAAGGTTGAGCTCAAAAAATTATTTTTAGTTAACCATTTGAACATTTCCTACCAAGTTGAGAGATTCTTAGAATCTTGCCTAATGCTCAATGTCACCATTGTAGCAGGCTGTGGTCATTACAATACCTCATTTACTGACTTGTACCATTAGTATACTGCTTAATTGGACATCTCCCCACAAAATTTTCTGAAGGTTGGCATGTCACTTTAAAAATTACAAATTTTTCACAAAATTTCTCAGGAGCGCAAGGTTGACATTTAAAATAAGAAATTACACCAAAAGTCAATATTAATAAATTTAAAATAAAAGAATGTTGTTTTTTTTAAGTGGCAGTAAAGTGCTACTACTGAACTGCCCCAACATCAAATTGGCAATTCTAGATAATATTACCTTTTTAGGCAAATAAATTAACTAAGTTAAACCTTCTATATGAGACATCCTCTTTAGAGACTCCTTTTCCATCATCTTCTGCTCAAAATGAATCTTTGCAACTTGTGCCTCTTTTTCTGCTTCTATGATGGCTTTCTTCCTCTCAGTCTCAGCATCCTTCTCTACAACTTTCTGATGCTGGATTGAGATGAGCAATTTAGTCTTCTCCCCTTCCCTGAAAAAAAAGCAACATTGGCCTATAAATATAATTACTACTTTTAAATTAGAAACAATATTCCAGATGGGTAGATGACATGAACTTTCTGGTTAAGCCATAAAAACTAATAAGTAAAACGCAACATAAACAGAATTTGGATGAAATTCAAACAAAAATCATGGTTGGATGAATGGCTTAAATTGATTAAAAGTGTTACATCGATTTATAGTAACTATATATTCAAAATACATTATGTGTGTTAAATTGACCTCAAAATACAAACACTAACACAATCTTAACTTGCCCATCAGTTATAATGTCTCAGGGCAAATGCCAGGCTTAAAATCATTTTTATGCACGTCTTAAACATTACCACCTGGCCAGAAGGCCAACTTGCAACGTAAACTTTGAAAATACATAAATATCAATGAAAACTTTGTTGCTAATTATGGCAGACATTATCTAAAGATTTTATTTGTTTAACTCTGATTTAATACCACCCCTATTCTAGGATTAGATGACCATCCAATTCTTCTTTCCTTCATACAGAAATTAAAGACCAAACAATATTAGTCTGAGTAAGATATTAACTAAATAACAATAAATGACAGGGAAGGTAATTGCATGCACGTTGTATTGAACCTCAAGAATATTCAGCAACTAAAAGTTTTAACAGACACAATTTAAGTGCTTGAAATAATAAGATAAAATTTTAGTAAATTTCATGATCATGGAAATTTAAAAAAAAAATCTGATGTGGCCAGCACATGACTTTCTCCACATATAAGATATAAATATTTATCTACGACAGTAATTTCGAACTCTATATTCCATCTAAACTTGGATGATGAGTGATTTATTTATATATTATTATCTTTTACGTCACAAAAATTATAAATAATCTTTTTCGGGACATGCTCGATAAAAAACGATGAATTTGGCCTTTCGCCCATAGAGCCCAGAGCACCCACGAAGTACATATTCAGCAACGTCCGGTTTATCAGTATTTCATGAATAACTCCTAAACAATCAGTGATACAAAAATATGTTTCCTACAAAAATTATAGTAAAATTTATTTTCTAAAACTTTTGTAATAAATAGTATGTACCTAAATATCATATTTATGGAGATATTTTGAAAACCGGAAATGAGCTTTGAAGAATGAAGCTCGACTTCTGGTTCACCGATTTACTCCAAAAACTAATCAACTCTAACAACTGTAATAAAATTACTATATATGAAATTTGGTGTTGATCCGACAAATAGTTTTCATGTTACAGCGCCCACAAAGTACATAATCATCTTCTTCCGGTTTATCGGTATTTCACGAATAACTCCTAATCAACCGGTGATACAAAAATATGTTAAATACAAAAATTATAGTAAAACAGATTATCTAAAACTTTTATAAGTAATACAATATACGTATATATCATATTTATGGAGATATTTTGAAAACCGGAAATGAGCTTTAATGAATAAAGCTCGACTTCCGGTTGACCGATTTACTCCAAAAACTAATCAACTCTGACAGCACACACAACAGTACTATATATGAAGTTTGGTATTGATACGACTAATAGTTTTTACGTTAGAGCGCCCACTATCACACACACACACACACACACACACACACACACACACACACACATACACACAGACATCATTCCAAAAATGGTCAAAACGTGTTCTAGGGACCCCAAAACATGTATTTCCGTTAAAATCTCGAAGTCGAATTTTTTCATGAAAACAATACTTTCTCTATACTTCGTATATGGAGAAAGTAAAAAAATCTGATGTGGCCAGCACATGACTTTCTCCATATATAAGATGTAAATATTTATCTACGACAGTAATTTCGAACTCTATATTCCATCTAAACTTTGAAGATGAGTGATTAATTTATATATATTATTATCTTTTACGTCACAAACATTATAAATAATGTTTTTCAGGACATGTTCGATGAAAAACGATGAAGTGGCCTTTCGCCCAGAGGGCCCACAACGTACATACATAATCAGCAACGTCCGGTTTATCAGTATTTCACAAATAACTCCTACACAATCCGTGATACAAAAATATGTTTCATACAAAGGTCATAGTATATTACATTTTCTAAAACTTTTATTACTAATACTATATACCTAAATATCATATTTATGGAGATATTTTGAAAACCGGAAATGAGCTTTGAAGAATAAAGCTCGACTTCCGGTTAACCGATTTACTCCAAAATCTAATCAACTCTAAACACACAAACCAAAATACTATATATAAAATTTGGTGTTGATCTGACAAACAATTTTTATGTTAGAGCGCCCACAAAGTACATAATCAGATACTTCCGGTTTATCGGTATTTCACGAATAACTCCTAATCAAGCGGTGATACAAAAATATATTAAATACAAAAGTTATAGTAAATTTGATTATCTAAAACTTTTATAAGTAATACAATATACGTATATATCATATTTATGGAGATATTTTGAGAACCGGAAATGAGCTTTAATGAATAAAGCTCGACTTCCGGTTGACCGATTTACTCCAAAAACTAATCAACTCTGACAGCACACACACCACTACTATACATGAAGTTTGGTATTGATACGACTAATAGTTTTCACGTTAGAGCGCCCACTATCACACACACACATACACACACACACACACACACACACACACACACACACACACACACACACACACACACACACACATACACACAGACATCATTCCGAAAATGGTCAAAACGTGTTCTAGGGACCCCAAAACATGTATTTCCGTTGAAATCTCGAAGTCGAATTTTTTCATGAAAACAATACTTTCTCTATACTTCGTATATGGAGAAAGTAAAAATAATCATCACTGCTCACAACAGAAGACAAAAAATGGAAAAAATCCTATTTCTATATCTTAAATAACATGACAACTTTATAAGCAGTATCAATATAATATTTCTCTTACATTAACTCATAATTCTTTCTGATAGTCTCAGGAATCTTTGGCTTGGTCACTCGTACAGCTTGAATGAACAAGCCGGGAGCCATTTCATTCAAATCCCTCTGCAGAGCAGTTTTCAAGTTCTCATCGATCTGGTCAAACAAATCTATATAAACCTGAAAATGGAAATAATTGAAAGCTATTTTTGAAAATTTTAATGCAAAATACAACATTCAGCATTGGATAAGAGCCATAGAAACATTTTTAGGCCTACCTCAAATAGAACAAACATTTGACTAAGTAGAAAATTTAGGAACTGGGATACAATTTCAATTTTAATTCAGAAAGAAAGATAAAATTAGGTATTTAGGTATCTTACCTCGTGCAAGTTATGAACGCTGCAAAATTGGTTCAATTCATGGTGGACTTTATTGAATATCAGTGCTTTATCATAGTCAGCCGTGTAGTTTTTCACTATGTCATAAACTGAGAGGTGAAAGTAAAGAAAATGACAGATTAGAGGATTCCTACAACATTAAGTAAAACATCTCAGTTAAAAACCATAACAACTGATGGGAAGATGATAGAAAAGTTTTCAAACATACAAATGCACAGATCAACATATTTGTACAATATATGCTGATCTGTACTGATAATAGACACTGCTATTGTTTATTCTCAATAAAAGCCAGTACAATTCATGTACCTGTTATGATGTAGGATTAGACATATGTATATAATGGGTACATGAAAAAATTCCACCCAAGAAATTCCCTCAAAAATCCAGACCAAAGAACCACAAATGGATGAATCTACCTATTTATGTATGTCCATAAACAAAAATGCTCATACGGTCAATGCTGAATGCAGTAGCAAATTCAGAGCATTTTAAGTTAACTAAGGTTGTATCAAAACCAAAAGTTTATAAAATGATACACACCATTTTATATGAATTTGCACATTACATTATCGAACACAGCATTTCCCAAAATTTATCATCTCAAGCCCTACTCTTCACTTATTCAAAACAGCAAATTCCCATCAAGGGACAAAAATAATGTTTGTCTAGTTCTCATTATCTATTAGATAAGAATATTTTGTTTGCTAATGAACGGCAGAGAAATTCTAGGATGTGATTGCAATGAAGCAAAACATTGGAAAAGTTAACAGCTAATGCAAATGAAACCACATTGAACTAGTATGTAATTCCCAGCTAAGAGGTCCACAAGTGCCACTGCAAGTATGCCACTGGTTGGGAAACACTACCTAACTGATAAGGAGCAAAATCCTACTTAAATTGGCAAGGACAGCAAATAATTTGATGCTTAGTGAAATCTGGAGGAGCGCCATACTTAGAAAATACACAAATTAGTATGTAAATACTTATTAGTGTACATTTAATTGTAAATGCATTATAAAAGACACCAATTACAATAAAATAAGGTATTTCAGACTTATATTTATCACAAGGGTTAGCTTCTTCATCAACCTCAACTTAATAAATATTAAAGGGCAAATGAATGTCTTTCCCCTTTTATTATATAATTTTCATAATAAAAAAGTAAGATCAAATTATGGTAACTGCTGTGGTCAGTTTTTCACTATTTTCCTACACAGTTATGCCGGGAATTCATAGCATTCCTTCACTGGTTTGGATTAATCTGTCGTAAAATTTTGCTGGCTAATTAAGATATATATTCTTGAAGACAATCAGCTTCAAGAAGAATCATTATCATCGGCTAGCTCCAATCCACAGCAAAAGCATCTCCAAACTATTGGATCAGTGTAACAAATACTTTAAATCTTGTAGTGACTACGAAGAAACGAAATGAATTCATTGGCAAACTCCTAAATTGTTATTTTCCTGAATTTTTATTATTTCCACTCAAAAAGGTAAGGGCATAGACATTTGATTCATCCTTGTAGTTATTTTTCTCTGTAAAACTTAGGTTAAAGACCTCTGATGTAAGAATGTCACAAATTGAACTAAATGAAGAGAAGAATACTTCATTTACCTGCCGTTGCACTCAATACGTTTACTACTTCTATTCGATCAAAATATATCATAACTCCTCCACTTGTTCCACAAGGAACATTCTTCACCTCATCAGTCTGGAGGGTGACCTAGAAATGACAAAAATAAGAAACTGTAGCTTAAATATTCTGCAAAAATTACTTTAAAATGAGTAATCCAGGATACATAAACAAATAATTAAACACCCTGCCATCCTATCCAGCTACTCTACTGATAATCCTTAACTTAATCTGAAGTTATAAAATTAACTTGACAACAAATTGTCAATAACAGAAATTATAAAATCCAGAGTACTTTTGAAAGAAAGAAAAGAAGTTACAGCATAGAATACACAAAAAAACCTCTGCACATTGATATTTTGTAGCTTTGATATGTACATAAGAAGTACACATATTTATATGTAGACTGTTTCTTCTTCATCATTCCATTCAACAAAGTTTTGAATGCTTGACTATTACAACGATTCTGAGCAGAATTCGAATGCCTGATAGAGCTGAGTTGGACTGTAGATCATTGGGAACAACACACACAAAATGTTGCATGCTTTATACATAAAATTTCACTTATGTCTCTCAAGATTTTTCCTTTATTAAAATTCAATTAGAAATCATGGAGATTGAGATTAAATTGAGAAAAATGCCATAAGAGGGGAATTGATTCTTATTTCGTCATCAGATGGAGGTTCACAATAACAAAAAATGTCAAAGTATCAGTTAAAACACTAGAAAGCAAGCCACATAGTGTTTCACTACATCACCCTTCATACCTATCTAGGGTCATGGCCAAGAAACTGCAAGATTTTGGAAAAAATGTTTTTAAAGAGCCCCAAGGAGGTTCTTGGCAACAAGGCCCATGAGGAATTAAGAATGAGAATAAAAAATTTTGGATAGTATAAAAGTGCCCTTTTCATTAGGAAGTTTTCAGCCAGTGGACCACGGCATACTGGTGTTCCTTGAGTAAGCACTATGTGAGCACCATAATATTCAATCATAAGATTTCTCCAATATTTACTTTACAAATGAATTTTATTCACAGATTTGTTTTGTGTAATTAAATTAAATAAAGAGGGCTTTCCAACACCCTATTCCACACTGATAGATTCTTCTTCAATTTGAACCTAGAATTAAACTTATGAAGGATTAATATCATGAGCTTGCAGCCAATGTGTCCACACGCAAGTGTGCTGAGGAAGATAAATAGCAACATAGCACTCATTTAAAGCTCTCATAACATATCTATAGTAAATGATATATCCATAGGAGGGGGTTGAGAACATGAAATATGAATTATTGTAAGTTTATTTTTACCGATCTAGAAATAAAAATTGTGCTTCATTAAATGATTCATATACTACCTACATTCTGAAAATATTTCATCCTCCAAATCATTCATGAATAGTTCCACCAATAAGAGACTTAAGGAACTTATTGGATGAATTTTCCATCCTGAAATACTGAAGTTAATGTAATTCTTTGACAAAGTTAAGGACATAATTTATTTCATAATTACTACTTTTACACCAAGATCCTGAGAACCTCCAAAAATATTTTCTAACCTTGACACAGATGTAAGGAAAAATATGTTTAAGATCAAACAAAATATTTGTGACCGCATCTAGAATTTTTACCAGGAGCAGAGATTGTAAGAATTAGACAGATTTCCCAATACCTGATTTCAGATTGAGTTGCATTTAATTATGAATCACCCTATTCCCTTAAAAACAATGTAAATGCATTGGAGGCAAGACAGCAACCACCACTGGTATGATTTGAGTGATGATATCATACAAGTTTTTGCATCCCACAGAGTTGAGAAGATTGAGGATTTGACCTTCAACCGCTAGGGATTTCTTAACTACTTTGAAGTTATGCAACCTTACATGTGAGTTCTTTTGTTTGCATGCCATTGTTGTCAGTTTTATTTTTATTTCCTTCCCTCCAAATGATTTGTGGCTATGCATAAATACCAATGGGCGTTGCCTTCAATTTAAACACCAGTGTTCCATAAAATGATAAAGGATGATAAAACCCTTGCAGTTTAACAGAATTTTTATGTTTATTCAGTCTCATACCAGACTTTGCAATATTTCTGAGTAAACAAAAACCAATGTGAATAAAAAAAAACATTTCTGAGACATTCACCAGTGGTCATACTTTTTTATGCCCAGCTGAACTCAAGATTGGGATTTGAATGATAGTAGAAAATGGGTACAAACAAAGACATCCATCGGTTATTAACAACAAATAATGTGTAAAAAATATAATATGTAATTCATAATGCTGTATTCTACCCCAATAACGCAAATTGAACATCTATGAAATAATTACCTCTCCCCAGAGCAGTTTTTCTTTGAATCCTAAAATGTGGGGTTATTTGGTATGCCTTCTACAAAACAGTATTTCGAATCAAAATCTACATCAATTATCCCTTCTCTTTTGATAAAAATTCATTCATCTTTGAAGATGGCTAGATTTAGCTATTTAGAGACACTTGGTTAAGATTAATTTAAGACAATAATAAATTTAAATTTTTTAAAAGCTGATAAATAAAATGACAACCATTAAGAGAGAAAATAAGGATGTATGCTTTATTTCCAAAATTTGCTAAATATTATAAATCCATAGTGCAGAACCTCAGGTAGAGCTAGGAGTTGTACTAGTGTCTTTTGCATTAGGGCACACATGGCAGGAGAACCAACTCCCTTGCTAATCAATCACCTCCTCTACACAGCTAGGAATATATTAATTAAGGAGCCTACCCATTTTTTTCATAATGCAGGGTCAATATATAGGCAACAGGCTTGGGTAAGAGTGGGGGGTTCCATAGATGCCTAGTATCCTGGCCCCCCATTTGAGAGGATCCTATTTTGTAGCTGAGAACTTTTTATTTTGCAGATGGCAAACAATATATCTGTGAGAGAGTTTTATACACCTATAATCTTGCTTGATTTTATAAAATTACTTATTACATGGTCAGAAGAAGCAGAGGAGGGGAGAGATTTGCTTGGCATCCTCATAGAGTTGACCTTTTACCAAAGGAAAAAGCATTACCAACACCTACAGCTACCTTTTTCCCTTACATAAGGTGACAGCTAAAAACAAACATTCAAACTTAGTGTCTGTTAACTGAAGGTTCAAATACATTATACTGAAATGAATAAAGCTTAAATAATAAGCCACATTTGATGCAGAAAATAATAAAGAGATAAGTACTATTAATTAACATTAATTTTAAGATTATCACTTGCTGAAGTTTCAGATTTAGTAAGGTGATAATTATATAACTTATGCTTACCTATACAATAAATAACCTATATAATGCTTACCTGAACGGCACGATATGAGGTAATTAGTGGTACCATCATGTGATAACCCGGTTGACTAGTGTGGGGTAGGAGGGCTCCACCCTAAATGAGATGATAAAATATTATGAACTAAAATTATTTACAAATAATTAAGAAAAATAAATACCTTCTTATAACTGAATCTAACTGCAGAATGCTCATACTTGTTAATCAGATACACATTTGGTACAGTAAGCATGAGGAAAGGACTACATTGTATATGTGAATTTCGTCAGTAAATAATTTTGAAATCACACACCATTCTGCATAATTTATGATGAAATGTTAATTATGATTTATGCATTATAAGTTATGCAATAGGACCAGGAGTTCATAATAGTAGAAGATCAAATTATTGGGAACCGCGAATATAACGATAAAATATCAGAAATATAAAAAATTAGCATGATGTCAGTTTATCAGATTGGTAGAGCTGAACCACCGATGAAATGAAAATTGAATGGTAAAATATGCCGTTTCAACTGAGACTTGCGAGATATCAAAATTCATCAAATGAGCAAATATTATACTGTAAATCAATCTCCTTGGAAAGCAAAGCCATTCTGAACGTTGAAAACTGTTTCTTTTTAAAACTAACGACTAATGGGTTCACCAAAAAATGTCTATGCTAAACAGTTATGAAATTCTAAAGAACTTAAGAAAAGATAAGTAAATTTGGTGATGTAAAACTACTAAAACACCAACGTTCAAGTAAAAATGGAGGTATAATTTCAAAAAAAGACTTAAAAATTATTGCTATGGGCAATCATTGAATCGAGAAGGAACAATTGACATTGATAGACATAACTAGAGTTACCATATTTCCATGACAATTACAGTAACCTATCAAATTTTGAACCGGGAAAAACTGTCCCACCTTGCCATTACATTAAAACATATTCTTAGTTATCATCATATATTTAAAAACACATGTTTGTAGCGTCATAACGTTATGAACGTTTACATTTGAAATGATAATCTTCACTCAAATCTCTGAATCCTCCGAAGCTATAACAACATTATTTCTAATTTTTTTCACTCAAACTACAAAATTAAGCGCGACCATATGTTGATACCGGGGTAGCCGTGATCAAATTTGAGGCAAATGATAAGCCTAGTTATATATAATCCAAACTGTAGATTTTAGATAAAGAAAAATTATTTCGATATAAGAGAGAGAAAATAGTTTTCTGTATATGTCACATTGCCGACCAGTTTAACATCAGAAAATTACATTTACTTCAAGCACGGTAAGCTTTTTTCGTGAACGATAAAGTTTGATCCATACACCATGAAATGTTTCATACCCGATGAAATTGATTACTTGCAGGATAAAAATTATTTCTCATATGATGAAATTTGTTTAATGTGGGATGAAATTTATTTCACGCAGGTTTCGGAATTATAAGTGCACCGAAATAAGACACTTCTCAAATAAATCCATACTTAATGTTATGGTTGATATTTAATGCCGAAGTAGAAACATATAATTTCGGTCTCTATTGATAAGATAAAAAGTTTGAGCTAAAAGTATACATAAATCTTTCAACTTACCCTGTAATAGACCCCAACATGGCCTTCTTCAATCTTGTGGAGCGATAAATTAAACAGAATTGCCGCTACAAACGGTACTACGGCCACGAACATTATTGTTTCCGGCATTTTCAAAGTAAAGGCTTCGAAAATTACTAACTACCCCTCACGGCCGGCTAACTAAGATTTACTAATCAATTCGTTCGATATATATCGGTAATTTCGATAGATATTCCGAAATTCACTGCTGATGTGAGATATCTGGGCTACTGGCGGGTATTCAAAATTTATGCAAGCATGAAGATAGAGGAAGGAATCAGGAAAATAAAATAAATAATAATATAAGTTTGTAAAAATTGCATTATATTTCAAATGTAGCATATTTTAAGTCACGTGGTCATAAATTTAAATGTTAATGCTTCTCTTTGACAACTTTGTTGAGTCATAATGAATGTAAATTGTATTATATGCAAGCATTTATTCAAAAAAGATTTTATTGAGAGAGCATTCATATCCTCTACTATTAATTAATATCAGGTCATTTAACTACCACTGACTTGCTGAAAAGGAGGGAGCATTTCTCATTAACCTTGAAGGGATTTATGTATATCAGAGAGTATACCTCTGCAAATCATTCAAAAATGCTAGGAATTTTATTTTCTAAGCATGAGGATGGTCCTTAAAATACTACTGCTAGATAGATCTCTGCTGAATTAAGGATTAAAGGAAGCATGCAAATATTTATTTCTTATTTTAAGAATAATTTTTTGAAGGTGTCTGATTTGAGGTAAATCCTTTTGTTAAATCATGCAATTAGTTAAAATAAATTTAGTACGTATGCATTTATTTTGTGACTAGAAACATTGCTTTTATGTTTTTTATACCTAAGATCTAAATCGATCACATCAAAATTTTCAAGGTTACTATATTTTGAAGTAGATTAAGTCATATTTCATGTCACCATGTTCTTACAACCTATCAAGCAATTGGAATATCTTTGATTTAAAAGTCCCATAACAAAATGGGGAGCTAAATTATTTAATTTATGCGCAATAGATAGCCATGCCATGAGCACATTTTTAAAGTAATTGATGGAAGCAAATATACATTAATCCGTTTTTAAATTCATCAATGGATCCATGATGCTTTCCACCTATGTCCATCACTTTCATTGTGATTAATACCCGATGAAGTGCCGATGGTTCTGATAACAGTAGTGGGTCATTCAAATGTTAATATCGATAACCTCATAAAAAGCCAGTTAATGGCAACTTACAATGGGGAATATAACGTATTAATAATGCTACAATCAACAAACACAAATGATGTGCTGATTTACGTTACAACAGAGTTTAAAGAATTGTGGAGATGGAACAAGTTTCATATGCAACGGTAGCCATATTGTCAAACAGCAAACAAACCCACAGACTGTTCCTAAATTCATCAAGAATCGATAATCCATCGAAGTAATCAGACAAACATTGATGCAGTCTATCACTCCTTATATTAATGAGTTTAAAAACATGCCACACTGTCTGAACAAACAGATGAAAATATCATGGAAGGGAATGAAGCAGAGGAAAATTGTGCTGTAATGCTTTCTCGCAGGGAGAATTGCATACCTATCCATATTTCAGGCAATTATTAAAATTTTTCTGAAAATATTGATATGAGAATTTAGGAAGTTTTTCCACTTACTGCTTCACTGAAAAAAAAGAGAATTACTTTGGATTCTCATGAATAGCAACAGATTGATTCTTAATTTACTCTTGATTAATACACCAGCTAGTTTTCAGCTGATTTTTGCAACATTTCTTTCTTAGGAATTTCTTTAATGACTTGCCCTTGGAAAGCAATTATTTAAGGTTCAGTCACTTCAGTAGAGAGGCAGTAGAAGTATCATCTTGGGCGGATTATAGGTTAATAAACATTTATTTTAATTTGTTTTCAAACATCTTCTCATTGATTACTTACCTGTGATAACTTAGATTCGAAAAAATAATAATTTATAAACTTAAGATGAGAAACATTAATCAGTAGAAAGGTTACAAGTTATTGTAGGAACCATCGTAATTAAAATCTCTCAAGATTCTGAAGTATGAACTCAACAGACTGTCCATTGATATTTGCACATGCTAGTTATTAACTCTTTTTTAGAACTAAGTAATGGGTTATCAACTTAAAATTCTCATTGATCTCTATACTTATCTAGATATATTTTGTTTTTAGGTCAGCTTTTGTTACCTTCAAATGTTGAATTTTGGATTGTATTCTATTCCTAAAATTCAAACTTTATTTTCAATCCTCCTGTCAAATTTTGATTTCCTTGTAAAATTGAATCAACTTTGGCCCAGAGGTTCTGTTCTCTACGCTAAATGAGCTTCCCTAATACAGAGACTTCAGGTCGAACTAGGAGAATAAGCAATCCCAGCTAAGCATGCTGGGGAGAAATGTTAGTCTTGTTTCAACAATTTTAAAACAACAAGATTGAAATGTATCAAACTAAATACATCTTATGAGGTTAAGACAGCAAATATCACATTTCTATGACACATCTCAAATAAAAGAGAAATGCTCAGCACATGATCAAAAAAAGATTAGCCACCCCTGAACTAATGCACTGACCCTGAACAAAATAAAATATAGTAATTATAAAATACTTTTCAACCAGGGTAAAAATAAACTTCTTTTTCATCTTTATTCTTTTCCTTAGTGATAAAGAACAAAATATAATTGTTAGCTACAGCTAAAAGGATTCAGTCAAAGGATCATAGTAAAAGGTTGCCTGAACAAAAATTTTCTGAACAGATAAATACCTAAAATGTTAACCTAATGTCTAACCACAAAACAATTACATCTGAGCATAAATTTCCTACTGATCAGATCATACTGAATCACTCATCTCAATGAGAAAAATCCTTATGTTTGGTAGAAGACAAAGGCTGGCACTGATAAGATTATTAGTAACTCCATATTACCAAAACTAATTCCTAATCTAACTTTCTCATTAAATAATCTTCAAACAATTCATTTAAAATCATCAAATACAGATCAGATATTGGTTTCAATAAATAAATGAAGAATAAGTTTAATTAATCTGTTAGATTTTTCTAATTAAGTTAGAGCATACTCATTGCATTCAGAATCACAAAATCTTAGAGGTTATCATTAAATTATTTAGCTTAGAAACAGAACTAATATTTAACTGCACGGTGAAGAAATAAGTGTACTCAAGTATCTGATTTATTGCACTTGAGAGGAAAAATTCCTTGAAAATGAAATTGCTTGAATAACTTCTACTTAGTTCATTCACGGAATGTGGAATGGAATCATTTTCATTAAGGAAGAGGGAAAAATCAGGAAATTGATGAAGGAAACAAAAAGACCAGTAAGAATATAGCCAAATTTTAATGATGCAAATGGTTGAAAATACAGTCATCATAATAAAAACAACTTTACAACCTATATTTCATTACAGCCAAACTATTATTTTCACAGCAATATATATTATTTCGTTTTTATTATGATAACTACTCTGCAACCACTGGCGATCAACAAAGCTCTAGCAGATGAGAATACCATTCAATTTACTTAAATTATATTTTTACAAATCACATTTCATGAAACATATCACCTCTTCAACTAAAAATATGAATGAAAATCTTGTGCCAGATATTTTCTTCAGTAAAAATAATACATGGTTAATCATGATTCAATTAAGCCAAATGTTCGTTGGAATTATAAAAAGTTGGGATGACTGAATATTGTACTGTATAAATTTAACATGAACTTTTAACTCACACATAACATGTATTTACTTCATTGACAGTAAGACACTCTCCAGTTGAAAGCTTTCAAAGCTGGACCATTTGATGATGGCTTAAGCTTACCAAGCATGACACAATAAATCATTTATGATGATGCAAGTAACAAAAGGTCATACTGAATCACTTAACAGGCAATTAAATCAAGAAACTTGTTGCCTTCATCTGACATTCAACCTATGGTAGGTTAAAATCTGTTTGCTGTAAATTAGAAAAAATAAAATACAGAGAATTTCCAGCCACCACATATCAGCTGAAAACATCAACCCATTTGTGTGAGGTTATAGACACTTGTTGATTCACATTTTTCTGAAGAATTACTTATCTAATCACCTGCCTAGTCTGTCTAGAAAAAAAGTAACAAATCATCTTTTGTAGCTGTTTTCACAGCACACCATCAAAAGATCATTCAAGAACTTGGGCTTTAGATTAAAAATATATATCAATTTAACATAGAAGTTAATACAATAAATGTTCCTTATTCCAAATCCCAAATGACTGACCCCAGTCTTAAGGCTATTGACAATAAAATCACAAATAGCGTAGCCGTGGAATCAATTTCAGAGTGACTCATCAGAAATTGTCAATCTAATTTATGTAGGAAACTAAATAAATATTTTTATGAGAATAACTACTTTATTTTTTCCACAGCCTACACTGTTAAACAAGATGTCTTTGGGAAACAACATGGATTACCTGTAATTACAGGTTTCTAAATACTTATACAGCCTAATCATTAATTTCTAAATTAGAGACATAGCAGGGATTTTCAAATAGGAAAGGCTGGGAATGTAAAGCATTCAAGGAGACATAGTGCATTGTGAAAAGGATTAATATCCATGAATATAGCAAATCAGATATAGCAACAGATGAACTGTATCTTTGCCTCTGACTGACAAATGGAAAGCACGTGGAATAGTAACATATATTTTCAGATGTCCATCACAAGAATTCCTACAAATGACAGACAGCTGTTCATGATTCCAAAGAGTAAGAAACAAAGCAATCACATAGGGTATTTGAAATGCATACAAAAATTATTGGGTTTAAAATATGTGCATAAATAATAATATTTTAAATACGTACTATATTATATTTGGAAAAGTCCAATGACATACAAACTAAGCCTGGTCTTCTCATGTCACAAAAATTTATCACATTCATAGGACATTATATTTTATCATATTTAAAGATAGTAGTAATTTATAATACATAGTGCAGTGAATTGCCTCCAACTAAGGCAATTTCCAAACCCTATTGATAAGCATGAATATTAACCCAAACTGTATATCAACTTGCTACAGAAAATTAAAATCTCTGATAATACAAGCATAATATAATACAACCCAACATCAGCAATTGAAGGAGGCAGCACCTTTGGTATATTTGGCTTATTTAAATTACTAGGAACATACACAAGTTGGTAATTCCATCATGACAGATGTTTTAACTCAGCAAGATGAAGAAATGGCAGTGAAATAGAAAACAGAAAGAGCAAGAGAGTTTCCTGCAAATCAACAGGAGTTTTAAAGCAGGATGGAGAATGCAGCAAAGCAGTTGATATGCAGGAACAGGGACAATGGAGAGCTAAGTCAAATGCAAGAGTAGGTAAAAATTATTGAAAAGACAATGTAAAGCACCATGGGTACATGGGTCTTGGTAAATCCATTTTGTAGGATGATATTGAGCAGAAGAAAGAGATGGTAGTCACAATTAAATAAGGAGGATTTGAAGAGATTAAAAACCATCTTCAAGCATTTCAAAGCAGGATAAATAACGCTGTGATACAGATTTCGAATAAGATGTGGATTGAATTAAAGAAAACATTTTTTCTGATACACTTTCTTATATCTTTTCTGAAGATTCAGCAGATTTGCCAAGATCTTGTATAGTGTCAAATATACCAAATTTCTAGGTTTTTGTTACCTCCAATGCTAAGTTCAATACTCATTACATAAAATCCTGTGGATATAAAAATCATTTAAATACACAACGCAGCAATTTACAATCAGTATCTTTCAACAAAGTTCTCTTATTGCTTGCACTGCCCATGCAAATCGTCAATTATATAAGTTTCAAAACAGTCATTCAATTTTCAACATAAGATCAACAAAAAATAGGGACTTTGTTCGTAAAAATAGAAGCTTCTGTGCAACAGTTTATGGAGTACAGAGTTTCTCGATAAGTTCTTGCAAGGGTGCTAATTCCCTTCTGTCAATGAGATTAAATTCCTGAAAAGAAACAAAAATCTTCAGATACTTTTTTTATACAGAGCATAATAATTTAACGCTAAAAGGATGGGAGTTCCACTCTACCTTGAAGGACGGGAGTTGGTCATTTGACCAATTTCCTTCTCAGTACCTATTTTATTGCTTCTTAACATTTTGGAGGAGTTCAATAGTTTATTTTAGGCATATCGACATACTTGTAGCAAAAGGTAAATATTTGGCTTGAGAAAAGAAAGTGGTCAATTGATCATAGGCCATCCTTCTAGGTATAACATGAAGTAAAAATTAGCACATAAGTATTAGCAAAATTTTAATTTGTTCATATTAAATTTTGGATGGTATCACACAATGCCAAAGAGTATCAAAAAGTTGAAAAATATTTAACTTATAAAATTTGAAAGTAAAACGCTGAAAAGTGGTCAAATTACTATCTTCTATATTAAATGATCATCCCCATACCTTGAGTGTTAATGGCAGATAAGAATAATTAGATAAATATAAAAATCAAATTTACCAACTGTTTTACACCATCACATGCTAATTGCTGAATAACTTGGAAAAATAAGCGAGAGATATTTCAAGGGAGATTTATATAAGGAATTGCACACTGATAGTACTATGCAATCTCTCTTCCCTTAGGTGCACTGTGAACATACTGTATCTTTCTTTTTAATTGGAAGAATAAATTTAAGAAATACTCTTAGCTTAAATTATATAGTACTACAAATTTATGGAACTCATATGAATATTAAGGTTTACTTGATGGAAACCCTTAGAGGAGCATAACAATGCACTTGGTTTAGGTTTCAGTCAATCCTGGGTAAGATTTTCTACAAAATTCTCAACCAGAGTGCATTTTAGTTAGTCTAGTCTTAACTTATTTTAGAGTTATTAGGAGTAAGCAAAAATTCTTTCAATGCATCATAACTTTGAAAATTTTTGAATGAATATCTCCATTAATTACTCATAAAATATTCCTTACAATCCAAAGTATATAATAAGAAACTTGTAATTGGAGAAGAACAAATAAACACTTTAACTTCTTAATTTTGGGAGATATCTTGAATAGAACCATGGGTTACTATTATTATTAATGCTTAAGATCATAATTTGCCATGGCAGATGCTGCTACAAAAAGATTAAGAACACACTATTGAGGATTGAAATTTTAATTAATAGCTGTTCTATACGACAAAACTATATGGTAATAAAATTTATATATGTAGTTTCAGGGACATAAACTAGTGAGCAAAATTTAAAATAGACATACAGGTAGGAAGCATGATTTATAAGTAGAACAATAGAAGGGGATTCTTTTGAATTCTTTATCCTTTTACAACTTCTGTCATTTCTTATTTTTCATTTATAAATTCAACACTCTTGGCACCTCATTAAGACAAAGACATTGGTTCCTCAGGCTTCATTAAAATTAAAGAATTCACTTTAAGGAATAACAGGAATTAAAAGTCACAGGATATGAAATATATCAGAATTATAGAGATGCTTTGGTGAGGAGAGGCCAAATTACAGTTGGGATTGAATACTACTGCTGAATGATTACAATTTTCATAGCTTTCTCAGAAAAGATACATGCAAAGGCAGAAAATAGCTACTTCTCTTACAAAAGGTAACCCATTAGATTGACCCATAGACATCCGGCATGATCATATGGTAACAGCAAATGCATAAACATGAATTATATTATACTTCAATTATTTGACCACAAAATAGATATTTGAGAAAACTTCACTTTAAATCGATTCCCACATTACTCAATACATCAATATTTGAAGCTAAGATAAATATTTAAATATTAATTACAGTACTTCTACAGAAGCAATTATTAATAATTATTTCTTTTGTAAGGGAATCTAATAATTCAAGCATTAATGGGCTAAGCTGTTTGAAAGTAATTCACATCTCCAAACATAAGAAAAAACATTCATGAAAATATGTACACATAATTACGCTTAATAAGAAATAATTAAATAATTACCAGTACAAAAAAGATGAAATGCTTGAATGAAGTGTTTAGGTGTGCTTCCTCTCCTAACTGCACCACTTCTGAGAAATGCTGGTGATAAATATGGGCATAAACTCGAAACAATCTCTTCAGTATGGTCTTTGCAATTGAGAGAAAATTCTTTGGGAAAGGAACACCTAAAAGATAAGAATCATCATCATTGATGGGATATCAAGTAGAGAATAAAAACAAACCAAGAATCATAAAAAATCTAAAAGAGTTTGAAGAAATTTAAAAACAGGAAAGATCATGTAAGAATGTGAATGTGGTCATTCATCAAAAAGCAACAAAAAGAATGTAAAAAAGTGAAATATTGAGTTAGTTAGAGTGATAGTTAATCAGTAACGCACTTCAACTGTAACTAGGAAGATACATTTTGGAATGGAAAATTGAAGGACCACAAAATATTGCTGATAATGCAAGGAAAACAGAACAGGCGTATTAAATGAACTGCCAAGGATTCCCAAGCTATACAAATTCATATATTTAGGAGATATACTTCAATTTGGGTAAATATCAGTTTTAAGCAATAGACAGAATTATTCAGCACTACCAAGTTTCAGCCAACTGCATCCAAATATAGTTTTACATGATCTGAAGAATGTCAAAATTTTGAAAAATTACTAAGTATAAGATAATTCAGATGGTTTAAGACATTGTGAGATAGTTCTCCGGAAGGTAGAAGCCATTTCTATACCATACTATAAAAATACTCAATGACACGAAAAAGTATGACATTTTTTATATGCCAACATCTCAAATTTATTTGATACTTGAGTAAATATTGTTAAATAAAATTATGAAAATTCTGGAATATTATCTCAAATCCAGAATTCATTGTTATGACTGGACCTAGGATCTTTTATCAAATAGCTTCAAAGATCATAAAATAAATTGCTGCTGTAGAAAGAACTGATTTTGCAGCTGATTGAGAGTAATCGTATGATCAATTTTATAAAATGAAGAATTACTGATTTCTCAGCTTCGCACACATACTTGAATACACGCTCCTTTAAAAAAAAAGGTAAATAACATGTTTGATTAACACTAATTGTCTGTCTTCTGTGGTTCAGAAGCATGGATATTTCCAGTCGCACTTTCAGAAAATGCAACTACAAAATAGCGATTGTTTATAACAAATTAATCATAGCTCACCAATTTTAGATGGAAACAAAGTTTCATCATCCAGCTGGTCCTGTACCCAAGTCATGAGGTAATCAATGTATTTAGGTGCAGAACATTTTATAGGTTTTTTAACCCTATGACCATCAGCCCAGTGATACTCATACTTTGGTCCAGCAGACATTATGGGGCAACTTTCCTCTGTGCAGAACTCAGTGATTGTTCCATATAGCATATTTATTTGATTGAAGAAATCAACAGCTGTAAATTAATAGATAGAGATTTTGATAAGGATTTTGATTATTGGACCTCTGAGTAAAATTTAACAATTATACAAATAGTACTTACTATTTACAGCAACCCACTCATTTAAATCTTCTCCTTCTGGTAACATCACTGCCAACCTAAGGTTCCCAGAACCTAGGGTTGCAGCAGCATGTTTCATTAAGTCATACTGATGGGTCCCTTCCGGGATATTCTTTTTGGGCTTGAATGTTTTGGAGGATCTACTTCCACTGAAAATATAAGATGTTAATTGATGAAAAGGTAAATAAAGACTAAAGAAATTGAAAAAATAAACTAAGTAGTACAAAAAGAAACCTATGAATTATGAAATAAGTTATTTAAAAATACTCAAAACAGCTACTATTTAAGATCCTAACTTCTTATACAATATTTTACCTTTAAAAGGAGGTATGCATGTTAAATGATGGTAATATTCCATGAACACATAAGGCTTCAGAAATAGGAAAGGGATAAAGGTTCATTGCATTG
The DNA here is from genome assembly GCA_947579665.1 of Sympetrum striolatum. Taxonomy (NCBI): domain Eukaryota; kingdom Metazoa; phylum Arthropoda; class Insecta; order Odonata; family Libellulidae; genus Sympetrum; species Sympetrum striolatum. The sequence goes on along the minus strand of OX388352.1, from coordinate 39,319,784 downwards.
CAAGGGCGAGCACCCAGGAAAAATCTCAAGGAAAACTGGGCCAATTCCCGGCCCTTCAGACTTTACCATTTTTCAGAAAAAGTCCATTTTTCCTTGCGCTTCGGAAAAAATGAATTGCAAGACAAAAAATAAATGGACAGATAAAAGATAATGTTATTTATTAGGAAGCAGAATTTTTGTATTTGCTTCCTTGTGAACAAATAAATTTAATTCCCAAGGATACAACTTTATGTATAGAAACAGTCACAGAACACTCTTGATTTATTATTTATATCAGATAAAATATGTAATTACGGCCTACATTTCTCAAGTAATAATTGGTCATACAAATCTAAAACTTCAATCTAGTGAACACATTGCCCCTGACCTCTTTACTGCTAACCTCTTGCTATGACCTCTTTGCTAATAACATCGCTTTCCTTGGTATGCAGAAAATTGTAGACCAGAATTTGTAAAAATTCCAGCCCTCTATCAAGTAACATTTGACAAACAGTAGTACTGTACACCTAAGGTATATTACAAAACATTCTATAGGAAGTAAGCAACTACTAATGCCCTTCTTTATAGAGCTATACAGTTCCCTTATCTTCAGAATTACAAACACTATCATCATTAAAATTATTATCTTTTACTTATCCAAATGATTTTTTGTCACAAACAAATCACATGCTACAGAGGCTTTCCAAAATATGACCAGTATGAAAGAACATTACCCTCTATCCATCAATGAGCATAAATACTAACTTTTTGTTCATTTCCAGACCACAGTACAGAAATAATTTGAATCAAAATATAATTTCTGATGGAACAGAGAATCAAAACATTCTGTTTAATATAATTTTCATGGATACACAATGAGGAGTAATTTAAACAGATATGTCATGAGGGAATTACAAACCAAAGAAAGACATGAGGAATCTACCTATGCAATGATGACCATGTCAGACACAAAACAATTGACTTACAATTAACTTAAGAGTATAGAATAAAAATCGTAAAATTTTGTAGCAGTAATAACTTGCAAGTTTCACTTATTTGATACTACTATATGATTATAAAAAAGCAAAGAAATAGATAACATTCAAACACCCAATGCTAGTCTCTGTAATTAATGTTTCTGCATCAGGAAAATTTATATGCATGCAGTGCTAGCAAGCTAGTACTGAAAGCATTCACTTAATATTTTATAACATTGACTAATATTTATTATGCATAAAATAAATATAAGCCCAAGTATTGGATGTAACCATATACTTTGTAACAGTTGTGCACACTGACTTAAAAGATATGCTTAGTTTTATCTTGGATAGTATGAAATAGTACATGAAAAGTTATTGTAGATATTCTAAGGAAAAATCGAAAATAATACAAGGACAATTTTAATTATAGCAAGATCTCTTTGTTTAGTAATAAAATTACAATATGAACTTCTCTTAATACCCTGTGTATCTTCCCCAATTAACATTTTTCAGTGTGTTTGGATAATTTCATCTACTCCAGCGTGACAACCCATAATAATAGATTAAGTTCACAAGAAAACGAAAAAGATTATCTCAGAGATGACCGTTATCTTAAATGAGAAACATCCATTAAGAAGTTACTCACTTTCCACCAAAATTTCAAATTCCTGGCTCAAGATGTACTCTATCATCTTTTGAACAGGACAATATTTTTAAAATAATATACTTGAATTCTGCTTCTTTACAGTCTACTGACAATGCTGATAACCGAATGGAATGAAACATTTTAATGTTATTGATCTCATGGAATATATGCAAAATACCATGCAGTACAGCTTTCCTCTCAATAGTCACCACATATGGGAAATATCAATCTATAAACGATGCTTAAGGATGAGTAGCAATCGATTTCTCTTACAAGCAGGGTCACTTACAAAACTTCTATGACTATTTAGCAATGCATCGTGTAGCAAAACGGAGAACTTCCAACATTCCACAAATCACAATTATGAAAATATAAATTACTTCAAATAAGTATCTAATGGGAACCGACTCCTGCGAAAAGATTTATTCCATAGTGGATATCACGTTATGATTTATTTCATGGAGAAAATCCCGTCGTGATTAACTACCGATAGAAAAATACTTTCCAATTGTGAATGATGATGCTTTTTCGAATCAATAACAATGATTCTCTTTACATATTGTCTAAAGAGTGTATCTTACACACATAGAACTGGTATTAGGCAAAGCAGAAATGAACCCACCTAAATGATGTCGAACGTAAATAGGAAATGTAAAGCGGGAAAGAGAGGGAACCCGAGTAGATACGGAGAACTAACCACTAGCATAAAATTATTTGCAGTCATTGTTTACGAAACTTAAAATTAAGCCTTAAAATGATTGAGAAAACTATCCCTAAGTTGACAATTACAGAACAGCTTGAAAAGACTATATTTCATCAACGTCGACAAACTTTTAAATACTCGAAGCTAAACTAAATAAAGTCAACAACAAGACGTCACAAGGAAAATGAAGACTTCAAAACATTCCCTTCCTTAGAGTTGAGAACCCTAAACCTAACAATCATAAATCAAAACATGCGGCAACATCATTATTTTCCTTCTAATTCACATATCTCACGACCATGGTGCAACAGAATAGTTTTTAAAAAGAAAATAGGCACTCTAATACTTACAAGAGGAAGCTCATTCTCGGGAAATACTTAAACTCTCAGCGATACAAAACGGCAGTACACTGACTACCCTATCGCTGTCAACATTGCCCAGGCCGAAATTAACCACAGACTGACAAATGAAGTACGATTACCAAACTTAAGTTGGCTGACGATTCTTGGCTGACGGCTGACGAACTGTCAGCTTGAACCGCTCGCACTGATTAATCATCGTTTGACACAATCGTGAACTGGGTGTTTCAGAGTCTAAACGGAAGTTCCGAATGGAACGGATGCCTTCCACACGTTTTTATGGCATTCCGGGTGTTTCATAGCGCTTTCGATCGGAGAAACGGAGACTTTTCTATCAAAAACTTTCCAACTGCTCTAGAGGTGGCGAAAAGTCTTTCCGTGTGCGTTGGTTTGTCAGTGGTAAATACGCTTGTAACATTGTTGACATTATTAGGCTATAGTAAGATAATACTGATTTATTTCATGAATGCACATTTATATGGATTTTCTACAAGTAAGATTGAGGTGTAAAACAAGCTAATTAGAATGTAAACGGGAACATACATGAGCATATGCAGTCATTACTGCTCAGGATTTGTTGACAAATAATTTTAACAACTTATTGAGCAGCAGGTAGATGAAACAGTTTGAAATGCGTAGCGTAATAACTTATAAATATCAAACCTAGTTTATTTTATTGAAAACGTACCCTTCGATAAGAAAATGTAAAACTTTGGTTAGGTTTGCGATGATTGTGTACGTGCCTTAGCTTCACATTTAAATCAATGCGAATAATAGACTTGGCTGTTAATGTCGTCTGATTCTGTCTTTATTGTATAACCTAAATACTATTTTTATACCTTAAAATTCGTTAGAAGTGACGTTTCTGCAGCGTTTTTCACTGTCATTTCCACTACCCATCGATCAGCTGATTTTCGATTTCGCTAATGAATGTCGATACAATCCTACTTCGTTACTTATCTATCTATTATATTTAGATAATACATATATCCAAAATCGAAAGTTGCACAAATCTACGCCCCATCTCCGCCGTGTGTGCGGCTTGTGAGAGAGAGAGACGAGTGGTTAGCGAGGTGAAGAAGCAAGGCTGCTCGTAATCATGGGAATTTTTCTTACATCTTATTAGTAAGGACTCCATTCCCTCCATTCCTACCGTGTTTTTATTAGGCAAGGACTTTCCCTTCCCTGAAAATGAAGCGTCTTTGCTTGCGGCATCATCTAAATCATGCCGGGTTTGGAGAGAATTGTCGAGTGAAGAAATCTGATTACCATGTCTTCTTAATATGTGTTCAATTTACTTAAAAATATGATAAGATACTTTTAAAAAATGTTGAAATTTTCAATCATAGCTGGTTTTGGAGTGATACCTTGAACAGTATTTCCGTTTTCGATTTTTATATCTGACGTGATTTGTCACGAGGAAGCGGCGGAATCGACAACGGGTCGAAATCTAGGAACGAGCTTCTAAGCGGCGCGGCGAGTTAAGCTCTTGTATATAAAAATCAAAAAAATAAAGTTCTCTGCAAGATATTATCCTGAAACCGACATTCAATGAAAATTTCAACATATATCTCAATTTAATTCGCGACAAGCTTTTCGTCACGTGAGAAATAAAAACAACTTAGGCGACACTTAAATTGGCCTTCCACTTAAATATATTTTTTACTAAGTTCTATTTCATTGAAAATACAAATATTGGGATTCATATGCGTGCTAATGATACAAAGAGCAAATGAGGAAAAAATCTGCATTTTATATCTGATTGGTGGGGAGTAATGGCTGTTTTAAAAGTTTTCAAGGGCGAAAAACGCATCCTTTCTTTTATTTCCCGCTCCATATATTGTTGTTATCGCTAAAAATAGAATAAACTATTCGCTAAGATATTGGTGATGTCACTCATAAACAAAGTTGAAATCGACCAATCCTACTATGAATATTGGTTATATCCGTTCGAATGTGAAACTATTAGTTGACTTTGAGACTGCGTTTCTCTCAAAAGTTACTACTGCCAGGAATTTTGAAACGGGCAATAAATGAGTTATACTTTATAAAATATGTCGTTAGAAAGAATGTAAAATTTTATTGTTGATCAGCAGATTTTGTTTGCTCTATAAAACAAACCGTATGAGCTCAAGAGGAAGAAGGAACCGACCAAAACATGGCACCACTTCCCAATCTTGAGGATAAGATTATATAACTAGAGGAGAAATATTATAAATTTATTATTAAGTACTAATAAACATAGATGAGAAATATGTCGTTTCTTTATTCGTAGTTGCTAAGACGAGTCGTTTTAAGTATTTATTTTTTCCGTGAACAATATGCGATAACAAAATAATGTAGAAGTTATTCGAACGCTTGGTACGGGACCACTTTGACTGCGGAACCGGATAAAAGCTGACCATCGTTCGCACAATCTTAAAGTTGGGTAACTTGTTTTTCAAGATTTAGGGCGATTATTTTCTGATCCTATTTATAACATAGAATAAGACTGAATCTGCCGTAATAGCTACAGTGAAATAGTTTTCCTATTTCCACGTGAAAACATGGGAATTCCTCAAATAACTGTACGATGAAAAATTATTTATATTAAATCGAATTAATATCAAATAAGGATTTAATACGGCAATAATGCTATTTGAAGATACATAATGATTTTAATGATGATAAGCTCAACCGCATTAGTAAGGATTCATTTCTCATTTGATATGGCTCCTAACAACTAAATTTAGAAGATAATATTTGAGCAAGAAGCAAAAGTAGACCAAGAATGGGAAGCTAGGGGAACCATTACTATTACGGGAGACTTATACAAAGCAATGAATAGTCAGAAGGTTAGACAGGTTACAGGGGTTGATGAGAACTCCTATAAGTGTTTGATAAGAATATGAAGAACTTATTTTATAGGTTGGTAAGCAAAATGCACGAGACTGGAGATAAACCTGCTGATTTAAAAAAATGCTTTATTGTCCCTATACCAAATAAAACGATTGCATTTAAATGTGAAAAATATCGGGCACTTAGTTTGGTTTCCAATTATCAACGTAAAAAAGGCCTTAAACAACATATGGTGGGGAGACTTTATATTTAGAGAAATTGTGCTGGATTATAAGGGGAGGAAAGAGATCTGGAGAATGTATAGACATGACGAAGGAATAATATTTGGAGATCACCAACTTGAGGCCAAGATAAAGGGGGTGAGGTAGGGTTGCACACTTTCCACATACTCTTCAACATATACATACTTTTAGAGAGGGTTAGAATTTTTAGAAAACCTAAAAAGAGGAGCGAAAATCCTTGGAGTGGAAGCGACATTCCTCAGATTTACTGGTGAAATTGCGATACTGGCGGAGAGTGAAGAAGCTCTCATGTCTACAATAGCAGGGATGCAAGTCACATTAACACTAGAAGGACGGAGGTGGTCATTTGACCTCTTTTCAGAGTTTGACATCAAATGTTTTTCGTAAAATACCTCAGATTTTTTGGAAACTTTTTGACTTTGTTTATTACCATCCAAAATTTGTTTTAAGTATTAAAATATTTTTCTTCACTTTTAGGTTAAATTTTATATCAAAATATACCTAGAAGGACGGGAGGTGATCATTTGACCACGTACGTTTAAAATTCGTAATTAAAGACTTTTATATTTTCAAAGACCTGAATTTTGCATAACTTCTAAGTTTGACCATTACACAAATGCTGATAAGGTGTTTTACCTCGTATTTTGTTTAAATTTTAATTAATTAAACAAAATGTTGACCGATGTCCTAAATCTGCAGATTTTCATAGTCTAGAATATTTTATCTATTCATACTGGACCAATGAAACTCATATTTTCGGAATAAGTGGAAAAAAGTCCGATTTGTTGATAAAAGTCAGCCACGTCACGCCAAGATTGTTATGTCATTTGACGGAAACCAAATAAAACCACTCGTTCGTGCCTCGGAAAATACCTCTATCAAATACGATGGCGGAAGAACTTTTCGAATTTCGTCGTGAAAATTTCCAATCTGTGGTTTCGTCAATGCCAAATCGTTCAATAAAATTTAAAAATTCATCAAAAACGTTCAACAGGGTTGCCAACATATTAGTTTAATCATTACAAAATGCTCATCCAATGTTTTTCTCAGGTAAATCTCAAACTGATATCTCAAGTTAACATTCCATCGCCTTTCTTGAACAATTAGAATTAATGTCAAGGGTACTAACTTTATAAATCAGAAATCGAAGAAGAAATAATGGCGAAGTTTAAAATCAAAAGTCCCAATTTTCATCAAGAGATGGCATAAGTGGCGAAGTTTATAAACCAAAGTTCCAATTTATTCTCAAGAGATGGCATTAGTGGCGAAGTATATAAACAAAAGTTCAAATTTCCCTCAATAGATGGCACTAGTGTGAAGTTTATAACCAAAAGTTCCCTTTTTCCCTCAAGAGATGGAATTAGTGTCGAAGTATATAAACAACAGTTTCAATTCTCCTCAAGAGATGGCATTAGTGTCGAAGTTTATAATCGGAAATTCCAATTTTCCTCAAGAGATGGCATAAGTGGCGAAGTATATAAACAAAAGTTCCCTTTTTCCCTCAAGAGATGGAATTAGTGTCGAAGTATATAAACAACAGTTTCAATTCTCCTCAAGAGATGGCATTAGTGTCGAAGTTTATAATCGGAAATTCCAATTTTCCTCAAGAAGGTGCATTAGTATTGAAGTTTATAAACAGAAGTTCCAATTTTTCTCAAGAGATGGAATTAGTGCCGAAGATTATAAACCAAACTTCAAATTTTCCTCAAGAGATGGCATTAGTGGCGAGGTTTACAATCAAAAGTTCAAATTTTCCTCAAGAGATGGCATTAGTGGCGAAGTTTATAAACCAAAGTTCCAATTTTCCTCAAGAGATGACATAAGTGGCGAAGATTATAAACGGGAGTTCAAATTTCCCAAAATAGATGGCACTAGTGTGAAGTTTGTAACCAAAAGTTCCCTTTTTCCCTCAAGAGATGGAATTATTGTCGATGTATATAAACAACAGTTTCAATTCTCCTCAAGAGATGGCAGCAGTGTCGAAGTTTATAATCAGAAATTCCAATTTTCCTCAAGAGATGGCATTAGTATTGAAGTTTATAAATAGAAAATCCAATTCTTCTCAAGAGATGGAATTAGTGCCGAAGTTTATAAACCAAAGTTCCAATTTTCCTCAAGAGATGGCATTAGTGGCGAAGTTTATAAACCAAAGTTCCAATTTTCCTCAAGAGATGACATAAGTGGCGAAGATTATAAACGGAAGTTCAAATTACCCACAATAGATGGCACTAGTGTGAAGTTTATAACCAAAAGTTCCCTTTTTCCCTCAAGAGATGGAATTAGTGTCGATGTATATAAACAACAGTTTCAATTCTCCTCAAGAGATGGCATTAGTATTGAAGTTTATAAACAGAAAATCCAATTCTTCTCAAGAGATGGAATTAGTGCCGAAGTTTATAAACCAAAGTTCCAATTTTCCTCAAGAGATGGCATTAGTGGCGAGGTTTACAATCAAAAGTTCAAATTTTCCTCAAGAGATGGCATTAGTGGCTAAGTTTATAAACCAAAGTTCCAATTTTCCTCAAGAGATGACATAAGTGGCGAAGATTATAAACGGGAGATCAAATTTCCCTCAATAGATGGCACAAGTGTCGAAGTTTATCACCAAAAGTTCCTATTTCCTTCAAGAGATGGCATTAGTGTCGAAGCTTATAACCAAAAGATTCAATTCTCGTCAAAAGATGGCATTAGTGTCGAAGTTTATAAACAGAAGTTCCAATTTTCTTCGTAAGTTTTAATATATAGCGTTAATGTAAAAGTTTAAATTAAAACATTCGATCAATAAGTAGACCTTTGCCATTTTCGATGTATTCATGAGAATCTAATCTTATTGAGACGTTTTATTCTAAAATATCTCAATAATTAATACAATATCAATAAACACTTTAACAATTGATTGATAAAAGTAAATAATTCAATACAAATAACTTTTTTATTTAAATGAAAGGAAACGTACGATTTTTTGTCGATGCTATCAAAGGCGTACTTCAGCGATGGAGAACTATATTAATATTTTCTTCGTAACTTTGCTACGTATAAACATGGTTGTTAACACAGTATGAAGTCAACTTTATGCACTGACTTCCTATTTATTTATTTCTTCCAAGTATTTTCAATTACACTTGCAGTGATGCTAAACGAAAATTGAGTACACAACCAGCAGAATATTGACATCACATTGTATTTTAACATCTAATTTCTCCAATACATTGCTACTTGTGGCAATGATATTTACAAAAAATTGTATTTCATCAAAGTATTTACATCAAATTTCGCCACTAACGCAGTCTCTTGAGAAAAATTGGAACTTTTGTTTATAAACTTCGCTACTTATGCCATCCCTTGAGGGTATTGGAACCTTTGGTTATAAACTTCGACACTAATGCCATCTATTAAGGGAATTTTGAACTTCTGTTCATAAGCTTCGCCACTAATGCCAAATCTTGAGAAATTGCGGAACTTTTGTTTATAAATTTCGCCACTAATGCCCTCTCTTGAGAAAAATTGGAACTTTGGTTCATAAACTGACCACTAATGCTATATTTTGAGAAAAATTGTTAATTTTGTTGTTAAACTTCGTCACTTATGCCATCTCCTGAGGAAAATTGGGACTTTTGATTGTAACCTTCGCCACTAATGCCACCTCTTTAGGAAAATAGGAACTTATGGTTATAAACTGCCACACTAGTGCCATCTATTGAGGAAATTTTGAACTTCCGTTTATAAACTTTTCCACTAATGCCATCTGTTGAAGAAAATTGGAACTTTTGCTTATAAACTTCGCCACTTATGCCCTCTCTTGAGAATAATTGGAACTTTTGTTAATGAACTTCGCTAATTATGCCATCGCTTGAGGATAATTGGAATTTCTGTTTATAAACTTCGACACTTATGCCATCTCTTGAGGAAAATTGGAACTATGGTTTATAAACTTTGCCACTTATGCCATATATTGAGGAATATTGTAGCTTTTGTTTATAAACTACGCCACTAATGCCACCTCTTGAGAAAAATTTGAACGTTTGTTTAACCATTTCGCCACTAATGCCATCTCTTGAGGAAAGTTGGGACTTTCGATTGTAAACTTCGCCACTAATGCCATATCTTAATGAATATTGGAACTTTCGTTTGTAAACTACGACACTAATGCCATCTCTTGAGAATAATTGGATCTTTTGTTTATAAAGTTCGCTACTTATGCTATCTCTCAAGAATAATAGGAATTTCTGTTTATAAACTTTGACACTAATGCCATCTTATGAGTAGAATTGATGCTTTTGTTCATATGATTCGAAACTAATTCCATCTCTTGAGGGAGAAAGGGAACTTGGTACCGCTAGTTTTTGCATTCTCCAACTCATCAACATCAGATTCACAAAAAATTGTCAATTTATCTACTCTGTTTAAAATATTTTTTGCTTTTTCACAAGAGTACACGGACTTATTGGTATGAATTTTAGAATACTTGAAAGTAATTTTTTTTTATTTTATCAATCAGCCAGGTTATGAAAAACGAGAAAAAATTCTGAATTACTAGAGATAGTACGCTCATTTTATGTTGATTATATGTGCACAGTTCTTCCGAATTATTTAACTCGTTTTTAAGAATTCACTTAAGTGCAAATATGATGGATCTCCGGCTCTTATAGATAAGCTTCTTCACCGATAGAAATGATTAAGTAAAATGAGGGATTCTATTTTGAAATAATCTTTCAACACGCGGGAGCTCCTGGAATCCCCTGATTTTGCAGTACTTGTAACTTCTGCTTACCAAAGACGATATCGAATGCTCTCCTCGAAACAAAATCTTATGATAATTATGTAAAAGAATACCTTATAATAAGTTGGTGAGAAAATTTACCAAGGGGATGAGGGCTCCCACATTCGTTTGCAACCTGCAGTACAAAATGCCAAATTTTCTACCTGTGTTTATTCATAATCTTTCATTTTGAGGAAAAGTAAATGTCATTCGCAAAGTCAATCGATAATAATTTCACCATTTGATTTCTCGACACATGACGCATCATGCCAGCGTCATTACCTTCACTGGTAACAAATTTGAAATGATTTAAATATACTATTACTAATCGTATGGCATAGTTGAAAACTGCTAAACTGGAAGTTTCATAAAAAAATCAAAAAATTGTTAATGCGCTATATTTTGACTTTTTTTTCGAAAGGAATGAAATTAATTTTCATTATTTACCTACGGCATTTGAAACATAGATGACTTCGTTATAAAAAATCAATATAAAAAAACCAGTTTTACATACTCCAAGAGTTTGAAACCTATTTAGTTACTTATAAATAGGAAAAATATCAAAGTTAACCCTTAAACTGCGGGGAACGTATATGAACGTTTTCCAGCCGAAGTGCGAGAACTGCGGGAAAAACGCTCTTATACGTTTGACCTGCTCTTCCTTGCCCAATTTTGGCCTTCCCCAATTTTATTGAGGTCCTATTAATGAGACGTACGCTCACAAAATCTTTTGCATTGTCCTAAACGTGGAAAACCCATCCCAGGGGATCTCCGGTCTCGGCGTAATTCCTAGATATGCAGTTCATACGTACATTCAAATTTCCTCAGTCGTTAAAAATAAATGTATCTACTAACTGTTTGGTATCAAATTAATCAGCTAACAGCAAGGGAAAAAAAATAGACAATTAAAAAATTGGCAATTACTTCCACGTTAGAGGAGCAACCAAAACTCTTGAACAATAACCTGCTGACCGTGGGCATCAAAAACAGTCCACCCGGATTGAGGGGGTTTTCTACATACTGTGCAAGTCTAACCCACCAGGAGATGGGACCGTTTTGCTGGGAACACATTCACCGGTTTCCCCCGGCCGTCAAAACATAGCCGGTTTTGAAGCTGGGTCACAAGGGTAGTAAGCAGTAGAAGTAAATGGAGCCCTTCACAGTAGCCGAGAATAGATGATAGAACTCGGGGTCGCCGGATAACAGCCGACCCAACGACTGAAGAGGACGGCACCGGGTTTAGACCTTTACGACCATTTACAACAATTAACGACCGGGTGTGGGTAGTAATGCACGTCGGTCAAATGAGCGCGTTCACATTGAACGGTTGTTGCCGGGTGCCTTCCCCCATCCTTGCTGCTTATTTTGACCTTTAAAAGCCACCCGTATTAATTATTTTTTCACCGGCAACTGTTGAATGTAAACATACATCACTTATCATTCACCGAGAAGTAAGGTTAATTCTTTTTTTGACATGCGGCCGCTGCCGGTTAAAAATATTGTTGTGATATGAATGTTTAAAAGATGTTGTTGTTGGAGAGGGAGGGTCTCATTATACGCCCTCACATTGACAAATTCTTATTTAAGCGTACTTTCAATTATATATTTTTTAACTACCGGCAATGCACCAAACACTCACTGATATATCGTTTTATCATATGAAGCAATATTTTAAGAAATAATTATATAAAGCAATATGTAAGGAATTTAATTTCTGAAAATAATTTGGCGTTAGCTAGGGCAGGTAAGGAACAGAGTGTAGTGATATGTGATAAACAATAATATGTCGACAAATTCCGTGATTTTCACTGGTTTCCAAATCCCTATTTTCTATCCCCAGCAAAGGTTTGTACTTTCTAAATCCACTTCTAACTGTGCACCTTCCTTGGATTTACCAATATAACTCAAAATTGGTTAGAGAATATTGTCTAATGGTGCTAGTTCACTAGCGAAACATGTCGCATAAATAAAAAATCTTTGGAAGTGTACTAAATTAATTTTTCATTCCTTGTAATTTCCTTTGCCGAATTTTCCTCTGGCGCGGATATAAAAGTCGCCGTCTGTAGGAAACGGAATGTTTTCTTTCCCCGAAGGCATTAATAAGAAAAAAGATAAAAATTATGAACCACTTTTATATATTCCTTGTTATGTTTGATTAATAGCGATTCTTTTCAGCATAAGTGTGGAAGTTTATAACCAAAAGTTCCTATTTCCCTCAAGAGATGGCAATAGTGTCGAAGATGGTTAACAAATGTTCCAATTTCCCTCAAGAGATGGCACTAGTGTCGAAGGTTATTATATTGTACATTGAATGCATCGAATTTCAATGCTATTATGGCTATCGATATCGGTATGGACAATACACGTAGATCGTGACAATTTGAATTTTTTTGAGATTTGACAAGAGAGAAGAAATATAAAGATTCCTTCGATAGATATAGGAGATATAATAATTATTATATATAAATATTCACTTCTTGTCTGGCAATGGCGTATTATTTAGTGGGAGCATCAGAGACGATAACAGGAATGAGGGATGTCGGTGCGTTCTTTTATACACACCACTTCCAGATTATAAAGCCGATACATTAAATGTAAAAATTATCATCAAAAAAATTGCGCATTGCTGGGAAAAATTACTCATGTATAAAGGGTAGATTATGATACAAATTGATGTAAATATCATTCCCACAATTTGCAATGTATTGAAGAAATTAGATGATAAAATACAATGTGACGTCAATATTCTACTGGTTGCGTACTCAATTTCGTTTTGCATCACTGCAAGTGCAATTGAAAATACTTGGTAGAAATAAATAAATACGAAGTTACATAGAATAGCAAAGTTACGAAGAAAAAAATTAATATAGTTCTTCATCGCTGAAGGACGCCTTTGATAACATCGACATAAATCATACCTTTCCTTTCTTAAAAATAATAAAGTCGTTTGTATTAAATTATTTACTTCTATCAATCAATTATTATATTGTTTATTGATATTGTATTAGTTATTGATATATTTTAGAATTAGACGCCTCAAAAAGTTCGAATCCCACAAATACATAGAAAATGGCGAAGGTCTAGTTAATGATCGAACTTTTTAATTTAAACTTTTACATGAACGCTATATTTTAAAACTCACGAAGAAAACTGGAACTTGTGTTTATAAACTTCGACACTTATGCCATCTCTTGAGGAGAATTGAAACTTTTGGTTATAAGCTTCGACCCTAATTCCATTTCTTGAGCAAAATAGGAACTTTTGGTTATAAACTTCCACACTAGTGCCATCTCTTGAGGAAAATTGTAACTTTCGTTTATAAAATGAGCCACCAATGCTATATCCTGAGGAGAATTGGAACTTTGGTTTATATGCTTCGACACTAATTCCATATCTTGACGGAAAAAGCAGTTTGCGCTATAAACTTCAACACTTGTTCCTTCTTTTGAGGAAAATAGGAACTCTTGGTTATAAACTTCGACACTAGTGCCATCTATTGAGGAAAATTTGACCTTCCGTTTATAAACTTCGCCACTAATGGCATTTCCTGAGGAAAAATGGAACTTTGGTTTATAAACTTCCCTACTAATACCATCTCTTGAGGAAAATTGGCATTTCATATTATAAACTTCGACACTAATGCCATCTCTTGAGGAGAATTGAAACTTTTGGTTATCATCTTCGTATTACATCTCTTGAGGGAAATAGGAACTTATGGTTATAAACTTCGACACTAGTGCCATCTATTGAAGGAAATTTGAAATTCTGTTTATAAACTTCGCCACTAATGCCATCTATTGTGGAAAATTAGAACTATGGTTTATAAACTTCGCCACTTATGCCATCTCTTGAAAAAAATTTGAACTTTTGTTTAACCATTTTGCAACTAATGCCATCTATTGAGGAAAGTTGGAACTTTGGTTAATTAACTTTGTGATTAATTCCATCTCTTGAGGAAAATTGGGACTTTCGATTGTAAACTTCGCCACTAATGACATCTCTTAATGAATATTGGAACTTTGGTTCATAAACTTCGGCACTAATGCCATCTCTTGAGAATAATTGGATCTTTTATTTATAAATTTCGCTACTTATGCTATCTCTTAACAAAAATAGGAATTTCTGTTTATAAACTTCGACACAAATGCCATCTCATGAGTAGAATTGATGCTTTTGTTTATATGTTTCGACACTAATTCCATCTCTTGAGGGAAAAAGGGAACTTGGTACCGCTAGTTTTTGCATTCTCCAACTCACCACTTTCAGATTCACAAAAAATTGTCAATTTATCTACTCTGTTTAAAATATTTTTTGCTTTTTCACAAGAGTACGCGGACTTATTGCTATGAATTTTAGAATACTTGAAAGTAATTTTGCATTTTATAAATCAACCAGGTTATGAAAAACGAGAAAAAATTCTGAATTACTAGAGATAGTACGCTCATTTTATGTTGATTATATGTGCACAGTTCTTCCGAATTATTTAACTCGTTTTTAAAATTTCACTTAAGTGCAAACATGATGGATCACCGGCTCTTATAGATAAGCTTCTTCACCGATAGAAATGATTAAGTAAAATGAGGGATTCTATTTTGAAATAATCTTTCAACACGCGGGAGCTCCTGGAATCCCCTGATTTTGCAGTACTTGTAACTTCTGCTTACCAAAGACGATATCGAATGCTCTCCTCGAAACAAAATCTTATGATAATTATGTAAAAGAATACCTTATAATGAGTTGGTGAGAAAATTTACCAAGGGGATGAGGGCTCCCACATTCGTTTGCAACCTGCAGTACAAAATGCCAAATTTTCTACCTGTGTTTATTCATAATCTTTCATTTTGAGGAAAAGTAAATGTCATTCGCAAAGTCAATCGATAATAATTTCACCATTTGATTTCTCGACACATGACGCATCATGCCAGCGTCATTACCTTCACTGGTAACAAATTTGAAATGATTTAAATATACTATTACTAATCGTATGGCATAGTTGAAAACTGCTAAACTGGAAGTTTCATAAAAAAATCAAAAAATTGTTAATGCGCTATATTTTGACTTTTTTTTCGAAAGGAATGAAATAAATTTTCATTATTTACCTACGGCATTTGAAACATAGATGACTTCGTTATAAAAAATCAATATAAAAAAACCAGTTTTACATACTCCAAGAGTTTGAAACCTATTTAGTTACTTATAAATAGGAAAAATATCAAAGTTAACCCTTAAACTGCGGGGAACGTATATGAACGTTTTCCAGCCGAAGTGCGAGAACTGCGGGAAAAACGCTCTTATACGTTTGACCTGCTCTTCCTTGCCCAATTTTGGCCTTCCCCAATTTTATTGAGGTCCTGTTAATGAGACGTACGCTCACAAAATCTTTTGCATTGTCCTAAACGTGGAAAACCCATCCCAGGGGATCTCCGGTCTCGGCGTAATTCCTAGATATGCAGTTCATACGTACATTCAAATTTCCTCAGTCGTTAAAAATAAATGTATCTACTAACTGTTTGGTATCAAATTAATCAGCTAACAGCAAGGGAAAAAAATTAGACAATTAAAAAATTGGCAATTACTTCCACGTTAGAGGAGCAACCAAAACTCTTGAACAATAACCTGCTGACCGTGGGCATCAAAAACAGTCCACCCGGATTGAGGGGGTTTTCTACATACTGTGCAAGTCTAACCCACCAGGAGATGGGACCGTTTTGCTGGGAACACATTCACCGGTTTCCCCCGGCCGTCAAAACATAGCCGGTTTTGAAGCTGGGTCACAAGGGTAGTAAGCAGTAGAAGTAAATGGAGCCCTTCACAGTAGCCGAGAATAGATGATAGAACTCGGGGTCGCCGGATAACAGCCGACCCAACGACTGAAGAGGACGGCACCGGGTTTAGACCTTTACGACCATTTACAACAATTAACGACCGGGTGTGGGTAGTAATGCACGTCGGTCAAATGAGCGCGTTCACATTGAACGGTTGTTGCCGGGTGCCTTCCCCCATCCTTGCTGCTTATTTTGACCTTTAAAAGCCACCGGTATTAATTATTTTTTCACCGGCAACTGTTGAATGTAAACATACATCACTTATCATTCACCGAGAAGTAAGGTTAATTCTTTTTTTGACATGCGGCCGCTGCCGGTTAAAAATATTGTTGCGATATGAATGTTTAAAAGATGTTGTTGTTGGAGAGGGAGGGTCTCATTATACGCCCTCACATTGACAAATTCTTATTTAAGCGTACTTTCAATTATATATTTTTTAACTACCGGCAATGCACCAAACACTCACTGATATATCGTTTTATCATATGAAGCAATATTTTAAGAAATAATTATATAAAGCAATATGTAAGGAATTTAATTTCTGAAAATAATTTGGCGTTAGCTAGGGCAGGTAAGGAACAGAGTGTAGTGATATGTGATAAACAATAATATGTCGACAAATTCCGTGATTTTCACTGGTTTCCAAATCCCTATTTTCTATCCCCAGCAAAGGTTTGTACTTTCTAAATCCACTTCTAACTGTGCACCTTCCTTGGATTTACCAATATAACTCAAAATATGTTAGAGAATATTGTCTAATGGTGCTAGTTCACTAGCGAAACATGTCGCATAAATAAAAAATCTTTGGAAGTGTACTAAATTAATTTTTCATTCCTTGTAATTTCCTTTGCCGAATTTTCCTCTGGCGCGGATATAAAAGTCGCCGTCTGTAGGAAACGGAATGTTTTCTTTCCCCGAAGGCATTAATAAGAAAAAAGATAAAAATTATGAACCACTTTTATATATTCCTTGTTATGTTTGATTAATAGCGATTCTTTTCAGCATAAGTGTGGAAGTTTATAACCAAAAGTTCCTATTTCCCTCAAGAGATGGCAATAGTGTCGAAGATGGTTAACAAATGTTCCAATTTCCCTCAAGAGATGGCACTAGTGTCGAAGGTTATTATATTGTACATTGAATGCATCGAATTTCAATGCTATTATGGCTATCGATATCGGTATGGACATTACACGTAGATCGTGACAATTTGAATTTTTTTGAGATTTGACAAGAGAGAAAAGAGTTATAAAGATTCCTTCGATAGATAGAGGAGATATTATAATTATAATATATGAATATTCACTTCTTGTCCGGCAATGGCGTATGACTTAGTGGGAGCATCAGAGACGATAACTGGAATGAGGGATGTCGGTGCGTTCTTTTTTACACACCACTTCCAGATTATAAAGCCGATACATTAAATGTAAAAATTATCATCAAAAAATTTGCGCATTGCTGGAAAAAATTACTCATGTATAAAGGGTAGATTATGATACAATATGGAGTAAATATCATTGCCACAAATTGCAATGTATTGGAAAAATAAGATGATAAAATACAATGTTACGTCAATATTCTGCTGGTTGCATACTCAATTTTCGTTTTGCATCACTGCAAGTGCAATCGAAAATACTTGGACGCAATAAATAAATAGGAAGTTAGTGCATAAAGCTGACTTCATATTGTGTTAAAAACCATGTTTCTTCGTAGCGAAGTTACGAAGAAAAAAATTAATATATTTCTCCATCGCTGAAGTACGCATTGGATAACATCGACATAAATCATACGCTTCCTTTCTTTTCAATAAAAAACTTATTTGTATTAAATTATTTACTTTTATCAATCAATTGTTATATTATTTATTGATTTTGTATTAATTATTGATATTTTTTAGAATTAAACGTCTCAAAAAGATTCGATTCCCATGAATACATCGATTATGTCAAAGGTCTATTTACTGATCGAACTTTTTAATTTAAACTTTTACAATAACAATATATATTAAGACTCACGAAGAAAATTGGAACTTCTGTTTATAAACTTCGACACTAATGCCTTCTCTTGAGGAGAATAGAAACTTTAAGTTATAAGCTTCCACACTAATGCCATCTCTTGAGGGAAATAGTAACTTTTGGTTATTAACTTCGACACTATTGCCATCTATTGAGGGAAATTTGAACTTCCGTTTATAAACTTCGCCACTAATGCCATGTCATGAGGAAAATTGGAACTTTGGTTTGATAAATTGGAACTTTTGATTGTAAATTTTGCCTCTAATGCCATCTCTTGAGAAAAATTGGAACAACCTGTGTTATAAACTTCGCCAGTTATACCATCTCTTGAGGAAAATTGGAACTTAGGTTTATAAACTTCTCCACTAATGCCATCTCTTGAGGAAAATTTGAACTTTTGATTGTAAATTTTGCTTCTTATGCCATCTCTTTAGAAAAATTGGAACAACCTGTGTTATAAACTTCGCCACTAATGCCATCTCTTGAGAAAAATGAGACCTTTTGTTTATAAACTTCGCCACCCATTCCATCTCTTGAGGAAAATTGGAACTTTGGCTTATAATTTTCGCCAATAAAGCCATCTCTTGAGGAAAATTGGAACTTTCGTTATTAAACATTGACATTAATGCTGCATCTCCAGTAAAATGTAAAATTGTTTAACTGAAAAATAAAAATATCCCTAGTTAAACTGTAGCATTACCATAAGTTGAGATATAATTCAGTATCATACTTATACTTTATTTAGCTAGTCTAGTTAAGTCTACTTTACCTAGTAAGGCGGGTTAATAAAGTAATTGTTAACTTTTTTAAACAAATAACTTTTTCTATTTATAATAATTTAAAAATGTTTAAACATTTATGTACCAATATTGCATCAACTTTGACCCCCGGCAGTGGGGGTGATTAATTTAAATAGATCTAAGTGAGGGGAACTTTCTCATTTACTCCTACCCTTCGTCATTGAAGAATTGGTTGACTTTGCTTCATTATTCCGTTTCAAGGTTTTGGAGTTATTTTTCCTGTTTTAGAATTATTTTCTCTAAGAAGAAATACAGTAAAGTATTAACAGTTTAAACTGAAATCGGAGAAAGTATCAGTTTATATACTTTTGAGTTATTCCCTAGTATTATTTTTAACAATTTTTTTTTAATTTTAGGATGGAGTACAGTCAGTTGAACCCTCAAGTAGGCGGTGACCATTCGATCATTGAGATTGACAGGGCTATAAAGGGTCGACTAAAAACCTACTGGGTGGTGAGCAAAGCGCATAAAGACCTTATATTATTTCTAAATTATACTTCCGATCTTTTAATTCCGAGGATAAGGGATGAGCTAAGTAATTCTGCCCTTAAAATTAATATAGTGGTTAAGGTAAACTTTGAGAGGGGTGAGGAGACGATAGAACGAGCATTCAAATCGAGAAACGTTAGGGTTTTGCTAGCCGATGACGTTGGGGAAATTTTAGAAAGTTTATTTGGAAAATTACTTAAGGAAAAATCCGAGATGCAGGTGAAGGGATCAGGGTGGGCGCCGAGTAAAATTTTGGGTTTAGAACTCCGAATTAATCGTTACACTCCGTTACGCGGATCAACCTTTATTGAGTTACCACCTAAGATTGCAAGCAGAAAATCGGTTGTAAATGTTAGGAATGACGTTCAGTTTTGCTTTAAATACACAGTTTTGGGAGAGAACATACATAAAGACCCTCAACGAGCCTGCAAATATAATACGGATGAATACGACAATGGGTACGATTGAGATTGTATTGAATACCTAATCAAACTCTCCGATATTCCTAAATTCGAGCGAACAAATATAATTTCTATTGACGTTTTCGGGCTAGACGAAAAAACAATGTCTATTCAATAAACATTGTAAATACCGAGCTCGCAGATCATCGTGACCTGATATATATAACAAATGACAACACTGCTCATTATTGCTGGATGCTACGTTTTGCCAATGGAATCGCTTAGCTCAGAAGAAGGGGCAAATTTTAAGAATGCGATGTCCTGTCATATTTGCGGTAATGAGTTGAAGTCAGATGCCGTTAGAGATCACGATCACTTGACAGGTAAGTATCGAGGGCCCGCACATTCGTTTTGCAACCTGCAGTACAAAATGCCAAATTTTCTACCTGTGTTTATTCATAATCTTTCATTGTATGACAGTCATTTCTTGGTTCTGGAGTTAGACAATGATGATAAAAAAATTTATGTGATTCCGAACACCAAGTAAAAGTATATTTCATTCGCAAAGTAAATTGAAAATAATTTCACCATTAGATTTCTCGACACATGTCGCTTCATGCCAGCGTCATTAGCTTCACTGGTAACAAATTTAAAACAACTTAAATATACTATTACTAATCGTATGTCATAGTCGAAAACTGCTAAACTGGAAGTTTCATAAAAAAATCGAAAAATTATTTATGCGCTATATTTTGACTTTTTTTACAAGGAATAAAATTAATTTTCATTATTTTCCTATGGTATTTGAAACATAGAGTGACTTTGTTATTAAATATCAATATAATAAACCACTTTTTACATACTCCAAGAGTTTGAAACTGTAAGGTTACTTATAAATAGGAAACTTAATGCAATATTGCTACATAAATGTTTAAACATTATTTTATTTATTATTAATAGAAAAAGATATTTGGTTAAAAAAGGTAACATTTACTTTTTAACCCGCCTTACTAGGTAGTAGTATAAGTATGATACTGAATTATATCTCAACTTATGGTAATGTTACAGTTTAACTAGGGATATTTTTATTTTTCAGTTCAAAAAGTTTACATTATTCTGGAGATGCAGCATTAATGTAAATGTTTCGTAACAAAAGTTCCAATTTTTCTCAAGAGATGGCATTAGTGGCGAAGTTTATAAAAAAAGTTCAAATTTTCCTCAAGAGATGGCATTAGTGGCGAAGATTATAAACAAAAGTTCCAATTTTTCTCAATAGATGGCATTAGTGGCGAAGTTTACAATCAAAAGTTCAAATTTTCCTTAAGAGATGGCTTTAGTGCGAAGTTCATAAACCAAAGTTCCAATTTTCCTCAAGAGATGGCATTAGTGGCGAAGTTTATAATCAAAAGTTCAAATTTTTATTAAGAGATGGCATTAGTGCGAAGTTCATAAACCAATGTTCCAATTTTCCTCAAGAGATGGCACTAGTGTCGAAGCTTTTAACCAAAAGTTTCAATTCTCCTCAAGATATTGCATTATTGTCGAAGTTTATAAACAGAATTTCCAACTTTCCTCGTGAGTTTTAAAATATAGCGTTAATGTAAAAGTTTTAATTAAAAAGTTCGATCAGTCAATAGACCTTTGCCATTTTCGATGTATTCATGGGAATCGAATCTTTTTGAGACGTTTAATTCTAAAATATATCAATAATTAATACAAAATCAATAAATAATATAGCAATTGATTGATAAAAGTAAATAATTTAATACAAATAAGTTTTTTTATTGAAAAGAAAGGAAACGTATGATTTATGTCGATGTTATCCAAGGCGTACTTCAGCGATGGAGAACTATATTAATTTTTTTCTTCGTAACTTCGCTACGTCGAAACATGGTTTTAACACAATATGAATTCAACTTTATGCACTAACTTCCTATTTATTTATTTCTTCCAAGTATATTCAATTGCACTTGAAGTGATGCAAAACGAAATTTGATTATACAACCAGCAGATAATTGACGTCACATTGTATTTTATCATCTAATTTTTCCAATACATTGCAACTTGTGGCAATGATATTTACATCAAATTGTATCACAATCTACCCTTTATACATAAGTAATTTTTTCCAGGAATGCGCAAATTTTTTGATGATTATTTTTACATTTAATGTATCGGCTTTATAATCTGGAAGTGGTGTGTAAAAAGAACGCACCGACATCCCTTATTCCTGTTATCGTCTCTGATGCTCCCACTAAGTCATACTCCATTGCCAGACAAGAAATGAATATTCATATATTATAATTATAATATCTCCTCTATCTATCGAAGGAATCTTTATAACTCTTTTCTCTCTTGTCAAATCTCAATTAAAGTCAAATTGTCACGATCTACGTGTATTGTCCATACCGATATCGATAGCCATAATAGCATTGACATTCGATGCATTAAATGTACAATACAATAACCTTCGACACTAATGCCATCTCTTGAGGAAAATTGGAACATTTGTTAACAAGCTGCGACACTACTGCCATCACTTGAGGGAAATAGGAACTTTTGGTTATAAACTTCGACACTAATACCATCTATTGAGGGAAATTTGAAATTCTGTTTATAAGCTTCGCCACTAATGCCATCTTTTGAGAAAAATTGGAACTTTTGAATTCAACTTCGCCACTAATGCCATCTCTTGAGAAAAATTGGAACTTTTGAATTAAACTTCGCTAGTTATGCCATCTCTTGAGGAAAATTGGATCTTTTGTTTTTACAATCTTCATCGCTAATGCCATCTCTCAAGGAAAATTGGTACTTTTGTTATTAAACATTGACATTAATGCGGCATCTCCAGAAAATTGTGAACTTTTTTAACCAAATATATTTTTCTAATTATAATAATTAAAAAAATGTTTAAACATTTATCTAGGAATATTGCATTAACTTTGATTTTTTTCCTATTTATAAGTAACTTAACAGTTTCTATCTCTTGGAGTATGTAAAAATGGTTTATTATATTGATTTTTAATAACGAAGTCATCAAGGTTTCAAATGCCGTAGGAAAATAATGAAAATTAATTTCATTCCTTTCGAAAAAAAAGTCAAAATATAGCGCATAAATAATTTTTTGATCGTTAATTTAAATCGTTTCAAATTTTTACCAGTGAAGCTAATGACGCTGGCATGAAGCGACTTGTGTCGAGAAATCTAATGGTGAAATTATTTTCGATTGACTTTGCGAATGAAATATACTTTTCCTCAAAATGAAAGATTATGAATAAACACAGGTAGAAAATTTGGCATTTTGTACTGCAGGTTGCAAACGAATGTGGGAGCCCTCATCCCCTTGGTAAATTTTCTCACCAACTTATTATAAGGTATTCTTTTACATAATTATCATAAGATTTTGTTTCGAGGAGAGCATTCGATATCGTCTTTGGTAAGCAGAAGTTACAAGTACTGCAAAATCAGGGGATTCCAGGAGCTCCCGCGTGTTGAAAGATTATTTCAAAAGAGAATTCCTTATTTTACCGGTACCATTTCTATCGGTGAATAAGTTTATCTATAAGAGCCCGAGATCCATCATCTTTGCACTTAAGTGAATTGTTAAAAACGAGTTAAATAATTCGGAAGAACTCTTCACAAATAATCAACAAAAAATGAGCGTACTATC
The DNA here is from genome assembly GCA_947579665.1 of Sympetrum striolatum. Taxonomy (NCBI): domain Eukaryota; kingdom Metazoa; phylum Arthropoda; class Insecta; order Odonata; family Libellulidae; genus Sympetrum; species Sympetrum striolatum. The sequence goes on along the minus strand of OX388352.1, from coordinate 39,296,081 downwards.
TCTAGTAATTCAGAATTTTTTTCTCGTTTTTCATAACCTTGCTGATTGATAAAATGCAAAATTACTTTCAAGTATTATAAAATTCATACCAATAAGTCCGTGTACTCTTGTGAAAAAGCAAAACATATTTTAAACAGAGTAGATAAATTGACAATTTTTTGTGAATCTGAAAGTGGTGATTTGGAGAATGCAAAAACTAGCATTGAAAATATTTTCAACTAAATAAAAAGTTTCCGTTAAGACCTATGTAAGCATTAATTGCCCTAGTAAATAATATCTTCAAGCTGATAGGAATAAATTTATGGAAAACTTTTGATGAAATTTTATAGGAAGGAAAATTAAAGATTACGACAAGGAAATTAAAAAGAATATTTTGGAAACATACAATTCTTAAATAAGCAATTCTAGCATTTAAGTTAATCAATTGATAATTAATTTTAAAGAAGTGTGAACATTTTTATAATTCTCTCTAAAAATCGGCGGGTAAAGTACTAGCGGGCGGGGGTAAGCGGCGGGGCAAGCGGTGACGACCAAGGGAGCGCGGGAATTGCTTTTAAACATCGTTTTTAGTACATTGACCTTGAAACGCACTAGGATAGACTTTTTGTATCTACTCATAGGGATCTAAAATATTCTCCAGCACTAAGAATAAGGATCTATTCGTAAGCATAATGAAACATTTACGGTTTGATCACAGAGAAACTCGGAGTCAAGCTCTGAGAGAAGAAAAATTTGCTTTGGGTTCTGAGCCTTGGAATACATTTATAACTAACTCCCGAGCCTGCTATAACCATGACGAGAGTTTTATGGCCGATGAACAATCATATACTACGAGATGCCGATACCCATTCATCCAATACATGCCGAATAAGCCAGATAAGTTTGGGATCAAGTACTGTGTATTAGCGGACGTGAAGTCTAAATATTGCCTAAATGCATTTCCTTATTGTGGAAAAGATGATGCTAGGGGATCAAGGCAGTCTCTTGGAGAATATGTTGTGCTATGGTTGGCAGAGCCGATCAAAAACTCCGGTATCAACATAACTTGCAACAATTACTTCTCTTTAATCAGCCTCGCTGAAAAACTAAATAAAAACTAAATCTCATTGGTTGGATCGATAAGAAAAAATAGAAGAGAATTACCTCTTTCGGTTCATCACAGCGATGAAATATACTCAACTAGAGTTTATAAAAATAGACTAGGCCATAGCTTGATAAATTACCAAGCAAAATATATAAAAATTTGCTTTTAATCAGTACAATGCATCAGGACGTGATGATTTCTGACTCAGAAAAAGAAACCGGATACAGTTTTGTTTCACAACTACAACAAAGTAGGAGTAGATATATTGGAGATCATGTGCCGGAAATATTCAACTCATTCGGCTGCAAGGAGATGGCCAGTGCATGTATTTTTTAACATATTGGACCTGGCTTCAATAAATAGCTGGGTTCTATTCAAAGAAACCGCTGGGCGTAAACTCAGCCGGAAGGAGTAAATTCAAAGACTTGTATTATAAATTATTGGAACCTCATTAGAGATAGAGCTTTACTTTACAGGTTAGATGGAATAGGAGACTTTTTAGTCTCAATCCTCAATCTCGCCTAATAATAATAATAATAATAATAGAGCCACCTCCCTCATGTTCCTTTGCAATGTCGGGAATTTCATCAGGGGAAGCAAGTGCGCCAATAAGACCGCAGAAAAGAAGAAAGTGTCAGATCTCACCTGGATGTTATAATAAATCCAGTAATTTGTGCCTAAAATGTAGGAAAATATACAGTGGAATATGCTCTGTAAAAGTGGCAATGTGCAGAATCTGCGGTAAAAAAATATGTACTCTTGGATACATAGAGTGATATTCTCTCTTATCATATATCTTAAAAATGTTAATCCATTACTTAATAAGGAATAAATATTAATATGTAAGAACAATAGCGAAGCTTTATTATGATTTCAAACCTTACATTGTGAAGATGATGAAGTGTTACTATAATGACTTGGATTTATTGTAAACTAGCGAATGATGGAAGGAAATAACATTTTAAGAATGATGTAAGTATTAAGGTAATTCTAAAATAAAAATCAACGTAATAAAACTAGCACCAGAGTGGATAAGCACAGAATGAGATATGAGTAAGAAAAGGCCATTCTCGATAAATGCATGGTTAATTGCTAGGTTTTCCATGAAGGTTTGATCGCTGCCTTCACTTTACAGCCGAAAATGTTAGTAACCCTGCTACTTTATAGTTTATAAACTTATTCGGGATCCCCAAGAGTTTCGATGAATCACATGAAACAAATCTGTGCTCAAAATATCCCTTTAGTTATTTATTCTGCGAACGAAAAACTCTCTGTTTAGAGATCCGTTCTTACGATTGGTAGCCCTGATTTATAAAGTTAATACCCTTGACATTAATTCTAATTGTTCAAGAAAGGTGATTGAATGTAAACTTGAGATATCAGTTTGAGATTTACCTGAGAAAAACATTGGATAAACATTTTGTAATGATTAAACTAATATGTTGGCAACCCTGCTAAAAATTTTTTATGAATTTTTAAATTTTATTGAACGATTTGGCATTGACGAAAACCACAGATTGGAAATTTTCACGACGAAATTCGAAAAATTCTTCCGCGCCATCGTATTTGATGGAGGTATTTTCCGAGGCACGAACGAGTGGTTTTATATGGTTTCCGTCAGATGGCATAACAATCTTGGCGTGACGTGACTGACTTTTATCAACAATTCGGACTTTTTTCCACTTATTCCGAAAATATGAGTTTCATTGGTCCAGTATGAATAGATAAAATATTCTAGAATATGAAAATCTGCAGATTTAGGACATCGGTCAACATTTTGTTTAATTAATTAAAATTTAAACAAAATACGAGGTAAAACACCTTATCAGCATTTGTGTAATGGTCAAACTTAGAAGTTATGCAAAATTCATGTCTTTGAAAATCATAAAAGTATTTAATTATGAATTTTAAATGTAGGTGGTCAAAGGACCACCTCCCGTCCTTCTAGGTAGGCCGAAACTGCCGTCCTCCTAGTGTTAAGAAGTAAATGTAATATTAACATCAATAAGAACAAAGCTAAGATACTAATAGCCAGAGAACAGGAGAGAAGAGAGGTGACCTGAAGATGGCTTTAAGGCCGAAACCGGTCGTTTATTTAAACTTCTTATGGAAAATACGAAGTCTGCTTCTCATTTCTTAAACGGCGTTCCACCAAGTACGGTCAGATCACATCGAACAATCTACTGACATTAACTGAAGGAGAAAACAATATCACAAGTTTTTGAGAAAGTTGTAAAAATAAAATGCTATACACAAAGATACATATTGAGATTAAACAAATCTTTCCAAGGGATATCCAATCACCGGAATAACAAAGGTGAAAACTTGAATAGTAAAATAATATCGGCAGTTAGTTATTTTCTCATATGTGATTTTCGTAATTTTTAAACCTTGAAAAACAGAAACAGGTCTTCGTAAGCGAATCATAGGAAATGTTGCATATATTCTACGAGTTTCATAGCTTACGGTTTAGGGGGATGGTTTAGATGGCCTGTGACTAAACTAAAGCAAGGGAATGGTGGAGTGTTCCATCGACTTGTTGACTACATTTAGATATACAAGTAGTTTGAAAGAGTCAACCATGTAAGTCGCCAAAGGTATTGAAGGAAGTCATGGAGAATATCACGAAATTTACCATCAAGAACGAATTTCGCAAGATATACTTACGTATGTGTAATTACAAGTATTTTACACAAAACTGATCAACCCAAATATTGTTCATTTCATGGTTAACAGGACAATTTTAAATTAAATACTTACAATTTACTGGAGGCTGGAAATCCTACACTGTCCGAACTGAGTAATTCCTCTCGTGTCAAATGCTCGACGTTGACTAACCGAAGTTATAACAGTTCAACGCTAGATGGTAGGTTTGCAGGTATAAATTTCAATGTATTTCAAAGAAAACTATAATAGAACTTACTTAGTCAAATGCGTTCACTCCGATGGGCGCCCTTCAAAATTTACAAGGGATGACAAAGGATTCCTATATTTCAGCTCACCAACCTTCCTCAGCGCAAAAATTTTTCAAGTGATAAACTCAACATGCGAGACTCAGTTAAGGAAAAAAGGTCACATACCTAGCGTATTTCTCCAATATTGAGCCGTTGATAACCCTTGCTCTTGTGCAGGCGCTCCCCTTTGTGATATACGATAAGGCGTTCTATGTTCATGGCAAATTTAAAAAGACGCAATTATTTTTCTCTACAATTATTGGTTTAATGTTGTGGGTAATACTTTTTATGCCTATTGCATTTCCTAAGGATAATTTTCCAACAAACGAATCGCTAATCTGCAAATTTATTTGTAAATATAATTAAATAAATCATCACGCTTATACAATCATCACCTATAACGAGTTACACGTACAAATCATACAAAGAATGTTTTTGCCTTTCCTTACGAATTAAAATTTTTTCCTGGATCATGTTTACAAAAATAAAACCTCTAGAATCCGCGCTGTATTTAGTAAATTACCAATAAATACAACTGATAAACGTTCCGATATATATGCAATTATAAACCATCGAAGTGCAAACCTAAAATGTAGGTGGTCACAAAATCACAATGAATGGACACGCATAGCATCACACAGAAGAATTCAGTAGCATAGTAGCCAAATTTAATTTAACATCATCGGCGTGCTGTATCCTCCAACGCGTCCACTCTGGGGCTACTAGTTTTTCTCTTCGCATGAGTGTTTTGGACTACAATGGTTTATTTTACATACACCAAACCAATTCTTCAACTGAAATCATCATCTCGATCATTCAGTAAGATTTCCGAGTAATTCTTCGTCTTTTCTGAAATATTTCAGTTCTATTAGAAACACTTCCTGTCGAAACAACTACCTGAAAGCACGGAATTCACGACCTCCGCAATAGTTTCCGTGGAGAATTTTATCACGAAAGATTCTCTTTATCCAATCTAATAATCCACTTACAGTCAGTTTTTCAATAACGTAAACGTCACAACTGATACAATCTGACAATAACTCGCGAGGATGAGTACAGTGATCTTCATCTACAGATGATAATCATAATTGAACCTCGAGTCATAAAACCTGCAGCTGGAATTATATACTACAGCTTGTGAGTCCAAATAGAGTCAGCAGGCAATATGAATAGATGCCAGAATTAAAAAAGCGACCTGACTCCATTTGGACTCACTGCCTGGAAAGAGTTAAAGATTATCCTTTCCTAACACCCTCTACTGCCATCTTCAGGGGCACAGAAATTCTTCGAACGATCAATTCTTCAACTGATTAATTCCTCGGAAGTAAACCATTCTAATAAATCGGAAGTGAGCCAAAATTTATATTTAAGGGACTGATTTGGAGTAGAATTCTATACAGTAAACTACGAACATCCTTGAAGGATGGATTGGGTGTGGGCATTACGTGTCGCACTTTTACCGTTGTATTATTTCTATGCTATTTATGGGATTACTATCAAGTTTAAGAAGACAGCTAATGTAATTAGTATCTACGAGTACCGATATATTTCAGAAAGCTATGTTACAAACCACCGTTCATCATATTTTCAGTGAGGCTGTCGGTCATCGAAATTCATTTGATAGAAATAATAATAATAATACAATAATAAAAGCTCTTTATTTGGCGAGGTTAGGTCCATTAGGGCCTCTCTTACACCTAACCATTAAGGGTTACTAATATTACTTACAGAAAAGGAGGAAAAACAATACAAATACATATATATAAAAAGAAAATTAAAAAGAGGTAAACGAATAAAAGAATTGTGGTGTGGGAAAAACTCCTTGGCTGAAGGCTTCCGGAGAAAAACCCACTGTGCGGGAAATCGCTCACACAAGAAGGGGAGCGAAAAAAACCCGCGAAAACACAGATGGAAATAAATACAAGCAGGTATATCACTAGTTGCATAATTGCTGACCAATATTGTTGGGTAAATTTCTTCGTGGTTGACCACGGATGTCATTAAGGTTATTCGATCAGTAGGGACATGCAAAATTCGCAAATGCGATAACGCGAATTCTGCGGTTTCCCCGCGAATACGCGAATTTCGTGTTAATCGCGAATTTCACCAATTCAAATTTTTTCATATTTTTTCTTCTGCTCATGCTTCTCCCACGAAAGTTTTTCCAAGGCGTATGTTTATGCCACATTGTCCCGATAAACTGAGGATTTGGATAGCTTTCTTAGCTAATTTTCAGTAATATAAGGTAGAATAACAGTACTGCACTATAGGAATCGACGATCTTGAATGAGTCGTCAGAGAGAAATCACTGCGTAATGTTTTCACCATTAGTATAAACTTTTTACTGAGTTTATACTGATATTATACGAAAATAATACGCGCAAGAGAGTTTTTAAAAAATGCTATTCTTGTCGAAAAGCATCAAACACGATGAAAAAATTTTCGGGAACTAGTTAAAATAAAGGTGCCTTCTCGATGTCCTCAAAGTAACACATTCGAGGAAAAAAGAGGAATTGTTTGTCAAGAGGATGTCTACACAACGTTCACGCGATGTCTACTAAGTAGCCGAAATGTCATTACGTATTTCTTATCGCGACTACCAGCGCTCCCATTTTAATCCCGGGAAGGCTCGAAAAGTAAAGTGGGTTAAAAGCAGCTTACCTACGTTTGAGACATGGGCATTGTGTCTTTATTTCGATTCGATGTATTAAAAAAAGTATAATACCGAAGTAGGCAGTGACTGCAAAACAACGCGAAGCAGAATTTCGGGACCACGGATTATATTGTGCTGATGACAAAAGAATATTTTGTCGTTTTTGCAATGCAACTGTTTCGTGGGAAAGGAAGGACAGCTGCACGAAGCATGCCTATTGCAAGTGAAAAACACAAGTCTAGCGTAGAAAAAAAATTCTGCAAGTATAAGTAGAACTATTCGGCAGGCATCTATTACAAAATTGCTCCTAACGACCAAGAAGAGAGATGCCTCCAATGAATTTGTAAAAGACACAATAGAGGCCTTCATAAAAGCCAACATTCCGCTTGAGAAGGTGGACGATCCAAACATAGAAGATGGTTAAACAAATATGTAGAAGGTTAGTATTAAATTATGTATTTTAGTAGCTGTACTAGACCATGGTCTAGTATGCATTAATAAGTGAAAATTTTATGTTTTTCATACACCTAGTTATTCTATAATGCATGCGAACGTAATAGGTTCCCATAAATATTGATCAAATTTTATGAATTCTGCAACTTCTTTGTTTTATGCATTAGGAGTCATTCTCCTTTCATTTTATATCTACAATTAAACCCAGGGGCTGGTGACCTACCCCATGCTTAAACACTTCGAGAAAATATGTTAATGACCTGGCCAAGGACCAAATCGAAGAAGTTAAAGTTGCTGTTCAAGGATGCCCATTGATGTTTTTTGTAATGAAACCATGGAAAATAAAGGAAGATGTGTATTTGTGGTACTGTTTAGGACATTTAAAGATTTCAATTAGCAGCCATTGCTTTACCATAGTGGTGTCCACTTTCTTGAAAGCACTGATGCAAGTGTATTATGGCAATACTTGAATCCCTGAGGATTTATAATGTGCAAGACTCAGATGTTAAAAGTGTTATAAAAAACTCAACTAAATATATGACAAAGTGTGTTGCAGGCTTGAAATTGATTATTGGTGAGGAGCAGGGACGGATCTAGAAAAAATTTTCGGGGGGGGTCCGATCGAAAAATATGGGATATTTCGGCTTTCACAAAACATGACGTTAGAATTGTGTTAGTCAAACTCGATTTTTTTCGCTAGTGATTGCTTATTAAATTGTGTTTTTATTTGCGTTATTTGAGTTTCATTTTCGAAAAATAGGCACAAGAATAAAAAGTTTAATAAAAGTAACTGTCGTGTTGTGATCATAATTAATCAGAAAAATGTTTTTATTAGATGTTAAAAACATACTATATAATATTATAAAATATAAAAATGACTTATTGACAGTATACGAATTAAATGACGACATTTGAATATAGACAATCCACAGTCTTGAAAATCAGGCAGGCCATTTACAGGGTAATGTGAATTCTTCTCGTTTTTCTTGCAAGAATATCTAGTATTCGATCACTGGTAACATCCACATCTCTGTGAATGTTAAGCAGCGCCAGTCCATTCAGTCGTTCTTCTCCAGTCCTGTTGCGCAAATAAGTCTTCAGTCTTCGCAAAGTGGAGAAGGACCGTTCATTGGAGGCAACTGTAACAGGCAATGTGCCACAAATTTGGAGAAACCTGTAGATCTGCTTGTAAAATTTTTCATCGCAGACGTCCAGAGCTTCGATGAAAGTTTTTGGCCGCTCTTTTGCAGGCATGTTTGAACAGAACCTGGAATCAGAAACAAATTATTTACTTTACATCGACCCTTTATTTTTCAATTTCGAAAAACTTATAATATAATACCTCTTCCACATCTTCATGTCAAATTGTAAGTCTTCCGTAGTCCCGGTGACGTCATTTGGCCATTCTTCTTCGAAAACATGGACGGTTTTGTTTAATTCTTCTTCATCGAGTTCTGCGCATTTTGCTGGAATGATATTCTGTATCCTTGACAGCAGTGCTCGATGTTCAAGAAATCTCGCGTGCAGCTCTTCAAGATATTTATCCAAAAATGGAATGAATATGGATCGCCGATAATATTCTTCAGCGTTTCCATTATAGTTCTCCCGATTATTTTGACGTCCTGCTCGTCGAGGAACAGTGATCTCAGTACCAATATTCTCAGCAATTTGGGTCGCTGATTTGAACATTTCTGCGAATTTCTCATCGGCTCTGGTACGCATCTCCTTTATTTCTTCATGAACATCATTTGCATAACGGACACATTCACTCAAATCGCAATCTTCTTTTTGCAAATTTTGGCTCAGGTTTTTCGTCAAGCTGAACACTGGTTTCATCACAACCAATGCAATGATGAATTGAGTTGTTTGGATGGAAGCAAGCAAGCTGTTTGGCTGTATTCCATCATATTTTATTCTCAGCTCATCCAGTTCTTCGAGCGTTGAACAGATAAATTCCAGTACTTCATGGAACAGTCCCAGAGAAGCCAAATGTTCGACCCAACGCGTTTCGCAAAATTTTAGAAGACGCGTCTGCTTGGCACCAGAGTTTGCTGTCAGGATGTGGTTTTTCAACAAATTTCCAGCCTTGCTGGATAGACGAAAGAAATTGACGACTTGCTTGACTGTTCCTATGCAGTTCTGGATCGGCGTAATGTTGCACGCGTGGGTAATAGCTAGATTCAGGTTGTGGTTTGCACAATGAACATAAAGAGCGTCTGGACATGTCTTCTTAACAATAGCTGCACAGCCTTTGAACTCTCCACTCATTGCTCGAGCTCCATCATAACCTTGAGAATGAAAAATTTCAAAATATACCGTATAAATTATTGTATTAATCAAATTTTTTCCCAGGGTTTTAGAGCCGCTGTCTTGACAAATCCGATCTAGGAACTTATGTGATTTAAATTTTTTAAGCGATATAAAATCAAACTCAGATTGGATTTTTGAAGGCTCTTTCAAACTCCAATTACTATAGAATCGGGTTTTCAAGTCGTTTGGTAAATCAGTTTTAAGCACTAAAACTCTAACGATTAAAGTTAAGTTAAAACTCTAATGATATTAAATCCACATTGTTATTGTAAGGTTCTGAAAAAATTTGATCTAGATCGGATACCAAAAGTACTTGAAAAAATTCAATCCGGATAAGATTGTTAAAAGTTTTTTTTTAAATTGTATCCAGATTGGATTTTATTACGTTAAAAAATCTAATCCTTGAGTGGTAACGAAATCCAATCCAGCGTGAATTTCCCTGGGCTCCTAGAAAATCTAATCCAAATCTAAAATGGAAAGCGGCTTCAAAACCTTGCTTTATTTTTACACTTTCATGTTATCGTTGTCCTAGTTAATTTAAGTTTTATTCAGCTCACCTTGCCCTTTCATGAAATGGGTGTCCACTCCAAGTTTCTGCAAAGTTGTTAGCAGCGTATTTGCAAGCCCGGCACCAGTCATGTCCTCTACAGGAACGAAGCACAAGAAATCTTCTCTGATCGTGTGACTCCCTCCAATTTCTTGAACGAATCTTGCTCCAATCGTGAATTGTTGAATCCCACTGACATCAGATGTTTCATCTGCAGTTACAGTGAAACACTTCGTCTCATTGATGCGTCTCACTAAGTCTCTAGTGATGATTTCCGCTCCAGCATCGATGATCTCGTTCTGAGTTGTACGGCTCAGATATGTTGCATTACCACCCGCTACCCTTAAATGTTCTTGCAGTGGTACATCTCCACTATCTATAGCAAAACGCAAAAGTGCCCTGAAATTCCCGTCATTCTCTTCTGGCATATCCAGTGGTAAAGGGCCATCATCTCGACGTCCTCGTAGTGCCAGTCCTTGTCTGCAGCAGAATAAGACCGCGCGAATGATTGGAGCAAGCTTCCGTCTGTTTTCCAATTGCAGCCGTTTTCGGCTCTGGTCGATCTCAATGATGACGTCATTTTTCTTGTTTTCATATATTAGCTTGAAATTCTGTGCATCATCGGAGGCGTCCAAGTGATATCTCTTAGTTTGGTGGTCTTGAAATCTTTCTAAAGCTCTCTTCCAATCTTTGACACAAGATTGCACTAACGAATTTAAACGTTCATGCTTTCCTTTTCCAACTCCCTTTTGCGCGAATAAAATGCAAACTCGACAATAGGCACCATCTTCAACAGCTGAGTATGTTAACCAAGGATACTTTTGTAACCACGAAAGTTGAAATCTTAAATTCTTTTTGTTGATTTCCGTTGCTGGAAACACAAAATCAGCATCTGGTGTCCATACATTAACAAGAAGATCGTACATCTCAGTATTGTTGAGTTTTCTTCTGCAAAACCGTTGGACATCATTAACATGATCTTGCAATTTTCGTGACTCCTGTAATTCATAAAATTATTTTTTTTTTCGATTTACACAATATTGATTGGAGAAAAATTTTTATCTTTATTGATCATCATTCGCAAAAATTATAATTATGGATAATTGACAATCATTTCTTAGCATCACAGTGATTTATGAGGAGAAATATATATGGAACTATACACTAATATGTATGATTAATTTTGAAATGTATATTATAAATATATCTATATCCATACGATATGTTGGTCAACACAAAATTGAAATTTTATCAAATCTTGAGTAAATTTAAAAAATATAATCATTAAATTATTGGAAAAAGCAGATACAGAGATAATAAGAATAAAAATTTGGATTATAAAAATTGTGAAATATTCTGATTTTAATAATTAAGGTTTCAGTAAGTAAACTCTAACACCAAAATGTGTTCTCAACGATTCGCTGTTGATTTTTGTAGCATTAATGTTTCAATATTAGGAAAGTTTTTGAATATCATCAATGAGTACTACTATTACGATGATATTTTATATGTAACTCATATTTCACATATGAATGACGGAGAGGAAAAACCGAACAAGAGACAGATATAAAAAACATGTTTTCCATCTCCACAAGTTAGGTTTTTCCTCTCACCCGTTCAAATATGCCATAAACCTAGAAAAAAATATTCGTCACTATTGGGATTAGATCCCAGTCCAACAGAGTTTAGGCTTCGCGACGAGACTAATTTATCCCACTCGGCAATCACAGCTTATTTAGGACCAAAGTAAGATCTTATACAAGGAGGAATTTCGAGAAGTTACTTATTTATCACATAAACCGCGATTAGTCACATAAAGTTTATCTGTAATACCTGCATCTTGCATATTAGTTACATATATCTCACATCCCAGATGAAACTGAGGCGACCAGAATCCTACGAAAACCCGACCACCGTGGTCGGATCAGTTCCGTCTGGGATATAAGTCACTGCTCTCGAAAAGTCCCAAATTATTTTGACAATCTATTGTTCTATTTCAAAGTCAATTTTATTCTGTCTTTGTAATACAACCTTTTTAATAACAGAATATTACCTAACGCATTCAACTATGTGACTCGAATTTTATTCGACATTATATTATGTAAAAATTTGAAACACTTACTTTCAGTTCAGGTTCATGATCGTCTTCCTTGTCATGCCGCGATTTTTTTGCTGTTGATAATTCTTCGGCCTGTTCAACTGATCGCTCACGTTTAGTATCAGCACTTTCTGGTTTAAAAAAAGACGTAATTTTTATACATGCCATTTTTATTGGAAATAGCTATGCGGATTCTAAATGTCAATCGTTTATGAGGTTTCAGCGTTAGCAAGGCTCCCACGTCCCTTAAGGTATAGGTTTAGACTGGCGAGCAACTTGCGACAGAACTCGCGTCTCGCGACTTTTCTGTCGGAAAGTCGCGAGAGTTCGGACTTCCCCATGTTCTCGCACAGGTGTTTACACTATCTGCAACTTAAATCTTACTTACATCATTTACATCTTACTTACTTACTTGTTAGACTTGCGCGAGTGTTTATTATCGAGACGAGCATTGGTATTATCTACGCGTTCTTTTCTCATACGTTGGCATGGCGCCGGTAAGACACGTTCGTATTGCTGCGGCTTTGGTGATTTTTGATTATTATCAGAATAGAAGAAAGAAAAATCGATCGTGTTGGGTGAGAGAATGAGTTTTCTCAGTAGTTTCCGAAGATTCTACGGTTCCTTGAATAAATTTCACTGTCTAAAAGTATTTCCAAGGACTAATTATTTCATCTGCCCCCAAACCACTTTTCTTTGTTTTCATTTTTTTACTTCCTGCATGAATTGGCTTCTCAGGTTATGAAGCTTCCTGTAAATTTCACTCGGACTTTCAATCAGCTTATCTGCTATAGATTGCAGAGATTTCTGTTTGAAAGTGTGATTCCTGTAATTGTCGCTCTTTACATTCCACAGTGAGGTATTTTTTTCATACGAAGAAATCAGCGTTCTTATATCGGTATCAATCCACACCTTTTTACTTTCCGCCACATTGAAAACTTGCAACTCAACTCGCAAAATATCAAACTCGATCGGAAGCTCTGCGAGAAGTTGCGACAATCCAGAGAAGCGTGTTCAGACTGGCAGGCGACGGAGTAGCGAGAGAGTTCCTTCAAGTTATCGGAAGTAGTCTCTCACTGCTGTTTAGACTGGCGACGAAGATGTCGGACAGAAACTCGCGCAAGTTTCTCGCCAGTCTATATGCACCTTTATAAAGTTAACGTATCTTCCGTCGTCAGTGTAATTCACAGTACACACTACAAATAATTCGTGTTTAAAATTACCTGTACAACACACCGTCCCGAAATTAGAATATCTGGGCGTTTTAAGGAGCTTCTCTGGTTCTTGACGGTCTACAAATAGTCTACGGACATCCGTAGCAATCCGGAGACCGTCTCCTACGGTTGAAGGACCGTGTGCTGTACGGGTATTGAGATTTGAGGGAGTCTGATATTTCGGGGGGGGTCCGGACCCCCAGGACCACCCCCCTGGATCCGTCCCTGGTGAGGAGTTAATCCACATAAAATGCTGGGCTCACAAATTAAATCTTGTGGGAAATATTTGGATCCATCAGATGGCTGACCTTAATAGAGTAGTACTGATGACCCAAATTTTATTCCTACACACAAGAAAAAGAAAACATTTGTACTTAAAATTTCTTCAGGACAGAAATGAAAAGAGTTTAGCATTATTCCCTATTGCTGTTGTCAGCAGATAGAAGTCCTGGTTTCTTAGGGCTTTTTATTTAGCAGATTATTTTTGACGCATTGTTGACTTTTGTAACACTGAAGAAATGGAAGCAATTCACAATTTTGGTATAAGATATTTTTGTACTTCAAAAATGATACCATAGATTCACACATTACATAGAGAGTTAAGGAAGTTAAATGAGTCTCGAGGAGATTCAGAAGGGTATTTTTTTTATAAAACCACTAATTACTTACAAAGCATGACAACATCTAAAGCAGCTGCTGTACAGTCAATACTAATGCAGATGGCTTTAAAGGCATCAACCAAACTCAGTTCTCTAATGGTAGAAGACCCAAGCAGAAAAATATTTGAAAATATCTCAGTTTTTGATCCCCAAGAAGTTCTGAGAACAGAGGTGAACCCCAACTTAATTACAAAATTTAAAAAAGTTCATGGCCTTGAGTCAATGGAGACAGAGAAGTTGATATTGGGGTTTGGAGAATTACAGCGATTACTACAAAAGCAAAATTCCCAGGGTTCAGTGGATATAATTAAGGTAATGCAGGTGCTCAAATTGTCTGATACATCGTTTGCATTTAAGTGCCTGGAAGCAATTTGGAACCCCTGTGCAAATGTGGACTCAGAAAGATATCTTTCTAGCTATAGAACTGTGTTATCAGACAGGAGAACAAATCTAAAAAATCTGATGTGGCCAGCACATGACTTTCTCCATATATATAAGATGTAAATAATTATCTACCGCAGTAATTTCGAACTCTATATTCCATCTAAACTTGGAAAATGAGTGATTAATATATATATATATATTATCTTTGACGCCAAAAACATTATAAATAATGTTTTACGGAACATGATCGATGAAAACGATGAAATTGGTCTTCCGCCCATAGAGCCCAGAGCGCCCACAAAGTACATAATCAGCAACTTCCGGTTTATCAGTATTTCATGAATAACTCCTACACAATCAGTGATACAAAAATATGTTTCAAGCAAAAGTTATAGTAAATTATATTTTCTAAAACTTTTATAAATAACAGTATATACCTAAATATCATATTTATGGAGATATTATGAAAACTGGAAATGAGCTTTGAAGATTGAAGCTCGACTTCCGGTTGACCGATTTACTCCAAAAACTAATCAACTGTAACGACTGTATTAAAAGTAATATATATAAATTTGGTGTTGATCCGACAAATAGTTTATATGTTAGAGCGCCCACAAAGTACATAATCATCTTCTTCCGGTTTATCAGTATTTCATGAATAACTCCTAATCAAATGGTGATACAAAAATATGTTAAATACAAAAGTTATAGTAAATATTATAATCTAAAACTTTTATAAGTAATACAATATACGTATATATCATATTTATGGAGATATTTTGAAAACCGGAAATGAGCTTTAATGAATAAAGCTCGACTTCCGGTTGACCTATTTACTCCAAAAACTAATCAACTCTGACAGCACACACAACAGTACTATTTATGAAGTTTGGTATTGATACGACTTTTAGTTTTCACGTTAGAGCGCCCACTATCACACACACACATACACACACACACACACACACACACACACACACACACACACACACACACACAGACATCATTCCGAAAATGGTCAAAACGTGTTCTAGGGACCCCAAAACATGTATTTCCGTTGAAATCTCGAAGTTGAATTTTTTCATGAAAACAATACTTTCTCTATAATTCGTATATGGAGAAAGTAAAAACAAATTAATGCGTAGCTCTTTGTTACTATATTGAAACTATATCAACACATATTTACTCAGTGAGCATTAGTAAGGTATTCTGTGAACTGTAATAGCATTTTAAAAATTATAGATTCATTCCTAAAATATTCAGTAAATCTTTAAAATACCTATGAATTATTTTATGTATAGGTGCTTTAAAATTTTTGAAATAATGTTTAGATAATTATTAAAATTTATTTCAGTAAATTTGGTAGCACTGCTAAAATTGCATACTTCTTATAACTTGACATTAAGAAAATCCTCAGATAATCATAACATGGACAACATTTTTAGAAAACGAAAATTTGGTTGAAATATCTTCATTAGTTTCTGTGATCCCGACGGTAATATAGCGCCTGATGTCACATTGACCCCACGAGACTACTTAAGGTTTAATGGTGAAATCTTTCAAAAACGGAAATGAGCTTCCAAAAATAAAGATTGACTTCTGGTAAACCGATATCCTCCAAAACCTAATCAACTCTGATGACACCAACCAAAATAAAATGTACGAAATTTGGTGTTGATACGACAGATAGTTTTCAGGTAAGAGCGCCCACAAAGTAAATAATCAGCAACTTCCGGTTTATCGGTATTTCACGAATAACTCCTAAACAATCAGTGTTACAAAAATATGTTTAATACAAAAGGTGTAGTAGAGTACTTTTTCTAAAACTTTTAAAAATAATAGTATATACCTAAATATCATATTTATAGAGGTATTTTGCAAAATCGGAAATAAGCTTCGAAGAGTAAAGCTCAACTTCCGGTTCAATGATATACTCTAAAAAATAATAAACTCTAATCACAACAACCAAAGTAATATACATGAAATTTGGTGTTGAAACGACAAATAGTTTTCATGTGAGAGCGCCCACAAAGTACATACTAAGCAAATTCCGGTTTATCGGTATTTCATGAATAACTCCTAAACAATCGGTGATATAAAAGTATGTTTCATACAAAAGTTATAGTAAGATAAATTTTCTAAAACATTTATAATTAATAGTATATACCTAAATATCATATTTATGGAGATATTTTGAAAACCGGAAATGAGCTTTGTAGAATGAAGCTCGACTTCCGGTCAACCGATTTACTCCAAAAACTGATCAACTCTAACGACACCAACAAAAACACTATATGTGGAATTTAAAGTTGATACAACGAATGGTTTTCATGTTAGAGCGCCCACAAAAGACATAACAGCTACTTCCCGGGTTATCGGTATTGCACGAATAACTCTTAATCAACCGGTGATACAAAAATATATTAAATACAAAAGTTATAGTAAATTATATTATCTAAAACTTTTATAAGGAATACAATATACCAATATATCATATTTATGGATATATTTTGAAAACCAGAAATGAGCTTTATACAACGTACATAATCAGCAACTTCCGGTTTATCAGTATTTTATGGATAACTCCTAAACAATCAGTGATGCAAAAATATGTTTCATACAAAAGTTATAGTAAATTAAATTTTCTACAAGATTTATAAATAATAGTATATACCTAAATATCATATTAATGGAGATATTTTGAAAACCGGAAATGAGCTTTGAAGAATGAAGCTCAACTTCCGGTCAGCCGATTTACTCCAAAAACTAATCAACACTAACAACTGTAATAAAAGTACTATGTATGAAATTTCGTGTTGATCCGACAACTAGTTTTCATGTTAGAGCGCCCACAAAGTACATAATCATCTTCTTCCGGTTTATCAGTATTTCACGAATAACTCCTAATGAACCGGTGATATAAAAATATGTTAAATACAAAAGTTATAGTAAATTATACTATCTAAAACTTTTATAAGTAATACAATAGACGTATATATCATATTTATGGAGATATTTTGAAAACCGGAAATGAGCTTTAATGAATAAAGCTCGACTTCCGGTTAACGGATTTACTCCAAAAACTAATCAACTCTGACAGCACACACAACAGTACTATATATGAAGTTTGGTATTGATACGACTTTTAGTTTTCGAGTTAGAACGCCCATTATCACACACACACATACACACACACACACTCACACACACACACACACACACACTCACACACACACACACACACACACTCACACACATACACACAGACATCATTCAGAAAATGGTCAAAACGTGTTCTAGGGACCCCAAAACGTGTATTTCCGTTGAAATCTCGAAGTCGAATTTTTTCATGAAAACAATACTTTCTCTATACTTCGTATATGGAGAAAGTAAAAAAGACAATTTGGCCACAATGACAATTTTTTCATTTGAAACTACAGATGTTAAATAGTAATTTGTCTCTTTATGTAAGTTGAATATGTGAAGAATAAAATATATATAATGTGACTTTAGTCAATACTCTTATTCAATACTTATTATTAAATTATCCCTAGTCAATAGCATCCAAAAGTCAGGGCAACGGGTGGGCCCACTAAAAGCATGGCACTCAATCAACATCAATTATTTTGTCATTAAAATAACACTGATTTCAGGATAAAATAACACCACTTTTGTAAATAAATATCACCACTTTTGGCTATAAAATAACCCCACCTTTTGCATGTCCCTATCGATCAGATATCGGGTACAAGAATGGAAATATTGCCCTTAAATCTATCAGTGAGAATAAGAAATAATATAACAGAAGAAAATGAAAATAAAATCAGAGAATTGCTCGTAAATAGGGGGTTATTCCCTACATATTAGGCTAGCACTGGTGTGTAATACAGGGTTGCCTATACTCAGATTGTAAATTTTCAATTAATTATTGCAACGAAAGCAAGGCCCATTTACACGAATAGACAATAGACTTTCTCATTACTACACTTCCTGCATAACCACAAATTTTCTCATCAAAATCCCTGGGCAAAAGTGAGTCTCTCCCCTAGTTAGTTAATTTTTAATGTTTACCTTTTGAACTTAGATTTTTTTCTGAATTGAGGTTTAGATTGATATTTTTTACACTTAAAAGATGTATTATAAATGGTAATAAATAAGTAGAACTATACACTAAATATAATTTATTATGGTAAGAAGCTACAGACGTCATACATACAAAATAACTATTTTTAGAATTTAGAATTAAATCAAAGATATCAAAATTGAACCAAGTTTCCAATAAATTATAAATATAAAAAAGAGTATACACAGCTATTACAAACAAAATAACATTTAACTTGCTATCACCCTGTAATATGAAATTCTCGGCAACTGCAGCAATCTCTCAAAATTTGACTTCGCAGATATTCTTTTGCCGACAATACTTTATATGGTGATGTCCATATTTCCATGATTAATTTCGGAATGAATGTTTCACTGGTAGTCCCTCCTGGGGTTAACGTTCATCCTAAAAATTGTGACTTTGCTTTTGTCAGATTTAAACAAAAAGTCTGGAAGAAGAGAAAGCAAATGCTTTGATATTTAAAAAAATGCCAGGGTTAATGTAAACTATAAATGGAAGTACTCTTTCAATAACAGAAGATGAAATAAAGGCTAAATCTTAGCTTATTGTAAATGCAGACAGGAAAAACCTCACTGCACGAATTTGTCATAAAGTATCATTACTCTATGCACATCATATGTTGCGTCTGTTGGAAACACCAGGAAATTTAAAATATATGAATAGAAGAGCGAAGGATAGGGAAAATTGGAGAAACAACACCAAGAACCTGTGCGAACATATCCTTGCCCTTCCATATCATCGTGATGATAATATGGAAGGGCAATCACGAGTGATTGTGAATAGCATGAAACTGTTTCTTTTTTAGACTCTGAATTTTTAATTTTATTTGCTACATCCATATAACTTGACTCGGTGATTTGGATACGATCTTACATCACTTATTGATTTTAACTTTTAGGAACTCTAACTCTATGGCTTTTGACAGGATGTTTCAATTTTAGATAGCTGTATTCCGACAATGTAGATAAAGTCAACTTGAGGCAGTAAACAAATCACTAAGGTCATGACCAAGGGCCACCTAAGATAATTTTGGATTGCTATCTGCACTTAAGCTTAAGGACTATATCTTTCATATAGGCCAAATAATATAGCACCATTGATGAACATCAATTTTTTCAATATAATTCTTCAAGCAAGATTCTGATTTGAAGAGTTGACTAATGATATCTTTTCAGACACCTAATCTACTAGTGACTTTGACAAGGTGACTTTTATTTGTGTAAATTAAATTTAAAAAAGAAGTGCATAGATAGAATAGTATCGTTGAATAGTTCAAAATATTCAGCCAAAGGCTATCCAATATTTTACTGCAATACCTTTGAATGCATGACTGATTATGTGCTACTTCATAGCCACTTTCAAATCTTTTTTCCTTCCATCTTCAGTTGTATTCATTCTCCTTTCAAAACCACCGTTAAGTATACTTTCCCAGACAGCTCATGCTACAGTATACACAAGATATACATTTAAAGTACATATAAGACGTGTATACAGTAGAAAGTACATCTATACGGTTTATGTATACAAACCAGCTACATTGTATCTACCAAGTGTATAAAACATATGCGAATTTTCTCCTACCACATGTATACTGTATACATAAACAGTTTACATGTTACAGTTTATATAACATATACGTGTGACCAATATTCCATATAGTCTTATAAAAATATTGATTTCATAGTAATGAAAGGGAAACTTAGCAGTTAAATTTTGGTTAATGAATTATTACTTCCAATTATATGTTGGCAGAGTATGATGAAAAAAAATATTCAAGGGATGGCAGTATATTATCTCCATATCTGTTCACATAATATCTTCTAAAGTTACTTCAATACTTTCTTATATAGTTCCTTTATAAACACCTGGCATAATTTTTACTTATATACTTTTCCCTTCTTTTCTGAGAAGAAAACTATGCATTGGAAAAGTGAAACCTCAGCCAAAACAACACCAAATCTATTCCTCAGTACCTATTTCATCTAAACAATGTGACATGCACATTTGAGGCATAAAAGCTCTTTAGTTATCATTCTAAACTAAACATGGGGTCAGTAAATAATTAAGTCAATGATTAATTTTTCAACATTATGAAGACTTTATTCAGATATTCAGAATGACTGAACTCTTCTGAGAATGGCATTTTGCCTTTCCCCCCTTCAGTTCTATTTTTGGAAAACTGGAACCATTCCCCCATTGACCTTTTGACTGTAATTAAATCAGTCGGTGGATTTTTCATGGCCAGTAACTTGGCCTGCATTGAATCTGTAAAGTAAGACATTATGGTAATTAGACACTGGTCTTTAAGACAGTTGCATATACATGCCCTTCCACCACCTGAAGGTCCATGGGGAAGGTTTTGTATCATTATCTAATAAATTCAGTAATGAGACATTCATGTATATTTCCCTTTTTAAAAATTTTTAAGAAATTGAAAGATTAAAGACGTTGATGGAGAAGATAAAACAAGTGAAAAATTGGTAACAGAAGCAACGGCACTATATGAAATCCAAATATGAAGGTATAAAACAGGAAAAGTAATGATATATCTTTTAATTAAAGGAATTTTTAATTACTAATTTAAATTAAACAATACATGAAATTTAATTACATAGGGGAAGAAGTTATGTTAAGTATATGAGGAAAAATACCGTATCCTAATCCCATATCGTATCCCCTAATGTTGCCTCTTACAATTTCCTTCATCCCAATGGCTATTGCTGAAAGACTCCCTGCCACACACCTCTGTGGTGGCTCACAGTTTTATATAGATGTAAATGCATCAAATCATCCACTCCATTTCTCATTTACCTCCTTCAATAAGATCTCCATGTAATTGCAATAATTTTAAATAATATGGATTCATTACAATTCAGATTGCTCTGTCTTATATATCCTAGTTCTACTACATGAAATGAAAAGTGCTTAACATATCTAGCACTTGGCATACGATTTGAGGGAAAAGTTCCTCAAATGACTGGCGTTCTCCAGAGTGTCCCTTCATGCAGAATTGAACAGCAAGTTCATCAGATAAGATTGCAGCCAACATGCTGTTGATGGCTTTCTTTGCCATACATTTTTGCTGCTTTTCCGTGGCATCACCAAACATGGGCAAAAGTGCCCTGTTCTGAAGATATCTTTTCTGTGGAAAAATAGGAGACGTTAAATTAGCACATCATACTCCCATGTTTTGAATGCACTATTTACATGAATGAATTTAGAATATGTAAAATACTTTAAGTCTTCACAAAAGAAGATGTTATACAAATATCATACCATATAGAAACTGAATTGTTTGTTGGTTTTCAAGTCACTTTCAAATGACTTAACCTCTTCTCCACTTTCCAGAGGTAGTTTGTGAATATCCTCATAATTAATACCATTCATGGATTCCTCGCCTTGCAAAAGAATCAAGCCTTTCTTTGAGGTCTTTCAGATCGACTCTTAATGTGGCTTTAATCTCCCCTATCTCCTTCAATATGTGTTGAAGAATACCTGCAAACATTTAATGTATTCCATATAATATCACGTTACCAGGCACCTCAATTTATGACAACATAATAAATACTAATTGTAAATGATACTTAAGATGACCGTTAAAGCTCATATAAATTTAAATTCTTTGCAACCTATATGCTGTCTATTTACTTTAGTATAAGTATATATAATCAGGACTGGCCATAACATAATGGCACATGAATCCTTTCATATTCTCTTCAAAATTATCAGCACTGCACAGAGAAGTTAATCTTGACCCACATGCTGTACATTGCATTGTCAAATGTTCATCAGAGACTTCCAGAGACAGAAATCCTGGGGAACATTGGAGACGTATAACATATATTTCAACAATGAAAAGGAAGTACAAAGTAAATAAGGAATACTGAGGTTAAAACAATATTCATCATCTTACCAGCAGTTTCTACAGCCAGAGGTATAGGGCTTAGACTACAATAAAAACAGCTAACAGAAGAATCACTATTAGAAATGCATTACTGGATACTCATGGTATTGCTTACCTTTTTGGATACATCACTGCATGAAGCTTGGCTAGCTTGATTACAGTCAGTTGCACCTTGAGTTTTGGGTTTCTTTACTAATGTGGGAAGATCATCCATTAACTGATCATAATCATCTACATCTGATGATTCGAGATCAGTTAATGGCTCACCAGGGTAATGATATTTAGTTGCAGTTCTGCATCTTTATTTTGCCATTCTCTCTTTAAGAATGATTCTAGGGACTCTGGGTCAGAGTCCTCACAGATACTGGTATAGTCACTTCTGCAATAATACTCTGCCACCTAGTGTTTGCTTACAGATACTACCACTATAGCGATAAAACAAATTCTACAATACAGATACAGTATGCCTTGTATAAATTCTACGATGCATATACAGTATACATTAACTGTTGGCACTATGCTTTGGATATACAGTATATGCAAGGTAGATGTATACAGAGAGTAAACAGTAGAAATGTTTACAGTAGAAGCAACGTTGACTCCATGTATTTGTATAT
Organism: Sympetrum striolatum; assembly: GCA_947579665.1. Lineage (NCBI taxonomy): Eukaryota > Metazoa > Arthropoda > Insecta > Odonata > Libellulidae > Sympetrum > Sympetrum striolatum. The sequence goes on along the minus strand of OX388352.1, from coordinate 39,273,081 downwards.
GGTTTTCTCTGTGCTATCTGGGTTGGAACCTTTTAGTAAGTATTTCTTTCACAAACCATTTTGTTTTACTTGAACAGAATAAATGAAATCAGATGTAAAGAGTTAATGCTTTATCAGCATTATACGCAAGTTACAAAAATATTCTGGACCTTTTGATTAGTATGCCTGTAAGTAATTGATAAAAACAAACTTGCACATTAGAAGCATAAGAGTCAGGAAATCACTGCTTTCCTAAAGGCAATTCAGTACTTATTTTCTCCTATAATTCATATGATGTAAACTTATACATTTTGATTTATGTCTATTAAAAATCTCAGCTAGTTTTGTTTTATTCCTTTCCCCCCCCCCCCCAACTAAACTTATTCATCAATTTGATGAACACATAACTTTCTCAAATATAAAATTTAACTTTAAATCTAAATATATAAAGTGATTAATGTAAGACTAATAATGTTTCTTTCATATTGACAAAAAGAGCACTGCCACTCATTCTGTTGTTAGCAACCCCCAGATTGGTTTGTAGCAAGTCTCCACTGATTTCTTTGGACCATTCTTTTCAATTCTACATAGTTTGTCTAGTTAATGCCTTCCATTATTTGAATTATGTACTGAAACCTGATTCTTCTCCAGTGGTTTTCTCTTGCCCATTCCTTCCAAATTAGTGTTTACCCTGGTGTCTCAAAATATGACAAACCAGTTGGTTGCTTCTGGGGTTTGTTAAAGTCTTATACATATTTCATTCTTTACCTACCCATTAAAGTACTTTTTTGTTGTACCGGTTGTATCTTCTGCAAATGTAGTTTCCCCGAATTTAATTGTGACTATCATTTCATTTTTGGTGCAAAAGTCAATTAGACAGTCATCTATTTCATTTCTTATTCCTACTAAGTATAGGGTTGCCACATTTTCTAACTGAAAATAAGGGAGACTCTGAAAATTGCTACCATGCTATACGAAGTAGGATGTAACACTATACTATCGGATGCTTACTATATAATTCAAATTTTAGCTTTGATGTGTGCAATGGGATTTTAATCCTCATACACTTGAAATACAAAACACACTTGAATGCACAGACATGGTTACAAATATTTACAATTGGATTTACACTCTGAAAGAAACTTAACATCTTATTTATTATATTTGAAAAATTCTCTACAGCCCAAATTGAAATAAGTTATAATTTGCAGCTCAGCTTTAATGAATTCAACAGAACTTCTGTTTCTCATAACATTCCATTTTTTTTTTCAAAATTGAAAACACTCTCTCTGCGTAGGCATTTGATCCTGGGAACAAACAACACGCAGGATTTTTTGCAAATTCTGTACACCTAATCCTTTGCATTTGGAATCACAAAATGCAGATACCAATTTCTCACAAGCAGTACCAGCAAAATTGACTAGGGGAAGGTCGGGTAAGATGACGAATTCGCTATTTCCTCCACCTTGCCACAGGTAGAAGAAATTGCCCAGGTACTTAAGGTACTCCTGGAGTCAAGCTACATACCTATCTTGTCAAATTGCAATTCTGATTTCCCTGTGAGAAGTACTCGACCAATATCTGATTAGTGAGCTTGTTGATATAATTTTTTGACCAGACAACTTAAGGAATTACAATTGTACGGTAAGTTATTTTAACTCTTGCGTAAAATATTCTTCAAGTACAATTCAAAACTCAAACAATCATAGCAAATATACGTTTTTTACGATGATGTAGGAACTGGTAGATCATTTTTAAACAAAAATGTCAAGGTGGGGTAAGATGACGAGGATTTCACAACTTCGTCAAAAGCTTGCCTGACTGGCTTTTTGACTACCTACGAACCATAATAGCTTTAAATGCATATTTAATAACGGTAATACTTTCACATTTACGGTACTCCTGTAATAGAAGCCACCGGAAAGAAGAAGCAAGAAATAGAATTGATAGAACGAAAACGACAGGAAAAATTAAGAAGGAAAGCTGTAACTGTGGCGAAAAAAGCCATCTCCTCTAAAGTAGCAAGTAGACCTAAAAAAGGAAAAACTACAAAAAAAGCAAGGAAAACTACAACGCGTCGACTGAAATTATTGTACTCAGAAGAGTCGTCACTGGGAGGAGTTCCTTATGTTCAAACCGCCGGCGACGTTGACAGGAATAGTTTAGTGGAAGATTATCGCGTCCAATCGCGTCCTACCGCGTCTATGGGCCCGGCATGCGTTCCTTCTGGGATTGCCGCGAGATCGCGGAGTCGATCCCCGAACTCGAGCACTCCCTCCCAGGGTCTTTGGACGCAACCTAGGATTTTATTAATCCTAACCGCGAATGTCTCTGTTAGGTGAGAAAACCGTTCCGTCTTCTGGCCTTCCCACGTATTAATATCACTGGGGAGTGAATTCAGAAACTTAAGGTCGCTCCCCGTTACTTTTAATTTTAACACAAGCAGAAGGCTTTCATTGTTCCATTTCCCTAATTTCGCGGCCGCTTCCATCGCAAAATGAAAATCGTCAACACTGCCTTTCTCACTGAATTCTCATCTCCGGAAAATGGATTAATTAAATAAATTTGCCCCATGACATTGGGAGTTGCTGCAACCGCGGCGGGGTTCACTTGAGTTGTTGCCATTTTTAAGCTAATTGTTCGCTTGCACACGACACGACAACAAAAACAAACGGAAAAATTCGAAACGTTTTTATTCCTCCTTTATCTATTGTAAAATAGGTGATCTTTTCCGCCCTGATGGGACATAGTCGAAAACACTTCGACTGTTTTGGAAAGACCTTATACGCGAAAACCGGAAAAAGAAAGAGAAAGTACGTTTCTGCGGTGGCTGCAGTCTCTCTCGTCCGCGTCCGTTCATCTCCCGATGATTGTAGTACAATTCGATAATTTACACCGAGATTTACAAAATATACAAAAGAAAAATCCCTAACCCTGCCCCTGGGCACTACAAGTATGTGCTGTCTTAAAATAGTCTGGAAAGAAACCTTGTTCAAGGGATTTGTTAAATAGAATGAATCACGGGTACAACAAAGTATTACGACATTTCCAAACAAGCAAAGGAGAAAAGTTGTCAGGACCTGGACTTTTATGAATATCAAGAGAATTGAGTTTAACCATAATCTCATTAGTAGAAATTTTCATATTGTTGATATCAATAGGGGAGTTAAAATCGTAGTGGGTCATAACATCTGGAGTATGGTTGGTATTGACTCGTGAAAAGTAATCAGCAAACAAACTACAAATATACAGTCTGCTGTTTTGATGGATGCCATTGTAATGCATTTTATTGGGAATTTTATTAGAGCTACGTGAATTATTAACATGCGACCAGAATTCCTTTGGGTTCACATGAATGTTATTTTGAACTGGATTCAAGTAATTAACATAGCATGACCGAGTAAGAATCTTACAACTGGCTCAAAGATTGGAGATCATTGAATAGTCTCTATGATTGCAAAATTTAGTATGGCTTAATTCCTTCTGGTGCTGTAATATTAAATATTTATGATGATAACAGGATCTGAAAATTTTTTTAACCTGTTATTTACTTAAAAACTTAAATGTGGCGCTATTTTGCGATGAATTTCCAAATTGATTTAAGATTCATTGAAGTATAGTGTTATTTATTGACCAAATGGTAATTTAATTATGTTTTTTCTAATGAGCAAAATGGACTTGTTACATAATCATGATCATTGATGAATAGAAATTTTCGTAGCTATACAAATTAATTATGAAGCTGATTGTAAGAAACTGATGATGATAATAATAACGATATTTTATTAACTCTGTATTGACACAGATTAAATTATATGAAGCAGGTCAATTTTAACAAGAACAAAAGAATAGTACAGAATGAAATTAAGAGAATTAAATACAGTAAGAAAAAAATAAGATTATACTATATAAATAAAAATTGTAAAAATGGCAAAATATAAGGCGCTCATAGGTGAGATAAGAAAAATGTAAAATATCAAAAGGCTATTATCACTCAGTAATTCATTATAGCTATATTATGTTTTTCCAGTAAGAAATTTGTCAAATATATTTTTTTTAATTTAGAGATATATCTGATTTAATATTTGCTGTCAATATGTTGAAGATTGAGGTGGCTGAATGATGAAAATTTGTGTTTAAGATTCTGAAGATGATTGCGCTCTTTGAAGCGGGTGTTGTGATGGTGGAAATAATAATAATAATAATATTTTATTTAACACATACAGGATAAATTCTCACATGTATTGTATTAGATAAACAATAAATTAATAATAAGTACAATAAACAGTGAGTGAACATGCAAAAAGAAAAGAAGTACAAAATGATAAAGATGATGAAATTAAAGGCGAAGTAGAAAACGGGTGAAAGAACAAAATAGAGGGAAGAAAAATAATTCTTAAATTAATTAATTTATCTTTTAAAAATAATTAATAATCAAAAATAATAATTAATAATAAGAAAGAAGAATTCGTAAGGAAAGATACAGGATATTCTTTAGAAACAGACCACAGTTCAGGATATACATTGCAGGTAGAGAACGATTTTCTGGGGATCAAAAATGAGGCTTCCCATGAATAAAATAGTCATTTTATTTCCATAGTTAAATTGATTTAAGTATTTCGTAAGATTTTATGAACTGTTTTCTCCGAGCATGTACTATTTTATGTCTGCAATAGCTATTCTCGGTAGCATCCCCTCTTTCAGACCTTTACCCGACCTCGAGCGAAACTTTATTTTTATGGTGGTTTTAAAGATATGCACCAGCGCACAGGTTAGCACATTGTAGGCCAGCAACCTTGACTGCGCCATGAAGTGGCAAAATAGTAAGGCTTTTTTTGAATTTGCTGGTTCAGTGAAATGTCATACCGAAGCTCATTTACAGTGGGATGATGACCGGTTTTGAAACATAGGACAATGGGTTCATGTCTATGTCATGATATCTGATTATGATATTTCTTTTAACATTAGCAGGCATAAATGAAATCTCAGCATTCGACATCGAGGTCTACCCTTGTATGACACTCCAGTTTGCAAACTCGAGCTTATGATGGTCTTCCTCTGATTATAGTTAAGTTCAGTTACTTCTTTGATTGAGGATTGTTAATCCTCAATCAAAATAAAAGTCTTCGAAGAAATTTCAGCTCCAGCTGGTTTCGTCATTAATTAATAGTAGAGTAATTACGACGACTCCTTTTCTTATAGTTTTTATGGACGCGATCCTATACATTTAGTGAGTAGGAGCAATTGCGAATTAATTAATGGGATTAAAAGCAAATTACAAATGGATGGTTTAAAATTTTGCGTACAGGAGGGTCTAGAGTGTAGACCATAGGTTCCCAAAGTGATCCATAGAGATTTGTAGGGGTCCATGTCAGAGAGCAAAAAACGGAATTCCGAGATTTTTTAAGCGTTTTAGTGTTTACAGAAGCAAATGATATCATTTTAAAATATGATTTAATCAAATGGAAAGCAAATCTTAATTTTAACAGAAAAATTCAACATTAGGCAGGCTGAGGGTCCACGGAAAACTAAAAGGGATCCTCGGTAAAATTGTTTGGGTCTATGGTCTAGACCTTTGGAGGCTTCGTTAAAAGGTGGGCCAAGAGACGAAGGTGAATTTTTATTTGCAAAGAAAGTGAGTTTTCCGGGTCAGAGTCGTGTAAAAAATCGACACATAGGAAGTATTTGTTCTGTACAGATGACTTTCTCACTATCAGCGTTGATATTGATGATTGACTTCGGGGAAATACGAATACGGGACGATTCTGTCTCGGGTATTATCATCACACTCAAAGAAATCACTACTAATTTCCCAGGAGCAATCGACTACTAAATCGTTTTGAAGCATAATTCATTTGCCTCCAATACGAAGACGAAGTATTACGATTCAGGAAGAATCGGAGCACGAATAATCGAACATCGTGACGAGGAAAAGATACTATCATGCAGAGGGACGAGGACTATATTGCGATGAAGCGTAATTTTTCAGTTTCCAGAAGTTGTTCGGGATAGACAACATTAAGGATATACGATTGCTAAATACACAGGGTGATACCAACAGGTGGGATGTAAACAAATCCCTAGGTTAGATGCCGGTAATGTAACAAGAAATTTACTGTAAAGAGACTTTGTTGGGAGAACAGTGTTGGGGATATTAACACATTAAGATGTCGATGTATGCCTTTAAATCTAAAAACGAAAAATGATATTTAGGGCCTAGGATAAAAGGCTGCTGTTATAAGAAGACTTTAATAAAGAACTATCCCACAACATAGTATAAATATTGACTTTGGTTGTATTCTCTTTTATAAGCGTCACATCACTTAAGTATAAATACCCCACCCCAATTCCCCCACCCTCAATTCTTTTCATCCCCTGAAGATGGTAATTTAGTATCCGAAATGCGTTTTGGGAAGAGATCATTGCAAGGGACAGCCACGGGTAACCCTGACCCCCGATGGTTAAAATTTCCAATGGTAAGTTTACATGTACACAGCAGCCTTTTATAGCTTTTCAACTTTAATACGCCTGGAAGTGCTGGGATGCGCAACATTTCCATTTACGTGGAGAAAAGCTTCTACACGCCGTTACATGGAGTCACACTCAAATGCATCGTTTAATGAGTCATCTCATTTGAATAATACCAGGGTTTCGCTAAGAAGGAATTTGTGTTGAAATTTTGGCGTAAAAATGTTCAATTTCATAAGTTGAGCAATCTATCGCATTTTTATGGATAATTGACGGAGAATTGATAAGTGGAGATGCCTCATTAGTAGAATTAGAAGGCGACAAGTGTTGCGGTTGAAAAAGTATGAAATCTTCAATTAGAACCACATGAGCTATTATAGAAAAACTTTCCGTGTTTAAGAAAATACATTTTCTCCTTTTGGAAATGTTCCTTTCGATCTGGAGATAGTGAAGAGAAGCTTCGTTACGCATATATAGTGGGAATAAAGGATTTCGTAAGAAAACGCTTTGGAGATATTTCAAATGGTAAAAAAATCCAAGAGAACACTTAAGATCAGCTGAATACATATAACACTGCCAGCAGGCAAGAGGGAGAGTTACGGGTTTCAAAGAATAATCCATTAAATGATTTGATGCAATAATCCTCATTTTGATTTTTATGGAAATGTACGAAGACATAAAAGAAAATATAATACGAGCAAATATTTGATAAAATACCTAATTTTTAAGAAGTTTCAATGTTACAGTTCCATTCATTTATGGTTGGTAAATTGGTTCATAAAAAATAGCATATGAAAATCCTAGTTTAAACAACACGTCATACATATGCATTTCCATGCAGACCGTAAAATTTCCAAAAAGTATTATCTATAAATAATGCAGCCTCCTCACTACCCTTTCTTTCTCTCTTCATTTTCAGGTTCATCTCACCCTCTTTCTGCTGGGATAAATTTAAAAAAGTCGACGGACGCCGCTGGCTGACCTTTATTTATTATTTTTTAAAATTTTTTTCTTTGACGAATATTAAGTTGTAGGAAATTTCATTATATCTGTGATTTTTAGTACTCAAGTTTTTCTTTCCCCCTTCTCATTTTTCTATAAATTTATTGATTAATGTATACATTATATGTTATTTATAATTGTCAACATCATACTGTTATTTTTAACTGTGTTTTCGTGTTTTTTTTCACCCCCCTTCTCTGTGAGTGTTTCCCGCAACGTGGGTTTTTTCTTTGCCAACCTTCAGTTGCGAAGATTTTTCCCCACACTCTACTCTGTCTTATTGTTTTAATTTAATTTATACTTGTTCATGTTCATACTCTGACGACATACGAGGTTAGATGGAAGAGAGGCCCACTTGGGCCTAACCTCGTCAATAAAGGGTCAAACTATCTAACTAACTAACTTTCCCATCTCAGCAGAGTTGTTACGGGATATACAGGGTGAGGCATCATAACTTCCTTATTTCGCATTTAAAAGCATTTAAAAAAAGGAAGCTATGTTGCCGCACCCTATACTATGACTGATAATAGTTTACACTCGATATCAGTATATTTGACCTATCGGAAAACTGATCCTGGTTGCAGACAATATCATATAATACCGTAAATAATGACGTAGCATTCCTCATAGCTGAATAGCCTGAATTTAGATTTACTCATAGCCTGAATTTAGATTTAGTTTAACTCAGCAAAACAAATTTATTTCGCTAAATTCGGAGCGTGAAAGAGCAGTTTTAATATATTAGAGGTTATTGACATATTTTACAAACTGGTAATTGCAATCTTAAGCTATACTTATACAAAAGGTTTCTCTCAGAATCGGCTCCCAGGTTAATAGCACCACTTTCCTCCCCCAGTCTCTTATAAATAAGATGCATTACATTTTTAGCTAAAAACTCGATTTATATAAAAAGGATGCGAGTTTAAATACAATAATTCATCGAAAGACAATGTTTGCAACCCGGATGGTTCATAAAGCGATCACCGATTTAAGATGTATTTTTTGTGAAATAAGTTGTTCTCAAGCCCAAAAATAGAAGAAAATTATATAAAATTTTACGAATATTATTAATATAAATGCTATAAAAATACCTTAAATATCTAGTATTATGTCTCTCTAATTCATCGAAAGATATTGAATAACTTGCCTGACATGTCCTTGTCAGCAACGGGCAACGGCACCTTTCTGAAACTTTCTTGATCGAGTGAAGGCCAGAACCGCGTTCGCCCGCAATATTCGGCTAATAAGAATGGAATCGTCAATAGCAAATTTGGAACAGAATATTTCTATTAAAAATTTATGTCAGGGACACTTCAACTTTCCTGTATATTTAGCTAATCGGAGTTCGAGTTAAAGTGCAGTGTCATCGTGAATAGGTCTATGTCTATGTCTATGTCTATGTAAGAACCCTGCAAGCCGCCTTTCGGCGTGTGGCAGGGGGTGCAAGCACCTTGACTCTATTTTCCTAAACGGTTGCTTTCGCGTATACTTCGCGGAAAAAATGAATTTTTGAAACGATTCGTTTTAGCATCTATTTCCCTAATCTTTCGGGCAGTATCAGCACGGCCCATATAACAGGGGGGTCGCATTATATCGGTTACATCATCTGAAAACGTAATTTCTCTGAACTTATTTAATAAATTTATCCTTTGAATTTTTCTTCTATCTTCTAATGATTCCCATCCCGCGTCCTGTAACATCTGAGTGACACTCGCTGTTTTATCGTAGCAATTCTTTACAAATCGTATCGCCTTTCGTTGTACTTTTTCTAAATCCCGAATATGACATTTCTCGGCGGGGTCCCATACACTACATGCATACTCAAGGTGAGGCCTAACTAGCGCTAAGTAACATCGCTCGCGAACCTTTTCTTCGCTCCTACCGACTATTCTTTTAACGAAGCCGAGTTTCTTAAGTGCTTTTCCACATATATTTCGGATGTGGGCACTCCATGATAGATTATTCGTGAGAGTTACTCCAAGATACTTTACCGATTCTACTGTCATTAGGTTTACCCCTCGGAGGCTATAAGAATAATCATTTATTATAGATTTACTTTCGAAGAAGTTAACTACAGAACACTTTTCTACATTAAGCTCTAATTGCCAATCATCGCACCAGTTCATAATTCTATCTAAGTCGTTCGAAAGGGTTAATCTATCCTCTGAACTAACTATTTCCCTGTAAATGACTGTGTCGTCTGCGAATATCCTAACATTGCTTTCAATGTGATTGCTGAGGTCGTTGATGTATACTAAAAATAACAACGGTCCAATTACACTGCCCTGAGGGACGCCCGAGGTCACCTTAACCAAGTTGGAACTAATACCATCGAGTACTACTCGTTGCTCTCTATCGGTGAGAAAGTCTTTTATCCAATTAATAACTTGTGCATTGATACCCGCAACTTCTAATTTGTACAGCAATTTATGATGAGGTACCTTATCGAAAGCCTTCCGAAAATCTAAAAATATCGCATCGACTTGCTTATGTTTTTCAGCAGAGTTTAGAACATCGTGTACTAATAAAGCCAGCTGAGACTCGCAAGAACGAGTCTTACGAAAACCGTGTTGATTCCTAATTATGAAATTGGACGTTTCAAGAAAACCCATTAAAGAGCTAGCTATTATATGTTCCATAATTTTACCGCTCAGTGATGTTAAAGATATAGGCCTGTAATTAGCTGGATCGTCCTTAGAGCCACTTTTAAATATTGGCGTGACATTCGCAATTTTCCAATCTTTCGGGACCTTTCCTTCGCTCATACTCTTGTCAAATATAACTTTAAGAAAAGGTGCTACGCTCTCCGCAACTTCCTTGAACACTCGAGCCGGTATGTCTTCAGGACCCGGAGCTTTATTCGGTTTAATCTGTTGCAATAGTTTAATGATGCCGTCTTCTCTGAAGGTGATTTTCGACATTGATTCAGGTTTATCAACATTCGGGAGAGTATTTGATGTATCGTCAGACGTGAAAACGCTTCGAAAAAAATCATTCAAGATATTAGCTTTGCCTTTAGCATCGTTTACTATATTACCGTAAGTATCCTTTAATGAACCAACAGTTTGCTCTTTACCTTGGACCTCACGAACGTACGACCAAAACGCTTTTGGGTCCTCTTCCAAGTGTTCGCATAAAATCTTCTTTTTATATTGACGGAGGGCATCTCGCATAATTCGTTTAGTTTCCGACTTTGCTTCCTTATGTTCGCTCTCTACTCGATCTATGTTGATACTATTCGGTTGCCTCGCAGCGGCTTTTAATTTGGAATGCAAACGCCTCTGTTTCTTTAGTGCTCTCCTAGTCTCCTTATTATACCATCTAGGTTCATTAATTTGATTTGAAAGTTTTGAGGGTACAAATTTATCCATTAGGTCACGCATTGTTCTTACAAAGAGATTCCACGTGTCCTCGGTATTTAAACATATCGCGCGCGTTTTATACTCCAGAAATTCGTACATGAGTTTACTACGATATCCTTCGAAATCGGCTCGCGGGTAAAGATAAACTCTGCGCTTAGGTTTTCTGTGCTTTACCAAGTTAAGGTTGAAATCTATAATTATGGCTTTGTGATCGGATATTCCATCGCAAACAGATGTGTTAGATACTCGTTCGGGGGTGTTCGTAAGAAAAAGATCTAAAATGGTTAATTCCCTGGTAGGCTTTTTGACTAGCTGGTGTAATGAATTTTTTTGTATTATATTTAACAAGGTCCTACAAGAGTCATTGTCCCGAGCTCTTTTCTTGACTACGTGCTTTTGCCAATCGATGTCTGGAAGATTAAAATCTCCTCCAATTATCATTATGCTATTGTTGTTTTTACGCGAGTAAAAATTTATTTCATCGTTTAGGTTACGCAAAACATGACGCGAAGAGTTGGGCGGCCGGTAAAAAGCACATACATGTAGATTGGGTTTATTTGGCTGACTAATGGTACACCATACGCTCTCGATGCAACTGTTAGGATACGTATGTGGACTACTCGTAGGTGACTCTCAATCTGCGCCTATTTGAACAACGCGATTCCATTTTAACGTTGGATGTTATAAATATGCAAACACTAATAATTCCAAGCCACCGGTCTCTCTCTTATGTGCTTGACTAATCCCGTAACAACATTTTGAAGAAACAGAAATAACAGAATGCAAACAGTGATTCGTCGAGTTTTATGTCATTCTCTTGTAACATTTCATTAGCTAGCCTAAAACATTTCTTGTTGCATGCAATTATTCAATCCCGATCGAGAGGTAGTAATACTAAAATGAATTCAAGGAATTCATTCAACGTCAACGTTATACCTATAATAATTATATTTTTTTCGTTCTTACTGTTGTATTGTGATGAATGGAGCCTTTCTCATTTTTCGTTAGGTAAACGATAGAGGAAACTGTTTTATTTATTTCCGTCTCATTCCTGTTTATAACTCTTATGAAAAGTTTATCATGGAGTACTCACATCTGCAATATATGTGAAAAAACGCTTAAGAAACTCGGCTTCGCTAAGAGAATAGTCGGTAGGAGCGAAGAAAAAGTTCGCGAGCGATGTTATTTAGTTTAAGTTAGGCCTCACCTTGCGTATGCATGTAGTGCATGGGACCCTGCCGACAAATGTCATATTCGATAGTCAGAAAAGGTGCAATGAAAAGCGTTACTATATATAAAGAAGTGCTACGATAAAACAGGGTTACTCAGATTGCACAGGACGCGGAGTTGGAATCATTAGAAGATAGAAGACTAATTCATTGGATGAGTTTATTAATAAGTTCAGAAGAAGTAAGTTCTCAGAATATGTAACCGATATAATTCGACCTCTCTGTTATACAGGCCGTTCTAATTCTGCGAGAAAGATCAGGGAAATAGATGCTAGAACGAATAGTTTCAAGAATTCTTTTTTTTCCGAGAAAGCAATCGATTAGAGTTAATGTCACACTCTACCAAACGCTAAAAGGCGGCTTGCAGGGACCTTACATAGGCATAAACTGTGGTACTGTAAACGTCATCTTCGCTGAAAATGACATTAATTCTGAAAGCTCATTATTGGATACCAAAAGAATATTTACCTGCAGGGACAATATGCAATATACTAGTGTGATATTTTCTTTTGGTACTCTGGTAGCGTACTTTCTCAGCTGGAAAGCAATATCACTCCTCACTCCTTGCCTAATAAACCTCGATCCTTCTCCAAGGCTCTTGATTACTAATGATTGAGAGATTGAGGTTCAAAAGACCTTCTGGCTGAATACTTCGAAAACAGATTTCTATCAATGGAATAACAACGTGTTTCTCGAGATGTCAAATTTGTAAAATTATTTTCCCATAACTTACATTACATAAACCTCAATTTCCGGGTACACGGCCGTCATTTACCATCTGCAAAAGCGAAATATGATTTTCTTCAGTAAGAACGAGTTTCATTCTTACTTTCGAAAATCTGTCGAAGAAAAAATATCGCGCAATGATGCAGGTAGGTCTTATCTAAAGTGGAGGTTGCGGTTTTGAAAAATTCGATAAAGACAAAATTGCGAAAGAGAAGAAATTAGGATAATAGGAAAAGCAAGGCTCGGTTTCAATTCTTGTGGAAATGGACCCTAGATGAATTTTCTTTAATATTAGTCAGAGCTAGAAAAGAGACAAATATAGCAAATTCCTTTGGACGAGAAATTTCACGAGGTGAATCACAGGATAAAAAGTAAAACAAAATATTTTTTAAATTTTTAGTTGTCAAACTAGCGAGGGCTAGTTTGACAACTGCTACATACACCCTATCATATACCCTATCAAACAGTGGACTAGAATGTCGAGGTAAATTGACGAAAAGTCAAAATAAACTCCGAAAATTAAAATATTAACACCAGTATTAATTATATTGACAAACTTGCGATGATGTGGTAAGACTTCAAAGAAGTTTGGAAGGTGGTGAATGTAAGAATTGTATTAACTGAAGCTTCTCTACAAACAATCGATCTGTCACAATCATGTGTGTGTGTGTGTTATTTTGATAAATCCGTCTGGACAATGCACATTGCACTCAACAAACTGCGCGAGAGTCACATGCGATCCGGTCGGGTTTCCCAAATCATTGTATACGACATGTACCATCATCATACCAGAAACCATCTCATCAAATTTACAGAGGTTCTTAATCAAAAGTTAAGAATGAAAGGCAGCAATTAAAAATACCTTCCTCGAAAACCATTTTCTGCTTCCGAAAAATTGTGATATATTACATTCATTAATGAATATTCTTCGTATGTTATTAATATAATATCCATTTCCCCCAGTTTTTTTTTGGGGGAAATGGATGTTATCCTTAGTCTTTATCTTTTGTTCACGATTATTTTTTTGGTATATTCATGCAGCCCTTCTCTTGCGAGTTGTGCACGCCTGTTCTGCAACTTTCACCGTTCCGGCGTATGATTACATTTCGTCTGCGTTTATCCGCTTCAATTTTCAAAAAAGAAAGCGCAATTTCTCGATCTTTATTCGCGAAAGGGCAAACTGCGTTGCCGCAAAATAAAAGCGTGATTGCATTGGAAATGAGTGGAACACGTAAAAGATAAAGCTGCAAAAGACGAGCTCTACCTGTATCTTTATTATGGCTAAATATGCTATCTCAAACAGAAACCTGCGATGATTGAAGCGACTGAATTCAGCAATGATATGTTCCGTCATTACTGAATTGGAAAGTTTCCGGATAACCAAGTGGGAAGCGCTTTCGGCATTGGTGAAAGCGGTCCTAGGTTCGATTATAGGTGGGAGCCCATTTTGCGAAATGATCTAAACTGTTGAAGCACATTTAAAAATGCCGAAGCATCTTCGACAACACTTGAAGAGTTAACTTGGAAAGTGGTCTTAAAAAAAGACTCAATCAGAATAGTCTATAATTAGAGCCGTAGTTTATTAACTTATATCCTCTTATAAGGTCGCTTCTTGAATTTTTTTCTGAAAGAAAAACCTCGGAACATTTATTGCATAAATGAAAATGCTACGAGCTTGATCACGATCCATGAGGCCACCTGGCTTTTTTGCCGCTAATGACTGAATGTAATTTGGAGTTACGAAATTGTACCCAAAACACCTGCACCTTACGAATAGACGAATATGCATCGCTTTCAAGACCACATCTTTTATGCGTTCTCTTTCGACACAAGCAAAAACTGAAGACTCATACTTATTACACTTTCCATTCGGCCATTATTTTCGGATGGGATTTGTTCGTCCGAAGCACTCCCTCCCCAATTCAATGACTCGACACATTAATTCATTTATGTTTCCCAATGTAGCTCGACTTAAGGCAGAGAAAGTGGTTACAAAATACAAAAGACGTATATAAAGGGAAAAATCTCAAGTCGACCTCGTGGAGGCGATCAACGCATTAAACTGTAGCAGCCCATGCTGCATCCTGACCGCGAAACTTGGTCGTGAGATAGATTTGATATATTTCGAGCATCGGTAAAAGCTGTTTTGGTTTATTGCCTATAATGTTTATATTGCGTATAATGTTTACATTGCCTCTCTTGGAGAGACTTTGCTGAATACAGCAAATCATTTTTGGTGGAGAAAATTTCGCGTCTCTGAATAGATGCTGCTTAAAAGGCTCAAACATATTCTACGCGGTTTGCTTGCTTTTGCCAACTGCGCCATGAAACCTCTTAACAGTTTAGCATTCGACCTCATGGCTCAAAAACGCAATTTACATTCCGAATAGAATACAATGAGGAGTTTCCCCACTGACAATGGATTGCGTCAGATCAATGGATACACCGAAAGAAACACTTATGTAAATTCATGTCCTAATCAACCTCTTTGCGGCACAATAAAGAGTTCCTTTTTCCAACTTCTTCCACTGCAACTCACCTCACTTCCGTCTCCATTTATTTCAATACATTACAAAGTCGAACGTACCCTTTACAGTTATGCCTTTAAAGAGGAACGCCTAACATCAAACTACTTAACTCAATGTTTTCTCACGATTATTGGAGCGAAATTGAGTCATTTGTGAGATTATAAGGAACTAGCTGAAGTCCCCGTTGGTTCTCAATGAGGCATTAAGATGAATTTTACGTGTATTTTTTATGGAAATATATCCGAGCTACCTTAGTTGAAACCCTGAAAAATTATTGAATAAAAATTTGACAATAATTCCTTCCTGACCCAAGAGAACACTTATTCTAAAATCGGCAAAAGGTGTGGACTCCCATCGATGACACGCACACAAACCCACAGAATTTCTGCTTTATATATAGACAAGACTTCCCTTATCAGCGAGCTGGTTATCTACCCTTCCTGACTGTAATTACGTATCTGCAATTGCTGGTTACCTTTTTACAGAAAATATCTGTGTCCATGTAATGTATCATCCTCTTTAATCATCAACTTTATGGGCCTAAAGTCCTCGAGCATTTTTACGGGATAACACATGAGCTCGGATAAAACAATGGGATCAATCGTCAGGGGGATGAGTTGTTTACATCCTCGAATTTTCACAAATTGTTCGTAAATTTTACCGATATTCTCGCAAATTCGAATCGAAAGTAAGATTCCACGAATAAAATAAAAATCTTCATTTGATTTTCTTTCTTTCGGTGTTAGTCTCGTAACGTGTAATATTCCTTCTAATTTAATTTTGCAAAATAAATAAACCCTGCATGCGATGAAAATGAGTTTTACGTGTATTCCTTATGGAAATCTATCTGCGCGATCTGGGTTTAAACCCCGTACAATTATCGAATAAAAAGGCGACAGTGATTACTTCAAAGTCGCAGAGGACACGCATATAAAGTTTGAAGCAAATCGCACGAACGGTGGGCCTCCAATCTAAGACAAAAACACCCACAGAATTTCGATTTTACATATATATAGATAATTATGGATACATGCTTACAAAGCATCTATGAGTGTAAACATTTAATATACCACAGGATTTCAAGAAAGAAAGATTTAGCGCTTCTACGAAACCATGGTCATCGTTTTTTAATCCTGTGGTTTAGAAAAAGTTTACCCCCATGGAGTTTTTGTATGCTAATAATCACCACCAAGGTTCTTCTGACCCTGTGTCAAATAATGACCCACTGCACTTCTTACCCCAAAAGGTTTCATCTCCAATTTTGAGAGAGATTGATAGTTACGTTTTATGCTTTATGGGTAGAATTCTATAAATACCGGTTCAATATTCATGGAAGAATCAGAGGAGAGGTTAAGAACGAGGAATGTTACAGGATATATCTCCCGACAAGGTAAAATAAACAGGACAGACTCAGGCAGGTAGGTGCTAACAAACAAATTGATAATAAAAACCGTTTAATACACCACAGAATTAATACATACACGGCCTAGGTTTCGCAGCGAAGCTGCATTATCAGGACTTGATTATGTAAAATCCTAATGATGAAGGTGAAAAAAAACTGATGATGTAGCTTCTCTATGAAACCTAGGTCGTGTGTGTAAAACTTCTGTGGTAAAGTAATCGTTTTTATTATCAATTTGAAGGTAAAATATTTACATCACCCAGCTCGCAGTGCTGTTCTCAACAGAAAATATCGTGCGAAACTGGTCTTGGTTAGGATGGATCAGTACTTTCCTTACCAACACATCAGAAGTAAAGATTCGGGATAAGCATAAAACAGATCCGCTTATGCGGCATAGATAATCTCATGCTATTACAAGCGTCATGGCAACCCTTTATTAATGATTAGCATTACATATCTCTGAGAGTGTTTTCAAGTAATCTTCAATTTATACAATACTTTTTATTTAATAAAGATGTACTTCACATGTATAAGCCTGCTTACTCAAATTATTGTAAGATTCCTCTAAAATATTTTATTTATATTTAAAGTATTGCTACAAAGTACTTGATTCAATTCGACTAGGAATTAGAAATCGAAGCCTTGTAAATGTCACTTGGGTATTTTTTTTAAATTACGTAATTGCAATTAAGCTTTGAATAACGTTCTGAACACACGCACAATTTGTTATTCTTTCGTAGATAATCAGCATAAGGGATACGATTGCATGGTAGATATTCCAGTTTTTAAATAACGCTCTGAAATCATGCTTAAAAATAATGATAGAGATACGTGTAAATTAGTGAAATCGCTAAAATTGTACCGGAAGTAATTGATCCATAATAGATGTATACATTTAATTGACTGGTAAGGGTAGATTTTTATGATATTAGTAACAGATAATTTTTTGCTATTCTCGCATCAACTTAAATTTCATAATTAATGAATAAGAATTGTCGTAAAATTGAAGCGGAAAATATGAAACGCAAGGAAAGGTTGGAAAGTTGGTCATTCAAATCCGCATCAACGCAATTGAGACAAGCATTGCGTAAGAGAGTAATAACCAAACCAAGGAGAAAAAACAGGAATAAAATTCTATGAACTATCCCACTTGAAGGTATATCGATACAAAAATCCAATCTTTAATTCATTGTAAACTCGGAGATTTCAGCGAAAATAGATCCGAATGTGCCGATTCTCTCTTTTCTTAATAGACATTCAGTCACAACGCGTTTTGCATAAAGATGCCCCCAATTAAAATAGAAAACCGCGGGAACAACGACGCAAAAAGGAATGGGCGAGCGTTTTCCTATCTGATCACCGAAGTAACCTTACCCTGATAACTGCGCGCCTTGTCAGGGTAAAAAGATCCTCGTATGTGCTCATCCGGTTGAAACGAAATATTCGCGTCGGGCTATCAGCCCCGGACTTGCCCAACATCTCCTTAAGGAGCCCGCCGAGAATCACGCTCGAGATTGCTCCTTTCCCATAGCCCAAACACCCAAACCGGTTCATCCTACCTGACTTCCTCATTACACCCGAAGAAAACAGCGTCATTTCCCTCTCTTCCGCTGCATCTTCTTGACACGCTGGCATCTGCGCCCTCTACAGTCTTCCCGTCTTAAGGTCATCACTTTCTTCGTTCAAACTCCATTCTTCAGTCATTCCCCCCCCCCTCCCCTTTCTTGACCCATCTCAAGCCATTTTAAGGTCCACGGAGGGATACGGGCGCTGCCAGTTGCCTTCGAGAGGTGGTCCGAGTAAGTTCCGCGCGAGGCTCTCGAGTTAGCACTGGATTTTTGTATTCGAGGTGCTCGCTGTCCATAAGGTGTACGATGGCTCAGAACGATATGTCGGAGCTTTTTCGGTCAACAGAGGAGCAGGTTGAGCCGGTCCCCGCGGCAGTGAAAGGTAAGTCTCCGATGTTTCACAACGCTAAATTCTTCCCGTTACCGGAAGAAAGTTTTCGGCTGTTTGTTCAATTCCGACTTCCCGCTATGGATTTTGAAATACGCGGGGCTGTGCACTTAGTGAAGTGAAATAAATTGCCTTGTTTACATATCGGTGTGGTGACCGGTGCGGTGAGTTGGCACAAACATATTTTACTAATATTCTTTTAACTATCGGCGAGCTTTCTTTGAAAAAATGAATGAGCTCTGAAAAGGTTAAAGGTTTTACCGGAGAAGTGGGAGGTACTGCGGGAGGTGACAGTGAATCGTTTAGCGCGTGAATGAGTTCTGCTAATATCCTCGTTTCAGTCGTTCGTCAGTGAATTCTTTTTATTTTTCCCACAACATTATAGCCTCCCTAACAAAATGCACCATTTTCGTCACTCCTACGCAAAGTGATATGGATTTAAATGTTCCAATAGCTTCCATTCATGTAAAAAATATCCGAGTTGTACGGAGTAATTCCTGAGGAACGTAAATTCTAACCGGAAGAATAGATTTCTCCCATGGCCAAGCTTTTAACGAACGATTACCGATATCTTGAAAGCGCTTTTTCCCATATGCTGTTTAAGCTTCGTGCATGGTTCTGGTCGATGACACACATGCAATATGCTTGATTACGCAGAGCAGAGCACGAGATAGTAGCAAGGCAACGTGAATGTGCATGCATTACCATTCTTACTCTTGGCAGGCAGACGGAACGGATATTTTCGAGTATTTAATTACTCACTTATACTCTCATTGCTCGCCGCTTTACATACAAATCGCTCTGTACGTGGTTCAATATTACGAAATGTCACGGGAGAGGTATGCTAATGCTGACGAAACACCGAGTATTCGTGTAATGTGAAGTATTCCAAATCATTCACTCGAAATATTTCGACATAGACATGAGGGTAACTTAGTTTCACTTATCCTCATAAATCTAGTCGAAAAAATTCTCGCTATTCCTCAGGAGTCACTCTCCTTCCAATCCACCTAAAAACGGGACGCGCTTCAGATAAACTCTCTCCAGACCTCATCCGTCTTGATGGAATGATGAAATTTTTCAAAATTAATTTCAAATGATTGATCTACTCAAAATTTATGAAATGATATAATTAGTTGTGCATAGTCTTCAAAATTTCCTTGGTATAATACCTTACATTTTTTCATTCCCCCATAATTACGTATCTCCCAGCGACCGTTTATCAAAATTGAGTCGAAAGTGGAAGTAGTAGTGGGGGGAATTAGATGCGCTACACAACACTCGGCGGCATGAAGAAATTCTGTGCATGCTTCCATAAAAACTTCAACCTTGATTGCAAAAGATTACTCATTATTTCTGTTTTTCGTCCGTAATAATTTCACTTGCAATTGGGTGGTAGAATTTTCTATATTACGTAATTTACAGATAATTTCATCATCTTGGATACCAAAACAAGTACCCAACAAGTATCAGTATTACCTCCGAAAACGCGTTGTTTAGAGGAAGAGTTCCTTTTCTTGGATTAATTTTGTTTATTACTCTACCTCGAATCACCACTTTTTTCCCTAGATATATGCAATTCATCAAGGGCTGCTTAAATCGGCACATCGTTTTATTATTTGCCTTAAATGCAAATTGACTGATGGATAATATTCGATTCTCACTGATAAACACCCATGTCCATAAATATGTATTCTTTCTCGTATTTCCTCTGATAAATAATACTCATTTGTTTGTTGCTACTTTCTAAAAGTGATTCCACACTGAGCCCGTGTACAAATTGTACACGGGTTCCCACCAGGAATCGAATCCGAGACCGCTTTCACTAAAGCCGAAAGCGCAGCCCACTTGATATCCGGAAGCCCATGATACTCACTTGCTACAAATATCAAGCAAATCCCTCCAACTTAGTGAAATTTTCACAGAATATTCTAATACTTTATCACCTGTAAGAAGAATGGGTCAAGGACGGGCTGCAAGCTTAAGGAGAACTGTCGAAAATATTGTGAACTGATGTTCCTCGTTAATTTGAGAACAATGTAATGTTCAAATTCCGCATTATATATTCTCTATATGCTGCGAACTACTTCCTTGGTTAATGAGCACTTGGAATAAAATGGTAAAATTTTAATTCTTGTTTTATTCTGTTTCAATTCGAATTTAGACAAAAACTAAAAAGTTTGCCGTCGAATTAAATTTGTGGGTGAGCAATGCCTGAAATGACAACTCGGACCAGCTGTTCTCTAAAAAATCTAGAATACAAACATTCGTGCGTTTAAAAACAAAAAAGAAGCATGTCAGCATCAAATGTTTAGGCGAATTCTCTCGGAATGGATTCTTTTCGTCTCAGGTGAGATAGGCGACAGATACCCTTCGCTCTTTAACTTAAAGAGAAAGGAAGAGTGGAAGGATGTGAAATTCGGCTTTTGGGTTAGTGGAAGTAGGTTTGCTAATTTACGACTTGTATCTTCGAGGCAAAAGAAAACAAAGCCATTAATAGGATGGCGATTCCACGTTGGAGGGGAAAAGAAAACCCCGATGCATATTCTCACCCAATTTTTGAACGGTACAATCGGAATTACCGTTTCAAAAGTCTGCATTGTTGATTGAGCAAGAGAGAGAGAGAGAGAGAGAGAGGGTCCCAATGAGAAGATTGCCTTTGAATGGAAGAAAGCCATTTGACATTAGCGATCGGGTTTCGAAAGAAATTTCGTTACGATGAGAACCTCATTGCACTTTCATAATGAAATTGTTGCGGCTGTCTACAGTTGAATTTTTTCTCGGGATCGAAATGAGTGTGGAGTTCTTACATTAACAATGGAGAGCATTTTTTCCCTGGAATAATGCAATGTGAAATGGTTAGGCCGCGTATGAAACCATTTGATCGTGCTTAAGAAGCGTTTTGCCTATATTAAAATGTTTCGATATCTGAATTTTATACGAATATGACTTAAATTTGAAATAAAACCAAAAGAAAATATTTACCATTTTCTTTTCACTCTACTTACTACTATGTATCTGTAGATTTTTCACACCCCTCTTCTTAAGAATGTTTTTCTACAGTGGAAATGTTTTCCTAACCTCTTAGCTTAGGTTTGTTTTAATCCACATAGTACTTTTCTTCTGTGTACTTTTCCAATCTATCTCTCTCTTCCGTATCTAACATGACAATGAGTTAGATGTAAGAGGAGACTTTGAAATCTCAATCTCGCCCTGAATCGAGTCCTTTTATTATTATTAACATCATTACTTGATAAAAGAAGCCGTAAAGCAACTTGCATGAGTCAGTTCGATCCAAGAAGTGAAATAAAGCCGCTCTGAACTTCAGAAAACGTCGCGTCTAGCCTGATGGTTGGAGATTTCCCACCTATATCCCATGCAATAGACTGATAAGTCGATTCCTCATTACCCATTCTATATTATCAAAAAAGGAGGGTTGAGGACTGAGAGACAGTCTTCCATCCTTAGCTGCACTGCATGATTTCCGGGCAGGTAAAACTATCAATTGCTTAAATCGAATTTAAGAATGGGCTCCGTAGTTGGAGAAAGATTGCTGAAAGTCTGGTACTCCTCGTAAGTCCACTTCTGGTTCATTATGGAACATAATGAATGATTTCACTCACCTAAATAAAATCTCGTAGACATCATTCAAGGATACCGTATAGAATCGTCGCAATTAATTCTCTGAAAAATGCCAGTGGTACGTCTGCGTATAAAATACTCTTCAAGTCATTGGTGATGATAGACCTGCTGACCGTGGCGCCAAAAATATGTTGACTATTCTTTTGGAAAAGGTCAAGGTGTTCCTGTTTTTTCTAACATTGCCTGACTGAAAACGCTATGTGCTTTGTCATCCTCTTAATCCAACACCGATGCAAGTCAGTCAAAATTATCGTAGGTGGATCTATCTCAATTTTGTTAAGAATCCCTGGCATTCCTCAGTACTTACGGGGATTCCATCTTACCATGTTCGTATCACTGAAACCATTGGAAGTATCGATTTTCATATATATGCCCAAGAAAGAAACACCAATGTCAGTGATTAAGTAAGGAAGGTGCTATTATGTTTTTGATTGCTTTTATTCTCTGTTTGCCGTTATTTCATTGTTTGTTCCGCAATAAATCTGATGTTACTCTATCTGATGTCCGAAGTGCCCGTAAAATTATTAACATATAGTACGAGCACCATTTACTTCTACGTAGAACCCCTGATGTTGCATACGTTAAGGAACAAATATTGTCCTGAAGAAATACATATAGTTGTTATTAATATATATACATACCCAATTAACTTCGCCATCATCTTCCGTGATAAAAATTCTATCCGGCCAAGCAGCGTTTTTTCAACTCTCATACAACTAGGATATAGCCCATGACCATGGCCTTGACATCCAGTTGTTACATCGAATATTTCTCATTGACCCTTTATGACCTACGGTGATATACTAGAAGACCAATTCTCTTATTTTGATATCCTTATTCGATATATTTCTCATATCCTTAAACTAATAGAATCATAGTTGCAAGGTGAGATAGTTTGACTACAAAGTATGCGGATTATTATCGTACGGCTCTTCGTTTCGATCATTCACTCGAAGGAAGTAAATTTATGATCGGATCTCCTCTTACGTCAACAAAAATTAATTTAATAAAGTTTACATAGTTTATTTCAAGGATTTTATGTTTTTATTCATAGTTATTAGATCTTTAAAATTATGTAATTAAAATGTACGCCAGGGGACAATAAAGTATCGGAGAAGTTCTAGAGTACAATATCAGGGACACATTAAGACGATTATGATTTTCTTCATTAATCTCTGCGGTTGCGGAAATGCGCTCCCCTTCTCGTGTGGGCGTTTTCCCTTATCGCGGATTTTTCTCCGTAGACCTTCAGTTGAGGAGTTTTTTCCCACAATCCAAATCTTTTATATATAATTTATATGTACTTATCATTAGTATAACTCTGAGTATGCTGTTGTTATTAAAAGTGTAAACTTCTCTTTTTGTCTATCTTGTTTGCATTTAGATAAGTTTTCTAGTCGTAAGTTAATTTTAGATTATAATTTTGAATTAATTTTGTATGGGGGGAATGGGGGGAAGAGAAGCCTTACCGGCCTAATCCCACCACAAGGGTTAAATAATAAATACTGATCTCATTTTGTTCTATAGTCCAAAAGACTCAAGAAAAGTTCTATATAGGAGCATTACTGATCTATTGGTCCTTGTAGATGTAATTTTTGTTTTCGATATTTCGTTAAACTCAGTTTTTATGATTGTTTTCTCCATCATTTTACTGAGCAGCGTTGATTCGCGATATTCTGATCAATCATATTCTCCTACAAAATGCTAGCAAAGTTCAAAGAGTATAAAATAGACACCTTATAAAAAATGTTCCATTTTTGACAGAACCACAGACACAGTACGGCTCAGTCTTTAAAACCTTGCAAATTTATAATACTTCACAGAACTCTTTTTCAGCAAAAACTCTCTCATCTTCGAGACTCCGCGAAACGCTAGGTGCACGGAATAAAGTTTATACGCTGTATCATACGCTGTATCATAAGGTGAACGTAATCTACCCTCTCCGCCCTTTAGAATAGGTGTTTTGCAATGTCCATGAGCGCAAACCATTTCAGAAAAGGATTTTTCCGCATTAGCTTTTATGATTGTGGCTCGCCCCAAAAATTACAGTATCTTTCAGAATCTCGGAACCCGTTACTCATATCTACTCGAACTGCATTCCACTGTTACCTTCAATTTCTCAACGTTATGTCAATTGGTGGACGGTGAGATACTTCATGTCCTTCCGTGATACATTTTGTGCCCTTTTCTTATTTACATCGCCCATCATGGTAAATTGCTCTTTATTATAGGGTCGTTAGAGAGCACATAGCAAAGCAAGACATCATGTGCCAATGAGTCAAAGCGCGTTGCGAAAATTTTCGACGAAATCTCAGCTGAAGTGTTATTAGGGTGGTAACATTGCAGTTTTCCTTACTCCCCTTACTTAATCGAGCTGTAATTTGTTCTCAATAAGATGTTTATTATTTTGGAACAAAAAATATAGAATAAGGGGGAAGGAATTCCATGTTAAGGCGTGCATCGGGGAAACCAAAGGATAAGCGAGTGCGAAAAGAGTCCTTATCCCGTCGATTATCTTCACATTGGCTCGTTCTTAAGGTTTTACGAAAAAGTTCTCAGTTAACGGCTCGTGCAATGTCACCTAATTGTATAAGTGTTTTATCTTTTCCCAACTCATGGACAAAATGCCTTAAAACAGTATTATTTTAACTCTATGTAGACATATAACGTGAATGAATTTAAATTTTGGGAAATAGAAATTCTTACAGAATTTCGATAACTATTTGAACCTTGGTTGCACAGCCAATATTAACAACGTCACTACATCTATATAAAGTGTAAATGCAAATTTTACATATTTCACGGACAGTTTCCCGCTGTTTTTTCCCACAAACGAATTTGTCTACATAAGACTACTAAAGTGATTTGTCTACATATAAAACATTTTATTCTATTGATTATTTTTCGAGAGGATATTTGAAAAGAAAAAGTCATGCCTAGAAGAAGCCATTAAAGTTTAAACTTCCACTTCACAATCTGCATTCCATTTTGTCGCTTACCCTATTCTACTCTGGATAAGTGCAATAATCTTATTGAAATATAAAGTTAACATTCACTTGCGTTTTATCACATGTTCTTGTCCTTTCATTTTACTCGGAAAGCTTACGTAAAAACGTTCCGGGGCGTCAATCGACTGTTCTAATATTAACGCATGAGATAATTATACTTGCAGTTTTGCGGATGAAACGCCAAGTCATCATGAAACTGTACATTTATTCGTGACGGGAAATAATTTGTTGATGGATTGCCCTTAACTCTTTAGCTGTATTACCCTATTTTTTAAACTTAATAAATTTATGAATACACTAAGTCATATCGTAAAAATGCAGAGTATGACGTTGTGTTCACTCTTTTGTAGATGGAAATACAATTCTACATTCATCACATCCATTCTAATACGAGATATATAAGAATAAAAATGTATCAACTTAAGAAAATATTTGGAAACTTAATTCAAGTTATGATATATTTAGGAAGTACTTTAATCTATGGATTTATCGAAGTTTATCGTCGAAATGTGACATTAGATAAGCATTCCGTAAAGGGCGTCGTAAAATGATGTTGCCTTTCCGCAATGGCAGATATAAATATACTTACTTGTGCGATCGAAGCTAGACATCGATAAAGAGCGATTTAGCAAAGCGAGTAAGACGAGAACCGCGAACACACATTTCACAGTGGTCCTTCTTGATAAAATGATGATTATCGAAGGAAAGGGTCAAAATACTTTGCGCATAAGGGCGTGCACCCAGGAAAAATCCCAAGGAAAAACGGACTTGAAAAAAGTCTGACAGGCCGGGATTATCTTTACGATACGATATATTACGATTTCAAATATTTATGCATACGCTTGAAGAACTTTCATCGTCTCATTATTTTGAATAAAAATTTTTCATGTTTTTGTTTACGAATACACGAGGGTAGAATTGACTAGACATCAGAACCGACCCACTAACAATATCAACAAAATCCCGTAGACCTTCTTTCAAATAATTACTTCAAGGTTTAGATAATTAAGGAAGAGAGTACATAGATCTCCATACGCTTCCGAAGTTTTCTAGCCCAATATACCAGTATGTGTGTCCATCTAACGGCAAAAAGTATTATGTCCTTTGTCACTGATTCCTTAGGTCAGGAATGACGAACATTTATTCGGAAAAGTGCCATATTTGATGAGATAAAGGAATTCCGTACACATTTGGTGACAGCGTGAGCTGCTGACATCATCAACGGTATTACGTCAATGAATGGCTTAAATGTTGTTACCAACAAAAGTCATCGTTAGCTGACGGAATCCACAGTGATTTAATTTGAAGATTAATTTTTACGCGGAAAACACGTGGCGAATATAGCGCAGTTCCGCGTGCCAAAAAATTTCTCACGCGTGCCACTTAAGATGCGTGTGACAGGTTCTCCAGCACCGTCTTAGGTCTTTTCTCTACCTGTATACGCTGTATTGGGAGAGACAGAGTCTCATGAATGGCACTGGTGATAAAAAACTGAGGATCTTAAATCCTTAAAAATATATTGTCGGACTTCGCAAAAGTCGAAATCAAAGGGATCTAAAAGATTCGACTTCCAAAGTTTTCGAGGAAAGCGTAATCAAAGGCAATGTCTTTTCGGCTTAATCATAATAACCGTTCACTATACTGTCGTTTTATACCAGTGGTTCTTAACTTTTCTTAACAGTCAGCACCCCATTGAAACTGAAAAAAAATCTTGCAGCCCCTTGAATGTGCGTCCTTATCTTTTATATTTAAAAATACAATTATCGCGAGATAATTCATTTATTGCGTAAAAAATTAAAACATTTATAATACATACTATATTGTTATTACACATAAAGCAATAACTACATTTGTAATGGTTGCGTTGTTTCTAATAAACCTTAAGGTCGTAATTTTCAATAGTAATTTAGAATTTTCTCTATCGCCCCTAGGGGTGTCCGCAGCCGGTTAAGAACCATTGCTATATAGGGATATATAAAGAAGATATTAACTGCGTACGCGCACGTTTTCTCGGTTTTCCGAAACACTTATTATGAAATGTAGCCCCAAAATAATAACCCAAAGGCCTTGGAAAATTCGACTACGGGGCGTTGGAGCTGAAAAGTCTTCGAGTTAAAGAAGTCTAAAATACATTGGTCTTATTCGAATTTGACTGGGAACTGACGAGTAATTCGACTTAAGGAGGTCCGATTGTATTTACCAAAGCATAAAAAGTGAGAACATAATCAGTGTGAAACATTCGATTTTTCAGTGACAATAGTATCGTAATTAAATGAGAGATCGATGTATATCAAAATGCCTTTCAAAAGCTTCTTGATGATTCAATTCCTTCGTTTTATGAGAACTCTAATATGGATACATTCAGGGTCGTTTTTAGGCATACGCGGTCACGTAGGGCCCCGTCAACTTAGGGGCCCCGCCGCCAAGCAGCAAAAAGGACATAAAACCTTTCAATAATTAAAATTTTTATTTAATAAATAAAATTAAAAGCATAATAAATTCAACTTCCGTACCATGTTATGATATTTTAACGCTATATTTCGTTAGACTCACATGTAACGAATTTAAAACGAAGTGGTTCTTCAACTATCATTGGAACGGTGCAATCATTGCACTGCAGCCTGGCACTGGGGACTATAGGGCCCTATATAATAACGTTGCGTTGGGCCCCCAAAATTATAAGAACGGGCCTGGATACATTTTCCCCGAATGAGCATAACTTTAATTCTTTAACCTACATTTTATGCGGGCCGCTTACTGTGTAGGCTCGATACTTTTTCACTTTGACAAAAAGGACTAAACGTGCCCAAAACATTCCTTTTTCAGCTATTAAATGTAACAGATTTTACGTATAAATTGCAAGAATATCGAAGCTTCTTTCCTTTATCTTAAATTTTAATTTATAATGCATAAATTTGTATATTTATGGACTTTATAATATTTTTATATCATGAAATCACAATCCAAAATATCAATTTACCAAAAATAGTTTTAATAAATTATAAGATATATATTTTAGTACTCATGTCTACCAATTACTATTTTAGGATCCTTTCCAAAATGGCTAAAAGGTTCCTTAGTCAGATTAGGTCCAGGAAAATTTGACTTGGGAAAATCCGAAGAATTTGTTATGAACCATTGGTTTGATGGTTACGCTGTTCTCTACAAGTTTGATATCCAAGATGGAAAGGTTAGTATTAACAAAACATAAATTAAATTGATTATTAGCTCTTATACCATTTATTGGTATTACAAGTAAACTATAGAACTACCATTATAGAACTTCATAGTAGAGAGCCTGTGTGAACATTTTTGCGCATCCCCTCCTCGGTGGAGTATACCCCCACTCGCGCGAACTCCTTACCTCCTGTACCCACGATTCGACCTTTACTTCCACCTGCCTGCAAGCTATCTCTAATTGTTCTCTTGTTCTTCTTTAAAGTATGCCATTAGTACTCCTAAAATTTTTTAGTTGAGAGAATTGAGAGTTAACTCTGCTATACATAGAAGAGACTCACAGCATGAGAAAGGGGAGAAGGGATACAGCAGGTGGTGGTATTTGGAGGTGGGGTAGGTTATCGATGAATATGCGGATGATACACATGCTTGAATTTTGAGAAGAGAAAATGTCTCTGCTGCAGCTGGGATACCATCCCAGATCTTCCACTTGCCGGGCGGATGCTTTAACCAATTAAGCTACCGCGACAATACATTCTCTCCTTCAATTTCTGATGCAATGATGGGATATGGTGTGCTGTGGTTAGGTTGTCGATGTGGGGTAGGTTGTCGATGATCTGCCTGCTGGTACCTTTACTATGCGGTAATATTATAGGTCTAACTTTTTGTTCATCTAGAGGAAGATATATATAAGAGCATTTTTCATCCCAGTCTTGTGTACATTATCTCAATTGAATCTGACTAATAGTAATTTTGTGGATGGAATTGAATTAATGGCTTTATGAAAAATATATTGACCTCCCACCAATCATCATGATCACATGCCCATAAGCTATATCTTTAAGTTTTGTACAAAGATTGAGATTTTAAAATGTTTCTTGATAACATGGAAAAAGCTTAAATAAAATTATGTTGATTAATAGAGTCCATGAAAATGTTATTCCTCAATTTATGGAACCTTGTAATGTAATATCTTAAATGTATAATATATTTAAAGTGATGGTCCTGCAATCCCCCTTCCTTCTCCCTTTCTGAGAATAGCCACTATTAAAAGTTAAAGAGGTCCCCGAAGATTCCCTTCCCCTAGAAATAGAAGTTTGTAATTCTCCCTTCCCAAGAGGTTTATTTAATGGCCAAAAGACAAAATATAAAAAAACGAACTTGTAAAACACTCACACAAATTGAGAAGGAAAACAAAATAATTGTAGCAGTATTCTTTTTGAAACCAACTGATAACAAATGGCAAGGATATCACTATGTAATAAAAATTCTACCTCTGTTGAATGGTCAAATTAAACCTCTCAAATAGGAACATTTGGAAGCTAAATCAGCAAACATTTAATTCTATTTACATAATATACCTAAGATCTAAAACTTCAACAAAATGGTGCCTCATGAAATTATTTATTTAGAATCTAATGAAATAAATTTCTAATCCCAAGGAAAATATTGTTCTATCTATTGTTAAAAATATTTTACAGTACTTAAACATCATAATTTTCCCTAAGTACAGAAGCTTTGGGAATAGGTTTTGTTATCATAGATTATCTCAATTAGATAAAAATTCATTGGTAAAGGAACACACAAAACACACCTTGGGTATAGATGAATTCAAATCCAGAAGATTTGAATATCCAAGTAGTCAGAATTCTGGCAGTAATTTTTATTAAAATGCATGTTTGATCCTAGAAATAAATTATTTATGTTGATTCTTTTGATTTTCTCTCGTCCTGAAAGGAGGTTCTTTATCCAAATGAAAATATTGTTTCAATCTGTTTGATACATGAGGTAGTCAGCAGTCTCTTTAGCTAATCCCTGTTCCAGTTGATTCCCTGTTGAAATTGTCTACATTTGGCAAGCAGCAATAGTACAGTCATGATATTAAATAAATAGAAAGATTGGAAAAATTAGAGACGAAGGAAAATATTTTATGAAAAAATAAAGAAATTGCCTGAATATGTATGTACCATGGGACCAGATAATACTTCTACTGAAACTGACCTGTACAAAGAAATAAACCACTTATATGCAAATATATGAATTGAAATTTTGCTTAATGAAATTTCTAGCCATATTACAAAATCTGGAGTTACAATAATTATTATAACTTCATTGGTAAATACTATATATCATCTGTAGCTGCATGTAAGAGGTATCTATTCTATTTATCTATCTAGCTGTATCAATAAAGAGAATAAGATATTATTTGCTGTAAGAGTGGATCATAATGGAATAACAAGTTTTGATGTCTAAAATTACCTTAACATATGTAGCTGAAAAGATTAGTTGTATAAAAATAGGACTCATTTTAATTTTTTGGAGGGTATGGGTGCATAATTGCTAACAGTCATAACCAATTACATTTATAATTTATCTAAATTATCTCTTCTATGTTTTCAGCTAAAAATCAAGTATTGCATTTATTCACTAAAACAGAGCTTTTTAATTTCATTCAACCAAATCAGGTCAAGTTTTCAAAAAAGTTTCTTCAATCAGAAGCTTACAAAAAGGCAATATGTGTTGGTCGACCAGTTTTCACAGAATTTGCCACCAGATCATATCCAGACCCATGCAAGAATATTTTTTCAAGAATGATGTCAAGCCTCGTAAGTATTTTAAGATGTATTCATGTTTCAATTTAGATATTGATTTAGATTAAGTGAATGCTGAGGTGTGAAATTATGAAGTAAATTCTGTAAATGAGGGTTAGATTTATTCAATTCTTTTGCTATAAAATTGCTTTGCCCAAAAATTTGTAATTCAATCATTTTCAAAATAGAAATTAAAATTCTCAGAATAATTGAAAATATTTAGTACCGAATGACGATTTAGATTTATAAATATGAAGATTGCAGAAATTTCTTTCCATACTGGATGACAAGAATGAATCATTTAGCTTCACCATTTGAATAGACTCCTGGTTTATTCCTTCCATAATCTCAATTTGAATGTATGTATTCCAGATTCCAGATATGACAGACAATAATCTTATTGGATTATTTTCTTTGGAGGACAGTTTATATGTGACATCTGAAACCAATCTTTTATACAAAGTGAGACCAGAGGACCTAAATACTCTAGAAAAGGTATTTGTTAGCAATGTTAAGAGTTAACTTCTAACTCTTCTTAACAAAAGGTAAAACATAAAGATATTCCAATGTTAAAGAATTCATACTATTTGCAGTTATAGTTTGCAAATACACTTATGAAGAGATATATGATTAAGTTTGAAAAGAACTTAATTCTATGGAGAATGAATTTCCATGGAGATGTGATTTTAAATTCATTGACGTAAATGATTATATTTGGAATTCGCCTTTCTCGAAAGTTAAAAATGAACCTCACGTTCCATGGGTATTTTTTACAGAATTCTTATGTTCTCATGTCTTATTTTACCTCAAAATTTATTTATTGAGGTTCTATTGATAAAAATTCAAACATAACATTTTCAGATGACGAAAATATCATTTAAACAATATTAAAAAAAGTGAAAATAAGATCCTGATACTAACCATGAAATAGCAGAGAGAAAATTTCTTTTATTATTTTAGACACCTTGACTTGTTGCAAATGAATGATTTATTTTAACTCAAATTTTCTTAATTTAGGCTGATCTCAGCAAGTTAGTTGGGCTGAATATTGCAAGTTCCCACACAGTCAAGGATGAACGAGGCTTTAGCTATAGCATTGGCTCATCTTTAATTTCTGGAGTAAAACATCACATTGTAAAAATACCACCATCTTTGGTCGGCAATGCAGCTGACGGTTAGTAAATAGCGTGTATTAACATAAGAATTTTAGCCAATTCTTTCATAAGTACACACATACCCATAATATTTTTCATTATTTTCACGGAAACTATTGTAAATCAATAATACAGTTTTTAAATGGCCATTTATTAAAATGTATGACCATACATATAGATCATCAACAGAGTACAACTTAAGTTTTGAGTTTGCTGAAGTTGCATTAATTTTACAATGCTTCTTCAAATTCTCCAAATTGATATTAAAAAGTTGATTCATTATTTACTATAAGGAAGGTTAATAGTGAATTATTCCAAGCAAACTAAGGGCTTTATACATTAGAGCCATTTATTTATAATCTTATCTAGAAACAAAGATAATAATTGATATAAAAAATCCTTGCTTAATCTGACTTGGTTACCATAATTTGAGATAAAAATAGGAGACTCCCAAGCTAAACATATATCTTTTGCTCTGCTATAATTTCTAAGACTATCTTAAAATTTTGAATGAATGTTTCAATTATGCTACACTTGCATTAAAAGATTACTTACATGCTTTTACATTGAACAATTGAAATTACTTAATACCAGACATTTATACAGAAACAATAATTCAGAAACTCATATGAATTATCTTTTTTATTCAGCATGGAAAAATGCCAAAATAATTGCTACTGTACCATCCAGTGCGAAGACTTCATACAGCTATTATCACAGCTTTGGGATGTCCCAAAATTATTTTGTTCTCATTGAACAACCTATGTTTGTTAATGTCATGAAACTTCTTGCAATGCAAGTCAAAGGGAAATCATTAAGGGAGTGCATGGAGTGGCAGCCAAGTGAAATGGTAAGAGAATTCTTCAGTGAATCTCATTATGCAAAACTCTCTCATACATAAAACTCTTATTACAGGCATGAAAAAAACTTATGTTAATCTGGTAATAAGTTTGTATATAATTATTATCAATAGTAAAGGTGTTAATGTTGGTACTTACTACTAATATATTTTCTATCTTCCAGAATAAATTCACAGTTATTGACAAAAGTACTGGAAAAATAATTCCATATAGATATAAGTCATCAAACCCCTTCTTTGTGTTCCACCATATCAACACCTATGAAGAAGATGGCCATGTAAGTACATACTATACAAATATAATGATTCGTTAAAAGTTACCCATCAAGAGAATATGTAGATGTTTTATTTTACATATGTATACCCTCGTATAAGAAGCATTTTACCATGAAAATTTTGGATGAAAGTTAGTCTTCTAGTAATATATAGATTTTATTTGGTATATTTTGTGATAGATCAAGATTTTAAAATGCCTGTGAATATTGGTGTGCTCAGTATGAGCTTTTAGGGGATTCTCATGTACTTTCCTTTTAATTACTCCAATGGAAACCTATATGTAAAATTACATGTAACATTAAATTACTTATGAAAAGTAAAAATATTTTGATGAAGTAATAGTAGAATAACCTTGTTCTTTCCGAATATGCAGGTGTACACAGTGATCGGATATTTTTCATCTCCTTCTATTCTACATCCAAGATCTTTGCACCTAAAAACAGATAGATGACATAATTAAAGGAGAAAATTATTCTATTTCTACCAAATGTAGTTGATTGGAGATGCTTGACTTGATATCACTCATTGATAACAGTTTTGCAGAACCTAAAAATTTGAATATTATAACTCATAAAAATGTAGAAATTAAGATAAAAAGATACATGATGACATAATATTATTTGGTTAACTGATTTATGAATAATGTAGTTTATAAGATTTTACTGCTACTTTAAATGCTCCTATTTCACAGTTGGTGGTTGATGTAAATGCGTATGAAAGTCCGGAGATAATAGATAAAATGTACTTGCAAGCCCTAAGGATGTCCGAATTCACATGCTCTCACCCTGGTGGAGGAAGAAGATTTATTCTACCTCTCCCAAAAGAGGGAGAGACCATTGCAGTAAGTTGAAGATATTTGATACACTTGATATTCTTTTATCCAATTTTGGAGATATGTCTATTGTATCATCTACTTTGTAGCTGAGTAATTATTCTTTCTTTCCAAAATATTTCAGCACGTCAAAATTTCTGCAGTAACCTCTTAAATAGCATTTAACAAGACTCATACTTTCATCTTATAATTATTTTAAATTTATTAGTTTATATTTATCAAAGATTCTATCTATACAATGTTGCTACTATAACTTAGTATTGTTTATAAGAGGGAAATAAAATCGATACCATACCCCTAATACCAATAAGGATGGCCAAGGTCTGATCTTTATGATTTAAAAAACTGTTCTCATAAGTAATACTTAATAGGGTCAAATTTCAATTTTGCAATATCCTAGTGTAAGATTTTTCTTGCAAATAAAGATTCAACTCCTAATCATGAATTACTTACTCTTTTTTACACCTACTGCTAGTTTTTCAGCATTTTAACTATGCCCTTTTTCTGATGCATTCATTTAAAAGCTATTGAAGAGTATATAGTTCAAATACAAATACATAAATAGTCATGCTATAAAATTCTATATGGTGATGTTTTAAGACTTACTTCTGAATTAATTTAGATGTTTTAAAGGCTATAATGATGTTAGGTCCTCATTAATAAATAAAATATCTTATTTCTAATATCAAAAGGAAATCTAACTATCTATAATATTCATTGAGAGTTATATTCAAGTATCATGTTATTGTATTGACCAAAGGATGCAACTAGAAAATTAATGTCTTTTTTTCTTTCCTACAGGCACTTCAGTCAGGAAGCAATCTCATAAATCTTGAAGGAGCAAGTGCTAAAGCATATAAGACAGGGGACTCTATAACAGTATCTTGTGAACTTTTGTCTGAACCTGGATATGAGCTGCCAACCATAAATAAAAATTATTTTGCAAAGAAATATCGTTATTATTATGCCGTTGGTCTATTTGATTATGGTCCATATAGACACTCAGTAAGTTATAAAACAGATCTACTTTTGATGTTTATTTTCCTAAGAAATTCCTGGCTTAAATTTTGATTATTTATATTTCTAATGACATGGTACACTTACACAGTAAATGTCTCTCTTATATGCAGTATTTTACTTTTTCCAGATTGTAAAAGTTGATACCTCTACTGGTGAAATCATTGCATGGAAAGAAAATGATTACCAATATCCTGGAGAAGTTCAGTTTGTTCCAAGTCAAAACAAAGTTGGTGGTTCAGGCAGTAATGAACTGGATGAGGATGATGGTGTACTTCTTTCTTGTGTAACTGACATTAGGAAAGAAGAACCTGACTACCTACTTATCCTTAACGCAAAAGATCTGTCGGAGATTGCAAGAGCAGAAGTTATGGTCCATGTTCCAGCAGCTATACATGGAATTTTTATTTAAATTATGACATACTACACATGAAACATTTTTAATGCTTAGCTCTCAGTCTAGCAAACTTCATTTCAATACTTTCAAAGTTAATTGAACTTCTAAAAAGTTTTCATATTACAAGATCAAGTTACATGTTTAACCAATAATGCTACCAGTACATGATCTTACATAGCTCGATGTGAGTTGGGTACTTAATATTTGCTGGAATTATAGAGTAAGAAACTGAATATGTATCACATATAAGTCACACGACCATCATTAATGTGTATGTATATATAAGAGTGCATCGGTGAGTAAGTCAGAATTTGGTGAAAAAGTGTATAGCCCCCATTTGTAAATCATCCAAGAGTGTGAATAAAATAATCTCTTAATGCATAAAAAATAGTAAAATATCTCTTCATAGACATAGCTTGGTTCAGCCTTATTTAATAAAATTTCACCACTGATAATTTTAATAACAGTAGGGTGAACCTTGGCTTATTTAATCATTGGTGAGACATACAACCTTAATTCCACAATCTAAAATTTTGGATTTGTTGCGGATGAAAATTCAGGACTTAATAAAAAGTATGTAAGCTTTAAAAAAAAACAAGAAACTAATACTAAGCAATTGTACTCCTCCCCTTTTCATAATAATTGACATGTCTCATTGCTTTCCTAAGATGCTGATTGTTTTCCATGTTTCTTTGTTTATAAACAGATGAACCTGAACATATTTCATTTAAATAATTATGAACTATACTGATTGATTCAATATGGTCAAAATTATATATTATGTTTAGAAGGAAATTTTACATTAAAATATTAAGTTACAATACACCAATCATGAGATGTATTGGAACAATATAGGATAGGTTAGTTTTAGTATTAGAAGATTAAATACAGCTAATTTTCCTGAAGATATTTTTGAGAGCAGAAGGTTTAGTAAGACAAGAGACTTAAATAGCTATCATATTTGGGAGGAATTTTATCAATACAAAGAAACTTGAAATGATGATAATTATAAAACACATATTCTTTTTTAATACTATTTCCTGATTGTGCACATTTTGCTATTGTATCTACAGATTCCTTGATGAATGTATGTTTGGAAAATGGAATTTCCAATTGAATAGATAAAGAGAGAAGCTCCTGCAGATATTAATTCATTCATTCATGAGTGTTTTACCTTTGGGTAGGTTCATGCACACTCAAAAATCCATACTGAGTGCCATCTTCTTCATTTCCTTTTAATTAACCCCACCCCTTACATCATCCAACAACTTTTGTCTCTGCCATCCCCTCTGTTTTTTCCCCTGAATCCTCCCCTCAATTAGGTACATACAACCTTTACCAATCTCTCTCTCCTCAATATTTGACCCACCCTTTTCTTCCAACGATGCTTAATTACATCAATTAAAGCCCTCTCCACCCCAATCATTTCTAACATCTCCGTGTTTGTTTTCCTTTTAACCCAACTAACTTTTTCCATTCTACCCCATACCCACATCTTGAAGGCCTCCAAAAATTTAACTTCTTCCTTTCTTTTAGTCCACGTTCCTCACCCGTAGAGCAACACACTCCAGGCCAGGGATTTCACCAACCTTTTTCTGATTCCTTTGTCAAGACCATTGGCCATTGATTACCTTCGCTTCATAAAGGCTTCCTTGGTCAAGGCTATTCTTTTACGAACCTCATATTTACATCTTCCATCCCAAGAAAAAGTACACTACTCACAACAATTAAGTGGACACATAAAATTTTCGAAAAAAAAAAAAACATTTTAAAATGACCGTATCTCTGAGCTGGTAAGGTCTTTTTTTGGCCCCCGACCCATCAGAATGTTCATATTGATGTTTAATTTAAGATGCTTGCTTTAGATTGATGTTTTGACTTTTGAGGGAGCAATGGCGTTCCGTTAAAGGAAAAAAAACCTTTTTTCAGAAAAAAGTGTTTTCTTATCAAGCTTTACTGAGTTTGGAGAATTTCTGAGAAAAAATCAAAATACAGGAAAAGTTTAAGAATTTTTTCAACTTTAAAGTGCCTTTTTGAGATATTTCCTACGATATTTTGCAAGTGAGTTATGGCAAATTGAATGAGAACATAGCACAAAAAATTCGAATCGACGTCACCGGCTCCCCGTGTTATTGATACGAGGTTAAGCGCAAATTCAAGTACAAACATCCTTCTTTCTTGAAAAAAATTCATAATTCATTCATCGCAACTCCGTGCCTACTGAAACTTTAGTTTTTGAGTACCAATAATTCGGAAAAATTAGTGGATAGACATTTCGGCGTGAAAATTTCCCATAAACAGGTCCCTGGAATGGCCAATTGTGGGGATCTTAAGTACATTGAGCCCCGGTTCAAACGCGCTTTTTGTAGGAAAATCTCAAAAGAGCACTTTAAAGTTGAAAAAATTCTTAAACTTTTCCTGTATTTTAATTTTTTCTCAAAAATTCTCCAAACTCCGTACAGCTTGATAAGAAAACTTTTATCTCAAAAAAAGTTTTTTTCCTTTAACGGAACGCCATTGCTCCCTCAAAAGTTGAAACACTAATCTACAGCAAGCATCTTACATTAAACATCAATATGAACATTTTGATGGGTCGGGGGCCAAAAAAGTCCTTATCAGCTCAGAGATACCGTCATTTTAAAATGTTTTTTTTTTCGAAAATTTTAGTTGTCCCTTTAATTGTTGTGAGTAGTGTATTTCTCAAGTAAGAAAATTTATCCACCTGCTCTAGTATTTCCCCATCCACCCTAATAGTTATCTCGTAGCTTTCTTTCCCTTAGTGACCCTCAAAACTTCAGTTTTACTTACGTTAATTTTCATATCAAACTCCCTTGCATTATCGTTAAGAGCATTTACTAATGTTTGAACACCCCTTACGGAATCGCACAGAATAGCTTTATCGTCTGCATACTTTACAGACTTCACTATTAATATCCCACCAACCTTTACACCTTTATCTATTTCTTCCCAGGCTTCTTTCACCATTTCCTCCGCATATATATTAAAAAGCGTTGGTGACATAGGACACCCTTGTTTTACCCACTACCCAATTCAGCCTAATCCGATTCCTCATCAGCTATCCTTACGCGAACTGTTTGATTCACATACAAATTTTGAACCAATCGCCTATCTTTCTAGTCTAACCCAAATTTATTTAAATTCCCCATCAGTTTTGGCCACTGGACTCTATCGAAAACCTTTTCAAAATCTACAAAACATACACATAAGTCCCTTTAAATTCCAGACTTCGTTCCGCAAGTACTCTCATCACCTCAACTGCATCCCTCGTTCCTTTCCCTCTCTGAAAACCAAACTGTTCTTCTCCGATTTGTCCTTTAATTTTTCCCCCGACCCGTCTTTTCAGAACCATTAGTAGTACTTTAGCCGCGTGAGATTAGGCAAATTGAACGATGATCCCGACATTCTGTAGCCTTGTTCTTTTACTGTAAAGGAATCAATATATTATTGGTAAAATCTTCTTCCAATGCCCTTCATCATAAATGTTCCTAATTAAATCGTAGAAACATTTCTTAGCCTTATCCCCCAGGTTATTAAAGAGCTGTACTGGGATCTAGCCAACCCCCGCTGCTTTATTTCCTTTTATATTCCGCAATGCCCGTTCGATTTCACTATCAAGTAACCCAGGCCCAAAATCGTCTTCTTCAACTTCTTCCTCACTTTCAATTACTATGCTGGTAGACATTAATTAACTTACACCTTTACAAATTGCTTTCTTGAAATACCATGAGGTTACCAGCTTCAGCTGTAATGCTTCACTATGAACACAATGTCAATAATTTAATTAGGTGCTTTTGACTCATTCTTCTGTTAAGTTTGGTAGCATTTTTACAGTGAAACTAAAGAGTAAGGAGGTCAGAAAAAAAAATGTAATTTGCGTTTCAAAAATTACTTTTACGAGTGTCTAAGTATTTTCATATGTATTGAAAAGATTACCAGATTGGGAGGACTTCGCAAGTCTTGGAGTAATGGAGTGTAAGGTAGTAGTTTCGACAGGGGTAGTGAAGGGACTCAAAATTAGTAGAATTGTTGGGGTAGGAGTTGGAGTGGAGTTCTCAGAGATTCTGAATTTAGATATCCATGCCAAACACTGTTATCGAAAATTTTATTTTTGTATTGAGAGCTTGGTAGGAACGCCAGTCTTAACGAATCCTGAAAAATGCCTTTTGTGGCTTACAGGGTAGATAAGTCTGTAACTCCTGTTCGACACAAATTTAACCCTCCCAATACTCCAAACCTTTTTACCATCTACTACTCCTAATGTTATAACCCTTAAACCCTTACGTTCCCGGCTACCTTGTCCTTTCTTTCTCACTTCCGATTCATCTCATTGACTCTTTTCCTGTCTTTGACCCCATTTTTACGATAGATGTACACTCCTGGCCAAAATTAACGCACCACCGGTCGTTAGGATCGCAAGGGACCTCCTAGAGCTTGATGCCTCTGCTTGAATGAGGAGATGAGGAACCTTGCTAGAGGCATCATTGAAGTCTAGTATTGAAGGACAATTACATTTTCATTTATCGAGCATATTTGACCAAAGCTATAGTCTTCCTTCTATAGCTAGCCCCATCCTACGTCAAGCACCATCTCATTAACCGACTCTTTGGCCTAAGGCTGAACCTGTACACATACACAAATATAACAGTAGTGTAAAGGTTGCCACATATACCGTACACATTTTTAGATGTCTACCTGGCGCAGAGTAGCCTGTATTCTTTAGTATTTTCAGCCTTAAGTAGTAGTATTGTTAAAAGTGCTTCGACAGCTTAAATCATTTCGCACATAATCCCACCACACATAGTCCTACCGAGAATAAATCCTGGGACCGCTTTCGACGAAGCCAAAAACGCTGCCCACTTGGCTGAAGATGCTTACACGGAAGTGCAATTAGTAGTGCCTAATAAATTTATTGTGGAAATCACGAAGTTGTCTTATTTACTCTATGGGTTTTCACAAAGCTACGCCTTCTCACATCGATTATATCCAAGAGCTCGTTTTCAGGCTTCAATTCTAAACAAAATATCCAATTTCCTGCATTCAGTGCTAACTTTTCTGCTTTAATTGAACGTACTCTCCTTCTACCGTTATCTCGTTACAGACGCGCATCTTTTTATCCATTCAGTTTTAGTAGAGTAATTAAAGAGTTGATGGTGACATTGCTAAAGGCTTATAAGAGGAGCCCCACGTATCAAAAGACCTTGGTTAACCTTGGCTCATTTCTTCGTGATAGATGGACATTATTATAAATCATCAACAAATTATTATTTTCTGAGTTTATTCTGGTCGCGATTAAGTGTAATATTCTCGATCCAATTTTGTACTAAATTGAGGTTTGTTTGCGACGTGAATGTATTTTGGATCAATTTTCTCGTAAGTTTTATTGTATCAGCTGAATTATGGATTGATTAGGTGATATAAATCTTTAGTTAGCTTACAATTTATCCCTTGAAACTAGACCTTTCAAAATATCATCGAAAAGGAAGTTACTGTCAATAATATATTTGAGATAAATTGATCATCTAGGGGTTAAAAATCTCCAATAGCCGTCTTCGTCGGCGTTCCTCGTCTCATTCACCGGTATTCCGAGAAAACGAGAGGACACCGCAGTTCTCCGAACACGGGTGAATGAGACGAGGAACGCCGAAAAAGAAGGCTATTGGAGATTTTTAACCTCTAGTTCTTAAAGAGCTGTTTTCCAATTTTTTTCTTTACAAAACTGATCATGCGAATGACCTTACTCAAGTAAAAAGATCCTACTACAAACTTTTTAAACGGCTCTAGTAAAATATGCATATTTATTATTACGATACGATATGACGATAGTACGATGACGATATTGAATCTGGTATTAATTCCTTGGTCTCGGCAGGCGTGTTTATGGGGGTGATTTCCTACCCTTCGAGAGCTAAAAGCTCTTTTAAAAATACTTATCAGTTACTTTTCTGGTGGTAACTATCCTATTGGAATTTGGTAGGCAAGTTTAAAAGCATCAGGAATCTCTGGGCGCATTTAGATAATTCCGTTCAAGACCCGAAGTCCTACTTCGGTAAAGGATCGAAGGTTCTCATTCATTCGAAACTGTTTAACCGAGGAATTTTCCTTTCTTTCTTGAAAACGCAGCAAAATAATATTCAATCAAAAGGAATAAGAACTAATTTTAAATGTTTTTAAAGTTTCTCCCTGTTAATCTTCTACTATAATTTTTCAATAAATGTTGATGAATTCAAATACAAGAGTTATTATATTGCACCACCAATTCTTCCCAAGGATAAAGCTTGGGCCCACTCATAGGCCGTTGCAATAATGAAATAAAAAGTACTTACGGTCAGTTGGGTTTCTTCGCTTCAATAATTAAACAAAAGGTACTTACAGTCATTCGGGTTGGTGCTTTGCTTATCCAAATGAGTCCACGCCAATGCCATACCACTATTCACAATTCACAGAGATGTTATACACCCGAAAATCATAGCATACTCTGTTTGGAACACACGTATTTTGCAGGTGGATTCACAATGAAGTGACCTCGAGAGCAAGAGGACACATCCGTCTCCTTTGACAGCAAAGAGGGGAAAGAGGAAAACGTTTTGGCAGATAGTACATGAAAACCGTACCATGGAAATTTTTGGGAACCGGTTTTTACGTGTGTTGGATGTCATTTAACCCAAAGCGTCCAGAGAGCTTGCACGGGATCGTAGATTTTTCTGATCCGCTTTCTACAAAAAGTTATTGGAGGCACGTAATTCTCATAGATTTTATGGCATTTATTTGGATAGCATAATAGTGCATGAAAGGTCAGAGGAAGCCATTCAAAAGCCAACTTTCACTCTTGTATTTGCCTTTCGGATAGGGGTATCACATGGAACTCAATTGCCTAAAAATCCACTCATCGTTGTAGTAAGATGGAGAGCGTAAAACTGCTTTGAAATTTTTAATTGATACCATCATTCCAGGGGTTATTCGAAACGGTAACATCGGATCTGTGTTGAGAAACATTCATCGCGTTAGAATTGGTGGTTTAACACAGCATTCATAACCAAGGACCAGCACGGAGTTGAGGAATAGCAAAATTAAACAAAATTCTGCTCAACTCCATTCCTCATTGACGTCAAACAGTAAAGCCATTCTGAATACCTTATTTTACCATCATTTTAGAGGTATTTAGCTAATAATCCGGGAATTGATTTAATCAAAATTATCGTGTATGAATTCTTTTCCTGCGATTTGCGAAGTTTAAACTATTTTTAACTATTACTTCATCTTCAAGGCAAATATTCCGTTCTTAAAAAATCAGCTTTCATAGTACTTTTAATTTGTCATAAAGAATATGAATATCTTCATTAGATTATTAAGTATGATTAAATGAGCAAATATATAAGCGCACACCTTTGTAAATTTATTAGAGATCTTGAGTTGAGCCTTTTATTTGAAAAGCAGTTTCGAAGTAAATAAAAATGAAATTGGTATTTTGAACTCACAATCAGTTACAAAGTTTTCACGATGGATAAGGGGTATATTAGCCAAGAGATAACGTGGGAGATAATTCAACATAATTGGAATTATTATTCGCAGAAAGTAGGGGAGTTTACATTAGTAAGAAGAGGGACAAAAAATAGACTAAACAAATATCAATTTAAAATACCATCACAGTTTCTTAAAATAGTTTTTAATTACATATCTAAAGTTACAGATAACAGCAGCAGTAATGAGAAACATACTCTTACATGATCTTTAAAAATTATTTAAAATATATGAACACTCAAGACATATTTACATCGATAACACTAAAACTTTCAATTTACAAAAAACAATTATATTTTCATAACTGTCACTATTTCTCATTATCATAAAAAATGCATCAGTTAAAATTCTTACAATACTGCATCAAGTTTGCGCCACGCCCCACTCATCCAACATGAATTTGTCAGTCGCTGTTGCCATTGGTCGGCGAGCCATTCTGAAAAACAGCCGCCTTTTTCTTGAACTCCATTTTTCTTTGAACCTTTTCCGTTTCTAGTCTTTGCCTCTCCTCTTTCTCCTGACGGATCTCATCCTCAAATTTGCTCGTTTTCCTCTGCTCTTCGATCTGAAAGAAAAAGCGATGTATTTGGAATTATTTTGACCAAGAAGATGATGAAACGGTCTACGTCAAAAGAGATAGATATTTAATTAGAAGTTTTCTAACAATTACCTTACAAAAAATATCTTAAAAACTACAAAGTTACAATTTGTAGGCAGAAACATATCAAAACAAGGATACATAGTTGTTAAAAAGGAACAGAATGACAATAAAAAAACATGTTATACCTTCCACACATCCAATAAATTTACATACCATCACATTTTTTCACAGTGTCTACACATACCGTTCTGAATGCTTTTTCATTTTCTGAATTTCTAAATTTCGATTCCATTCAGGATATTTGTGAAATAGTTTAAATCCATCCACTAAGAAAGGAAAGTTGGGACACGGCTGTTAAGGAATTAGAGTTTTAAAATCTCCAATAACCGTTTTTGTCTGCGTTCCTTTCTCATTCCCCGGTAGTCCGAGAAAACAGAGCGCTCTCAAAAAGTCCGGTGTTCTGTCTTGTTTTCTCGGAATACCGGGGAATGAGAAGAAGAACGCCGACAAAAACGGCTATTGGAGATTTTAAACATCTAATTCCATCTGTTAAAATCTATTATCTTGAGAAAATCGTTTTAAACTTATATATTCTTAAATTTGAATGTTGTCTAGTTACATATGTATGATAAACGCTATTACACGTTTTCTCTTTACATAAGTAGTTCGGTACTCTTTTATATAAAGTTTACTTTAAAAGAAATTCTAAATGTACAGCGTGCTTTCAAACAAAGTAGCTTACATTGAGGAATAAAAGTTAAAGTGAACTGGAGTTAGTGAAAGACATTCTTTCGGTTGTGGTTGGTCATTCAAAAGCCTCTACATGTCTTGTAGCTTGTCATTTTGAAACTTGGACATTTCTCCTCATCTGATATGGAAAGGTTCATTATACATAGTAACTGTTGCCGTTGGATACTGATCATTCGGAGACAATTTATCCTTACCTTCCAGATGTATCAAAATATTTTTTATTTTAACAATAATTTATTGTTATTTATAGCAGTTTTTTAATAATATTGGATGGATAAAAATTGAATTTTTAATCCTACTGTTGAATGTTTAGAAGAGATGAAGATCTTAATAATAAAATGCGAACAATTTAAAGTATTTAATACTTAAAAGAAGTGATTTAACGATGAAATTTTAAAATTGGATTAT
The DNA here is from genome assembly GCA_947579665.1 of Sympetrum striolatum. NCBI lineage: Eukaryota > Metazoa > Arthropoda > Insecta > Odonata > Libellulidae > Sympetrum > Sympetrum striolatum. The sequence goes on along the minus strand of OX388352.1, from coordinate 39,228,178 downwards.
TTTAAAATATAATTTATAAATAATTTTCTTAAATTAAATATTTGTTTTAAAATGTGTGATAGGATTTTCAAGAAGATGAATTTTCAGCTTGGAGTGGTCATGATCGGTTCAAAAGAGTCGCTAATGATATACGCTGGGTATTTTTATGAAATTGTATTTATTTAAAAGAAGTAGAAATGATAATACAATCATTCGAAATCTATAGATTATGAACCACTGATGAATTAACGTCAGTCAATAATTTATCATTGCATTTGTCAAGAGTTCGCAGAAACTCGGGAATGTAATTCTTTTATATTCGAAATATATAGCAGAAATTCATACCCGAATAAATGTAATCGGAACCTCAAGATAAGCCTTAAACCCTTGGTATTGGGCACAAGGTGACTCATTTAGCAGCATCAGTGCTACTGAAGTGGTGGCCGATGCCACTACGTGGAAAATTAAAATCCCGTGTACAGCGTAGAGTGACATTTACCTGTCCACCACAGCAAAACATCTTAAATTGCCCTACTCTAAACCATAAACACTCCATCTTACTTGATTATTCCAACTAATTATCCAGTAAAGGAATAAGTGCAAATGGTTTCAACAAAATTATACTATTTTCATTCCCCAATTTAAAACAATCCTCGATATAGTTGAATTTCAATTTGATGATTTATGTTTTAAAAGTGAAAATTATCATTTAAATCGCCAAATCCCTCACCTTGGCCTCAAAAAATGTAGCTGCAGCGCTCACGCCTACGGCATCTACATCAACCTCAGTCAGTGCAGCAAGTCGTCCAAGACCGCTCTCCTCTTGCAACTCTCCAGCCTTAGCCTTGCGATAAACTAGTAGAAACTGTAAAGAGAGGAATTAAAAATAAATTTTGAATCAGGAATGTAAACTATGTGAAGATGTAATCTATTGACCATTTAATAATAATAATACTAGAGGTTATTGTTTTGTGGCAAGCCACCTAAAAGAAAAATGAATTTGACAATTTTACATAAATCGCAATGAGCGAAAATAATAATACAACAAAACCAAAATTAAATACAATTTTTTCAAACATAGATATTTTGGATATATTACAAGATTATTAAACAAACATAAACATACTGAAAATACATATACAGTTCATGCCTTTTCCAGTACATAATTGTGATGGAATGTTTTGAATGTATTTTCATTTTTGCTTGCTTTTATTGGAAGAGGCAAAGAATTCCATAATTTTACAGCTGAGACTAAGAATGATTTCTCATATAAAACGGATTTGTAAGGAGGGCAGTAGTAATCTTGGGTGTTATTTCTTAATTTTTTATGCTGTCTGTATTGAATCTTATATGGAACTGATTTAAAAGATACTCCGGTATGTTAGTTTTCAACATACTATATAAAAATACACCTAGAAAGTATTGTCTTCTCTTTCTAACCGTTAGCCACTGAAGCTCTTGACGGTATTGACTTATACGGTCTTGCTTTCTCAGATCAAAGATAAATCTTAAGCAACACGGCTTATTAAAATGTTCTGGCCGGGTAGCCTAGATGGTTAAGGCAGCCTCCCGGATAGAGGAATATTCCCGGCCCTGTCAGACTTTTTTCAAGTCCGTTTTTCCTTGGGAAAGTTCATTAATCGTTGTAGTTTGTAATTAAGTTCATCAGAGATATCTAGGTGTGCTAAGCAACAATAGTCAATGTGAGGGAATATCAATGAACGAACCAGTTTTCCCTAAGATCTTTAGACATTAAGTTTTTGTGCATTTTTAATCTGTACAAAGTTGTATTGACTTTATTACAAATTTGTGAGACATTTTCGGACCATGAAAGATTATTGGCAATAACAATACCGAGACTTCTGGCACTATTTAGATAATTAATTTCGTGATTACCGACTTTTAATTTCAGAATTGTATTATCTATTCGACGTAGCAATCCATGATGACCCATTATGAGGACTTTTGGTTTTGAAATATTTAATATCAAATTATTTGTAATTGCCCACTTGTACAAACTAATATATATATATATAAATTCGAGTATATATACGTTTAATTATACTGGAATGAAGTGATGACACTGAAGAGTGCCTGTAAAGATTCATGTAATTATGTGTATTATTAAGTATGTGTATAATTTGGCGATTAGACATATATTCACGATAAAATATAGTGTAGAAAGATATATTTTGGATCGTATCCAGCTAAGGATAGTGAAATGTTTAAGATTGCGATACAATTGAAATGATCTCTTCATAGATATCTTTATTCGCTCATCGCTGAGGGTTTGTAGAGAAAGACCGAATGCTTTCTTATGTTAAATATTAAAATTGTTGTTGGTATAATTCATAAATAGATATACCCTTCATTGGTGAGGTTATACCAATGTGTTCCTCTTTTTCTTCTAACTTTGTGCGTTTTTATAGTACAATTATGCATATAAACAAGAAAAAATATTGCGATGTGGGAAACAATCATTGCAACTTGAAGTTTAATAAAGAGAATATTCCCACGTTGCGGACAACAACCAAATAGAACGGGAAAAAACGCGAAAACACTTTAAAACAATACAAATGCAATGAAAACAATCCCAATGAAGTTTATTTATAGAAAAAATAGCACGAAAAGAGGAAAATTCAAATTTATGATGATAAATATAGAATATAGTACAAATAATGTATGCCTGAAAAGAAGACTGGGTAAAATTATTCAGCAATACGCATTATTTTTAGATTTACGCAACTTAAAATTACAATATTAAAGTAGCATTAGATCACATAACCCTATAAGTATGTAGTATAAATATATAGTATAAGTAATTTATAAAATAACTATAATTGAATGGAACTTTCTTTGCTGGCTAAAAGCAAAAAAAATCTTGCATGTATGTATGTACTCCGATAAATTTATAATTAGCCTCATCTTTAGTTTTTGCTGTCGTGTTTTTAAACCATCTCATCGATCTATTTCTTTAGCAAGTTACGTAACTATGTCAAGTTCTGCACGTCTCTCAACCCACGCGGGGCACTTACCTCTCTGAAACTTATTTTTCCATCCTCGTCTTCATCAACCGCTTTGATCATTGCTTTTAGTGCAAGGTGAGTTTGTGGTGCACCAAGTTTCTCCATCATCTTCTTAACCTCCTCCAGATCCAAGAAGCCATCTTTGCCCACATCATACCTACGAAGAAGAAAAATGAAAACATGAGCATCTTTCATAAGCCTTATTTTTTCTTTACCTCTGAGTAACAGACAAAGACTCGACTGAGACAAAGCATTGATTTAAATAATGTTTTACGCACTGAGAATGATGAATAATAATTAGCTCTCAGAGCTTATTCTTTTGGTAGCAAATGTATACGTTCAAATCAGTATCACTCGTGGAATATAATCTTCCCTTGACGCAAGGTAAAAAACTTCATGTACCAACAAAAAATCATACGGTTTAAAATCAATCGAATTAAAATCAACCGAATTAAAATCAATCGAATTAATTAAAACGTGTGGAACTTTGACAAAGTGTTTTTAATATATTATTAAGTATTTTTTCTTTATCATACGGTTTATTACGTTTGTGGTCGGGATAATTGCATTAACGCTCAATGACATGCAAGCGCATGAGACGACATGATTTTCGTTATTCGATACAATTTACCGCAATGAAGTTGAGTTCCGCAATCGGCGATCTCTAATAACGCTTTTCAATAGATAAAATAAACTTGATTGCAAGAGACGATTTGCAAACACGGTATACCATAGCTATTGCATACTCATATAAGTACACAAAGAAGTGACTAGACAATTCTTGCTGCTCATGAGGCAGAAAAAAATAAGAGCATCTGATGACCAACGCAGAATATTTCAAAAGGCAGATTTATTCGAGTTTAAGAAATCAAACTCCGACAATTTCATACTATATAATTAGCGTGAGAAGTCACAGTAAATCAGCTGAATTGTAATCTTCGTAGTTTTATGGAGAAATTGTCTAGCGAATGCGTTATATTTAAAATAATATATTCGAGATCACAAGCAAAAAATGTTTTACTTCTAAAAAGTAGTACAATTAATTAATTTATAAAGACGCTGGATATTAAATATCTGATTAAGTATCAAAGGTTATCATAGTAAGGGATATCAGATTTATCAGCAATTATTGAGCGCTTGAAAAGTCGTCTAGGTGGCGTCAAAAAGTAATGGACAGGCGCCGTTTAGGAGGGACGGCGGGACTCGAAGACGCCGCCGAAAATACGGACGGTTTAAACGGTTGATTCCTTAAAAGAGCTGAATGAGCACATTTTAAAAAGGGGATATTCACCCATAATAACACAGGCCGACAAGGTTTTAGTAACATTGACGAATTTGCTTGCTTCTTATTGTATATTTTGCGATAAATGATAACTGCGATGCAGGCAAACGCATGTAGAATTACGAAAATATGTAAAAGTCACCTTAAAAAAATCCGTGCCTGTTTGAGCTTTTTCGATTAGATATGTGCAATCAGAGAGTCAATATTAGCGAAAAACAGCTATTACCTTCCATGTTACCGAAAAATATATTTTCGGGTTATATGTATGAATGAATTTACTACGTGTAGAATTACGGAAAAGAAAAATTAAAAGTAACAATAACAATAAATCCTTACGTGGTGGGAACTTTGTGAGCTAATTTATGGAACCAACGACCAAAAATGAGCGAAGAATGGCAATTACTATCCATGTTACCGAAAAAAGTTAAAATTTGTTGGCCTGTGTAATTATTCCCATGTATTAATTAATTTTTCATTTTTACTTTACAGTTGAAAATTCTCACATGTTCTATTTTGTCTACTTTATTTCCTTTATCTATAACGAGAAGATTTTCTAATGATAATTTTTCATATTTTAATTTTTAGATGTTTTATTTTACGTTTAGGATGCATTTATGAATAGGAGTAATATTTATGGTAAATTTATCCGATTTAAAACATCAGAGATATCAGGCGTAATTGATATTAACTAAAACGATTTTTATTTTTTGGATGTTTTATTATAGGCGATAAGATATTTTCTGTTTACCAAAGTAAATTATTCTAGTTCTTGATTGAATCTTATGTAGGTAATTTCAGTTATAGTATAGATTTTGTAATATCTATGTTATACACAGCTTTCCTTCAATCTTTTAGTTTGTACCATCAGAAGGTTTGCACAGGTTTTTTCTCTGAGCGTGCTTTCCTGCAATGAATCCTTTCTTTAAGATGGTCTCGTAGGTTTTTTTACATCTACTCCTAAAGATTTTCTGTCTATCTCTATTCACCTATCAATCATACTTTAATATCATTGATAAAAGGTTAGGTAGAAAGAACCTTTCAATCTCAATCTCGCCTTAATAAAGTCCTTACAGAACTTGTAATAGTACCTCCATATCCAATTAAATGCGTATTAGAACCGTCTATCGACCAAGGTAAGGTCCTTCAAAGACTACGACGTACACAAACCTTCCAAAGCAGAGATGAGACTCCGGAAATTTTTCATCAGAGCCAAACTGGCTCTATCAATTCACTCGCTCCGACGGGAATCATCGATTTCCTTTACGATCCTAAGCTAAAGCCACGTTCTAGGACGAATAAAGGACCTCTCGTCACCGTCGAAAATACTCCATACATGCTTCTTTCATCTCGCGTGGACTCTATTGTTCCTCGGGGGCTCTCGAAACACGTCACTTCGTCGCTCAAAGAGAAGAACTTCCCTCTTGGCTCATTGAAGATGATGCCAGTGCAGTTTAATACGTAGGTGCATTGGAATGGAACCGATAAGGAAAATATGATATCCATCCGCTAATTAAATAAACTCTCCGTCATAGTGGGTATCTAATGAAGCCCCACGAAGAGTAGATGGAGGAAGTAATACGCAGAAAACGTCGAAAAATTGATTAGGATGTTCTGAAACTGGGCATTGATGGAGGGTGATCATCCAGGGACTGAAGTCTATTGGTATGACTTTTACAGGAAAACATGGGCTGAATTACAATAATAATAATAGTCTTTAATTGGGCAAGATTGAAGCTAAAAGTCTCTTCTTCCATCCAACCTATCTTCATTCATTAAAAAATAATTCAATTATCGAGAATATTATTTGAAACAATCAGAGGAATTGCGGATAAAAAAACCTAAGAGATTCTTAGGACAAAAATCTACTGCAGGAAAACACTCACAAAAAGGGGGTGTGAAAAACCTTCGAAAACCTACCGATAGTAATAACTAAAAGGTGAGAAAAAGAATTACGAGAGACTGGAGATGTTAAGAGTTAAAGTAAGACAATTATCCCGTCCAAGATGGCAGAGGTGCTATATTCACGTTGAAATTGCCTGTTAAAATTATCTCGGTAATTTTCGACAAATTTTCAATTCGTATAAAATGTGCAGAAATTTTTTTCCGAAAAAACTTTAATAGCTAAACCTTAAAAGAATAAACATACTATAAAATTGAATGGGTATTCTATCTATTGATACTGATAATATTGATATTGATATCTATAAACCAATAGTTGTGTATAAAAATATTACATGTTGAACTGCATAGATGAATATTACTTAATGTGCGGAAACAAGGACGAGAGAAAAATATAGTTGTACGATTTTTGCAAGCTCGAGCTAATTTTTAAAATGTACCAATGCATACCTTCAAAAGTTATGGGACCGAATTCATTCTATCGAATCAAAAATCCAAAAAGAAATTTTAAATAATTGAGGAAAATTAAAGTAACTCTAACCCTATCGTTAGAAGCGGAATAAAAATTCTTTACAATGTTATTCTAAGAACATATTTTCTCTTACTCTTAAGCTAGTTACGATTATGAAATATGAGAGAACGAAGGCTTGACTAGAATTGTTGAGAAAAGTGAACCTACAGACAGGTAGCCAATGATGAGCCTCCTTACGGAGGGTGCATCGGCACACCAGCGGAAGTTGCGTGCGTGTTTTTATCTACGAATGTTAAAATTATTCGCACAGATCATTCCGTCCAGGTTGACAGAGGCGCTATATTCAGATCGAAATCGCCTGATAAAATTATCTCAGGAATATGCGAAAGATTTCCAATTATTATAGAATTTCAAAAATGTACAGCCATGTATTTCTGAAGAAAATTCAATAGCTTAACTGTAAAATAATCCACATACGAAAGGACAATTTTCTGCAGCCTTTCCTATGATTGCTCTCTCATGTTTTTCATTAAGTGGATTTCACGAATGCGTTGCATTGCATTAATACGCACTCTCTCGCCACGAGCATCTTGTGTTTACAAAAGAGTAATTGAATTTTTGGAGATATAAAATTTTGAAATTTGGCATCATGGAAATGAAAATATTTCCTATGCACATTTACGCAGAGATAAATTGGAATGATTGAAATTCCATTTCAGTGCAAATTCAATCTGGTCAGCGTATTCGTGCATTTGATTTTAAACGGCGATAGCAAAGAAGCAGTGTTTTATCTCAAACATTAGTAGATTACGACAGGCCATATGGCTAACCATGTATTAATAATGATATAATACACGAGTAAATTATAGCAATATTAATAAAAGTTCGTGGCGACAGACTTTTCAGTGCATTTAACTGAAGAGCTATGCTAAAAGTAAATTATAGGTTGGGAGCCTGATGTAATCCCTCGCGTTTAGGGATGCGGCATAACATAAATCAAGCTGAAAAATATCTTTCCAGCTTGCGAAAGGGGTGATGCGGATGCCTCTAATTCCCTCGCAACGTGCATGGAATCCCTAACCATTCTTTTCAACTCGATATATGCAGAAATTTGGCTCGATCCTGGCCGCAAATAACACGGAATTATTGTACTTTGGCCTCGATCCACAGTTCCACTCTTTGGAGAAGAACTCTTTTCTGGAATCGGTGGATTGATGTCATCGTTATACGAATTCAATTAAATTGGCTACAAACTAACTCAACTTATACCTCCAGTTTAAGTCCTTTCTTACGTAAACTAATTTTGGAGGAAGAGCTGCAAATTTGCATACAGTATCGCTTACATATATAAATAATATGCTGGTTTGGTTGGTTTTTAAAGGTGCTTCAACCGCATGGGTTATTTCTCACATGGGATCCCAACGGGGATGGAACCCAGGACAGATTTCACCAAAGCCAAACGCACTACCCACTTGGCTATCCAGGAGCCCAACAAAACCTACAAAAAATTGTTATTTTCAAGGAATCATTGTTTTAATGTATTCCTTCCACTCCAGCTTCACCTTATGGAAGAAGTATCCATTATATTTACTACTTAAATGTAAAAAGAATCATTCTAAACATTCTTCCTGGAAAACGTTTAAATTTATCTCCCCCAATTGTTCCTTTTATTTAAATCTATCTTGCCTTTTCCATTTGAATAAAATAATTGTTGGATGAATATAAATTATGGTTGGAAGAAATTCAATTTATTATATCGAAATATATTACTTGTGGAATATAACGCAAGGTAAAAAAACTTAAATGTGAAAAGAATCATTCTTAACATTCCTCCTGGAAAATGTTGACATTTATCTTTCCCAAGTCTTTCCTTTTCTTTAAATCTATCTTTCCTTTTATATTTTAATAAAATAATTGTAGGATAAATTTAATACGAGATACGAAATATCTTACAATGAATTTGCTCTTCAATGGGATCTCAGAAAATGCGGATGACCCAAAATGCGCCGAAACATAGCTGTTACACCCTCATTTTATTCCTAGTCCAGATAGCAAACTTCGAAAGTCAGGCTCACATTCTTCGCAAGGACAATGATTAGGAAATCCAAGGTCGAGCATCGAACACTTCAGTACTCTGCATTTAGTGGTGCTCATTGAGTGCTTGGACTTCTTTTGTTGCCAGAACGTTAGTTACGTAATGCCCGATCCATTTTCCCAAAACCCTACCAAGAGTTTTCATAAGTACTTATAATAACAGCTTTTTCGCTAAAGATGGGTGTCTGCAATACGCATTAATTGCAGGAAACAACCATGTTTGCCGCTTCTGAGAAGCATGTTTCTTAGAAAAGTAGGCCATGACTCGTTGGCTGCGTTTACAAATGGACAAATTTTCTTTTACATTCTTATACTGTTATAATATCTACTCTTAGATAATGTTTCCTCGCTACCTGTATTGTGAAAATGTTCGTAATGATTAATTTTAATTACGGTTAAATTAAAAAAGTACTCGATTTGAACATGGTGTGATGCATAAAACCATGCCTACTTGTGTAAATTTATACGAGGTCGAAAATAGTTCAAGATCAATGCAGACTGACATTTATCTTTCCATTTATTACAAGATTAAGTCGCTATCATGGCTGGCTTTTATATGATGTATATCAGAAAAAGAAATTCATATTCAAAATCGCACACTTCTCAATGCTAGTTTGTGCATAAATTAAAATGAAAAGCATATTTAATGATACTCGATGCTCGACTACCTTGCAAACTACTTCACCTCATAAGCGAGGAAAGAGGATTGATTGTCTTGATCAAAATAACATATCTTTCTGATGATTCTTCAAAGTTTATTTCTTTCCCCCCTTTAATTGAAAGTATTTTGGATAGTTTTTCATAGTTTATAGTACCATTTAATAAATTACAAGATTATCAAATTACGTCGAACATCTAATACCCTTGCTCCGTTATCGTGAGTTGGATTTAACGTTCCCATTATTTTTTAAATACATGTAGCATGTAACAAACCTGGACTGGCGCCAGCATGAACTGGTGGCCCTCTTTGAGAAGTCCTTACTCATCTCAAGCCTTGCACGTCAATAAAACTAAAGAGGTGCAAGTAAAGCAAACAACTTCACTTTGGAGACTTTTTTAAAGAAAAGTCAGTAAAGGCGTCTGAAGAGGGTAAAAAATATATTGATTTACTCAGCATTCCCATACAAAGTAGAAGTATGACTCCTTGTGGTTTAAAATTCCAGGCAGAATAAAATTGCTGAGGTTTTTATTATTTTTTTGTCCGTGATTTTTGATATCGCGAAAGAAGGCAAAGAAGCATTTGTATCTCATCTCAATTAATGATTAACTTTAAAGTAATACTAATAATAATAAATATTTATTCGAGCGAGATCGATACTAAAAGTCTCATCTAAATTTATCACCTTTTCTGTACTGCTGTACGTAATTTATTCGCATTAATTTGGTAGACCAAACAAATCTTTCATTTTTCTGATAGCTGAATAATAGTTGGTGTAAATAAATCTACATGCTGTAATCTATAGTAATACACCGATTTACCTTTAATTTTGGTAATGACGGAAAAAGCTTAAATATGTCATGGGTAAAAAATTAAGTTAAATTTCGGAGGTTGGCATATACACCGGTATGAGCGATGCGATGATTTAACAGAAAGAAATTTGAACCAATGTTGATACATCTAGCTTACCATCCTAGCTTTAAAAAATTACTACATATTCTTACGTTCCTGCTACCTTACACTGAGGAATGGTATATTTCATTTGCCATGTGATACAGGGTAGAGAATAATGTATCTTTCATTTTCTTTTGTCCTAGTCTTGATCATGGCTGTGATGAAAGAAAAGCCACTAAGGTATGAGTGAATAATTGTACTGATTTTGGTCCCTCCTTATGGAATGCCAAGAAAAGTGTTACTCATAGAGTCATTGTGCTTCACTTGCGTGGACATGTTCCGCTTATAGCATTCTGGCTCAGTGAGGAAAGCAATGGCAAACTACCTCACTAGTCACCCTGCCGAGTGAACCTTATTCTTCCCATCTAGCTCTTAGTAGCTTATACCGGAAGGGGTGAGGTGCCAACTGGCCTTCAGGCCGATTACTTTTCAGATATACTCTTACAATATTTCTAATATTTATCATTTTCTTATAGTGTACAATTGCAATTTTTCCTTTTTTATTTTGTATTACTATCATTTTGCAATTTCGTTATAGTAGCGATTTTGTAATTTTTCCATGTTATACAAAGCTTTCTTTTACATCTTTTAACTTGTACTATCAGTAGATTTGAGCAATTTTGTCACACCCCCCTCCTTTTTGGGCGTTTTCCTGCAGTGGATTTTTTCCCCTAAGATATCACCTTAGGTTTTTTTTACATACACTCCTTCTAAGGTTTTCCTCTCTATTTCCATTCACCTACTCAGAACTTTTTATGTTTATCATATAATCGATGAAAGATTAGATGTAAGAAGAGACTTTTCAGTCTCAATCTCGCCTTAATAAATAACTTATGCCACTAGACTGCTAATATAAGGATGACAGGAAAGTTTCGAATACAGGACAGTCCCTTAGAAAAACCGTATGGTGAGCTCACATTTGGAAACGACAAGCTTTCCGGATGGTGGAAATAATTACAAGTTGTGTTTGCGGGAACTAGTGATCCGGCAAACATGAAATCTGTAGAACATAGCCGCGGCAGACGGTGGACTTTTTCTGGCCGCTCGGTGCACACCGCGGAAAAACTAGTTGGCACCGGCAGTCGCTTTTCAGGGGAGGCATGAATTTTCTCCCCCATGAGACCACTCATGAAACACTGAACAATGTCGCTTGTGACCGTTTTCACCAACATCTTCGACTCTGGCACGGTTCCAGCATCGTTCGTTCTTTCTATTGATCATCCATAGACTTATTATTGGAGGTGGCATGCTTTCCATCTCGAAGACACGGTACAGCCATGTACTTTCCTCGCCGAAGTGGGAGCGTCTCATTCCGGGTCGTCCAAAAGAAAGAGAAATTAATTCGCAGTGGAATTCAGAAATGGATTCCCGGCCTTGGTAGCGAAGAAGTTAGGCGTGATATCCTAGCAATGCAGAGGTTTTTGGTTCGAGTACAGGTTACGACTGTTTGTGATTGTATTTTAAGTTTATTGTAAGATCGATCTCGTTTGACTGGAATCCGCCAATTAAAGACGTGGCTATTTTTACTGACAAAAGCTGAAGAGCTGTATTAAATTTCGGAAAGAATTAGGCGATCATTATATTAATTTAGAGGGTAAAAAATTAAAGGTTCTCGATGAAATCTGGCAAAATTTCATTTAAAAATCGAAGAAGAAATAAGACGTTTATCTTCCACAGAAATTTATTATAGCAACCATGGTCATAGCCATGGAAGTTTACACAATTATTAGGCCTGATTATTTACCTAATAATGGCCAAATTTTAGCCGAGACCGGTCGTCTTTGTTGTAATATACTGTGGAATAATATTAGTGAATTTTTACCTTATATTATATCTTATTTCTTCTTCGATTTTTTTTAGAGAGTAACTTACTCGACGGATGTAATTATGTATTTTTGTAGTTCAATGGAATGCATGGGAAATACTTTCACTTGGAAACCTTCTGCTAATCTATTTCATGCTAGTCTTGAAAATCAGGTAAATATTTCCGAGCTGGAGGTTGATTAAAACGTTTTCTAGGCCGTTGAGATGAAACTTTTGACCCGTTCTTCAGAATTGAGTGTTTTTCTTCAGTCTTAAAGCTGTCATGAATTATAAGTACTTCCCTCAAATATTACATTATTTATAAGGAGGAAAATATATTAAGAAAAATAGGTTAATGAAAGATCTTGTAAGTGGAAAACCGGAATGTTAGTATAATACATGATTCGTTAACGATTCAGTCGAATAATGAAAAATGTATTCCATTTTTTAGAATGCAATGCAAGAAAAAATCTCTTTCAACGCATGATTTAATCTTCTTCAGAATTCGAATTAGATTGAATCCGGGGATTGGAAGAGAGAACCACATTAGATTAAATATAAATTGATCAAAGTTTTCAGAAGTATGTGAAGACATAAATATATTTCTGCAATTCTTTTCCGTATTTTGCGTAAAAGGCCAAACCCAAGTCAGTATGCGGTTTTCGAGAGACCTTGGAAACTGAAAAAAATTCCAATTAATGTTTTGAGGATAGAATTGTGCTACCCTTACTTGGTAAATGTTTCGAAAGTCACTGAAAAACTGCTTTTATCCAAAACATTTGGAACGAATATATTCCAATATTTATACAGGAAATTGTCAATGGGTTGCGAAAAATATCAAGTTTCTTTTTAAACAGCATCTTTTATGCAACGCCAAAATTATCTTTGTAACGTTTTAGAGATAAACAGTTGATAAGCTACGAAAATTCAGAGGAAAAACTCGCGGGGATGACGTACGTTTCTGAGGAATGGAGGAAAGGAAAAACTCTCGTAAAAGCATGGGATTTCCCGGACTCCGGTTGATATTTTCCTTATCATACAAACGGAAATCAAACAGAACCTAATACTTTATTTCGTGCTTTAGAACTAAAAGCTGGCAATCCCCTCAGAATTCTACATTTATTCCGTAAAGGTATAACGAGGTAGCACGAGCTCTATGGATGAGACTACCTCAAGGCAAGCATTCCATCATTACGCAAATGTACATATCAATTCTCCCTCCCAAAATACAAATTTATTTTCTATGCTTCATCATTGTCGACTTAAAAGTTTCTGACCCAAGAAAATATTTATTTGATCGTCAAACAACAGCTGCGCGTCCAAAATTACAGCAATTTTGGGGAGTGCCTTAAAAAAAAGCGCAAAACGCTTTCAAAAACAAAAACGCGCCGAAACTTTTCAGACTACCAGACGCGCCAAAACTTTTCGTTCATGGGTAGCACGTACACTCCTGGCCAAAATTAACGCAGCACCTCCCTAGCGATCCTTACGGCCGGTGCTGCGTTAATTTTGGCCAGGACTGTACATCCATGCATGCTAGCCTGCCTCTCTTTGTTTACCTTAAATTTCTAAGTTTAGTTCTGCTATGTATATTTCGGCGAATCTTTAATCAATTATTTATAAGACATTAGATAAACTGCGTAATTTATTATTGAAATCGTCGTTGTGCCTACAAAAATTACTGTACAAAGTGCCGCAAATAACTGCCCTTCAATATCCATTATTTTTATTTCGAAGGAAATATCCGACATTTGCGTTACTTTTACGGATGCACTTGAGTTACAGTGAAAGTATTTTAACTTCATCTTTTAATAGTGATTCCAAGCCAATGAAACTGCATCAATTTTATTTACGGAGTGCACATCTTTTGACGCTCACAATATTAATGAGAGGCCATTATTGTCCATAAACTTGTCAGTCTCGGTCTCTGCTTGAAGCAGGACATGTAATTAATGCAAGCTGTTCCACACCGCGAGGAAGAGTAACCATTTCAAAAGCAAGCATATTACGGTAGCATATTTGCATGCGTTAAAAGGAATTTTATCCCGAATCCAATGGTTGTAGATAGAACTCTGATTTATTTCTGAGGGGATGCTCGTCGAGAGAAAGAATGAAACGGCGTATTTTCCCCTCATCTATCCCTTATAGAATACTGAAGCGCAATGCTGGATCCTCACGAAGTAGGATTAGTCTCCGATGCAGAGACTTCTGCGATGAGAGGCTAGGTTTCGACAATGTGAATATTTATTGTATAAATGAATGATTAATAATTTATGATTTAGTAGCCTACCTTTTTATAGCATATCAAAACTCATGGGAATAAGCAGGTTAAAGCTGCTAATACCTTGCCCAACGGCATGGATGAAGATAATGTGGCCACTACGATTCTCCCGCCTACTATCCCAGAGTTTTACCGCCGGTACTCATTTTTACACAATTAATGGCTGAGTCGAACTGTAGCCTCCCTGAAAAACGCCGGCAAGTAAATTGCCGATGTTAGTATATAATAATTTTTGATAGTATAATAATGTATGATAATATGATAAATCTCCTCATTCATCATAAGGAGATTTCAAGTTCAATAGCAGTGTTTCAGCTATGATATGATTTCTCAGATTGGATTCGCTTTAAGATAGAAAATTTGACTATAGACGGAAATTATTCGAAACGTTTTTTTCATACAGATCACGTCGACGAGATTTTTGTTTTTGTTACTTTGTTAATAGCATTGGTGAGCTGCGGAAGTAAACTAGAGAGCGATATAAGAAACTAATCGAGGACGGTAGTACCATAGAGTGTAGTACTTAGTAATGATAATGGACTTTATTCAGAGCGAGATGGAGACTCTAAAGTCTTTTATTACATCCAACCCTTCGTCATATAAACTAAAAAAGATATTGCTTTAAAAAAATATATACAGAAGACTGCTGCGTTGAATTAAAAAAATCTAATCTAAGAGCATAGAAAAAAGTTCCACTGCAAGAAAACACCCTCAGGAAGTGGGTGTGAAAAACCTGTGAAACCTAAAGATAGGAAAACTAGATGAAGTTGAGATTAGATTAAATTAGATTTAAAAGATAAGAGGACAAACAAGTATGTCAAGGGTTAATTGTAAGTGTAGTCTACGATTAAAATTTACCCTAATAAAGTTGGAAATTGAGTATAGGTCATTTGCACGAAATGGCGTGCACCCAGGTTGATTGTCTTCTGGTCAGTGGAGCATTAGAGAAACCAAATACAATTATAGTTTAGGATATTGGGGGTTTACCAAACGCAACTAGTGATCACTGGGTCATTATGTAGACTTTGCTTATCAAATCTTACACGATCCAATTCATACCCCATCCATCCTTGAAATATAACCAATTCTAATAAAAACTTCGTGAAGCAAGGCAAGAATCGAGCCAAGGACTAGGAGTCCCGCGAAATACAATGTCCTTTCCAAAATGGACCCGAATGGGAAACCAACCAAAAAAAGCGAAAAACCCTTAGGAAAACGGCGTCGCTAAAATACGAAAAACTCCGAAGAGAAATAGGTCGAGGTTTCCTCCTTAGCAAGCGCAGTGGAGATACCATAAGAGGAGAGATTTCCTTCGCCTCCCTGACGAAAAACGTCGAGGACTTTTTAGTGCTTCGCTTCTTCCCATTAATGGGGTGACTTTCAGGATGAAATGTATATGCATGAATCACCCGAACAAGTTGTGCACCGAGAGCAACCGATCTTGAAACCGTAAATTAAATACGGATTCCGTAAGTTGTTGACACGCGGAATCTGCAAGCTTTGTAACGAGATGATATTTTCCAAGAGGTCACTTCTACATACGATTGCTGATTAATTACTGCACCTTCTAACGCAATATTTCAACGACAATTTTCTAGAGCCATCATAGAGAGATCAACAAACATCATTCCAGCAACATGAAGCATGTAAAGAAAGAAAATTTGGAACAAGGCTGCTAAAGAATTAGAGGTTCCACATTTCCAACGTCTTTGTTGGCGTTCCACTTCTCATTTGCCGGTATTCAGAGAAAAAGAGATATAGAATACAAGAATATGTATCCCTTCACTCCTGAAGAAGAAAGCATTGCTTTCGAGATGAACATTGAGCGTTATTAAAGTGCAGAATTCTTTCTTGTTTTCTCCGAATACCGGTGAGTGAAACGAGGAAGACCGACAAAGACGGCTCTTGGAGATTGTATACCTTAAATATAAAGCATGTCATATGATCCCGTCTCGTACAAGATCCCAATTATTCCACAGCAACGAAAGGAATCTGCGCAGTTTCCTAATATTTCAAGATTGTGAAAACGCTGTCATAAGATCCCCGGATAAATTGGAAATACACATATATACGTAATAAAATTATTTCTCAGTCATGAAAACATTTTGAAACTTGCGATAATTTTATTTACATGTGGGGTTTGGCCGTGAAGGCACCCATTATTACTATCCCCTTGTTTAGCGCCAATTTATCTCATCACGTTTCCTTTCGAAACAAACGGGCAACTGGCTGAGAACGTACGAAAATTGCTGGATCAATACTAAACGAGAAAGATTCCTCCATAGAACAAGTACATACATTCGCGGTATCGCCGTATCTAGTTTTATTTGGATTCGTTATAAGATATCACATTTTGAGGTTTTTGCTGACTCGATACGTTTGAAATGCTCTAAGTGTTGCAGGGATTGGGAAGCCACACGACACTTTCCCAAAAGCCACTTGTGGGCCGCAATTTTCACCTCACCAGAACTCGGAGAAACGTTGCCCACGCCACGTGAGCGGTATTTTGAATTCTTAAGCGAGCGAAAAAAGATTTCGACCTCGGCAATCCCCTTTCGTTCTCCCATTAACTAACATCGCTCCTCGACCGAGAAGGTACTCGCCATAGAATTTAATCAGCAATTCCAATTCCGCGTTATTTTTCAAGCCTCTCACAGCCCCCGTGAACTCCGTGCTTCTCCTCTATGAAATCTGAGTACACTGGATAAATATCTCTACTGATGGACTTTATATCATCCTTCGCAGTTGCATTATTGATAGAAAGAAAATAGTATGTGACTTAAAACTTTTGAATTAGACATATTCGCTCGTTGTCCTCTTTTATACCGTAGTACTTGAGTCTTTAGAAATATAACAACTTCAACGAATTATAACTTTTAAAGAGATACTTTTCTTTCTTCTCAGTAGCAATGTTAGTTGGGCGTAAAGTGCGTCCAAGTCATTTGCCACCATTTTTTGATTTAAAATAAAATTTCTGTGATGGTTACCTGCAACATCATAGAAGCCAAATATTCTAATTAGCAATAGATAAAGGTGTGCCTAAAATGAAAATATTACAACATGCTAAAAGTCCTATGATCTAAAATTGATTTAAACTGAGGTTGATTAAATTATAAAATTTTAATTAAATGAATAAGTAGTAAAAAGCATACTTGAATTCATGAGGGAATTCCTTCACTTAACAGATAAAAAAAAATTACTTGAGATCGATTTATGATAGACAATTAATAAAATGTCACATTAATTGCCATACATAATTTCAACAGAGAAAACATCTATATGTAGAGTTGAAAGTTTTAATAACAAAAATAACATGGTTAAAAATTGATAATGAATTTTGATATTAATTGAAGAAGGTGAATTAAAAAATTCAGAGGAAGTATATAATAAAAATAAACTTAAATAACCCGTTGATTTTTTGTATAATTTAGAGTTTTCCTAAAAATAATTAGTAATAAATTATTCAAGAAGGATATTAAAATCTTCTTAGAATTGTTAGATAAAGTATCATAAAGTCCAATGGTTTTCATATATTCATTCTGGAACGTCATCAACAAAAGAAGAAAGAAACATGCAGACAGAAAAGAAGATACAATTTTTTTGTAAAGAGTACGGAACTTGTGAGATATTTTCTGCACTAAGTGCTAGAGTTCATGGAAATTATGAAAAATAAAATTAGTTTCGTCATTTCAAATGTAATACTCAATGATTATATGCCAACAAAACGTTCTCCCATTACTTATCTACCAAGAGATAAGACTATCTACTGCGGGCTAGAGAGTAGTATTTCCAGACATGATGGATAGACGATATCCTGGCACGCAATGGCGAATAAAAGGGGTAAATATTGATACGATATTAATACCTGAAATAGAGTGAGACATACAATCAATAAGTTTAAAATATTGTGAGACCAACAGAAATTTTATTTTTTGATTCTAATACCAATATTCATGGTGTAAAAGTGAGACTAACATTACTATTACCAGCAACTAATAGGGACTAAGTTGTAAAAAAAAAAAAAAAAAAAAAAAAAAAAAAAAAAAAGTCTCCGTTCATTGCTTTTATACGGTAATATGGAAAGAATTGAATAAAATGAAGGAAACTATTACAAATTAAAGAAAGAAAAATTATATTATTTTTAAAGAAACAACCTTTTATTAATAGTTTTGCTATGAGAGAAGTTGAAAATATGAATGATTAATCATTCTATGACCACTGTTACCATTTTTTTTATTACATTCTTCAAGTATTCTCCAGAATAAAGTCCCATAATAATAATAATAATATAGGACTAGCATCGGTCAAAATAAACTTGAATTTCATCTTATTTAGCTCAAATGGTCAAAACTGTCACATTTCTGGGACTAATTCATAAATCATCCTCCTTGTCGAGATTAAATTCACCGCGAGAAGCCCATTACCCCGTTTAGCTTAACCTGATTCCGACACAATCCGATGGAAGCTGTACACGGATTATTGTAGCCGCAAGTCAACTATTAACGAGAGCATGTATGACTTTCCCAAGCAAGCGTAAGTAAACCTTGAAATGCCTAAGCCAAAGAGCGGAATGATGGAATCACGTTAATAGGAACGCATACTGTATTTCATCCAATGATATCGCCTTCTCGTCGTGCCGATTTCTCACTCACGACCTCAGAGACGTTTTGCGTCGCACACGATCCTTTCTCCTTCCAAAGCCAAACTGCCGAAGTGAAAGTGTTCCATAGGAAGAAGCTTGGAACTTACATACACAATAGGCTAATTTATCATGCAGGAGTGTCCCTAAAATTTGAGCACTCTTCAAATTGCTATGAATGCAATTTCTATCAATTTCGTGTTGGCCATCTCTGTTTAGAAACAAAATATTGAGATATTTTAGGTTAGTAGTGGACTCACTAAATGGAAACCATATATATCTTTTGGAATTACTAACACGTGGTTAACCTTAACGCACTAATTATAAGCCTTATCAGATGGTGTAACTCCTCTATATTTCAAATAATGTTCGGGCGCATCATTGCAAAAACACCATTTTCATTCACGATGGAGAGTGAAATTCTTTCTCCCCTATGAAAGTACAAATCAAATCTATTTAACACTGATTTTAATAAATACGAACACTACGTCAGGTAGACAGATGAAAAGTAATATTTTTCAATTATATAATATTAACTTGTCATTATTTGTGACCCTGAGTTGGATATTTTAATGTTGATGCATACTGAAAATATTTCACGGCTTCGTTAAAAGTGTAACTTTCCATTACTTCCATACAAAAAAGTTCTTTTATTTACCGCTTACCACCTCTGTACAATAGTTTACTCTCCATTGCTCCTTCAGATCCATTTATATATTATGTCTCGTCTTTGGCCTATTTTTTCAACTGTACTGATAATAACGAACAATTAAATTAAGTTTTATGCTCTCTTTGTAATATTTTGTAGTATTTTTATTTTGTATATCTCTTTATTTTGTATATTTTACTTATTTAAGTTTCTTGTTACAAATTATATTGTTTTCAGTTCATTGCAAAGGCCTCGTGCTATTTTTGGATTTATATGAATAAATATAATACTCCGAAACATATATTTTTATTGAAATAAGTCGCACTATCAAAGAGTAATTGTATTCCCACGAAGGTAGAAAAATAAGTAACTCTAAACTTACCACATTTGATTTAATTTTATAAAGCGTTATTTATCCTCCGGAACACCCACCATTTATTCCTAAAAAGACAATTCCGGCATATGAGAAAGGCTAGCATAAATGTGCAACCTGAACGACAATGGTCTTACAGCTGACATTTTCACGCTTTACTGTTGAGAAACCATAGAAGAAATTTGAAACTCCGATATGGGTGCCCGAGTGTTCGGCCTAACGGTTTCAGAAACGACGATAATCGAGCAAGAAATACATTGCCAAGATAATTCAAAGTGCATTCATCCGCAGCGGAAGGAGATTGAATGCACGGCCGAGGGAGGTCCTTTTTTGCCCCCCACCTCGTGTCTAGAATATGCTGTTATATATAGAAGGGGGTGATTCACAAAAATGTCGAAGAATAGAAAACTCCCGACAGGAAAGAGTACGAAATTTCTACACGAGATTGGTGAATCAGAGAAAGGAATATTACGCGAATCTTGTGAGCAATATTAAACAGTTTCGAAATAAGGAAAAAAGAATTGGTTTTAATAATTTAGGTGCACAAAAAAAATTATATGAGGACTTAAATCAGGACTTCGTGGAACGCCATGACAACTGAATGAGGAAATTAGACTTTGTATGTTCTACAATATACTGCTGAACATGTATTGCGGAACATTAAAATTCTAGTTTCCTCATTCAGTTGGTATATAAATATTATAAGAATACTGTAATATTTACCATAAAATTAATAATAATTATTAGATTGTATGCATGTTAAAATATTATGAGATAAATAAATGATAACAATAATAAGCTACTGAAAGTTTTACGTAATCTTACACTTCATAAACTTCTATCAAATTTGAAACTATGAAACAGAGACTTACGTTCTTTGATTGCAAAGAATTTGTTTACTGTTGAATTAATTCAATCTTCTAAAGATAGGACTGTCAATGCAATATAGAAATCACACCTCATACTTTAATAAGCAATAGTGTTGTAGCACCAGTCATCCTTACTTTCAATATTAGTGAAATAACAGCTTATCCGAAATTCAGTCACACGATTGTATTTTTACAGTAATCAAGATATCGGATACACCGGAATCAAAATCCTAATACATTTAGTACTATTGGAGAGCATTCCGAACAATTGTATTTTAAATTGAATCATCGATAAAAATATAGTGCTAGAGTAAAAAGAATAAGGTGCCATGGCCCACATTCTTACTCAGTTACTATCAAATATATTATACAGTTATTTTATATTATACTAAAAAATGCCTGAAGGAAAATTTAAGTAGTCCTCTGAAGAGTATTAAATGTCATAATTTGCTCGTTGAGCCTCCATTTACACAGAAGTTTAGGCACAGAATCGGCAGCCTATGAGTCGCTGGTCCGGATTCATAAATTCCACGAAATCCAGCTTTCTCCGTAAGAAATGTATTGCCCGAATTTCGAAATTTCATGCCCGTTTTGGGTCACTTACGAAAACCAAACTCCTTCAGACCAAACACCCACGGAAGGCCTTGAGTCTATCAACAGCCACTTCTAGCATTCGTGGGTTCCACGTTGCGACACTCACAGTTTTTTAAATTTGTAATGTAAACATGTGTCAAATTTTCCATTGGCGATACGCGAGCGTGTGAATCGTAATAAATAAAGAACATTGTCATCCTATGAGGTTACCACGCAAAATATTTTTGTTCTAAAGTTTTCAGGAGCAAGTCCCCGTGTGGTTTAAGCTGCAATACTTAGCGGTGTAACATAAGAAACATTTTGAAAGGAAACAGATTACCTACGCCCTGGTGAAATGCCAACGAACTCTGATTCTTGGCGCAGCAAAAATGACTCCTTTCACGGTGTTGCCTGGTGTTCTCATGACCTTTTGCGATGTTAAAAAGAACAATCTCTAGTAAACAACGATCAAAGCAACAGTGGAACAAGGAAGGATCAAGAAAAGAATCCATTAAGATAAAGTTTTCGACCCAATCCTTTTAAACCTGCGATAGGGAAGTATCCTTATCAGGATAAACAAGACACTTGGACGATGAATCAAATTCATTAGAATAAAAAGTATTCGATGGCATAGCGGAACTCTGGTTATCGATTCGTCTCAGAAATAGGAATCTATAGGCCAATCGAATTCAGTTCTATTATCGAGAGCAATCCCATTATCTGTGGCATTTCGGGAACTAATCCTATTTTGGAAATCTACTTGGTTATCCGTCGGAACAGGAGTATCGGGAGGATATGATGAAAAAAGAATGTTGTTTCAGGGATTTAGGAAACTCTAAATTTTTACATCTCAGCTTCCGCGAGAGAGATGTTAATAGGATTTCCTACGACCCAATGAGGAAATCACCCACGCTCCTGGCAATTATGCAAGATTAGCGATTTATCCAGGAAACGTTGAGGAGCTCAAAATCTAATTTTTCAAGAGTGGAGTTTATCCTCAAATATATTAAGTATATTGGAATTATTGGGACAGTATTAAAACCTGACATCAAATTGGAGGGAATTAAGTCTCTTGGATTATTTTTAATCTCAAGACGAGTAAAGCAGGAATCTAAAATCCCCAACAGATATCGAGAGAGCGTTGACGGGCGCCTTCTGGATGAGGGGGAAACACTTTTCTAAAGAAATTGAGAAATTTACTAACATCGCATTGACGGAAACTTCCACCTTAAAAGAAGAGGAAATACTGTTTAATACATGCAAAAAAATCGAATCCTGTGCAATAGTCGATTTTGTCTATAAACCTAAAAACTACAGATACACTATTTGAAAGAATATTCCGGAAATTATCATATTCGAACCATGAAATGAAGCGATCGTGCTAAATCAGGCGGAATTAGATACATAAAAACTGATAATTTTTAACGTTTCCAAGCTTTGCGTCTTGATGAACGTGTGAATCATCATAATATTGTAAGGATAAATGAAGAGAAAGGCTGATTGCAAATTCGTTAGAAATGAGATATTTTGATATCCGATTTTAGATGAATATTTTTGGAGTAGCATTCATACCCCCTGCCGTGGTCCACTGGCGGTATAATCTACTAGTTTTTACATATATCATACTTATTCACACGGAGAAAGAGAGAGCTTTGATAATATATTTCCTTGAAATAAAAGTGAAACTATTGCAAATATTCTAGTACCCTCCACAGACGTTATATTTAAAAATGTATTCTCTGACGGAGCAAGAATGTCAATCGCCCATATAAAAATACATATAACTTTTACTTCTCCTCTGGAACTAAGAATTCCCAATCTAACGTTTTTTGTGCTCGATTAACAGAGCCGGTAATTCAACTGAGAGGGTAGAAAATACCCTTTCTGATTTTTGAGTTTTCGTTTTATATGCTCGGATGATGGGTTAATCGATGAACTTTTAATTATGCATTTGATTTCTATCAATATTTACTTCTAGCCATTGATATCATTCCAAGCCAGAGAACACAGCATTTATTGACAGTTAATTTGTGTTACCACGATTTTTGGGTTCCATTCTTTTTGGAAGATGCTGAAGAACTTGTCATCCCAACCCATTGGCGCCGAAATTTTTCTTTTCCAATAAAAGATAGAGTAAACTTTACCTTTCAGACCCAGTTTTTGTATGTATGTATTGTATTTATGAATGTATTGTATTTATTGCTTATGAATGCATTTATTACTCATTATTTATTATTCATATTGATTAAATATTATTTTTGCGCATGTTTATGATTCCTCTTCTTTTATTTTAATATTACGTATGAAATGAGTTTCATTGTAAGATTTTATTGACTATTGAGCTGTGGAATATCAGGAGTTTGTTTATTGTATATTCTTTCAATTTTATTTCATACTATGATCATTAAATAACTGTCAGCAAAAGTTATTTGAGTCTTCTCTTGTGGGTTATTGAATATCAAACTTTGTTTTAACTCAAAACTTTATCTTTAGTGATCTATTAAAAGTAGATATCCAATATATTGGACACCAGATCTGAAAAGACCTTTTCTTTTCTCGGTCCCAAACGTGTTGTTGAGCACATCATGTTTCAATTGCGGAGTTGCGGAGCAAAAGTTTCAAACAAACGCTAAATTTAGAATCACATAACAGCTCCTGCTATCTAAGCCCGAGTATAAATAAAAATAGAAACACTCTCGGGGAAAACGGAATTATAAGGTTTTTTATGCCGATAAATTCGCCTCATGCGGTGTCACCGCGATATTTCGCAGGCGCAAAAAAATAATTCGAGATTTTTCTCCAACTAATCGAGTCCCAATAAGGGAAAACTTAGAAGGAATATATCAGATGGGGGCACTGTGCTATTCCTGCACTACAGGTACAGCACCTTCCATCGAAATAAAACGAAAAGAGGGCAATATAACCCCCTAGGATGCGCCCTGATTTTAATGGAGTGAGCGCGGCGTAAATATATCCAGAGATTCCTCAACGGCTGACACCAACGGTATCGTTCGGAATAAACGTTTGCTTGTGCGTTTGGAACGGCGCGTGCCTGAGTTTGCCACGTATTGGAATGTGGAGGGTCGAAAGGGCAGAGGAAGGCGAGGCGGGAGCCGTTTACCTATTTTGGTCACACTGCAAGGGGAAGAGTCCGTGGGGTAAAGGAACCAACCCGCGGACGTCTTCGTGGAGCAAAACCAAAACCTGAAGTCCGTCCAGCCATCCGTGGCACACGAGGTAACCACCGGTAACGAGGTAACCACCTCAGGATACAGCGACAGAAGACGTTTCAGAAGCTTAATATTTTATAGCACGCGGATTTGGAAAATTTGTGGTGAATCAATTAAAAAGCTCTGCTACATGAGACGTACTGTCGGTTAATGTGACGAAAACCGACTGTTTGTTGTTATTTTCTAAAAGTGATTCTACTGATCACAAATTGTACACGGGCTCCCACCAGGAATCGATCCTGAGACCTCTTTCACTAAAGCCGAAAGCGCAGCCCACTTGATATCTGGGAGCCCACTTGCTACAAATATCAAGCAAATCCTTCTAACATAGCGAAATTTTCACAGAATATTCTAAAATCTTAGCACCTGTAAGAAGAACGGGTCAAGAACGGGCATCAAGCGTACGGAGAACTGTCGAGAATGTTGTGAACTGATGTTCATCGTAAAGAGCAATGCTATGTTCAAATTCCACATTCACCTTACCATATGCTGCGAAATACTTCCTTGGTTAATGAGAACTTGAAATAATTAGGTAACATTTTATTGCTTACTTTTTTCTATTTTTTTACTGCTGCGGTGGCGAAGTGGTTAGCGTGCCAGCACTCCAATGTCAAGGTCCCAGTTTCGAATCCAGGCTACTCAGATTTTTATGGCAAGGTCAGGGTTGGGCGTGCTTGTAAATACTAATGATTATAGAAATGGATGTAATTGGGATCTCCTGTTTCTATTAGAGAAATTATTACTTTTAAATGGTTAGATGCCTCTTCACTTTAGTTAGGATCTGGAATACGCGTCTAGCGTATGGGATCCGGCGGAAGAGACATGCACCCGCGAGCTCGAGAAAGTGCAACGGAAAGCGTTTTGTTAGATAATGCAACAACAAAAAAAGCAAGCGTTAACAAAATTCTCTCTGACGCATGTTGAGAATCCCTAATAGATAGGAGACTAAGAGCTACGCTGCGTTTGCTAGATAAGTTTAGGGAAAATACGTTTGCCGAATATATAATTGATATTATGCGACCTCTCTGCTATCTTGGACGATTCGACGAAGAGCGTAAAATAAGAGAAATATATGCCAGGACGAATTGTTTTAAGAATTCATTTTCCCCACTAACTACACGCGACAATAATAGGCTGAAAAAATAGCCGGAACGCTCGGTGTTTACATCCCCTGCCACGCTTCGAAAGGCGTGCTTGGTATTTACGTAGATGTAGAATATCGGAATAGGAGCGAAAATATTGGAGAAGACGGGACTGTTTTAATACGTTACAACAACAACCGGAAACCGTCCGACAAAACAAGAAAACAAAGCGTCATTTACTGGTAAATTTCAAGGACAAAGATCATAATTGGCGCAAAAATATCTTTATTCTTTCGTATTGGCATTTAATGAAATACGTGAAAGTGTGCGTTTAGTTTAGAAAATACACTGTTACACAAGGGAAATAGCTGTATTGATATATCGTGCCGTTGTAGCTGGGAGAAAGCTGTATAGTAATATTGTATTTCTGAACTTTGAGTATAAATAAAAATTTTCATATTCGACTTGCTGTTCCGTTTTAGCTAGGAGAAAAATGATTTCAATACTGTGTTCTTTTAGTTAGATTATATATTATATTTAATTGCTAATAACGTTGCATTATAATAATTTTATAGTACTGTATAAGCGTGTTACGGAAATTTGTTAATAGTATTGTAACAATGAAGATATCGAACTATTTGTCAATCTGTAACGAATGAATAAATGCTGATAACAATAATATCAGAATAAGGATGAACCTGGTTTACAACGCAAAATTTTAAGTTAACCAAAAATATATAAAAAAAATTAAAATGCGCAGCTTTAATAGCTGGTATATACATATATGGTAAGATTCGGAAGACTTCCTGTTATATCCTTCCGTCGCTGACGTCATCAGCTCGAAGGCTGTTGAGCCTCAATCTCCTCAGTATTAGCTACCAAGAGTAAAAGAGGGAATGAGGCGTGCCGGACGAGATGAGAAGTAGGGTAGTTTGCCTTTTCTTACTGGCTTTCAAAATAAATTCGACTAAATGAGGCTTTACTTGGTGGTATTCCATGACAAAAGAAGCAAATTGACAAGGAAATAAATAACAAATCTATTCCTTGACAATTTGCTTCTTTTTTCTTACCGAGTCAGAATACTACAAGGGAAGAATGCCCACACAAAGAGCAGTAAAATGACCCTATGACATTTTACGTCATTTCATAAGGATGAATGAATTAATGTATAATGTATGGATGAACGATGCGTATGAATAATTCAGCATCATTCATACCTCAGTGGCTTTCAAATTGTCAGACCTGAGATTAAAACGGAGACAAAAGTAAATAAATTACACATTTCAGTTCATCCAGTGGTATTGAATATATACCGTACTAGCCCGAATATGACGCAATATTTTTCGACCTTTTATTTTCCGTTAAAAATTCGACTCGCGCTAAATTCTGGGTTTAAGTAATGGAATGTAATACAAACAAGGACATTTCCCATTTTCAGGACTTTTACAGTGGTATGTATTAACAAAAATCACACAAGACCATTCCCAAATCGGAAAAATCCGACTGGCCGGGATTCGATACCTAATCGAATCGCTGATCCAAGATCGAAATTTCCTAGTCTAGGAATTCTCGCGGATTTTTTAGTTCAATAACGGTCGGTTTAATAATGTACTTACGTTTGTGGCATACAGTGTCTGAAATTTAAATAACTTTGTATCCATACATAAATTTCATGACTTATTTTGATGTTAATTACGACCACTGCCACCTGGTAATCATACTAAATTGCAGCGTATACATTAAATAAAATTAAAAAATGCATCGGAGAGGACGGACACGTGGCCCTTCGCTTTATGCGTTAAAGTAGCCTAAGTCTGGATCAGAAGAAGCTAAATAAAGTTGTAAGCACTGTTATACTGTTATTGAATCGAGAAAACCTTGACACTGTCGCGCTTGAAGGGAATGAAATGAAAAATGATAATGAAGTTGCTGTTGAGGTTAAGTGACAAAAATCGACGCCGAGATTGATTGAATTTCTGTCTACAGATAAAGATTCAGTGATCGAGACTGCGATTCCACAAAAGATATAACGTTACGAAGTTACGTTAAGTTACGAAACTATGACTAATGTAGAAATGGTTGAAATGTGCGTTGAGAGACTTAGAAAACGCACTGTGGCATAGGGCAGCTATGCAACTGAAGTTTGTTCTTTGGTCGAAACCTTGAGATCTTGTTTTGTTACAACCATCGCCGTAAGCAGAAAGCGGTGTAAATATACTTAATAACAAGTAAAATTATCCTACTCCATTCTCAGAAAGATATCAGATGTTATTTAGGGCCAATTAGAGTAACCGTTCTAACTGCTTTTTGTCCACAATTCCAGAAGTAGCAGCCGATTCTCGGGAGGGAACGAGAACATCTCTATTTAATCTACTGACTTTTGGAACTTATGGATATTGTTTTATATGTATTCGTTTCATTGGTATCCTGCACACAGAGAGATTAACTTTGAGATACATTTCGGCATGACAAACAAAGGATAAAAAATAGGTGTTTTCTTAGCAATATGAGATTTCAAATAATTATCACTCTCTAAATTTTGCAAAAACTAGGTTAAAATGCCGATTATTCTAGACTTTATGGTATCACAAACAACCATAATTAGAGACATAGGAAAAGGAATATTTCGATGAAATAATTAATTCCTTCGAAACAACCACAAACAATCGAGGTTATGAACAATTTCCAGGTCATAATCCACGACTCTATATTTATTACCATAAACATTTACTTAACAAGGATAAATATTCCCAAACACCGCAATAATAAAGGTTAAACTGAGACTTCTAAAACAATATTCATGCAAATGCATCATGTAAAATGTTCGAATTTCTATTAGGTCAATCTCTCTCAATTCTTTCACACAAAAATTTATGTTATAAGGTGTTTATTTTCAAGTAAATAAGCGTAAAACGTAAGCGTATAACAATATAGACTTATTTCAATTTTTTTACAAACTAAGCATACCGTTTATTTCATTACAGGCATTCCATAAATAGGCAATTTAAAGATGAACCAATATAAGTAATAAAATTCATAATACAACTCAATGCATTTATTTTTATTCGGTTACCCTCAAAAGTTTGAGCACTAGATGAAAGAGAAAGAATCTACGTAGGTAAAATACAATCGTCGACTGAAACAGTTTCTCTCTTTGCGGAGTTTCAATTCACTGTCAGAGAACTCGTCCTTGGCCCAATATTATACCTAATATACATCTATGATGTAGCAGTTAATGTGGAAAGTGAAGTCACGCTCCCTGCCGAGGACATTCTTATATAAATGGTACTAAAAATAAAGGACGAAGTCACTGTCTTGCAGGACGACCTAAGCGTCGTTTGTAAGTCGTGGAAGAGTACGATTTCGACGCGGGTGAATACGTTACATTGGCAAACTAAACCATTATTTCACTCCAAAATGATGTTAAAGTAATTCAGCTCGATTCGCGTCAGAGCACTCTATTGTTTATAAAACTTTATTGTAACTCAAGGAGATGCAGTGCTTGTCTTTCCAACAAGCAGCTTCAAAAAGCAACAAACAACAAAACAAATTTCCTCCAAATAAATCAGAATATTTGACAACTCAACAAAATACAGCAAAAAGGTTACCGTGTATCCTGTTGTATTGGTCGATCTCTCGTATGCCTCTACACATTCGAGATTTTGCTTAAGGTTCTCGTTCTTTACGTATCTTGTATGAAAGAAAAGCCTAGCTAATTCCTTAACTATTCAATACGAGCTAATTTCGATGGATATATTTCAATTATAGCAGTTGTGATTTTTTAAATGCACATTCTTAAATTGTAAAGGCTAAAGAATATTATTTAACATTTTTATCATAAATAGTTTTTTGTTCATGTTAAAATACTGAAAATCAATATTTTTTGAAGTCAATACATGTAACAACTGTTTTTCCCTTAACCGCATGATCCTAGTCTTAACTCTGCTTATGAGCTCAATTCTTCCATTTACTGGTGGATAGAATATATTTCATTGAAATACTATTTGAAGATCAATTTATTGCAAAGTGTATGCGATATTTAGTATGATCAGAGATGATCCTGTTAACAACTATTGTGATTATAAATACTGTAAATAACAGGTTCTATTGTTTGGCGTTTTTATAGTAGCCGAATTCAAATCCTGCTAAAAATTTTCGGCGTGAAAATGATCCGGTTTTCTAGTTTATTAATATAGTTATTTTCTCGTGCAAGACTTACGTAAATCTCATATTTGATGGGGAGTGCAGTGTTAGGGGTACACATGGACGGGGAAATTGAGAAGTACTGCTGCTATTGGATGACGAGGTTGTGGTTTCGATACCTGCAGAGGCCATAGACCTCTAAAGAATCCCTATAGCCTTGTTCTTGGCTCATTTTCCGATAACATCAAATAAAGTAGCATGAAGCGGATGTGTGTAACATTTACAGGAAATTCTCTCGTCCGCTTCGGTTTCCTCAATAACTAAGAATATGTTTGGATTTAGGAAGAGTTTCCCCTTATTATTATAACTTCAGGAACACAGAATGATAGAGATTTTAATGTTATCACGCGACAAGTCTAATTACGCCGGCAACTCGATAGAGGTCTCGCCTAATTTTCGTTCGATATTTCGAATCATAGTAAGTCTTTGCGAGAAGTAAATTATTTTATTCTCGAATCTGTAAATGCTAACAGATGAAATCAAAGTACGGTAATAAACATGCACAGGTCCATCCCTCAAATTTTTACTGAAAACTAAGGGTTTTAAAGGAATTTTACTATAACTGTAGCTTTTCCATAAGAAATATTCTCAAGTATTAGGGGAAAAAAGATGCGAGATTGAATTTTAACATAAAACTTCGATTTGTTTACGCCATAATACTTTTGTATTAGTCAAGACGTATACAGCTATCTTCGTAAGCATACAATACTACAATTAGGTCAAATTCTATCAATCACCCATAGATATTCAATTTATTTCTTCTCCACAAATAATAAAACACTAAATCACCTTATATGGTAGATAAATTATAACCCTGATCATAATTGCAGTGGTAGGGTTTCAAACCTGAGATGCGAGAAGTTTGCCAAGAGGCACGTTGGGCTCGTCATAATAATATTTATTATTACTATTATTATTAAGGGACTTTATTTGGCAAAATTGGGACTATTGAGTCCCATATTTTATTTAACCAGTAAAAATATTAAAATTACAAATTACATAACGAAACAAAATACAAATCTACATAAAAATTATACAAACTACAAATCTATAAATTTATATGAAATGGTACCAAATAAAATAAATATCCATATAATGCTATTATTACTTAATTATGAGTAAAATATGCGATATAATAATGCGATTAAAGTAAACAAAGGTGAAAGTGGTTAAGGCTTCGTTTCAGCAACATTTCCCAACTATTCCATGATGTTACCGTGGCTTACTTTAAAATTTGTTTCTTATTACGGCGAATACGCAGGAAACAATATAGAATACGGGATAATTACTACGTGGTATGGGAACCAAAAAGGCACGGAACCATTACTCTAGTGCTCGATCGTACGTAAGATATTTCGTTAAATTCCTTGTATGAAAATAAATGAAATGACCCGAAGTCAAAAACCCTATTTAGTTCCATTCATTGCATTCCTTTCAAGAAAAAATATTTTA
The DNA here is from genome assembly GCA_947579665.1 of Sympetrum striolatum. Lineage (NCBI taxonomy): Eukaryota > Metazoa > Arthropoda > Insecta > Odonata > Libellulidae > Sympetrum > Sympetrum striolatum. Next base: position 39,196,660 of record OX388352.1, on the reverse strand, counting down.
TTTCAACGGCCTAGTTGGGGAAATCCCACGACTTTTCAATGAAAACATTTTGGGGGCTTTTCCAGATAATTATTATATATAATAGGCTATCTGGTTAACACCGACCTGTTATTTGGGAAAATTATGCTAACGAAAACGTGATGCTACTGTTTAACCAGTTGGAAAGATATCGGATTTAGCACAGTTGTACCGACGCGGTATCGCACGGACTGGTTATTATTTATCTTTAGCGGTAATGGCCAATCGGGAGGCGAACGGCCATGCAGAATATTCGTAACTCATCTATTTTAAAATCATACACACTCGAGGCCTGACATCTATCAACAGTTCGATCTGAATTAGGCCTGACATCTACCAACAGTTCGATCCGGATTTATCAAGTTTTCTCTACAAGCTTATTCTTTTCCTGCTTTACGCCACTTGACTTAGGGACGTCCCTAAGGAATGAGGAAGTCCTTGAGCCTTATATATTTTTTAATTAACATTTTTATTAGTCTCTTTAAACTTCCTATCATAGTTGGCGACATAATGAAAGTAACGGGATTGAGCTATCGGGAAAGATATCGTGAGAGATAGAATGTTAATTCTTGCAGGAAAAATCACATGGGATCCCTGTCGATTGGTTCACATACCAAGGAAAGTACCTTTTGTTCCTAAGTAATCATTTCAGTTCTCTCGTAAAGAAAATGAAAATTTTCTGAGGGAATAAAAACGAATTTCCAATCCTACATTAATAAATACCCTTCGTCATGTGATCTTTTATTTGAGAAAGCAGGTTCTCGCATTGCAACCGTAGTTCTTATTGTCAAGTTCATCTCTTTATTAAATCTGTGTGTATATATCCTGTTTGATAACACCTTACGGGCTAACCATTCCTAGAATTTCACTACATCCATAAAATTGTTTTGCCTTCCAAAATAACCAATCGACGCTTTTTGCGTTAAAATTACAATATTAATTGATCATCATTAATAATAATAATAAAAATGAAAGGACTTTAAGCAGTGCGAGATTGAGACTACAACGTTTCTTCTTACATTTAACCCAATGTCATGATAGATACAAAGTAAAGAGATAGATTTGGAAAATAAACAGAAGAAAACTACTTTGTGGATTGAAAAACCTAAGCTAAAAACTTTAGGAAAACACCCACTGCAGGAAAAGACCCTCAAGAAGGGGGTGTAAAAAACCTGCGAAACCTACAGATAGGAAAATAAATTTAGTGATGAAATTAGATTAAATGAGATGTAAAAGACAATAAGACAAACCAATAATAGTTTACAAAAAAGAATAATTAGTTATACATTTACATGTAAGTAAGTAAAAAATAGACTAATCATAAAATATACAGAATGAAATTACAACTAACCAAAAAAGGTATAAATGATCAAAAAGACAAAGAAAAAATAATAAATTATTGAGGAAAAAGTCATTGAAGAGAAGGATAACAGCATTTTGATTTTACATCCCCACTGTCGATCATTAGTTCGCAACAAAACAATTCACCGAAGTAGACACTGGCATTTGAAGCCGGAATAAAATTTTGGTTCTCACTTTCGGTTTAGTAAACAACGCAAGGCCATTGCTTTGCTTATCAAGATACACATGCAGCTGTACTCCAAGGGTACGAATTTCATCATCCAAGCTATGCATTCACCACTAAGCCTTTGACCCCTCTCGCCAACTCATCTGTAGCTGTATAACAGACATCAAATTGAGACATATCTGCTAAAGAATTCGCAGCATCTTTCCCAATGAAAAAACTCTCCTTGAGAGAAAAATGTCTCACCGTCATAAATTGTGAAATGTGAACTGGACCAGCTGAGACATCCAAAGAGGTCGTTAAATTGACGTAAGAGCCAAAAAACTTAAAGAGTTTTAGTAATTTACTCGCCGTATCGTTTTTAGATTGGTTTATTGGCAGCTGGCGAGAAGATTATGTTCTTATCCGCACGGAACTTCTACATACAAAACGCGACTTCTGCTGAAGGTTTTTTTCCTTGAGAACCGACTTTTTTTCTTATATTCATCAGAATCAAATTTGTCAAGAATGAAGTTTGTCAACGCATAAACCTTTTCCATTTGGTCTATTCGTACCTGCCAAGAAATGCGGGCATCATCTTCTTATTTTCTACTGGTCTGTTGTTTATTTTACTGTCACCGACTCATTTCACCCCTTACTCTGTTTGGTTTTACGGCATTAATGGGCTTTTACTTAAATAAATTGATTGAAAAAGCCGTTACTCAGTGAAACTGCCTTTTGGAAATAATGGTGGAAATAACCGAGAAAAAGTTTTACATCTTTAAAGTTTAAACTTTCTCTTACTTATTTCCACCATTTTTTCTTAAATTAAACCTACGGGTTTTCCTTCAAACCCTAATCTTCCTAAATACATTTATTATTTTGGCAATACATACAAAATGCAAGATTACATCAAGGAGAGGCCTAAATAAGCCTAAACACGTAAAATAAAGGGTATATGTATATATATCTTTTCTATTGGATTAGTACCAATATGACACTATCGTAGAGTAAATTTCATCAATATATCGCAATTCATATCATACTTCAATGAATTTTTAAATACACTATTTACACCTTCAACTGCTTACAACCTGCCTGCAGAAAAGCTAAAATATTTCTAAAAAGCGAATCCGCTGAAAAGCCTCGTGAAAACGCTGATGAAAATATTGCAGGTGAGTTTGCGTGGTGTTACTCGGATTCCACTCCACGTGCTCATGGTCTGCTGCACATCGTGTCTTTCATAACCCAAATATTCACGAGAAAATACATGCTCGTGAACATCCATGCCATGAGCGAGGTTCGAATATACAGCCTCTGCATTATCTGATGGTTGATCTCAGTCTTCAAGTCAATAACCGACATTTTGTTGGTCTAATCTTTCCCAATATTAGAGGGAGAACGAGCTGTAATCACATGATCAAAACTCACTTTCAGCTTCTCATCAAATAAGCATTTTACTGCCATTTTCTTAGGCTTGCCAGTTTCTTAGACTGCCATTTTATTAATTATGAAATCCTTCTTAGGCTTGCAGAAATGCTGCAATTTACAGTCAAGTAGTTATTATTGAGAATTTACTTAATCCGAAGACAGAACCGTGAAATGCAGCATTTTAAACTAGAGGAAGTCTGATCACTGCACTCTTGCTTAAATGTAAATTCAACCATTAGCATTTCCCTTTAGGTTCAACGTATAGCAAAGACATACCAGTAAGTAACCACGACGTAATTCAAACATAAAATGCAAATTTTACCGTTCAAGCTCCATGATTGTCGTAATTTACTTCCATCAATATTCATTTTACTCCCAAGCATAGGCGAATAAATTATGCTAAACCCTACAGGGAATTTTTCTTTCCAAAGAGTAACGATGGCTTTTCCTCCTGGAATTCAGCGCTAATATCTCTAAGTCCACACCGAAGCTTTAGAACAAAAAGTTAACGCCTAATGAGAGAGAAAAGTTGAAAAGGAGACGAAAGAGTTGCAACCTTGTCTCTAAAATGGATTTAACACGTGTCTGATCATTGAGAAGGAATTCCACGCCATTTCTGATATTATCTCCTTGAGAAATTTCCAATCAATACTTCAACTACATGTTTTATGCATGAAAGAACTGAATACATATGAATTAAGGCGACAGCCCGACCGTGAGTGTTGGATATGGTGCTTATGCCTCACTAAGAGCAGAAGAGAAATTGTGCATGCTTGAAATATTGGGGTGGACAGAGTGATATATAGTGATTGATAGACCTGGGCGGAGTCATCAAATATTAAACCAAGCCATAGATTACTCTCTCACAGAGACGTCATCAACGACTTTTCCCCGACCAAGTTGAATTTCAGATCGCGATTCGGCATTTTAGGTATATATTCGGGAATAAAGAATATTATCTGCGTAATATGTCTATAATTATCTATATCTCTTTTATAGACAAGAGTTAATTTAACTCCAAATAAAGGACGGAAACAAATGTATAATCATCATAATCTTTATTAGAACAATCTCAAATCATGCATACGGACCACCCTATCCCAACAGGGACCCTACGTTTATAAATGTTTACTTGTTAATAGTAGTGGAAATAGTGCAGATTTCATGTCAAATATACTTTTGATTATGCTGGGATATTTTCAGATGGTTAGGCCTCCTTTTCTTAAGTATCGGTCATGCCATAACGTTTGAGCATTACTTTGGCTTCACGCGAGGCTAATCCCGAGACAAATTTGCTTCATTTCGGCAATGAATTGATTTTATCTACCTTCTCGGACAGTGCTTCCAATGGTATCTCTTCACGCCTTCCTGCTTTCTGCCACACGGCCACCTTTCTGTTTACCTTCCACTCCTTGATGCTGTTCACCATCTGCTACCTCCGGAGACTCATTTTTCATCGATTATTTCTTCAATTACTTTTACTCCTTCCCTTTCTTCAACTTGCATTGAAAGGGCTACTTCGCTTCTCTTTCTCCTTATGCCACTATTTTTCCATAACCATATCTCCTCCATCCTCTCTCTCTCTTCTCTATTTCTCTTCGATTCCATCTCTTTCTAAAGAGTTCCCCTTAATTCTTCTTGCGAGGTCATACCACAAAATTTCCTTTATTCCTATTCTGGTTTCCCACTTCCATCCTCTTTTCCTTCTGTTTTCAATTCCTGTTTTTTAATTAGTAAGTCAGTTTTTATTTAGTTTTAGTTTTACAATGCAAATTTCTTAGAGCCCTTGTTTTCTCAAAGTGAATGGTTGCATTGTTTCCAGTTATTGATTTCATTTTATGTAATATGTGTTGTAGTTTATAAATGCTTTACTAATTTCCATGTCATACACAGCTTCTTTTAGCTTATAGGTTTGCTTGTTTCACAACTCCCTTATATGAGGGTGTTTGACTGCAGTGGATCTGTTTTCCTAAGATGTTACCTAAGTTTACTTTGTATCCACTCCTTCTAAAGTCATCCTTCTCTCTGTTATTTCTGTTTAACTACACATTATTTATGTTATTATAATTGAAAACATGTTAGACGCAAGAAGAAAAACTTTTCAGTCAAAATCTCGCTTTAATAAGGATGTTATATATCTCCTAACTACACCTCTTGAAAATATCATTTTAAACACCCTTCATTCTGCTGAATAATTCCTTTCCTTCAAGTTTCTAATCCGCCAGAAATATATGTGATAATCACCACATTGATCTTTATTTGTTTGCCTTAATAAATTAAATGGTATAATGGAAAATACTTTAATTGCTACTATTTATAATCCTTTCAGCGACATATTTGCTCCTTACGTAGATGGCCATATCTCCTTTAATTTTGAGCCAATTTCAGAGAAGAGTAATTTGTATCTGCTAAATTTCTCCGCGTTTTGCTTTGAATTGGTGGCATCATTTGTTGAATTGAAGTTATATTTCTATGGTTCCAGTGCAATGAATCTATGATCCTGTCAGTTGACATCGAGGCCTTTGTCATTATCGTCTTTTGGACGTCAGGAAGAATCTAGTTGGGATTTATATGCCCCGTTGAACAATCTTCAAGTAGACGCTTTTGAAAGCTAGAGACTTTAATCAAATTTCATTGAGATTTTAACTGTATTAATTATCTCTTGATCTAAATCCACCAAAATAACACGCACAGTAAATAATAAAAACATACATGTATCTGGCCGATTCTCTATTTTGGGTAATCTTTACTGCCGTGTATGCACATGTACTACCTTTGAGTTCGTCTTTTATATCCACCACGAAATGTGATCACATTCATACGTGATACTTTATTTCGTCCCCCTTCCGAGCAGATCATTAAGGCGGATAGCGGGGAGTTGACCCTTCGCCGTACTCCCTTGATATCCATAAATGGCAACCGCTTACCCACTGAATGGAAACACCAAATGCGCTCACGGAAATTCAGAGGGAATTCCCATCGCGTTTTCAAACTACATTAGACAAGCGGCGAGGCAGGAAATACGGTTAGATCAAAGCGGAGTTGCGAAATATAACTAGTACCGGAGGAAAAGGAGGGCGAGCGAGGGTGGTAGGGGCAAAGCCGATTCATTCAGAGTTGTAGTAAAGCCCTTTCATGCAATCCGCGCCGCCGTCGTATTGATTCAGGTCCCGCGCGAGTATGTCGATGGGAGAAACCAGCTTCTGAACACGGGAGGGATCCGGATGGTTCGGGAGAGTTTTACGCAAGGGTGTGCCTTGCGTACCCTCATTCAGGGTACTTGGAATATTCAATGGACGTTCAATAAGATAATGCTAAGCGTCTTCCGATTTTTGAATGATAATTCCGCTATCTCCATCCTCACGGACTGATGACTTAGCAATCGCTCGAAGATCTGGAGGGATGTACAATTATCGGTGCTCGACGATGCAGCATCGAAGTAGCTTTTGAAAATTTAAATATGCATGAATCCATAACTCTGTTCCCTTCCGCCGTAAGCAAGTCTCGATTATTCTGGATCTACCTTTCTGCCTTCGCCAACACTTTTCGCTTCGGAAACATCAAATCGTGCTTTCTTGTTCTCTAGGCTACTTGTATCGTCTTCAGCCTCTCTTTCACCAAATTAATTATAAAAACAATACAATGATATATTCTAAATAATGATTGATTATTTAGAATATATTATTTTATTGTTTTTTTGTAGTAGCAGTAAGGGAAGGCCACTGATGGTAGATACATAGAATGAACGAAGCACCAAAAACCATTTTGCCATATCACTGACGTTCTTTGATGGTTTTTGGTGCTTCGTTCATTCTATCAATGAATGATTTGTTTATTTTCTCCAAAATATTGAGAGGTATTTTTAAATACAAAAACAAGCGCGATAATATTATTATTAATTTACATTAATATTTTGCACTATATTTTACAAAGCGTTACGAAAACTTAACAATAATACGGGATGCAAGTTTCTGATGAAATGATTATTGTTAATAATGAGGAATGTATCCTTAAAATAAGATAATCATATCGTTAATAACAATGGGTAGAAACCAAATTTTCTTTGCAAATAAAGTGATTTTGTTAGCTGTAGAATACAGGAATTGCAAACTATTGATATGATATTTGCAATGATGCTAAATTGATCATTATAGCCTTCCTAATGATAATGATCATATTTTAGCAAAATCCATTGCTTCGGCCTCAAATTTGTGGTAGCTCTTCATGATGAAAGAGGAATAAATAACGTTTTCACGTAACCAAAGAATATTTTACTGTTCGATGACCTATAAGTAAGTGTGATGTGTTTTTAATTTCTATGTACTTGATGATAACGCCATACATTAAAACCTAGGCCGTCGAGTAGTAAAATATTCATTGATAACGTGAAAGAGTTGTTTGATACCTCTTTCACCACAATCATATTTATTCCACCCTTTAAATTAGGCAATAGGCAACCTTTAAATGAGACAATTAGGCTCTTAATTAAACCTTATTTTCCGGTCCTACTCTCCCTGCTCTATTACTTTCATTCTTTCATTCATTTGTTTTCCCTACGCAATGTAAGACACCTTTTTCAAACTTCCCATGCAAGCCTTTTTTAGCCCCGATATTTATTCCACGTTTAGTACTTATAAATATACCACTATGCTATGAAACATCACGTTTCAAAATCGGTCAAATATTTCGCTGAAATCATTCAAGAGAATCTTTGATTACGATATGATGCTCTCCCTGAAAAGGCATCCAATTACAAGATTAAACGTAGACGGAGGATTATTGACAAGGCTATATATTCTTTGAAATCGTTAACCCGCGTTAACGTCTCCTCTCAATCCACACGAAGTAATCCTTTCTAGGTCCAGTAGTTTGAATTCAAGAAGAACTACTTAATCCTCTTATCTTTCATGTGACATTAACCTTCATTTTTCAATTTTGTGCAAATATATCCAGATAACGAAGTATGAGCAGATTTAAGCGGATTACATCCTCGTTCGTACTCTTCCCACTCAAAGAGCTAAGACTAATTAGAGAGGAGAAAATCGCAGGGTCAGATGATGAAAACGTTGAAGCTTCCAAAGAGATCAGTAGCCGCGGTCTGGGAAATGAAAACCAGTTCCTATAACTGGAGAAGCGTGCGTACTTCGAGGAGAAAAATTAGTGAAAGCATGAATTCCTGTTTGATTGATGGCTTATTCCACGTCTCATTGGCAAACCCAAGTGGACCTCGTTTCCGGATGTATTCGCATTTAAATTTTACGCTTGTGCTAATATATCGAGAAGAAAACAAGATTTACTGGGAGGAAAAATCTTCTTAAACGAATATCAAGTAGAGGTATGTATAAGTTACGGTAAAATAACTCTGTAAGAAGTGAAAAACTGAACGAACAAAAAACATAATGAAATGTTTAATGCCCTAAAGAGATTTTTGAGTTATATTACGTTTTCATGTTCAAAATTTTCCAAACTTTGGATGACCCGAAAGTTTTGAAATATTTTCTACTTTTACACGGCAGCTTTAACAAGAAAGTAAATAATTGCTGATCAACTAAATCAGTCCATCATAATAAGGGGAAGCAAAAGAGAACTATTTACACGAGAAATCTTAAAGACAACTATTGCGAATTTAATCGACAAATATTTATTTGAACTAATTTATAATACTAATGACAAGTTATGTAAAAACTAATACTTCGCAGGAATCACTATCATACCAAAGCAGTAAAATATTTGTATAAAGCTCAGTATTCCAAAATTATTTAAGAGAATGAATTATAAATATAATTTTTCCAGCTTTGACAAGTGTTCATTGTAATTGTTATTGTTTCCGAGTTCTCAGTAAAATATGAATAATTGTTTGCTGAAGAATAAACGATAATTCTTGAGTGTATTTACATTAGAAAATAATTTATACCGTTAGAAAATCCTTGATAACTGTGAAGCATACAAATTTCCTAGAGAGTATAGAATTATACTTATACTATAGCGTTTAAGTGTCCATAAAAATACTTTTAAAATCGTGTACTAATAATCAAGTGCTTCCATAGAAGAAAACTATTATTTCGAAATAGTAATTAATCCAAGGCGATTGCTGTTGATTAAGTTGTGAAAGGGCAAGCTTGAAATAGAGGTTATTATTGAAACAGCATGTTCGCCGTTGGTGATCAATGGAGCGTGTTAAGAAACTAAAATTCCCGATAACAAAGACAACAGTCTGCCGCAATGGTATGAGGAAGAGTATTTCATTACCTCAGTCTACATATTTTCTGTCTATTTTGGTTTGTAATCATAAATCTATCACTTGAGCATGGATCGTGCCCGGAATCAATAACTAAAACCTTTTAATAAGTAGTAAAGATATTTTTCATTCATTTAAGGGCAAGAAATGAAAATCGCATACAGATTGCAAGCAGTAGTCTAGATTGTTATGTTACTCCCCAGAGCTTTGAAAACAATTTTCACATTTCATTGGCTGGCTCACGAGGCTCACTTGTCCTTCATATTCAGGTAATTACAGCACCAACTTCCTAAATACCCTTGTAATGATTATATGCCATTCGAAACAATGATTCTCTTTAGTGACTGACGAATCCTTTTACGAGCACTGCCACTTCATCAGCGGGTAACGACAGCGTTGGCGACATACGCTAGAAGATAGTCATAATTGGTGTAGGTGAAAATGGGAAACTTCACACACAATAACATGTTAAGCTCTCTATGAAATATTTCGTATTATTCTAGTATTCTTTCTCATCTCAGACCTCTCTGAAGTTATCACTTTTTCTTCGAGAAATGGAAACCAAAGATTTGGAAAAAATAAATATATTTATATATTGACAAGATTAATCAGTTCAATAATATGTCGTCATTAATTAATTGAAGTGTTTTTCCAGCCACAGAAATGATGATAACCGTATAAATTTTTGATAGTGAAGTTTTCGTATTAGTCAATTCATTAAACTGTGCTACTTTAGCAAAGAACGATTCATTTTTACATCCATTATTTAATTATGCTACCGTAATTGAGTAAATTAAGGTTCGCTCCTCAAAACTGCTTGCAAAGTTGGAAGAGAATTGAAGCCAAATATAATGTATTCAATCTTCGATGAAAGCACACACTCTGTGCGGATGAGCCTTTAAAACCATATAAATTCACAATTTTTCACACAATTTTGACCGCCGCGAAACGCCATGGGACTTAGAAAAACGCAGATTTTCAGGTTGGACTCAATGTTCTACCCCAACAATCCTTTCGATTAGAAGTTTTTAGTGTATTGGCCAATTCAGTTTGAATATGATTATGATATTTTCTTATTGTTTAATTTATATTTTAAAATTCAAGTACATGTTTTTTAAAACATTTTGACTGAACAATAATAATAGAGCACTAAATAGCAATAATAGCTATATTTCCTGATTTTTAATGAAGAAAATCAAAAAATTAAACAGCTGACTTTCAAGTTTTTAATTATATGATAGATATTTATTGCTACAATAAAACTATAGTAAAATAAACCTTTAAGGTCAAACTCTATAAAATTCGATGAAAGCGGTGTGCCCTTTCTGTGGTATTATATCAACAAAATCAATATTGTAAAGTAATTGCTTGAAATACGAACCAAGCTGGTTGAATAATAACTACCCGTTTTAGCATTTCAAAAAAGTTAGAATCAAAGTTATTTCTGTTTCAATATTTTGAACACTATGATAATTAAATTGAGTAACTCTGCCACGTTGTCTTTAAAAGCTGAATAAGTACCCGACTGAAATATTTCTGGACTTGTATTTCTCTAACATGTGGGTTGTGAGCGAACTAATTCATTATTTATCTGAGAAAAGTAAAACCATACTGACTGAAAGTATCTTTTACGATAAATGTAACGATTTTTAAGGAAATCACCTAAAGTAACCTATCGTTTAACATCACTTAACGTAACAAAGCAGTACACATTAAGAAATAAAAAATAACTTTCGTAATTATTTGTCGTAAGATAAAAATTAAACAGATGATAGGATAGTAGGCCAAACAACATACAAGGAACAGGGGAGGATCGTGAAATAAAATAGGAGAAATATGGAAGGACGCGGATGAAGATTAGGTGTATGTAGGAGCAGAAATACGCAGTGCGGGGTACTGAAATAATCTAGCATCAAGATGGTGCGCGGGAGATGGAGAGAAGCTAATTAATTGGTCCGATTATCTCGGAAGAATATTCGGAGAAATATTCGATTGGTCCAAATATCTCGGAAGAATATGCTGTTAATTTTCGATACTCAAGAGTTAAACGTATGGAGAGAGATGGCAGGACTAATTTAACGCTTTAAATAGGCCAAAAGAAGTACTCGGTATTACCCAGGAGGAAAATAAAAGGATTTTCCAGTAAAAGTTTGCTTTGAGCAAAAACAAACTTCTTAGAACTGGAAATTTCTATCTTTTCCTAGTTTCTCATTAGAGAACCGGCTTCAGCTACTCTTTCGGCTGTCAAGATGAACATTTAAGAAATAAATTCTTCAGTTCTAACTTCAGTCATATTGATTATGTGTCAAGATAAAACTTCTCGAGCCTCAAAATTCTACCCAAAATACGTTTATTTTATCAATGTCTTCGCAATTTCAGTTCTGTTCAGATTTCGAAAATTGACATATGTACGTAGTAATTTTCTTAATAGAATTCCCTTCCTAATGGATCCTGTAAGAGCTTTTAATTTAAGCATACGATTTTCTTAATGAAAACAGTAGTGGTGAGCATTTGCTTATTTTAGAAGCACCACAGTTGCTAGTGTTACGTATTGCTCACCGCTGACACAAATACAGTTCCCCTCCTCAGATAACAGAACTTATTTGGAAAATACTATTAAATAGATAATAATATAATCATAATAATGATCCTAATAATATAATAATAATTATTATACTTTTACATAGAGATTACGACTCTTTACTTTTACCAATAGGATGGTTTTCAAAAGTTTTTTCACTCTGAAATACAAGATTACGTCTTTTATTTTGAAATTTTGCATAATCGTATTTTTACGTCTTTTATATTGAAAAAATACTAAATTAACTGAAGTTGAACTCGGGACCGTTACCGAGTAGCGTACGATATTTAGCCATATGCGAAGTTCGAATTAGTGCAAATTAGGCTTCGTTGGCTTTTAGGCTCATGTTTCCATGACAGCAAACTCACTCAATACTTTATAATTCATGTAAAAGATTGTCGACTCAATTCAATGACTAACACTCGCGGGTGATGGTGAGTAAAATCATTATTGCAACGATGGAGTTTGCCCAACACCGTCCTCCATCTATTAACTTCGTCGCTTTAGTTAATCCCTCCACCGCAATCGGTATGCGATATCCAGAGCGTATTCCACCCGCGACCAGAGCAACGATGAGTAACAGGGAGGTTTTGTGTTCACCCACACCACTCCTCTCCGCGAAGGCCATTTTCTTACTTGCTGCACCTAGCGAGCGGCAGCTTTCAGGGGCAGGTAGTCTTGCAACACCACCCTTCCACTTAGTTATTCCTCGAGAGGAAGGAAGCCAGAGTTGACGAAAGAAGCAGCGTTTCATTGCCACCAAAATGTTCCTCGATGAACCATCGTCACGTACCCGCGTGGAAGTTGCGAATCGCGTTGTTTCGCAAAGGAGAGGGCACTCCTTTATTTCGAGAGGTTTTTCATGCGGGAAACACACTCGAAATTCGGCTGACCCGAGATGTGCCACCAGAATTGCGAAATATGTGGAATGACGTTCGGTTTCGTGGTGCATTTGCATGTAAATTGGTCGACAGCCTTGGCCTGCCTGAAAATTTGGACTCCGATCAAGAATAGAGCCCCGTACAGCATGATTGGGAGCATTCGAACACTCAGGATTCATGCTCGAATTTGCGAAATGAAAAATTATGGTCGCAAAGCATAAAAGAAAATGCCAATAAAGCGATTAGCCTTCCAAGGAGTCATTGCGATAAATTTTAACGATTACTCCAGTTCCTACTGGTATTTTGGGTAAAGTTTCAGAAAACAAAATAGAGCTACACAAAAATACACACGCTACTGGACACTCGAACGCGAAATCGTATTTCAACATTTGCTTACGAAATAAGCTCCAGTAATTAACAATTTAATAGCTGATTTATTTTAATTACCATGGTTTGATTGATTCGGAGCATGCATTCATACATTCTTTCGACTAAGAATATCGTCAGTGAATGAAAAGTTCGTAATTGAGTTAACTCAATTATAAAATGAGCAGGAAGTTTTCATTAATAATGCTGTGTGTATAAATGAGTAACTGAAATGGAAATATTTTATTCCAAACCCATATCCACCAAAACCAAAAAAACTAATCTCAGAAACTATCTCAGAAACATAATGGAATCAATAAATCAAAGGCAGTGTAACGATAAAAACTTAATTCCTAATTACACGACTAAAGGCGATTGAATTCCATTCATATCAATTTTCAGCCGAATTCTCCCACTCCAAACGACCGACACAAAACAATAGTTCACAGCCTTCACTCGGCTCAATATTAATTGAAAGCAGATATTATATTCAGAACCACGATCTTTTCCTCACTCTACTTACGGTTCATTACGAAAATTTTTACCTGATGAAGCCATTATTAAACTATAAGATATATATTTTGGAATTCCCGTCGATTCAATATCTTTCTACTGTAAAAGCCATACGAACTGACCACAGGTTATTTAACTACCGTGTGAAACTTCTCTCGGTGCAAAAAACTTGTCAACAACGGCATAAAACTGTAAATAATAAGTAGGCTCCATTATGTATATATTGATGATGCAAGGAGTTGTTGCTTTGGTGGATAAAGACGTAAGAATACGTGCTTCGGTGTTTGTTGAGTAGATGTTTACTCCGACACAATGAAATATTCATTTCATTTCCGCTCTAAAACGTATGATGGCAGCAAACAATTTTTACTGAGGGGGAAGCTGACGTAGAAAGAAGCTGTAGAAGTCTGCAGTGAAAGTGAAGTCTATTCTTGAAAATAATCGCCACTTAATCATATTATGAGGAAAACGTCTCTGTACTTAGAAGCAAGATCTACCTCAAGAATAATGCATGCGAGAAAATCATGCGGATCGTCTCCTTGAGTTCGCCACTAAAACCATGGTTAGATAAAGTCAATAAAGCAGTTTTTAATGGCTATTATTTAGTGGGATATTGTGTCTGAAGTGCACCTGAATTGACTTTTTAGCGAGAGCTGATGATTTAGTTATTGCTATGTTTAAGTTATTTAGTTAAATAAATCCTTTATTAAAGGGGCCCAGGCGGGCCTCTATTCCAAAAAATCTTCGCATGTAGTAATAATATTTACATTGTATTTAAAAATGATAATATAAACTAAATAGACACATTAAAGCGTGGGTAAAAGCTTTGGAACTAGAGAGCACATAAGTATAAAAAGAAAAGGAAATATGAAAATTTTAAAATAACAGTAAAACAATCAAAGAAAATATTTAATAATTCAAAACATAAGAGGAAATATAAATAATACAATAAATAAATAAATACGTATATGTATATATTTATACACTTGAAAAGGAGACGGAAAATTCCTTAAAACAACAACAGTAGCATAAAAGTAAACCAAGTATCATTATAAGTTCATGTACATATATTAAGATTATCAATTTCAGAGTATTTAATGGAGACAAATATTAATACCTATTGTATCAATGAAATACGGAATTTGTTTACTTTAAATTAATTACGTATACCAAAGAATAATTTCTGAATTTCTAGCTTTCTTACGTATAAATTTTTCGTATTATTTATTTATACGGCACTCACAATAGTAATAATGTTTGCTGGATCTCCATATTATAGTTATACTCATGGTCAGTAAACGAATTACACACGCTTCAGCGATGAATCTGTTCTCCTCTGAATGAATCACAGAGGAAATAACTTCCTCGACCACATATTAACTAAACGGGATACATTTGCGCAACTATCGTCAATTCTACACAAGTTTCCTTTCCTCGTTAAACAGTGGGAAAAGAATAAAATAAATCCAGCTGAAACAATGGCAGCATTTCCCTGCCCAGGTGACTCATTCGGACCGAAAAGCATGACCTTATCAGAGTCAAAGAAGTGACAATGAGTAATCGACAATCTCCGCGGCACTGAGGAATATTAGACGCAAGGAGAAAGTCGTCAATATTTACCATTCTTTTCCCGATGACCGAAATGTATAGTTCGTTGGCCGGTGACGCACAGGTACTCTTTGATGTTTACATGTGGTGCCCCGGACAACTTCCGACGCGAATTAAACGGCTGGGTTATTTGCTGGATAAATCTGCTCTAATGGGTCTTCAGTACGAAGCCTTATTTACACTGACGCCTCAGAGGAGAGAAGAGTCAATGTTATGCGCGCTTGTTCTGGTGAAAGGCGTGAATAAGCGTTGTATTGAGCGTAGATAATTCTGAGAATGAACTTTCGTACGCAAATTTGACTTCTGATCGTAAAGTAAAACAAAGAAAGTTGGCAGAAAGCTTGGAAATATCACTTACAGTAAAAAGAGACACGGAGTGATTCTTCTATTGATTACTGTGATATGAAAGGAAATTTGCTCCATAAACATGTAAATTTCTTCCGTTAATACTAACATTTTACCGGATTAGGATGTAAGTAATTTGTAACATCCTAATTACACAAAACACAAAATAATTCCGATAGATTATAATTTGTCATTAGATGTTGTAAATAGAATATTATCAATAATTATTGGTAACAACCTATGATAATCCTGTTTCCCAACCTTTTTCCGCCATGCCTTACTACGCATTTTATATTATTTTAAAATTATAATGCCCTCACGTAACATATGCCTATATATTAACTTGTTCAGGACTCAGGTCTTGGGTTTTAGGAACAAATCATTAAGAAATTATAATAAAAAAGTAAAATTTCAAGACATGTAAGAGATTTTCCATTGCCCCCCCTTTACTATCAAATTGTCCCCTTGTATGGCATGGAATCCACTTGGGGTGGGTCCCATGCCTTAAACACCATTGATTTATCCAATAGTTCTATCCGTGGATGATAATTGGTGGTTATTATGAAGAGGAAAGAGAGTTTAAGAGGAATGGTAAAGATTTTTCGTTTAATATTATTCATTCGAGTACTTTAACATTCATACCTTGAAAAACCTCCATCGTCATTTGAAAGGGTGTTGTAAAATTCTCTAATGCAGGGATTCAGCAATGAAGTGGTAATAAGCTGAAGTTTGGGCGACTCTAGAATATTTAGAATGAAGTGCTGCGCAATCAGTGCCCTTTGATATTCTGCGGTCGAATATGACTGAATGCTCCCTACTCCCTTTTATGTTTTACGATTTAAACTAATAAAAGGGACGGAATAAAAGTAGGATACCCGTTGAACTTTAACGAGGAATCACGGCATCATTTCCTCGTCCGATAATATTTATTACTTTCGGCACGATAGCCTCCTCTCGAAAAGAAATCATCTTGAACAAGCATTCCAGATAGCGCAATCAAATCGACCTTATGGATAAGTACCGCTGATACACTTGAATTTTTTTCCTTTATTTTTTAAATATATTACAGTTGTGTTTCCTGCTGGATATCTTCCTGAAACTGACATCATCCGATTCTGAATCATTGCGGAAAATGCGTGAGCGGAATTCTCCCTTGCTGTTAAAAAGGCAGGATTCTCTGCTAGTAAGGGAAAAATTTCAAAAATATCGAATTCAAATTTTACTTTATTTCCCTTGAAGGACTGATTGTTGAATGCTTTCAATTCTATAGGAATCTATCAGAATTCCATCAGAGACAGATATTCTTTCTTTAATTATTATTTTGTGAATCGTCTTTCACGAAAGAATTTCGAATTCCGCAATTACTTAATTGAAAATATACACATTGAACTACATACTGAAGCAATTGCAACGAAATATTGGAAATCCAGCCTCTGTCGACATAGTTTCTCCTTTAAGATCAAACTTGCTTTTGAAAGAATATCTGTTTCTGATGTTCGTGAAAAAAGTTTGTTTCTGAAAGAATGTCCGTTTCTAGTATCGTTAAATTCGACGCTTCGATGTACGAGTATATCACACTGTGACTGACTGGTTTTAAATAGTTCGTCGGAATTGAAATTGAATAATCCATGAAGGGAGAATTGAAGGTAGTTAATTAAGAATATGCAAACATAGAGATTTTTAAAATAACTCTACGAAAGTAGGGAAAAATTCGACGAAACACGACGGACTACGGAGATGGAGAAAAGATATTTTGAACCATGAACGAAAATACCTGCATAGAATTGAACACTGAAATACCTTGAGATCTTAGGTTTACATGTGTTCTTCTGATTTTTAGACGCAAAATGAAGCCAAATTAAATTCTTGCGGCCAATGTTTTCCACCATACATGTTTACATCGAATCGTATCATGGTTGCGAATTGCAGAGGGACATTTTCTTAATTACTGGCAAAACTGAATATATAGTAAATAAACGAAGTACACGAAGATCAAGCTTATGCACGAATCAAAGCAAATGCTGAGTTTGAAGGGAAGTTTTCCCACGAAAGTGCATGCCGGGAGGGGAAGCAGCGCAATGCGATAAAGTAATCGCTCTGTTCACTTAGTTTCCTGACTATACTCGGAGACTTCGGTCAATAAACCACGCGACGTATTGCTCCAGAATTATTTACGGCCCTCAATTCGTTCGACCTTGATTCGCGAATCGTTTTTCACGAATGAATTTTGAATTTCACAATTACCTAATTGAAAATATACACAATGGACTACATACAGAAGAAATCGCAGCGGAATATTGGAAATTCAGCCCCTTTCGACGGAGCATCTCTTTTAAGGACAGATTGTCACAATTTTATCTCAACAAAAGTGAACAATGACTGCACCAGTATACATCAGCACGTTTCCCTGTTTATGTATTCCATTTTACGCTTACCAAGCTAAAACAAATGTTTCCTAACAAAAGCTAAAGTGCTTAGAACAATTCAATATGTTTCAAATCAAACTTTATTCCAAAAAAATATGATGGAGAAAGTTGAGAAAAGCATTGGAACAAGATTCGCACGAGAATACTGAATAATTATGACGAATATGCGTTTTTCCAAGGTTAAGTAAGAGAATTCTTACACTTGTATTAGTCATTCTTGCCGCCAAAGACATAAATATATTCATTCTGATTCATATCCAGCGATACTTGACGGAGCTGAAGTAAATTGCAATTGCTGAATTCTTTTCGGGACAATAAGCCAAGTAGTAAAGCCAAAAAAGTAAAGCCAAACTTTAACTAATTACTAATGAGCTATCGATTCGAGTCACCGATAAATCCCCGGGTAAACATTCTCCCACAATTATCTTCAAAAAATATCCCTCTCATCTTAAAAAAACACGTACTAAAAAGTCCGATGGACTATATGCAATCCAGAAAAAAAACGAGTCAGACCGAACGGTGAAACCGAATTTTTCAAAGCTTCGGTACATAAAGAATGAAACCTTCTACTGGTTTCTTGCGAAACAAGGATTCATATGATTCAGAGAGATTCATGCAGAATTTCAAACAGAATATTACATGATCTGAGTAAGCTTGAGGCACGAAAATAAAATCTCTAAGGAGATCGCGAAAGTAACAGTAAAATAAAAATTAATATTGAATTAATAAAGAAAGAAAATTTGGAGCACAACTGTTAAAGTACAAGAGGTAAAAAATTTCCAATGGCCTTCTTTGACGGCGTTCCTTGTATCATTCACCGGTGTTCGGAGAAAACAAAAGAGAACACCTCACTTTAATAACACTCAATGCGCATTTAGGAGGCAATGCTTTCTTCTTCAGGAGTGAATAACTTGAAATGCGCAATGAGTGTTATTGAATTGCGGTGTCTCCTCTTGTTTTATCCGAACACCGGTAAATGAGACGAGTAGCGCCGACAAAGACGGCTATTAGAGATTTTAAAACTCTAATTGAATTAATAAGTGTAATTATAAAAATTAATTTCTAAGTAACTATAAAAGTAATTCCGATTGAGTTACAGAAAGCTCAAAGTATCAATTACACGTATCACAAACTCCGTAAGCATCAATCAAAATATCTCACGAATCGGCGACTGACAAATTTCCGAAACTCGGATTCTGGAAAGCGAAAGCCGTAAAGAGTGAAAGGTATTTAGCCCATGAATCGTTCCCTATAAATTAAAGAGGGCCTGCTCATCTCATCGACATCCACGGAGGAACCTTTAATGCTTAAAGAATGATTGGAACGCAAAGATACCAAAACAAAATGACGCGGACAATAAAGGTCTGAGCATCGCTGGCTTATTAACTGCAACGTAGATTACGAGCGAAGCATGCTTTTGAATGGCCCAAGAACCTTGACACCTTCGCCATATCCTTGATACCAAAATAAACCCATTCACCGCAGCTCCATTCGTGACATTTTTTGCGATCTCAAGCTCTTATTCGCTGCATTGCGAGCTTGCATTAATGAGCTTTCGAGTCGCTGAGAATAAGTACAGAGAAAGTCTCGGGAGCACGATAATTAACGCGAATAAGAAAAGAGGATGGAGTACGAAGAAAGGTAGTCTCGAACGCTTCGGTAGACCCTCGATGGTAGTTGCATTTATTTATTCTGCAATAGAACGAGGACTTCAATTAATTCAAATTCTGGGGCCGTATAAATATGCGCCAGGCACTATTTCTTGAAATGTTTGCGGTGAATGCATACAAACTTAATAGAGGGACCAGGACATTAGCATCAGGGAGGCTGAATTTTGCAAGACAGAGCTTAATAGCGTGAATTTGCTTCTTTTAAAACATTAAATTCACTAAAATGCAGCTCTGGCGTGCAACCATCGTCAAATGCGCTATTGCTGCACTCGGGATTTCGGTAAATTTCTAATTCGAAATTATTCAATGGATTCAATATTGTTATGTTTTGTATTATTTGGAAATAATTTAACGTGACGATGTGAAAACGATGAAGTGATATTTTGGCCCAAGGCATTATAAACTGTGAAAGTGTTTACGATTAGAGGATATGTATCGAGTACATGTTTTGTAGGGGTACCGGGGAGATGTATGCAAAGTAGATTTTGTTGCAGTGTTCCGTTGTTCGATTTCTGTCTGTGGGTAGCGATGTTAATTTTGGAATATTTGTTTATGTGTAGGTAACGTCTGGTGTGAGCGAACTGGGTTAGAATTCAGTTGCCCATAGACAGTGGTTGGACCGGAAGAAATCCTACTTGAAGCAAATGTAATAATAAATAAATAAATTCAGATTGGATTCTCCATTGAATATACAGTAATTGTTGAATAAGGGGAAAGTGGTTGGAGAAGGTAATTGGATCAAACTTTAGTACATGTAAAACTTCTCGAATAATCTGCTAGACATTTTAATATATAATTTAAATGATATTGTGTTGGATTTTAGATGAATGTTTACCACGAAAAGAAAGCAATGGCAACTCTACGAAGAATTCTCACATATCAGCAAAGAAAATTTTGAGCGGAAAAGGCTGTCAGAGAATTTTGTCCCGAAAAGCTGTGGCGATAAATTTTACCACTAAGTTGTGGCGACCAACCGGAATGTTTTCCTGATATAGCGTCAGTGGATCTTCTCAGCGTCCTTGGTTTCGATATGCTTGCTTTATCCAGCTATAACTTTATATAAAGCATTTTAACAAAGTTTCCTTTTAAGACTTTCCTTTTCCTTTTCCTTAGCGTAGACTCAGGCCTCGAGCTTATTGAGTATAACACCTAAATGTAAAGAAGAAATTTCTGTTTAAAGTGTCATCATTAAAGTTCTACTTATTATTTCCTAACTACGCGCATTGATTGATGAATCGGCGTAAAATAATAAAAATGAATCTAGCTTACTGCCTTGAAGTTAGCAGAGATCTAGCTTTGTTGATTGACCCGAGTATCTAATGTATTAGATTATAACGAATACCTTGATACGAATTAATATTACAGAGAAAAATTGTTATCCTCAGGCGTGACTTCGTGGAACGTAGCAGTACGCATCTTGAAGAAAAAACACTTTGTTTGCGAAATCTAAGAGGTGTTTTTCTTTAAGATGTGAAAGAGAAATGTTTACACAACATATCTTCCCATCAGACACGACAAAAACTTTCAGAAACGACACTGAGAATCTAAGCTAAACATCTCTGTATATAAACATTAAACTTGACGAAAGATAAGGAAAAATATCAAGTCCTAAAATTTCTCTCAAACTTGGAAATATGATAGAAATCTTTTGGAGGAAACTAAAGGAATGAATACCAGCGGTAATTTTTCATAAAAATCTGCTTGTTTTCTTCTTGTGAAAACAAGAAATTACTGCGAGTTACTCCAAATAGTTCACAAGATATTCCACGCCGCGATTAGCATGTTAATTACGCACGATTACCCAATTACTACGCTCGATTAGCATATTTTTACATATTATTTACATAATAAACGCATGTTCCTAATCCGACGAAATTCAGCAAATATGCCTGCGACGAAAAAGCGCTCCGTTAACTTTCATAAAAAATATTGGAACTGCGCGAGAGAAAGAAAACAAACGCCTCTCTCCATTGTTTTACCTATTAATATTCCTGGGAGAGAAACGACCTTCCTCAAAGGAACAAAATTTCTCACCCCGAAAGTATTCCACGGCGTGGTTGCCTTTCACCACTCTCGAATGCGTGCCACAAAAAATATCACCTCAAAGTCGACGTCGGTCGTCCCTTACCTGTTGAACGTCTTCTCATATTCCTTTATCTGCTTTCTGGTGAACTCCGAAAACTCCGTGTAAACGTTGACCACCTTGAACTTCGGTTTCACATCTTTCCCCTCGTCCAAAGCCTCGTTTATCGCTTGCCTCCTGCTCAGGACTCCACTCAGCTCTTCGTCGGCCGGCATCTCGACTCCGTCGCTACCTCCACCAGTAACTCCCGCTAATAGAACGAAAAGCTAGTGCCGCAGACGACCTCGACGTCCTGCTTGTCTTCCTCCACAATCCCTACTGCCGGGACCGGCACTGCGTGGAGCGGTCTTCCTGCAAAGATCAGCTGTGGTAGACTACGGTGGGGGAGAACCACGGTGGGGGAAAAGAGGGAGAGCTATCTCGCTGGTTTTGCGCATGCACGTCCCTTAGGTGGGATGAGCGGTGAAAGTTGACGATCGATGAAGAATTTTAAAGAGGGCGTAGCGGTCGTCGAAGGCCCACAGTGCTTTTCCGACCGCGTCACACATCGACCCCGAGACCGCCCCGAAGAAAGCGACGGGGAAAGCTTTTTTTAAGCACCGAATAAGGCGAAGTTTTTGTTTTTCCGTCGGGTGGGGGCGTTGGCGAAGGTGCGATAAACGGGTCAGGAGCGGTCTTCGACGGCGTTTATCTGGTAGAGTGGTCAAGCGCTGTCTGGGAGGTGAGCGCCGGTTTGTTTAAAGCAACGACCTACTTAGGAGATTTTATTTTCAGGGTCACGCACGGATGTAAGTAACGAGAGGAAGGGCTTAATTTATCTCCTTTGTTATCGGGAATTTTCGGGCCCCCGCTGACATCCGCTCGGTCCCGCCGCGGAGGCGGAGGAATGGTTAGGTTTTGGAGCAAAATCGGCGTTCGCTCCGTCCTCAAGTCCCCAAATGTCATAGGTGACGACGACTTCTCGGTGAATACAACTGAACCAAAATCCGCGGGGAATCCGGAATCCGCACTTGCTGGATTTGAAATCTTCAAAGCGAAAATCCACTAGTCTAAGAAGTTGCGTTACAATTGAGTGTCACTGCGTTTAAAGTTAACCAAAATCCTCCGGGAATTTGGGAGATTCTTTGTCCCTTTCCGCAATTGCTGTCTTTCCAATCCATCAATGTCTGATATACTACAGTAGGAATAAATTTTAATACATTTAACAAAAACCTAAACACGATGGAAATATTATTAAATACGCAAGGTATCGCACATTTAAATATATAGCGATACGATGATACTTGAAAAAATTCTGGATATATAAGTTTATGGTTTTCAGAAGAGCTATCAGTGCAAAAGCTGGTTGAATCTTCAACCTGTTCACCATTTGCCAGCGAAAGCTTAATAATAATTATAATATAAAAATCGTCTTTATTTGGGCGAGATTGAGATTAAAAGTCTCTTTTTCCATCCAACCTAATTTAATTATATAATTATATAATTTAATTATAGAATGATTAAATTAAAGAGAATAGTATAAGAACTATTTGAAGAATTGTGGATGTAAAAACCTATAAGGTTCTTAAGAAAAAATCCAGTGCAGGAAAACACCCACAAATAAGAGTGGTGTGAAAAACATGCGCAAACCTACAGATAGTAATAACTAAAAGATGATAAAAAAACATGACAAAATTTAGAAATACACTACCAGTAAGTACTTACATGCGTTATATAAATAAGAATCAGTTCACATTTAAATAAATTATAGCAATATACATAATAACATAAAACAAACTTGAAAGAAATAGAAAAATCTTTAGATGGGGAAATGAGGTGTATCATGCAAAAAGAGATCTGATGCAGTTTGACATTGCTTTCTACATTAAGCTAGAATACCATAAGTATAAATAAACCTCTCAAGGATATCATAATTATCCCAAGAATAATACGTTTCACACCATTATTTTATATCATGAGTGGCAACATGCCATCTATTATTGATTTCAAATTTAATTTGAGAAAAAGAAATGCTTTTTTTTAATCAAGCCAAATTTTATTTTTTTCAAGAAATGTTTTGTTTATTTGAGGCCAATTTTTTTCAAATTTGTTACCAAATGATATTAAAAGTACCAAGTAAAATAACAAATTTTTTAGACATAGAATTAGAATTTATAATTTTTTAGACTAAGATTTGGTTTTTGTTAAATGGGGAAATTCCAAGACTTTCTTAAGTTCCAGTAGCTTCTTTTCTTAAACTATACTATACATGTTTCTTTTACGTTCACTTAATTTTTTTGTATTTTAATATGTCAATTTACAAGAAATATGTGCTGTCAGTTAACTATCTCTTTTTGCAATGCATTTATACTCTTTTTGTATGACGGTTGCCACACAGGTACCTTTTGAGGCAACCTGATGCTTTCTTGAGCCTTTCTGTAAATCTTTTGTAAAATTTGATTTCTGTTTGAAAGCAATAAATTAAACTAAACTAAATATTCCTAACATTTGACAGCATTACCGCGGACCACACAGCTAAAGGCGGCTCATAGGATACATACATGTAACAAGAGGATCGGCATTATTCAGCATCTCTCATTCCTCACTAGCTTTCATACTATCTTAGGCATGAGATAAAAATAAATAAAAGATGCATTTTCCTCTAACACATTCCAAAAGAAATAAAAAATATCCCAATCATCAAGACCTAGCTCCAGGGCTACAAGGATTAATACATACATTTATTCAATGTTTATTAATTTAATGTTAACGCTGCAGTTTGGTATGATTCAAAGGTGGCGACGGTCGAGGGTGAAATAGTGAGAGAACAATACCGGTATGTCCGGCATTCGCCCAAGGACGGGAGGGAAACCCCTTCAAAAACCTCTAGTAAGCAATTCACATTTCAAGAATAACAATAAGCCCATTTAGTACAATAAGTCAAATATAAAAAAACCAAACGCCGACGAACCAGTACAGTCGACTGAATCAATTTCGACTACATAATTTAATATATACAGACCTGGAACTATTTTCTTATTCTAAAGTTCATAAAGTGATTAAAATTATACATTATACACACATTTATATAAAAATTTAAATTTTATGCTCTTTTAAGCTTTTTTTGAATGTTTAACACTCTCCGGCATTGGAGTGGTAAGTTCTCAAGGTAATGCATTCCATTCCCTTAAACCTCTATTGATAAAAGAACATTTCTCCACATAGGTTTTCTGTTCATGCTCCTTTATTTTTAATCTGTGGTTTGTGTTATATGATGTTATATATGTTTACAAGTAAAATATTGAATTCGAATTCTTTTATTGATTTCTTAGCAGAATGATAATTTAATCCTTAATAATAGAAAGGCAGCATTTAAATTAGGACTAAACACAAGGTAAGTGGCTGCTCTGATGTAGAGAATTTAAAATGAAAAAGATTACAGTTTCTGACTACAGCAGAAGAGATACGTGATTTTACGAAGGCCTAATTAAAAAATAAGGTCTTTTTCATTTACAAGGAGATCTGACACTATCAAAATCAGTTATTGACAAAGAAAAGTAGCGGGAATTCGCTCAATGCCAATGTAGCCTGAAGAAATACAGCAGACAAAATCCATATTTGCTTATGGGCTATTAATTTATTTTAATAACGTGAGAACTTAAAGAGAGCCGCCGCGAACATTAAGATTATTCATAAAGCCCATTTCTCACGGTTGCATTTTTATTCAGGTTTCTCTGGAGAAATTTTGCTCGAGAGTTATAGTTTTCTCTCGAATAGACTTACGGGATACCGCTGCGATTTCGTTGTTCAGGATTCTCAAATATTTTTGGAAGTGCAATCTCTAAAACAGAGTTAATTTTCATTGGGCGGCACACAATTATCACGTGCCTTATTCATAATGGGTAACATAGGGAAGTTTAGCAATAGAAAGTATTTTGACTACGTAAAATTTATTAGAGAAATTGCTGTTTACCGCAGATCTCGAGTAGGAACTCCTTCCTTGTTAATTTACCGTTTGTCACGAATGCGGATTCGACCAATGAATGTTTTGGTGAATGCGATGAAATCGCTTGTCAGCAAATGAGAGTGAAGCTGGAGGTAAATATTTTCGTTATCTGCGCTCACATTTTTTGTTGTTCTTGTTTCTTTAAAGTTTTAAGGTCATTTCCGCCGGCCATAGCGGCGGAGTGGTTAGCATGCCTACATGATAAAGCGCCAAGTTCCGGGTTTGAATCCCGGCTATCCAGATTTTTCTGGTTAGGGAATGGTAATATGTGTTCGTCTATTGTAACTGTTATTACTTCACTGTAAATTGGCGTTTCGCTGTATGTGAGGGATTGATAAATAAATAAAAATAAATAAATTTTGCAAATGGGCTCTCATCGGGAACGGAACCCGGGACCGCTTTCGCCGAAGCCGAAACCGCAGCAAGCTTGGGTATCCGGGAGCGCTTGTAGCATCGAATTTAGGTCTTCCCATAAGGACTGAAGACATTCTCGAATTTAATTATCTCGTTGATTTTCTTATCCATTCACGCAGCAATACTACATCGTCATCCAACTTCTGCCGCAAAAACCTCCATCCCTCAATTGACCTCAGCATCACTATGGTTTGTTTGTTCATGGCCGAATTTACTGCTTCCAAAGATCACAACTATTGGCACTCTATTTTAGACTTTTGATTGCGTATCAATCAATCAGTAGAGTCGCCTAATTGGATGCACGATTACCAAGATTTCTCTGACCACTCTCCCGATCTCATTCAGCTGCTACGTCTTGGTATTAGGATTTTTTTCGCTCATTCCATATCTAGTTCCAAAAGCGTCAATTGGAATGTTTCAGAGTGCAAAAAATATTCTGCAGATGCCAAACGCAGTGCCGATGTATGGGATAAGCATAGAGACCACGAATGAGTAGCGACGACGTATGAACGTCTTTCCTGTGAGCTTCGGAGATATTGGGTGTGATGCTTTTCAACCAGACATCTAAATCTATAAAATGCCTGACCCAATCAGAGCTTCTTTAACAAAGGCAAGAGCTTCTTTTCTTAAGGAAATCTTTTTTTCTAACTACGACATATTTATTGCATAATGACGTGCCACGACGATACGATCAATCCGATGTTGAAGGAAAGTTCTAAATATAAATTTCCGAAAACTGTAATGGTAATCGATCCATATGAAAGGAGAAGATGGGTGAATTAAATACCCCACTTTTCAATAAGACACTGTCAGTTATTATTATTATTATTGCACACACTACAGGTAAGCTGCAAGCCTGGTAGCAGTTAAATAATTAATATAAAATACATGCATGGTAACTTACAATGCCTAAAGAGTGATTACATAAACATATTATATTTAATATAATATTTTATTCTGAATTGACTTAGCAAAATACAACATAAAACATTATTTACAAATACTACATTGTATCTACTTTTCTAAGTTAATTCGGAATAAAATAACTTCCAGTTTCTTTTTGAAAAGTGGTGGTTTTCATTCACTCATTTCGTTATGAAACACTACAAAGTGAATCGCCGTTCCGTCGAGTTTATGAAAAGAGAGGTCTAAGAAAACTTAAGAAACTTAAGAGAATAATAATACAACTTTCTGAGGAACATCTATAGCATAATTATCATTCCTAGTTTTGGACAGTCCTTTGATATGTTTGAATGTAATCGTCATAAAAATGTAGTAACCTTTTCATTCGACGTCATTATAAAATCGTAATTCAGCGGAATTATTTGTTGCTTCTGTTGAAAATATTAGCGATATCAGGTCGGAACTCTGCATTACTATATGAGGAAACACTGTGTTATACCGTTTTCAATATTAAACCTAAACCAAATTGTACAAATAATATTCTTACGCTTCTATAAATGGATTGGATTAAAATTATATTGCAATTAATAAATAATGATTGATGTTTACCTTTACTGCCATAATGAATGAAATTTCAATTCTAATATTAACACCAAATCACTGTTAGTCTTAGTATTCAAAAACATATTATAATTTAATTTATCGTAAAAATACAGGACGATGAAAAGATATATAAAAATGATTCATATGTTTCATTTACTTATTTTTGTGTGACATGACATGATTCATCATCCGTATATTACTTCTTAAAAGCGTCCGTGTAAATACATGCAGAGAAGAAGTATAGTACGGATAAAAGTACGTAAGCAATTCACAATAATACATAAATATACAATATATATTATACATTACATAAATTAATATAATACATTAAAGGTACAAAAGAGTGACCACGTAAAAAACTTCAATGCAGAACACACCATATTTTCACGAAGCCCGTTACGACTAAATTTTTCATGGCCTCAACTCGACTTTCAGTGAAAATTACCTGATATCGATGCATCCCAGCATCATTTAGAATGCATGAATTTATATCTCATCTTCGAAACCCATAAAGTGAAGGATTTCTAAGATAAATCTACGAAAGAGAATCCATTCCATAATCCCCAAAAGTTAGAATTTAGCAGACCACTGATGGCAAAGGCCGAATCTACCTCTGCCCCTGATGATATTCTCTTGGAGCACGATATTTACATTGTGTTCACTCAAGTTTAAGATGGTTTGCTGTTTTCTCAATACATTTTACTTTCATTCCCCGTCAACACAAATTCAACGAAGAAAAGGTACAACGAAAAGCGATACGATTTGTAAAGCACTACTTAATTATTCAGCAAGTGTTACTAAAAAGATACAGGTCGCGGAATTGGAATCATTTGAAGATAGGAGAGTAATTCAAAGGATGAATTAATTAAATCAGTTCAGAGATTTTACGTTCTCAGTTACCGACCTCCGAGTAACATAGGCCGTTCTGATAAGGAAGATGAGGGAAATAGATGCTAGAACGAATCGTTTCAAGAATTTATTTATTCCAAGATACGCGAAAACAATCGATTAGGAAAATAGAGTCATGGAGCTTGCAACCCGTCTGTCGTACACCAGCTAAATGCTGCTTGCAAGGAACTTACATAGACAGGCCAACCTAATGAGTCAGTCCTCCAACAAGATCTTTTTTTACCTTAACATTTTCAAGCTTGCAAGACTGGATAAAAATTTCAAATTTGGAATTTCTTTGCCTCCTTTCCTTTAACATACTTTCGGGCGTCAAGTCTTCTTCTCGTTCGGCGTCCGCTCACGTCCCGCACGGAATTCCTACCTCCCGCACCTAACCAACTTCCACCCTTCACTTCTCTGGGATCAATGTTTCAGGAATTCTGCAGACCTTTTTAACCCTTTTTGCATCAAACCTGCCTCTCTCTGTCTCTACATTTGTCCCACTAATTAAATCATGCCTCTTGTTAGTTGACACAGTTACGTACACGCAATACAAACAATCATTTCATTTACTTTTTTACTGCCGAGCTACCGTTAAGAATTACGGAGCTTTCACGAATTATTTATCAAAATATAAATCACGTGAATATGACTATCTTTGGTCGTTACTTCTCTACGGGCTGAGTTTCACGTTTATTCTTCTGGGAAAGTACATGAATAATATCCACTACTCTGTTGTAATTTTAGCTTTTTAGCTATTTTTCTTGTTACTTTATTACTAGCTTTCTTCCATTTTCTTTACCATTTTTATTGATTTATTTATGTGAATATGTATCTGTATTTCCTTGTTTTCCTTTTAGATCTCTCTTAACCTGCTTTTCCAAAAGAATATTCTCAACTATCAGTAGTTTTTGAATCTTTTTCACACCCCCTTCTTGCGCGTGTTTTCCTGCTGCGGTGTCTATTTTTTCTAACAAAAACATTGGGTTTTTAAACCCGCAATGTAGTTTTCTTCTGTGTACTTTTTTCAAGCAATCCGTTCTTTAAAATTTATATGACGAAGGGCTAGACTTATAAGTCTCAATCTCGCCCTAATAAAAGATGTTTTATTATTATTACAAGAACTCGTCTTTAACATGGCTGGCCATCAAAAGGCCGATTGGCGGAAACAGAATATTCCTGTATTTCCTAACATTTTCGCAATTTCAAATCGGAAGCTTCATTACAAACAAAATTAATTTGTGGTAAACTAGATCTTTTTCTCTTTATTCAGTTCCCTTCTTATGGTACGAGTACTTATCTCGATTTCACGGGACCATTTTTTCAATTAAATTTTTCGAAAGAAATAAAGCCCGCAAGGGATGAAAACGAGCTTTAAGTACGTTCCTCTTTATCATTTTGCTTCTGCGTTATTCATTCGAAGCTTTATGCCGTATCCTACAAAAAATAGCTAGGCAAACGTGCTCGTGAGACGCTTTCTTACTTGGGAAACTTTTCCAAAAATGATATATATTCCGAGAAATGTTAAATGTATGAGCAGCTAGAGAAAGAGAGGAACTCATTATCTCTGCGAAACTTCCTTGCTTTCGACTTACACACTCCAGTCATGCTTGTTTTCTCATCCGATTTCACATTCATTGACATCTTAAACAATGACGGATATTTATCGAACCTTCGATATTGTTAGAGGAGCTGAAACAATGACAGGAAAATACATCACGCTGTCATCGAAATTCATATTCGTTACACTTCTTTAATTGACATACCAATATGTAATATGTATATTATTTAGTAAAACTAACAATAGGTTTATGTATGTATAACTGGTAATACGTATATTTATGTATGTAGAAAAACCGCCACCTGACTTACAGCCTACTTGTAGTTCATCACATAATAATAATACCATAGCTTTCAACAACTAACTTTGCCAGGTTAATTCTCAAACACATCGCGTGAGATACAGTTTGCCACATAAGAACAGTCAATGCTTCCCATATTGTCTGTTTTTGCCACACTTCACGGATTCGAGACCCCAATAGCAATGAAAGGAAGTAAAACAATCTTGTGGTCTCGGGAGGGATTTCACAGGTAGGTGATCATTTTAAAATGTAATAAAAACGACGATTTCATATTTAAACTGGATATTTACTTATTCAGATTAAATGTGTGATGAACTGACCAGCAATGAACCAAATACATTTCGGACTTTTTTGGCGTTTTTTGATCGGACTTTTGGGTGTTTCTGCACCCTCTCGGAGATGTCGAAACACAACTGTGCCCTTCTCTAGGAAAGACATTCACATGTTTCCTCCCGTACCCAGAATCAGTAGGTCAGTTAACGAACTACCCAACATTGTGGACTTCTTCTGCGATTCCTTGAACACCATAAGGAGAAAGGCTTACGCGATTTTTGCTTCTAATCCTGCACCATAATCCTTCAGTTTTTCCTGTTCATAGTATTGCTTTTTTATTGCATTGTGTTATATATCTTTTTAATCTGTGCGTTATTTCGTTTTTTCTCTGTATTTTATTAACCTTTTTATTATACTGTATATTGTTTCTTTTTTACCTTCTTTGCTCATATGTCTATTTCATTGAAACTCATGTAGTTGGGGCAACCTGTTTGGGTTGAATAAGTTATTATTATAATATAATTTTAGTAAGTTAATTAATGAAGCAGGTACATATATTATGTTATAGATTTTGGGATCAACTAATGTTATTGAAATGTGTAAAGGTTGCTAGAGAGCAATACGCAGCTCTCGAGTCATATTTAAGAAACGAATGTTACTCTACATCCCACAGTTAAGTCTTATCAGAGGACGATTCATTATTTTCTTCTGAATTTATTGTAACGATACAATAAATTTCCCCAAATGAACAGTTTAGAGTGAAGATAATTTTCTATCGCATATTTAGAGAATGATGATAGCAAGTTAAAAATCCGAGTAGATTTTCTGTAAGATAAATGTGCAGAATATTTATCAAATATATTTCACACATTTCATCGTTAGTGCGATCTAGAAGTTCTTGGCTTAGATATTTAATCACCGTGCGGCCTAAACGGAGAATGTTTACATGGCGAAGTAGGAATGCCATTGAGAATACCAAGTGTTGTTGGCATGTATGCTGCTACTTCCCTCTTTCCCAAGAGTAAATTACCGGCTTGCTACGGACACGATTTCGAAAATACATGGAACGCGGTCGTGTGGTAACACTGAGTAAGAATGTACGTAATTTCATTGATTCCCAAAGACGGCTCACGTACACTCCTGATTAGAAGCTGCGAAGTATAAAAATGTATGAATCAAAGGGTGATAAGGACGCAAGATGTGGTGTAAAATCTTATCGATCGTTTGAGAAGACATTCCACGTTACGTCAGCAGCAACTGACAACTAGTGAAGTGCTACTTCGCGTGAATCCTCGTCTACTTTCACAAGAGCGTTTCATTTCACATTGAGTATTATTGGTTACCTTCTCTCATTTGATTTGCTGCCGTCTCATCAAGACTTTAATTGGGTGGAAAACTCCCCCATTAAGTTGAACGAACCGTTAAGTAGTTAAATGGCTAATCATCGTCGTTAGGCATTATTGAAGTAGAAAGAAGTTAATAAGAGCCATATGCCCGAGAAACACTTATCAGCTCTTTTGGTATAATGCTAACATTTTTGAGCTTTTGTTTCACCTGGGTCCATTTGTAAGACACTGGTTTGTATGTGAGAATTTTTTCTTTACATACTTTGCTAAAGTTGGCTGAATGAGATTCGATGGAGAGGAATTCCAAGTTAATTTGTGCAATCACTTGAAGCAACGTGTTATGATTTCACCCATTGCTGTCTCTATCAGACTGTCATGTATCAAAAAGCACCCAATAAATTCTTCTCTTATCTTTATCAACGTTTTCCTCAGACTTCTTTCTTCATTAGCTCTTCGAAGGACTTATTCATTAGTCACTCGGTCTGCTCATTATATTTTCATCACATCCATTGCATAGCATCCCCATTGGGTCCACTCATCTCTTCCCCGCTGCTGATGCTGTCCAGGCTTCATTGCCATTCAAAGGGGTTCTTCATACGTTTCCGTATATCTAAGTTTGAATTATTTGCTGTTAACAGGTTTGTATCCGAAAGAACGATCTCTTTCATAGAATTTTCACGCCAAGTTAATTGAATGGAAAGTTTCAATGGTTGGATTGACGAATTGAGAACTGTTGTTCGTATCTATTCCTGTGGATAAGGATGAAACGCCATCGTTGTAAAAAACATTTAGATTTAGTTCCTCGAGTTAAGATGGGTACAGAAATGGAACGCAACGACAAAGCCTGCAGTGCGGGAAGTGACCTCACGGTTAATAGGTATCGATTCAGAACGTTGATCTCTTATTTACTATCACTCGTCTTCAATTTACAAGGATAGGATTAGTTTGCATATATCTTTTGAAAATGAAATCATTCTTTTTTAGTATTATTATTATTTTTATTCATAATATATAAAAATTACAAAATACAAAATTCTGCGGGAATGACAGAAAGATACCTATGCAAGTGCTTTGCCTGCACAAATCAGAATATACATAACTTCAAAAGAAAAAAGAAAATAAACGTAGAAGTTATCACAAGGGTTACGCCAAACCTTAGGTTCGTCGGCAAGTTCCCAAATTGAAAAATATAAGTGGCGAATATAGTTTTTTTCAACATTATATCCACTTAATTAATTTTTATAAGTGATAACACAAGCATTAGGTACAATACTCATTACAATTGTTTAACTTTAAATTATAAAAAATAAATAGATCATAAAAAATAAATATTGTATCACCCTTCAGATTCAGCGTTGGCTATTACCTCCCAAACATACATTGACTCAATTTAAATATTTCTCATTAAATAATTTCTTTAGTTATATTTGTTTTGTGACTTCTTTTTCCACGCATCAACTGACCGTGACTCCATATCTGGTTTGTCAGCCCGTAAAGTCGTTAACTGAGTCAGAATGGTTTAAGCGGAAACATTTCGCATGAGTGCAGCACAATGACCTTTTGAATAACACTTTTCGAAGCATTGTTGAGGGAGTAAACAAGAATCCATCACTCATGCCACACAGATTGTCACATTATCCTATTCATATTATTTCTTATTTAGAGTTATCTGAATGTCTATGCTGTATGAAATATTGACTACTATATACTGTATGTATTGTATCGGCTATGTTTTTTTTATCATATCAATTTATCTGTCTCATATTGTACCTAATGGATGCAAATCCATTTTCTTTTCCCCCTTTTTTCTTTTTCTATTTTGTTTGTTTTATGCTATTACGTATATTACTATAATTTATTTCAATATGAACTTATTCTTATTTATCTATCGCATGTAAATTCTTACTGTTAGTGCATTTCTATATTTCGCCACGCCCTTCTTTCTCATCTTTTAGGTTTGCTATCTGTAGGTTTGCGCAGGTTTCTCACTCCCCGCTTCTTTGTGGATGTTATCCTGCTGTAGATTATTTTCCTAAAAATCTCTTTGGTTTTTAAATCCATAACTCTGATAATTGTTTCTCATATTATTCTTTAATTTAATTATTATCTCATTAATTATGATGGGTTGGATGGAAGAAGATACCTTTAGTTTCGATCTCGCCCAAATAAAGACGATTTTTGTTATTATAATCGCAGCCAGGAATGAGTTAAAACTAAGTGAAAGATACAGTTTCCGTGAAATCGTTTGCGTAGGGCTTTACTGTGTGGAAGTCCGTGATAGGAAAATGTATCAATCAAATTATACTTAACTTAACTGAACGCCAAAATGAATACTTTATTACTATCCTTTTGAAGAACTTCATACACACGAATTATCGAGAATAAGCTAAGTTAGACTAATTATATCAAATCATAAACTCTAACCAAATAAAAGTCCTTACTGACAAAACTTGTACAAATTCAATTGTTTGGAATTTGTACAAATGTTGTCAGTAAAGACTCTTTCTTAATAATTTTCCACCAAGTATCGTAGAATTTTATTCATTATCTCTATCTTATCTTCAAGTCAATTTTTTATTAGTCACATCACACTTACCTATCATTCGATCAACTTTTAGGGAAAAATTTCCATATACATTTGCGTGATGATACCACCTCCAACAAAACTCAGAGGCAGAAACGGTAGAAGTTGGCATAGTAAGCTAAGCCTGTTTTTTGTGCCACTTAGTTGAAACATGTTTTCTGAAACATTCTTCGCGATTAACAGCATTTGGCGAAGGAGATTCTTCTACCTTTACGTGGAAAACAATTGAATACACTCATTGTGTACAGAACATTTTGTAAGACTTTATTCGTTTTCGAATTCTAGGATAGGGCCTCAGATGAATTAATGAGCTTCTGGCAGACTATATCGACAGTTAATTTACACTTAGAACTCTTATAATATGACTAATACTCGAGTAAAAGTACCCCACAATTCGAAAATGCAAAAACTTCTATTATCCCCGTAATCGACGTTCAAATAACATTATTAATAGGTGAATGGCTAAGGTTACCTTTTAGGAAAATCTAAGCTAAGGTAACTGTCATAAATATATGAATGTATCTATTGCTAAAAAAACTGTAGTTAGAAAAATTAAAAATATAGAGATATACATGAAGAAGGCAAAAGATGAAGTGAAAATTGAATAATGATGAAATAACATATTCTGATGACCGTGTAAACTCAAAGAAAACTTTAATTTCCTCATTAGACAGTAGCCAAGACTTAATCAGCCAGAAAAATTGGCTGCAGAATGTTGAAGTGAATGAATCTTAAGATATGAATAAACAAACGGTCGCTTAAAAACCTCTAAATCGGGTTTACATGAGTTTACATTACATATTGACAACAAAAATGAATTGATCGAAGTTAATTAATAATGATAATGATAACTTTATTAATCCAAAGATATACATAAGTAAATATATATTTATTTATATTTAGTTTTCTATGTTATAATATTTTTAAATTTTCATTTTATAATATATCATTTTACAATAGAAAATACAAACACTCAATATCATTTATATTTCGTTTAAACATTCGTTTAAATATTCGTTTAAAAATTCGTTCAAATTATAATAGGCTTTTGTATTGTAAATTGAGGAATTCCTTTGAAAAATTTACAAAATTTTGCCTTTTCATTATTTATAATCAAGCTAGGTAATTTGTTGTACAATTTAACGCCATCACCTCGAAGCATCCCCAGTTAAACATAATATAATAATAATACATAATATAATAATAAGTTAACAAGCCATTTTCACATACTAGTTCTTAATTGTATTTTATTTTCCTTTACTAAACGGTTTTCATTCGGTTGTTCCTAGCTCCAGTAATTATCGTCTATATTTACAAGCCGTAATCATCTATATACGACAACTACTTTTGCTTGTCCATCCCTTGATTCCATTTGTGAAATTGACTTACGTTGAGTAGAATGACGGGGAGATGGAATAGAGAGAGTGGAGACCCGAGAGAGTCTTCTCGTAAGTAGATCGTTGGGGAGAAATGAAACGGGTTGTTTGGATGAAAAAACTTCGCATGCAAGGGCACGCGAGTCTGTGATAGCGGCAATTTCTCTCGGAGGCCGTCGTAAAACTCGGAGGTAGAAAATGGCTCTTTAAAACTCACGTGGGCATAAATATGTAATTTATTTCGAAGTAGGAGAAATTTTCCGCGATATAACGTAATCCTTCCCATGACTTTATCCCGCAAAGCAAAATTGTTCGAGAATAGGACGCTACCTTACTCAGTTTAGTATAAATACGGGTGTCCGGGTTAAACGTATAATATTACAAACTGTAATAACTTGAGAATTAATTAAGTTATTTATTGGCGGTTTTTTTCTAGAAGTATGGTAACTCAAAATGTTTTTACAAAGTTAATACACCTCGATATGTGCACCAGTAGTGGCAGAAAGATATCTAATCTGTATTTTTCTCTCTCCGAGTGTTTTGCAGCATTGGAGGCATAAAATTTGCCATAAATGCAGAAATTCGATGGCGTACTTCTGATGAATCACGAACTGGTGTTTGGTACCCTCGATTCTTGAAAAACACCCTTAGAAGAAAATCAAACGGTCTAGGTTTCTATGGGGCTATCAATGGA
This sequence comes from Sympetrum striolatum, assembly GCA_947579665.1. Taxonomy (NCBI): domain Eukaryota; kingdom Metazoa; phylum Arthropoda; class Insecta; order Odonata; family Libellulidae; genus Sympetrum; species Sympetrum striolatum. The sequence goes on along the minus strand of OX388352.1, from coordinate 39,160,068 downwards.
CTACCTTTTCCAATCCAGCTATTTGGGAACTAATTACCCTCACAATTACTGAATGATGGCATGGTGCGCCATCATTAAGCAAACAGAAAACATTTTGAGGTACCAAACGTGTGGAAGCAAACCGCTAATAAATATCTCAATTACTTCTCAAGTTATTACATTTTGTTTTTTTATATATTTAACCCGGACACTATATTACTGCAAAGCTATACGGAATATTTGAAATTCGAGAAATCAACTCGTTTTCTGTACCATCCTGATTTGTCTGAAATGGCAAGTCAAGGATTTTTCAAGTAGGATCCTCTTAAATGTGACAAACCGTTTCAATTATATCATACTCGTATGTTCTTGAATTCACACTAGACGCCTTTCGCCGATTCGCTCGATTTTTTCCATACTTACCTTGGATGCAATTCTCTTTACTCAGCACAATCGCTTCTGACGCGTACTTAACGAGCATTCTACTTTCCTTGTTTGTTGCGCTTCCGGACGAACCATAATGGCACGTTTTTAAGTTCATCGATGGATCCATCAAACTATTTCATTTATTCACGAATGGATCTACGATGCTTTCCACAGATGTCCATTGCTTCTATCATGATTAATACTCGATGAAGAGCCGATGGTTCATTCTGATGGCAGTAGCGTGTCATTCGAATGCTATTTTCCATGACCTCATAAAAAGCATATAAATGGAAACTTAATATGGGGCATTATGAACACGTATTCATAATGCAATAATCGACGAACACGAAAATTCATGCGCTGTTTATTTATTTATTCCAAAGTACTACAGTTAGGCACCAGGCCAGGTGGTAGTCATTCCTGTGGGGGGAGAGAAAAATAAAATAATCTGCCTAGTATTCACCCTAGTTGGGAGAAAAACCCCCGAAACCTTCCGAAGGCGGTACATATAATTACAATATTATGAAAATATTTCAAAATTTACAACAATCATACAATATTTAAAAAGTACACTCCTGGCCAAAATTAACGCAGCACCTCCCTAGCGATCCTTACGGCCGGTGCTGCGTTAATTTTGGCCAGGACTGTCAAATAATACAACAATATTTAAAAAAATCACAACAACTTTACAACAATATTACGAAATCCTTTTACTTTATTCGTGAATACATTCCAAGAAGGGGGAAAAGGTTCTAAAATTTCTCTAGGTAAATAGTTCCATTCCACTAATCCCCAATTAAGAAATTAATACTTACAAACATCTGTTCTCTGTTTAAGAGTAGCGGCTTTATCATCGTGGTCGTTTCTCCCGAGGTAATCCTGTTCCCCGAGTCTATTGTTTAATTCTTACAACGAAGGCTTTCCAGTAATAGTTTTGTACATATTCCCTAACCTTAATGTTTTCCATCTTCTATGTTTCAACTGAGTGTAAAGAATTATGGAGATAAAACAAGTTGTATATTCAACTGTAGCCATCTTGCCAAACAGCAAACAAACTAATGGACTGTTCTTAAATTCATCAATAATAGAGAATTCATCGCATTAATCAGACAAACATAGATGCAATCCATCGCTCATCAGTTTGATAAATTTATAAACTAGCCTTAAGTCAATAAAAGAGTATGTTGTGAGCCTATGTTGACAAATTAATATATCGTATGGATTGGTTCCTCATTTATTCCAAAAAGTCTCATTACTGTCCCTGTCGAATTTTAGTCTTTTATATGCTCGGATTTTTTTAAACGAAGTAACTTCAGTTGTCGTTGGTTTTGAAATGCTTCAACCGCTTAGTTTAGGGTTTGCGAACCTTTAGCGGCAAGAGTGCCATACTTTATGAATGTAAAGGAGTTACGTCCCAATGTGGTGCGAAACCATACATGGATATGGCAACATACACTTTATAATGTCAACGATAGGATTAGGATCTTGTAATTGGTTTCAATAACCATTAATTTTCATTACTAAAGAACGGAATCCGCATATATGTACAGCGGGTCTTCATTTATTATGTGAAGTGCATATAATAAAGAGTTGTGAGAGTTCTGCGTGCCAAAAAAATTAACTCGCGTGCTATTTTGGACACCTGTGTTATAGGTTCGCCAACAGTGGCTCAGGTTATTTCGCACATAGGCTCCCACCGGGATTCAAACTCGGGGCCGCTTTCACCGAAAGCAAACGCTCTTGGCTATCAGGAACCTCATCTTCTTTTTAAAAGTTCATGATTTAAGGTTGACCTGTTATGGCTTCTTGCATGTATGTTTTCAAGAGGTCACTGCAGAAACTATCTTGTAAGATTTTACGGAATTTTTCATCGCTTCCGAGACCAATTGCCTTTAATTCAACCTCAGTGAATGTGCTAACGGATTTAATGGTACTGATCATAGTTTTCTCTAATGCTACCAACCTCTGTACGTCATTAAAATTACCGCGGACGCATAATTTACGGAGCTACGCCACTTTTGCAAAGGAAGAGTTTAAACTCACAATATCTCTTATTGTCTTCACATAAATGGCTTAACGAACCACCTATTCTCACTATGCATTTCATAATCCCTAACGTAATTGTGAAAACTTAAGCTAAAGGCTTTAAATTTCAAATAATAGTGCTCGCTCAAAATTAATTAATTGGACGGCAATTAAAAAGCTATTACGTGGCCGCCCAGGCGCGCAGCTTAGAAGGAACCGTGGTGCTTAACAGAACGTAATGGCATCCTGAAGTTTATGCACACACCAGGGAAATTTATCGTAGTCTCCAATCACAGGGAATAAAATAAGACATCTAATTAAATTAACTGACGTGATCTATATGTTTAACCTAAAATAGGCCAACTTGTTAAAACTTAAGGAAAGTAATGTTTATGTTAAATACCTTTTCATTGTATATGCAAGATCATATTGCTCCAGATAAACTAAGGACCAGATGATTTCTACCAAAGTGAAAATCAAATACAGAAAAAATAAAATAAATAACCAATCTTCCTTTCATTTTATTGTGAGAGAGTTCTACAAAACTACGCTTTCCTCCATGGACTTTATAGTAATACGAGTAAAATGCTGCTTGCATACTGCAAGCAAATGGTTTAATTTTGAGTTAGAATAAATTTATCATCACCAAGAAAAACAATCATTTATATATCCTATGATCTGCTTCTTTACTGCAAGCACATATGTTAATTAGTTAGTTGAATTTGGTATGGATCCATAGAATTTAATAAGAAAGTTTACAGAATCTGATCTGGATCATCATTCTTTGGAGGAAATTATCGCAATATCAAGCAGATTAAAGTTGCACGTAAGCTGTGGTCTGTCTTCACGGTAAAGACTCTGAAAGAATTATGAAAATTCAATCAATTTTTTTTTAATGGGGGATATGTTTAAGGTCCGGCATCGAACCCAGGTCTTCCTGGTCATAATTACTATGCAGCACAACAGAAGATCACCATCTCTAACTATGTGTGAAAATTCAAGCAGAAATATTGGCTGCAACTGCCTCAAACGACGTCCTACTTTACACATATTCCTTATGAGAGAAATTTTAATGTGCTCTGGAATCGAACCCAAAAACAATATGGTCCTATCTAATTTTTTTTCTTATATCTATTCTTAATATACATCTTCTAACTAAGCAAGAATTTCCTATCATTTCGTTAAGTGCATTAAAAATAATAATGAAAAACTACCCCAATGTTTTTTAAATAAGAGATTTTTGCATCGTCCTAACATAGAACCCAGGACATTTTCTGTAAAAGTCATTATTGTTTTCGATAGATCATCACCATATCTGTAGGCTCCTTGAGTTTTTATTCTCTACCTTCCGGGAAGTGTTTTTTAGAAATTCCCGAAAATCAAAGCAATGCATTTAAATAGGAAAAAATCGGGATTTTTGGGGCCTTCTGACATCGAACCCATGACACTGAGGTTCAAAGTCGCCTTTTTTCTGGGGGTTTCACGTCAGGGCCTATATGCTGAAAAAAATTCAAGTCAATAACGCTTGTGGTTTAGCCTGTGAATTTGTATCCTATCTGGCTATCTATCTATATATATGAATGAATCTGGAGAAAGAATTATATATAATAGATATTATTTTTAATTATTTAATTTCGTTTTATATAATTGATATACTGTATACACATATACTCTTTAAAAGAAAGAAAATAGATAATACATAATGTGAGACATAGTTCTATGAGAATATGAACACGAAGCATTGGAAATCAGTATCTTCGTCAGTATGACGATGTAAGGTTTTGACATCGTGAATGAGATGTTCCATTTCGAAACCATGAGTTTATCGCACTGCTATCCGGTCAAAAAACAAACAACTTCGTTTGCTTTTGATAACTCTATTCCTTTTATACTAGATAGAGGTGTATGCTAGGCTCATCGCAGGAAGGTGAATCAATAGATAGATATGGAATGGATTTCATATTTCGAAAATAAAATGACGTCTGAGCCCATAAGGTACAGAATCTAGCTATTTTATTAATTGTCGTACCGCCTTTATTAGCTTTCCCAAGTTCTGAGCCACCCAAATCATGATTAGAACATGAAAAATGTACGCAGTATGTCTCAAATTTCGTGATAGAGTTATATATTCTAGAACGGCTCTAAATTGTATGATATACCGTATTTTGCGGACTGTAAGACGCACTTTTTTCTTTAAAAAAAATGCCTCCAAAATTCCTAAATCGACTAAAGATAGAGGAAGACTAAATGTGTAAATAAATGACGGCTGAATGCAAAATGGCCAAAACTAGAAGACGAAGTATTGAAATGGAATCAAGTACAACGTCAAAATGGCCTTGGAATTATGTAATACAAAAATGATTCAAGAAACACCCTCGTAGGCTAGTTGCTACAGTGGAACTTTATAGACTTTAAGGAATTACTTCAAGGCTTAGTAAAAATGGTAAAAATGTTATTTTTTTAATTGCTTAAACATTAAGGTGCGTAAGGTCTTATAGTCAGCAAAATACGGTAATCATGTATTGTGAAGGGTATGTAACTAAAGGCCACCTAAAATTGGTGGTTCGGTCGAAAGAGGTCGGAGGTTGCGTGTTAAGACCTGTTTCGGGGAATAAGATAGACAAGGTTAGCATATAATACCAATAAAATCATAAGAACACGTCTGAAAAGCCTTACTTTACTGAATTCTTGCTGTATAAATCTTTATAGTTGCAAAATTTAAACTGCTTCTCGTAGGAATCGCAGCAATGAGATTATAGTGGCGATTTTTGAGCGAAGATATTTTTTAACTTTATTTCCGATAGTCAAATCGTCATCAGCTAATTACTTTTCTTCAATGTGGCCGGCATCACGCGAAAGGCATGGGACATAACTATTTATAATACCATCATCCCATCCCATTATAATTACATCTATAACTTCTAGAATCGAAAACAGATATTTTTATCATTATATCTCGACATGGCGATGCAACTGCCAACACCCTGCAATTGGACTTTCGGGGATGGTATTCAATCCCTAAACTTCAGCGATGAAATATTTTTGAAATAGCACTTTTGCTTCGATTCCACTTAGGAGAAATTATCGAAGACACATTTTAATGAAATTAATGGTTTTTGTGACATTTTCACCCGCAATCGAAAATTTTTATAATAAATCAGTCCAGTTACTGAGCTAGGCGTTTTCTATGTAAGTGGAGAATTCCAAAACGGAATGTGGTCTTTTCAACAAACGGAAACGGAAGCATTTAATCGATCACAGCGATCTTTTTCGCATTTTTTGAATCCGTTATCAAGAAACCTCACTAAAAACGATTCACCGAATTTGCATGATCTTAAGCAAACCTATCTTGAACATTACGACATGGGACTTTAAGGCAAATATTTCTGAAAAAGTATCCGGTTATTTATTTAATGGCCAATTGGGATTGGAGTGATTGGGTCCACAGTGAATTTCCCTGTAACAGTCTCCTTTTGCACTCTACCATATCGTTGAAATTGACATCCAGCAAAAGTGACGAATGTTTAGAGGCTACGTGATGTAAATTTGATGTGAAGGCGTGAAGAATTTATTTCCTTAGGCATTGATTAACCGGTAAAAATTTTTAAAAGTAGAAAAGAAATTTATTTTCTCTACTGTAAGTACTTTGAAGAAGTTCTGTATGTGAAAAAAATCTGTAAATCGTTCAAACGTAATTCTATTAAAAATTTTTGACATTATCCAAATGGAATACAGATACATTTAAAGAAAATAAAAAACACAACGTTGAACGTTACTGAAAGATTTTTTAAGATTTATACGAGAAAATATTCCACTTTCAGTCAGTATTTCAATAACCTACACACCACCACCGATACACTCTGACGATAACTCGCGAGTAGAGTACAGCAACTTTCATCTACAACTCAAATTCAAATTTTTTCTTGATAGGCGAATCATGAAACTTACTACTGGAGCTATATACTACAGCCTTCAAGCCCAAAAGAAGTCAGCGGACTACATGAATGGATGCTAGAATAAAAAAGCGAGGTGATTCCATTTGGATTCACTGGACCGGAAAGGGTTAATCTCGACTTCAGTACAACGTGTATTTTTCAAACCTTCTGAGTCTGATATAAATAGCATACACACAGCTTTTTAGAGCGTAAACAAAAAAATTGGAGGGTTCCTTTGAAGGGTATCCTTTGAGCTAAATATGGAAGTGGCCCCACGAGAAGGTCTAGAGGTTTACCCCTTTTTTCTGAAAACAAACCATTCAATAACACTTACTGAATTTAGCTCTGCGATGCTTAGGCTAACGAGTAACCCTGAAAAAGAATCTTATGAAAAAAAATAATTCAGCGCTTGGCTACTGAATCTTTTTGAGGAAGCCAATTTAAACAATCTGGAACGTAAAAATTACCATGACCTAAAATTATGTTATCTAATGATAATTTATTAAATTACCTAATAATAAAAGGGGGATGCAACCTTTGGTGAAGTATATTAATAATGAGGTTTATTGTTATGTGATTAGCCACCTAAAACAAAATTGGATACAGACATTTTTGCATAAATCGGAGTCAATATAATGTAATTACAAATAAAATCAAAATTAAATACAATTTTTTCAAACAGTTTTTGGATCAATTACAAATTTATTAAACAAAAGTAAACATACTAAATATATAAAGATAAAGATAGTTCATGCAGTTTCCATTATATAATCGTGATACAGTATTTTGAAAGTGTTTAAATATTTGCTTGCTTTTATTGGGAGAGGCAAAGAATTCCATAATTTAATAGCTGAGACTAATAATGATTTCTCATATAAAACGGATTTGTAAGGAGGACAGTTGTAATCTTGGGTGTTATTTCTTAATTTATGCTGTCTATGGAACTGATTCAAAAGATACTCCGGACTCATATTTTTCAACATGTTATATTAAAATACACCTAGAAAGTATTCTCTTCACTTTCTAACCGTTAGCCACTTGAGTTCTTGGCTGTATCGAGTGATATGGTTTTGCTTTCTCAGATTGAAGATAAACCTTATGCAACATTTTATTAATCGTAATTAATTATTAATTAATTTACTTGGCTAACCAGTCTCATTTTGACTTAAGCTATTAAAATCATCAAGGACATACTCGGAATACAATGTATTTACAAAAAATATCCCTGTTTAGGGGATTTAGGGGAAAAACTAGATATCGATTATAATTTCATCCCATGAAATCTGTTCTTAGGGCTTTGGAAAATAAGCCTGGTGCCTCCGCACAAAACCTTTTTAGTGGCCGTTGTTTAGAGAAACGTGATTATTAAAAGCATATGCCACAGAAAGATATGAGGGGTGTTTAAGTACAATTTTTACGACGCATTTCAGAAAAATAGTCATTATTTTACATTAAATTTATTCCTATATAGGTAGATAGAACCAGGTAGCAATGTAAATTCATACACAACTTATAAACGTTTCTGATTATGATTGATTTGATTTATTAGACTTTTTGATGAAACCCTGACTCCTACCCGTTTACTTAAATTGCCCTGTTCCTAATTTACTATTATGATTCACCTGTCTTGACCTACATGGCTGAATTACAATAGACCATTCGCTTAATTCATCTATAAAAGTAGCGGATGCAGCGGTGCCACAGTCTCATAACATTTGAAGAGCCGAGATAAAAAAGAAAAAAATAAGTTTAGATTACATGGCAGCGATATCTAAAAATCAAGAGAATTTCAAGTCAAAGTTTTGCAATATCTGTCTCAAATTGCGTCAAGAATAACATCGAGAAACTTTGTTAACAGAACACGATCATTCATGCTGCACTGAAAATAGTTCTTATGCATACCTTTCACATTGTGCTCAAGTTTCTCAACTAAAGCAAACCATTCGGGATCTTAGGGTTTACGGTGAACTTCTAGTCCTTACTATTTTACGGACAGCTGAATGTTTTCCTTGAATTAGACGCAATAAAATGTTAAGATACATTAATAACAAAACATCCTTCTCATGGTTAAATTAAGGCTAATACGTCTCTATGAAAATTAGTAGTAGATTTTTATAATGACCTCATCGTTAAGTTAGTAAGACCCTTTATTGTCGAGGTTAGGCCCATGTGGGCCTCTCTTCCACCTAACCTCGCATGTCGGGATAATTTGGAAACATATAAATTAAAACGAAAGACGGAGTAGAGTGTGGGGAAAAATCTTTGCAACTGAAGGTTGACAAAGAAAAAAACCAAGTTGTAGGAAAGCATTCACAGAGAAGGGGGTGAAAAAATCTGCGAAAACACAGTGAAAAATAACAATAAAGTCATGACAATTAAAAAATGTTCAAATTACGTATACATATATTAATAAATTTACGAAGAAATAAAAATATTATTATTTACAAGAGAGGAAATAACATTTACTAATCCTAAGTGGGAAAAAAATCACAGACATCAAAATGATATCAGAAAATAAAGGTCAGCCAGTGGTGTCCGTTGAGTACTTAGTGTTTATTACATGCGTATTTTTCAAATTTATCTCAGTAGCAAGAAAGTGAGATGAGTGATGAGAAAATGAAGAGAGAAAATTAGGGTAGAGGTCATTGTATCATAACTCATATTATTTTTTCGTTGATCTCCTATAAACGTTACGTTAAACCTTGTAATTATAAGAGGTTGAATTTTATCTTTATATCCTTATCTCTGTAATATTCATAATATTAATTCATACTCCTTTGTTCAATGATATAAAATATTTATGGGCCTTTGCCAGTATGCATATGGATTTGATATCAGTCTAACCAAATATTACTGTAAATATGTTATTTTACTCCCCTTTAGAAATTTATTTTCGACTAGATATAGATATAGTACATTATATTTACTAACAATATCATTTCGTAGAAAGTGGTTCGGTTAAGTAATGCTGCTTAGACAACTAAACTATGTTAACTGAACTAAACATTTCAACCCGCAGAAGGTTTTCAATTGGATATAATAAAGTGACAATTGTCTTGTTTTCTCCTGGACTTAGAACAAGGCAAACTTTCTGATGGTTAAAAGAAGCCTCAGCAATTTTCTCTCCTTGCTCACTTCCTTGTCCCAAGCAAATTTGACGAGTAGAGAAGCGTAAATCGTTTTCAAATTACCTAATTAATATATATATATATATATATATATATATATATATATATATATATATACGAGTAAAATGTTGCTTGCATACTGCAAGCAGATCGACAACACTAATTTCATGTCGGCATCATATCGGGACGGCCCTCAAAAGAAAAAAAAGGGTTTGAAAATATTCTTAAAATTTGCGGCAATTTAATCGTCTGGCATCGAACCTACGCCTTCCCGCGAACCTACTATGCAGCACAACAGAAAAATACCATCTCTTACTATGAGTGAAAATTCAAGCAGAAATATTGGCTCCAACTGCCTCAAAAGACGTTCTACTTTTCAATAATGTAAATGGCTATCTGGATTCGAACCAAGCACGATCTAGGAAATCTAATTCATGTTTTTCAAATGGATCAATGCTCTCTATCTATATGTCTAATTTCATGTTTTAATATTATTGGGAAGGGGTTTAAATTAATTCTTAAATATCGGATATTTTACTGATTGTAGAGACGCCTGGTGTCGAACTGAGGAAATATTGGTAGCTGTGAATGCACAGTATGATTTATTAGGACTTCATCTTGTTTCTTACAAAGTTTAGAGTCGATATCATGCCGGGAAGTACTTAAAACCTTTTTCTGTTATCTCCATAAGAAATGCATTGAGGAATGTAAATGGCTCTCTGGGATCGAACCAAGGACCATCAGCGAATATGTAAAATTTGATTACGAAATATATTTATAATCTCCAACTCCATGCCGAATTTCAAGTTTCCATGCCATCGGGAAAGGGTCGAAAAAAAATCTTAAAAATTGCCACAATGCATTTTAAAAGGCCGATTTTTGCATCGACCTAGCATCGAACCCAGGATATTTTCCGTAAAAGTCATTTATGTTTTCGATAGATCATGACCATATATAAAGGCTCCTAGAGTTTCGATTCTCTACCTATCCGGGAAGAATTTTTTAAAAATTCCCGAAAATCTAAGCAATGCATTTAAACGGGAAAAATCGGGACTTGGGGGCCCTCTGGAATCGAACCAATGACACTGAGGATCAAAATCACAATTTTTCTGGCGGTTAATTGTTATGGCCAATACGCAGTAAAAATTTGAACTCAATCACGCTTTTGGTTTAGGCTGTGAATTTGTATCCTATCTATCTATATACCTATCTATATATATGAATGAATCCGGAGAAGCATCTATTTATAATAGATATTGCAAATAATTACAGGAAACTACATTAGTATGTCAATAAAATTCAAAAAATTTAAGCTCGAAGTTGGATCCTAAGCTAATGATATTTTACAAATTCCATTCATTAATGAAATATTAAGAAGAAAAGCCTCTACTCAAGCATATTTTCCAGTCCTCTGTTTGCAGAATTTCATCAGGAAAAGACACCTAAGTAAACATCTTAAGGATCAGCATCGAATTTTCAACTGTTAGAAGGAAAACCTGGCTCTTTTTCTTCGTGAAGAGGCAATTTTAAAACTTAACAGAATGCTTCCAATTTTTAGTAATCTCTACATTAAACACGATACAATATTTGAAGAGAAAATCATTAGCAACCCTCAAAGCTTCGAAGCTAACAGCATTAGAATGATATTTTTTTATGTAAAAGATTCATCGCCTCTTTCATTTGCAATAGCACAAACTGATTAACAAAATCATGTAGAGAAACGATACGATACTACAGCAAAATGGTGGCCATATGACGATTGATACATACATATAAATATCAAGTCATTGAATGTCTATCATCTAATTTTACTGATAGGAATTTAAAAACAAGCGTTTGGAAATTTTACGAAAATATTTACCGAGGAATGAATTAAAAGTATCTGAAATAATTTAAATTGAAAATTATTTCATTACTTTGTGTTTTATAGGAAATGTATCGATTGTAAATTATATATTTTTACTAATTTAATATGAATGTCTTTTCGATAAAAAGAAAGAGATTCAAATGAATTTACTGAGGCTGATGGCTGGTGAGACAATTTCGAAAACTCAAGAATCGATAATAATTCATTGGCTTCATGTTCTGGACAGATGTGTTTCGCTGATAGATTTTTTAAGATATACCATTTTGTATGGTTTATAATCCTATGAAAAATAGATCAAATTATAGTTTTCAGTCTTATGATTCATATAAGATTGTGGCTTTAAAATTTGTTAATTTTTTAAAAGAATCCTCTTAGCAAGTAAGGTTGATAAAAATTTAAAACAGTTCTAGGAATAAAATAAAGGATAGAATTTTGAAACATTGCATTTTTAGCAAAACTGATTCCGCTTTAATAGTTAGATAGCTAAAAAACTATTTCGGGCACTCCTCATCGCCTTTTGCAATAAGTATTTACCAATAATTTGTTTTCCAAGGTTGGAAAACAAAAACGTTCGGTTCATTGGAAACCGCATCTAACATTCCTAAATAGAACATCCGGCAAGCTAATTTGCCATTTGTTTCCGCATTTCTCCCGAACTTCATCCATTCTGCTCCGTGATTCCTTTCAAGGCTGTCCGTTGAACTTCTCTATTTCCCCATACACCGTTTACGCGATGCGATGCGATTGCCAAAGTCACGAGGCATTTCCTAATTCTCGCTGCCAGCGAACTCCAGCACCAAACGGGTAAATGTCACAAGAAAATAATAGAAGAAACTGGTCGTTTCTTGTTTTCCATTCATCATGTTGTCGGAGATCGAGCTATGCAAATATACATGCCGTATATACTCGAGTTTTTCTGCACATTATGTTTGTTGAAAAAGCCACCCTCGGCTTATACTCGAGTACCGCTGACCTGTTTTCCGGTGGAAAAATTCTATCCTAGCCAGAAATCGTCATGTAAATTCTTCACTTGTTCAATTAACGATTCTTTCAACATTTAACTTGCTTAAACCATAATTACTTTGAGTTTATAGGCGTCTATTTATTTTGAAATACTCCAGTGGCTGCTGTATTTCCCACCTTAGGCTATACCACCTGGCCTGGCTCCTATTTGTAATCCTTGTGAATAAATAAATATTTTTTAAAAAATTCTCCATCACTTCATAGTTTCCTATATTGTAATGTACACATTGTTATCAAAATATTTTATATTCAGTATTTAATTAAAATTAATTTATTTGACTCGAGTAAATTATATTCCCCAGTTTCTTTGCAAGAAAACTTGGTGCCTCGGCTTCTATTCGGGTCGGCTTATACTCGAGTATAAACGTTATATAAGTATTCCAAATTTTCATTCTCATCTATACTTTTCATCGAAAAATTAATAACAACCTTCCTGAATGGCCCCCTTAAAAATCTTCATTCGATTTTCCTATAAAATTTGGTACCTCAACTTATATTCGAGTCGGCTTATACTCGAGTATATACGGTACGAGTAAAATGTAGCTTGTATACTGCAAGAAGATCGACAACACTAATTTCATATCGGCATCATATCGGGACGGTCCTCAAAAGAAAAAAAAAGGATTGAAAATATTCTTAAAATTCGCTGCAATTTAATCGTCTGGCATCAAACCCGGGTCTTCCTGTTGAACTTACTATGCAGCACAAAAGAAGATCACCATCTATAACTATGTGTGAAAATTCAAGCAGAAATATTGGCTGCAACTGCCTCAAACGACGTCCTACTTTTCACATACACTCCTTATGTGAGAAATTGTAATGTGCTCTGGCATCGAACCCTGGAACAGCATGGTCTTATCTATTTTTTTTCTTAAACCGAGTCTTAATATACTTCTTCCATCTAAGCAAGAACTTCCTATTATTTCGATAAGTGCATCAAAAAAAATAATGAAAAACTATCTCAATGTATTTTAAAGGGCAGATTTTCGCATCGTTCTAGCATCGAACCCAGGATATTTTCTGTAAAAGTCATAAATGTTTTCGATAGATCCTGACTATATATATATAGGCTCTTAGAGTTTCGATTCTCTACCTATCCGGGAAGTATTTTTTTATATTCCTGAATATCAAAGCAATGCTTTTAAATGGGAAAAATCGGGATTTTGGGGCCCTCTGGAATCGAACTAATGACACTGAGGTTCAAAATCACAATTTTTCTGGTGGTTACACGTTATGACCAATACGTCGTAAAAATTTCAAGTCAATGACGTTTGTGGTTTAGCCTGTGAATTAGTATCCTGTCTATCTATCTATCTATATGAATAGATGAATGAATCCGGAGAAGCATCTATATATAATAGATATTAATGCAACCTATTCCTCACTTCCTTGCGGATTACGGCTCTCATTTGCGGATGTTAAAATGATTTGAAATTTCGGGAAGTACACACTGGGAACTCTCGATCGCTATTTTTCTTTTGAGTTTGATTTACCATTTAGATTCACAGTCAATTGGGGTATAGTGTAGGCTCCGCGAAAGTATATTCTATGGTACGGAAGAGAAAGCGGTTTGGAAACGATTAGATTGAGACAAAACAGAAAACAAAACGGAGACTTTGAGATGCTGTGTACTTTATGTATGGGAGCTTAAAAAATATTAAAATTTATATTAGATAATTATTTAAATTTAAATTCGAAAAATTTTGGTGACACTGCTAAAATTGCATACTTTTTATTACTTAAAATTAATAAAATTCTCAAAGAATCATTACAAAGCAAAAATTATCACAAAATGAAAATTTTCTTGAAGCATCTTTATTAGTTTCTTTTTTACCGAAGGAAATACACCGTGTGGGGTCGTATTGACCGGGGTTAAAGGCATATGTCCTTTTTTCTCCAACCTAAGTAAATAAGAGCATTCAGCCTTGTCCGGATGTACGTACTGTATGTATATTCTTCCTGAAGAATTTGATGAAAAAATCCAGGTTGTCCATATACTGCTTTGCCTCTCTTTCTTCTTTCAAAATTCTTTCGTTTTGTGTCCCAAGAGTAATAGTGTGCAGTCGGAATGTCTGCATACATCAAATTTCTTGCAAAATCATCTGTTTGACATAATAGAAAAAACGCTGTTAATGTTGTTTTCGGTGGATTTGTTTCTCTGTCTGGTATGTTTTGTTCCGTGAATTAGACTCTTTGTCCGTTTTCAAGATGGACTGCAAGATGAACGACCTTTGGATCCCTGAATTGAACTGAATACAAAATTCGGTATCAAGTTAAATCACATTACGTTTTTCGAAAATAGATCATTAAAATTACTTCCAACGATTGATTATACTAATCAAATGAATCAACAACTTTTCTCTTCTTCCTAACTTTAAATAGACCAAAATGCTGGAACTCGGATTCAACAATGGCATTTGTTGCCGGTTGTTTACACCCTCAAAATTTTACAAAAATTCCGTGTATTTCGTTTAAAGTCTCGATTATTTTACTTCGAAAACAATAATACATGACCAAAATGAGATTCTTTATCTATTTTCCATTCTTTTGGTGCTTGTCTCAATTTCGTATGACCATTATTTTCAATTTAATTTTGCAAAAGAAATAAAGCTTGCAGCGGCAAAAATGAACTTTACGTGCATTTCCTATGGAAATGCTTTGACTCGTCTTGGATCGAACCAAGGACGAAATATCAACATTTTTACAATAGAAACACTTTCGTATTTGAATGCAACGTTGTGTTTGAATTCCAAGTCAATCAACCGACTATTTTTCGAGTGTTGCTGTCACAAACATAGGCAGGCTGAATTTTTATCATAAGATTTTACATTGTATTTTCTTAATATTTTCTCCTGTTTGTATTTTCTTGATTACATCTTAGTGATTGCATTTTTTGCCTCATTTTATTGATATTATTTGTATTTGTGCACTGCATTTTTTTCTTGAGTATATTTCGTATTGTGATAGTATTTTATAGCACTGTAAATATCTTTATTGTAAACTGTCAATGGGATAAAACCCCTAACAAACATATTATTATCATTAATAATTAAAATTAAACCATAAATTATTGATTCATTTAATCGGTAATCGGCAAAAAGACTGCCGCTCAATTGTTTTAACGTTCAAAATTCGATATTCCTTCAATTGTAGTTGCGATCAGTTGTCGCACGGTCAGTTGTCAAGGAAGTCAACATCTTTCACAAGAGATGGAACGCAGCGTTCTATGAAGAGGGCGTGTTATCGATATCCTTGCCCTACGCTAGACCCTCACTAATTAGCAGACCAGACGACAAACAATCAACAATGCAACAATCCCATAAAGGCGACGCCCGTCGCTAATACTGGCGGGTTTAACGGTCGGACATCAGAGACATTCCATACGCATTTGTCGTGATATGTTTCACCAATAAGCGTATGAAACAAAGTGGTTGCATGCTGAATCACTGACATATTACTCCTACATGTCAATATCGCGAATCTCATGAATCATGAAAAAGAATCATGAACTAATGATAAAATAAAACTGATATTGGTAGATTTACTTGATAAAAGCACACATACTTATTTCTCCATCGCCCAATATTCCCCTAAATAATTTCCATTGATTTTAATGTTAAATTAATACGCTTAATATAGCATGCCAGCCACCTATAGGTGTGTGGCAGGGGGTACATGAGCCATGGCTGTACTTCCCTAATCGATTACTTTTGCGTATCGTTCGCAAAAAAATGAATCCTTGAAGCAACCCGTTCCAGCATTTATTTCCTTGATCTTCATCCCACTGTAAGAACGGCTTGTATAACTACTGATTCTAAAGGAAATATTAGCGCAAATGCTTCCATTGGTATTCAAATTGAAATTGGAACTACCGTAATATCTACATAAAGATGCTTCGTGGTAAAAGAGCACTAAATATGACATATACATAACTATCATTCAGACTTGCACACTTGTGGCCACACTTGCCACAAGCACACTTGTGGCCTCCTTTACTAAAAATACTTATACATATATGCATAAGTATTTTTACTTATAAAAAGTATGTATTTTTACTTATTTTATAAAAATACTTATACAGATATGTATAAGTATTTTTATTTAAAATAAAAAATTTTATAAAAATACTTATACATATATGTATAAGTATTTTTATATAAGAATATATATATTCTATAGATCCTATTCTATACATCCCTAATATCTTTCACTTATGACTCATTCATATCTCTTCCCGTGAATTTCCTTTTATGCTTTCAACATCTTAAGTATCTTTTCTCTTCCTTTAATGGTATGGAATTTGAATTTTCTATAAATTATAAAGACTTAACGCTGCGGCTGACATTTTTTTCAGGAATTATTTCAGTCAGTATAGAGTTTGAGCAATTCTGTCAACTCAAAATATTTATTTATTTATTTATTACATATGCTGCAAGTAGAATTTGTTCCGGTGACAGTTCCAACCATTGTCTATGTAAAACTACTGCTAATTCTAACCCCAATCCCTCACACCAGACGCTACATATAAACAAATATTCCAAAATTATCATCACTACCCACAGACAGTATTCAAACACCGCAACACTACAACAAGATCTAATATACATACATCTTTCTCGTACCCCTCTAAAACACGTACTCGACGTATATAATCCAATCACAAAAACTACATTTCATAGTTTATAATGTCACTTTTCAGGCCAAAATGCCGCTTCATCGTTTTCACATCTTCACTTTAAAAACATCCAAATATTACATAAAATAACATTAATTAATCCACTTAATTACATAAACTACAGCATCTACTTTTAAACTCCTTTCTACTATGCATATAACCGAATCTAGAAGGTTCGTAGACATCCATTTAACAGTCCGTTGAATATTGGGAACCGAAAATGTTTCCATGGAAGGAAACCACGAGTTCTGTTGCACCGCTCAAAATATGTCACGAAGAAGCTTTTTCCCCGGGAAAAGAGAGTGGAAAGCTTTTCGGGAGGAAGAGGTCGAGCCTTAGTTTCCTGTACCTCTTCCTGTTTGCAGGAGCTTATCTAGCAATGATATCCTGGAATCGACCAAAGACGGAGGTCATTGGGATTCACCGGGTAGATGTCACCATAAACGATTGCTGAAACGGAAATTTTCATCCACCCACAAAGAGAATGTTAACCGCTAAAAAATGAAAAACTAAAAAAAACTGACTCGAAAAAAGTCTGACGGAACCCGCAATTGAATCGTATCAAAACGGCTTGGTAAAAGATTCTGTCTGGGTAGCCTAGATGGTTAAGGTAGTCTCCCGGATAGAGGAAGAACCTGGGTTCGATTCTCATCCCCGTCAGACTTTTTTTCAGTCCGTTTTTCCTTGGGATTTTTCCTGAGTGTACGCCCTTATGTGCAAAGAATCTTCAATCCTTTCCTAATGAAAAGCTATAAAAGAAATCCCCTTAAGTATATCAAACATTGAAGAAAAATCAAGTGATACCTCGATTGCGTAAAAATTCGAGTGAAATTTTACAAGGATGAATAGTCCCAACACATAAGGTTTTTTGCTATTGCAAATTTCACTTATTTTTTTTCCGTAATTCTACATGCATTTCCCTACATGGCAAAAATATATTTTCGGTAAAATAGATAGTAATAGCTGATCCTAGCTAACTTTTGGTCTATGATTACAGATATGAACTCGAAAAAGCTCAAACACGTAACGATAAATATAATTAAGGTAGTACTAAGATTTTCCTTTCATAACATACAGCTTTCATCTCCGTTGTTTATCCACCACCTGTTTACACCACTATAATTAAATATATTTGGTACCCTTTGAAGAGTGTCCTGCACTTATAGAATAAGTGATACTCATCCCCAATCAATCAAGAGGATACAAACAGAATGTTTACAGCTGGAAATGGGTACGAAAAGACAAGGCAGTCGGGCCGAGGTTGGAGCACTTCCCTCGGAAACCGTATTTGCCTTTAAATAGGCAAGGACTAGTTGGAATAAAATCTTAAACTAAAATAAAGTCCCTTTTAAGATCTTTAAGATGAGTGTATATGATTTCCTGTAAGTTTAAAACTCTTTAAAAAAGGAGCATTTTAGTGAGCTTGCGGGCACTAAAATCCACACTTTTTTGCGGTATGACCATGTCAACTCGCCATTTTGTTGTTCTACGAATTCGGTCTGTAAAAATACATTAACTCTTAATAAACTAATAAACAGTTTAGATATGAATTTTAGTGTTACCAACCAAAAAATTTTAAGATAAAAATTAGCGAAGGAATTACTTCGTTTTGTAAAACCACCACCTCGTGGTGGACAATTTTCACAAATACGGCTGAATTTATAGCAAAAACTACAATGAGAAACAAGTAACTGCGTTAATGTCACCGATACCTCGTCAGCCTGTGTTATTTTCAGGGCAATCTCAATATTTTACTGACAAGAAAGCATGCGATGAAAAATGTTGTACGAAGTATGTTCACCGACGTAACAATAGCTTATTCTACGAATGCCTTTGGCTAATTATCATTACTACTATGTATTACTATTATGATTATTATTACTTTTTAGATAATATTAATGTTAGAATTTGAGCATTTTCTTGTGATTAATTTACGATTTGTTATCCTGAATATATTTTATATGATTTTTGATCTTAAACCTTTCGAACGTTTACATTAATATGCGCCGTATTTTATTTTTTTAGCTTAGTTTTCACATTTTTTCAACCGTCTTCTCTGTGGGTATTTACCGCAAATTGGGTTTTTCTTTTTACCAGCACGTTACGTTTTTCTTTTTGCTTTTATCTCACACATGTGCGCACATTATATCGACGTACGAGGTTATGTGGATAAGAAGCCCATACGGGCCTAACATCTTCAATAAAGGGTCACTCTGTATACTTACACTCTATCTCTCAGTTTTCTTCGCAACATGCCATTCTCAGGCTTTCTTTTTGTTCTTGGAAAATATCAACACCAACAAGTCTCTTCTTCTACAAACAAGCCTCTTTTAAATATTTCCTGATTCTTTTCGTTCAGAGTAAGAAACTTTGCGACGGAGGTACAATAGATAGGAAATCAAAATTTTCTCTCATGGAGGCAGTGCGTTGAACCAGAACCGAAAAACAGAAAATACGTCATATTTTCAAAATTAAAAATCGAACCATGACCGGAAAATCTTCCTTAACCGAAGCAAAAGATTGTTATGAATTCCGTTTCGATTACCAGATAGAGACAACAACGCTCGGAAATTTCGTTCATTGCTAACGAAATCATTTGGGAAAACCTTCAAACAGTAAAAAAATTTTCTCTCGACTACACCCTAAACAGAAATCTATATTCAACGTTCAAAGTAATCATTTAAACTAAAAATACCAAAGTATAATTCCTTTCTTATCACAAGTTTTGTCCTTTCGTTAAGTATTCCGTTCACATAGTTCAGCTAAAGCTACTTAATTAATAATTTAAGGTATATTTGTAAAAAGTTAATTAAAGCTATGAGTACCAGGATACTTTGAGGAATTGTAATTAAATTACAGGTAGATTTCAACACTAAACACCTGGAGGGAAAATAACAGTTCTAAGCGGTTCAATGGTAACTGACAGAGAGAAACCGGAACTGAACCGAAATCTCGCGTTCTTGTTAAATCAGAGCGAAAATATTTAGAATTTGACTCATAGAGCGACACAATGAATTGATTGTTGGCAGAATTTCGACTCGTGGATATTTTTATACCAGATGGTAAGGTTTCTACGAATAGGATAATAGTAGGGAGAACAATGGATAATGGAAAGCCTACATAATAGTTAATTCATTTCTTACTACCATACGCCAACAGACGGCTTGAAGTGTATGAATGTAGGTGTTTATATCTCCTTCCCTCTAACTTCCCTTCCCAGTTCTTCTCTTTCGTCACGTTCTTTGATTACGTCTTTATAAAGCCTTCCAACTTCTGTGGTTCTTCGTTAAGTCTATTTATGTATATTCATTTATTTATTCTTAATGACTACAATTAGGCACCAGGCAAGGTAGTAGCCATTCCTGTGGGGGGAGGGAAAAATAAAATAATATGCCTAGGATTCACCTTAGTCGGGAAGAAAACCCCCCAAAACCTCCTAGAGACAGTATGACTTCCCAGTAAGGCAGTAAAAAAATCCTACCCGGCGGAGAATCAAACCCCGCTCTCCCGCGTGACAGGCCACTACACTACCAAGGATTTACGTAACATAAAACTGTATTCTACGGAAACAAGTTACTCCAATTATATATGCTTCGGCAAAGATGTCTTACCCAAAATAAATTATTTATTGGTGAAGGTCTTCCATAAAAGAGAAATAAAAAGACAACTGCTACTCGTTATCACAAATTATAACCAAACGTAGCTGATGATGATTCCAAGCGTCGAAACTTAGGTCGTGATTGTTTAAATTTTTGGCCACGTACAAAAGTTATGCTTTAATTTTTATATCAATCTCTAACACATTAATATGCATGAGGAAATGATGAAAGATTTGAGTCACCAATATATGTATATTATAACATAACTTGTATAAGCATACTAAGGGATCACCTTCCGGCGTTTAGTGTTAATGAATGCAGACTGAAGAAATATCAATATCCTAAGATTGTTATAGGTCTAATATTTAGGAATATACCTAATATTATAGGCAAGTTAGATTCCACATATGATGAAAATGGAAGAAAATCTATGGTGTGAATACTTCCGGAGTATAGCCGGAGGAAGAAAAAGTTAGCAAGATGTGGTGGATGAGATATCATAGAACATTTTTGTGGAAGAACATAATAAATGAATCAGATGAAGATAATTTATATTAGGTAAAATATAAGCCTAAATGAGAAGTTTTTGTAAAATCTGATACGGGTACATTGTTAAAAGGACATAAGTTGAATACAGTTTAAATAACTAGACTACAGTACATACTATACAGGATTACTATACTAAATTACAGGATATATTACAGAACCTATTACAGGATGATATTACAGCATACAATAAATTATATGACTGAATGAATAAACAAATTTTAAGATGGAAATTTTATTAAAAAAGCCTCGGAAAAAATAAGTGCTTAACACCTTGCGTCGGGGTCAATTGAAATATATAGGTATTTGGAAGAGAAAGTTAAATTATTTCGTGGAAAGAGTTTTTCATATGTTTTCATTATTATTTCAAATATTTATTTATTTATTTATTATTATTTACGCTGCAAGTAGAATTTCTTCTGGTGGCAGCCACAACCATTGTCTATGAGCAACGTAAATCAAACAAATATTCCAATAATAAAATATACATACACATAGACAGTATTCAAACTGACACCTCCCCGGTACCCCCACCAAAATATATCCTCTAAACACTAGAACCACATTTCACAGTTTACAACGTTACTTCTTAGGCAAATATATAACTTTATCGTTTTCACATCGTCACGTGTACATTTATCCAAGTAATGCAAAACCTAACAATATTCAATCCATTTAATTTCAAACACTAAAGATTCTACTTTTAAATTCCTTTATATTTTTTGGTAAGGGTTTGAAGACCTCTTAAGGCAACTTATTCCATTCTTTGACCCCTCTGTTTATAAAAGAATACTTGGCGATGTCAGTTCTTTGTTCCCTCAGCTTTAATTTCTACGTGTGATCCCCTCGTGTAATGTAATCCGGTTACTCTATTCTGCTTTCCAACTCTATCCATGCCTCTCCTCCGTTATCCACCGCATCTGTATCTTAATATTTGAAAAACTTGCTATATACACATACTTGGTACATACACATAATCTCATTTACAACTCCTCGAGGTACTCTCGAGATGCAATCAAACAAAGCCATCTGCAACAGTAAATTAACTCATGCATTTAATTAATTGATTAATTTATTTATTTATTAATGTAAACGCTACAAGTTGGTATTAATACTAGTTGGTAACGGTTGAGGGGGATATAACAATACAACCTATCCGGCATTCGCCCAAGGACGGGAGAGAAACCCCTCCAAAAACCTCCCGTGGACAGTACGCATCTCAACAGTAGCAATAGGCCCAATTAGTACAATATGTCAAACAAGTCAGATAAACAATATACAAACACCTCCACCAAACGCATATGCAGTCCGCTATTACATATTTAATTGTACTACATGGAACTATTTTCTTATTCTAAGGATAACAAGTGATTAAAGCTATGCCATATACATACATATACATATAACAATTTAAATTTCATAATCTTCTAAGCATGTTTTTAAAATTTTCAACATTCACCGGCATTGGATTAAGAAGTTCTCCAGGTAATGCATTACATTCGATTATACCTCTATTGATAAGAATATTTCACCAAATCGGTTTTCTGTTCACGCTCCTTAATTTTTAATTATATTAAGAATATTATATATCTATATATAATAGATAAGAATATAAATTCTCAATAATATATAATAATATTAATATATTATTACATATAAGAATATTAATTCGTTTCATTAGCTTAGTTATCATAAGAGGCCAAGAAAAACTTGATAACTGTATTGCTCCCTGAGCGACGCTTTTCATAGCTGGGAACGTCAGCTAACGAGGTCGAAGTCGGCGTGTGCGATAGGCTTGCTTACGAATATTCCCGTGACTCACGCAAAGTAGGCGCATACGGTCGAAATTCAGGTTGGCCGACGGCATATATGTATTTGGGGAGTGACTTTTCTAAAGGTGCAACCTCGTGATTCATTCACGTTGTGAGTTGCGCGATATCCGGCCCACGCACGAGCAACTGTTGCAGGCGTCGGGAAATCCTAAAGTAATGGAGGACACAGCTTTAATTGAGCTCATTAATTGTCTGAATAAGCACACGCATGCTTACGTCACCAGCAAGGTAAATACTTCCGTTTTTCTCCATTATTTTGGCCTTGCATATCTTTCGCAGCACTGGTGGTAGCGAAGTGGTCTTAATCTGAAATCTGGCTATTTTTATCGATATTTTGTTTGCATAAATTACCAAAATATTAGTTCATTAGTTATTTCACGCTTTTTAAATTATTTCCATTCATTGTACTAGTTTCATCAGCACATTTGTTGCTTCTACTACACAATCATAGTTTTAAATTACCGTAATAGATAAATGCTTATAAAATATTTAACTATATGAGATTTCTTAGAATTTTGCACCTTTTATGATACAATTCTCGATCAAAGTTATTTCTTTGTTTTTCTCTCTCTCTCTCTCAATCAAACTAGAGCTTTTCAACCGGTTGCACGAGTACCATTGATGGTACTTAAGAAAAGACTGGACGGTATATTAATTGATCATACTTTCACGGAACAAAATTCACTATTCCCTGAGAGATGCAATGATTCCGTTTTGCAATTTTAGGTTGATCTGCTATGGAGATGAAAGGCTACCTCAACCTTTGTGTATTCTTTTCTGATTCTTGTATATTTTATACGATGGTAAAATATGTATAGTCTTCTGGTTGCATGACAGTAGTTTGGCATCCTCAAAACTAGTCGCATATCTTTCCTTTTCCGTGGTCGTCCGTGCCAGTTATTGCTTCTTAAACTTTTTTAAACGATGGAAAAGTTCCTTCATGCAACGCTCGATGTAATTCGCTACAAGCAATTAAAAATATCCTACAAAATTAAGTACACCCTTAAAATTACTTTTCGCTAACATTTAAGTTTCAATTATTTTATATTAGCCTATTGGTTTATACGTTTTATTGGGCATTATGGCATCGTTTTCTTTTTGTATAAAGCTTTTTATAATTTGATGAATTCTACTCTAATCTGGTCAAACATGAAAAACTATTGACAAAGACAAAGTAACTTAAATAAGTCCAAATATTGGAATACTCTTGACGTTTTCTCTCAACGGAAACATGGTTGATAATCGTCGATAATTGGAACGTTTTCCTCTTGGAATCGTGGTTCGCGCCTTTGGAAAGTTTAGAAACCCCTGCATAATAAATATACACAATGTTATCCGAGAAAGATGTATTTAATTCTTTAACAATGTGTGTTAAATTTGTATTTACCAAAGTCAAGTGGTTCCTAATTATGCTATGATGATCTCATATGCATTTCTGTCGTGTAATTTTGACTGATATAGATTATTTCAGCCCTACTTATTATTACCGTGTTTCTCCGGAAGTAAGACTTAACCTTGAATAAATGTCCCCCTCTAAAGGAAATCTAAGGCCATAGTTTGTACTACTAGCAGTGACGTCATTGAGGATATTCAACACAGGAAAATCGTCATTTGGTCTTCTATATCCTATTATGGCGACGAGGACACGTTTGATAATAATTTATTTAAAGAGATATTGCCAATTGTTTACTCATAAAGCATAGTTTTCCCACGAATGAAATATTTCGTACAATTTGAGCCCGTACTGGGTGAGTTCTTATAGTAATTGATAACGATGGAATTGGAAATACGATCAAATGGAAATAAAATACCTTTGCATCAAACGTCCCCTTGGATCACTACAAGGCCCCTAAAGGGGCGCTAATGCCCACTTTGGTAATCACTACTGTAGAATTTATTGTTTTTTATTCACTCCGCTTCCCGAATGTTGGTGTTTAATTTGTCAACTTTCAGTTGCACGTTTTTTTCCCACACTGTATTTTTCTATTTGCTTTTATCTTTGTAAATATTATACTGACATACGAGGTTAGGTGGAAGAGATGGCACTTGAGTATAACTTCGCCAATAATTTTATCTATTTAATAGCATTTTGGCTTGGTAAGGAAAGCAAAGGAGGACTACCTTATTCCCCATCATAAGCCTCATTCCCATCTACTAGATCTTGTTAGCTAATGGTAGAGGGGTTGCGGTTCCAAATGGCCCTCGGGTTGAATACTTCAAACCGATTAATAACCGATTACATAGACAGAGACGGCTCTCATAGGGAAATTCTGCAAGATATCGTATTTATCCATTTAATATGTTAATTTACGTATTTTACTCCAGGTAGGTGGTGACGGTCGCGAAGTTAGTTTTCGTAGTTGTTGCAAAGAGTTCTGCACCAACCAAACCACACACAAACAAACCCTGCTGCCGATATACTACCAACCAGGGCTAACCATTATCCCCTATACCTAAACCATGGGTAAGAATGATATGGTAATGGTAATATACCTGGAACCTCGGGAAAGTCACACAGGTATTCCTCATAGTTCACCGTTTCCTAATATAATTTTATTATTATCATCGATGGAGGATAGCTTGCCAAAGAGGATATCCATCCCAAAATAGCGAGTTTAAGAAATACATATTGCAAAATTCTCTACACGCAAGCAATAATCGCAATCAGTTTTGGAATTCCAGGCCACCATAGAGTGAAGTAATATGGAAAACGGTCTATAGAAGAAAATACTAATAAATGGCATCAATCTAAGCACGCAGCGGTAGTCAATCGTTTTTCCCAGTCACCTGAAGGAAGAAGAAGTGGTGAGTATGTTTGCTTATTCGCATAAAATTGGAAATGGTAAATTTTAAATGCAAAACTTTCCGTTCTATTATCGTTGCCAACTTTTAGCGTAAAATTGTTACAAATAAAGGATCATACAGATTTACAGGGGGTCAAGGAGAAAGATGGGGGATTTAGGATTTATTTCAATTTTTGAGATCGTTTTAGAGTTTTAGAAGTTTAGGAGTTTTTGTCCTATTCCGGAGAGAAGGGGGGCAGATATTCAAATAACCGAGGTTCGAGCCGAATTGGAGGCTCGCGGTTAAACTTTTTATAACAATAATTTTAATATGCTCTAGGAAGTTCCTATAGAGCAACACAAAATACAATAAATGCTCAGTAAGAGTACAAAAATGTATGGAAATCCAAAAAATAAAAAAAATCTTGACAGGAATAGAAAACTACGAGGAAAGTAAAAAAACAAATGAATTCTTTACAGAAATACAAAAATATGTGGAAATACAGGAAATTGCTCAGCAAAAATAAACATCGATTTATACGAACCACGAAGATTTGGTACAAAATTATTGGATACCATATGGAGGGGAAAAACAAATAGAGTACAGTTTCATAAAGAAAAACATAAAATAAGCAAACAGAGAATTTAGAACCTAAGACAGACACGGTTTGCGATCAGAAATAGGGTCTGAAGGTTATAAAAGAAAAGGAGCCCGTTATTCCTCACCAAGACCTGAAAGAAAATCTTAAGTTACAACAGGTAATAATATCTAGAAATTTCTCTTTCTAAAATACAACTTCTGCGAAACGGACCTGTTTAGCCATCGGTGTCTTCATTCTCCCCGAAAACGGAATTCAAGGGTTAGAAAAATATGTCAAGACTGTTTGAATCATTTTCTGACACTAATATTACTCATTTCAGATATCAACTGAGTGGCAAATATTGTCTTCAACTTCTAATCACCTAATGATATAAAGGTATCGTTTAAAACACTCAAGTCAATCCACAAAAATACGGACTAATTTCATGGACTTTGAGATTGGTTCTCTTGCTCATCAAGTGAACAAGTTCTATGAGACTCCTTTGTATTTGACATCTCTGTGCCCGCTAAGAAATACAGTCGAAGGCGTTTTGCTTAGGTGTAGTCTCTTTTTTCTCCCTGCAACGAAGTGAGGAGGCGCTCGGAGTTGACCAACATCCATCCACCATAGAGACGGTCAGAGACAAACGTGACATGTGTTTCCCTCTTGCGAGATCTTTTCAAAACTCATCGTAATACGTGGCGCAAATATCTAAATAAGGCGAGTAAGGTGTCAATGGATGACATTTTGAAAGTTATCCAAATCATTGCAAATAATTGATAACAATGCTGGATAACCGGGGCATAATCAATTGCTTATTACCACCCTTCCTCCCACACTCAACAACCCTTTCTCCACTCCTTTTTTCATGTATATTCTTGTACTTCTGTTTTTGTTGCGTCCGATGATGTCGACGTATCGATAAAACTACCCTTTCGATCAACAACCCTTTCTCCACTCCTTTTTCATGTATATTGTTGTACTTCTGTTTTCGTTGCGTCCGATGATGCCGGCGTATCGATAAAACTAGTCTCTATTAAAAATATTTCTGTGGAAGTTACTTAGTGTTTTTCATTTAATTAGTAAGGCTCCCTCCCACAAAGTTGACCTTGATCATATCAGATAGAAAGCCATAGTAGGCCCATAACCTATACTAAGTTTGCTCAAAGTCCTTAAGATCCTCTATTTCACGTTCTATCTAACAGAGCTGAGAGGTTTGAGGCACAGTTTTAGTAGTAGTATTGTTAAAATTGCATCCACAGCATAGGTAATTTCGTACATGGGCTCCCACTGGGAATCGAACCTGGGACCGCTGTCACAGAAGCAGAACGTACTACCAACTTGGTTATCCGGGAGCCCGGTTGAGGGACAGTTTTTACAGGGTTGCAATGACAGGCGGTCTACACTCGTCCTCTGTATCTTAAATATTATGCAAGCCCGCACAATATTTATTTTTTTTCCCACTTGTACATCCATGCGATTACTGAAGCAGTTTACATAATACCCGAGCAAGTAAATATTGGTCTTGTCGAAGCGATATTAGCGGGGAAAATTCCCAATAACCTTTGCGCACCGCTATCTCTGGGAGAAACCATATTAGGTCTCTGTAGGGATGGCATGGGCGGTAATCCACAGAAATATTTTGAACACAGAATGTGAAAGTAAGGTTTGTCCATTAATCTTACACCTTCATCAAAGTTTCTCATACCTTAAGAGCTTTTAACTTTATCTTCTCATTGAAAGAGCAATAAAATAGCTCATAAAATTAAGGCAACGCATCTGCTAAATTTATTTCACCAAATAATAATAGGAAATGAATTTTAATCGAAAATTTTCGTTTACTTTGCGTTAATTTTGAGTAAAAACTATTACCCTAAAACCTTAACTATTGGTAATCCTAACGATTTATTCATGTAATGATATTCTCTAACGCATGTAAATTCAAACACACATTTACATGCGTTGGAGAATTTACATATTTTTAAAATGAATCAAAGTCTAGACTTCAACTAAACACTGTACAATTAGAGAGCTGACATCACTTCGTCTTTCAGTTGTCTTTGTTGAGGCAAGAGGGCAGGAGCTGCAAGAGCACGCGAGAGTCGCCCATCCTGCTCATCGTTCACGCCGATGCCGTCTTTCTCGTACTCTTGATGTCACTTCGTTGTTGATTATTTTCATCCGTTTACATCTTTCCAGTCCTTGAAGATGTTCTCCTCGAGAGCAAAATACTTATCGCCAACTGTAAGTTGAGTTTTGATGTTTTTTCCTATCTTAATAATTCTTCATCTTACGCCATCAATCCGAAGATTGGTTTGTGACAGAGTTCCTCCAAGCATCCTAATTAGAGAATTGAAAGATCATACATATCGTAATTTCTATTCATCTCGGTAAAGAGTACTCTTTTGAAATGTATTGTGAATGTTTCGACGAATGGCCGGTTTCTTGCGCATCTTCGTCACCATCGAGTAGAACGTCATGGTTTTACGAGAAAGATGATGCTATTTTCTCTACTGTGGTGCTCTATGTAATCGTTCATTTACATTTCTGTGATACATTAGACTTGCGAGTGTTTCATTTATTTCGTTGGATTCAATGCGAGATAAGTTAGAAATTTGTAAACTAGTAGGAGCAATTTTGAACGGCCTATCCCGAAAAACATGGCCGAACTTTTCACCATTTATTTCCTCTCATAAATATGCTACGCATACATCGAGATTCTGTACCCATGCCCTCCATAGATATTTTAAGATTTATATTACGTGAATACATGTGTTTCGAGGATTTTAGTATAATCTCGCCGTTGAAGTCTCTTCCCAAGTAGAGCTTAGATGACCGAACACCACCCTCTTGTATTGTCAAGTGCCTCAGCGCTTTGCATTTAAAGTAGGCTAGAAAAGGATATTTTCTCCTTGTTTGCGGATTACTTACGCCTATTGTGTTTATAATTTGGTAACTGTAGCGGCAATTCCTTTTCAATTCTTGACGACAACCGACCTCAGTCTGCTTGCTGTATGAATGCATCACAGTTATGGACTCGTATTCGTGGAGTTCACTTGTCTGTGTTAGCATTGCAATTTCTGTAGAGATTTAATATTTAAAGGGGTAATTCAAGCTAAGATAAACTCTAATTTCTCGGAATTTACTGTTGAATTACTAAAAGCATGAATAATGACTTCAAAAAATGTTTAACTGTTCAAGTCGAAAATCCAAAGATATTCCTCAAATAAAAACTCATATCCCTATCTTTACAGGGAAAGCTGCTTTATTCCTAAACAACAGTGATAACCGTTTCAAAATCTCCGAGAAAAGTAATTTTATTACCCAGGTATAATTTATTGTTCAACAATTCATAATGTACATCCTAATTTATATGAGCAAAACTGACCTTTTTCCACTAACTCAGAGAAAATTAAGGAATTTCTTGAAATTGTTTTAGTGATAAGTTAAGAAATTAATAGACGACAAAACCAGAGTTGTCTTGCCCCTACTTTATACACCATATTTTTCAATTCTCCTAAATTACTGCAAGAATTGGAAAGAAGCAAATTTTTGCATGCTTAATAGTAAAGATAGGAAAGAAGGGAGTACCAAAAAATATGAAGACTTAATGGGATATGATGTAGAGATATTGTGTTCTATGGAAAGATGTTTAATTGTTAAGTGGATATACAATCATTCTGTTACTCATCTATCAAACTTCCTAGGCTTAAAAGAAACTGGGATGAAAAACTTCAGGCTCAGTTGAGAAAATCCAAGGAAATGCAGAAGTGTGCATCTCTTTTAGAGAACATATATTCCTTGTCCCTTGATGATATAAGTTTATAAAAATATATATAGGAATGGGTAGACTAAATGAACCAGAAAAAGGTTGCCTAAGAAATCGATGGAGGCTCAAAAATTAAATATTACTTTCGATTTTATATATTGTTGATATTACAGTTAATACATGTTTGTGCATATTTTTGGAAAACAGTAAGGAATGTGAGGAATTCAACATAGTCACATCCTTACAGTTTAGAAATGTTGCTAAACACTGATGGTGTATTATACATCACCACATAGATGAGTCTATGAAGAAATTGTTTCTAGTGCTTGCACCTCTATTCCTTCCTTCTTATCAAGAGAGAGGTTTAGAGTAAGAGTTCTTTTTTATTTAATTAATTTATTTTTGTTATATATTACAAACAAAATTGAACATTTGAGCGTTGTCATTATTTCAGACTGCCTACAGCACAACACAGCAGCTGTTTATACATTTCAAAAGAAGCTCATTTCTTATTTAACAAACAAATTTCAAAAGCTTCCAAAAAAGATTTTTTATTTTTCTGACGGTTCGGCCCCTCAGTATAAAAACAAGAAAAATTTCCTGAACCTTTGCCTTTATGGAAAGGACCATGCGATGGAGAAGGCAGTTCTGTTAAAATACTGGCAGCTCGTGCTAGTTTGCAACGGCCATATGACAACCAAATTCAAACCCCACAAGATCTCTTTGAGTGGGCAGTAGAAAACATACCAAACTTAAATTTTGGCTTTTCCACAAAAGATTATGCTGTTTCAGAAATATTCCTGGAAAGCCGTTTTGAGCTGGTCATTAAAGGAACACAACAGTTCCATGCGTTCATTCCAAATATTAAATCAAAACTACTAGTGAAACACTCTTCAGATGACATGCAGGGTTGGGAGAGGAATGTGGCTAAACCAGTGGACACACTGAAGTTAGAAGACGTTTCAGGCTATGTCACCACTGTATATGACAAAAACTGGTGGCTTGGCTATGATTTAGAAAAAAACGAAGAGCATGATGAAGTGAAAATTACTTTTCTTCATCTTTGTGGGCCAGCATCATCATTCTGTTACCCTTGACTTGCAACTGTTCTGTAGGTGTCAGTTGTGGACATTCTAGCATGAGTGAATACTGTTACACCAACTGGAAGAACGTACGCTCTTGGAGAAGTTCATGCGAAGCAAACTCAAGTTGCATTTTCAAAATTTAATCAGCGATATAGTTTTTTGAAATCAATATTCAATTTTTCCTCAGGTTAGTTAGTGGGTTACTTTATTCTTAACAGTGCGCACCTATGATTTAATTGTTTATAATTTATTGTTTTTACCTACTGGGTTCCATGTTTGGCTGTTCACTGAGTAACAAATGCGATATGTAAAAACAAGCTTACCATAATTAGTTGCTTTAATGAACTTATCATAATGCCTCAATTAAAAAATTCCAATTGTTTACTACAGTATTAACTTTTATTAAATATAATATATTGAATGTAAAAAATTATGTACCTTTTGGAAAAACGGCTGATAAAAATTACCTGATATTTTCAAAATTGGGAAAAAGTGAAAAACCAGCATCAGAAATATTTTTTTAAACAGTGAACCCATTAAGACCCCACTTTCATATTTTACTATACGATTCACAACAGTACTAAGTATTTATACTAATATTTTGAGAATTTTAATTTATGTACTTTTTGAAGAAATATTTAAACAAATTGTTTATATGGATAACAAAAACTTTTTTTATTAATATCCTTATCATGTTGCATATCATTTGAAAGAACATTTCAAATGCTGTAAAATAACACCTCTTCCAGCTCACTGGATGAACTGGAACAACTTCTCGAGAGATTTAAAAAATGAGCGTTCACGTCTTTTTGGCGAGTTTTTGAAACTTTACATAGTCATATCTCAGAAAAAGTTTGAGATAAAAATTAAAAAATTGGCATTATTATTAGTATTATCAAGTAGTACAAGTATACAAAATTTTAAGAAAATCTGAGATGGTGAGGTTAAATGGGTGTGTTGATTTGACATGGAATGACCCATCTATATATAATAGATATATGAATGAATCTGGAGAAGCGTCTATATATAGTAGATATATAAAAACTGGAGAAAAATAAATAAATACCGGAGAAATGTCTATATATAATAGATAGATATATGTATGTATATAAGGCGCCAAAATGTTGAATTATGGTTATTGGTGAATTGTGCATATAATATGTAGAACTTACACTAGTATTTGTACTTATACCAGATAAATTTCCATAAAAGAAGCTCATCATGAACATTGTGCTTCTATTTGGGGGGTTTAGGACACTAATTCACCAGACTGTCCTACGGCCGGTTGGTGAATACCACTTTCACTGTTTGACCAGAGATATTGTGGAAGGCTTCTTAGCATGGCTGAACCTGGGCTATGCATCGCCTCCAACCTCCGTTAACACCCCTTTGCTGTGGTGTGGCAATGAGAGGAGGGGTAATTTCATTTATGACCTATCATCTCAAATGAGGATACTGGAGAACTGCTTTATCACAGATAAAAGCACTGCAAGGTAACAAGAAGATAAATGGGAAATGAGGGATAAGAGAAATCTACTTCATGCCAATAGAAGAAATTGATAAAAAATTGTAAGTCAAGGATTTATTTATAGTTCTTAACTGCTCTGAAATACTTATAGTTATTTGAAATAATATTAATTACAATAAGAATAAAGTTCACTATGGGTTTTACCCGTTAAAGAATACTTTTTTACCTATTACAGTTTAAAAATAATAAATTATAGCATATAAAAATACAAAGGACACTAAAAGTTACTAAAGAAAAAAATCAGTTTTACAAGTTATTAAATACTAATACCATTTAAAGAAATGTAATTGATACAATTATGATCAAAGGGATAATATCTGTGTGAACATTAAAAAAAAATATAATACTGAAATGAAAAATTGAATCAGTTGACAAACAATAAATGCTGAATGAAAAATTACTTTATTTTCATACAAACATTTTATTTTAAACAATTTAATATCTGGTTCTCATGACAGAAAGATGCCATTATTCTTCGCAGACACTCCTTTTGAAACATCTTTGGAGGTGGGCTGCATGCATTTAGATTTGAGTGGAAGTAAAATGTTGTCTAATCCTTACTTCTGAGAAATAATAGTCTTTTTATAGGGTTGAGTCATATAATTCTCTCTAATCTCTGCGCAAGCATTGAGATTTGCAACCTTAATCTTCAGGTGCTGTGTTTACATTGCTTACATTTGAAAGGCATATCGCTGCTGTGACATTAACATTGGTAAATTGGTGCCTATAGGCTCCAGAGGATGGACGTCTCACGTAAATCCTAGATAACTAGCTGAGAACACTGTCTCTTGACCCCAAGGGCACGATTCTTAGAACCCATGATCGTGCGTGCTGTATGAAATCCCCAAATGAAACATGCATGATTCGAAGAAAAGAAAATACTTCAATTTTTTTATAACGACAAACCATTCACCGGCAAACCCAAATTCAAGCAAGGTATTAATGTCCCCTTCCAAAGTGACTAATCCTAATACCAAACCTAGCACAGCAAATGCATTTCTTCACAACTGGTGGAAGAGTACCGGTATTGACAAAGCTTCGTTGAAACACTCATGATCGGTGACTCAGACTAGGGGGGGCAGTGACAAGCAGCAGCCTATGGCCGAAGAATTGTTGTGATTGGCAGAATACGGCCGATAAGTAGCCACAGGCTGAAGAGTGGTGACTAGTAGTAGAGTATGCCTGATGTGTAGTCATGTGCAGTCAGCCATACAAAGACAGAGAAAGAGCACCTATTCTCCTGATGTCTCGGCTTTTCTATCCTTTTTTCTTTGTCCTCAATGCCACCTATAGCAGCTTTTGAATACTGCAAATATTTTGCCAAAAAGAGGTATCACCGTTAGGAGGTATTAGTATGAAGCACTCACTTCCCCACTATGCACTAGGTTCACTGTGTATCACTCTCGTACACAATAAATAATAACACTACACAGATGTTCTTCATCCACTGTTCTCCAAATTAGAAGTCTCTGTCCCATAAGTTAGGGTTAAAGGGAAGAGGTGTTCTACTACTAATAGCTTGCCAGAGGATAGTCCTCTGGGGTTAAGTAAATGATTATAATGATAATATATTGTCTTTATTTGGGCAAGATTGAGACTAAAAGTGTCATATTCAATTAAACCCATGGTAGTCCTGTTGGTTGTTGAGGAGATTGTGGTGTTCCTCTGCTAAAGGTTAAAATCATAATTTAACATTGTCACTTGTTCCCTCAATCATTCAAGTCCATTTGTACTCTATTGCCAATACATCCACTTAAGTGTTCCTTCTTTTCTGATGAACCAATAAACAATACTGGCCAAAAATTCTCGATCTTTCACCGCACAGTACATATATTTCCATCCCACTTGACTTCCACGTAGCTTACAGCTGCATCATCATAGGATTCTCGGCCAGTTCTAAAAATCAAATATAATCACCATTAAAATATGTGGAGCTAAAATCTCCATCACGGAACATCATAGATAATTGACTAAATACCTGTTTGCCTTAACTCCTCTGTCAGCTGCTGAGAACAAGGAACTTGATGAAAAAATTCATAAATCATAATCGTGTCAAAAAATGGATTGTTGTTTGAATTCACTTTCGAAAAGCCTGCAGGGTTCATTCTTTCCTTTCTTTTTGTGAATGAATACTTCGTTCACAACAGGAGATAAAACTCACTCTTGTGAATTGCGCCAAATACAGCGAAAACCAATTGAAATTAGCTAGAAAACTCTTACTCAGAACAGAGCGGAACTTGCTGCTAATGATGCTGCACGCTGATGATAATCTTACATGTTCGTGTTAGAACCGTAGGGGCTGGGCGAAGAGATCTGGGGTTCGCATGGAATCTCATTTCCTCATTATTGTCTTCCTTTGTGGCTTTTAATAAAACATTCTGAGAGTGGAATGGGAAACTTCCTTTCCTTCTTCATGGAAAAATTTGGGAAGAAATCTCCACAGATTCCTCCATCAGTGTCACTTCTTCTGTCACTTCATGCTCTGCTTGATCATTGAAGCCTGTTGCAGCACTTTGTGGTTAGGAGGGATCCTCCAGTGGCTGCGGCAAGCGAAACGAAGCAAAGGTTGTTGTGGATGGGGTGGCGGTGGTTGCTTGAATCTGGGAATGCTTGAGATGTTCTACCCAGTTGGCCACTGGGTGCATAGGCGGGTGCCTCTTCCTCCTCCTGGAACATTAGTGGAGAATTTCAGACTGATTGACGTCGGGCCATAGGGGATGCGGAGCTGTCCCGTCGATTCGGTTGGTTGTTATTCCAGGGTGTGGATGCCATCGGAGTTGTGTGGGTGCCGGTTTGCATTAGAACCATAGGCGCTGGGCAAAGAGATGTTAAAAATTGGCAGATTTGATGAGGAGAAACCCTCTTCGTGAGCTCAGAGCAAAGAGGAGTGAAACTGGCTCGGTAAGATTATTTTGATTGTATTAAGGTTAGGAGTTATACAAGGAAACGATGTTATTTGATTGGTGATGTGGCTGAATTTTAAAAATGTTTTCCACTGATATAAGCACTGTACCTTCAAACAAAGCTTACCTTATTGCAAAGAGCTGGTAGGCAGGTGAAAAGAAAGCCTTCAAAGGTAAACACATCATGGTAGTGATGAGTAATATGAAACACTATAGTGCATGGTTGACATGAACATTTTATTGAAACTCATTCAATTTATGAATAAACTGAAATAGATAGCCCATTTTCATTGTATAGAAATTTAAATATCAGAAATTATTAATAAAAACTAAGCTTAAAATTTGACAAGTGGTGATTGAATATTTATCAATGCACAAGCAATGGTTATCATATGATCAGCATATGAAACTAAATTGTGGTCCATCACAAAGTTTGGTTTTAAAATGGTAAAGTCTCTGATTCTGCCTATTGCCCGTTCCATATTGATTCTGAGGCTGGCCACAGTTTTGGACATCTTCACATCAGACTCGCTCATATTTTTCCCTGCACTGACTGAGGGAGGTCTCACCAAGCTACTCCCTTTTACTATAACCAGCCTCTCCAAGTTTTTGAATCCGCTGTCAGCCATAATAATGGAACCTTTTTCCAAAGTGTCCAGAAAACCACAGTCTACAGTGATGGCTTCATCATTGGTTTGTCCACTATACCCCTCAGAAATAAAAGTGATGAAACCACGAGGCAAACATGAAATCAGGTTCTTAATAGTATTGGCCTTTTTGTTATTCCACCAAGTCTGAGCCTGGTGGAGCGCATCACTTGGCTTTTCTATGGCAATTTCAAGGCAGTCTACTATACCACACACATTAGAATAGCGGGCCACGAAAGCCATTGGTAATGCTTGCAGGTGCATATCTCTTTCTGGCAGAAATATCAGGTCTCTCATGCTTTTAGACATAAGAGGAAACACTGACTTAAAAATACGACTGATGGAGGAATAATGACTGCCAAATTCATGGGCCAGAACCTGTAGAGAATCAGTCAATTTTATTTTTTTAAGGCATATCATGAGATGCCTTGTAGACATTAATAAATTAAACCACATTAATGTGGTTGGATAATAAGGAGATAATTAAGTAACTCTCACTTGGAATCCCCAAGTACAGTTTTGGATTTTTTCAATGTAAGATATTGTACGTTTAGTACTAATATCTTTAATTTCTCTTTCTTCATCCTCTGAATAATCCGAGGAATCACAAAAAGCACTCTCTGAAAATGATGAATCCAAGCACTCACTGGAGGTACTATCATCAATGTCACTTTCAAAATTATTGGCTGGGGTAGACGAAGTAATTGACTCATTCTCAAATTTGATTGGAGATGTAGCAATAGTCCGAGAACTGCCTACTGTTTGAGCATATTTGCTCCTGTATTTAATTCGAGCCTGTACCTTCTTTTCCATAGAAGTTGGAGCATTTTTAAAGCCACTCTAGTTTATGCCCATTTCCCCACACTCCTTAGCGTATGGCTTACTAGTGCCAGGAAGGATATGGTCCTCTTGCATCATTGCTGTCGTTACATCTTCATCAGTTTCTAAGTCATCATTCATGGGGATTAGTGGATCCATTTGCACATCGTGGGGCTCAGCATGGTCCTGAAGGAGTTTGGAAATTTTTCTCTTCCTAATTACTGGTCGATCTGGAGAAATTGGGCTGTTCCGATGCTGGCATTCAAATATATGAGGCGTCACTGTTTTTTTTATCCTCAAAGGGCCTCCCATAATTTTCCAGTACATATAGTTTTCTGCATTGTCTTCTAACTGTAAGGCATTAATAAAGAAATAGGTAAAGGTGAGCCTGAGGGGGCTCAGCCTTAATACTAAAGACACAAATAAACCGATGATTATGATCGCTGAGAGTTAAATCGATAGCTATATTTTGAATTGTTTATATATATAATATATATAATTGCTTATATAAATATTCAATGTACTTACATTAAAATGGTCTGCACAGCAGCAAAGATGGGTTGATACCAACAAAGGCATCTTTTTTAAATCTCTTCTTGCAGCTAAGAGCCACTTCTTTCGCAAATCTGGTTTAACTGGCATGTTTACAAAAACTTTATCCGGAGTTGATTTCATTGTGCTTCTGCACAATAGCATGAAACAGTATTCTTTTGATCCTTTTTTGCTCCTCTTTATTTCGGAACATATTTTTCTCTTCCATATTTATTTTCCATGGTTACCAAAAATTGTGCTAATACTCTATTGTAGCTGGCGCTGGTAGTTTGCAAACCTGCCGCTAAATGTTACTTTACACGGAACAGCGGTGATTTTAAATTACGTATGTAATATATATATATATATATATATATATATATATATATATATATATATATATATATAAATTTCACTGTATCACACATTATTATTATACTAAAGAAATTTCTTCTCTAAAATAAGTGTCTGCTGAAAGGCACTCCTTCCATTGAAAATAATTAACGAAACTCCAAAAGTTGTGTCTTTCAAAACATCTTTTATTTACAGTAGAAAGAACAAAAATAAATAGTAAATGAGCAATTGATTTCAATAAATGTATTTTTAAATAAATAATACAAAAATAGCTTTCGACAGCATCCCTCTTCCAATTTGCTGTCTTTAGCCAGGTTTGCAGTTTCCCCTTTACAGACTCTTCCGTCGTCTTCTCATGACCAAAATTGCAGATAACTGCTCCTGAAAAGGAAGATAGGAGGTGGTGTAAAATTTAGTATCCACCTTTTTGTCCACTTCCAAGAAATGAGGTAATATGCAACAATAGAGGAAACAGCCTAAAATTCACACCATGAACTATACCATCAAGAGAACATAATATCAAGAGTTAAACAATATGTAATCGGGAATGCCGTCGATTTCTAAGGGGGTTGTGCTTGTAGGGTTAATTGTGGAAGTTGCAAATAATAGGCACGTTCCTATGTACAAGAAAATACATTCTCAATGGATTTGTGTTCCATCCAAAAAGTAAAACCAATGTTATTTAAATTGAGTGTGATTTTTAAATATAACTCATATGCACGAACTTCCAGATTACAAAGTCTGCTGTAGAGAGATTTAATTTCCAAAGTAATCCATTTTTGTCTAGCTAATGTAACACTCTTTTGACCATTTGCAGATTTAATATTGGGGAAAATATTCATAAACTTCGGGTACACACCATGACTCCTACAACGTTTTAAGAAATAAATGTCAGCTCTGATGTTTAATATTTTAAGTTGTAAATTGAAAAACCTATTGAAGCCTTTGAGGAATGAAAAATCGGCCATAGTAACACTAATACCAACCGCAAAGTAAATCAAATCGTGAAGCCCACCACCCTTACCCTAAAGTGCGAAAATCAATTGAAGTGAGGTAATAGTAACGTAGAATAAAAGCATAAATGAAGTTATAATATGGGAACAAGTAGAATACAGGTACAAATCAGTCAAGGATCAAAAAATAAGACATGTAAAATCACAGATGAAAGATCGAAGTCAAGGGATAAAATAATGTGTGATCTTCCGTCGTCTTCTCGTGACCAAAATTGCGGATAACTGCACCTGAAAAGGAAGATGGGAGATGGCATAAAATTTAGTTCCATCTTTTTATTCACTTTCAAGGAATGAGGTAATACATAACAATAGAGGCAACAGCCTAAAATTCACACCATGAACAATACCATCAAGAGAACATAATATCAAGAGTTCAACAATATGCGATCGGGAATGCCGTCGATTTCTATGGGGGTTGCGCTTGTAGGGTAATGGTGGAAGTTGCAAATAATAGGCACATTCCGATGTACAAGAAAATACTTTCTCAATGGATTTGCTTTAGACCAGTAACCTCTGAGGAGGTTTACCAGGGAGTGCCGCTGGTAGGTTCAAATTACGGCGACACCCGAAAACAATAAGTACAGCGCCATCAATGGCCAAATACATAAGTAATGACAAACAGCGCGCACCTTTGAATCCAACTATTCCAACAGCGCTTGCACAAGCTAGGCCCATTCCAGGATGGCCGCTGTGTGGGGCTGTGTGCAGAGCATCAATATGCACGCCACTGAGCGACCCAGTCCCAAAAGCTAAAAATGGATTTGCTTATTTTCGTGTTTCAGCGAGCGCCGGCTTGAAGAGGGAAAGTATTTCAATGAAAACGTGATAAAATCCATGTGCTGCTAAGTGAATATTCAAAGAAAAAGGAGATTTCCTTTTATTTTATATTCTGCCGATGTAGATTTTCTCCCGACATATTGACGTGTTTAAAAACTATAAATATGACTAAAATTAATATTTACAATGTTTGTCAGCAAGTTAAAAATAATAAATGAAATAGGATAAAAGAATAAATAAATAGTAAAATAAGAAAGTATTAAGTTTAATTTTCGTCCATGAATAATAAAAAAGTGCAAAAAGATGCTTAAATTTTGTTGATACCGGTCAAAATAGTCGGGCAAACCTCGGCCTTGCATACTTAGTTTGGCTTTCATCACATTCATAATTCCAGATATTTCTAAATATTTCTGTTGGTGCAGCAGGTAGTTCATTAAAATTTCTCGTGGCCTATGCAATAGCCTCTTCCAGTGAAGTTAAATTATGTGCCATGTAATTCTCCCTGGTGGAAGTGAGCATCGGTATTCATTCAGAATTTTTTTTTAACCTATGTGATATACACACCAAAATAAAGCAAATACTAATGCAAAACCAATCTCATTCGAAGAATTTTTCAATGCCATCTCACGTCCTTCACCACGTGGTGGTAAAAAACATGGCAACAATTTTGTTACATGAAATCACATAAACTGATATTGATTAAATAAAACAACCTTACCTGCGAATGCAGTAGGAAGATAAGTTGCGCTGGGTATGACTAGTCTCACTGGCAAAGGCTGAGGAGATATTTCTCACAGCGATGCTACTCTGCGTAACTCACTTAAAGGCACTCCAAGGAGCTCTTAAGTAAAATGATACTCCTATGACAGACTAAATGAAAGCGAATGAATGCAATGAATGGTTTTTGAAGATAAATGAATATGGAGGTAGGAATGCAGAGGATGTATGAACGAGTAATGGAAGTCCTTACAGAACTGTTGAAAGTTGACGATACGAAACAAGGATGAAAGCAAAGCAAGCAAAGAGATGAGGTACCTAAGGTAGAGTGATGAAGCCTCATCTTTCACGGAGGCACCTCGTCGAAGCTTCCCTAGCTCCATTAGTGCCACATAGCGGTAAATGGCAGCAGTTAAAATTCTCCTACAAAACTCAAGAGACTTTCGCCACATTTTAACGAGAATGTCACTTGTAAGCGAGCGGTACAAATTGTACCCCAGATACGCACGTGAATTTCTCAACCCTTGTTGTCTGGGTGATGTGGCATTGAATCTTGAGCAGGACTAAAGTGTGGTCAGGTGGTGAACTGCCAGGCGAGTTCTCTGCTGCTCTTACATCATCCCCTGTCCTGTTGTTCTCCTGACGAACTCTTGAATTTCGTCCACCTGAGTTTAAATAATTCCGTTTTAGTCAACGACTTCTATGGATCTAGTGTACCATCCTCTAGCACAGGAGGCTAAACTCCTCTTTCAATAAGCAAACCAATAATGTCGAATTATTGCCAATTCATGGAAGAATGTTTAGTTTGTGGAGTGGAGTTTCAAAGTCGGCAAGTATTGTCCTCCTTGGTATAGTCATCTGGTGTCTAGTAATTCTAGTAATAAATTGTCTTTATTGGGGCAAAATTGAGACTAAACCTCATCCTCCTCAGATAAACCCGTGGATGTCCTGGTGATTGTTGCAGAGATGTGGTGTCCTTTCTTATACTGTTCTGAAGGTGCTTGGACATATGACCACACTGAATCAAGTGTCATGCAAAATGGGGTTTATCAGTTTGTCCAGTATTGAAAGCACTCGCATGTTCCTTTGCCCTTTCCTTGAAATTCCTGCCAGTCTGTTCAATATACAATCCCTTATAATTTTCTGATTCTGATAGTAAATTGTCTTTATTAGGGCAACATTGAGACTAAACTCTCCTCTTCAGTTAAACCCATTGTTGTCATGGTCATTGTTGCAGAGATGTACTGTCCCTCCTTATCCTGCTCTACAGGTTATCGGACATGATAAATTTCTTGCATATTATCCATAATTATATCACTACTTCTTAGTGCTAAATAAATAAATACTTCTATCTCCCCCAGAAGAACACCCATAACTGTTAAAAGTCGGCAAGTATTGTCCTCCTTGGTATAGTCATCTGGTGTCTAGTGATTCTAGTAATAAATTGTCTTTATTGGGGCAAAATTGAGACTAAACCTCATCCTCCTCAGATAAACCCGTAGATGTCCTGGTGATTGTTGCAGAGATGTGGTGTCCTTTCTTATACTGTTCTAAAGGTGCTTGGACATATGACCACACTGAATCAAGTGTCATGCAAAA
Source organism: Sympetrum striolatum (assembly GCA_947579665.1). Taxonomy (NCBI): domain Eukaryota; kingdom Metazoa; phylum Arthropoda; class Insecta; order Odonata; family Libellulidae; genus Sympetrum; species Sympetrum striolatum. The sequence continues at coordinate 39,117,927 of OX388352.1, read as the reverse complement.
TGGGGTTTATCAGTTTGTCCAGTATTGAAAGCACTCGCATGTTCCTTTGCCCTTTCCTTGAAATTCCTGCCAGTCTGTTCAATATACAATCCCTTACAATTTTCTGATTCTGATAATAAATTGTCTTTATTAGGGCAACATTGAGACTGAAACTCCTCTCTTCAGTTAAACCCATTGTTGTCATGGTGATTTTTGCAGAGATGTAGTGTACCTCCTTCTCCTGCTCTACAGGTTATCGGACATGATATATTTCTTGCATATTATCCATTATTATATCACTACTTCTAAGTGCTAAATAAATAAATACTTCTATCTCCCCCAGAAGAGCGCCCAAAACGGTTCGAGGTCAGCAAGTAATGTCCTCCCTGGGATAGTAATCTGGGGTCTAGTGATTCTGATAATAAATTGTCTTTATTAGGGCAAAATTGAGACTAAACCTCATCCTCCTCAGATAAACCCGTAGATGTCCTGGTGATTGTTGCAGAGATGTGGTGTTCTTTCTTATACTGTTCTGAAGGTGCTTGGACATATGACCACACTGAATCAAGTGTCATGCAAAATGGGGTTTATCAGTTTGTCCAGTAATGAAAGCACTCGCATGTTCATTTGCCCTTTCCTTGAAATTCCTGCCAGTCAGTTCAATATACAATCCCTTACAATTTTCTGATTCTGATAATAAACTGTCTTTATTAGGGCAACATTGAGACTGAAACTCCTCTCTTCAGTTAAACCCATTGTTGTCATGGTGATTTTTGCAGAGATGTAGTGTACCTCCTTATCCTGCTCTGCAGGTGCTTGGACATAATATATTTTATGTCATGGCTTCCTTGGCAAGAGGGAAGGACTCTTGCAGCCCTTTTCTTGCAGTTGTTCTGCACGAGCCGTCGCCAATTGTGGGCTTTCTTTACTAGAATGAAATTTTCTAGCTCGGCCAAAGGGCAGAGGGGAGTAGGATCCGGATAAGCACTAGTGGAGGAAAGGGGGGATTGGGGTTCTGGTTGCGGACATGGAGCTGCATGATTTCCAATCCGACCTTCCATCACAGAGAGTGAGGGGACGGTTGTGGAGTGAGTGGAGTACTGAATGGTGGAATCGGACCAATTGATTTCTTGTAACTGGAATGTGGGGCTGCCAACATCAAACCCGGGATCGCCAACGTCCATCCAAGGAATGATGTCTAGGTGTTCTGTCAGAAAGGGGGAAAAGGGGTCTGCTTCAGAATCTCACCCTGCGCCCAGGCTCACAGCGGCGTTGCCGTCCTCCATGTGGCTTCCGGGGTCGTGGATAACCAGGATTTGCGATTACAACCTCTGTCCTGGAAGGGGTCTTAAGTTATATTTACATGTTCGGGTCCCATGACTGGCTGTTGCATTACAATCCCTTACAATTTTCTGATTCTGATAGTAAATTGTCTTTATTAGGGCAACATTGAGACTGAAACTCTCCTCTTCAGTTAAACCCATTGTTGTCATGGTCATTGTTGCAGAGATGTACTGTCCCTCATAATCCTGCTCTACAGGTTATCGGACATAATATATTTCTTGCATATTATCCATTATTATATCACTACTTCTAAGTGCTAAATAAATAAATACTTCTATCTCCCCCAGAAGAACGCCCATAATGGTTCAAGGTCAGCAAGTATTGTCCTCCTTGGGATAGTAATCTGGGGTCTAGTGATTCTGGTAATAAATTGTCTTTATTAGGGCAACATTGAGACTGAAACTCTCCTCTTCAGCTAAACCCATTGTTGTCATGGTCATTGTTACAGAGATGTACTGTCCCTCCTTATCCTGCTCTACAGGTTATTGGACATACATATTTCTTGCATATTATCCATTATTATATCACTACTTCTAAGTGCTAAATAAATAAATACTTCTATCTCCCCCAGAAGAACGCCCATAACAGTTCGAGGTCAGCAAGTAATGTCCTCCTTGGAAAAGTAATCTGGGGTCTAGTGATTCTGATAATAAATTGTCTTTATTAGGGCAACATTGAGACTGAAACTCTCCTCTTCAGTTAAACCCATTGTTGTCATGGTCATTGTTGCAGAGATGTACTGTCCCTCCTTATCCTGCTCTACAGGTTATCGGACATAATATATTTCTTGCATATTATCCATTATTATATCACTACTTCTAAATGCTAAATAAATAAATACTTCTATCTCCCCCAGAAGAAGGCCCATAACGGTTCGAGGTCAGCAAGTAATGTCCTCCTTGGGATAGTAATCTGGGGTCTAGTGATTCTGATAATAAATTGTCTTTATTAGGGCAACATTGAGACTGAAACTCCCCTCTAATATATTTCTTGTATATTATCCGTGATCACTTCTATCTCCCTTTTAAGATTACCCATTGGAGTGCAAATTCAGCAATTATTGTTCTCCTTGGGATAGTCTTCTGATAAAATCCACAGAGGAGGCCGATATTTAGTGGAAATCCGATGTGATGGAAAGGATGTTAAATAAAACAGGTTTTATAAAACAAAAAAGTAACTTTTACTTTTCCACAAGGTAACTTTTACTATTCCACATTCAGAGGTTATAGTGGCAACTAGTTTCAGCTAGTAATAACCATCTTTGATGCATTTATTTATATCATATCGCTTCTTCTATATACCCCTTAAGAACACCCTCCTTTTGCCTCGTTGCATTGTTGCCACGTAGCACTCGCACTGATGATTCTGCCACACAACATGGGATCATTGGAGAGACAACTCAAATGGTACAGTTATAATTATCAAATATGAACTTACAGTTCTGGTCCTTCTATCAACTGGCCTCGACATAGGAGGCTCAAACACCAGCTGGCCAGAACCACTTTAGCACAAGGGTTCAGGGAGGGTGAGTAGGAGTGTGTTCCCGGGTCTGGTGACTGGAGACGCAGTGAAGGGATAGGATGTACTGTGCTAGATGTGTTGTTCCTATACTTCAGGAGAAAAGGATCCTGTGTAAGGGAACTACAGGATGGGGGAGGGAAAATGCAATGCTGGAAGTCCAAATCCAAATCGGCTGGGCTGATCATTCTCAGGAACTGGCTGTTAAGGAAGAGTCCAAATTGGCAGGCCGATCGTGCTCTGGGACTTGACTGCTTGGGGCATCTCCACCAGTGGAATGAGTCCAAATCTGTAAGCAGATTGTTCTCTGGGCTAGACACTGGAACCCTGAGTTAGTGGTGCGGAGGAAGACTATTTCCCTTCGAGTCCCTAACCCCAAATGCCTTTCTTCTAAAAATGGGGCATATTTATACACATTTTCTGGGTGTGTTGGTGGCGTTCACATGCTTTCTTGGCATACCAAAGGGCAAGTCTCAGATTGAAAATCCCCTTACCTTGTCTTACGGCGATGTCCCTCAGATACGGCCAGGTAAGGTGCTTCTGGTCTTACGATGATGGAGATACTCGTTTTTCCCAATTTCGTAGGTAGAGGTAGAGTGCGGTATAGAGTGAACAGATCATTTCCAGTCTTGAGTGGGATCTCCACAAAAAGTCTTATTCTCTTGAGGAGGGTAACATATGACACTTTAGCCAAACCATAAAACTCATGAATTTTATTTTTTGATAAGAAGAGGGGGAATCTTTTCCCTCTTGGCCGGCACTTTTCAATTTGGATGAGGGCTTTGTGTAAGTTGACAGGAGTCAAAAAGTAGGAGCTCAATTTTCGATTAATTGTAGTCTCCCAGGCCTGCAGGAACAGGCTTATTTCCGTCCGTATTTGTGCTAGAATGGTTTCTAGCACCCGTAATCTAGAATTGAGGGAAAAGACGGTGGCCAGACGGGCAACCATACTTTTCCTTTGCATTTCTCCTTCTTTAACTAGATCTTCTATTTCCACTTATAACTCCCTGTTGGTTTCCGCAATCTTCCCTAACGTATGTTCGTTCCTCTTTGTTAGGGAATCAGTCGTATTGATGATGGCAGCCTGTAAATGAAGAAGGTGTACTATTTTCTCATTCTTTGAGTGGAGGGCCTCGATCTGCTGGATAATGACCTGGAGATCTTCGTATCCTAAGGTCCTGAAGAGAAATTTTAGAGCTTCTCCTCCTAGATTTAATAACCCTCTTTTTCCTTTATCTATTTTCACGATTGTCTCCTCTATTTCCCATAATTGATCAAAAATTTGGAAAGCTTCTGTAAGAATCACTCTTCCTTCTCTTCTGAGGATCTGACAAGGTAATAGTTGGAAATGTTCGTCAATTTCGTCACACTCTCCTTCCCTTACGTTTATACCTTTCCTTCCCATACTTATAGCTGCTTCCACGTCTGTCATTAGTTGCATCACTGCTCTCACGTAGTGACCGACGTCCACATCCAGCGCAATGGTCCTGGTACTAGCTGACGATAGGAAGTGTCCTTCTTGAAGGAATGCTAATCCTAGAAAGCTTCTTGGGGAATTGTCTGGAATTTCCATGGACAATGAGAGGGGGATGACCATGGCCATGACCCAGAGGAAAGCCGTCATTCTGCCGGTTTGATTTCTTAAAAAAAAAGAAAGTGGAGTTGTTTTTTTGTTTATTTACACTTAAGAGTCTATTTCTTATGACGAAGGAACGGGCCCTCGGCTACGAAGATAATATAGGTGTGGGGGCGGTGGTTGAGGAGTGTCATGGGGAGATATCGTTGGAGGGGGCAACGAGGGAAGCGGAGGGAGTAAATCGGATTTGAACAAAAAGGGGGGAGTTGGGTTAAGTGACGCTGCTCTCAGTCAATGCTCTGACGATGTCTATTTCTTGGAAAATAACTTTCTGGCAGATGCGCTTGGCCGACAAATCTGTGATTTTCCGCTTAGTATTGGAAACAAGGAGTGGGGTACCTAAAATTCTGAGGGGGGGGGGGTGGTAGAAGAGAGGGGTCTCTTACTAAAACATTCTCTTGCAAAATGTCCCGTCCTACCGCATCGAAAACATTGAAAAGATCGGTCTTCACTATTAAATGGGGACCTCCATATCTGTCGCAAATCGTAGGTGGAATTTTGGCTGCATCTCTGACAAGGGGGTTGGACTTGTGGGGTGGGCTGCTGGGCTGGCGTCATCTCTGCTCTCGGGACTTCTGGCGTCGGTTCCTCTGTGACCACGTGGCACCTTCTGGTCCTTGTCTCCTCTTCATGCTGCTCCTCCAGCATGGCACACAGATGGCTTCCTTCAGCAACGTCAGTTCCCGCACCTGCACAAACCCCTTATTCCCTCCAGTCCGAATTGGTGAAGGGCCATCTCATCTGTAAACTTCACCCTGATGGCTATTTTGAGGGGATTGGTAGATGCGTCGCTCGTTTCTTTCGATATTGCGCACAATCGGTCCGCAAAATCTCTCACTCTCTCTTGGGGTCCCTGTATCCACTCCAGAAACTTAATCATTCTTGCGGCTCTTTTAAGATGCGCATAGCGTTCTCCCAATCATATTCATTGTCCGTTAATGAATGTACACTGTCATGCACTACCTTGAACTTTTAACTTTAGTACTTTACACTTGACGCTATCAGTCCAGTTTCCTAATTCTGCGGTTGTTTCAAAAGTTTCCAGAAATTCATATATATTATCGGACGAACTATCTCCCGAAAAAGTGTCTACTAAATAAATCAAACCTGCCACGTTAGGGGGTAATACTGGCGAAGTAGTTGAGGTTGCTGAAGTTGCGGGCATGATTACAGATTCGGGGGAACACTCGCATATATTTAAATTTCAGAAGAAAATTCCTTGAATTTCAGAAAAATTACTTCGAGAGTACTTGCAATATTTTTAATTTAAGAAGGCATTTAGCAATTTGAAACTTTAAAGGGGTACTCTCGACTTTTCAAAATATTGAAAAAACACTCTTGACAAGTAATAAAGAGGAGTGTATATTCTTCCTTGAACTAAAGATGCCTCAGAGGTGACCTGAATGCGCCTCTAAGATACCTAGGAAATTAAATGAATCCCACTGCTGCCACCATTTGTAATGCACTCTCACTTGAAAGAGAGGTAGGAAAGGTGGGTTGGGCGAACAGTGTCCACTGGTCAGCTTGGAGTCAAGGATACAAGTCGTCCACATATGGCAGAACATGCCTCTTATATACTAAGTTTCAGATGCCCTCTAAGGATGCTACCCCACCCCTTCTGTCGCTTCCCTTCCCTGAGCAAGCCTCAATATAAATGCTATTTTCCTTTCTCTTTTCTGAGTTGGGAATCACATGCCAACCTCTATAAGCTTCGGGGGATTTTAATGCCCACAATGGTCTCTGGGGTGATGACTTGAGGGACTACAATTGACACGCAGTGTCTCTCCCCTATGCTTTGGCAGTATGGATGTTTTTCTTGTAATCTACATGAGTTGGATCCTGTCTCCAGGGCAAACCTGGAAGATTTAGTATCTCAGCTTCTTAAGCCCTTTTTGCTGTTGGGGGATTTTAATGCCCACAATAGTCTCTGGGGTGATGACTGGAGGAACTACAATTGACACGCAGTGTCTCTCCCTTATGCTTTGGCAGTATGGATGTTTTTCTTGTAATCTACATGAGTTGGATCCTGTCTCCAGGGCAAACCTGGAAGATTTAGTATCTCAGCTTCTTAAGCCCTTTTTGCTGTTGGGGGATTTTAATGCCCACAATAGTCTCTGGGGTGATGACTGGAGGAACTACAATTGACACGCAGTGTCTTTCCCTTATGCTTTGGCAGTATGGATGTTTTTCTTGTAATCTACATGAGTTGGATCCTGTCTCCAGGGCAAACCTGGAAGATTTAGTATCTCAGCTTCTTTGGCCCTTTTTGCTGTTGGGGGATTTTAATGCCCACAATAGTCTCTGGGGTGATGACTGGAGGAACTACAATTGACACGCAGTGTCTCTCCCTTATGCTTTGGCAGTATGGATGTTTTTCTTGTAATCTACATGAGTTGGATCCTGTCTCCAGGGCAAACCTGGAAGATTTAGTATCTCAGCTTCTTAAGCCCTTTTTGCTGTTGGGGGATTTTAATGCCCACAATAGTCTCTGGGGTGATGACTGGAGGAACTACAATTGACACGCAGTGTCTCTCCCTTATGCTTTGGCAGTATGGATGTTTTTCTTGTAATCTACATGAGTTGGATCCTGTCTCCAGGGCAAACCTGGAAGATTTAGTATCTCAGCTTCTTAAGCCCTTTTTGCTGTTGGGGGATTTTAATGCCCACAATAGTCTCTGGGGTGATGACTGGAGGAACTACAATTGACACGCAGTGTCTCTCTCTTATGCTTTGGCAGTATGGATGTTTTTCTTGTAATCTACATGAGTTGGATCCTGTCTCCAGGGCAAACCTGGAAGATTTAGTATCTCAGCTTCTTTGGCCCTTTTTGCTGTTGGGGGATTTTAATGCCCACAATAGTCTCTGGGGTGATGACTGGAGGAACTACAATTGACACGCAGTGTCTCTCCCTTATGCTTTGGCAGTATGGATGTTTTTCTTGTAATCTACATGAGTTGGATCCTGTCTCCAGGGCAAACCTGGAAGATTTAGTATCTCAGCTTCTTAAGCCCTTTTTGCTGTTGGGGGATTTTAATGCCCACAATAGTCTCTGGGGTGATGACTGGAGGAACTACAATTGACACGCAGTGTCTCTCCCTTATGCTTTGGCAGTATGGATGTTTTTCTTGTAATCTACATGAGTTGGATCCTGTCTCCAGGGCAAACCTGGAAGATTTAGTATCTCAGCTTCTTAAGCCCTTTTTGCTGTTGGGGGATTTTAATGCCCACAATACTCTCTGGGGTGATGACCTGAGGGACCTCAATGGAAGTGGACAACTCCTGGGAAACTTTTTAATGATTTTAACCTCATTTTACTAAATGACAAAGACAAATGCCATTTTAACTCTTTTTAATGGTAGTTTCTCTGCCAACGATTTATTTACAAGCACCAGCTCCATTGGACCACTATTCAGTATGATGGTGCATGACAACTTGTGTGGAAGTGACCACTCTCCACTTTTAATAACAATGAAGGGAAGGGGGATACACATGAGATGCCAAGAGCATGGATTTTAAGATGAGCGGATTGGGGAAGAATTAGAAGATATTTTGTTTTTAACTTTGATTTACGCGATGGAAATGAAGGAGAAAAAGTCTGCCGTAGCCGGGGATCGAACCCGGGTCTCCCAATTGCCGGTCGGTTGCTCTTACCACTAAGCTACCACAGCAGCACAGTCTCCCCTTCATTTCCAAAGGCTATAATGGAGAAGAAGTCTGGTGGAGGGTCCATCAAAGATGGCATTGTCCTCCGTACACAAGCAGACATCTTAGATGTCCAACCATTATAGCGACCTCCGAAGCCAGGAAGGCAAGATGAACAAAGGTGAAGAAGCTACACATGAAACACATGTTTATTTTTCAATTTACGCGATGGAAATGAAGGAGAAAAAGTCTGCCGTAGCCGGGATCGAACCCGGGTCTCCCAATTGCCGGTCGGTTGCTCTAACCACTAAGCTACCACGGCAACCCTTCATTTCCAAAGGCTATTTAACTTTGATGACAATTTAAAATCATTGGAAATTATGACAATACTTACCAGGAGTGTTGTTATACCCTCAAGCAGGTGTCATCACCTCCCCTCCCTAAATTACCATTCTCGGTCTCCTGGCCAGATCTTTATACTTGTTCCCTGGCGCAGCGAGCCAATTAGATCCATGACGTTTGGTATTGGGCGGATGATGTCTCAATCCTGGAAGACCGTTGGAGGGGTAAGACAATGGACGCAAGGGACTGTGTGGTAAGGTGTGCTTCTTAGTCACCTCGATTGCCCCTGGGGTTTTGTAAATTATAATTATGATATTATGTTGTCTTTATTCAGTCAAGATTGAGACTGAAAGTCTCCTTTTCAATAAAACTATGTATAAGATATAAAGGATACTTATCAGCCTCGCGAACTCAGATGATCTCCAATGGTCTTCACGCCAAAAACTTCAAAGTACACAAACAGTGGTAGAAATCATAATGCTGTACCAATTTACAAACAGTTAATGCTAAACTAAGGCCCAATACTTAATAAACTAAATACTACAACACTATTTTGAATATTATAAGACCTTCTACAACAAAATGCACAATAACTTGCAAAAGAAACAGTGGGGGCTTGAAAGAAACAGTGAGGGTGAAGTGACGTGCTCTTCGGTCACCGAGGCGATTGCCGTGTATCAAGCTTGTCTCTTAGATCATCACTAATGTACCCTTGACCAAGCCCAACTCTAAGGAAAGGGCAAATCTGAAATATATTTTCAATCCATATCCTGATTGCATTCTTGAATGCTTATAAACTACTATCGTGAAGCATGTATGGAGCTAAATGCCCAAATTAAAATCTAATCTGAAAGGGACCATCTATCCCATCATATGGTGGAGTAATCACAACAGTCTTACCACCTGTTATTTATTTATTTGTTTACATAGCCTATGGCTAATTTTCATTTGACATACTTAGTTTATACATAGCAGTTCTTAGTTCCCAAAACACCGACGCCATGATTTTGCACTGGGACAGAGTCTGTTTGGCCTTCACCTTTACAGGCGAGTGTGTGTGTCTCTATTCCATGCTCTGTTGCTTCGATTCAGGTGTGACATGCGTAACCCATGTTTCGTCTCCAGTTATGATCTGACTCAAGAAGCCGTCCCCTTCTTCGTGATAACGAGTCAAGAACTTCGTCGCACACTCCAATCTTTGGTTTTTGTGGTCCTCTGTTAGGAGTTTCGAGACCCAACGGGAGCACAGTTTCCTAAACTGTAGGTGTTCAGAAACAATTTTGTAAAGCACTGACCTCGACACCTCAGGAAATTCGTTTGATTGACCTGTTATTGTGAAGCGCCTGTTCTCACAAATCCTCGCTTCAACTGAAGCAACCAAATTGTCTGTAATCAAAGAAGGGCGACCGGAGCAGTCCTCATCATGGACATTGTCACGGCCATCTTTGAATTCTCCTTCCCACTTACGCACTCTGCTTTCACTCATAACAGTATCACCGTACACTTTCCAAATCTGTCGATGAATTTCTGCAGCAGACAGGTTCCTTGCTGACAAAAACCGTATCACTGAGCGAACCTCACACGCTGCGGGCGAGTTGATTGTCTTAAACATTTTTAAAGCACAGAACAGAATCATACAGGTTAGCTACACAGCTGAAACTGAGCACAGTTGTTCCCGAGGCATGCCGGTACACAAACTACTAGTGTCTACAATAAAACGGACCTTACTTAAAAAACACGCCTCGTACATTCACAGGGCTCCTAGCCCTTATGACTCTATACAGTCCAATCCATCTAGATTCTAATTTCTTGGATTGTCCCGTGGAAAGAGCCATATTGCATCGAAGCACAAGTTGCCCAATGGATATAGAGGGTAGAGCTAAGCCTTTGTTGTATTGAGAACGCTCTTTCTCACGATTCAGTTAATTGAACTCGGCTGTCTGTTCATGTGCTAAGGCTAACATATGACAAAGTTGCAGCTCATATGGAGGATCATTACTGTAGGAGGTTAGAGAAGGCACTAGTGAACTATCCCAGGGAGGTGTAAGATCATTTCCATACATTAGGAAAGCTGGACTGAAACCCATGATGCGATGTTTGCTGTTGCGATATGCAAATAATGCAAAATTCAGTTGATCATCCCAGTCAGAGTGGTCCTGAGCAACGTAGTGGGAAATCACTGCAGCAAATGACTGGTGTGCCCTTTCCAGACGTCTGTTTGCTGTTGGATTATACAGAGATGTGAATATTGAGTTTATTTTAAGTATTTTACAAATATTCTTCATCAAATTTGATGTAAAATTTCCTCTCTGTCCGTCAGAAAGTATTTCGGAGCTCCATGCTGGCAAATTATGTCTTCAACGAATAATCTTGCCAACGGTCTCTGCTTTTTGGTTTGGGATTGCAAATGCTTCAGGATACCTGGTGAAATAGTCTTGACAAGTCAAGATGTACTTGTTGCCTCTTTGCGACATTGAAAATGGTCCTACGATATCTAGAGAGAGCTTCTCTAGAGGATAAGTAGCTTCGACAACTGCTTGCAATGGTATTTTTGGTTTATCTGCTTTTCGTTTTTTACATTTCACACAGTCTTAAATATAGTCTGTGTAGCAACCATCCCAGATCAGTGTGGTGATCAGGTGACCAGCTAATGGGTTGTCATGGCATCATACCAATATATACCTTTTTATTGATGCGGGAGCACAGATTACGAATTGGGGTTCAGGCATCTTTGTTAGGACCTCGAATAAAACTCCATCTTCGTCATAGAAATAATTTGGGTGGTTTTGTTAAGCCAAATCGTCTCAAGGTCTGAGCTTAAGGCAACTAGACTGTTCTTGGATAATTTTTTCTTTATCCCAAGTCGGTTCAAAGGTTACTTGTTGATTATCCAATGAATTAATTGAAGGAGGTATCCTCGAGAGTGCGTCAACACGAGATATGTTTTTGCCTGGCCGATAGGTTATTTCGTAGGTGTATTCACCTAACTCAATAATCCACCTCGTAAGTCTCGACTTCGGCTGTTTTAGCATTAGGAGCCATTTAAGTGGTTTGTGATCAGTACAGATGGTAAAGTGATGACCGAGGAGGTATAGGCATACCTTTTTCACCATTTCCACGACAGCCAGACATTCAAGTTCCATAGCAGAGTAAGATTTTTCTGCTTTCCGCAGTTGTCGACTCGCACAGGATGTTCTTTGTCCTCAAACTCTTGAGAGAGAGTATGCCTTCTAAAGTGCACTGAGAAGCATCCGTGTACAGGAGAAATGGTCTTTTAAACTTGGGGATTTTGAGGATGGGCTGTGTATGAAGGCATTGCCTTACGAATTCAAAAGTTTGTTGCCGTTGCTCTGACCAATTCAATTTCGATCCTTTCTTTATTAATTGGGTGAGACAACTAGTGATTTATGCTAATTTTGGGATAAAAAACTGGTAATATCCAACTAAACCGAGAAATGATTAAAGCTCTTGTACATTCTTGGGGGAAGGAAAATTTCCAATTGTTATTTTCTCTTCATCTGGTTTAACGAGAACTTCCTTTCTTACTAATTGATGATTTTGGACTTTCGTAACTGAAAATGAGAGGGGAGGGATTTTCACAGTGGACTCTATGGCTACTATTTCACTATCTCCTTCCATAACTTCACCAATTTCTCGTTTTTGAAGCATAACTCCTATATTTTCACCTGGCGAAACTACGGTACTGCCTTTCACATCGGAATTAACGTCCCCTGTCTCTTGTTTCATTAGTATTTCCTCATTCACTCCCGTTCAGACTACGGTACTGCCTTCCACATTGGCATAAACATCACCTGTCTCCCATTTCATCAATATTTCCTCATTCGTTCCCACTTTCTCTACATTGATCTTTCTATTGCCTTCCTGGTTATGCTTTTCCGTTGTGTTGGTAGTAAGTGAATACATGTCTAAAATACTATTTCACCCTTATTTCATCGGATGAAATGCGTTTCACTCCCAATTGGTGTTTACTTCTAATTAGCCTAACCTTTTTTTGATCATCTAGTTGCATGACCTCCTCATTGATGGATACTGTGCTTCCATAATGTTTCATGAAGTCTAAGCCGATTATTCCATTGTAGTTGGTGTGACCAAGGTCAATAATTAACGAGTCGTGAGGGTATAGCAAGTTCTCGATCATAAATGAAACACAACAGTGTCCTGCTATCGGTATTGAATGACCCGAAGCACTTTTTATTGGTAAGTCACAGGCTTGGAGGGGTAATTGCCCAAATGGGAATGCTCTTAAGTTCGTGACCGTTACTGCTGCACCAGTATCTATAAGAAACCTGAGACTTTATCTTAAATATTTACACCTATAGTTAGACCAGCAGAAGTGGGTGCAACTGCAAGAACTAAATCTCCCTCGACCATGTGGTGGTGGTTGTAGCGTTTCCCAAAGCCATTAGTGGTTTTGGAACTTTTAAGCAGTCCACAGGGCGATGACCAGGTTGCTTACAAACCCCACATAAAATCATTGTGCAAGATCTTGAAAAGTGCCCTGAGTCTACGCAGGAAAAGCAATAGCGTTGTTTTGAGCAGCACTCACAAATTGTATGCCCTGCCTTTCCACATTGCCAACACATCCGCACAAAGTTTTCAGTAGTTGAATAGTTTAATACTTAAATTAATAAATTAGCTTTTACAATAAGTATATTATAAAAAGATGTGTATCATAAAATAATATACATTCATATATCATAAAATATACATTTACTACATAGTACAAATACTGACTGTAATTCATAAGAACCAAGTCATTAAAAAATACAATTTTTTATGTCATACTAAATATTGCTACTAAGCACTACAAAATGCAAATTGCCATAATAATTGATAATAAAAACAATAAACTATACAATTATATATAATGTAAAATGTTATACCTAGATAATAAAATACATATTACACAATATAAATATTAATAGTATTTTTTATAATTAAAATATCCAACAGAAAATTATTATGAAATAGAAATATAGTAAAAATGGGAGTGGGGTGATTTTTGGCTCATTTCCAATAATTATGGAACTGCACGAAGCAGAGGCCTATACAAAGCCCCGGTTTGTCATGACAATCAGAGCAATGGCCGGTCACCATCGTACAGACTGGTCTTTTTTGGCATATTCTGCACAGCTTTTGCACCTTTTTCTTCAGTGTCTCATCTGTCTGTATATTTCAACATTTCTATTTCTGTCTGTTGAGTCAATTTGGTAGGTCTAGAGGACGGGGGGATTTTGGTTTTTGTTGGGATAATAAATATTCCACAATTGCATGACAGAAATCAAGATATGATAAACGTCTGTTACCACTGTTCCTTCTGTATAAGAATAAACTATTTAGGAGCATCACCTGTAACATGTGAATCCCAAGTTTCTTATACCATTTGATGGTCTTGTGCTCCAAAGCGTAGTAGGATAACATTTGATCCAGATGGTCTATGCCTGCCATGAATTTGCTGTACTCCACAACAGCCTTTGGCTTATGTTTCGTACAACGCCTCCCTGTGACTTCAACCATCAGGGTTCCACATTCTGTGCTAACAATGAGCACATATCCCTCCTATCCTTCCACTTAAGGACACAGACACTATCATCGGACCAACGAGACACAACTTCCCCCCTATGTAATTTGCTGTCAACTACATTGGGAGGATTGTTCTTTCTGTTTGCTGAGTCCCTGTTGAATATTTCCCATCAACGAGAAGTTCTCTGGAAATGTAAATATAATTATAAAAATTGTCCAGGAAAATACTGTGTCCTTTGTTTTTGAAATCGGTCAATAGTCTATGCACAACTTTGGATGCATGTCCTGAAACACCTACATCCTTGTTCCCGGATCTTGCGTGAACAAGCATCCGGAGCCCCAGCCCATCAGGTTCCGTCAGCATATAAATTTTAATACCAAATTTATGCCTCTACCCCTGAACGTACTGGCAAAAGATGAATCGGCCACGCCAAAGTACCATCGATTCGTCCAGGGAAATGTTTTTGGAATGGTAATAAATTTTCCTTATAATATCATGAAAATAGTTAAGCAGGGGACGAATTTTATATAAATTATCTGTGGGCTGAGGATCATCTTCACCAGGATTGCGTGCAAAATGTAGGGCTTGCATTATCCTGGCAAAACGATCCCTAGACGTTGAATTTTGGAAGATGGGAATATTATTAAACCTGTCTTTCCTCCAGTAATTAGCATACCTGCTGTTTTGTATATGGCCCCTGTGAAACAGTAATCCTAACCAAATTTAAAATTTTCTAGTTTAGTGGCTTTCAAGAAGTTATGAGGCTACGGGATGCAATGTTTTGGTATGCTAAGTGTTCAGCAAAAATTTCAGTTTCGGAAATTACGAGGTTGAAATAAGAATCAGTAAAAAGAAGATCAAAATAAGAGTGTGGCTGGGTGTCTTGCGTGGGGATTTTTCTCTCCTTAAAAGGTTATTTTTTAACCATTTTGCAGGATGTTATAACCACATGTGTTTTGCAGGTTGCATAACATGCTTCTTTGTTTCCACCTGATTCAAATGCTGTTGCGGCGACGACATTGGGAGTGTCGGTTAGAATAATAAAGGGTTTGGCTGATATCTATTATAAGAATTTATTTATCCATTACAAGGGAAATGTCGCACATACCGTCGTTACTGGCTGACGGGGAAACACTACCAACGGGATGAGTCCAAACTGGACCTGTCTTCTCGGGAACGTCTCCACCAGTGGAATGAGTCTGCGGGGGGGGGGTCCAAATCTGTTTCCAGATCGGGCCCTGGGACCCTTTTTCTCGGGGATGTCTCCACCAGCGGAAAGAGTCCTAATCGGCGATGCCGACTGTTCTCTGGGCTGGGGACTGGGGGGGTCCAAATCTGTTTCCAGATCGGGCCCGGGGACCTACGGGGGGACCCTGAATTAGAAGCTCAAAGGAAGACTATTTCCCTTCGAGCCCCTAACCCCAAGTGATTTTCTACCCAAAAATGGGGAGTATTTATACTGGTTTTAGGGAAGCGTCGGTGGTGTTCCCGCTCTTTCTTAGCGTACCCACGCCGAAGCTTGGCGTACCCAAGCGCAAGTCTCGGATTGCGCGTTCCCTATACCCTGTCATTCCTGGCTTTGGTCGTTTGCAAGTTATCACCGTGTTCTCTCTCAAGATCATTGCCGGCTTATGATGCAATGAGTGAGGAGAGCGCTTCCCCACCCCTGGCCCCTCTGTGAAGTGGACCAAGGGTTCCTTACCAGTCACTGCCAGAATTTATGGGTGCTGGACCCACCTCACATTGGAATGCGCTCGTGGGAACGTACTCCCGGTAAAAGACTTCCTTACAACAATGCTGTCAAATAACTGGTTTTTAAATAAAATCACAATTAGAATGCATATTAAACGTTTAATTATTATACTGGTAAGTTCAAAAAATACAAAAAATATATTAAACATAGGTGTGTTTTCCATATTAATAAATACATAAATAATAAATAAATGTATTTTATTATGCCCTGTGGCAAGCCAGCTAAGGGCAACAGTAAATAACAATACAAAAATAATATTTTTTAGCGTGGTAAAGTTTAAAACATGGACTCACACATAGCCCCACATTACAATCAGGGCAATGATATCTTGATTCACTTCTTTTCTTGATTTTTTTACACACTGCGTACCATTTCTTCTATCCATCAGGAACAGCTTCAAGGAAATGCCTTTCTGTTAGTCTAAATGGCATTTCCTCAGATGACCTCCTTCCACCCCCAGCTTTCCTTCTCTCCTTCCAAAATTTTTTCAAAAGCCTTACAACGCTAAGTTGAAACTTTGATAATGACATCTTTTTCTTTGTTTCATGTATGTACAAAGTGTATGCATTAAGGAGGCTTACGTCCAAAAGATGAAAAAACAGTTTTCCCTACCACTTCCTCAACTTCCTTACGCATTCGATAGAGCTAGCCATCTTGTCACTACGGTCCACAGCCCCCATTGACTTATTATAGTCTACAACCACATGTGGCTTCAATACTTCAACTCCTGTTGCCCTATCAATCTTTCCGGTTTTCACAAACCCTGGCTCATGAAAAGTGGATAGCATCCAAACCTCCCTCTTATCACACCACTTAACAGCAATTAGGTTCTGCGACATCTGGAATGTTAGTTCCCCTTTCTTTAACCATTCCTCCATTTTAAGCTTTTGTTTTCTGGTGCGTCTCACAGTGCCGCATGCGTTTGTTGCTCTGTCATAGAGCAAAGAAAATAGTTCGGGACTGGTGTACCAGTTGTCCACAAATAATGTGTGCCCTTTTTGCAAGTAGGGGCCAATAAGTGTAGCTACCTAATCTCCCGATTTACCCAGATTGTGGTCTTTTGCATCAGTTGTGGAACCAGTATAAACGATAAAATCGAGTACGAAACCTGTTTTGCAGTCGCACAAAACAAATATTTTTATTCCGAACTGATGTCTTTTAGTGGGAATAAATTGCTTCATAAATAGACTGCCTTTAAATAGCATAAGGCTTTCATCTATACATAAATTTGCATTTGGAGAAAAAATTGTTTTAAAATATTTCTTAGATGGTTGATAATAGGACGAATTTTTACTAACCTATCCCCCCATGAGGATTATCATCCGGAAAAGTGAATAAAACGGAAAAGTAGTAAAAAATGATCCCTAAACATAAAATCCTCCTGGAACTCAATTCCTCATCTGAGGAAATATAACTTTCAAGTAGATGCAGTGGGTTTCTTTTTCTTCGATTTGGAGCTTCCTCTGTGTCTGTATATAAATCTGAAAGCTCCTCTTCTGCTTCCCTGAGCTTCCTCTTCCCCTTCTAAAAACTATCTGTAAATACAATAAAGGAAACAAAATTCGGAAAAGGAGTCAAGAACGGATTTAAAAATAAATACTACAGAAATAATACATCTATATAAAATTTTGTCTACAGCATTATTAAAGTACTGAATTACTTTCTTCCAAAAGCTATAACAGTAATTGGGAAAGAAATGAAATTAGAAGTATCATAAAAGTATGGAGCTTAATTTTATAATTTTGATTTACCTGTCTGGAACATTATTCTTTTATATGCATACAGATTCCAATTTTCCTCATCTGCATCAATATCTTCTTCCACAGCTCTTTCATATTTTACATTATTGTGTGATTTTAGTGTGTGAAATTTGTCCAGCATGCCTTCTTTTCAAGAGGCTTCACCCATTTCAATAGTAGCACCTGTACTCAATTTTCAAACTCAACGATGCAGTATATTTTTGTAGACATTTCCTGTAGTGAAGAAAAATTTCTTTATATATTTCCATATCTTCTCACCAGGAAGAATTAAGGAGTTTGGAATAGGTGAGATAAGATAAAACATAAATACCACAACTTTCTCAAAAACCTACCATGGCTTTTATACTTCTACGTTGTAACATCCCCAGAGTGGGGATGTGTTCGTGGTCTCGCCGCCGTTGTTTGACAATTTGCGGGAAAAGAATGACTCTGTGAAAAAGAGGGCCGCGAGTGATCGTGTGAGGGAAGAGAATTAGGAATAGGACTATTGTGCGGGAAGAGTGACTGTGTGGTGTGAACTGCTACATCCTTATTTGCATAATTACGTGCGTTCACTTCCTCTAATAGCACGTAATCTTCCGCTTCGATTATCGTTTTGGGAGTTCGCACAAGCACGAAATGCCTGATTTCTGCCCGAAGTCCTATGAGAAACTACGACAAAAGGCATCCCTCTATCACTGTTTTGACTGGTTCAGATTTTGGGTCGGAAGATGACTCTCTTAATTGCTGTGCGAGTTTACGGAGTCTGGTAGCGTATTCGCTGACCGATTCTAGGGGTCCTTGCATACAACAGGCAAACATCCGTTCAATAGCTAGCGCCGACACTTTTGTGGAAAACCTGCTTTTAAAGGGCACCTTACACGCTCATTCAGAATGACATTCAGATTCAATCAATCAGAATGACATTCTGCCTTGGAATGACGAGGTACCTTAGACTATAATTCAGATTGTCATTCCGAATGTCAGTTTTTAGATCTGTTTACTCAAGAATATCGTGCGAAGTAGCTGGAGAGCCAATATTATGAAGATTAATATGAAGAAAAAGTGTGTTTAGCGATTATATTAGCTTTATCCACTTCAAGAACAGTGAAGCGTGAAAGTTGGGTGAAAGAATGGCTTAGAAAACGTAAAAAATACACTCATTTGAACTTGCTGCGTGAAATTTCACAGACTTTGGCCGAAACTACAGAAACTACTACCGCATGAACGAAGCGCTTTTTCAGAAATTACTGAAGTTGGTAACACCATATTTGACTAGAAAAAATACATTAATGAGGGACTGCTTGACAGTTGAGGAACGATTGGCATTGACACTGCGGTTTCTTGCAACTGGATGTTCTTTCGAAGATCTCAAGTTTTCAGTTATAATATCTCCTTCGGCCATTTCGCAAGCTGTAATAGAAACATGTGAGACACTTGTCTTCACTCTCCAGGACTACATAAAGGTAAGCCAAAATGAAATATATCCTTACCTTTATTTTGATATGACTTATTTACAAAAAAAAATACAAAGACAGAAAATAATACCAATCACATTTTATAAATGCATGTAGATTTTATTCAGATATTTCCATAATTACAATAAAAGGAATTGACATTCTCAGTTATTGACGACTGTTCAGAATAGTGGGGTGAGCGGGTCTCGGAACTGAGAAGCAGTAAGGGCGTATGAACATTAGTTCCATGAGCAGACGAATGGTTAGATGTGCTTGGGCTAGTAAGATCAGATAGTGTTCCTTGATTTATTTGTATGAAATTTCTGTGCAGAGTTCCTAATTCAGCTTCGAACAATACCTCATTTATTGCTCTTTCAGCGAATCTTCTCTGCAAAGTATCAAGAGCCTTCAATTTACTAGCCCACACTTTCGCTATATCCTGATACTCATCGTCCGATTCTTTTGAGTCATTAGCACCTTTATTCAGGAAATCGCAAGCCAATTTCAAGAGTTCATTTTGACGTGCGATAGGACCTAGCTGTTTCTGTTTCTTAGGTGGTGGCTGCTTGGGTGCGAGTGACGATAAAGATGTTATAGGGCCTCCTTGGGATTCTCGACAACTTTCCGTGGAGATATTCTGTTCTGCTGCATGATGTTCCTGCAATATCATAACACACAAAAGCTTCAATTACATACACAGAAATGCTATTTTTTTCTTATGTTGACTACCTTGTGTTTCAGATGCCTTCCACAAGTGAGGATTGGAAAGCAATTGCCCAGGTCTTCGGAAATAAATTTAAATTTTGGAATTGCGTGGGCGCTATGGACGGGAAGCATATTGCTATAAAGAAGCCTACTGAATCAGGGTCAACTTACTTCAACTACAAGAATTTTTTTAGTGTTGTACTGTTAGCTGTCGTCGACGCTAAGAGAGGGTTTTTAATGGTTGATGTTGGTATACATGGACGAATATCTGATGGGGGCGTGCTCTTTCACTCAAAATTTGGTGAACTTTTTCAGAGAAACGAGCTCAACTTACCTCCTCCTTCTTCTCTACCCAACAGTTCTGGGAAATTTCCGTTCGTATTCATTGGCGATGAAGCTTTTGCGTTGAACACAAATTTGATGAAACCCTACTCACAGAAATATTTGACTGAACAACGAGCTGTTTTCAATAAAAGATTATCTGCTGCTCGGTCAGTTGCTGAAAATGTCTTTGGCATGCTTACAAGTCGGTTTAGAGTCCTTGGAAATACCATGAATTTGGAGCCAGTGAAAGCATCTGTTGTAACATTAGCTTGCTGCTATCTACACAATTTTCTCATTCGAGAAAATGAAGAAACTTATTTGCTTTTAAATGGGGAAATATTGTAAAATGATTGCACTATTCCACCACTTCAAAGAACAAAGAGTAGAAACACTTCCACTGACGCCAAAACTATCAGAAATCAGTTTCGTGATTATTTTTGTGTCGAAGAAAATGTACCTTTTGTTGAAGGTGAATAATGTTAATAACTAGTGCACGCAAAACTATTTAATGGTAACATGGTTTTGTAAACATTCAAACTATGATATTAATTAACATTTTTTCGATGTAATAATTAATTAATAAAAGTGTAAACAAAATCAACTGTTTAGGCCATAACTTAGTGGAAATCATATTAAAAACTAAGAATTAAGATTATTAATTTATTCCAGAGGAAAATTAATACATTATCGGCTTCAGCAAGAATTACGCTTTTGTCAGCTGAGTAGAAAAAGAATAATCGAAGTCAAACGAAAGAACGAAATTCAGGTATACCTCACTTTACGAACTCCCGCTTTACGAAACTTCGAGTTTTCGAATAAACGATACAGAATCAGGATTAATGCTGTGGTACTTGTTAACGTGTATAAATTCCATAACTGACCAAACATTTACTAAACTACTTTATTTTACGAAATACACGACCCGGGTTTCATAGCGTCACTACATCATCTGGTGACGGAACAGGTTATCTTACAAATATATAAACTGCAAATAGGAAGGAGGATATGGGAATCAAGGGGACGTGAACAAAGGGGAATTAGGGGGAGGAAGGTGGAATATGGGGGGAAAGAGGTTTGGATGAGGGGTAATTGAGGTTACATTGTAATCATTCACCAATTAATTAATTACACAACCTTAAGCGGTAAAAATACAAAGTAAAGCGTAGTCAATAAAAGTTCTAAATTGAATTAAGTAAACGCCAATTAATTAATTGCAAAAACTTAACCGGTTAAATACAAAGTAATGATAGTCATTAAAAGCACTAAATGTCTTATTCAAAAACCAAGGATGAAGTAACGGATTCTGAAATGGGGAAGAGGAAGGGAACAAAGGAGGCAAGGGGCGGGTTGCTTGGAAAAGGTGCGTGGAAATTAAGGAATAAGGGTTTGCAATATGGGAGAAGGGTTAGGAAAAATAAAATCATTTACAATATTCGACGAGGATTTCAAGGGTCTCCAAGGCGTTAAGTCTCACACTTTTAACACATAGGTGGAGCACTGTCATATCAAGGTCATTTGAATGCCCATTTTCAAGAAAATGTTTTGGTTAGTTTGGTCAGTTATGGAATTTTTTACGAATTTACTTTTGAAAAATCTAAATAAATATTTTCATTGAAAATTGTCTACCTTTTACATCCAATGCGCGAGAAGCTGGGATCAATTCGTTAACTACAGTGTAGTTAAATTTGAAACAGACGAACTGGACGCTACATGGGGGCAGGAGATATTAATTAATTAAAATATAAACTTTTACAACTCACCTGTGATTCATCAGCCTGTGTATCATTAACTAGTGTTGCTGGACTTTCCGTTTCATGGAGAAAAGATAGTGAGTAGAACACCCATGATGATGGTGTGTAAACTTCGTCAGCTCCGGCACCTGTTCTCTTCGATGCTTTGATTTTGTTTAATTCACGGCAAAAATTTGACCTCAGCGTATTTATCTTCTTTCTAACATCAGAGAGCGAGGCATTCGGTTTAATTTCCTTGTACACCTCCCGTAGTTTCACCAATGCTTCATTCCTTCGATACTTGTTGGCATAGTAAGGAGATGCACAATTCCATAGCTCGGGCAAAGTTTCATAAAGTTCAATAAATATCTTTAACACACGATCAGAAGTAGGATCCTCACGGAGGGTGGTCTCGAGTACTTCTTCGCAGTCACCTTTCTCCATTGCGAGTTGGGTAAAGACTGATGAGTGAATTCCCACGCCCCAGTACACGATCATTCCGACTGACAGTCTCCCCTCCACCCATCGTGATTGACGCTCGGATTTCAGAAAATCTAGATTTTTGTCATTCGCATGTATCATTCCATCAATCACCACTATACACCATCAGTCTGAATGTCAATATTATCGAAGACTGTCATTCTGAATGAGCGTGTAAGGTGCCCTTAAGATTGGAAAAGAGTGGATAGGATTCCAAAGTGTGCGGGTTAGCCTGCACATATTCCGCAGATGCTCCCGTTAAACGCAAACGTATCACGCACATTGTTTGATGCTCTGTCCATGAGCTTAAGTGACTGGTTATTTGGACAGTTGACAGTATGAAATAAATGTGATTTCCAATAGAGGAAATGGATTTAGAAACTACCGGATCCGAGCTTGGAATATCGAACGAATTATCTTCGTTGATAACGTTCAGAGTGGGCGGATAGTCCATCAGGTTAGAGGAAGGAGTTGGTTGGTGGGGAAGAGGGGAGAGTTAGGAAAGCGGGAGAAAGCCATGCCGTTTGGGAAACAAAAACAACCCAGATCATAAACCAAATATAACAACCTAACAAGAAGCCCATAGTTCTGTGGCAATTTTCTTAAGCTTTATAAACTTAAATGTATCCATTACAGTAAATTCTACTTACATAAGGAATTTTATTGGTGTGGATTTTTTACAATTGGCACAAATTAGGTATGCCTAATCTATCGGCAAAATAGGGATTTTTCCTGAAATACACTCTCCTCTACAAGAGACGCCTCACTTCCCGTATCTATTAAACATTTAATAGTTAATCCCTCACTAACGACTTCAACTTCTGGACAACATCTCCATTGTTCAACTTTCTCTCCTTCCAACAAATCATCAATGGGATTGCCCTCCATCAACACCGTATGGGTAAATTTCACTATTCCCTTCTCTCGTTCATCCGAACGCCGGGACCTCAAACTTTGTTCAGACGACCTTCGTTTAAATCCCTGCTTCGAAGTGGAGAAATATTATCTGTACAGGCACGGTGGTTGGGCGGTGGAAAAGGTGGCGGGCCTGAATACCTGTTTCGCGTCAATTGATTACTATTTTGTGGCAAATTTGGAAAATAACTCCCATTTCAAACAAAGAGTTTATTCTTTAAAATTTTCCAATGTGTGATATCTCTTGAAACATTGCCCCACATGCTAACCATGTTTGCGGTCACATGTTTCACAAATAAAAATAGTTTCCTTTCTTCCTCCAGGCACATTTCGTTTGGAACATACCAAGCAATCTTTGTGCTTCCCCTCTGGATGTTGTATAATTATGTGAAGTTTTCCATGTCAAAGGAGAAATGAAGGAAATAGTGGGTAATGACCCCAGCATGGTGGAAGGAATATTGAATTTCCTTAGGGAAGCCAAGTTATTTCCTCTCATCTGAAAACACATAAGGAAGATCTAAATATGATTAACATGATAGCTCTCTTATGTTTAAATGTCTGTTAACCTTTGTACCTACTGCCATTTTGTTTGAAAATATCTAATCAGAAAAAAAATTAATTCTACCGAAGGTGCTAAATGACCTTAGCCGTCGATGCACCATAAACCCAATACCTAACCTAACCTAACCACCCTGCTTAGAATATATCGGATGCTCATTCGATCAAAGCTCGACTATGGTAGCATAGTATATGCATCAGCAGCACCATCAGCTATTAAGGCAATTGATGTGATTCACCACACAGGGATTCGCTTGGCTACAGGTGCTTTTCGAACCAGCCCTATAGCAAGTATTCTTTGTGAGTCTGGAGAACCATCACTCTATATGCGCCGTAAACTGCTGTCTATGCGTTATGCAATAACCCTTAAATCCAAGCCAAATCATCCGGCGTATGAAGCAGTTTTTGTGCAGAGATATAGCCACCTATATGCTGTCCGGGTCCGTTCTCTAAAGCCCTTGGGTATGAGAGTCAAAGGATATTTCAGAGAAATGGAATTTAATATCCCCAGGATGCCAGAAACAAAATTCTCCCAATTCCCACCATGGACACTCCCATGTCCCAACGTCCACCTCTGCCTTACCAGACTTGACAAGCAAAAAACTTCTCCTATGGAATACCAACGTGAATTTTATAGACTCCTTGCAGACTTCAGCTCTAGTACTGCCATCTATACAGATGGTTCCAAGCAGGGAAGTCAGGTTGGATGTGCATATGTGGTGAAGAAAAAATCATTTCTGTTTCGACTACATCCACTGTGTGGGATATACACAGCAGAGCTATATGCTCTTTTACAATCTCTTTGTTACATATCCGCACACTCCCAGACTAAGTATGTAATCCTAAGTGATTCCTTGTCTGCTCTAAAAGCCATCGAGTCTATTGGTTCCATCCATCCACTGGTACAGAAAATCCAGTCATCTCTGGTGGACCTAAAATTTAAAGGGGTGGAAATAGATTTCATATGGTTGTCAGGCCACGTTGGTATACCAGGTAATGAAATGGCGGATGTTGCAGCTAAAGAAGCTGCTAATAAGAGGTGGACCTTTTATGACCAAGTGCCTGTGAGTGATGTGAAGACATGTATAAAGCACTTGGTTTTTAAACAATGGCAAGATGAGTGGAATGAAATTACAGAAAATAAATTAAGAATAGTGAAACCAAATGTTAATTCTTGGCAGTCATCATGTAGGCCCTCCAGACTCGAGGAAGTAGTCCTAACCAGACTACGAATCGGGCATTGCTGGTGGACTCATAAACATCTACTGTGGTCTGAGGAGGCCCCAGTATGTGAGATATGTGACACAGTATTGTCTGTGCCACATGTCTTACTGCAATGCCCCCAGTTTGATGATGAGCGAAGGAGATTAGGCCTTTCGACGGATCTCTCGGTCGCCCTAGGAGACGATGTAGCATCTGTGGAAAAGATATTTGATTTTGTGAAGGCCACAAAACTACTAACTTACATTTAGTCAAGCCCCACTCAACTTGCCTTGTTCCAATTAATTTATAATTTTATTTATTTATTTATTTATTTTATTTATGGTTTTAATATTAGTTGGAGACAGTATCCTTTATTGTGAAAATGGACTCTAAGGGCTAGACCCTTTACAGTCTATGTCCTTATTTTATCAAAACTTTAGAGGCCACTAAACAGCCCTTTCTTGTTTTTACAAATTTTAATCAGAGCCCAATTTTAACTTTTTAACCTTATATGTTGTATGTATTGTTCGACTTGTGGATGTACTGACTTGTAATGTCCTACTACTCATGGCGATAATAGCCCGAGAGGCTGATTCGCCTGCAAACACATACATACATACATACATACATACTTCTCTCTAGTGTACTTGTTGGTCTCCAAAGTTAACTTTCTCACTAGACTTGGAGTGAAAAATAACTGGAAAAACATTAGTGGGGTAGTACAGTTAGTAGGGATCTGTGGACCTATGGTGTTTTGACCCAAGTTATGAATTAATCTAGGGGGTGCTCTGTCTCCCTGTGTAACATTACGGAACCCAAGCACATTTGGATGAGCATTAGATCCAATTTCATTCACACCGACATCACTTCCACCACTGCCTGAAGCCTCACTCTCGCTTATCCCTCTGGCACGTTTCCTCGACCTAGCCCAAACAACTTCTTCATCGGAATCAGAATCAGAAATTTCATTTATCGGGCCAGGACTGGTTTTTCTTCTTTTACGAGCCTGCCTTGTCCCACGTCGGATACGAACTGTCACAGACCCATCATCATCTTCACTAGATAAATTATCAAACTCTTCATCCAGTTCACACATGTAGTCATCTTCTTCACTACTTTCATTATTTATTTCCATTCATATTTCATCTTCATTCATTTTTTAATACCTAAATATAAAGCGAATAACATTCAGTGTAAAAGAAGAAAAATACTATGAAGAAATTCACCATCACAATGGTAAAAATTTGTTTTAGTACATATACAGAGATTAAAACAATATATTCTAAATAAAAAGTATAATTTCAATTTAACTCACCAAAATCTGCATGGTAGCCACTGAAATCAATTAGAAGAATCCTCGGTAAAACTAAGAAAACAACGTGAAAAAATGGTTGCTAACATCAGCTGAGATCCTAAGTTATGAAAGGCAAGTTACGTAAAATTGATCTTCATTTGTAGTGCTGCTAACTTCATAAAAATAGAAATACTACTTGTAAGAATTAGGTGAAAAGGCTTAATAAAGTCCTAGAAGTTCACAAAAGGAACAAAAGATAGCAGCACCTTACATAAAATGCATGTAATCGCAGTGCCTAGTGATGTCGAGCTCAACTCGACGTTGGACCTAATACTAGCGCTAGGCCTGTCGAGCGAGCCTCGAAGTTGGACCGCAAAGGGTTAACCCCCTTTCGGGTGGGATGTGCAAGGACTGCCAAGGCTATTTTCCGGAATTTGCAAGATTTCAGATTTTAAATTATTTCAACTATTTAATTTTATTTAATACATCTAGATTTTTCACAACGATAAATATATATTTGGGGCTTAGAACCATTAATGGATTATGGGGGTTGGCTTTGATTTTCATAAAGAAAAATAATAACACATTAACTATTATATGTGCATAAACTCAAAATCTGTTTATTTCAAATTATGATGTATAAAAAATTATTCACATGGAATGAAATAGTATTAGTTTTTTATGCTATTCAGTTTTCTCACCCGTGGTACAATTTTTTAGTGATCAATCTATTTTTGCCAGAGATATAAAATATTTTATCGGACTCTACACTCACAGTCTCTTCAGGTGACGCACTTATGCTTATCGAAGCATTCACCATGAAGGCCTTTTTTGCATTTTCTGCACACAGTTCTGGATCTTTTTCTTTGTTCTCTTCCCTTTTCACCTATTACACTGCACACACAACAATCCTTTTCTTTTTTATATGGCAATTTTATAAGTGTTTCGGGACCACATGTCACTGATGATCCAGGTTTCATAACTCGGTTTTGCTTATCTTGAAGCCAATCGCTGCCTAGTTCCTCAGTTATGCCGATAGTATATTTTTGCATGGACAAAGGCCTTATTCCAGATGTCAAGTTTTCTTTATATAGTATATAAGAATTCCATACCATACGCGAAAAAATATTGAAACACATCTTTTTCCAATATTTTACAGTAAGTCTCTCATCAAGATAGGTATAACCTTTTGGTGCTGGAGGGCCGCATTGCAAATTTTCATATATGCTCAGGCCAGCAAGGACCCCTTGATTTAGGCAACCCTTATATTAATGGAACTAAAGAAAAAAAACTTTGTACTTCTTCTACAGTGTAGAAGAATATAGAATATAATATTTTTTCACAATGTAACCCAAATACAAATGATTATAGTAAAACAACATTTATTTTTCAAACAAAAGAACATAAAATGGTTAATGTGAACACTGAGCCTGTTTTTCGTTACCAGTGCATCTATATCTGGTTTGAAGGAGGTAGTTGAGATGCAAAGAGTATTTTCAATGAGGCCCTTGTTCAAGGTGCATGCGATGAAAGCATTTAGTTCGGAAACCGTTATTTTTTCCAACTCTCTGCACGAGCATTTGGAGTAAGACGTACATCACCACTGAGAAAGTGTCGAGTGTATGCATTTCTTTCCTGACGAATTTCATTCATTATAGCATAGGTAAAAAATAAACAAGTACTGGATTATAGGTGCATCACTTTGAGGAGCATGCTTTAGTCCTGGTGTCTCTAGAAACTCAATGGGTATCGTTGGGGGGTTATCACCATTCAGTCTCACTTCGACCCAATTGCTTTCGTCTGGATCAGCATTTCTATCCTCTTCTTGTTCGGACCCATATGAGTCATTCCCCTCAGAGGAAGAAGAGATTCTACGCCTCTTTGTCTCTGACCCTGAGGTGTAAACGAAAGATTCTTAACTGCTAGAAGAAGAAATCTCTTCATCGGAGGTCTCTGACGGCAAATCACTGTTATCATCAATGAAGATCACTTCTTCAATATCCTTACTTTTCATACACTTTGACATTGGTCACAGGGACAAGCCTAAAATAAATGTTTGTAGTTCTATCAAAATGAAAAATTATGCATCATAAATTACTGTATCTAATCGTCCAACACAAAACGGCATGGAAGAAAGGGGATTCATAGTTCAGGAAAACTTATTTACTTGAATTTGTATAACGAAATTATTTTTCCTAAAGGTTGCAGTTATGTAGGAATTGAAGACAACAGGTTTTTCACCAATTCTTAGTACAATAAGATGTCATGAAAGGTCAAACAAATAAATAATACAGAAGAAGGCGGTAAACAGCAAGGTCACTAATATAAATGCAGGAAAATTTGTCAAAACCTAATGAAAGATAATAAAACACGGAAAACTCGTATTTTATCATAATGTAAATTTGTATGATATATCATTCGTTAATAATTGTTTACTCGATATCAGAAGAATATTTGCTAATCTTTCTGGACACTGATACTCAAGTAAAATTACTTAGAGCAACAGAGAAAACAGAGTCCAGCATGAGCACTGACCAGCATGAAATATGGTACGCTACTGGCCTGAGGGGAATGAAAAAATACAGACGAGGCCTGTCTCTGGCGAGATCAGCATATATTGTAAGCATACTGTGAACAATCAGCATATATTGTAAGGGTATTTTGAAGCCATCTTAGTAAGATGCAGATATAAAGCATGTGCCGATACATGAGACGAAACGAAGTTAAGGGAGGACAGTCATAAAGGGAGTTCAGCAGTGAATGTAAGAAGGATAAATCATGTTTTGATCTAGTGACAGAAAGAGATTCCAAGGATAGTGAAGATATGATAGAAGGAAGGAACTCAGGCTTTTACAATTCTGAGAAAGAAGTTAGTAATTCTATCTAATGAGGAAAGATGAGTTCGAAAGGACATAGACCAGATAAGGGAGCAATAAGATACAGTAGGAAGGATGAACGAGGAAAAGTATAGGGAAAGAGTCAGAGGGTCTTTGATATCAGTGAAATCATAAAGTAGGCCTAGGAGAGACATCGCATGATTTTTTATTTTGAATGAATTTGCTTCATTGCAACATGACCATCCTCTTGACAAAAAAGTTCAAGAAGCCATCAAACCCATTTACGAGGCTCTTTCCGCAGGTGATTCGCTACAGCGTTGCACAGGAGGAAATACCCAAAACAGCAACGAGTGTTTCAATTCGTGTGTTTGGAGACTGGTCCCGAAGCATTTGCATTGTGCTTCTCAAACAGTTGAATGAACCTCTTATATAGCTGCAAACCTGTTCTACGAAGGATACACCTCCTTATTGAAAATAATGAACACGCTGGGATTTGCTGTTGGGTTCCATGTAAAGACATTCGCCGAAAAATGTGATGAACAACGTGTGCAGGCTGCCGAACGCAGCATATCCAGCTCTCCGCCAGATCAGCCCTTGCCAAGAAAAACGAGAAAATGGCACACCAGGCACAATTTGATTTGGAGGAAGGATTAATGTACGGTCCTGGAATTGCAGATTAAATGTAAGTAACTAAAACACATTTTTTTGGTCAAAATTGGCCAAAAATTAATTTTTGGTCCACCATATTGCATTGACCATTTTTATTTTTTTTTTAATCTAACATTAAATTCGTAACGCAAAAACCATTATATCTCAATTTTGGTTGAAATTGCATAAAACTAATTTTCTTTAGTCCGCCATATCGGATCCATCATTTTGAATTTTCAAAATGTAACTTCAGATTCATGTTCAGTGACCTCGAAAACTCATAATAGCATGCAGATATTATGCAAATTGAATTAATAATACTTATATAACTTTTCCCTAAACTTTAAATGCGTTTTTTTCAAAACACAATTTTTCAAAATGGTGTACAGGGTAGGAAAAAAACGGTTCAACCTATTAACTTCTATCTTTTTCCACTCAAAAGTAAACACTTTTCTTCGTACCTTATACCTATAATATATGAAAATTTTTAATATTAACTATTTTTTATAAAGCCTAGAGTCTACAAAAAAACCTAAAAATTGGACTCAAAGTTTGACTTAGCACCGAATCCCCAATTTGAGGTTATTTCATTGAAGTTAGTTATAAGCTACCGCAGATTTAATGTAGTATCGAATAATGTTAACGATTTTTGATTTCAGATAACTCCTGAGGGGCTATGCTGTACACCGATGACCTTCCTCAAACTCATAGGCCCTTGAAAAAACTACAATTACCGGTGCCATTTTGTTTTTTTTTCATAAATCTTTTAAAATAATGTACAATGTATGAGAAATAATAATCTCTAAACAGATCCCTTGTATGTCATTTCATTGTCTCAAAAAAAAATTCCAAATTTTGCCTACTTTTTGCACATTTGAATGAGAACCTGGCCATAAATGTTGGGAGAAATTTTCCGAAGAAATTAGCAAGTCGTCTATGTATCTGGTCGTGAAGTGAGAGCATTCGTCTTTCAGGACTTTATCAAAATTTCTTATGAAAGCAGCTCCGGAATTTCGTAATCCATATCCATGTTTAAAGACGTATGTAATGGAGCAATACAAAAAAGCCGTTTATATAAGATTGTTGGGATGGAGGGCTATCTGCCAATATGCAGAGGTAAAATCAGCGGTCGAAAAGAATTAAGTACACCCATACCTCGCTTTACGGCCTAGATACATTCCACGAAACTTGGCTTAACAAACTTTATAGCGAAACATTTTGGGCCGTAAATGGAAAAATTTTTAACGACTAGACAGGCCATATTGGTTTCAAATTCGCCGGTTATAATGGTTAAAAAATTCTGAATGGAAAAGGGATTCGACCTTTTACCATTAGCGCACATTAAATGAGATTTACTAATCGGCAAAATGGGCAATTTCGGATCTCTTAATTTGGCACTATTAAATAAATTTTCCTCTACTTTTAAAACTTCACTCCCGGTATCAATTAACGCCTTAGTTCTTATGCCATTACATTCCATTGTAATTTCCGGGCAAAGTCGTCTTTCCCTCCTGGGATCGCCCTCTGCCAACAAATCCTCTAGCGGATTACCTTCTAATAATGTTGTGACATAATATTCATTTTGGTCCGCCTCGTCTTTGTCCAAAATTTGAGGATTTAATAACCTGGACGGGGACTGTTTAACCTTGCTTGTTAATAGGTAGGGACTTCCTTTCGTCCGCACAAATTATATGGGCCTTGCTAGCAGGATACACGGGTAATACCGGTAAATGCCCCTTCAAACCTTCAAAGAATTCTTCTGAGATCGCAGAGGCTTCACATCTGGAATCTATGAGGGCATTTGCTCGCACCTTCCTGCACGAGACAGCAATTACCGGTCCTTGACGGTCGTTCTTAGACATGCATGGTCTTCCCATATCTGTCTCGCTTTCAAAACAATCCCCTAAGTTACTCATATGATAATATTGGTACTTTTTCTCGTATGCTGCTTGGACCGGGGGACAAACAGGATCCGAGGCCCTGTCATTTAAAGCTCCTTCCTCCAGTTTGGGCGTTCGTCTCACAGCGCCCGTACTCGGCAAGGTCCATGGACCACATGGACCTGCTTCTCCTTCAGCTATGCCCCAATTTACATCACATGTGGCCATATTGGTTTGGCATTTGATGTTCAGGCATGGCTTCCCTTCCTCACTGTATCTTCTTTTGTGTGTTAAGTCTCGTTTGTTCCTCTGGTAGAATTCGCGTCCGGCACCATTCTTCTGTCCTAATGGTCCTCTCCAGTTCGTCTCTCACCCGAACCTCTGGCCATGCGCTCTATTCCATTCTCCTCTCGGGTTTGCTCCAGAACTCCATTGAGACCGTCCTTCCCCAGGATAGACCTCCATCTCGCCTTCCTCCGTCTTGTCAAATTGGTTTACTAAAGAGGAGTCGTGACAATGTCAAGTCAACTGCGGTTTTTAGAAGACTGTGGTCGGCAACTGCTTCATTATAGCAAACACTAATTTGCCTTCATTTATAATGGGTTGAAATAAACAAGAAGCTGCTATCTTCTTATTTACAAAGTTGAACATGGTCCCGTCCTTACTATATTGGTATTTCCCTGTAAATGTCTTTGCTTTGTAAGCATTCTGAGCTTGTAGATTTCAATAATGTTCCAGGAAGTGGGCCTTAAATTACTTATAAGTTTCAGGTTGTGGACATAAAGAATCCGCCCACACTCTCGAATTCCCCTCCAGAAAGTTATAAAAAAATACCTGGCGAATTTCTTGCGGAATCGCAAGATTGGTGAAATAGGATTCCACGTCCTTCAGGAACCTAAGAGGATGTTCAGAAGGTTGCCCCGCGATACTGGGTTTTGAAAGATCGAGTTGCATGGGGTTAGAAGAACTAAATATGCCAATACCTCTATCGACCTTCAGCTCTCCCTTCGCTTTCCTTTTCTGTTTGCGAATCTCTGTCTCTCTCCTTTGGACATCCACACAACGTAATTCCTCCAATCTTGCTGCCTTGCCCTCGAGGTGGTGTTTGATCTCTGTGTTGGCAGTTGAATTCTCTTTGATCCTCGACTCTATGTGACGGAAGTGTAATTTCGATTCTTCCCTTATTTCCTTTAGCTCCCTTGAAAACTCGCTTCTGCTTGCTTGAATCAATTCGATGAATTCCTTACGCACGTCCTTCAGATTCTCATCCATTTGGAGCAGGGTTTTCTTCATCGCCCTACTAATCTCCTGCTTCATGGATTCTCATAATGTCACTATGACGGAAGTTTAACTATCCGCTGGTTGATGGGACTTCGGTTCAACTGCGTTCTCCGGGCCTGGAGCTGATTCCGCTATCCTAAGCCCCTCCATGCGGATGTTGAGCGAATCGTCTTCTTCAGGCTCTTCCGAAGATGAGGCTGTAGGCGATTCCTGTATCTCGGTGCTACTCCTATAAGTACCAAAATCACCCTCCGACATCTCTTATGCCAATAAATAGGATGCTGACTCAGGATCGTGGCTGACTTGACAAAAGCGAACCACCTTGGTGTCCTTTTGAGCCCCATGTTGGGCACCAAATTGTAATGGTCCTTTCGAATTGTGATCCGCTACGTTGGGATAAATAAGTTCTTCCTCCGATTTTCCAATAGATTATTTGAACTTCTTCTTCTTTAAGAAACAAAGACAATTACAAAATTAAACTGGTTCCTTCTCGTTGGTCTCAGTGTGTCCACCTCGACTTCCCAAGCTTAAGTGTCTCTTTCCAAATTTCTCCTGCGGCAGCAATTCCACTCCAGCGTCACCTCTCCCACCAAGGAATTCTGGGAATTTTTCGCCAACCAGTTTTCTACGACTCCGTATCATAGGAACCCAAACAGTGCCAAAGTGTGTTATGTGTTATATGTGCTTTTAATGTACATTCATTATGCTCATTGAAAGTACATTTTTGCCCACGCCTTTTAGATACATTAGATGTGCATTGTGAATCCACATTTTTGACTGCATTTTTGGCGCATTAAATTTGCATTATGCATGCACTTTTTTCCTGCATTTCAGGTGCAGTATAAATATGATGCATTGTCTCTGAGATCTCTTTGAGAAGTCTCGTAGATATTTGAAACCACTCTACTACTAATAGCAGGAAACATTCTAAACCCAAATATTTGTTATCAATTGAAATGCTTTGAGAACAATAAATATGAATTTTTCTGTAATAAATTGAGCTTCCTTAGAAGTAATTGAAGGGGTAAATTAAGAGGTCCTGAAAGATATTTCAAAAGATAAAACTTATGAAAGCTTTAGACAAATTCAAATATTTGGATTAGTAATACTGCCGTTTTGTAAGATCTCAGATGTATATTTTCCACATGGAAATTCCACATAAATCGTAAATAAAATTAATAGTTCCATCAAGTAGTCATTGATTCAGTAATTAACCGAAAGAAGGGTAAAGAATGCAGAATACACCAGAAAATATGCTGTAAATGAAACTTTTTTTGCAAGAAATCCACCTCAGGACTTCCCACAAATTTCACATGATCAAA
Source organism: Sympetrum striolatum (assembly GCA_947579665.1). Lineage (NCBI taxonomy): Eukaryota > Metazoa > Arthropoda > Insecta > Odonata > Libellulidae > Sympetrum > Sympetrum striolatum. The sequence continues at coordinate 39,083,795 of OX388352.1, read as the reverse complement.
TGTAATGTAATCTAAAACAATCGGCAAGCTGATAAGATAAGATGAGATGATCTCACAAGTGTTTTAATCCGCCATAGCTTACTTTCAAATGGGTATGCACTAAAAGTTGGGAGAGACCTATGATTCCTCACATCACTACATAAATGCATTAGACTGTGGATGTTGTAAGATAAGAACTTGTTCCTTAAAATTTGAGCACTATAAGACGCAAAGTGTTTCAAAAACTGGTCAACATCATCTAAGAAGGAACAGATTAATCTCTCATTGCTCATGATGAAAATTGCAGAATGGAACAACAGAAAGCATTTGAATACATTGGATTTTAATACCCTACTCAAAGCAACTGGTCCAACATATAACAGGAACTGTCGACATTCAGTTGCTTTCCATTTTGAAAAATAGTGCAGATACCTTACTTTTCTGGTGAATTCACTGGGTAAGAAAGGTGATACTTCCTCAATATTGGCATCTAGAATGTGTTTACTGGCAGCAGAAAGTCTAGTCATAACATTACCTTCAGACAAAATATATTTTAAGAACCTCCTCAAAGTTCCAAGGTCCGCTAAATGCATGGGATCAAGAGGTATGTCAGAAATGAAATTAGTCCCTATTTCTTTCAAAGGAGAGTCTCCTTTGTGATGGTAAAAGTCTTTTCCATTCCTGAAAGAATTGTCAGTCCTTAATGGGCCAACTACATTATTGTATATTATGAAATGCCCTATACTTTCGGCCTCCTGTTCACACCTCTCACATCCATTCACTGAGTTATGCCCCATACTACACAATATATGCTAGTGCAGGTGCATCACAAATAAACCTGCATTTTAATGCACACTGTCTCCCAAATATGCTGGCAGTATCATTCTTTAAATCTCTTACTTTTTTCAGAAAATCAGAGAGGTACTCTGCAAGAGGCTTAGGTTTGCCTTCCCCATAAAATATTCCCACAGGAATATCACACAATATAATATATATATATATATATATATATATATATATATATATATATATATATATATATATAACACAAATATCTAATCATCAATAGAATAATGGAGTGTGAAATTAAGTAAACGTAAAAGAATTGCTAATTCGTCACAGAGCTGGCAGCGGGAATCTTTAAATACTTACCCTTTTCGAAATTTGTAATGGAAAAAGTCATATATCCCTATTTTCAAATTGTTTATATTCTGGGCTTAGAAACTTGGCTTTACTGTTAGCATAATGCACCTGTGTCTATACATATATAGGTATCTTTACATTGGAGCAATATATGTTGTTGTGTGCTGCAAAAATTGGTTGAAATCACTGTGTAATTGCTGTGACAGCTCCAGAACAGGAAAACAAAATGAGTATTATTTCCCTCATATTTACAGAGTATTATACCATAGACGCTTATTTATTTATTTATTTATTTACAGTACTAGAAATATCTCCTGACTTTTTATTTATTTACAATTTACAACTGCAAATAGGCTGTTTGCCAGGTGGCAGTCTTAAAATGTTAAACATGATACTATACAAGTTAATCATAACATAATATAATAAAACAATATTTACATATATGCTACCCGCATAGAAAGTGCATCTCGAATGCGCATTAATAATGCGGGATTAATGCAGATTCACGACCAATGCGGTTATACGCGCACATAATGCACATTTTACGCACTTGGGTGCTACTTGGGAAGCATTACAATATATTTATATATATATACACATTTTTCCCCCAGGAAACGAAACTATAGCATATTTTTTCAGCAACTCCATCTCTTGTATTGCTGCAACTACTACTGCTTACTAAGGAGCAATAAGGGTAAATATAAAATTCAGTACATAAATAATTTAGAACATAGCCAGTTAGCAGAAAAAAATCTAATCATTCAAGAAAAAACAGGAAAAACTATATTATATTTCATTACTACATGAAATGACAAAACATTGTATTTCAATTCAATCACTCAATGTATCTCCCCCCAGCAATAAAAAAGACAGGGTGGCAGTTAAATAGATTGTAAAATAATGGTTACATGCTTGCACTAACACCAATCAAAATGTGAAGTGATATTCACTCATTGTCACTGTGAAGAAGAGGCAACACTACCATTTCAGAACTTCTATTTTTATACTGAGCATATTTATCTTTCACCATTTCAGCATTAACTTCACACAGAGGACCAAGTTTACTGACACAGCAGATATTTAAAAGTCTAGAATCTTAAGGTCTAGAATACAGGCTCTTGATTCTCATAAATGAACGTCCAACAAGGATATCTTTTGAGTTTCTATATTCTGCAGAATATTTTACATTAGGAAAACAGTGCCATCACTTAGCATAACACAGTTATTAGGTTCTTTGGTTCGTAACTCATAGACACTAGTGCTGTAAATGAGAAATTGGATGGAATCTGAACCAGACACATCAGGCCCACGATGATGTGGTTTCCTTACTTTTGGTATTCCAAGTGATAATTTTCTTCCCTGGTTATCATCATTAGACAGGATCTCGTAGTATCTGTTGGCAGTTTGAACTAAGGCATCACTTGGAGATCAAACCATAGTCTTAATTCTCCCAAAAAAATTAAAGGCACTAAAGGCACCAAAATTGTCCAGCTTACCATACCTTAGTACATCATCACAAATGTGTAAAAGTGTACATTCCTGACCATTTTTTCCTTACCATAGTGCACTTGAAAGAGTTTCACAAATCGATTTAATAATTTTTGGCATAATCAATATAACTTGAAGTTTTAACAAAATTTGAGGCTAATATCCATGAAGCAACATGCAGAAGCAGAAAATGCTTGTATAGTTCTTTCCTGAGGAAAGCTTTTACAACCAAAGGCCCTGTGTACAATAAAAACTGACCCAGTTCAGTTACTTTAAATTTGTTTATGGATACAGTATGACGAGGTTTGCAGCTAAATTCAGCAGGGGTGTACTTCCTCAAATTTTCCAAAGCCCTCCCCAACTTTTGTCTATGAGTAACTGGCAGATGCCACTTTTTTGATTTCCCTAACCACAACATTAACAACTTTTTCATCACACCTAAGCACAAGCAATGCATGTAATCTATTGGGAAATTATTAATCATGTTGATTAGAATCTCTTCAAATGCCCATTCTCCAATATGGTGCCTATCATCATGCCTGTTACAGAATGAAAAATCAGTGTGCAAAACGAAGCTCTGATCATATTAAAACACCATATGTCTTTCAAAGTACATACCCTTCTGGTTGCATTTATCACAGCTGTAATACCCATTGTGGTGAACAATTGATTTCACCTCTGCTTTTGCTGAAATATCACATATAATTGGTCCCTTTAAGTTCAACTTTTACATTCCCTCACATTCAATCTCTGTGCCATATAGTATTTTAAGTTCATCTATGAATTCTCTCTATAAGTCTTTAAAATCCTTTGGTTTGCTATTTAACCCATAAAATATTCCACAGCAACATGGACTTCTATCCACAGCTTCCTTTACACTTACTAAAATAGTCCAGAAGTTCTTCTTGATACTCTTATGAAGAGGTAAACCATCTATTTTAATAGCTATTGATATTTCACCCATACATTTCTCTCCTGGAAGAAATTCTTTCTCAAGACCCTCCCTAAGAACATGCAGTTGTTGAGTAGACCAAAGTGAATTTACTGGCCACCTGCAATCTCCAAACTCCTTATATTCAGAGTTCCAGATCTTGGAGTGTTGAAAAGAGTTCTTTCATCACATGGCCACTCCTCCTCAAAAACATGCTCCTTTAAACCCTTCAGCAATTCACTCATAGCAACAACAGGAATTTTCTGCAAATGCCCCAATCTCTTAGAAAATTTATTAATGATCCTCTAGCCTCTAAATTGTTATGGCCAAAACATTCAACATTACAATCATCAGATAATGAATTGTGAGAAACATTCATTTTTCCCCCTCCCAAGTCCCTATGGAGATCACAATCCTCCTCAGCAAATTGTTCTATAGGTGGAAAAACATCAACATGGGAAACACAATCTGCACTACAGGCAGACATACTTTCATTTCCAGAGTTTTTTAATGCCTCCTGCAAGTGCTTGTGCTCTTTTTTCTTGATCCAACGAAAATGCTTGTGCCTTTTTGAGGAAATGGTTTTTATGGGACCGCACTTCTCCATCCCGTTTAAAAAAATGCAAAATCCTTATCTAGTTGTGATTCTAAACAAATATTACCCCAGTCTTCTGAAAAACCTTAACTATGCTATGCATGTAACTATACAGTGCTCATCTTTTTCATGTTGAAAACGAACATTTTTCATGTTTCTGAAACACACCACAACACTACTACCTTACAATGATCCACAATTAGATCTACATAACTGTATATCTTCCGCACCAATAAAATGGAAATTGAATGGAAAACACATGGAAAATGACTTTGATTCAAAACACGTGGTAATGGAAATTGAATTGAAAACACGTGGAAATTGGAATGCAATTGGAAATAAGTTCAACTTTCTCTTTATTTACAGCATTCCAATGGATTAGTCCTATCATATCCAACACATGGATAGTAATGAGGAAAACAGTGAGACTATAACAGACAGGCTTGACTGCTTACTGCTTGATTGATCAATGAAATAGATTGGATATCATTTAAGATAATTAAGTTATTAATTAAATTACTTTAACCTTACCTTCCAAGATGATGGAAATCTGTTTCGTCCAACACTATCGACGCGTCCTGGCACTAGCACAGTTCTAACTGTCCTGAAAACAGGATCAAAGAGAACGAAATCACGTAAAGGAAAGCATTAAATATTATGTATAAATATGAAGACTGATACAAACCTTCAATAGGAAATATCTAGTTCCGAACATCTGCCTTGTGTTGACCAAGTCCTCGACCTTTTCACTTTACAAAAGAGAACAAAATCACATAGAGGAAAGCATTTAGTATGAATGATATATAAAGGTAAGGTATGATACAAACCTGGGATGCAAAATCCTTAGCTCTAAACCGCAAACTCTAAACTCACCGTCCATCATTCACCGTCCAAGATGACCACAAGAACCCTAATTACTACCAACTCAAGTTTTGGCCCCCTCTCACATTTTCATTATGCACAGCACCACTATGCGGAGAGTTTGCTAACTTTGGCAAAAATTATAGGTATATTCTACCGAAATTATAACTGGATTTTCGATGTTTTAGCATTTAATTTCATGTTTAATATTATTTAAATGTTATAGGGCAATTATATACATACTTTAAGAAAAAGATTGCTTGTATGTTTCGAATGTGTTGCATTTGCATTCTGTACATTCCATAGTTATTGCATATGTAACCAATTTGTATTTTTTTTTTAAGTTTTAGAATGTATATTAACAGTAAAAAATAATACATCACTTGAGTAACATTCAAGCCTTTTCAATACCCTGTACAATCTGTATATTATAAATACATCAAAATATAAAAAAATAGTTCAAATTCAAATATGGATTCTCATAAGCAAACAGAAAAAAATACAGTGAAATAGCATGAAGACCCTGAGTCTAAACGACTCGTCAGGGATGGTCATGCAAAAGAATATATATATAATAGAGCATTAAAATCCTCTTATAGTAATAACTTTGCTTTGGACAGACACTTATGAGTTATTAGTAGGGCAACATCATCAACATACATATATATTTTTGAGTGTTTTATCAATTCTGGAAGGTCGTTTATATACAATAAAAAGAGCAAAGGAGACAATATAGCACCCTGCGGTACTCCGGTTTTACTATCTGTTTCTTTACCAAGCACATTATCAATTTTGACAGCTATCTTTCTGTTGGTTAAAAAATTTTCAAGCCATTTGGCTAAGGTACCTCTTATTCCGTATTTGTATAATTTATCAAGCAAATATTTTCTATTTACAGTATCAAAAGCTTTTTTATAATCTATGAAAATTGCAATACAATTATGGTTTTTGTTTAGAGCTGTACGCACATTTTCTGAGAAACTTTCAAGTAACTTTATAGTATTACTATTGGGTAGGAAGCCAAATTGTAATTTATTTATAATGTTTCTTTGGTGTAGGAAAATTAAAAGATGAATAAATATATTTTTCAATTATTTTATCAATGGATGGTAATATTGCAATAGGTCTATAATTAGAAGGGTCTGTATGTTTGCCTGATTTATAAATTGGACGAATTATAGCTGTTTTCAATGCATTATCAATATTACCTGATTCAATACTGCTATTGATAAGTTTTGAAATCAATTCAATTGGAGCAGGACTGTGCTCTAAATCTTTAAGTCTAATATTATCTATCCCAGGGGATTTTTTTCGGAGATTTTGTATTATATTAGTTACTTCTTTTGAAGTGATCTTTGGTATAAATATTGTGTCTAGTATAGATGCTTGAAAAGGAGGAAGTAGCATTTTATTACATTTAAGGGAAAGTGACTCAACATTTTTGGTGAAGTGATTGGAAAATTCATCGGTGATTTGGTTAGTTGAGTGAGTTTTAGAATAGTATTTTATAATAGTGGAATCTGGGTTGCTATTATACTTTTGTCCTCTAATTGAGTTAATTATTTGCCAGGTTATTTTAATGTTGTGTTTATTTTTTTCTAGTTCTTGTTTGTAAAAATTATTTTTTGCTTTTTTAATCATTGCTGTGATCTTATTTCTGATGACTTTATATGAGTTCCTCATTTTTACATCTCTTGGCTTGCTCTTAAGTTTTTGAAAAAGTACATCCCTTATTTTTATTTGCTTAACTATATTGTTATTCATCCATGTATTTAGTGGTATGTTTCTTTTTTTGCTATGTGCAAATTCATTTCTCTTGTAGATGTTATTTAGGGCTTTGCTTATTTCTGAGTAAAGGTCTTCATGATTTGCATATTTATTTAATTCTACCCAATTGGTTTCTGATATATTTTTCTTAATGTTAGCATTATTAAAAAAAGTTTTGTGTTTGATTGACTCTAAATGCAAGGGTCTGTGACTATTTTTACTAAAGATTAGACCCACTGGATAGTGATCTGCTAATTTGGTCTTCAAAACTGTTGTAGAGATATTCCATGATTTAAGCCTGGTATATATGTGATCTATACATGTTTGAGAAGATTTATCAAGTATGATCTCTTCTCTAGTGGCACTATTGATGCCTTGTATGAAACCATTCATAGTTAGGATGTTCTTAAATAAGGCTACATAGTTATTTGTATTATCAAGAATATTTATGTTAATATCTCCCATGATTACCATATTGGAGGACATATTATTTCTAATAAATTTGTCTAGATGTTCAATGAAGGTCATTTTATTTTTATTGGGAGGCCTGTATCTTGTTAGTAATGAGAATGAGCTTCCCTGCATATCAAGATTAAGGAAAAGAGATTCACATTCTGGAAGTTCTTCTTCATTGATATGACTTACTATGCTGTTATGTACGTAGCATATTATGCCACCTCCTCTTCTTTTCTTTCTTAGTTTATGAAAAATTTGAAAATGTGGAATATTGTACAGCATAACCTCATTTTCCATGATATTGACCTCCGTAATTACAATTACTAAAACTTTCATTTTATTACTTAATCTATTGTGTTAAGGATTATGAATTCGTTCCAGTGTTTCCTTAGGGATCTTATATTTAGGTGATATACATAGTTATTGTGGGTTAGTGTGTTTTGTAGGCAATCAATATCATTCAGTGTGTAGCAGTTCACGTTCTCTGTTGTTTCTGGTTGAATGAATAAATGAATGAAAAATAATAATAATAATTCCATTTATCATGATTTTTATACTACTGAAAGCATACCTAGTAATTTTTATCCACACCCCTGCGGGTAGGGGGATGGAGAATACTCCCGCGGCATCCCTGCCTGTCGTAAGAGGCGACTAATCGGGCGGGGAGAAAACCCCGAGAACAAACCCCTCGTTCAGCAAGGGCTGAGTCCGGGCAGTCCCGTGAATCAACTGTCTGTGTGCGGTCATGCCAGCTGACCGAGGATTCACCCACGTGTTTGCCGTGCGTGGAGACCCGTAAGGAGGAGATGGGTGTCCTGGAGGTTGAGTGCCAAACACCAGCAGAGTAGCTGCTGAGGCACCTCTAGTCCAACTGGACTACTTATATTATCTGGCACAACACACCTCTTTGGCCCCGAATTCGCTGTAAACGGGAGGCCAGGGAATAGCACACCCTGGTCAATCGGCTACTGATGGCTGGGGATAAAATCCCTTCGAGCGTACGTCAGTCCTGTGCGAGTGCTTGGGATGCACGCACCATTCTGGTGGAGGCCAATGGGGGGGTGTGGTTTGGAGGAGCCATCACAGTCCCGGAGGCCATTCCCAGTCTGTTAAGCGACATCCTGGGCACTATATCCCTTTGGTAGCCCTGGCGACCGTATCGGTTTGCGATACGGCGTCCCAATTTGTGTGGCTCCGTGGTGGGTGGGGAGCCTGAGGGATGAAAAATCCATAATTCATATGGATCTTATTACTCCTCCACCTAAAAGACCCCGCCCAGAAATGGGAGGGGGAGATATTGCGAACAAATGTAAAAAATACCTGATAATGAAATGTACAAAAGAAAATGAAGATCTGACCAAGGTGTCCCCCTTTCTAATATATAAAGTTCTTACAAATGCTGTCTCAGGGAATCTCGAATCAGTAAAAAAGCTTAGGGATGGTACCCTGTTGATAAAGGCAGCCAACGATAAACAGTCCGACAAACTCCTTGGCACAAAGATGCTGCACAATATACCAGTGATGGTTGAGGTCCATAAGAAACTTAACACCTGCCAAGGAGTTATATCCTGCTACGACCTTCTCTATGTCTCAGAAGAAGAGATAGCACAGGAGATGGCATCGCAAGGAGTCATCTCCTGCCGCAGACTAAATAAGAGACAAAATGGAGAAATGATTAAGTCCACCTCAGTTATATTGACATTTGCCCTCGAAAAGCTCCCAGAGAAGGTTCATGTTGGATATGAGGCATGCACAGTGAGGCCATACATCCCAAGCCCTCTGCGCTGCTTCAATTGCAATACCTATGGACACACTGCACAATCATGCAAGGGCAAACCCACCTGCCCTAAATGCTCCAAAGAAAAGCACGAAGGGGAACCATGCAGCAGCCCCCCTCTATGCAGGAATTGTGAAGGCAACCACCCTGTTTATGCAAGAGACTGCCCCAAACTCCTAGAAGAAAAGAAAGTCATGGAAATAAAAGTCACGGAAAGGGTACCATATTTTGAAGCCAGGAGAAAGTACAGATCACTGATCTGCCCCACATTCTCCAAATCCTATGCAGTGGTGGCAAATACCCAAGTAAGAAAGGAAAGTGTGGGATGTCAAACTGACCCTCCAGCAGACAACAGCAAGACCACCAAGGTACAACAAAAGGAGAAAATTAATACAAAAGCAACAGGCCAGAAACTAGAAAACAGTACACAGAAAACTGAAGCTCCTCCTATTAAGAAAAACACCACACCCCCTAAATCGGTAGAGAAACCAAACGTAGGAGGTAAAAGTATTACTATACCCCCCTCTTCTCTTGAATTGAGGGAATCTACGGGGGATGAGATGGAAGAGGACATACTAGATGAGGAGCAGTTACGCCTTTTCCTCCAAAACAGGAAAAAGGGAAGAACGAAGCTTGTTCGGCAAGCCAAAGGCTTTTAATGTTTTTACTTATTTATTTATTTATTGTTAATGAATTTTATCTTTAGATTTTAATGTGAAAACATTATTTATTTATTTATATATATTTATTTTAAATGTTTTTAACAATTCAATGGAATTGTAATGGTTTTTACATACGCCAGGAAGAAATTAGGATCTTGGTGAGAGATTACAACCCCTCTTGCATTTTTATCCAAGAGACCCATTTTAAACCTACTGACTCCCCAAAATTGAAGGGTTATAAGATTTTTAGAGTAGATGACCTAAGTGGCAACAGAGGTCGTGGTGGGGTCGCTGCATTCATCAGGGAGGCCCTTTTCACCTCCCAGGTGAACTTGCAGACACCATTCCAGGCTTTAGCAGTCACCATCGCTTCCCCCTCAGAGGTCACATTCTGTAATCTTTACCTGCCAGAATGGGCTCCAGTGACGAGAAAAAACCTGGAAGACCTAGTTGAGCAGTTGCCTAAACCCTTTGTATTGTTGGGGGACTTCAATGCCCACAACAGTCTTTGGGGTGATGATCTAAGGGATCACAACGGAAGAGGACGTCTCTTGGAGACTTTTTTTAATGATTTTAACCTGGTTTTATTAAATGACAATGAAAAAACACATTTTAATGCTTTTACTGGTAGATACTCATCCATAGATTTATTTGTGAGCTCCAGCACTATTGCTCCACTTTTTAGTCTGTCAGCACACAAAGATTTATGTGGTAGTGACCACTTTCCCCTAATAATTAGGAAACATGGTGGTTGTGATGGCAACTATGGTCTACCTAGGACATGGATCCTCAAGAAAGCCAACTGGGCTAACTTCAGAGAGCTCTTCAGTTTTAATTTTAACGCCAATGCAGGAGCACTGCAAAATGTGGAGGATCTAACTGCAGCAATTATTAAAGCTGCGCAAGGTAGTGTACCCTTGTCATCAGGGATGCCTCGACGACCACCAGTCCCATGGTGGAACAGGGAATGTGCAGATGCCATTCAGAAAAGGAAAAAGGCCCTGCAAATTTTTAAAAAGTACCCCACCACTTCAAACTTGGCAGCCTTCAGGCGATTAAGAGCTAGAGCCAGACAAGTGGTGAGAGAGGCTAAGAAGTCTTCTTGGATGAATTTCATCTCAGAAATAAATCACCGAACCCCTATGTCAAAGGTATGGAGAAAAGTCAGGTCTATTTTGGGGAACCATCATTTCTCCCAGATACCAGCACTTAAGATAGATGACAGAATTGTAAACTCACCCCAAGAAATTGCTGATGCGTTTGGTGAACTTTTTGCCTCCATCAGCTGCACAGACAGTTACTCAAATTCATTCCAACTTTTGAAAGAACAGAAAGAAAAAACTAATCTCAATTTTTTTGATTCCGGAACCACAGTAGCATATAACGAACCTTTCAGTTTGTGGGAACTTCAGGATGCCATACATACATGCAAGGAAACCTCACCAGGAATAGATCAGGTCCATAACGCCTTTATCAAGAATCTCCCCAAGGCATCTCAGATAGATTTGCTTAAGACAATAAATCAGATCTGGATGGAAAGGGTCTTCCCTGAGAGTTGGCAGGAATCCCTAATCATCCCCATCCTTAAACCAGGGAAAGAGAAATCTTATCCCTCAAACTACCGCCCAATATCTCTTACTAGCTGTTTGTGCAAGCTGATGGAGAGAATGGTCAACAAGAGACTTGTATGGCTCTTAGAAAACCGTAATCTCCTATCAGATATTCAATGTGGATTCCGGCACAGTAGATCAAGTGTTGATCACCTGGTGAGAATTGAGAATTATATTCAAGAGGCATTCCTCTTGCGACAGCATGTAGTGGCGGTCTTTTTTGACATTGAGAAGGCCTACGACACCACTTGGAGACATCAAATCCTTAAGTCAATACATTCGTGGGGATTTAGAGGGAACCTGCCCATTTTTATACAAAACTTTCTAAAACATCGTTGCTTTCGCGTAAGGGTAAACGGCCACTTTTCTCAGCTTTTTAAACAAGATAATGGAGTTCCCCAGGGATCTGTGTTGAGTGTTACTCTTTTCGCCATTGCCATCAATAGCATCACAGAGTGCATCAGAACACCTGTGATAGCATCACTGTTTGTGGATGACCTTGCCATCTTCTGCCGCTCATCCAAACTCTCAATGGCGGAAAGACAAATACAGATTGCCCTGAACAAGCTGAACAAGTGGTGTCTCACCAATGGACTCCGTTTCTCCGAAGAAAAAACAAGGTGCATGCATTTTTATAGACAAAGAGGCCTCTCCCCTACACCAACCATAATGCTTGGAAGCAGGCAGCTACCTGTACTGGATTCTATCCGGTTCCTGGGTGTCCTGCTGGACAGGAGGATGGATTGGAGGAGGCACATCCAGGACTTGAGGGACAGGTGCCACAAGAAGCTTAACCTGCTAAGAGTTTTATCTGGTTTGTCATGGGGAGCTGATAGGTCTGCAATGCTGCAGTTGTACAGATCACTGGTTCGCTCTAAACTTGATTATGGGTGCTTTATTTACTCCTCAGCCAGAGAGTCTTATTTAAAATCTCTCAGTTCCGTACACAATGCAGGCATAAGGCTCTCCACTGGTGCATTCAGGACTAGCCCCATCCTTAGCCTGTATTCTGAATCTGGTGAACCTCCACTGTGGGCTCGTAGAAACGCTCTGATGTGCAACTATGCAGCCAAACTCTTCTCCATGCGATCTCACCCCTGTTTTAACATTGTTTTCAAGCCAAAGTTTTTAGATGTTTTTATCAGACGACCAAGAGCCACCAAGCCTCTTGGGATAAGATTTTATATTTTTATGGAGACGACTGGATTCAGCTTTCCAGAAGTATGCCCTGAAGGTTTTCCTAGGGACCAACCGTGGACATTACCAGAGCCTGACTGTGATAACAGGTTGGCCACAGAAATAAAGTCATCAACATCTGACATGTTATTCCAGCAAAGATACAAGGAGATGTCTGAATTCTACGAAAGTTACACTCCTATCTTCACAGATGGCTCCAAGTCAGATGTAGGGACGGGGTGTGCACTTGTGTCCAAAGATCTAGGAACAGTGAGAGTAAAACTGCACCCAATGTGTAGTATTTTTACTGCTGAGCTAGTTGGAATACAAATGGCATTATCAAATATAAAGGGCAGACAAGGACGATACATGATATGCACAGATTCCATGAGTGCGCTGCACTCCATAACTCAATTTTCCTCATTCCACCCAATAGTCCAGAACATACATTCCATCCTGAAGGATCTAAAAGAAAAGGGCATTAACGTCACCTTTATATGGGTTCCTGGACATGCTGGAATTCAAGGAAACGAAAAGGCAGACCTGGCAGCAAAAGAGGCCATCCATAGGTGGGATATAGAATGGGATCAGGTACCAGCTCAGGATCTCAAGGGCATCCTGAAAAATACAGCTCACTCTCAATGGAGAGAATTGTGGCAAACACAACATGGGAACAAGCTTAAATCTGTGAAAGATTGCATAACATCTTGGGGTACATCCATTAGGCGCTGTCGGAGAGAGGAAATTGCTATCACTCGTCTCAGGATTGGGCATTGCTCTCTCACACACTCTTATTTATTCACAGAGACGAAGGATCCTCCCATCTGCCAGACCTGCAGTGAGCCATTAACAGTTGCACATTTGTTTGAAAGCTGTGACAAATATCAAAATGTACGAGAGAGGTTAAGCATTCAGGGTAGCCTTAAGGACATTTTAAAAAATGACATAAGCTCGGTAGAGAAAGTAATCAAGTTTATAAGGGAGACCAAGCTCATAAACCAAATATAACAACATAACAAGAAGCTCATAGTGCTGTGGTAATTTTCTTTAGCTTTATAAAATTAAAATTAAATGTATCTATTACAGTAAATTCTACTTACATAGGGAATTTTATTTGTGTATGTGGTGCAAATAACCCTAGCTGTTGACGCACCCTCAAACCATAATACTAATACTAATACTAATTTTTATCCAAAAAAGTCATGACCTTTTAATGCAAACCATAGAGAGTTGCAAAAGTATTGCAGAACCATTCTGAACGTTCCTGCAATTAAGGTGAACCATTCTGTGCAACATGGGTTGCTCTTATTTTAATTCTCAGGTTTCTGAGCTGATGAGGATACCTCGATTTCCCTGTACAGAGTATTATGTTCATCAAGACATGTACATAAAGAGACACCATATCTCATTTATTGAAGTTTTGATCTCATTTTATTTCTCATGTTTCTGAGTTCATGAGGTGAGACTGTGATGATGATGATCTGGGGTCTGCTCCGACTGGCAGGCGACCATCCTGGGCGCCCACCTTATATACCTGGAGCTAATTCTTGCTGGCCAGGCATACAAGATGGAACAGTCCGAGAAGGACGGTCAGCAGGATTAAGGCAAACAAACCTCCAGGCCACGCCTTGTGGCAGTTCCTTTATTATTTATTTATTTATTCAAATTACGCTGCGATTAGGCCATCAGGCCTGGTGGCAGCAGTGTAGGGGGAAATACAAAATTACAAACGATTGCCTGGCATTTGCCCAAAGACGTGAGGGAAACCCCTCCAAAAACCTCCTGCAGGCAATGAATTACTTTTATATATATACATGCACAATATAACATTAATATTACAGTAAATACCCAATAGATGAATATACAACATTAATATTACAACTATATACAAAAAAGATAATATAACATTAATATTACAATTATTAAGAAATTAGTAAAGCACTTCGTAATTTCCACAATATTATTTATTTAAAAAAAAAAACGACCTGTTATCATACCTACGGCGACCTAACGCCATCATCAGGTGAGAGTACAGAAAATCACACACATATATATATCATTGCAGTTTTGAGGGGAGAGTAAGGAGAGGGGAAGGGTTGGGAAAGATGTACTCATTGGTGAGATTGTCAGCAGAGGTTATTTCTATTATTTCCAAGGCATCCAGCTTCTTTCCTTTGGGATGACGATGTAGGATTTTCGCAGAAAAGGAACTATTGTGGCCGCTCTCCAGGAGGTGGGCAGCGAAGGCTGAAGAGTTTGGATTTTGGAGACAGTAGCTCCGAAGGGGCTCTTGCTCCCTTATCTTCATGGGACGACCAGTCTGGCCATGGTAAATTGCCGGACAATCATCGCACCTCAGCTCGTACACCCCTGACTGAGAAGAGGGATCCCTTTTGTCCTTAGTTTGCGATAAGGAGTGCCTTAAACTTGAAGGATTGTAAAACCCTGCTTTACATTTCTTGGGAAGAAGGTTGGCTAATTTGTAAGATATATTTCCTAGAAATGGAAGTTTAACCCATTTCGGTTTGGGGTCATTTTAAATAAATAATATTGTGGAAATTACGAAGTGCTTTACTAATTTCTTATTATGGCTTTCCATGAAGTCCGGCCTAATACCATAGAATTTATTACAATTATTAAAATTACAAAAATTTTAAAAGTATAAACAGATTTAAGCTTATTTTTAAAAGTTTTTACATTTTTTGGCATTGGAAAAAGGACCTCTCCAGGTAATGCATTCCGTTCTCCAATTCCCCTATTGACGAATGATTATTTTTCAATGTCTGTTTTTTGTTCGCGTTCTTTGATTTTCCTTCTCAATTTTAATGATTCCCACTTCAAGTGGGCTAACAATTTAGTTACACTCTCTGCTTTTTTGTGCTTACCAACTGCGTACCTAGCCACCTTTCTTTGTACCCCTTTGAGAGTCTTAATATGGCCTGTTTCGTGGAGATCCCATACACTCGTTTCGTATTCTATAATCGGCCTGACGAGAGATTTGTACGCTCTTTCCCTGACACCTTTCCTACTCCCTTTTAGGTTTCTCACAACGAAATGGAGATTCCTGTATGCCTTCCCAACTATGTCTTCGATGTGCCTTCCCCATTTTAAATTTTCGGTTAGATTGACACCTAGGTATTTGCATTCGGTTACGGAATTAATGTTTTTGTTGTTTAACCCTTTCGCGCCGAAGCCTCTCGAAGGAAAATACTTCTCCTGCTACGGGTTGCTTGAAATTTCTTTTACATCTGTGTACGGAGCTCTCTGGGCAGGAGGAATCGCTCAGGTATATCTTTCGACCGTTTTGGATCCCCGCACAGCGGGACACCGTCCCTTCCCCAGGCTTCTCGGCTCAACCCTTCAACCCTCGGCAGCCCCTCTCCCAGCAGGTGGCTGCTATAAATTATATACATTAGCATTGGTTTTTTTTAAATAATCCTTTGCTGTATGCTCCAAAAATATATACTTTAAAATGAATTCGTAATGTTATTCTGATCGTTTGACAATTTTAAACGACATTCTGGCGTTATTTTTAACGAATTTAATTTTTATCTATTATTTCTGCAAATTATGACTTATCAAGTATTATATATTATATTATCAAGTATTTCTCCGATTACTAACTGCATAATCATATTTCCCATTCTTCTTTTTCATCCGGGCTTTGGACCAGCATAGGCGAAGTTAAAAATGTTTTTTTTTTTCGTTTTTTTTTTTATGATTTTTTAATATATTTTTTTACTTTTTTACCTACTTGACTACACACACATTCACCAAAATTAGAAATTCTTTTGCGTGTGATAAATCCTAAAACGGATCAACACACAGTCCCACTTCGCACTCTTTACACATGTATCGTGTCTCGCTTCTTTTCCCCTGCTCGCTGCATACCACACATCTCTTCCAGAGCGGTTTGTGTGATACAGGATTCACAGCAACGGAGGATGGAAAATGTCTATCACTCAATCTCTTAATGTTCTCCTCATTTTCTCTCCTTCCGGGTCCTGCTTTACCTCGCTTTTTATGATACGTTTCAAGAAGTTCACGTATTAAGGACAGATGGAACTTAGCTAAGGGAATTTTCCCCATAGTTTTCAATTTAAACAACGAATGCGCGTTTAACACAGAAAGATCAACCATGTGGAAAAAAAAATTTTTATACCATTTCACTGATTTCCTTACAGACTCAATGGAGCTCAACATCATGTCCGTTTGATCGACAGCACCCATGAAGCGGTTGTAGTCAACTACACAATTCGGTTTTTTAATAATTTCTCCCGTTAGCCTATCTATTCTTATGGTTTCAATCATATCTGCGGAGTGGCTAGTCCACGTCAACATCCACACTTCCCTCTTGTCACACCATTTTAATGCCAGTAATTTATCTGAAGATTTGAATCTGAATTCACCTTTCTTCAGCTTTTCTTCCATCTTCGGCATGTCCCTTCTATTTCTTCTCACAGTCCCACATGCATTTGTAGCCTGGTCATGAAGCCAGCAAAACAGTGCTGGACTGGTATACCAGTTGTCAACAAAAAGAGTGTGACCTTTATCTAAGTATCCTTGCATCAGTGTCGAAACTGTATCTCCGGATTTTCCCAGGCCAGAGCGTTGTTCCACCACGTCACTCTTTAATCCCGTGTACACAATGAAATCTAAAATGTACCCGGTTTCGCAGTCGCAAATGACGAATACTTTAATACCAAATCTACTTCTCTTTGATGGAATATACTGCTTAAAAAACAGTTGTCCCTTAAAAAGCAGCAGACTTTCATCAATACACAAATTTTTGAATGGTACTAGATTACTTTTAAATGCCACACAGAGTCGATCAACTACAGGGCGAATTTTGAATAGTCAGTCTCCTTCACTTGATTTGTCATTGTCTGAGAAATGGAGCATTCTAAGTATCATCAAGTACCAATCCCTAGAAATAAGTTTATTTATTTATTTATTTAAATTTGATCCATTAACAGTCAATACGACCAATTACAATGAATCTTACAACAACATATTGAAATAAACATTTAAATAATTAACAACAAAGCTGCATTGAAATGCAACCAAACATTTGTAAAAAGTGAAAAAAGATGTTAGTGGGTTAATTTAAATTAAATTAGATAAAGATAAAATGATAAAATAATAAAAAATAGTAATTATAAGTTACAAAAGGAGAAGTAAGGGAAAAAACAATAATGATGGGGAAAATGAATAAATAAATATGAGGGAAAGAGATGAAGAGGACGAAAAACGAGACAACGAAGTAAGCTAAAGAGCGAGATTAATGAATGGACGAAAGGAGTGAATTAATGGGGGAAAACAGTTCTAGGGAAGGGTTATAGGATAAGAGAGAATTGAAAAGTGTTGGAATTCGATAGAAAACTGATCTTTGAGAGATTGAAAGCCTGAAACGAGGTACGTGAAGGAGGTTAGAATTGCGGGAAGGGCGGGAAGGGACGCGAATGGAAAAGCAAGGGAGGATGTCGGTAGTTCTGCAACGGCCGTTAAAGATTGCGTGAAGAAATTTTAAATCAAATGATTTGCGACGATGAGGAAGAGAATAAATGCCGAGAGAGGAAAGGATTTGATCACGAGAACAGTTGTAAAAGTGGGGAACTCGCAGACGAACAATTGAGGTGAAGAAGTTCAAGGGACGGTTAAGCCTTTTGAGGTTGGAAGGGGTAGCAGATTGCCATATAGGGATGCAATAGTCCATAATGGGGCTAACACAACCAGTAAAGATAGACTTTAGGGCAAAAGGGTCGGCAATTTCTGTGAACCGGGACAGCATTCCAATCAGTGACATACACCTTGAAGTGACCCAGCTCACATGTTCACGGAATGTCAATTTGCTGTCGAAAATCACTCCAAGGTCTTTGTGAGAAGAAACGGTATTAATAATTTCACCGTTAAGGCGATACACGGGCGGAGTAAGGTCCTTCTTCAGGGAGAACGACATCACCACAGACTTGCATGGATTTATTTTCAAGCCCCACCTCATGCACCAAATATCAACTGCATTAAGGGCGTGTTGAAGGGCGTTGTGATCCTCGGCGCACTCAATTCGTTTGAATATCTTACAGTCGTCAGCGTAGAGTAAGATGTTTACTCCTATGTTAGTGACAGCTTCCACCAGATCATCGATGAAGAGTGCGAACAATAGCGGGCCTAGGACACTACCCTGGGGAACACCGGAAGGAACGGGGGAGAACGAAGATGCACAGCCGTCGAGGACGACGCGTTGCCTACGATGGGATAAAAAATCAGAAAGTAGAGAAAGGAATGGTCCATGAATATTGTATCTATGCTCTAGTTTGTATTTTAGAAGGAAGTGGTTAACGGAGTCGAATGCTTTAGAGAAGTCAAGGTAGCAAACATTGAGTTGAGAAGTTTTTTCAAAAGCTGTGATGATATGATGTTGTAGGACAGTGAGATTTGTAAGACAGGATCCCCCAGGAAGAAAGCCATGTTGATGAGGAGAAATGAAAGAAAGTGTGTGGGAGAGAAGGCTGTTGTGGATAATACGTTCGAATAGAATGGAGAGGACGGGAAGAATAGATATAGGGCGATAGTTCTCCACTTGATCCTTGCGGCCATTTTTCAAAATGGGAATGACATTTGCAGATTTCCAGGAGGAGGGGAATGTGCCAGACGAGAAGAACCTATTAAAAATAATTGTTATTGGAAAAGAGACAGTATGAGCAGTATGACTGAGAAAATTTGCTCCTATGTTATCTGGTCCAGTGGCTTTATTGTGGGGTAAGGCTCTTAAAAGATTTAGGACTTCATGAGGGGAGGTAGCGATTTTAAAAGCAGAATGAGTGCATATTGGCTGGAGGGGGGGAGGAGAGACAAGGTTTGGATTGGCGGAGAAGTTGGAGGAGAAATATTCGTTTAGCGCAAAGATTCTCTCATCTTTTTCGAAAACGCAAGCTCCCAGGGACAACTGGGCTGGAACACGGGGAGACTTCCTTCTCATGTTTACGAGAGTCCAAAACCTCTTGCAGTTACCCCTAATGTCGGAGGTGATTTTATCCACATAGAGGGTGTAGTCTCTCCGAACGAGTTTCTTGGCTAACCGTCGAAGTTCGCAGAAGGTATGACGAGTGTGAGGGTTGGGGAAGGCTTTCATAAGCTTCCAAGCGGCTTCCTTGTTCCGCAGGGTGAGGATGGTCTCAGACGACATCCACGGGTCTCTTTTCTTCGAGGGCCTTCGAATCGGCACGTTGTCTTCAATGACACTATTGAGGATTTCATAGAAAAGAGAGAGGGCCTCATCCGGGCTGCCAATCTCCAGGAGGTCCCATGGAAGGAGGGAAAGGGTACGGTTAATGGCAGGCCAGTCCGCTTTGTTCCACGCTCTAACTGTTCTGGAGGCGGGGAAGGGGGTGGGAGGACGCGGAGAAAAGATTGGAAATGGGAATTCCAGTGATTCATGGTCGGACTCAAAAATGTTTCTTCCTGAGGAAGCGAGTTCTAGAGCTTCAGAGGACAATATAAGATCCAATGTTGCCAAGTTTCTGGTAGGATTTAGGTTTGATTGCCACAGTCCTAAACCGTGAAGAAAGTGATCGATAAAAAAATTGTCATGTTCATTAGCGCCGGTGGCAACACAGGGCGAAGTCCACTTAATTGCAAGGTTAAAGTCCCCGAAAAGGATCACTTTTCCTAAGGATGATGCACGAAGAACAGATTCAAAACAAGCTTCCAGTACACTCAAATTACTACCAGGAGGTCGGTAAAAACAGCCAAGGAGTATTTTGCCTAAGCGACCCGAGTCTGACAGAGCAATTACTTCCACCCATAGAATCTCGCAATTAGTTTCAAGATCTGGCCGATGTTTCGCCGATAGCGAGGAATCAACAGCAAGTAAAACTCCCCCACCACGACTGTTGCGGTCACGACGAAAAATGTTGTGGGAAGTTGAAATAGCAATTTCAGAGTCACAAACTGTTGTGTTGAGCCACGTCTCAGTGATTGCAATTAATTCAAAAGCCGATAGCTCGCTGAGATTAGTGCTCACTGCAGAGAGCTTGTTTTTTAAACTTCTGACGTTTTGATAGTAGGCTTTTAAGGGACGATGGGAGGAAGGATTACGAGTACTCATTTTTAACACGAACTCGACGCAATACACAGAAAGAACACTGATGACTATCATTGACAAGAAGTTAAAACATAATGAATGAAACGCCTCGGGAAATCGCATGGTTCCACAAAAGGAGTAATAACGAAAACAACGGAGAACACGTGATTATAAGAAAGAAAACACAAGAACAACGCTGATGGGTAACACTAGCAAATGAGTACTTAATAAATCACAAGCACAAGAAAAAACCACGGGAAAATCGCATGGATTCACAGAGGAGAGAGGGAGAAAGGAGTCACCAGGGAGGGCGAGGGACACACGCGGGCGTTACCGAAGCACTTGCCGGCCAGTAGAAGAGGTTGTGGGCGCAGAAGCTAATTAGCTATGTATAACCCCCAGAAGTGAAGATAAGTTGGTGAAATCACACGAAAGAAACTATTTCACAAACACGAGTCCACAAACACAGAAAACAAACGCGAGAATATGCCAAAATTTCCTAAAACGAGGGTAAGAGCAGGAGCGGAGAACACGTCAGAACTACACTGGCCGCCAAAGTTCACCAAGAATGGGAGTCTTCACTAAACTATCTTTAGACCAATATTCGTGAAGAGAAAGTTTCTTAACACGAGGCATCAATAAAGTGATTGCAAGAAAGATATATATTTCATCAAGTGTGGTGTCACTCCAAGTCTTCAATCGCGACGCAACAGTTTTGGTAGAATGTTCAATTAAGTACTTATAAAAACGATTGGTTTCTTCTGATATCAGGGTAACCAATTCAGTGGAGAAGAACATTTCAAAAAACAATCGTATAAGAGAGCTTGCAGACACATCAGCCTTACAGCCGGAAGAAGTGGCGTCAAAGTCATGAATGATTGGAGACAAATCAACAGTAAACCAATCTACACCTTGGTGACCTGCAATGATGTTTTTTGTTTTTATATTTATAAATTAATAGACACTTTAAATAATAACCACCACTATAAATCAATTGCCATAAATAAGTTTCCACCAGAATGCTGCCTAACTGTGGCGAAAATTGTAAATAAATAAACATACCTTTGGGAGAAAACTTTCTTCTTTTGGTGATATTTTTTTCCTCTTCGTCCGATGAATCGTCTGAATATGACTGTGAGGGATCCATAGTAGTCGTTACTTCAGCAGTTGAAGTCTCTGGCTCGCCATCTGATGCCTCCTCTTTTGAATCCGGAAATAAATCTTCATCCTCACTATCACTTTTACTCAA
Organism: Sympetrum striolatum; assembly: GCA_947579665.1. Taxonomy (NCBI): domain Eukaryota; kingdom Metazoa; phylum Arthropoda; class Insecta; order Odonata; family Libellulidae; genus Sympetrum; species Sympetrum striolatum. The sequence goes on along the minus strand of OX388352.1, from coordinate 39,062,018 downwards.
TAACTCCAATATTGAGTCGTCAGGTAGTGAATTCTTCTTCGACATGACGAAAGCAAAACGTGTGTTTGTAACGACGCTACAAAGATAGAATTTACTATAAAGCACTTAAGGTCTATCTAAAACACAGGCGCTCCGAGAGGAGACTGCTTGCTTGAATCCCAAGACTGAAGTGAGAGTCGAACTAGGAAAGAGAGGATGAATATTCGTGTTGGCTGCCATATCAATAAAGAAACGGGCTCTGATTGGTTGTTAAGAAACGAAAGGGGAATCTAGCAATTCTGCGAAATAGGTAATGAGAAGGGTATCTCAGCATGAAAACAAGAGATACGACCCATAGGTATGGAGATAATAGTACTTCAAGATTGGTTATCGAAGAAACCAGGAGGAGGACCAAGAAATTCAGCAAAAATGTCATTAGAGCAGAACAAGGACATGTATGCAGGTACGGCATCACCATGGGAGGAAGAGGAATGGATTTTCAGTCCTTTACTTGGGACACCATGGGGTACCTCACGATCACCAAAATTACTTATGGAATAGCACCATAAGTGCGGAGGCAACGGCTTTTTCATCATCAGTTTTCAAAGAAACCAAGGCTTAGCCTGAATATTCTAAGAAAAAGTTATTAGACCAAAACACCACCATGATAACAAATGGGATGCAAACGAAGGTGGAGAAACAGTGGATATATCAAGATAGAAATCCAAAGAAAACCAGAATATATGCAATATGTGAGGGTAAACAAATATAAAAATATATGATGAATATGCAATGAAGTGACCCAAACTTTAATTTAAACGTAGTATTTCTACAATTATGTATTTTTCACCATTGATATATGTACACACAAACTAAATAGAGTACCGAAGTGAAACTCCGTTAGTATTAACGCTAGAATTACGTTTGAAATTTGCTCAGGCTCTGTGAAAAACAAATAATTCATTTCTAAGTTAAAAATTTTGTTGTATGCAAAAACTTATTCCCTGGAAAAATCATTTCAAATACGATAAATAAACCGCGGATTCAGGCAGCAATGAGGGCTACTAATGAGGGGAAGGGTCGAGCTCATTGTCGAGGAAAGGGTGTGAGCTCTCCCTAAGCTGGGTCGCAAGGGCATCCTGCATACCTGCGATTATTGCTTCCCCAGCGATCACTTCCCTTCCCTTGCGTCGGCAATAGCCGATATTCGGTGTTTTGCATAGGTTTTTCTCTGTCAGCTGGAGCCGACATTGGTTCGTTAGCGTAGAAAAATTCACGACGGCTATAGCTAGGTGCAAAAGGGTTAAGGAATAGCAATGCTGTATTAAAGACTTTCTCCTAGAGAACTTGATGTGTTTACATTTTTTAACATTAATTTCCATCCTGTTTACTTTTGTCCACTTGGCTATTTGATTTAAATCATTTTGCAAAAGTTCGTGATCGTGGGTTCCCAATATACGCCTATATAATATGCAGTGGTTGGCAAATAATCTGATTTCGGGCTTAATGTTAGTTGGAAGGTCATTCACATAAATAAGAAACAGTAATGGTCGGAGAAAGCTACCTTGTGGATTGCCTGAAGTACTATCTATCTCTTTAGAGAAAGAATCTCCGACTCTAACTTTCTGTTTTCTATTTTTCAGGAAAAGTTGTATCCAATTCATAACCCGATGGTCAATGTTTAAATCGCGAATCTTGGCTATAAGTAAGTCGTGAGGTACTTTATCGAATGCCTTTGCAAGGTCAATAACCACCGCATCAATTTCTTCCCTGATATCCATTGTTTCTGAAATGTCTTGAACGAGTCCTAAGAGCTGTGTTTCACATGAGAAACCCGATCTGAATCCGTGCTGTCTCTTGCTCAACCAGTCGTTTTCTTTCCAAAATTCTCGAATATGATCTGCTATAATTTCTTCTATTACTTTGCAAACCTGTGACGTTAGGCTAATCGGTCTATAGTTATCTAATGATGATTTCAACCCTCCTTTAAGTATCGGAATGACGATTGCTTTTGTCCAGTCGCAAGGAATAGAATTATTGTTTAGCGTAGCAATGAAGAGTGTTCTTAGATAAAGTACAATCGCATTATTTCCTTGTTTTATTGCATCACTGGGTATATCATCTGGTCCCTTTGATTTCTTATCTTTTAGTTTTTGAACCTTCCACAAAATAATTGAATTTGAAATTTCTAAATAATTTGGGAAACTATACCCTGCGAGAACATTAACCCCCCTCAAGGATTTATGTACTCCCGGACGGCTTTTGTTAAAGACTTGTGAGAACCATTCAACTCTTCCGCTATGTCCTGATTCTGTGGTAGGAAAAATATCTAATGTGTTCGATGCCCTGGTAGGGACTTCGACTTCCTGAGTTAGAATAAAATCAATAGAGGAAGCCTTTACTATGTGGAACTCCATTTCACAGGTAAAATAAAATAACTAAGTTCGACTCCCCTTGCGGATAATGCTATTTACAAGGTCTTGAGTTACACCCCCTCCTACTGCGTTTCCTTCCCAACTGACCGTTGGAAGGTTGAGATCACCTGCGATAACAATGAGGTCATTACTCAAGCTAGTGCTGAGGTCGTTAAGGATATCTAATAAGTTTAATAAGTTATTTGTATAATCTATATCATATGATATCTAATAAGTTATTTGTATAAACTTTTTACAACTATTGAAATTTTCTACAAACGAGTACCCTTTGCCTTTGTTCAAGCAATGAACGAAGTTACAGGCCTCAGTAGACACCATTTGTATCATTATAATAGGGTTGCATTAACTGCAGAACCACTCGAGGTCAGAATCTGCTATAATTGCCTTAAAGGAACTTTCCTTTAATTTAGAACACTTTCTGTGAAAGCATTTGTTACATTTGCTGCATATAATATGCTGACGATTACTGTTTACTTTGACACTACAAACTCCACACACAGCTACTGCGGCCATCTTGAACCAAAAAAGACATGTCTAGACATGATATCTAGGTGTCCAGGCTAATAGATTAGAAGGAGTACAAGAATAGATGAAAAGAACATTTATTATTAGAAAAGAATGGGAGAATCCCAAAACAGGCAATGGAATATCATCCAATAGTGTTAAAGAATCAATTGTAATCACTTAAATAATGAAAAGAGTATCAAAGAAGTGTTGGAAGACCAAGAAAAAGATGGGAAAACTCCATGGAACAGGCTTAATGCCTAACCCTAGAAAGTAGATGATAATGATTAAAATTAGGTAAATCTATGACAAAGTGCATAAGAACTAGTGAATAGAGGATTGGAACTAAAGCTAACTTTCTTACTTCCTCATCTTCCTCAAACTGCTGCAAGCTTTCCCTCACCTGCAATAGAAATGACGCCTTTTACAGAAAAACAATTTAACATGACCAATAATACATTATTGTAAATAACAAAAGTTTCTTTTTCAGAGGCTGAAATATTTTGCATTACATATTTACATTTACATATTATGAATAGGAAAGTAAGGTATATTGTAATACTGTAGAACTTGGTTAGCACGTTTTTGAAGGAACCAAAAAGAATGAAGGTGCTACATAAAAAACGTGCTAAACAGCGAAGTAAATTATAGCAATCGGGGTAATTGCAATCTGTAGAAAAGTCGTCATAATTACAATTACTTTCGGAAGTTCTCGTAAAATTGCCTTCCTTAACTCTTTTCAAGTTTAAGATCAAGAAAATGAGCACAACATTTTCAAAACGATACCATATGAATATAAATCACAATGTTTCATAGATTTCCCTGACACAATTACATAAAATGGCGTCATCCTCCCTTGATTTGTAATATATATGAAGTGTACAAGTTAAGCTAAGTCATTTCTTCTTTCTTACATCTTACTCAGAGAAGATAATAATAACCCTGAGTATGTCAATTGGTTGTTTTAAAACATCATAAAAATTGGGCAACATTTAATTTACCTTAAATCCTGGCAACAGCTGTGCACATTCGTTCTTGGTATGAAAACATATCAATTGATATATTGATTCATAACACAGTTAACATAATTAATTATTTAATTAATAACAAAATTTGTCCATTGTAGTCTGCTTTCTATTTCTTGTGCCAAGATCAAGTATTTTTGCATCAAGCTTCTCGTGGAGATCCAAAGTGTCAACTGCTCCCACAACACTTGTCAAGTAATGGCGCACATACTCCATAGCCTCGACTTCTTTAGCTGAAGTGGGAAATGGATCAGGCTCAGTTCCTTGATCAGAATCATCTTCATCATTTCCATCTTCGTTTTCCTCCAACTCCTGTTTGTGAATTTCATCAGTCGACATGGTCTGGCAAACAGAAAGATTAACATTGCACTCGCAGTACTCGTAGAAATTCACCTCTCCAGCAATCTGACGCCACTCTTCGAGGGGGAAAGGAGTCAGTTCTGCTTCTTCTGTTGTCTGATCCGCTATTTCAGACTCTATACGAGTAAATCCAGCAGCTTTAAAGCAACTGCTGATGTTTTCTTTGCTTACGGATTCCCATACATATTTGACAAAGTGCATGGCATGCATAACATCTATCTTCTGCTCAGCTGCTTGAAGGTTTGCCAGCCTCTTTTGTACAAGTAATCTTCTATATTTTTGCTGGAAACACTGGTGCCTTGGTCCCTAACCAGACTACGAATCGGGCATTGCTGGTGGACTCATAAACATCTACTGTGGTCTGAGGAGGCCCCAGTATGTGAGATATGTGACACAGTATTGTCTGTGTCACATGTCTTACTGCAATGCCCCCAGTTTGAAGATGAGCGAAGGAGATTAGGCCTTTCGACGGATCTCTCGGTCGCCCTAGGAGACGATGTAGCATCTGTGGAAAAGATATATAGCATCTGTGGAAAAGATATTTGATTTTGTGAAGGCCACGAAACTACTAACTTACATTTAGTCAAGCCCCACTCAACTTGCCTTGTTCCAATTAAATTATAATTTTATTTATTTTATTTATGGTTTTAATATTAGTTGGAGACAGTATCCTTTATTGTAAAAATGGACTCTTGTGGCTAGACCCTTTACAGTCTATGTCCTTATTTTATCAAAACTTTAGAGGCCACTATACAGCCCTTTCTTGTTTTTACAAATTTTAATCAGAGCCCAATTTTAACTTTTTAACCTTATATGTTGTATGTATTGTTCGACTTGTGGATGTACTGACTTGTAATGTCCTACTACTCATGGCGATAATAGCCCGAGAGGCTGATTCGCCTGCAAACACATACATACTGGTGCCTTGGTCAAGGGGCTGAAGGTGACTCGTTGTGCTTGCTGGAAATAATTTGACCTGAATGTTCCTTAGGTAACTTGTTTCAATGGAATGAGAAGCACATTGATCGACAAAAAGTAAAATTTTATATTTTTTCCTCCCAGTTTGGCATCAAACCCACCCAAAAAGGTTTCAAAAATAGATGTTGTCATCCACGCTGAAGGGTTAGCTGTATATTGACAGGGAAAGGTTCGAACGTTCTTGAAACACTGTGGGCAATTAGATTTTCCAATCACAAGTGGCATCAGCTTGTCAGTCCCACTCTCAGTAGTCACCCACTTCTGCAGCACGACAGAACTGTCAGCCTCTCTTTGTTTAATTTTCCACCATGGCATTTTTCTCCTTTAAATGCGTATGTTCAATCTGGTAATAAGTTGAAAAATAAACCACTCTCATCGGCATTGTAATTGTCATCGGGGCTGTAACCTTCAAGCAACTTCGGCAGGCTTCTTTTTTTCCAAGTTTCTACGACATCAAGGTTAACACTAACTGCCTCACCTCTCACACACCTGTAGACTAATCTATGTCTCTTTTTGAAACCATCGATCCAACCATTGGAGGTATGGAAATTTTCAATGCCCATTTTCACAGCTAAATGCAATGCCTTTTCTTTGATGATGGAACCATCGAATGGCACGTTTGAACTTCATGCTTGTTTGCACCATTTAAGTAAAACATCTTCCAATTCTGGAAATTTCCCATCACGAATACACTTTCACTTTTTGCCACAATGACTTGATACAATTTTTTCACGGTTACCTACAATCATGCTTAAAGTGGATGCAGAAATGTTTAATCTTAATTTTTATCTCAAGGCATATGCATTTTCTGGTGGGTTTCTCCTCTTCTTCCATCAGATCATCCAGTGGGTTGCCCATCATATGGTATGTCATCAAAATTTGAATCCGGGGCCTTATTTCCTCGTCTCCGTTTCGGCCTCCATCCAACAGAGACTTGTTCAGTTTAACCCCCTGTTATTCCCTGGCCCGTCGTTGAGAATGAGGGATCGGATTGGATCGGCGAGAGGTGGTTGGGTAATTGTTAGCTCGGAAAGGTGAATTGGGGCCTGTAGGCAGGATTGAGGCATCAGAAGATCTCCCGTTTGCTCACCCCCTCTCCTTTCCCATGTTCTGCTTGATCAGGGTCTTTGCATTCCATTCTTGCAGTAGCTGTTTAGGGAGCATGTGGGGTTGGTTTGGAAATATTTTCAAAAGAATGATTGTAATGACTTAATAATTTCAGCAGCTTGTCCACAGTCATCGGTTCGGCCATTTTTAACAGGTTCTGGATGGAGGGTGGAAAGTGACGAATCAACATGTAGATTCATCTGTCATGACGGGGTCGCATAATCGAGCTGTGGGGACTTTCCTCACAGCGTAGTCTTTCATCTTTTGATTTCCAGCACAGGTGAATGCTCCAGCCATAACACCTGCTTTATAGTTGTAGCGTGTATCCACGTATGTATGTATTCACATTACACGGTCGAAATATCGGATTGAATGGACCAGTCACTGTGGTGGCGGAGTGCGAACTGTCGTAGCACAATGGAGTATTACGCTCGTCGCCACGCTCCTGTGGGCGGCGATTGGCAGTTGTCAACGGCGCCATCCATTTTGCTGACCGCTACATCACCCCCTCACCAGTGAATTGCTGGGGAAAAAAAAAGAGAATTAGATATAGGTCTCAAAATCGTTTAATCTTAGAGGGAAATGAACTTTTCGTCCACTTCTAGTAGTCGTTCCCTCTGGCTGCGTCGGCGCTTGCGTGTCTTGCCGCAGACTTCCTGCTGGTGGGTCGTCCGTGGGAACGTATGCTGGCTTCAGCCGATCTACCGACACCCTGACGTCGCGGTTCTCCATTCGAAGCAGAAAGTTCTTGTCCCATCTCTGCAGCACCTCGAAGGGACCGTCGTAAGGGGGCTGCAGAGGTCTCCTTAATTCATCATTTCGGACGAAGACATGTGAGCATGCAAACAGATCCTTGAAGATGAATGTAGTCCGCTCTCCATGGCGAGATGCCGTATGGGGACTTATCCTCTTAAAATGTCCCCTCAGTCTTTCAGCGAAACTGGTGGGGTCTGACAGCGAGGATCCGGAAGCGGCTAAAGGAATTCTCCTGGAAGTCTGAGACGGGCGCCGTAAACCGGTTCCTCTGTGGTTGCGCCAAGCTCTTCTCTCCACGCCACTCGCAATCCTAAAAGGACCGCCGCACAGTGGTCCAAAATCGACAAAAGCTGGACAAAAGTCCAAAATTGCTTTTTTTGAGATACAAATTTGAAACTTTGCATATATATAGCCAAATGATTGCTAATTATGGAACAGTAAGTTGTTTTCCATAAATCGTGTGTTACTTGCATACGAAGGGTCAAACATGACTAAATTTTCAACCCGATTCTATTTTTCTTCGAAAATCTTGTAAGTTAAGCTAATAGTGGACTTGTGGAAGGAATTTTGTGGAATAAAAAACATTATATTCGATCAGAATGGTACTTTATCTGTACTATCCATCAGTTTAAAGGATATTGGTCAATAGAAAAGATCTAGTGTTTTCCCGGTGTAGTTGCTGGATGAATAATTCTCGGGTTTCCAGCCGGGTAAGGGTTCCGGATAATTCCGACATTTCAGCCACATCCTTCGTGGCCATCTTCAGGGTGAATTGTCGATGATATTTTTGCGTCCGTATATATAGGGGAGCGCCGTTCCCTTTCACCTATGTGATTGGCTGCCTCTTCTCCTCTCAGCGATCTTCCTTATAATTGGCTGCCATGTTTTGTGAAGGGTGAGTCCATAGTCTCTGTTGAAGTTATTCTTTTCTAGTTGAATCTCTATGGATTCCTTAATTTTCCAATCCCAGAAGGCCGGAGCTCTACACAGTAGCTTAGTCTGGGCGAAGTCTATGACATGTCCTTCTTCAAGAGAGTGTTCCGCGATGGCCGATCTAGTGGGTTGTTTCAAGCGAATGTAGCGGGAGTGCTCTGTTATTCGGGTTTCGATAGTACGCCCTGATTCTCCAATATACGCTGCCCCACATTCACACGGAACACGGTACACTCCGGGAGTCTTCAATCCAAGTTTGTTTTTTACCCTCGTGAGTTGGCTGCCCAGTTTTCTTGGTGGCATGTGGACAGTTCTGATGTTATGTTTCTCGAGGATCCTTGAAATAATTCTCGAAACAGGGGCCGTATACGGGAGATAGGCCGTGGCCGTTGGTTTTTCATCAGGTTCTTTGTTCACAGTCCCACAAACGGCCCTTTTCAGGGCCCGATTAATCTCCTTCATCGGGTGTCCGTTCTGGATGAGCGTAGTCCTCAGGTGTTTTAGTTCGTCAGGCAGGCTTTCCTCGTCTGAGATGGTATATGCCCTATGGATCAGGGTTGATAGAACGGAATTTAGCTGGGAAGGATGGTAGTGACTGCTGCCGTTCAAATACAGGTCAGTGTGCGTAGGCTTGCGATATACACTGTGTCCTAGGGTGCCATCCGCCTTTCGTTTCATGAGGACATCCAAGAATGGAAGTTTACCGTTTTCTTCAATTTCCATAGTAAATTTGATGTTGGGATGTCTGCCGTTTAGTTGATTCAGGAATTCGTCCAGTTATCTCGACCGTGCTGCCAAATGACAAACGTGTCGTCTACGTATCGGAAATAGCACTTTGGCTGCCATGTTGCGGTGTTGAGAGCCTCCTCCTCGAAATGTTCCATGAAGAAATTGGCGACTGCAGGCGAGAGTGGAGATCCCATGGCTACACCGTCGGACTGTTCATAGTAATTTCCTTGATATTGGTCAATATTTGTGTAGTGTTCCATCACAAAATGGCGGATGCTTTTTTCAGACAAATTTTGACACAAAGTAGTCGATATCTTTTGTTTAAAAAATATGTGCAGCGGGAAATTACACAAGAATATTGGGTGAAGATATTTTAAGAATATCCAGCATAGATCTTATATGAACGTTACCGACCACGAAAATAAACGCGATTTTTCGATCGCGCTGCACGATCCGGGTCCGAGCTGCTGGGCCTGGAAGCACGGCGACTTCGTTGGATTGTTTTAGTTTTTAGGACCTTAACTCTTTAAAATTAAGCTATGTATGCTGTCACTATCACTGTCACTGTTCAGAAATTCCATATCAAAGATATGGAGATGATATTTGATCGTGCGAATGAGTCAATGGATGTGGTACTCATGTAAATACGATAAGTTTTTGATACTTTACGGATTCTTGCCGCAAGTTAGAAATACCCTTCTACTTTTGAGACAATTAGTAAGTTCGAATGTATGGTAACGGGTTCATGCATTCCAGAAAGGGCACCATCTGATTGTTTTTCTACCACTTACCCTTTCCACCCTCGCTGACGAGAGCCACGCGAAATGGGACTTTTGTGACACCGCGCAGCACTTAACGGTACTTACTAGGTATTTCCACGGACGCATTTCATGGAAAATTCTTAATCCTCAGAGAAATTCTCGTCGTCACTACTCTTTAGTTTTAAATATAGAATTCTATATTTAGAAGGTTTTCAATCCTTCGCCGTCTTCTAAAATCAGCAGTTCTCTCAATTCTTTCGGCATCTTTCTGTATCTCTTCGGAATCAGAGTTATTTTGGAGGAAAGAAATGGATCAGAAGTGATCAAGAACCTTTTAAATAAATCATCGTTGGTGGCCATCCTGGAGTGTTTTCTGCTGAGTCCTTTATGCGAGCTTCCATCGCCTCTTCGGAGAGTTGCCCTAAGGGAAGAATCGCCTCCTTTGAAATTTCACATCCATGCATAAGGACCTTATGGACCGTGGTTGGCATATAATACCTGGGATACAAGTCTTCATATAATTCGGTAGTTTTCTGGCAGTATTGTGAAAATCCCTCATTATTTATCGATTTTCCGCTTGATATTGCCCTAAGGATGATGGAAATTTTTTTAATGAGGTCATAATTAATCCCTGTAATGAAAATACGAAAAAATTTACATTAAACTGAATGGTATTTCTAAAATATCTATCAAAGGGTCTACTTACTAAGGTATTTAAAGTAGCTGTATGGTATAATGCATGCATTTTACCTATGCATGGCTATTACTGAGAAGCTAAGTCTACACACATAATTACCTGTCAATTCAGCTGCCAGTTTTGGAGAATCGAAGAAATGTCTTGCAGTATTTCCATCGTTAGTATTTCCTGATCCTGGCTTTGGTAAGTCCACAATTAACCCCATCCTTTCTTTAAATAATTTCTGTATATTTTCCTTTTTCTTGGAAAGCTGTATTTTAAGATTACCACGTGCCTATAAAAGAGTCTCATTATAATTTAGAGATTTATTTAACCGGATAACAAAAATTAAAGCCAGAATTTTGATGCTTATTCACCTGCCACTGTTTAAACTCCAGTCAATACAATATGTGTAAAAGACACTCAAAGAACCGAATGTAACAATGTAGCGTTGATAAACCAAAAGCATAATTGTCCACATCTACTGGTCGATCCTTCATTGCCCTTAAATCATTCATTTCTGAAAATTTAGCTCCGCAGATGTAACATTTCATGCTAACACTCTCGGTCAATGCATTGCATACCTAAAAGAAATGTTTCTATTAGATCGTTAAACATTAACAACTGCCATATACTAATCCATCACCTTTAAAATAAGCATAAGCCTTACTTTTCCATTTATCATCGTTAGTAACATAGTAAAAGTGATGGAATAACTCCCCAAAGTCAATTTCTCTAATCCATCAATCTGCATCAGTAAATAATTTCTTTCCGCCTTGGCAACATCCTTAGTTTCTTTGAGCCACTGAAAGCGAATGGGCCGGCAAAATCTGGTTGACGACGGCCGAGGATTTTTCCAGATAATCTCACCTAAAGTATCAAAGGTATTAATATTGCTAGCTTGTAACACAACCAGACTAGCCAAAGATAAACACAATATAATTAAACCTCTTACCAGTAGCGTCATTGAGCAAACGGAGAGGCACCAAGGAGCTCATGAATAAAAATTCATCCGAAGAATCTGCTCGCTCCCACAATTGCTTATACTGAGCATGGCCCGAACTCCCATCAAATCCATACTTGCATATTAAAGTGCAATGTACTTCATCCTTGGAAGTTTGTGCAGTGGAAACGCACGCCAGTATTCTCGATACCATGTGGTTCAAGAGAGCTTGTAGACTCACTTCGCACATATTTTCTGTAATATTTATCCCTTCGGGATATGCAGGGCTTTTTGCTTTCAATATTTCATGATAGCTCGGATACAGATTGTGCCCGTAACTACGAGTGGAGCTTCTTAGAGCATTATACTGACTCTTCGTCAGCTCCGTGGTAATCATTAAAGATAGACCCTCCTCTGCTGACATCTACGCCTGCGATTCCTAAAATTTCCTCCATTTGGAAAGAACTTTTCTTGCTCTACTTGGGATGGTCGTCGTTACTTCGGTAATAAGTTGAGCGGCTGCAATATCGCCTTCCTCCCTTAAACTGAGAGAGGTTGCCAAGGCGAGCTCAGAAGCAGAAGAAGAAGTTTTAATATTTTGAACCTTTCTTCTTTTGGACCTCTCAGAGGAAGAACTAAATTCTTTTTGTGGTCGTCCTAATGTACCTGATATGGTAATAATTTTAATAAACAAATCTCAGGTGAAAAACAATACGGCTGAATGATTGCTATAGAATTTAAACAGCAAATACATACCAGTAGCTGTAGACATACCTGGTAGGTACTGACTGATAGTTTCGGGGAAAATGATTGACTCTGTGAGCCATACCTTGTGACGAAGAAAAAATCGCTCATTATTCCAAGAACATCCTTTCAGCCTTTTTTGATAGGGCACCATGAATTTTACCCTAATAAATTTACGGAGACAATCTAGGGCCTCTTCATGAGCCTCTAAATTTAAACTTCGCGATATAAAATTAGTCAAATATACTATTTTATCACTTAATGCTTTCTCCTTCATCTCAATTATTTGTTTGTGAAGCTCAAGACGCGTGATCTGGCATGAAGACATTTCAGTGCAGAAAAATGGACCAAAAACCTGCATGAAAATCCGGCTAGTTGAAAATAATTTAAGGAAAGTTTGATGATATTCGCACATTCCTATTAAAGTAAGCAGAAAACAATGGCAATAAAACATTGCAGAGTGATAAAAACACATACGATCTTGTAGGTAGAATGTGATGAATAAACACAGTTGAGTTAAACAGGAAAAAGTACTCACCTTGAGAAAAGGGATGAACTGTTGAATAATCAAAAACACCACTATCCAACACAGCTACCAGAACTATTGCGATGATTCACGAGAAAAATCACCAGACACCCACAGATTTTAGCAGTACGTCAGAGCACAACAAGAACAACACTGCTTCACCGATGCCAAACTAGAACTGCATGTTAAGATTCATTTCTTAAAGGGAAAGGAAATGAATTTGTGGAAAAACCCGGTAAATGCCGTTAAGGGCTGCGCGGTGTCACAAAAAATTTAGTTTAATAAAATCACCCCCTAAATCACTTTCCCTTTCTTAGTGCCGCACCAGCATAATTGATGTAAAAATCAGAGCACTCGTGGAATTCACTGTGGTAAACTAGACGTCACATAGTTTTCGCACAACTGCCCAAATTTTCCCTCAAGCGACACACATCCGGGGCACCCACAAAACATAAATTAAACATACAGATGAAAAATGTTAAGGTGTGGATTGAAAAATATAAATCTGACACTTCATTTTAACAACTTGGGCTTTATTGCCAACCAAAAAAATTAATGAGGTAATACATCTACAAAGGAGCAACAAAGACTAACTACCAAGAGTTCACATAAGTAATCACTCGCGCTCACAGTCATTCTTAATGAGTAGCGCTTCCACCTGCATTCGCCACGTTTCATAGTTGTCCTTCAATAACTCCAAACGAGATAAGTTTGAAATATTCATGACGACCAGCTCCATGCCTCCAAGGAATATATGAGATATCGAAACTTCTTGTATTTGCTAAGTAATTTGACCTGTGCCCATAACCATTGTAGGGTTAAAGGTGGAAGTTTCAAATAATTTCCACGTCTCAATGTACAAGAAATATATGTATTCACAATGAATTTGGTTGTGACAAGTAACCTCAGAGGAGGTTCACGAGGGAGTGCCGCTTGCAGGTTATAATTATGGCTACCCCCGAAAACCGAATAACTACAGTGCCATCAACTGCCAAATACAAAGTAATCACAAACAGCGTGCACCTTTGAATCCAACTATTCCAACAACATTTAATATCTGTGTCAAATAAAAAAATAAAGGGTTAAATTAAAATAATAACCTTCCCATTTATTAACTTATTAAAAAGTTTTTACATATTCTCTGTTTTCTTTTAATTAGGACTTCTAAATTCTTAATTTCAAGGTCCTTCTTCTTGATCTTTAAATCTTCTTCCAAGATGTTCATCCTGAAACAATAGGCCTCTTTTTCTCATCGCGAGTTTCCTCCATTTGTTGTTTTTGCAGGGATGCCACCTGCAGCTTCACTTGAGCCAATTCTCCAAATGTTTTGATGGCATCTCCCTTAGGATCCATTATCCTTTGAGGTCTTCTTGGGCTGCTCCATGGTTCTAGAAAGGGTAGCAAATTAATACATATCCATAAGAATCATTGATAAGTAAAACCAATACTTATTGTTATTAGATGCTTTGGTCGCTTTCTTTTGTTAGTAGATACTCTGATTTGCCTAGTTTTAGAGCTATGATGAACAGCCTCTTGCAGAAATTCAATGAATTCATCAAAATAGTCGTAGCATTTATCATTGATTCCGTTAGAAGTAAGGATTTTTTCAGAAGAAATCTAAAATTTTCAATTCCTAATTAAGTGATGTATTTAAAAGGACAGGGCACTTTATCAGACTTTTTAATATCAAAACTATTGTAAGAAATACTGGTAACCAAAGCAGAATGGTCAGACTTGCAAGGGTCAAGGATTGGTATCCTATGGAGTCATTTGTCTAAATTATCTAAGAAAATATTATCCATTCAGGCTTCTCGTGTGAATGATATAAATTGAATGAAAGAAAAAGATTTTTGAAGGATAACACATCTGGTGAAGAGATATGAATATCCAAGTTGAAATCACCACAAGAAACAAGTTTAGACTTGCCTAACTTAAAGCTACATTTGTTAAATACGTGGAGTAGTAAATTTTCTAGGTAATTTAGGAAAATATTAATATCTCCAGTTGGAGAGTGATACACAGACAAAATAATTAGGAAAACATCGGAAAAATAGCTGCACAGATCTCACAGTACAACTCAACACAAAATTCACTCACATCAATCTCTTCAAAGTGAAGACCTTCTTTTTTGTATATTGCAGTACTGCCATTTTTAGATATGTCACAGCAGAAAATGCTGGCTAGCTTATAGTTGATGAACCCGTAAAACGGAAATTCACCATTAGATAACCAGTGTTCACAGAAACATAGCTAAGTGCATCAATCTCGGTTAAGGCTTAATCGAGGTTAAATTGTTAACTAACCGCGGTTAAGCCCATTTTCATGTGCACCAACCTCGGTTAGCATTAACCGGGCAGCTGACCACAATTAAGAATTATCCGACCAAAATCGACCAATTAAGGTACTTAATCGGTGTAGCAACAAGAGTAGTAAACAATTGTGGCATTTCGGTTCGATAATTTTGAAGTTGAACTCCTGTATTTAGATTATTTAGAAAATTACAATAATTTAGAGCTTGGAAACCATGACGCAAGGGTGAATCCTTTCGATAATTTAAGTGAAACTAAATTCCACGAAAGATATAGGCAGAAGAAGGTAACAGTGCTTTCTCTCTTAGAAAATATTTGCCATCATCTTGAATATCCAAGCCAGAGAAACAATCCTCTTTTGCCGATGGATAAACCTTTGACTGCGTTGAGATTTTACGCCACAGGTGCGTATCACATGCTGATAGGAGATTCTTTTGAAATACACCGAACTACTGTTTTATGTGCAATTGACGAGGTATCGGTGGCACTTGCAAGACTTTTGCCTCAGTTCGTGCGCTTCCCAAATTTTCCACGAGAAGGAAGAGCTGTGATGGATGGCTTTTACAACATCGCTAATTTCCCTGGTGTTTTGGGTACCATAGACTGTATGCAAATATAC
This sequence comes from Sympetrum striolatum, assembly GCA_947579665.1. Taxonomy (NCBI): domain Eukaryota; kingdom Metazoa; phylum Arthropoda; class Insecta; order Odonata; family Libellulidae; genus Sympetrum; species Sympetrum striolatum. The sequence continues at coordinate 39,046,634 of OX388352.1, read as the reverse complement.
GAATAAAATCTCTGGGCGGTAATGATGCAGAAACCTTTTATAATAGGAAAGGTTATTTTTCAATAAATGTACAAACCGTATGTGATCATAATTTATTGATAAGAGAGTTAGTCGTACGGTGGCCAGGATCCGTGCATGACAGCACGATAATTCAAAAGGGACACAGTTTGAAGCAGGTGACATGACCAATGGATTTTTGGTGGGAGATGGAGGGTATGTATGCAAGACCTATCTCCTTACACCAATGACAAATCTAAGTACACCTGCTGAACGGTTGTACTATAGGGCCCATATAAAAACTAGAAACACGATTGAAAAACTCTTCGGTATTTGGAAACAGAGATTTCCAATATTGGCATTTGGATTAAGAAGTAGACTGCATAAATCCTTTACAGTAATCTCAGCTACTGCAGTTCTACATACTGTAGCAATTGCTGCTAGGGAAGACGATCCACCGAATGATGTTGAAGTGACTAGGCTACTCGGAGAGCTGCAGCAAAGGAGGAGACCCAAGATTGCTGATGATGAACCTATTCATCCATATCATCTTACTTACCGCAATGATCAAGTTACTGGACAAGCTATTCGTCAAGCATTAATAAATGGTCATTTCAATAAGGGCAAGTAAATTTTGTTTCATGTGAAAACCGTTTCATAAGTTGTTAAAATAAAACCACATATTACTCATAAAACCCACAAAAAGTTAAGGAATTATAAAATTTTATACCCAGGATTTTCCTCAAGAATATTAATTTTGCCATGAAAACTGAATAAATAAATGCAAGTAAAGGTGTACAAATATACATCTTTGTATTTTATTAAACTTTAATATAGGAATATTGTAAAAAATAGTAATTAGAAATTGTAATTCACTGTCTGTCTCATTGTTTATTTTGCGCCAGTACTTCAACTTCTTCTTCAGTATTCAAATTTTCATATTTTTTATTTCCATTTCCTTTAGGTATTCTTCCTTCATTATCTTCAGCTGCTCTTGCAACATTTCAGTTCTGCTCTTGCAGGAGTCTTTTATTTCTTCAATGGAATACCTGCTTTTATTTTGAGAATTTGGACCAGGCGAAGTGGATTCATTAGTTCTTTCTTTCATACATTTATTACTTCCTATTGATGTTGCAGCTTCTGTCATGTCTACTACTTCCACTTCATGAATTTCTACTATAGGAGTCTCAGTAAATGATACTAATTCATTTTGTGCTGTATCTGAATTCTCCAACACATCCTATAAATATTGAATATTAGTAGTTTACTATACTCATGATGAAATATGTATGCTCAATTAATAGTCGTAGCCCATAAATTAATTACCCAAATTCCGAATACCATCAAAAATTGAAATTCACCGATGCACATTTCACTGTCAAAAACCAACAGCATCTTCAGGGTGACAAAGGAGAATGGCCAAATCGTGTATGAGGTGAGGACAAGAAAGAAAAAATAGTCGAGGTGCGAAAAATGTGAAGTAATGTCAATTAAGGAGAATAAAGTTTGATCGAATTCAATGTAATTATTCATAATATTATTTAAATTTTTATAAATATATAAAATTTCCCAGGCATCCAATCCAAAATTTGCATTATGTAAAAGAGTTAAATTGTTTATAGAGATATTATGAGCGTGATCTGCCATGTGCATTGCAACAGCTGAGTTTTCAAACCTCCCGTATTTAAAATGAGCAAGATGTTCTTTAAATCTCGTGATTAACTTTCTAGTGTTCTGTCCAACATATTTTTTGTTACAATCAGGGCAAGAAATCATATAGATGCTGGATTTTTCGAGTGTAGCTCTGAAGCATACCACCCAAGCTTCAAAATAATTAAACAGCAAGAAGAGAAGAAAAGAATTCTAGCAACACCAGGCCACTTTGGAGAACGTTACAACGATCCCTTTACAATGTGGGGGTTACAGGAAGCAATCGCTGGACTCAGAGATTCTGCACCAGGGATTGACAATATCTATAATGGTTTTTTTAAAACACTTACCCATCAGTAATTTAGAAGTGTTGCTGAAGATCTTTAACAGACTTTGGGAGGAAGGGAAATTTCCTAACATCTGGCGTGAACCAGTGTTGATCCCTGTTGCAAAACCAGGGAAAGACAAATCCATCTTGGAAAATAATAGACCAATATCTCTAACCTCATGTTTATGCAAGCTGCTGGAAAAAATGGTAAATATATTATTATTGCTCCTCAGCTCGAATGTCCTATCTAAGACCCTTAAACTCCATACACCACGCTGGTTTACGGCTGGCAACAGGATCCTTTAGGACTAGCCCTATTGTTAGCCTCTATGCTGACTCAGGAGAACCACCTCTCGCAACAAGAAGGGAGACTCTAATGTGCAATTACATAAGCAAGATTTTATCCCTGAAAACACACCCTTGCCATAAAATTATTTTTAAGCCACGTTTTTTAACACTTTTCAATAATAGACAAAGGGCAACCAAACCCCTGCCAGTTAGACTAAAGCAACTTTTAGAGAATATTGTGGTGGATTTACCACCAGTGTATGCTAGTGGACCTCCAGGGCATGTTCCTTGGCATGTCCCTTTCCCCAAATCCCTGACTCTACTATCCAGATTGCCAAAAGCATCAACAGCTCCACAGTTGTACCAGCAAAGCTTTGCTGAGATCCTGTCTCACTATCACAGATACACTCCTATTTTTACTGATGGGTCAAGATCCGATTCAAATGTTGCTTGTGCGGTTGTCTCTCCCACTACTGGAGTGGTGGGATTAAAATTACACCCAAACTGTAACATATACACTGCAGAACTTTATGCAATAAAGACAGCAGTGCAGCAAATGGAATCATGCGACAAGCCCGGCATAATATGCACAGACTCACTAGGTGCCATACAAGCCATCACATCCCTCTTCCCCACACATCCTCTCGTACAGGAGATTCATTCATCTCTCATAGCTCTACACTCACGTGGGAACAGAGTAATATTCTGTTGGGTACCAGGACATGTTGGCATCACAGGGAATGAGAAGGCTGATGCAGTTGCTAAGAGTGCTCTCTTAAAACCATGTACGGACTCAACATATCTCACTTCATGTGACCTACGGATCATGCTCAGGGAAAAGATCCATCAAAAATGGCAAAAAAATTGGCAGGACTTACAGGGAAATAAACTTCGGGAGATAAAACCTACTGTGTCACAATGGCAGTCTTCCCTCCGAAACAATAGGCGAGAGGAGGTAGTGATCGCACGTCTGCGAATAGGCCACTGTAACCTGACCCACTCATTCCTTTTCAAAGGTGAACCAGCTCCCATATGCACTAAATGCAACACCCCGCTCTCTGTAAAACATATTTTGACTGACTGCGAGCAATATCAGGCTTTAAAGAACAAACTGCATATCAGAGGTGATCTCAGGGATGTTTTAGGGAATGACCCAGTAAAACTAGATAATGTCTTACAGTTTCTCAGAGAAGCAGGTCTGTACAACCATATATGAAGCTGCAGCCCTCTCTGAAGACGAGCTTAGCTCTGCTTTAGGAGGGTTACTCCTTCTGTTGTTGGTTTTTTTTTATTTACATATTTATTATTAATATTTTATACATTATTTATTTATTTATTATTATTTTAACCGGATATTTTATGAATTTGGACTTATCCTGCTGGCAGGAAATAAATATGACTGCAAATTGTAGCAGTCAATAACTGATAAGCATTGGCGCAAATAACCTAGTGGTTGAGGCGCCATGAACCCCACTACTACTACTACTATTATTATTGATATTGAAGAAATGTAATTCACGGCTTCTTAAATAGTATTGCATCTTAGCTATTTCTGTGATATTTCTATCTTGTACAACTAAAGATCTTTGAAAGGCAACCAATCGCTTAAGGTGCCAGAAAATGTCGGCAGGTCTAATTGTAGCAAATTAGATTGTGCGGTGGAATTACTTCCCCCTGTTATCACATAAGCAGTTTCCTCTCATGAGGTGAAAGCTTCTTCTCTTAGTAGGTCCCCTCATAATGGCAACAGTTTGGTTATTGGCTGGGGTCGGATACCAGCCACTAACTGTAGTTGAGCTACCTGCCAGGGGGTATCCTGGTGCATTTTTGCTACCTGCTGGGGGGTAACCCAGTGTTTTCTTCTTGATATCTTCTGGGGGTATCCCAGAGTGTTTTGTATCACCTAGAGTGGTACCGTTATAACTGTTGCTACACTAACACCTTTCACCACCATCAGTTCTTACTACTTCAGGAATTCCAAAGCGAGGAAAAAAGTTCAAGTTTTTCAATAATTATAGTTTCAGTCAATTTATACAAAGGAACAATTTCTAAGAAACGAGAGTAGTAATCAGTTACTGTAAGACACCATCTACCTAATTTGAAAAAAATCTATTGCTAGTTTTTGCCATGGTCTTTCAGGGAGACTATCTTTGAAATAAGGTTCTTTGATATTTAACCTCTCCTGAATGCAATTAGGACAATTTCTAATCATTGTTTCAAGATGAGAGGATTAACCAATCCACCACACTGTCATCTTTGCCCAAGCATGGCTTTTTACAATTCCTTGATGCCCCTTAGTAAGTCCTCGATTGGTTACTCAATCAGAGCCACGTGGTTTAACTTAACACAGTTTATTCAATATGTCTTCCTTTGCTCGCTACCTTAGAAGCGAGCCGAGACCAAGGGGTGCCAACTTAATGTGAACAATGACAAATGCACATCAGTGTGCACATGAAACAAATGACATACAAAAACAAAGTACATAGCTAGTTTAAATACACAACAATTCCTCCCCCCATCAAAATATCACTGAAAAATTCAAAATTTCACTTTTAAAAACAGTCAAACTAAATATTATTCAAAATTTCACTTATTAAAAGAGTCAAACTAAATATTAGGGTCCTCTCCCTTCCAAAATTTGCACTATCTCACAAAATCTTCTAAATATGCTGGTTGAATAAGGTGGAAGAAGTTTACATGATACACATGTTTAGGGTAATTGCAAGATGGAAGTGAAGGAGAAAAAGTCTGCCGTAGCCAGGGATCGAACCCGGGTTTCCCAATTGCCGGTCGGTTGCTCTAACCACTAAGCTACCATGGGAGCCCAATCTCCCCTTCACTTCCGATAGCTATGATGGAGGAGGAGTGTCCATCAAAGACAAATGGCATTGCCCACCAGCCACGAACCCACATCGCGAGATGTACCAAGCCATCAAAGCACTCTGGAAAGCCCCGGAAAAGGCAAAGGTTGAATAAGGTGGAAGAAGTTTACATGATACACATGTTTAGGGTAATTGGAAGATGGAAGTGAAGGAGAAAAAGTCTGCCGTAGCCGGGGATCAAACCCGGGTCTCCCAATTGCCGGTCGGTTGCTCATAGTCCTTTCAGGAAATTTGAAAAAATGACATAAGGTCGGTAGAGAAAGTAATCAAGTTTATAAGGGAGACCAAGCTCATAAACCAAATATAACAACCTAACAAGAAGCTCATAGTGCTGTGGTAATTTTCTTTAGCTTTATAAAATTAAATGTATCTACTACAGTAATTTCTACTTTCATAAGGAATTTTATTTGTGTGTGTGGTGCAAATAACCCTAGCTGTTGACGCACCCTCAAACCATAATACTACTAGAATGTTGTACAACTCCCTCTCCCAATCACTCACAGGAATTTTTGCCAGCAAATGCTTCGCAGTTTGGACAGTACGCTCAGCTAAACCATTTGACGAGGGATTGTATAGTGGAGCAAGATGATGAACCATTGAATTTGATCTCAAGAAATTTTTGAAGTCTTCTGCTCAAAATGCTGGGCCACTGTCAGAGACAATCTCATCCGGAAGTCCATGTGTGGCAAACCAAGTTTGCAAATGAGAGATAGTAGTGAAAGAAGATAATGATCCTCAAGTGGGGGCCACTTCCACCCACCGAGACGTGGAATCGACACAGATCAAGAATTTACGTCCACTAATAGGTCCTGCATAATCTAAATGGAATCTTGACCATGGGCGGGTTGGAAACACTCTATGGAATTACAGGAGCTTTAGGAGGATTAGAGCAGACCGACCCACACTGCATACAGGATAGTATCAATTGCTCAATGTCTTCATCTATTTTAGGCCACCATACATAGCTGCAAGCCAAAGCCTTTGTCCTGACCACTCCCTGATGGACTTTGTGAAGTAAATTTAAAACGCCTTGTCTCAGGGCAGTCGGAATAACAACACAAGTTCCAAGAAGCACACATCCTTTAAGAATAGAGAAAGTACCTGGGGGGGCTTTCATGTAAAGTTGCACAGCTGGTTCAATATCTGAGAAATCCCAACCATTCAGCAATCCCTGAAGTACCTTACTCAGCACCGGATCCTTGGAGGTGGCATCGGAAACATTTTTCGCAGTGAAAGGAGAGTCTGCAGGAGCCTCTTCCAATAACAGAATTCCGGCAGGATCTGGAAAATGGCCTTCTTCGTGGTCTTCTATTGGGCACCTACTTAAAAGTCTGAAGTCTGCTTGCTCCCAGGCCTATACTTGATTTGGTAATTATAATGGGACATCATCAAACACCATCAGATGACACGAAGAGATAGAACTAGTGGTAATTGCCTTTTAGGTGTGAAAATTGAATCAACCGGTTGACTGTCAGTCAAAATTATAAATTCCCTTCCTGCCAGATACATGTAAAATTTTTGAAAACACGATTGCCAAAGCTTCTTTGTCTACTTGAGAGTAGTTTTTCTCGGCTTTTTTTAACGAACGTGAACCAAAAGTAACAGACCGTTCTGATCCATCAGGCAGAATATGAGAAATAACAGCTCCAAATCCATTGGGTGAAGTATCACAAGCCAAAATAATAGGTTGATTTGGATCATAGTGAACAAGGGCAGCAGTTGTAACAACCTTTTTGGCATATCGAATGCACTCATCATGTTTAACTGTCCAACACCATTTTGAATCGGCCTTTAATAAATCGTATAGAGCATGGAATTTAGTAGCCTTATCTGGGAAAAATCTATCATAATAGTTCACCATTCCTAAATGAACCCTTAATGATTCTACATCCTTAGGAGTGGGTGCCTGCAGAATAGCTCTTACCTTTGCATTGGTAGGGTGGATACCATTTCCATTTATGTGGTAACCCATAAATTTAATTCACTCACCCCAAAACAGACATTTATCGGGATGGAGGCGCAGACCAGAGGATTGGAGACACTTAGAACTCCTCTCACCCGATTCCACATCTCAACCAAGGTAGATTCAGATCAGACACTCATCCAAACGAATACATGCACAGATTCATGGACATCCTCAACAAGCACCCAAGTGCCACTCACATCTTCACGGATGGTTCAAAATCAGAAACAGCCTGTGCAGTAACATCTTCTGAAGACGTTATCTCCATGGCAAAGTTGCCCTCAGAATGTAGTATATACACAGCAGAGCTATATGCAATCAAGCTTGTGTTAGCTAACATAAAGTCCCGTGATACCCAGTTCATGGTCTATAGTGACTCTATGAGTGTATTGCAATCTATTTCCACGCTTGACTCCTTCCATCCCCTCGTCCAGGACATTCATGCTTTGCTTGTCCGTTTAGAGGCAAGAGGAAATAAAATGTACTTTATCTAGGTCTCTGAACATGTTGGAATAAGAGGGAATGAACTTGCCGAATCTGCAGCCAAGGAAGCCCTTGGAAAAGCTAATGTAGATACTCCATTCTTGGAAACACTGGATATCCGAAATATATTTTGTAAAATCATTTTAAAACAATGTCAGGACTCATGGCTGACCATCGAAAATAATAAGTTGCGCGAGATACAGTCCGTCCCAGCCCCTTGATCTTCCTCTATCAGGAGAAGTAGGCGGGAGGAAGTAGTGATCACACGCTTGAGGATAGGGCATTGTGCACTAACACACTCGCATGTCTTCACGCAATAGAAGATTCCACCATATTGTGACCACTGTGAATCTCTCCTAACTATAGGACACCTCTTGACTGAATGTACCATATATCAGTGCATCAGAAATAGGTATTTCTAAGGTCTTAAGGAAATTCTGGGTGATGAGGTGGACAAATTAGATAAATAAATCCTCCTTAAATTATTAAGAGAAGTAAATTTAATTAAACAGATTTAAAAATGATATGATTAAAAGATTAAAAATATAAGTATTAAAGAATAAATTTGAACTGTTTTTTATTTAAACTTATGTTAATAATAAAATAATATCATGATACATAAATATCCTCTGTTTACGGTGCAACATAACCTTTTCTGTTGATATTTGGTGGTTAAAACTTGGCTAATTGTCTTTTTAGACGGAATTTTGTATAGAGGAGCAATGCCGTTCATGAAGACTTTGAACCCTTCTGTTTCGACCAGGCGAATATCCAAATTGTTTTTGGTAAGCATGAACAAGAAGCATGATGTCTGCATGCTTTTCTCCTCCAGCTGGAAAAGTAATATACTCCATTAATTAGAGCTCCTAAGGGTTAGAAGGGGGCTGAAAACTGCACGTTGCTTGACTCGAAAATACGCTCACCTGACATAGAATTTTGTCACTCCCTGAGTTTAATAATTCTTGGTTGACTTGTGCCAATCTTGTCATCAATGCGATTTTCTCTGTTGTCCACTTTGGTACTTGGAGGCAATTTTTGCACATGTACATCTTTGTGCACGTCTTTCAGATGTTTTTGATAATTCATTGTGCATCCTTTGCTTTGAATTGTTTTGGAGCAGAGTTAACACATAGCACCCACTTTTTCCACTTTTACAAAATATTTCCAAACTGCACTTGTCTTCGACATGGCTCTTAGTTATTGCCAAATTTGCACTTGGACTGCCATGAATTTTGATCTCTGAATTAAGACAGCAGGACTAACACCTTCAAAACTTGGAATGAATGCAGGTTCTAATCTCCAGCCTACTTATAGGAAGATTTTGACAACACGCCCCCCAAAATTTTCTTTAATCTCGGCTTAGGAGTGGAGGGAATTTGACTGGAGCCTTCTCTCCGTGCCAGGGGGTAGGGAAGGGACATTGATGAGGCTCATGAACTTTCAAGTAAATTTCCTGATTAAGTAACCACACGATTAATGAACCCTCTATTTCAGCTATGAACAAGCATAATACAATTGCCAATAAACCCATCGACTTGGATGGTCGACTGCATTTTGCCCGAATATCAGAAATCTACAGGATTTTCAGGTACGACCACTCATGACTCTGAGAAAAATATTTTCATTGCCGCTCATTGTATCGAAACCATTCAATAGGCAGCGCCGAATAGAACGGCTTTCCAAAATCCGGCAGGATTTTCGGAGTAAAATTGATGGCACAGTTCAATGCAAGTGACATTCTTTGTCTCCGCATCTACCCAGTCATCGAAAGCCCTCATTTCCGTCATGACTTCTTTCAATTTTTCTGATAAACAAAAAACAAGCCTTTCAAGCTACATACATCTTACTTATATGTTCTTTACCTCTTGTATACTTGAAACTTGAATCTAAATTTAACATCCCATCATAACTTTAATGACAAGCAAGAATTCTTATGCCTTAATCCATTAATAAATACCTTTCCTTATGTTTTACTGTTTTCATTAAACTTATAGGAAAAAAAAGACAAATACTAATATCCCACCTTTTAAATAAGAAATTTTCTTTGGGCTCAATTGCCTCTTCGGTTCGCTAGTCCAGGAGTTACATTTCCTCCCAGTGACACTCCTGGACTGCAGCGTCTCCGATCCCCAAATAGGTACTGCAAGTCCCTTCACTATTTTTGAAGGATTCTTCATCACCTTGATAGCTTCCATAGCAGATGTGTTAATCTGAAAATTAGACGGATATGAATGAAAATTAAGCTGTTTTCTGAAAAGTGACATAGCATCGCATAACATATTCACAGATAACAGGATGAAAACGACACGAGTCATTTTTACAATATAACTCATCAGAAACTATCCCCAACAGAGGGATTGTTATTATTGAAGTAACTTAGCGCACATTAACTTACATTTATATAATTTTTGGGAGCATCTGCCCCCATTTCAATTTCAACTACATCAGCTGGACTTATTTCCAATTCCTTTCGTCCAGGGGCGACAATTTCGTTGTTTTCTACGAGAAAAGTGAACGTTTCACTTTCGACAGGTGTTTCTAGAAGACCAAGTATTTAGTCAAAAATTAGTTATTTCTACTACATTACAGAATACACATTTTATATGAATGACTGTACTCAACTTACCTCGTTGTACATTGCGCAAGCCTTCGAGCAATCCATCTTGGAGTTTGAAGTTCATCGACACTTTTTTTACTTCAGCAATAATGTCTTTCTTCATGGAAGCTAGAAGGTCTGTAAAAAAAATTCACACAGCAAATAATGAATTAGCATTAACAGACTTTTTATGGATATCAGAAATATTGCATAAATATTCCATTATAACATACCCAATACAGAAGACGAAGAAGAGGAATTGACTTCACTCAGGTTCACCTGAACTGCCTTCTCTGTCCGGTCTGGCACAGGAAGTTTTTTCAAAGATTTCTGACCTGATGATATGGTCTTTTGCAATAACATACTCTTGAATTCTTGGTTTGAGATCCTTCTGCTACCACCAACAAAGCTATCCTTCTTCTCAGAAAGGATATTCACCCATTTTTCTGTAAGAATGATGTTCGTTCTGAAAACTTCATCCATATGACAATGAGTTCAGCACAACTAATAAAGTGCAAATCCTTACCTGGTGGTGGTGGTGGTGGCAGATCTATAGCAACACCTTCCTCTATTTCCTCCGACGAACTTGATTCATTGGGATACCTGAAATCCCTTTGCTTCCTCTTTCTCTTTCCATTCCCTTTCTGCAAACCAGCAACATAGATCTCTAAGTCTGTATCACTACAGCTTCTCATTTGTCTTTCGAGTCTAATGGCTTCTTCCAAGGAATCTGAAGAACATTGTAACAGATATATTGATATTATGGACCAGGATTTACAGAACTAGATACAAAATAATCAATATACTCATTAAGAAACCCACAGGGTGTTAATCTTCAATCATATTCTGCATCTAGATTTTCATTAGCAATAATTTCTGACTGATTGTATTTAACTCTCTAAGCTGCATTAAGAGATCAAACACCCTCCTGACCCAAAATGTTTTTACTTATATTGGCAATGGCTGAGCTGCCTAAGGCATGACAACAGAATGAGAAAAGCATTATCAAATCATGCCCAGATTGTTAAGTTAAAAGTAATAATCATATCTCATACCAAATGGGGCTGTAGTAAATTTTATACTTAGTTTCTCCCAATCATTTGATGGCTGCTGTTGCTGCCTAATTGCTTGTGTGGTTGCAGCCATACTCCCATGCAGTGGGTAGAGCACATATGAACTATCCTCCTCACTTATCACCCAAGCTGAAGGGACTGCCTGGATAGTGTATCCCATATGTCTTCCATGAGGGAGGAACTCCACCGCTTGCCAAGTCATGCTGAAAAGAAATAAAATATTAAGAGAAGATGTATGTGGTCATTAAAACTTTTCATTTCTAATATAAACTGTCATGCATACCTCTACTGGTAGTGGTGTAGCAGCTCAGCTATATAAAAGCTTACACTGCCAGATTCATTAGTAATCGGAATCATCATTGTTTTGCAAATGATATCCTCCACAGCATGGCAACATGATTGATTTAAATTCCTACCAATGTAAACACCTATTTTTTGTGAAGGAGCAGGTGTGCTATAAAAATCTTTCAGCTCACCAAAACTTTTACCAGAAATATATAATTTGGAATTTTTAGTGGCTATCTGTGAAATAACCACTGCTGTTTTATCGCTCATCAACACACAGTTATTGGGGGCTGCATCTGTGATTTTAAACGATTTCCACTTTATCTCAGAATACATAGGAGGTTCTAAACCAAACGGATTAGTACTTTGGATGTCCTTTACATTAACCACCTTATAATTATCAGTTTGCTTGTCTACAGTGCAAGCAAGCGACTGCTCATGCAATCGTCTTATGACCTGAGGTAGCACATGATTTGGCTTACGAACTAGCTTCTTTAATTTTTGCAGATAGTTTTCAAATTTAAATGCACTAAATCCGTCTAAAGGCCCAAACATTTTACAATCATCAGCAATATGTAATAGTCCATGCACATCGTAAGTTACGTTTTCAGGACCATAAAGCACACTGTAATTCTGTACCACATAATGAAGGAGTTCCTTGGCATATTCTAAATTCGGAAAATAAGCACTTGGCGCTAACACACGAATGGCATAGTGAAGGGAAAGAAAATGAGTTAAAACTGACTGTGAAGCAACACCTGCCATGAGAAATGGACCTGTATACAATAGAAATAGTCTAAACTCTGTTGCCTTCCATCTCAGCAAATCAGTGGTGGCACGGGGCTTCCTAGCAAATTCATTAAGTATTCCTTAATCTAGACTTTTTGCATGGACAGTAGGACATAATCTCGAGCGGCATCATATGGTTGTCATTCCATTCCCAGGGTTGGTCCTTTTTAGTGAGCTTTGTTATACAGGCAGTACGAGCAGCGAATTCTGGAATAAACCGTCGGAAATAGCTCGCAAGACCAATAAACTGGCGTACCATTTTCACATTTTGCGGCTTTGGTGAATTCAAAAGAGCGTCAACCTTCGAGGCGGATGGTCGTACGCCATCTCCGGAAATTTCTCGACCCAAATATTCAATTTTCTTAACCAAGAATTTGCATTTTCCTAGATTTAAAGAAAATCCAGCACGGCGTAAGGAATCCAATACAGATTTCAAATTTCGAAATCCTTCTTCTATTGAAGATGAAGGAATTAGTATGTCATCTAAATAGGCTGAGGCGACGGTGCCCTTTAGAGGACCCAAAGCAGAATTAATGTCTCGCTGGAACACGGCAGGGGCATTTGCTAGCCCAAAAGGCATTCTTAAATATTCGTAATGGCCATCCGGGGTCACGAAGCCGGTTTTCTCAATAGATTCTGCTTCGACAGGAATTTGGTGAAAGCCAGATGCCATATCTAATGAGGAATACCATTTACTCCTCGCAAGTAAATCGATTTGGTCATCGATTAGTGGTAGTGGGTATTTATCTTTTACAGTTATGCGATTTAACGCCCTGAAATCTACGCACATTCTATCAGCTCCGTTCTTCTTCTTGACAAGGAGGATGGGGCTGGCGAAAGGAGAGCAGCTTTCCTGTATAATTCCATTGGCCATTAGATCTTCAACTATTTCCCGCACCTTTTCCCGTTCTGGAGGAGCGAGACGATAAGGGCTGTAAGAAATGACGCGGTCTTCTTTCAAACGAATACTGATACCACCTGTAAAAACAGGATTTGCAGAAATTTCCCCATTCAACAAATCTTCAAACTCTCCAAGAGTCATATTAGCTGTTGACGAAGTGCTCCCTCAAGGTCGGTGATTAAGTTACTCGTCCATTTAGACTTCGCGACAACTGCACAATTTCCCTTTCGTACTATCTTTGATCCAAATTTGTCTGTGATAAAAGCCAAATCAGTGTTAATGAATATATTTCGGCCAATGATGGCATCACAATTCAAGTAGGAGTCCGGTACTACAAAGTAATCCAGTTCAATAGTTAGATCTTCGAATTCCGTTTTTACGGTTGTTTTCCAAAATGAGGTCATGGTGACTGTCCCAATTCCCTTCAATAAATTGTAAGCAGGGACCTTGTGGCAAGAGACTTTATCCGCTAAGTGTTCCGAAATTAACGAGCAGTCCACTCCCGAATCTAGCAAACACTTTACGTGTTCCCCTCTTATTACTGCCGGGGTAAACACCAAAGACTTGGGCAAAGTACAGAGATTTACGTTTTTCGCCGATTTGTGACAATCAACTTTGGCCTTCATCCAGCATCTGTCCGGGTTGTGTCCTGGCCTAAGACAAAGAGAACACACAGCGCTATTGGTCCCACTGGGTCCCGTGGAATCACTACTTTCAAGGGCCTTTTGACTATGAGAGAAGTGTTTGCGGCGATTATCTGTGAAGTGCCGCCTATTTTGCCCGTCCTTATTGGAAAAAGGGCAATTCGAAAAGTAATGTCCATGCCGATTGCAGTGGAAACAGCGATTTCTCTTTTCATCGTTTGATTGAGTCTCATTACTTAACCGTTTACGCTTTGGATGCCGTTGTTGCTCGATTCTTGAGGGGGTTCTATTTGACATAACAAAATTAGTAAGGACGTTAGACAACTCCGCCAAGTCCTTGCAATTAGAATTCAACACGGTTCCGCGAACGACTGGGTCCGAGATTCCAGAAATAATGATGTCAATGATTTTATCCATCGACCAATTTGCTCTTAAGGCTCTATTTTTTTCAAACTTCTCGCGGACATAATCTCCGTACGAACTGCACATGTTGCTTACGAAGTTAGCGGCATTGGATAGCTTCTTACTGAAATAACGCCTTCGCGGAAAAGCCATTAATAAATCCGATTTCATGGCCTCCCACGTTCGCTCTTCGGGATGCCACTTCTCGTACCAACGTTTGACAGAGGCTGTAAACGAGGTAGCTACTCTTACCGGTATCTCTCCGTCAGTCCATCCAAGATCCTTTACCAGTTTGTCGATTTCTGCGATCCATTCTTCTAAATCGTATCTTGGGATGGCTAGAGGTTCTGACGTGGCAGCTCGGAGAACAATCCCGTCAGGTTTTTCACATAATCTTCCATCTTCACTTGAAGTTGTCCAGAACGCAGATTTTTAATCCCACTTCTGATGTTAAGTGAAGGTAAAGTAGAAGGCAAGGCTGACGACACGAAGGGGCTGGATTGTCGAGTCCGTCTCCAACGAGAGCGGACGCGGATCTGCGGTCACATCACTGTCAGTTTCCCGCCTTTACGGAACTATTTCTCTTCATGGAGTAACCTATGACGTCACACAAATATATTCCTACGCCTGACGTCACGTCACTCATTTCTAAAACGTGAACGGAACGAACAGCAGAGTGAGGGAGGGTATGGGACAATTCAACATGGACTTTATACCCAGAATCCAATTCGCTCGCGGCGCAACGAAACATTACAAAGTCAAGCAGACGATCATCTGCCCGACTTCGAAGGTTTCACGAACTACGTACTGTTTCCGTTTGCGAATTATACATCAGTTTCGGTCATTCAGCATGAAAAATATAATTTTATATAACGGAATAAATCATGATTACCCCTGCGGGTAGGGGGATGGAGAATACTCCCGCGGCATCCCTGCCTGTCGTAAGAGGCGACTAATCGGGCGGGGAGAAAACCCCGAGAACAAACCCCTCATTAAGCAAGGGCTGAGTCCGGGCAGTCCCGTGAATCAACTGTCTGTGTGCCGTCATGCCAGCTGACCGAGGATTCACCCACGTGTTTGCCGTGCGTGGAGACCCGTAAGGAGGAGATGGGTGTCCTGGAGGTTGAGTGCCAACCACCAGCAGAGTAACTGCTGAGGCACTTCTAGTCCAACTGGACTATTTTTATTTTCTGGCACAACACACCTCTTTGGCCCCGAATTCGCTGTAAACGGGAGGCCAGGGAATAGCACACCCTGGTCAATCGGCTACTGATGGCTGGGGATAAATTCCTTTCTAGCGTACGTCAGTCCTGTGCGAGTGCTTGGGATGCACGCACCATTCTGGTGGAGGCCAATGGGGGGGTGTGGTTTGGAGGAGCCACCACCATTCCGGAGGCCATTCCCAGTCTGTTTAGCGACATCCTGGGCGCTATATCCCTTGGGTAGCCCTGGCGACCGTATCGGTTTGCGATATGGCGTCCCAATTTGTGTGGCTCCGTGGTGGGTGGGGAGCCTGAGGGATGAAAAATCCATAATTCGTATGGATCTACAATCTCCTCCACCTAAAAGACCCCGCCCAGAAATGGGAGGGGGAGATATTGCTAAAAGATGTAAAAAATACCTGATAATGAAGTGCACAAAAGAAAATGAAGATCTTACCAAGGTGTCCCCCTTTCTAATATATAAAGTTCTTACAAATGCTGTTTCAGGGAATCTCGAATCAGTAAAAAAGCTTAGGGATGGTACCCTGTTGATAAAGGCAGCCAACGATAAACAGTCCGACAAACTCCTTGGCACAAAGATGCTGCACGATATACCAGTGATGGTAGAGGTCCATAAGAAACTTAACACCTGCCAAGGAGTTATATCCTGCTACGACCTTCTCTATGTCTCAGAAGAAGAGATAGCACAGGAGATGGCATCGCAAGGAGTCATCTCCTGCCGCAGACTTAATAAGAGACAAAATGGAGAAATGATAAAGTCCACCTCAGTCATATTAACATTCGCCCTGGAAAAGCTCCCAGAGAAGGTTCATGTTGGATATGAGGCATGCACAGTGAGGCCATACATCCCAAGTCCTCTGCGCTGCTTCAACTGCAATACCTATGGACACACTGCACAATCATGCAAGGGCAAACCCACCTGCCCTAAATGCTCCAAAGAAAAGCACGAAGGGGAACCATGCAGCAGCCCCCCTCTATGCAGGAATTGTGAAGGCAACCACCCTGTTTATGCAAGAGACTGCCCCAAACTCCTAGAAGAAAAGAAAGTCATGGAAATAAAAGTCACGGAAAGGGTACCATATTTTGAAGCCAGGAGAAAGTACAGATCACTGATCTGCCCCACATTCTCCAAATCCTATGCAGTGGTGGCAAATACCCAAGTAAGAAAGGAAAGTGTGGGATGTCAAACTGACCCTCCAGCAGACAACAGCAAGACCACCAAGTTACAACAAAAGGAGAAAATGAATACAAAAGCAACAGGCCAGAAACTAGAAAACAGTGCACAGAAAACTGAAGCTCCTCCTATTAAGAAAAACATCACACCCCCTAAATCAGTAGATAAACCAAACGTAGGAGGTAAAAGTATTACTATACCCCCCTCTTCTCTCGAATTGAGGGAATCTACGGGGGATGAGATGGAAGAGGACATACTGGATGAGGAGCAATTACGCCTTTTCCTCCAAAACAGGAAAAAGGGAAGAACGAAGCTTGTTCGGCAAGCCAAAGGCTTTTAATGTTTTTACTTATTTATTTATTTATTGCTAATGAATTTTATCTTTAGATTTTAATGTGAAAACATTATTTATTTATTTATTTATATATATTTATTTTAAATGTTTTTAACAATTCAATGGAATTGCAATGGTTTTTATACACGCCAGGAAGAAATTAGGATCTTGGTGAGAGATTACAACCCCTCTTGCATTTTTATCCAAGAGACCCATTTTAAACCTACTGACTCCCCAAAATTGAAGGGTTATAAGATTTTTAGAGTAGATGACCTAAGTGGCAACAGAGGTCGTGGTGGGGTCGCTGCATTCATCAGGGAGGCCCTTTTCACCTCCCAGGTGAACTTGCAGACACCATTCCAGGCTTTAGCAGTCACCATCGCTTCCCCCTCTGAGGTCACATTCTGTAATCTTTACCTGCCAGAATGGGCTCCAGTGACGAGAAAAAACCTGGAAGACCTAGTTGAGCAGTTGCCTAAACCCTTTGTATTGTTGGGGGACTTCAATGCCCACAACAGTCTTTGGGGTGATGATCTAAGGGATCACAACGGAAGAGGACGTCTCTTGGAGACGTTTTTTAATGATTTTAACCTGGTTTTATTAAATGACAATGAAAAAACACATTTTAATGCTTTTACTGGTAGATACTCATCCATAGATTTATTTGTGAGCTCCAGCACTATTGCTCCACTTTTTAGTCTGTCAGCACACAAAGATTTATGTGGTAGTGACCACTTTCCCCTAATAATTAGGAAACATGGTGGTTGTGATGGCAACTATGGTCTACCTAGGACATGGATCCTCAAGAAAGCCAACTAGGCTCACTTCAGAGAGCTCTTCAGTTTTAATTTTAATGCCAATGCAGGAGCACTGCAAAATGTGGAGGATCTAACTGCAGCAATTATTAAAGCTGCGCAAGGTAGTGTACCCTTGTCATCAGGGATGCCTCGACGACCACCAGTCCCATGGTGGAACAGGGAATGTGCAGATGCCATTCAGAAAAGGAAAAAGGCCCTGCAAATTTTTAAAAAGTACCCCACCACTTCAAACTTGGCAGCCTTCAGGCGATTAAGAGCTAGAGCCAGACAAGTGGTGAGAGAGGCTAAGAAGTCTTCTTGGATGAATTTTATCTCAGAAATAAATCACCGAACCCCTATGTCAAAGGTATGGAGAAAAGTCAGGTCTATTTTGGGGAACCATCATTTCTCCCAGATACCAGCACTGAAGATCGATGACAGAATTGTAAACTCACCCCAAGAAATTGCTGATGCATTTGGTGAAATTTTTGCCTCCATCAGCTGCACAGACAGTTACTCAAATTCATTCCAACTTTTGAAAGAACAGAAAGAAAAAACTAATCTCAATTTTTTAGATTCCGGAACCACAGTAGCATATAACAAACCTTTCAGTTTGTGGGAACTTCAGGATGCCATACATACATGCAAGGAAACCTCACCAGGAATAGATCAGGTCCATAACGCCTTTATCAAGAATCTCCCCAAGGCATCTCAGATAGATTTGCTAAAGACAGAAAATCAGATCTGGATGGAAAGGGTCTTCCCTGAGAGTTGGCAGGAATCCCTAATCATCCCCATCCTTAAACCAGGGAAAGAGAAATCTTATCCCTCAAACTACCGCCCAATATCTCTGACTAGCTGTATGTGCAAGCTGATGGAGAGAATGGTCAACAGGAGACTTGTATGGCTCTTAGAAAACCGTAATCTCCTATCAGATATTCAATGTGGATTCCGGCACAGTAGATCAAGTGTTGATCACCTGGTGAGAATTGAAAACTATATTCAAGAGGCATTCCTCTTGCGACAGCATGTAGTGGCGGTCTTCTTTGACATTGAGAAGGCTTACGACACCACTTGGAGACATCAAATCCTTAAGTCAATACACTCGTGGGGATTTAGAGGGAACCTGCCCATTTTTATACAAAACTTTTTAAAACATCGTTGCTTTCGCGTAAGGATAAACGGCCACCTTTCTAAGGTTTTTAAACAAGACAATGGAGTTCCCCAGGGATCTGTGTTGAGTGTTACTCTTTTCGCCATTGCCATCAATAGCATCACAGAGTGCATCAGAACACCTGTGATAGCATCACTGTTTGTGGATGACCTTGCCATCTTCTGCCGCTCATCCAAACTCTCAATGGCGGAAAGACAAATACAGATTGCCCTGAACAAGCTGAACAAGTGGTGTCTCACCAATGGACTCCGTTTCTCCGAAGACAAAACAAGGTGCATGCATTTTTATAGACAAAGAGGCCTCTCCCCTGCACCAACCATAATGCTTGGAAGCCGGCAGCTACCTGTAGTGGATTCTATCCGATTCCTGGGTGTCCTGCTGGACAGGAGGATGGATTGGAGGAGGCACATCCAGGACTTGAGGGACAGGTGCCACAAGAAGCTTAACCTGCTAAGAGTTTTATCCGGTTTGTCATGGGGAGCAGATAGGTCTGCAATGCTGCAGTTGTACAGAGCACTGGTTCGCTCTAAACTTGATTATGGGTGCTTTATTTACTCCTCAGCCAGAGAGTCTTATTTAAAATCTCTCAGTTCTGTACACAATGCAGGCATAAGGCTCTCCACTGGTGCATTCAGGACTAGCCCCATCCTTAGCCTATATTCTGAATCTGGTGAACCTCCACTGTGGGCTCGTAGAAACGCTCTGATGTGCAACTATGCATCCAAACTCTTCTCCATGCGATCTCACCCCTGTTTTAACATTGTTTTTAAGCCAAAGTTTTTAGATGTTTTTATCAGACGACCAAGAGCCACCAAGCCTCTTGGGATAAGATTTTATATTTTTATGGAGACGACTGGATTCAGCTTTCCAGAAGTATGCCCTGAAGGTTTTCCTAGGGACCAACCGTGGACATTACCAGAGCCTGACTGTGATAACAGGTTGGCCACAGAAACAAAGTCATCAACATCTGACATGTTATTCCAGCAAAGATACAAGGAGATGTCTGAATTTTACAAAAGTTACACTCCTATCTTCACAGATGGCTCAAAGTCAGATGGAGGGACGGGGTGTGCACTTGTGTCCAAAGATCTAGGAACGGTGAGAGTAAAACTACACCCACTGTGTAGTATTTTTACTGCTGAGCTAGTCGGAATACAAATGGCATTATCAAATATCAAGGGCAGACAAGGACAATACATGATATGCACAGATTCCATGAGTGCGCTGCACTCCATAGCTCAATTTTCCTCATTCCACCCAATAGTCCAGAACATACAATCCATCCTGAAAGATCTAAAAGAAAAAGGCATTAACATCACCTTTATATGGGTTCCTGGACATGCTGGAATTCCAGGAAACGAAAAGGCAGACCTGGCAGCAAAAGAGGCCATCCATAGGTGGGATATAGAGTGGGATCAGGTACCAGCTCAGGATCTCAAGGGCATCCTGAGAAATACAGCTCACTCTCAATGGAGAGAATTGTGGCAAGCACAACACGGGAACAAGCTTAAATCTGTGAAAGATGGTATAACATCTTGGGGTACATCCATTAGGCGCTGTCGGAGAGAGGAAATTGCTATCACTCGTCTCAGGATTGGGCATTGCTCTCTCACACACTCCTATTTATTCACAGAGACGAAGGATCCTCCCATCTGCCAGACCTGCAGTGAGCCATTAACAGTTGCACATTTGTTTGAAAACTGTGACAAATACAAAAATGTACGAGAGAGATTAAGCATTCAGGGTAGCCTTAAGGACATTTTAAAAAATGACATAAGCTCGGTAGAGAAAGTAATCAAGTTTATAAGGGAGACCAAGCTCATAAACCAAATATAACAACCTAACAAAAAGCTCATAGTCCTGTGGTAATTTTCTTAAGCTTTATAAAATTAAATGTATCTATTACAGTAAATTCTACTTACGCAAGAAATTTTATCTGTGTGTGTGGTGCAAATAACCCTAGCTGTTGACGCACCCTCAAACCATAATACTACTATAAATCATGATATGAATCATAGAACATACTAAAAGAGAATCTTCAGTTTCCTATTTTATTTCGCTAATTAAAAATATTTACAAATAATTGCATTAAATTTACATCATCATTGCATAAAGGGACATGTCACACATGTAGCTTCTTTGCAGCTTTCCTCAGGTCTGCAATCTTTTCCACCAAATATTTTCTTACATTCTTTGTCTCCGCATCTACCCAGTAATCGGAAGCCCCCATTTCCATCATGACTTCTTTCAATTTTTCTGAAAAACAAAAAACAAGCCTTTCAAGCTACATACATCTTACTTGTATGTTCTTTACCTCTTGTATACTTGAAACTTGAATCTAAATTTAACATCCCATCATAACTTTAATGAGAAGCAAGAATCCTTATGCCTTAATTCATTAATAAATACCTTTCCTTATGTTTTACTGTTTTCATTAAACTTATAGGAAAAAAGATAAATACTAATATCCCACCATTTAAATAAGAAATTTTTTTTGGGCTCAATTGCCTCTTCGGTTCGCTAGTCCAGGAGTTACATTTCCTCCAAGTGACACTCCTGGACTGCAGCGTCTCCGATCCCCAAATAGCTACTGCAAGTCCCTTCACTGTTTTTGAGGGATTCTTCATCACCTTGATGGCTTCCATAGCGGATGTGTTAATCTGAAAATTAGACGGATATGAATGAAAATTAAGCTGTTTTCTGAAAAGTGACATAGCATCGCATAACATATTCACAGATAACAGGATGAAAACGACACGAGTCATTTTTACAATATAACTCATCAGAAACTATACCCAACAGAGGGATTGTTATTATTGAAGTAACTTAGCACACATTAACTTACATTTATATAATTTTTGGGAGCATCTGCCCCCATTTCAATTTCAACTACATCAGCTGGACTTATTTCCAATTCTTTTCGTCCAGGGGCGACAATTTAGTTGTTGTCTACGAGAAAAGTGAACGTTTAACTTTCGACAGGTGTTTCTAGAAGACCAAGTATTTAGTCAAAAATTAGTTATTTCTACTACATTACAGAATGCACATTTTATATGAATGACTGCACTCAACTTACCTGGTCGTACATTGCGCAAGCCTTCGAGCAATCCATCTTGGAGTTTGAAGTTCAGCTCCAGCAAACGTTTGTTCTCCTTTTTCAAATCTTCTACTTCAGCAGCCGCCATTTTGAATTTCTTCAGCTCCTCAATTTCTGAGAGAGCCAATTTAAGCTTCTTCTGTGCTCTCTCGTATTTTCCTTGGTAATCAACCTCCTGTGAATTATTCAATAATCGTGTTAAAATAATAATATCAATATTACAACAAAGAAGTATGATATTTACAATCACTCGTTTCACCAGGTTGTTGCACTGCGGTTGAGGTCGAAGTCTCTGCACCTCCACTCCTGGATTTTCTCGAATTCCTGCGCCTATCAAAGTATCCCGTTGTTTGTTTAAAAAGGAACAAATTTATTTGACAAGATTTATCAATAAGCCAAAATAATTACCTCCAACTTCCATAACGACTGCCTTATGGAATCCCTTGTGTCTCAACAGAGTGCTTATACCCTCTTTCTCTTTCGAACATTTGGAGGGCCACCATACTAAATATGGCCTTTTCTTCACGTTCATAAAATTGAAGTTCTTTATCTTAGAACAACATCCAGCACACCATCCTCCACATACTTTACCCAAGCGTGTGTTGGATCCATGTTTCACTGAGTTACGATGTTAGATCCACTTGGAGTACCACCCCCTATCAAGTGGATAACGAGAAGAGCTGATTGGGAAAAATTCTCTGAATCAATTCAGCTAGAGGAGGAGGAATTTGCCTCTGTAGATAAACATGTCAAATACTTCACGGATACCATAATAAAGGAGGCGGAAATTAGCATTCCGAAATCCTCTGCTCGGCTTCGTCGCGTCCCTGTTTCTTGGTGGAATGACGAATGTCATTCTGCCATTAAGGATAAACGACGAGCATTTAGAGCTTTCCGTCTCCGACCTACAGAGGAAAACATGGTAAAATACCTTAAGTTAAAAGCTGTGGCTCGCAGGATAGTGAGGAAATGTAGGCGTGATTCATGGATGAAATATGTTTCTACCATTAACAGTTCCACTCCAGTAGCTAAAGTATGGGAAAAGGTCAGGAAGATATCCGGTCGGACATCTTCCTGTAGTATTAGTGGTTTATTGGTCAACGGGAAAACAATTACCGAAAAGGTGGATATTTCAAATGAAATTGGATTGGTTATAGAAAAGGCATCTAGTTACGAAAATTATCCACCATCCTTTCGAAATATAAAGGCTGAGAGTGAGCAGAAACAGCTAAAATTTAATTCCCGAAACAAGGAACATTACAATTGCTCCTTTAGCCAGTGGGAACTGGAGACTGCTCTACGTGAGGTACATGATAGCGCCCCTGGTGCGGATTCCATTATTTATAGTATGATGCAACACCTAAATATTACCGCCAAGAAGTATCTCTTAAGAATGTACAATAGAATCTGGGGTGATGGTTGCTACCCAACACAATGGCGGGAAGCCATTATAATCCCCATCCTCAAGCCGGGGAAAGACAAGAAACTACCAGAGAGCTATAGACCAATTTCTCTTACAAGCTGTATCTCCAAAGTGATGGAACGAATGGTCAATAGGAGGCTTGTTTGGTTCCTTGAAACAAACAACTTATTGGCCAATATTCAGTGTGGTTTCCGTCGGTATCGCTCCACCACAGACCATCTGGTGAGACTGGAGAGAGCAATATGTGATGCTTTTGTCAGAAGACAGCACTTGGTAGCAGTACTACTCGACCTTCCAAAGGCTTATGATACCACTTGGAGATTTGGCATTCTTAAGACATTACATTCTTGGGGATTACCTGGTAATCTCCCACTCTTTATTAAGAGTTTTCTAAAGGAGCGCTACTTCAGGGTACGTGTCGGGACTTTTCAGTCTCGGCTATTCACACAGGAAAATGGAATTCCTCAGGGGTCTATCTTAAGTGTATTACTGTTTGCTGTTGCTGTAAATGGACTTGCCCAATGTATTAGACATCCTATTGATGGAAGTCTCTTTGTGGATGACTATGGTATATTTCTAGCATCCCAAAATATGACTATTTTGCAACGTCAAATGCAAATGACAATTAACCGAATATACAAATGGGCAACAGAAAATGGATTCACCTTTTCGCACAGCAAGACAGTTTGTATCCATTTCTGTAGAATTCGTGGTCTACACCCAAATCCATCCCTTCTTTTAAATGGCACCGAGATACCTTGTGTTGAAAGTGCATACTTCTTGGGAATTAAATTTGATCATAAACTAACATGGCGTCCTCAACTTAAATATTTGAAATCCCGATGCCTAGCTGCCCTAAATGTATTGAGAGTTCTCAGCCACAAATCCTGGGGAGCAGATCGGACCACCCTGCTTAGAATATATCGGATGCTCATTCGATCAAAGCTCGACTATGGTAGCATAGTATATGCATCAGCAGCACCATCAGCTATTAAGGCGATTGATGTGATTCACCACACAGGGATTCGCTTGGCTATATGCGCCGTAAACTGCTGTCTATGCATTACGCAATAACCCTTAAATCCAAGCCAAATCATCCGGCGTATGAAGCAGTTTTTGTGCAGAGATATAGCCACTTATATGCTGTCCGGGTCCGTTATCTAAAGCCCTTGGGTATGAGAGTCAAAGGATATTTCGGAGAAATGGAATTTAATATCCCCAGGATGCCAGAAACAAAATTCTCCCAATTCCCACCATGGACATTCCCATATCCCAACGTCCACCTCTGCCTTACCAGACTTGACAAGCAAAAAACTTCTCCTATGGAATACCAACGTGAATTTTATAGACTCCTTGCAGACTTCAGCTCAAGTACTGCCATCTATACAGATGGTTCCAAGCAGGGAAGTCAGGTTGGATGTGCATATGTGGTGAAGAAAACATCATTTCTGTTTCGACTACAGCCACTCTGTGGGATATACACAGCAGAGCTATATGCTCTTTTACAATCTCTTTGTTACATATCCGCACACTCCCAGACTAAGTATGTAATCCTAAGTGATTCCTTGTCTGCTCTAAAAGCCATCGAGTCTATTGGTTCCATCCATCCACTGGTACAGAAAATCCAGTCATCTCTGGTGGACCTAAAATTTAAAGGGGTGGAAATAGATTTCATATGGTTGCCAGGCCACGTTGGTATACCAGGTAATGAAATGGCGGATGTTGCAGCTAAAGAAGCTGCTAATAAAAGGTGGATTTTTTATGACCAAGTGCCTGTGAGTGATGTGAAGACATGTATAAAGCACTTGGTTTTTAAACAATGGCAAGATGAGTGGAATGAAATTACAGAAAATAAATTAAGAATAGTGAAACCAAATGTTAATTCTTGGCAGTCATCATGTAGGCCCTCCAGACTCGAGGAAGTAGTCCTAACCAGACTACGAATCGGGCATTGCTGGTGGACTCATAAACATCTACTGTGGTCTGAGGAGGCCCCAGTATGTGAGATATGTGACACAGTATTGTCTGTGTCACATGTCTTACTGCAATGCCCCCAGTTTGATGATGAGCGAAGGAGATTAGGCCTTTCGACGGATCTCTCGGTCGCCCTAGGAGACGATGTAGCATCTGTGGAAAAGATATTTGATTTTGTGAAGGCCACGAAACTACTAACTTACATTTAGTCAAGCCCCACTCAACTTGCCTTGTTCCAATTAATTTATAATTTTATTTATTTATTTATTTTATTTATGGTTTTAATATTAGTTGGAGACAGTATCCTTTATTGTGAAAATAGACTCTAAGGGCTAGACCCTTTACAGTCTATGCCCTTATTTAATCAAAACTTTAGAGGCCACTATACAGCCCTTTCTTGTTTTTACAAATTTTAATCAGAGCCCAATTTTAACTTTTTAACCTTATATGTTGTATGTATTGTTCGACTTGTGGATGTACTGACTTGTAATGTCCTACTACTCATTGCGATAATAGCCCGAGAGGCTGATTCGCCTGCAAACACATACATACATACATACGAGCCTACTTAGTGTATTTTACTCTAACACTTAATCTTCTGCGGCGCTAACTTCCATTTTTGCCTGTATAATCTAATTTCTTTATTTTAAACTTTATATGAATCACTTGCACAGATAAATTCCTCTCGCGGTAATCCTTTAGTTAGTGTATATATTTTGTCTCCGAAGTTAGAAATCTAGCCCCTCTACACAGGTTAGGTCAGCCAGGTATAGCACAGCGGGCGGGAACTCATTGTTCATTGTTTGTTGTTTTCGTTTTAGTTCCCCATTAAGTGAGCCAGTGTAAATTCTATAGCAATAGGATGGCTTCCTACAGGTCTGTCCTGGCTCGCAAAAGGAAGGTGGACACCGGTTGCCTGTGGGCACAGATCTGCCGCCTTGAGAGGGTTGTTGGAGAGCTTCGCTCGTTGGTTTTAGGAGGTGGGAATACCTCGATGAGGGGGAGGGTGGCTCCCAAAACTGTGTCAGTTTCCTCCACATCGACCACTGGGGCTTGCCCTAGAGTAAACGCTGGTTGGTCTGTCGCGAAGGCGGTGATGCCTACCCCTAACCTCTCGGGATCTGTTCTCCCCCTGAAGCCAGAGTGGATGGTGGCTATGAGGAGTGGAGGAGCAGCAAGGGCAATGGGGAGGTGACGACGAACCCTATCCCTCTCTGCAATAAGTTCTCGGTGCTGGAAAGTATCGATGAGCCTGTTCGGAAAGCCATGCCTGCCCCTCTTCTCTCCAAAGTAGCTGCGCCTGAAGGAAGTCGGGGTGGGGGGATTGTATTGATAGGGAGCTCTAATGTTAAGCGTATTGTGGCCCCTTTGCGGCAGAGAGGAAGGGAGGTGACATTAGGGTTACATCTTGGTGTATTCCCTCTGGGCATGTGGCCCAAGTCACGGGTGCGGTAGGTGCAGCGGCCAGGGGCACGGGTTGCTCTCGGCTGCGGGTGGTGGCCCATGTTGGAGTCAACGATGCCTGTCACCCTGCTCCCGAGGATATTTTACGTTTTTTTGAGGACCTGAATTCCGAGGTTGAGCGCGTGCAGGAGTCGCTTGGCATCGATGTGCAGCTGTCCATCTGCAGCATTGTCCCGCGGAATGACTGCGGCCAAAGCGTTCGGACTAAAATAGATGGTCTGAATGCGCGGATGTGGGAGTTCTGTCAGGGCATGGGAGTTGACTTTGTGGACCTTCGGCCGACCCTCTTGTCGTACCCCCTCGCCTTGAACGGCTCTGGTGTTCACTATACTGCTGAAGTGGCGAGTGGGGTGGCTCATAGGATTTACGAGCATTGTAGGATTTTTTAGGCTAAAGGGAATTTGTGGGAATGCTTCTAATTTAAGTGGCTCCGATATAGGAAATAAAGTTAATAAACAATGGAATACCTTAAAAATTGAAGGAAGTATTCTCGGGTTTCCAACCGGGCAGCGTCTCTCCATTCTGTCAACGTTTCGGCTACGCACACTGCAGCCATCTTCAGGACTGAAGCATTCGAAAAATTCGTCATCTTATATAGGGGTCCTGAGAGTCCCTTTCACTTTTCCAAATGGGCTGTCCAAGGGGAAGTCTCCTTTCACAGGTGTCCGGGCCAATGAGCAGGAGGCGTGAGTCCTATCCATCCTTCCATTGGCGTTGGGTTTCGGCGTCAGTTCCTTTCACTTTCTCCATTTGCGTTTCTGTCCTTGTTTGTTATTGGTTCCTTATTCAGTCTGCGGATGGCAGCGTCCCAAGCGCTACTGAGGAGCAGTCCTCCGTCGCGGTTTATATTTTGGGGGTTCAGCCGGATCTCGATGGCTTCTTTTGCTATTCTATCCCAATATCCTTTCCCCCTGCAAAGGATTTGGGTGTCTTCGATCCTGGGAGAGTGGTTTTCTTGGAGGCAGTGCTCTGCTATTGCCGACTTGGTGGGATGGTTGAGGCGTATGCACCGTGAGTGCTCCTTTAGGCGGGTCTCAATTGTTCTGCCAGTCTCCCCGATGTAACTGAGTCCGCATTCACAGGGCACTCTGTAGACTCCCGAAGATCTGAGGCCGAGGTTATCCTTCGCTTTTGAGAGCACGGACCCCACTTTGGTATTGGGGATGTGGACTGTCCGAACATTGTGTTTTGCTAGGATTCTGCTTATTTTTCCTGAAACACCCCTAACAAAGGGAAGGCAGGCTGTTGCAGCTGGTTTTTCTTTTTCTACTAAGTTTTTTGTTTGGTGGGTTGTCTTTCGAATAGCCTCGTTAATGTCTCGTAGCCGGTGACCATTCTGCGTCAGTGTGGTCCTCAGATGTTGGAATTCCTTCTCCAGGTTATCTTGGTCTGAAACGGAGACCGCTCTATGAGCTAGAGTACTTATGACTCCCCTTTTCTGAGCCGGATGGTGATGGCTAGCTCCGTTCAGATAACGGTCAGTGTTAGTTGGTTTTCTGTAAACCGAATGGCCAAGGGAACCGTCCGTTTTCTTGGTGACTAGGACGTCCAAGAATGGTAGGGAGTTATCTTTTTCTACTTCCATGGTGACTACTTTTATTTCTACTTATGTTGGGGTGCTGGCTGTTTAAATGTTCTAGGAAGTCATTTAATGACTCAACACCATGGGGCCAAATTATAAATGTGTCATCCACATATCTGAGGTAACACTTGGGCTTCAGTGGTGCTGATCAAAGTGCCTTCCGTTCGAAGTCCTCCATGAAGAGGTCAGCCACTGCCGGAGAGATGGGTGAGCCCATTGGAACACCATCGCGTTGTTCGAAATACTTCCCTTGGTACAGGAAGTAGGTTGACTTCAATGTGAGATGGAAGAGGCTCAGCGTGCCGTGGTCAAACCATGGGGTTAGGAGTTCGTGAGGTCCAAGGTAAAGAGCAAACTGTTGGTTCATTAAAGGATACTTGCGGTAATATAGTAAACGATGCTAAAGGCAAAGCTAATATCTTGAATGATTTTTTTCGAAGCGTTTTCACGTCTGACGATACATCAAATACTCTCCCGAATGTTGATAAACCTGAATTAATGTCGAAAATCACCTTCAGAGAAGACGGCATCATTAAACTATTGCAACAGATTAAACCGAATAAGCTCTGGGTCCTGAAGACATACCGGCTCGAGTGTTCAAGGAAGTTACGGAGAGCGCAGCATCTTTTCTTAAAGTTATATTTGACAAGAGTATGAGTGAAGGAAAGGTCCCGAAAGATCGGAAAATTGCGAATGTCACGCCAATATTTAAAAGTGGCTCTAAGGACGATCCAGCTAATTACAGGCCTATATCTTTAACATCACTGAGCGGTAAAATTATGGAACATATAATAGCTAGCTCTTTAATGGGTTTTCTTGAAACGTCCAATTTCATAATTAGGAATCAACTCGGTTTTCGTAAGACTCGTTCTTGCGAGTCTCATCTGGCTTTATTAGTACACGATGTTCTAAACTCTGCTGAAAAACATAAGCAAGTCGATGCGATATTTTTAGATTTTCGGAAGGCTTTCGATACGGTACCTCATCATAAATTGCTGTACAAATAAGAAGTTGCGAGTATCAATGCAGAAGTTATTAACTGGATAAAAGACTTTCTCACCGATAGAGAGCAACGAGTAGTACTCGATGGTATTAGTTCCAACTTGGTTAAGGTGACCTCGGGCGTCCCTCAGGGCAGTGTAATTGGACCGTTGTTATTTTTAGTATACATCAACGACCTCAGCAATCACATTGAAAGCAATGTTAGGATATTCGCAGACGACACAGTCATTTACAAGGAAATAGTTAGTTCAGAGGATAGATTAACCCTTTCGAACGACTAAAATAGAATTATGAACTGGTGCGATGATTGGCAATTAGAGCTTAATGTAGAAAAGTGTTCGGTAGTTAACTTCTTCGAAAGTAAATCTATAATAAATGATTATTCTTATAGTCTCTGAGGGGTAAACCTAATGATAGTAGAATCGGTAAAGTATCTTGGAGTAACTCTCACGAATAATCTATCATGGAGTGCCCACATCCGAAATATATGTCGAAAAGCACTTAAGAAACTCGGCTTCGTTAAATAATAGTCGGTAGGAGCGAAGAAGAAGTTCGCGAGCGTTGTTACTTAGCGTTAGTTAGGCCTCACCTTGAGTATGCATGTAGTGTATGGGACCCCGCCGAGAAATGTCATATTCGGGATTTAGAAAAAGTACAACGAAATGCGATACGATTTGTAAAGAATTGCTACGATAAAACAGCAAGTGTCACTCAGATGTTACAGGACGCGGGATGGGAATCATTAGAAGATAGAAGAAAAATTCAAAGGATAAATTTATTAAATAAGTTCAGAGAAATTACGTTTTCAGATGATGTGACCGATATAATACGACCCCCGTGTTATATGGGCCGTACTGATACTGCCCGAAAGATTAGGGAAATAGATGCTAGAACGAATCATTTCAAAAATTCATTTTTTCCGCGAAGTATACGCGAATGCAACCGTTTAGGAAAATAGAGTAAAGGTGCTTGCACCCCCTGCCACACGCCGAAAGGCGGCCTGCAGGGTTCTTACATAGACATAGACAGAATCAAACAGAAGATTCAGGGTATTACCTATGAAAGTATGTAACTTATAACCATGCCCCTTCAAATTTGACAGTAATGAACAATTTCAAGGAGAGGATTAAGGGGGGGGGAAATTTCCTTGGGATTGAACAATTTCGTTTAAAACTGATAGAAGAGTACAAATTAATGCAATATAAGGTGAAGAGAATCTGCCATTCTCTTCTGAATCAATAAAGGGACATGCAATTGTCTTTTTTCCTTACAGTCATAGAGATTGTTCCATTGATTTCTTATTACATGAAGTAGTTCTTCAATTAGAATACTAAATGAATTGAGGTTAGTGTTATCTGTGTCTTTTTATGATGTAATTATACTCTCAGAAACGTGATTGACTGAAGATATTCAATCTTCCGAAATAACTGGGCCAAATTACTGTATTTTTAGGAAAGACAGGTCCTGTCTAACCTCCTCGAAAAGCCGTAGTGGTGGAGTATTGATTGCTATCAAGAGCAATCTTAAATCTCAAGCTCTCCACACCCCTAATGTTAATGAAAATGTTGAACATATTTTTGTAACTTCAGGCCCATCCAAAATTCTGGTAGGCTGTGCTTACATACCACCAAGATCATCCTCTGAGATCTATGAAGCCCATTGTCAAACAGTTGAGAATATCCTGTTAAGTGCTTTTGCTCGGGTGCTCATTCTGGGTGACTACAATCTTCCAAATTTCACTTGGAGTGATGAACCGTGGAATGAAGATATTTCTTTAAAAATTCTAATCCTCAAGGTAAAATATTACAGGATACTTTCTTCCTCCTAGGTTTACAGCTAGTAAACTCTGTTAAAAATCAAAATGGTGTTCTTCTGGACCTTGATTTCAGTAACTGCAATTCAAAATGTAATACTATCACAGAGTCCCCTCATGGGGACAGTGGCTTGGTAAGCGACCGGGTTCGGATACCGGTCACCATCCACTGTTTTGAGCTACCTGCCGGGGGGTAACCCGGTGCTCTTCTGCTACCTGCTGGGGGGTATCCCAGCATTTCTCTTTTGGTCTTAGGACCTTTCTTGTATCACTTGGAGTGATACCTGATAAATTCTTTTTCGCTAAAACATCTTAAAAGCGACACCGAAAGAGTAAAGAGCTCATTCCCCGCCGCCGCCTCCACGGGGCTGAGGGGGGGCAACGAGTCCTGAACTCGGCGAAGTAGCGGCTAAAAATGGATGTTGATGAAGTAGAAAGTAGAGTAGAAGGAAAAGGAAAGAGACTGCGCTCTCAGAGCCCAGTAAAAATGGTGGTTAATGCTAATGAGGCCAAAATATCTGTGCCAAGATATCTAATAGTTAGCAGAACGGATGATGGGAAAGATTTCAACACAACTTCTCCATTTGTGGTGGCTAAAGCCATAAAGAACACTGTGGGAGAAGTAGTCTCAATAAAGAAATTAAGAAACGGAACCTTGCTTATAGAAACAGCAACAGATGCTCAGAGTAAAAAACTCCTTGATCTGAAGTCTCTTGGTCCCTTTGCAGTTAAGGTTAATGCACATCAGAGCCTAAACTACAGCAAAGGTGTTATAAAATGCTTCGAAGTGCAGCACATGGAAGTAGAGGAGTTGTGCTCAGAACTAGCCACCGAAGGTGTCATAAAAGTAGAAAGGATAATGACGAAAAGGGATGGTGTTCTAAAACCTACTGCCTCCTTAATACTCACCTTCGGAACTCCTCAGTTGCCATCTGATGTAAAGCTAGGCTACCAGGATGAAAGAATAAGACCGTATGTGCCGAATCCAATGCGGTGTTTTAACTGCTTCAGATTCGGACATACCAAGTTCACTTGCAGTCGGGAGAAGATCTGCCCAGACTGTAGCAGTAAGGCCCATGAGGGAACCCAATGTCTCTCAGGGCATCGTTGTATAAACTGTAAAGGAGAACATTCTGCCTGGTCTAAGGACTGCCCTAGTTTTCGCACTGAAAAGAAGATTCAAGAGCTCAGAGCTGTATGTAAGATCTCAGTGACAGAAGCCAGGAAACAGGTGATGGCGACTCCACCTCCTCCCATCCCTTTTTCGAAAGTAGTAGCCAGTCCTTCTCAGGCAACCATGGGCGAACTATTAACCCTGGTGAAGGAACTCGTAGAAGAACAGAAGAAACTTCGAAGTGAATTATCTGAACTCAGAAGCTACCAGTCCGTTCCTCCAGGGAATAAACCTGTTACTGCTAGTGTTAGTAATGAACCAAAGGCTGTTTTAAGCAATAAAAAAGAGGCTGAAATATTAACAAGCAAGGTTCACTCTAGAGCTAATGATTCCTCATCCGAAAGAAATTCTACGGAACAAAAATTGGGCAAAGAAACCAAAACACCATGCAAAGAGTCCGAAAAGTTAGTAGAGGAATTGGACTCTGATGAAATGATGGAGACTAATATAGATAAAGATTTAATTGATAGGATTCGCAGAAAAAAAGGGAAAACAAAACATAAATTGAACCGTTGAACCATATACAGAACCATGAATACCATACTTCAATGGAACTGCAATGGTTTCCGATATCGCCTACCAGAATTACGTA
Source organism: Sympetrum striolatum (assembly GCA_947579665.1). Classification (NCBI taxonomy): domain Eukaryota; kingdom Metazoa; phylum Arthropoda; class Insecta; order Odonata; family Libellulidae; genus Sympetrum; species Sympetrum striolatum. Next base: position 39,013,530 of record OX388352.1, on the reverse strand, counting down.
TACTTCTCTCAGAATTATCTCCAGTGTGTGTTTCTCTTCAGGAAACACGACTTAAAGAAAATGATGATGTCCAGCTTCGGGGGTATGCTGTTTATAACAAGGATCTTGCCGGGGTACCTCAGGCCCATGGAGGTGTGGCTGTTCTAGTGCACGACTCTGTTCTTTCAGAAGAAGTGACTCTGACTACAGAACTGCAGGCTGTTGCAGTTAGAGTGTATCTTCCTGCTCAGATAATAATTTGCTCCATCTATCTTCCCCCTAATGAGCCCATCAATATAAATAAATTACTGAATTTAATTGAACAATTGCCATTGCCATTCCTACTTCTGGGCGACTTCAATGCCCATAATTCAGAGTGGGGATGCAAAAGAACTGATGTAAGGGGACGTCGGCTCTGAAATATATTTTCAAGTCTGGACATGATAATTCTAAATGATGGAAGCGACACACATTTTAGTGCTGGAAGCAGGTCATTTTCAGCTATTGACCTTTCTGTGTGTTCCAGCACTGTTGCTCCAACATTCAAATGGGAAGTATACAAAGATTTGTGTAGTAGCGACCATTTTCCCATTATCCTGACGCATCTGACTGCCTCCCCAATGGAGCCTCGCCCTATCAAGTGGATAACGAGAAGAGCTGATTGGGAAAAATTCTCTGAATCAATTCAGCTAGAGGAGGAGGAATTTTCCTCTGTAGATAAACATGTCAAATACTTCACGGATACCATAATAAAGGCGGCAGAAATTAGCATTCCGAAATCCTCTGCTCGGCTTCGTCGCGTCCCTGTTCCTTGGTGGAATGACGAATGTCATTCTGCCATTAAGGATAAACGTCGAGCATTTAGAGCTTTCCGTCTCCGACCTACAGAGGAAAACATGATAAAATACCTTAAGTTAAAAGCTGTGGCTCGCAGGATAGTGAGGAAATGTAGGCGTGATTCATGGATGAAATATGTTTCTACCATTAACAGTTCCACTCCAGTAGCTAAAGTATGGGAAAAGGTCAGGAAGATATCCGGTCGGACATCTTCCTGTAGTATTAGTGGTTTATTGGTCAACGGGAAAACAATTACCGAAAAGGTGGATATTTCAAATGAAATTGGAATGGTTATAGAAAAGGCATCTAGTTACGAAAATTATCCACCATCCTTTCGAAATATAAAGGCTGAAAGTGAGCGGAAACAGCTAAAATTTAATTCCCGAAACAAGGAACATTACAATTGCTCCTTTAGCCAGTGGGAACTGGAGACTGCTCTACGTGAGGTACATGATAGCGCCCCTGGTGCGGATTCCATAATTTATAGTATGATGCAACACCTAAATATTACCGCCAAGAAGTATCTCTTAAGAATGTACAATAGAATCTGGGGTGATGGTTGCTACCCAACACAATGGCGGGAAGCCATTATAATCCTCATCCTCAAGCCGGGGAAAGACAAGAAACTACCAGAGAGCTATAGACCAATTTCTCTTACAAGCTGTATCTCCAAAGTGATGGAACGAATGGTCAATAGGAGGCTTGTTTGGTTCCTTGAAACAAACAACTTATTGGCCAATATTCAGTGTGGTTTCCGTCGGTATCGCTCCACCACAGACCATCTGGTGAGACTGGAGAGAGCAATATGTGATGCTTTTGTCAGAAGACAGCACTTGGTAGCAGTACTATTCGACCTTGCAAAGACTTATGATACCACTTGGAGATTTGGCATTCTTAAGACATTACATTCTTGGGGATTACGTGGTAATCTCCCACTCCTTATTAAGAGTTTTCTAAAGGAGCGCTACTTCAGGGTACGTGTCGGGACTTTTCAGTCTCGGCTATTCACACAGGAAAATTGAATCCCTCAGGGGTCTATCTTAAGTGTATTACTGTTTGCTGTTGCTGTAAATGGACTTGCCCAATGTATTAGACATCCTATTGATGGAAGTCTCTTTGTGGATGACTATGGTATATTTCTAGCATCCCAAAATATGACTATTTTGCAACGTCAAATGCAAATGACAATTAACCGAATATACAAATGGGCAACAGAAAATGGATTCACCTTTTCGCACAGCAAGACAGTTTGTATCCATTTCTGTAGAATTCGTGGTCTACACCCAAATCCATCCCTTCTTTTAAATGGCACCGAGATACCTTGTGTTGAAAGTGCATACTTCTTGGGAATTAAATTTGATCATAAACTAACATGGCGTCCTCAACTTAAATATTTGAAATCCCGATGCCTAGCTGCCCTAAATGTATTGAGAGTTCTCAGCCACAAATCCTGGGGAGCAGATCGGACCACCCTGCTTAGAATATATCGGATGCTCATTCGATCAAAGCTCGACTATGGTAGCATAGTATATGCATCAGCAGCACCATCAGCTATTAAGGCGATTGATGTGATTCACCATACAGGGATTCGCTTGGCTACAGGTGCTTTTCGAACCAGCCCTATAGCAAGTATTCTTTGTGAGTCTGGGGAACCATCACTCTATATGCGCCGTAAACTGCTGTCTATGCGTTACGCAATAACCCTTAAATTCAAGCCAAATCATCCGGCGAATGAAGCAGTTTTTGTGCAGAGATATAGCCACTTATATGCTGTCCCGGTCCGTTCTCTAAAGCCCTTGGGTATGAGAGTCAAAGGATATTTCGGAGAAATGGAATTTAATATCCCCAGGATGCCAGAAACAAAATTCTCCCAATTCCCACCATGGACATTCCCATGTCCCAACGTCCACCTCTGCCTTACCAGACTTGACAAGCAAAAAACTTCTCCTATGGAATACCAACGTGAATTTTATAGACTCCTTGCAGACTTCAGCTCTAGTACTGCCATCTATACAGATGGTTCCAAGCAGGGAAGTCAGGTTGGATGTGCATATGTGGTGAAGAAAACATCATTTCTGTTTCGACTACATCCACTCTGTGGGATGTACACAGCAGAGCTATATGCTCTTTTACAATCTCTTTGCTACATATCTGCACACTCCCAGACTAAGTATGTAATCCTAAGTGATTCCTTGTCTGCTCTAAAAGCCATCGAGTCTATTGGTTCCATCCATCCACTGGTACAGAAAATCCAGTCATCTCTGGTGGACTTAAAACTTAAAGGGGTTGAAATAGATTTCATATGGTTGCCAGGCCACGTTGGTATACCAGGTAATGAAATGGCGGATCTTGCAGCTAAAGAAGCTGCTAATAAGAGGTGGACTTTTTATGACCAAGTGCCTGTGAGTGATGTGAAGACATGTATAAAGCACTTGGTTTTTAAACAATGGCAAGATGAGTGGAATGAAATTACAGAAAATAAATTAAGAATAGTGAAACCAAATGTTAATTCTTGGCAGTCATCATGTAGGCCCTCCAGACTCGAGGAAGTAGTCCTAACCAGACTACGAATCGGGCATTGCTGGTGGACTCATAAACATCTACTGTGGTCTGAGGAGGCCCCAGTATGTGAGATATGTGACACAGTATTGTCTGTGTCACATGTCTTACTGCAATGCCCCCAGTTTGATGATGAGCGAAGGAGATTAGGCCTTTCGACGGATCTCTCGGTCGCCCTAGGAGACGATGTAGCATCTGTGGAAAAGATATTTGATTTTGTGAAGGCCACGAAACTACTAACTTACATTTAGTCAAGCCCCACTCAACTTGCCTTGTTCCAATTAATTTATAATTTTATTTATTTATTTATTTTATTTATGGTTTTAATATTAGTTGGAGACAGTATCCTTTATTGTGAAAATGGACTCTAAGGGCTAGACCCTTTACAGTCTATGTCCTTATTTTATCAAAACTTTAAAGGCCACTATACAGCCCTTTCTTGTTTTTACAACTTTTAATCAGAGCCCAATTTTAACTTTTTAACCTTATATGTTGTATGTATTGTTCGACTTGTGGATGTACTGACTTGTAATGTCCTACTACTAATGGCGATAATAGCCCGAGAGGCTGATTCGCCTGAAAACACATACATATACATATACTATCACAGAGTCTATTTTGAATTGTGATGGGCATCACCCTGCATTGAGTTTTCAAATTCAACTTCATAGTAACTCGAAAAGTTTGCCATATATTTTTACAGTATTTGATTACAGAAATTGTGATTTCAATTCTATATCTAAAGCATTTCAAAAATGAAAACACCCCATTCATGCTGACTACCTTCTCTCTGAGAACTGCTTAAATATATTTAATCATATCACTGACCTAGGAGTTGTGTTTGATGCAAAACAAAATTTTAAGTTACACATCAACAGCATCACAACCAAATCTTACAAAATGTTGGGATTTAAGGGTAGAATATGCTGTGACTTCAAGAATATATCTTGTTATAAATTACTGTATATCTCCCATGTGAGATCACAATTGGTTTACTGCTCAATTATTTGGAACCCCCACTTTAATAACTACAAGCATGCCCTAGAGAGGGTCCAAAACACATTTCTCAGGATGATATCCTGTAGATTCAGCATAGAAAGAAAACCTGGCCAATAGAACTCTATTCTAAATCTACTCCAACTGCCTACTCTTCATGTCCGAAGAGATTATATTGGTATTATTTCCATGTATAAAATACTGAATAGTATAGTATCATGCCCTGAAATTCTATGACTTAATTACTCTCATTATTGACTGACATTACTGTCACAAAACCAGTTGCCTTAATGCATGGATAATTTTGGGCAAGTAGTTTACAATATTGTATTTCCCTACGTAGAGACCAGGTGAGCTAAAGGATACAGAAATAACATAATTGCAGTGTAACTGCATATTTTCAGTCATCTTATTCGTACATGAATATATATACAGTAAAAATTCTCGGGAGCGACCACCCTCCGTTCTGAGGAAAATCGGTCGTTGTGGGGGTTTGGTCTCTTTGAGAAGTATTAACATTGAGCTGCTTAAAACGTTTTTATCGATTTAGAAACAATTATTCAGTAGTAAAAATTAAGAAAAATATACAATCTAATTTTATTATTTTTATTTTAATTAAATACAAAAAACGAAGTCGTACTATTTTTACTTTCTCCATATACGAAGTATAGAGAAAGTATTGTTTTCATGAAAAAATTCGACTTCGAGATTTCAACGGAAATACATGTTTTGGGGTGCCTAGAACACGTTTTGACCATTTTCAGAATGATGTCTGTGTGTATGTGTGTGTGTATGTATGTGTGTCTGTGCTTGTGGGCGCTCTAACGTGAAAACTATTAGTAGTATCAATACCAAAATTCATATATAGTACTGTGGTGTGTGCTGTCAGAGTTGATAAGTTTTTGGAGTAAATCGGTTAGCCGGAAGTCGAGCTTCATTCATCAAAGCTCATTTCCGGTTTTCACAATATCTCCGTAAATATGATATATAGGTATATCGTATACCTTATAAAAGTTTTAGAAAATGTCATTTACTATAACTTTTGAATTTAACATATTTTTGTATCACCGGTTGATTAGGAGTTATTCATGAAATACCGATAAACCGGAAGTAGCTGTTATGTACTTCGTGGGCGCTCTAACATGAAAACTATTAGTCGGATCGACACCAAATTTTATATATAGCATTTTGGTTGGTGTTTTTAGAGTTGATTAGTTTTTGGAGTAAATTGGTTTAACAGAAGTCGAGCTTCATTTTTCAAAGCTCATTTCCAGTTTTCGAAATATCTCCATAAATATTATATGAAGGTATAAACTATTATTTATAAAAGTTTTATAAAATATAATTTACTATAATTTTTGTATGAAACATATTTTTGTATCACTGATTGTGTAGGAGTTATTTGTGAAATACTGATAAACGGGAAGTTGCTGATTATGTACGTTGTGGGCGCTCTGGGCGCTGGGGCGAAAGGCCATTTCATCGTTTTTCATCGAACATGTCCCAAAAAACATTATTTATAATGCTTGTGACGTAAAAGATAATATGATATAAATTAATCACTCATCTTCCAAGTTTAGATTGAATATAGAGTTCGAAAATACTGTCGTAGATAAATATTTACATCTTATATATGGAGAAAGTCATGTGCTGTCCACATCAGATTTTTTTACAATATGTATTTATTTTCTTTTGAAATAAGAGGAAATTTCTCTTTCTTTCATTTTTTTGATTTTTCAGAAAGTACCTCTTTTTCCAACTTATTTTTCAGTTCTGAAAATAGACTACTTATTGAATTGTCCTTCGTTTGCAAATTTAAAATCATATAGTCTATTTGTTTTAACGCTTGCTGCGCTGTCATCGTAGGTTCGACCGCCTGTTGAATGATGTCAGCAGGGGAACTTTTATCTTCAGATTCGGAATTTGCACCTATAAAAGGCATAAAATATAAGTCTTAGTATTTTTTTAAATATTTTAAGCATAACGATTTAAAAAAATAATATGCACACTTACCTTGGGCAATAGCATCCTGTATTAAGCGGTCTTCCCAATTTTCGCTGAGATTATCAAAGCATTCTAAGTTGTCCTCGCACTCCAGAGACTCTGGATCATAATCAATCCCTGCCAGTTGCGAAATCTCCTCTATTTCACCAATAGCATTTTTCCAATTCGGAATGAGTGAGTCCACAACTGGCAAAACACTTAGTGATTAAGTCGGCATCTAAGTCCTTCCAGGCGCGTTTGGTCCATCCCACGGCGTCGGCAACTGTTATCTCTTTGGCCAGGTCGGTCGCATTTTCACATTTTTCCATTCTTGCTATAATGGATCTCAAAACGTATCTCCTGTATTCTAACTTGAACCATTTGATAACGTCATGGTCTGGGGGTTGAAGCTTGGAGGTCGCATTTGGCGGCAAAAACAACAGTTTCACATTCTTTAACACAGCTTGATGTTTGTGACAAGTTGCATTATCTAAAATAAGGAGCACGTTTCTACCTTCTTTCTCCATTTCCTTATCAAACTCTAATAACCACTCCTCAAATATTGAAGATGTCATCCAAGCTTTGCGGTTTGATTTCCAATGAATTCCAAGCTGAGTGATGTCTTTTCACTTAAAACATCGTGGATTCTTTGATTTCCAAATCATCAAAGGTTTCATTTTCTCTCCTGCTGCGCTAACACAAAATGCTATAGTCATTCTTTCTTTAGCTTGTTTCCCCCCTTTGGAGTCTGCCGACTTGAGCATCATGCTCTTATTTGGGAGAGCACGGAAAAAGAGACCAGTTTCATCAGTATTAAAAATGTCAAGGTCATCGTATCCTGCTAAGAGAAATGGAAGTCTTGTTTGACAATCATCACAGACATTTTCATCTACATCGGCAGCTTCTCCACACAATGCGCGGAACACAATGTTGTTTCTTGTTCTAAACTTGTCGAGCCATCCGTTGCTTGCGTTGAAGTCTTTTATTCCAAGGGCCTCTGCGATCTCTAGGGCTTTTTCTTTCATCAGAGCTCCGCTTATTGGGATATTCTTGGACCGTGCTGTTTTAAACCATTCCAATAATGCTTCATTTACGTCTGGATATTTTTCTATCCTCATTCTCTTCACTCCTCTGAACTTAAAATCTTCCCATTCTTTGTGGAGATCAACTTTTCCTTTAATGATTTTGTTTGAGTTTTTCCATAGTTAAACAAATCTGCCAACTTTCTCTCCGATTTTCCTTTTTCATGCAACTTGATAGCTTCAACTCGCTGCTCCAAACTTAAAATCACTTGTTTCTTAGACATGTTGAGAGCTCTTTAGCGTAAATTGCAAATGAATTTTTGGATAACTGATGCATTACCCATCCCCCTCCTTATTTTAGACACAACAGCCCCCCCCATCCACCAACATATGATGTCCAATAATAGAGATTGTCCATCCACTTGAGGGGCTTGACTCTTTTCCATTGGCGAGAGGGTCATAAAAATTCTCAGAAGACAGAAAGCCTTCAAACATTGGATTGCAATGGGATTAACCCCCCTCCCTCCTCCCTGAAAAGTTGCACAAAGAAGACTCCCAATCTTGTGTGACAACCCGAGTGATTAGTTTTTGAAAGGGTATGTCAAGAAGAGAGGAGTTTCATGCTTACTTTACCTCAACACAATAGAGAGCACAGGTCGGACTATAACTAAAAGGAACACGGCTGTGTTATTAACATTAAGAGTTAAAAGAGCTCCAAATAGCCGTTGTTTGCATACAACCCGTCGTGCGGAAGTACCCTATCCATAGGGGGTTAAGGCTAACCGTTACTAAGGTATTGTAAGCGTATTATCTCGATACGTATTTCGGAAACTATGTTTCCATCTTCGGGAGAAGAAGAGAACTTTGGACTATAACACCTTACTTCGGCCATGGAAAAAATGTCACCGGACATAATGGCCCAATACCTTGTCAACTACAGTTAAAGGAAGAAAAGGAGCTTCTTATTGTAAACTCAGGCAATCCATCACAATGGTCGAAGGTCATTCAAAATATGAAAGGACGAAAAGGGTCAACAATGTACAGTAGCGGTGGAAAAGCTAGATTTTGTTTTGGAAAAAGTGACCCCCAAACGACCTCAAATCTGGTCGTAACCAGAGGGATGGTCTGGTCTGTTCGAGAGGTATTTTTAACATTAAGTGTATAAGGAAAAAAATTGGTGCCTTGAAAACTTGGCCGTTTGCGGAGGTGGTTGTTTAATAGAGGTGGTCTGTTGTAGAAGTTTTACTGTATATATTGTAATGGATCCTTGTTAACAGTTTTTCCTTTTATTTCTCAAGATAATTAGCAAACTTCAATACAGTGGAATCTCGTGTTTTAAATGCCTCGACCTGCCGGTCAGCTATATCTCTTCGGGTAGCCCTGGCGACCACATTGGTTTGCGATGTGGCATCCCAATTTGTGTGGCTCCGAGGTGGGTGGGGAGCTCGAGAGATGAAGTTTTCTTAATCCTTTTATGGATTCTATCACTCCTCCTACAAAAAGACCCCGCCCAGAAAAGGGTGGGCGAGAAGCTTATGATGAATGCAGAAAGTACTTAGTTATGAAATGCAATGAAATGAAATAAAAACAAAAATTTGACAAAGGTCTCCCCAATTCTAATCCATAAAGTGCTCTCCAATGAAGTACAAGGAACCCTTGAATCAGTAAAAAAAACTTAGGGATGGCACGCTACTAATTAAAACAACAGACGACAAGCAGAGCAACAAACTCCTGGGAATGAAAATATTTCATGACCTCCCAGTTAGGGTGGAAATACATAAGAGGCTAAATACCTGCCAGGGAGTCATCTCCTGCTATGACCTACTATACGTATCAGAAGATGAGATAGCAAAGGAGATGGCATCGCAGGGAGTCATCTCCTGCCAAAGACTAAATAAAAGAGTGAACGGGGAAATGGTAAAGTCCACTTCTGTAGTTCTTACCTTTGCACTGGAAAAGCCTCCTGAAAAAGTATTTGTGGGTTTTGAGGAATGCTCGGTGAGGCCATTTATTCCAAGTCCTTTGCGCTGCTTCCAATGCAATGTGTATGGGCACACAGCCCAATCTTGCAGGGGTAAGATTATTTATCTTGCAAGGGCAAGATTTATTTATAAGATTTATCCTTTGTCTGGATTCCTGGGCACATGGGAATCACTGGGAATGAGAGAGCTGATGCTGCAGCTGAAGCTGCACTTAGAGAGAATGAAATAGGAGACCCACACATACCAGCAGCAGACCTACGAAATTTATTAAAACAGAAATCAGTACAGAAATGGTGTAGTCGCTGGTCCTTAATTGCAGAAAATAAGTTACGCAGTATTAAACCCGATACTGTGGAATGGCCATCTTCTATTCGAAATAATAGGCGTGAGGTTGTTGTGGTCACCAGACTAAGAATAGGGCACTGCAAACTAACTCACTCATATCTCTTCACAAGAGAGAAGGAACCACCAAAATGCAAGCATTGTGAATCCCAACTAACTATAAAACACATTCTCACCGAATGCCCTCATTACCTGGGGGGACGCGATAAACACAATGTCAGAGGAGAAATGAAGGAAATAGTGGGTAATGACCCCATTATGGTGGATGGAATATTGAATTTCCTTAGGGAAACCAAGTTATTTCCTTTAATCTGAAAACCCATAAGGAAGATCTAAATATGATTAACATGACAGCTCTCTTACGTTTAAATGTTTGTTAAACTTCGTACCTACTGCCACTTTGTTTAAAAATATCTTATCAGGAAAAAATTAATTTTTACCGAAGGTGCTAAATGACCTTAGCCGTCGATGCACCATAATCCCAACACCTACCTACCATTCCTAAGGAGCAAATGTTGGCATTGGAGGAAATTCTCAATGCCTCACAAAAGAGAGGTCCTAAAGGCAGGAGATATTCAGAGGACTGGATATTGATCTGCATGTTATTACATGTGAGGTCACCTGCAGGATATGGCTTCATTCGAAACCAGAATATGTTTCCATTGCCAAGTGTACGAAAAATCCGGCAATATCTGCAGCTGATTGACACCTCCTGTGGGTTTGATGCCAATTTTTTTGAATTATTGAAGAGGAAGTTGCATCAAAAGCCAATGTTAAAAAGGCATGGTATTCTACTGTGGGACAAAATGTCTGTGAGGGAGAGTGTATCCGTAAAATCTACCACATTAACTTATGTGGGCCTCACTGATTTTGGCAAAGATGGTCCTAAAGCTGACAGTGTTGAAGAAAAAGCAAATTATGTGTTGGTATTCATGTTCCAGCCTCTTGCAGACACTTATACTCAGCCCATTGCTATGTTTGCTGCCAAAGGACAAGTAAAAGGAACTATGCTAGCAAAGTTAGCATTGAAAGCTAATTTCCTTCTTGAAATGGCTGGAGCAAAAATCCATGGCTTTGTGTCTGATGGAGCAGCCACCAACAGGAGGATGTGGAGTGAGTTGGGAATTTATGGGCCCTTGGACAACACCAGAAATTCCTTTGAACACCCATTGGACCCCAAATGGAGAATTTTTGCCTTTGCAGATACTCTACATTTGATAAAAAATATTAGAAATAGACTTTCTAATAATTGAGTATTGCAGGTAAATTATGTCACCATAAAACTTTACCAAATTGGCTATAATCAATTTTTTTTATCTATTTTTCTTCCTAATATCGAATAATTGGTATTTATTTTATCTTTTTAAGTCGGTAGTTTTTTAAATTTAAATCTTTATCTTTAAATTTACTTCAGGTAGACCCAAATTTGAATCCAGTAAGGTGGGAGCACTTCATTATTTTATTTAACAAAGATAAAGAACTCCCTGGTGAGTTACGAGTGTGCCCCTAAATCACACATAATCATTTGTTTCTCTCAAGTGTTATGAAAGTGAGAGTAAAGCTGGCTACCCAGGTAGATTATTATATGTTATTAATGCTAATTATGCAAATTATACATAATATTTCCTATCACTGTCTTAAAATTTGTTTTATCAGTTTCAACTTTTTAGAATAAGTGCTTATATTCTATTGCTTTCAGATTTTTAGCAATTCCGTGATGAATGGGCTAATATTTTACCATAATCATCATGTCTCTGGATTGCAGGATATATCTGGAACAGCAGAATTTTTTAAGATAGTAAATGATATGTTTGATGCATTAAATAGAAAAAAATGTTTTCCATGGAGTTCATGAAGGATCTTCTGATTTCTCAGTAAGTATTTTGAAGAAAAAGTATTTTAAATTTTTGGAAAAAATCTGCATGGTTTAGAAAACTTATAGTATATTGTAGACACAGAAATCATGAAAAGTTGGTACAAAAATTCTACCTTATTTTATCAAACTATGTTGTGGTGCATAAATTTCTAGTGTATTGGATAACATTTAATGTCTGCAATATAGTCATTAACTGTTTCACTTCAGGTTCTGCAAGACTCTTTGAAATGGCTTGACATTTGGGAAAGGAAAAGAAACAAAGGTTCTATAAATCCATCTCAGTTCTTGACCTCAAGCACAGCTGAAGGGCTACAAGTCACCTTAACATCAGCCATTGAGTCGGTTTTATATCTTAAGCAGTTTGGTTTTCAATATGTTCTAACTGGAAAAATTAATCAAGATTCCTTAGAGGTGAGAAAGTCTGCTGGAATTGTATGTTTTATGATGCTTCTGGATTCACTTAATAATGCTGTAAAATGTCAACTGTATACATTTTTTACAGATATTCTTTGGTACCATCCGCCAAGCAGCAGGGGCCAACGATCATCCAGCAGCAGTAACTGCTATGCAGCTATATAAAATGCTGTCTGTCTATAGTATTCTGAAACCACCAAAGTATGGAAACTGCTCCTGCAAGAAGATGGACCACAGGAGCCAGCAATAAAACTTGCCGATATTAAAGAAATATATGCCAAAGAAGGAAGTGGGACATTAATTGAAAATTTGAAAATTAAATTAAATGGTTTCATAGAAACTAAGGATTGGGAGGCCCCTGATGTGATTGAGCATGATTACACCATGGCTCCTGTTGTGCATTGTGTAATGTATTATGTTACAGGGTATCTGTGCAAACAGATAATGAAACAGTAAATGCTTTGTTTGCAAAGCAGCTATTACTTCTTATAATGTTAACAGCTGCTCCACTGCCTCAGAGTTAGTTAACTTAAAAACTCATGGGAAATTAATTCACTCAAATTTAATTTTCTTCAACTTTATCCTCTTTGTAGAAGAATGCTTTGTCAAGCACCTTGGCAAAGCTGATGTATTTCATGCCATCGTGGATGAAGTCTTAGATTCTACTCCATTAAGTTTCCCATGTGCAGAGCATAAGGAGGAAATTCTAGCATGGAGTCTCCATTACTATATTAATTTAAGAATGCGGCAATGGTCTCGGCAAAGGAATCATGAAGCAGTTAGAGACTGCCAAAATATGAAAAAGAAATCAAAATTTTATAAAACATAAATTTAGTATATATTAAAAATTTGTTTTGAATCTGAATTCATTTCTTCAATGATTTGGTGCTCTTACCTTTATACTGTAACGCTTCCTCCTTTTCTCCGTAAGTCAAGCGTCAACTATTAATACACAAAATAAGATTATAGCACTTTAATAATAATCAGTAAACCACAAGTGAAACAATTAACTCAAATTAAAGGACAAATAAAGACCACCGGATCGGCTTTCCTCTAATAGCTGTGCGTGGCAAGTCCTCTCCTCCGACTCCGGCCACTTTCTCCTCGAACCTCTCGTCTCCTTTGACCTCGAAGCTCCCACTGCTCTCACCTCCATGTTCAGACTCCCCTCTTCTTCCCCTCGAAACACCTTTCCACTCCACCAAGTGTAACGCAATTTCGTGCTTCTTTTGGTAACGGACAATCCGTTACATATGCCCCCACCACATTTACAAAAGAAAATTGGAGACGACAACAAAAAATGGAGAAACTTAAATGGAATTTAAACACTTCCTCGACAATTTTCTTTTTTTTTTAAACAAACAGAAATATTTTTTTTGCACAAACATAATGAAAATTTTATTCATGCATCTGGATCCGAAGAGAAGTAAGGGCGCAAATTTGCAAAATTATGGATTCCGACTTCTTTGCCTGAATCGTCCTCCAAATAACAAGCATTTGGGCCTGCCATCTTCGAAATACGGTGCGGTCCTGTAAAAAGATGAAAAAATTTATGAAAAAATCCCAATTTAGTGTCTGAAGGCCTTGGCTTCCTAAGTAAAACCTTTTCATCTAGTTGGAAGGCATGCATATTTCCCATTTGCTTCTCTTTTCTCTTACTTCCCGTTTTTTTCAGATTTTTAGAAGCGAGCAACATTATCTCTTCATGCGACTTGTTTATTCTCTCGTGGCATGGTACCATATTGTCTAGCCCTCTCGTAGGTTTTATTCTGAAATGTACCTCATGGGGAGTTAAGCCAGTACTCTCGTGAGTAATTTCGTTAAACCAGCGGTTTATCCACGGGACAATCGCCAACCATTCGACATGATTCTCCCAACAATAAGCGTGGAAAACGCGTGACAATTCTCTCATCACCTGCTCGCTCGGGTTGCCCTGGGCTCTGCGGGCAGAAGAATAGATTGCTTGGACGCCCATGGCTGCTAACTCATATCCCCACAAATGTCCAGTGAACAGAGTCCCGTGGTCTGACAGAACCCTTTTAGGGACGCCGCACAACTTGAAAAATTCATTTTTTAAAACCCTTAAACAGTTCTTTGCAGTAGGCCTTCTTAATGGGTATACATTTACGTACTTCGAAAACTCATCTACCACAACTAAAATGTACTTATATCCGTATCTCGCCCTCGGAAGTGGACCGTAAATATCTACAGCATAAAGGTCACACGGCCTTGAAGGAATAATATTCTCCATAGGGCCTTCGTAGCTGCGATTTGGGTGTTTCGTCTTCTGACACAAATCGCATCCTCTGAGCGTAACTCTTACGTACCGCCCCAAATCCCTCCAGTAATATTTTTCCCTTAACCACTGTATCACTTTATAGCTTCCACAGTGTCCGTAATTCGTATGCGCGTACAACACCAACGGCTTACGGATCGCTATAGGGACGCATAACTTCCAACTTTTCTCTGGCTTGCTTGTACTAAAATATAAAACATTCTCATTCAGTGCAAATCTATTGGATCTTTTAACAAGAGTCTGATAATCATGGTCGGATGCTGGGATCTCGTTAGACAAGAACAGAGACATCCTATGCCAAAAGGGGTCTTCCCTCTGGAGCTGGCTTAAATTCTCGAATCCATGCCTTGGGAATTCAGCAAAATTTAGATCGCATAGGGCGACCAGAAAATGACCTTTCACATCGGCGTCCGGTATTTCAGGACAAGAGGCACGGCTAAGCCAATCAGGCACTACGTTCTGGGAACCCGCGCAGTGCTCTACGGTATAGTCGAATTCCTGCATGGCTAAAATCCACCGGGTTAGGCGACCATGATTTAACTTGCATGTATTTAAAAAAATCAGCACTTTATGATCTGATATTATGGTTATCTTATTTCCCAAAACTACCGTTTGCAATTTCTGTAATGCCCATACGATGGCAAGCATTTCCTTTTCTGTGGTAGTATAGGAAAGTTCGGATCCCTTCAAAGTACAACTAATGAAAGCCAAGACTTCCTCCCTACCAGCTGAATCCTTCTGAAAAAGAACAGCTCCTAATCCAAAATCTGAGCTATCAGTCTGGAGATATAGTGGACGTGTGAAATCCGGATATTTGAGAGTCACATATCTTAAAAATGCGAACTTTACGGTATCAAAAGAGGCTTGTAAACTTTGTGTCCATTCCCACTTTGCGTCTTTCTTTAAAAGGGATAAAAGGGGGACAGTGAGATAAGCATAACCCTCGCTAAATTTTGCGTAATAATTACACGTTCCAAGAAAACCCAACAACTGCTTAATGTCTTTGGGGGTAGGGAATTCCTGTATGGCTCTTATCTTTTCCGGGTCGGCTCGGATCCCCTAAATGTGCCCCACAAACAGAACCTCAGACCGACAAAACCTCGATTTCGTACCCCTGCGGGTAGGGGGATGGAGAATACTCCCGCGGCATCTCTGCCTGTCGTAAGAGGCGACTAATCGGGCGGGGAGAAAACCCTGAGAACAAACCCCTCGTTCAGCAAGGGCTGAGTCCGGGCAGTCCCGTGAATCAACTGTCTGTGTGCGGTCATGCCAGCTGACCGAGGATTCACCCACGTGTTTGCCGTGCGTGGAGACCCGTAAGGAGGAGATGGGTGTCCTGGAGGTTGAGTGCCAACCACCAGCAGAGTAACTGCTGAGGCACTTCTAGTCCAACTGGACTATTTTTATTTTCTGGCACAACACACCTCTTCGGCCCCGAATTTGCTGTAAACGGGAGGCCAGGGAATAGCACACCCTGGTCAATCGGCTACTGATGGCTGGGGATAAATTCCTTTCTAGCGTACGTCAGTCCTGTGCGAGTGCTTGGGATGCACGCACCATTCTGGTGGAGGCCAATGGGGGGGTGTGGTTTGGAGGAGCCACCACCATTCCGGAGGCCAGTCTGTTTAGCGACATCCTGGGCGCTATATCCCTTGGGTAGCCCTGGCGACCGTATCGGTTTGCGATACGGCGTCCCAATTTGTGTGGCTCCGTGGTGGGTGGGGAGCCTGAGGGATGAAAAATCCATAATTCGTATGGATCTACAATCTCCTCCACCTAAAAGACCCCGCCCAGAAATGGGAGGGGGAGATATTGCTAAAAGATGTAAAAAATACCTGATAATGAAGTGTACTAAAGAAAATGAAGATCTGACCAAGGTGTCCCCCTTTCTAATATATAAAGTTCTTACAAATGCTGTTTCAGGGAATCTCGAATCAGTAAAAAAGCTTAGGGATGGTACCCTGTTGATAAAGGCAGCCAACGATAAACAGTCCGACAAACTCCTTGGCACAAAGATGCTGCACGATATTCCAGTGATGGTAGAGGTCCATAAGAAACTTAACACCTGCCAAGGAGTTATATCCTGCTACGACCTTCTCTATGTCTCAGAAGAAGAGATAGCACAGGAGATGGCATCGCAAGGAGTCATCTCCTGCCGCAGACTTAATAAGAGACAAAATGGAGAAATGATAAAGTCCACCTCAGTCATATTAACATTCGCCCTGGAAAAGCTCCCAGAGAAGGTTCATGTTGGATATGAGGCATGCACAGTGAGGCCATACATCCCAAGTCCTCTGCGCTGCTTCAACTGCAATACCTATGGACACACTGCACAATCATGCAAGGGCAAACCCACCTGCCCTAAATGCTCCAAAGAAAAGCACGAAGGGGAACCATGCAGCAGCCCCCCTCTATGCAGGAATTGTGAAGGCAACCACCCTGTTTATGCAAGAGACTGCCCCAAACTCTTAGAAGAGAAGAAAATAATGGAAATTAAAGTCACAGAGAGGGTACCATATTTTGAAGCTAGGAGGAAGTACAGATCACTGATCTGCCCCACATTCTCCAAATCCTATGCAGTGGTGGCAAATACCCAAATAAGAAAGGAAAGTGTGGGATGTCAAACTGACCCTCCAGCAGACAACAGCAAGACCACCAAGGTACAACAAAAGGAGAAAATGAATACAAAAGCAACAGGCCAGAAACTAGAAAATAGTGCACAGAAAACTGAAGCTGCTCCTATTAAGAAAAACATCACACCCCCTAAATCGGTAGAGAAACCAAACGTAGGAGGTAAAAGTATTACTATACCCCCTCTTCTCTTGAATTGAGGGAATCTACGGGGGATGAGATGGAAGAAGACATACTGGATGAGGAGCAGTTACGCCTTTTCCTACAAAACAGGAAAAAGGGAAGAACGAAGCTTGTTCGGCAAGCCAAAGGCTTTTAATGTTTTACTTATTTATTTATTTATTGTTAATGAATTTTATCTTTAGATTTTAATGTGAAAACATTATTTATTTATTTATTTATATATATTTATTTTAAATGTTTTTAACAATTCAATGGAATTGTAATGCTTTTTACACGCGCCAGGAAGAAATTAGGATCTTGGTGAGAGATTACAACCCCTCTTGCATTTTTATCCAAGAGACCCATTTTAAACCTACTGACTCCCCAAAATTGAAGGGTTATAAGATTTTTAGAGTAGATGACCTAAGTGGCAACAGAGGTCGTGGTGGGGTCGCTGCATTCATCAGGGAGGCCCTTTACACCTCCCAGGTGAACTTGCAGACACCATTCCAGGCTTTAGCAGTCACCATCGCTTCCCCCTCAGAGGTCACATTCTGTAATCTTTACCTGCCAGAATGGGCTCCAGTGACGAGAAAAAACCTGGAAGACCTAGTTGAGCAGTTGCCTAAACCCTTTGTATTGTTGGGGGACTTCAATGCCCACAACAGTCTTTGGGGTGATGATCTAAGGGATCACAACGGAAGAGGACGTCTCTTGGAGACGTTTTTTAATGATTTTAACCTGGTTTTATTAAATGACAATGAAAAAACACATTTTAATGCCTTTACTGGTAGATACTCATCCATAGATTTATTTGTGAGCTCCAGCAATATTGCTCCACTTTTTAGTCTGTCAGCACACAAAGATTTATGTGGTAGTGACCACTTTCCCCTAATAATTAGGAAACATAGTGGTTGTGATGGCAACTATGGTCTACCTAGGACATGGATCCTCAAGAAAGCCAACTGGGCTAACTTCAGAGAGCTCTTCAGTTTTAATTTTAACGCCAATGCAGGAGCACTGCAAAATGTGGAGGATCTAACTGCAGCAATTATTAAAGCTGCGCAAGGTAGTGTACCCTTGTCATCAGGGATGCCTCGACGACCACCAGTCCCATGGTGGAACAGGGAATGTACAGATGCCATTCAGAAAAGGAAAAAGGCCCTGCAAATTTTTAAAAAGTACCCCACCACTTCAAACTTGGCAGCCTTCAGGCGATTAAGAGCTAGAGCCAGACAAGTGGTGAGAGAGGCTAAGAAGTCTTCTTGGATGAATTTTATCTCAGAAATAAATCACCGAACCCCTATGTCAAAGGTATGGAGAAAAGTCAGGTCTATTTTGGGGAACCATCATTTCTCCCAGATACCAGCACTTAAGATAGATGACAGAATTGTAAACTCACCCCAAGAAATTGCTGATGCGTTTGGTGAACTTTTTGCCTCCATCAGCTGCACAGACAGTTACTCAAATTCATTCAAACTTTTGAAAGAACAGAAAGAAAAAACTAATCTCAATTTTTTAGATTCCGGAACCACAGTAGCATATAACAAACCTTTCAGTTTGTGGGAACTTCAGGATGCCATACATACATGCAAGGAAACCTCACCAGGAATAGATCAGGTCCATAACGCCTTTATCAAGAATCTCCCCAAGGCATCTCAGATAGATTTGCTAAAGACAGAAAATCAGATCTGGATGGAAAGGGTCTTCCCTGAGAGTTGGCAGGAATCCCTAATCATCCCCATCCTTAAACCAGGGAAAGAGAAATCTTATCCCTCAAACTACCGCCCAATATCTCTGACTAGCTGTTTGTGCAAGCTGATGGAGAGAATGGTCAACAGGAGACTAGTGTGGCTCTTAGAAAACCGTAATCTCCTATCAGATATTCAATGTGGATTCCGGCACAGTAGATCAAGTGTTGATCACCTGGTGAGAATTGAGAATTATATTCAAGAGGCATTCCTCTTGCGACAGCATGTAGTGGCGGTCTTCTTTGACATTGAGAAGGCTTACGACACCACTTGGAGACATCAAATCCTTAAGTCAATACACTCGTGGGGATTTAGAGGGAACCTGCCCATTTTTATACAAAACTTTCTAAAACATCGTTGCTTTCGCGTAAGGGTAAACGGCCACTTTTCTCAGCTTTTTAAACAAGATAATGGAGTTCCCCAGGGATCTGTGTTGAGTGTTACTCTTTTCGCCATTGCCATCAATAGCATCACAGAGTGCATCAGAACACCTGTGATAGCATCGCTGTTTGTGGATGACCTTGCCATCTTCTGCCGCTCATCCAAACTCTCAATGGCGGAAAGACAAATACAGATTGCCCTGAACAAGCTGAACAAGTGGTGTCTCACCAATGGACTCCGTTTCTCCGAAGAAAAAACAAGGTGCATGCATTTTTATAGACAAAGAGGCCTCTCCCCTACACCAACCATAATGCTTGGAAGCCGGCAGCTACCTGTAGTGGATTCTATCCGGTTCCTGGGTGTCCTGCTGGACAGGAGGATGGATTGGAGGAGGCACATCCAGGACTTGAGGGACAGGTGCCACAAGAAGCTTAACCTGCTAAGAGTTTTATCCGGTTTGTCATGGGGAGCAGATAGGTCTGCAATGCTGCAGTTGTACAGAGCACTGGTTCGCTCTAAACTTGATTATGGGTGCTTTATTTACTCCTCAGCCAGAGAGTCTTATTTAAAATCTCTCAGTTCCGTACACAATGCAGGCATAAGGCTTTCCACTGGTGCATTCAGGACTAGCCCCATCCTTAGCCTATATTCTGAATCTGGTGAACCTCCACTGTGGGCTCGTAGAAACGCTCTGATGTGCAACTATGCATCCAAACTCTTCTCCATGCGATCTCACCCCTGTTTTAACATTGTTTTCAAGCCAAAGTTTTTAGATGTTTTTATCAGACGACCAAGAGCCACCAAGCCTCTTGGGATAAGATTTTATATTTTTATGGAGACGACTGGATTCAGCTTTCCAGAAGTATGCCCTGAAGGTTTTCCTAGGGACCAACCGTGGACATTACCAGAGCCTGACTGTGATAACAGGTTGGCCACAGAAATAAAGTCATCAACATCTGACATGTTATTTCAGCAAAGATACAAGGAGATGTCTGAATTCTACGAAAGTTACACTCCTATCTTCACAGATGGCTCCAAGTCAGATGTAGGGACGGGGTGTGCACTTGTGTCCAAAGATCTAGGAACAGTGAGAGTAAAACTACACCCAATGTGTAGTATTTTTACTGCTGAGCTAGTTGGAATACAAATGGCATTATCAAATATAAAGGGCAGACAAGGACGATACATGATATGCACAGATTCCATGAGTGCGCTGCACTCCATAACTCAATTTTCCTCATTCCACCCAATAGTCCAGAACATACAATCCATCCTGAAGGATCTAAAAGGAGAGGGCATTAACATCACCTTTATATGGGTTCCTGGACATGCTGGAATTCAAGGAAACGAAAAGGCAGACCTGGCAGCAAAAGAGGCCATCCATAGGTGGGATATAGAATGGGATCAGGTACCAGCTCAGGATCTCAAGGGCATCCTGAGAAATACAGCTCACTCTCAATGGAGAGAATTGTGGCAAACACAACATGGGAACAAGCTTAAATCTGTGAAAGATTGCATAACATCTTGGGGTACATCCATTAGGCGCTGTCGGAGAGAGGAAATTGCTATCACTCGTCTCAGGATTGGGCATTGCTCTCTCACACACTCTTATTTATTCACAGAGACGAAGGATCCTCCCATCTGCCAGACCTGCAGTGAGCCATTAACAGTTGCACATTTGTTTGAAAGCTGTGACAAATATCAAAATGTACGAGAGAGGTTAAGCATTCAGGGTAGCCTTAAGCACATTTTAAAAAATGACATAAGCTCGGTAGAGAAAGTAATCAAGTTTATAAGGGAGACCAAGCTCATAAACCAAATATAACAACATAACGAGAAGCTCATAGTGCTGTGGTAATTTTCTTTAGCTTTATAAAATTAAAATTAAATGTATCTATTACAGTAAATTCTACTTACATAAGGAATTTTATTTGTGTATGTGGTGCAAATAACCCTAGCTGTTGACGCACCCTCAAACCATAATACTACTACTACTACCTCGATTTCGCGAGACTGAGCGTCAAATTTGCGTTACTAAGTTTTTCCAAGATCGTCCACGTAAGCCGTAGAAAATTGCTTTGTTCGTTCTCCTAATACCGCGTCTAAACATCTTATAAGAGTGGCGCCGCTGTTTATGAGTCCATGTGGCACTCGCGTGAAGACGTAAGAGATGGACTTGAATAAGAAAGCCGTATATTTACGGTCCCGCGGGTGGAGAGGTATCTGCCAATAAGCCGAAGTGAAATCTGTGGTTGAGAAACAGTTTACACCATGAAATTTTCTAAATAGGTCATCTATACGAGGGGGTTCATCCCTCTCCGGGATTGTGAGGCTATTTAACTTTCGTGCATCCAAACATAAGTGCACGCGACCGTCCTTCTTTTTCACGACCACCAAAGGGTTAACATAGGGGCTACTAGACTTCTCTATGATGCCTTTCGACAACATCGCACGAATCTGTTCATCGACCTGACATTCAAAAGCGTGTGGGATGGGGTACGACCTCTGCCGGAATGGCGTCTGGTCACGGAGCTCGATGCTGTGGACAAACCCCTTTGCCAGCCCCGGTTCATCGGAAAAGACGTGGCGATATAGCTTAGAACTCCTAACAACTGGTCCCTCTCCTCTATTGATATATTCTCGATTATTCCGACGGCCAGTTCTAAATCATTTTTGCTCGTGCACGGGCGCTCACGTATAGAACTGTCACAAGTGACCGTCGCGCAGAGAGGACGAGAGAAACGTTCATTTACCTTGGGCTTCAACTCTATCCTTAGTTCCCCTTCCCGAAAGTCCAGGACCACGTTCTCTTCCGAGAGCCAATCCGTCCCTAAAATAATTGGGCGAATTAGATTTTTAACGACTAGGCAAGCAACCTGGAACTCTTTTTCCTTACACGCGAATGTTATAAGGGTGTGTCTTGTTATCGGGTTGGACTTCTTCCGATTGGCACACAATAGATAAGACTTTTTGATCGGTAATATGGGCGTCGTGGGGTCGTTCTTAATTACTTTTCGAAACAGTTCCTCACTGACAGCAGACACCTCGCTTCCTGAATCAATGAGTGCTAAAACGGGCGTGCCTAAAACCGAGATTCGTATTTCGGGGCACACATGCTTTCTTTGGGCTATTCGTTCTCTTCCATCAAGTCATCGATGGGATTGCCTGAGAGTACATATGTGTCTAAAAATGCTATGGGTTTGGTTTCTCGTCGGTCAAAATTTACGAACCCAGTTAATTTGGCCGTAATAAGTTTTCCGACTCGTCTATCGCGCTCGGACCCACAATGTCGTCGCGTAAATGCAAGGATAAAGTGGTTGGAATGATGGTTGGGTTCAAGGGATGGGATTGCGTTTGGAGAGGTGGTGGTTCACGAAAAAAAGGAGGGGGAGTGCGGGAATTTTGGAATGTCTCTTCTCGCTCTCTCCTCCACCTTCTGCTTTCTAGACCTCTTCTCGTCCCATTAGAATTTTGCGCGGGGTTGTTGGGGGACATACCAATTGCTCCCACTTGGGGTTGCGACCGACCGCTCCTACTCTCACTTTCATACGACTGATCGTAACTTCCCAACAACCTTAGTAGTTTATCTGTCGTCAATGGCTCCGAGCTTTTCAGCAAGTTCTGTATGTGCGGAGGGAATTGACGTAGAACCACATAAATTATTTCCTCATCTGTCATAGGGGGTTGACAGAACCACAAACCCCTAATACACAAAATAAGATTATAGCACTTTAATAATAATCAGTAAACCACAAGTGAAACAATTAACTCAAATTAAAGGACAAATAAAGACCACCGGATCGGCTTTCCTCTAATAGCTGTGCGTGGCGAGTCCTCTCCTCTGACTCCGGCCACTTTCTCCTCGAACCTCTCGTCTCCTTCGACCTCGAAGCTCCCACTGCACGGGGATGCAACTTAACGGCATTGAGACTGGGATTTTGTCGCACCGTGTCGCCATCTATTGTAAATAGCGAGTACTAAATTACACGGGCGGTAGCCTAGCGGGCCCTTTCCGTTCGTTCCCTCGCTAGGCCATATTTTATGCCGTTATAGTTCTACGATAGTTTTTCTCAGTTTTTATCATATTTACGGCTAAAAAAGTTAAATATTTCACTGTTTAAATACCTGATAAGGAAAAATGTTAACATTTAAAAGCTCGAATACTTTAATATACACAAAAATGCATAAAATATTATTACTCAGTATATATAACCATTACGACTGAAAAGTTAACTGTGCATTGTTTAAATATTTGATAAGAAAAGAATGTTAACATTTAAAAGCTCAAATACGTTAATCTATATAAAAAAAAACATTGTATGAAACACCTTTTACATTGGTGATCAGAGGAAAATTCCTCTTGCTTTTAACCACAATATAAATCATACGTGAAGGTTTTTTGGATTTTAAATAGGTAGCATGTAAATAAAAAGAAACAAAATATGAATATATTCACAATTTATTTCAAACAACTCAAAATATTATCTCACAACAAAAATAAAATAAAATATTTAAAACTTCTAAAAAAAGACCAGTGAAAAGAAAAACTTTAAAGTAAGGATATGCAGCAAACATTCAACTGAAAACCCAAGCTTAAAATACCATAAAGTTCCCTAAATGAAAGGAAGGTATTTATCTTGTAGTAAATTATATAAAAAACCATCTCTCTCTGCCTTTCCTGCCAAAAGCTTGGATTTAGTGGCTCATTGTTGTTCGGTGCACTTCCACGAATTTGACTATTACCAATTCCCTAGGAAAAGAATTAAATAGAAATGCGTTCCCTTCATTGTTGCTACTGCAACAGGATCTTGAAACAATCAACAATGGCAATGAAGGTACTTCTCTTACTCATGTCACTCCTGTACCCTCCTGCTCTACTCCTCAGTTTGATTTACCAATGGAAAATGTCTGTGATGTGCTCTTGACTTCTACACCCACTATCATACCCAGCTCAGGCCCAAGTATTTCTGTTCCATCAATTGCTGAGCCTTCTCTACCATCATGCTCTTTCACACCGATTCCATCTACTTCAACTGAGTGCTCTCTGGAGGGTCCATCTAGCTTAGCTGCAGTAGAGAAAATTCCTTCGAAGTCGTCATCCTTTAATGATAATGACCCATCAACTCCTACCATGTCAACAATTCATAAGTCCCCAATGAAGAGCACATCTAGGTCTCACAAAGGTCGCAGATTTTCTCTTTTGGAAAGTCTAAATTTGACATCAACGGTAAATCTCACTCCCCGTGAGAAGAAATGGTTACTGTTATCCGGTCTCAAAGAAAATCCATTTCAAGATTAAGAAGAATGTCCATAGCCATTAGGAAGAAGTACCAAAATATTTGAAAATTCCGTAGTGATTACCTTGTTGAACAGTTAGAGAAAAAATTACCCTCCTCAATTACCCAGTTCCTCCAGACGCAACTGAGAATTGCCGGCAAAAATCCTAAAGGAAGAAGGTGGACCACTGAGGAAAAAATCATGGCTCTTCCCTTATATAAAAAAGTCCAAAGGCTTACACATTGTTGAGATCCTTTGTTCCTCTTCCCAGTAAAAGAACCCTCCAGACCTTATTGCAGCAGATTCCATTTGCAACAGGAGTAAATGAAGATTTGATAACTCACCTATCCATCCAATCATCAGAAATGGCTGAAGAGGATAAGTTCTGCACACTTCTATTTGATGAAATGATCATTAAGCCGAATTTGTACTTTGATAGCTACCACGATCGCGTAGATGGCTTTGAAGATTTTAGTAATGGAGAGAAAACCGATAAAGTGGCAAAATATGCTCTAGTTTTTATGGTTAGAGGTCTACATGCAAAATGGAAGCAGCCAGTTGCTTATTACTTTAGCCATACCAGCACATCTGCACTGACCATTTGTAATCTAATCAAGGATATTGTTCCTAAAATTCTCTCTGCTGGACTGAAAGTTATGGCATGTGCCCAATAGCGTGTGACATGGGCCCAAATAATGTAAGAACCCTCAAATATTTGGGTGCTTCCTTCCAATCTCCCTTCTTCTCCATTGGTGAAACAAGAATTTTCACTATCTTTGACCCCCCTCATCTTTTAAAATGCTTCCGAAATTTGTTTCTTAAACATGACGTAGAAATTCAAGTGGAACTTGGGGGAAATTGAATACAAGGTATCGCAAAATGGCAACATATATTAACCACCTATGCTGACCAGGTTCCACCATTTCAAGACCTGAAGCATTTGACCAAAAGGCATGTTGATCCCAGACATCGAGACAAAATGAGGGTATATCTGGCAGCTCAAGTCATGAGCAATTCAGTCGCTTGTGCTGTCAATCACAGAGTTTCATCAGGTAATTTTCCAAAGAAATATTCTATTAACTCCTGATTTACGCTATCTATACTCTTGAATATTTCTGGAATATACGTGAAGTGAAAAACTTACATAATGTCTTGGTTATTACAGGTGTTCTGGGATCAGATGGTGTGGCTACTGCTACCTTTCTCCTCCTCTGTGATGAAGTTTTTGACAGCCTTAATGGGACTTTGCATCGACGAGACCATTGTAAGACCTGTCACATCATCTTCACCTCATTTCCAGTTCTGGGCGACTGCTATCAAACGCATTGATGGCCTCAAGTTCTTGTCGTGTGGTAGGAGACCACCCTCTCAAGATGGCTGGTTAGCAACCATAAGAGCAGTGAGAATGCTGTGGAAAGTTTTGCACAAGGAGGGCTTTGAATATTTGGAAACACGGAATTTGAACCAAGATGCATTAGAAAACCTTTTTGGAATAATTAGGCAAAATTGTGGGCAGAACCACCATCCTAATGTCCCACAATTTGTGAGTGCACTGAAGACTGCATTAATTGATGGTTTCTCTGCAGCTTCTACTCAGCACAACTGTGAGTTAGATGAAGGTCACTTTCTCAGTAACCTGTAAGTCTTTCCTGGAGAAAGGCCTCGGTTCCTCTGAATCTGGAAGTGACAGTGCTCCTAGTTCCTCTACCATTGCCTACTCTAAAATGCAAGACCGATTTTTTGAGAAATCATTGGAGGGAATAAGAATGCAAAGCATTGCATATGTGAGCAGCTACATCTGCCAAAGGCTGATGAAAGACAGCAGTTGCAGCAACTGTAAATTGGCATTAACATCAGACTTCCTTTCTGCTTGCCATATTCTAACATCATTCAATGATGTTCCTGATGAGTCAGGTCAGTTCCCATTACCCTCAGAGGAAATGGTTGCTGCAATGGTTCATGCTACTAATATTGTGGAAAATCTCATGCCTAGTGTAGCACATAAGGAAATGGTATGCCAGCAACTAAGATCTGCTATTCTACAGTCTGTAGATTTTTCCTATATCAACTGTGAAACTCATATGGAGGAAGTGAAACAGAAAATGTCTCTGTTCTTGAGTCAAATATTTGCATATCGCTATTGCAAAAATGTTAACTCTCCATTTGAAAGCCCTCCTTGAACCCTCTTTACTTGAAGAAGATGTCTGCTGTGGTACTATTTGAAAGGAAGGAAATGCTAGAGGTGCATCTCTGAAATAAGGTTAGTCTTTACGTTATACACGAATAAATTGCACTTTCCATAAATCATTTCCAAAGTAGGATAATTTTTTTATAATTGATTATCTAAACTTTTCAGGTAACCTCCCAGCTTCTTTCAATAATGCCAAGCTTCAAGGATGACAGAGGCTACAGGTATTTCAATTTCTGGACTTCTGGTTTTGAGAATAATAAACTAACCAAGTGCTGCTGTGATTGCTGGATTTATTATACTCTGGACTAGAGAGAGGGTAAGAAGACAGTTATAATGCTTAATCTTGCTGGTGGAACTTTTGATGTCTCCTTGCTGACTATTGATAATGGCATCATTGTGGTTAGTTTTCATCTCAGATGTTTCTATTTTTCTCCCGTATTTACTATCAACAAATATTTAAATCAGAATTTTTCGTTCAGGTTGTTCATCAGTTCAGAAATGGTGATACTCTTTTGGGTGGTGATGACTTTGATCAGACGGTGATGGATTACTTTATCAGAATGAGCTTGGCAAAGAGATCCAAAAGAACTACAGGACAGTTCAGTAGCTCAGAAGAGAGGAAGGAAATGCAAAGAGGGCATTATCATCAGGTCATGTAGTTCTTATTGAGATTGAGAGCTTCTATGATAGAGATTACCTATGGAGAGACTTGCAAGAGCCAAATGTAAGGAGTTTAACATGGTACTGTCATTGTGATCTTGTTCTTTCTTTGTCTATTTGATTAACTTTGAAATTCAAGTTTTTATGTGTTTGAGAGATTAAGCCTTATTACAATAAAAGAAATCAATACTAGTGATATTTGGTGGAACTTCATTTTTGGTGTTTTTTACTTTCTCCATATACGAAGTATAGAGAAAGTATTGTTTTCATGAAAAAATTCGACTTCGAGATTTCAACGGAAATACACGTTTTGGGGTCCCTAGAACACGTTTTCACCATTTTCGGAATGATGTCTGTGTGTGTGTGTGTGTGTGTGTGTGTGTGTGTGTGTGTGTCTGTGTGCGTGTGTGTGTGACAGTGGGCGCTCTAACGTGAAAACTATTAGTCGTATAAATTCCAAAATTCATGTATAGTACTGTGGTGTGTGCTGTCAGAGTTGATTAGTTTTTTCAAGTAAATCGGTAAACCGGAAGTCGAGCTTCATTCATCAAAGCGCATTTCCGGTTTTTAAAATATCTCCATAAATATGATATATAGGTATATTGTATTACCTATAAAAGTTTTAGATAATGGAATTTACTATAACTTTTGTATTTAACATATTTTTATATCACCGGTTGATTAGGAGTTATTCGTGAAACACTGATAAACCGGAAGAAGATGATTATGTACTTTGTGGGCGCTCTAACATGAAAACTATTTGGCGGATCAACACCACATTTCATATGTAGTACTTCTATTTTAGTCTTTAGAGTTGATTAGTTTTTGGAGTAAATCGGTTAACCGGAAGTTGAGCTTCATTCTTCAAAGCTCATTTCCGGTTTTCAAAATATCTCCATAAATATGATATTTAGGTATATACAATTATGAATAAATGTTTTAGAAAATAAAATTTACTATAAATTTTGTATGAAACATATTTTCGTATCACTGATTGTTTAGGAGTTATTCCTGAAATACTGATAAACCGGAAGTTGCTGATTATGTACTTTGTGGGCGCTCTGGGCTCTATGGGCGAAAGGCCAATTTCATCGTTTTTTATCGAACATATCCCAAAAAACATTATTTATAATGTTTGTGACGTAAAAGATAATAATATATAAATTAATCACTCATCTTTCAAGTTTAGATGGAATATAGAGTTCGAAATTACTGTCGTGGATAAATATTTACATCTTATGTATGGAGAAAGTCATGTGCTGGCCACATCAGATTTTTTTTCTTATTACAATACATTACAATCTTGCTTAAACAGACTTTCTCTCCTGGAGTGACGTTAACCTCTTACCTTTAAACTTAGAAAAATGTTCATATATCTCTTTTTCCAGAATATTAAATACAGTCTATTTTAATTACTTTCAGGGAAACCATTCTCTAACTAGAGTTTATAATATTAAGGACTTAGGAGTGATTTTTAAGTCCAAATTAAATTTTCATCTGCATTTTTTTAATGATAAAAGATAAAGCCTTAAGAATTTTGGGTTTCATTTTAAGATTTAGTAGAGATTTTCTAAACATAAATTGTGTTATGTTATTATACTTCACTCTTGTTAGACCTATCCTTGAATATGGCTGCTGCGTGTGGTCTCCCTTTTATAAACACCATATTTAAAATTTAGAACAGATGCAACAGAAATTTGTTAGATTTTTATCATACTGATTTTCCCATCTAAATTATCATGATAGGCTGTCTTTATTAAGTATGAAAACTTAAGAAAATAGGAGCAGAAACTTCGGAATTATTTTTCTACAGAAATAATTAAACAACTGTATAGACTCACACGAGTTGCTCTCATTAATTAATATTAACGTTCCTCAATGTTGTGTAAGAAATAAATATTCTTTCCAAGTATCATGTCATAAAAATAACCTTTCATATTTTTGCCTATATCAAGATTCATGAGAAATGCTAACACAGTTGATGTAGATTTTTATCATTCTTCTCTTAATATCTTCTCTACCTACAAACTTTTATTAATAAAAATTTTTAACTTGAATTATCTACCCTTTGTTAGATTTCATTTTATATGTATGAATCTAAAATCCACGGAGGAAGGCGTAGTTTTGTGGAAATCCATCACAAGTTGTTGGCAGAAGTGTTCAAATCGCACTTTGAAGAGAAACTTTTTATTTCTTCCTCTGATTATGTCAAACATGTTAAGTGCTGGTATAGATATGTAGATGATGTTTTTTGTGTTTGGGATGGCACCTTAAGACGACTAGATGTATTCCTTAATTATATTAACTCCCTACATCCTGCCATTGATTTCACCTTAGGAATAGGAAAAGATCAATCACTAAATTTTCTAGACCTCAAAATTTCCATTTATAAACAAGTAATCGAATTTAATATCTTTCGCAAACCTTCTTATACCGACCAGGTAATCCCTTGCAATTCCAACCACCATTTTTCTCAAAAGCTATCGGCCTTCCACTCTTTAATTAACCGATTAATTACCATCCCCATGTCTAAACAAAATTATCTACAAGAACTCTCGACCATAAAATATATTGCCATTAAAAACGGGTACCCTAACAGTTTAATAGACAATCTCTTAGCTAAAAAAGAGAGATCACGTGCCATTGAGAGAATTTACAAAAACCCCTTTGATGACAATCCTAAACCTAAGTGGTTTAAAATGACCATCAATCATCTGTCCTTAAAAATTGCCAATTTGTTCCCTAAGGAATCATTTAGACCCTCTTTCAAAAGCACCCTTAATCTGCGAAAACTTTTCTGCCATACTAAAGACAAGATAGATCTGTTTAAAAGGTCAGGGGTTTATAAACTGCAATGTTTAGATTGTGATGGAGTTTATATTGGCCAAAGTGGACGTAATTTTAATGTTAGGGCTAATGAACATTTCAGATGTTATGTAAATAAATCAAATGCTTCTCACTTTGCGAAACATCTTTTAGAGTCCGGCCACCAAGGAAATTTCCAACCCAAAATTTTACACTTTGCAGACAAAGGTACTCGCTTAAATTTCCTCGAGCAACTCGAAATCCTCACCCACTCCAATTCCTCGAATTTCACTATTCTAAATGAACACCTTTTTCCTTCTCACTCCCCGCTGATCCATTCTCTCCTTCCCAACGACCAGTAACTTGCAACAGAGTTCCTCCCTCACCTACACCCTCTCCGCTGATCCATTCTCTCCTTCCCAACGACCAGTAACTTGCAACAGAGTTCCTCCCTCACCTACACCCTCCCCCTTAACCTTTCCCCTTTCTTTCCGACCCTTTATAAATATGCTTCCTGTTTTGTATCCTTACCTGATGATGACGATGTTTCGTTGAAACCGGTCGTTTAAAATAAACTGTGGAAAAAAGTACTTACTTCTGTTATTTTATGTATGAATCTATTTACATGTATATCTGTCTTATTGAATTTTATTGATTTGTTGCATTTCAAATTGTATTGTAATATCCATGGTAAATTCATTGTATTTCATAATGAAGTATCATATGGTTTAGCTGCTTTATATAGTAACCCCAACCTGTTTAATTCTGTAGTAAATAAGTACCGTATTTGTCCGAATATAAGCCCCCCTTTTTTGCAAAAATATCGGCCGTAAAAGTGATGGGGGGGCTATTTTCGGGCACTACGATAGTTAACACCGACGTTTATTGAATATTTGCCTCCCAACACGATAAGAAAATTGCGAAATAATACGTAAATAAACTCTACAGTAATAAATACAATGATTCTGCCAAGAATGTTTTGAGATGTTATTGCCATTTCATTATTTTCTCTTCAGAATAATTAGTTTGACATTCCTTATATATCCCGGTAAAGAACAGAAGCGGCCATAAAACTGCCGTGCTTTTACCCTTGTTTGAAGGGAAGCAATAGAGGAGCTTCATGACTCTGCATTAGTATTAGTAGAAGGTTTGCGATTGAATAGAGTGTTGGAGTTTCTTTTTCTTTCTTTCTCTTTTCAAGAAAGAGCCTTCTTTTCTTAGCCATTAGCTGCTGTATGTAGACGTAAATATGAATTCAGTAGAAAGAAGGGCATCTAAAATACGACAATTAAAGACCCACCAACGTACGAGTTACGACACATTTTAAAAACGCTGTAGCAAAATACGATGATCATGGAAACCATTCAGCAGCTGAAAATACGATGTGGACAGAAAGAGTGTCCGACTTTGGCGAGCACAGCTTCCTCTACTACTCAAAACCTCTGCATCTCGCTGCGCATTTCGGGGTCCAACTACCAGCAGACACACGGAATTGGAAGTGCATGTTGTCAGATTTGTACTCAAAAATCGAAGGAACGGTTTAGCCGTCACTTGCAATATGATCTGTACAGAAGCTAGAAAGATTGCTTGTGAAATGGGTATTTTGAGGGTGGATTTCCGTGCGAGTTCTGGGTGGTTACGGAGGACGATGAAGAGGAATGGGTTTTCCCTAAGGGCCGGTTGCACCATCTCCGGCTACACTCCTAGTTATGGTTAGGGTCGAGGTGACGGGCAGTTTTACGTTGCACCACCTCTGGTTTCGCCTTGGGTCTCGGCTAAAGCAGCTCAAACCGTAACCCCTGGTAGATCCATCGGTTTCGTGATAGCCGGAGGTTGGTGAACTCTTGAGCGAAAAATCAGTTTTTAATTTTTTACATTAAATGTATACGAGATATCGACTTGAAAAAAATTGTGTAGATTTTTCCTATAAAATTATTGATTCGATATTTTTGGTATAGCTCAACAATGTATTTTGTAGCAAATAAAAATTAAAATATATATTACAACGTTTTTTTCCCATCCATCCAAACTGACGACGATTTCTCTAGAAGTATTTAAACATGCATCATGATTCTTTCACAGTAAAGTAATAGATACCTATAGCCTGTGAGTCTTATCATTTGATCCAATTTCACATAAATAAAGTATAAATAATTATAAAACTGAAGGTTCACCAATGATTGAACATGAAAATATCAGTCTCTAGCTTAATCATGTATCGTTGGGAAATCATGGGTATAGTAAGCGAATGTATTGTAAAGAATACATCAAATTTACATATAAAGGCAAAATGAAGAAGATATCTTAAACGGTTTTCGAGTTACAGATTTTTTAACTTTAGAAAACGTGGGTTTTGCTACTCCGTTACGATGGACCTCGAGGCTAGGCGAATGAGAATTTTACCATAAGCACTGCGCTACGTAAACATAGAAGATGGACGTTTGTTTTTGTGTTGACATGTTCGAGGAGCTAGCTCATTCCGACTACGAACTTCTCTTGGAAATGGTGCAAGCTCTTCTAAGGAAGCGGAATTTAAAACAAGTCCAGTGCATTTTTCAATTTCGAGCAAAGAGGAAGTTTTCGTGCGGATTCGTCTTTGCAAGTCGTCTGTGTTGAAGCTGTTGGGCCCTAAAGTGAAATTTTACCAAATTATATTTTATTGAAGACGATCCGATATCCGGTGAATTTCTAGCTAGAAATTTAATGCTTAACTCAGCCGGTGATTTTTGTGGGATTCACAAACATACCACGTCCAGGACAGTCCAGAAGGTTAGCGAAGCAATAGCTCCTTTGCAACATTTTTTGCTTTAGGTTCTATTTAATTATTTCAGTTTTATTAATGGATATGAAGTGAATCTTTTTACTAGAATCTAATACTAGAGTAACTTCAAGGAAAATGAAGAAATGCCCAAAATAAAATTTGAATTTATTGACTGAGGTAAAGATGGAGTTAATAAAACTACAGAAGACCATCCTACAGAAGGAACATACTGAAAAGGAAAGGAGGGAAAATGAACTGCATGCTATTAAAATAAGAATTGCTTTGGCAGAGAAGAAGAGGATTCTTCTTGATATTGATCTAAAGGAAAAGGAATTAAATAAATATTTATGAAAAGAACATTAATTATTCATTTCATTCCTTAAAAGTCTTCTAAGCTGCTAAGTTGTGCAAGAAAGCACAGGCTACCACAACCGTCATGACAGTATCTAATCACAACCTTATGCCATGCGAAAGAATTGGAAATTGTCTTTTCCATACTCCAAACATTCTTTCTATGACATCTCTTGTTCTTATTTGGCTTTCATTATACAGATGCTCCTCAGGTGCAACAGGATTTCTGATTAGAGTCATAAGATATCTTTCTTGTCTATATCCAGAGTCTTCCAAAATAATTCCATCTCTGAATTTATTCTGGTTTATTTGTGACTTAATGTTTGAATTATTGAAAATATATTTTGAATGGTATTGGCTGTTACTTGGTGGAATTCCATAATAGATGAAAATAAAAGAATACTTTGTAGTAATTGGATTGGAATTGAATTACTACAAAGTGTTCTTTTATTTTCATCCATTATTAAAAATAGTTTGGTCATGAGTTGATCCTGGCCATCTGGTCACAATATCTTCTATTAGCATGTTTGCAGCACATATTACTTGGAAGTTTAAAGAAAAATATCCTTTCCTGTTTCTAAAAGATTCAGGCTCAGCACCTCCTGTAATAATAATACTATTTAGACAAATTTCTGCATAATATGCTGAAACTTTGTATTAAATTCATTTAATTTTCTTGTTGAATTTTCAAGATAATAATAGGTGTCAGGAAATAATATTTTAATAATCAATTCTACAGAGCCTATCATACTACAACCTATGTAATTTATATTTTACCTTCTTATTCTATTGAATCAAATATAATATGGGAATAATCATCAAAATATGTTCAATTCAGTTAATGCAATAATTCACAATACCTGGTGATAGTATCTTAATGTGTGTACAATCTATTCACTCAACAACCCTTGGTAAATGTGCAATCTTGTAAAAATCATCCTGCTCCTTACTAATTTCCATGTCTGTGGCTGGTTTCATTATGTTTGTTTTCCTTAGTTCAGCTATCGCCTTGGACACCTCCTTGATTACCCTAATGGCAGTTGCTTTATGCACACCACAGAAATCACCTACTGTTATAAGCATGGAACCAGTAGCATAAAACCGCAGTGTCATCAGTAACTGGTTCATTGCTGTCATAGCCATGTTTCTTAAAATGGAATTTACACAATAATAGACATCATAGGTTATATTGAATTATGCTTCAAATTAGTTATAATATTAAATCACCTTGTTGTTTTATGATATATTTTCTCTTGTATCTCTGCCAGCAACTTCTCCACAGTACCTTTGCTAAGCCTGAACCTTGCTAAAAACTCTTCTTCATTCCAAACTACAAAGTTGTCTGATCGAATTATAAACTTCCTCTCATTTCTGATGTTGCCATATAAAGTTAACATTAATTCTTCTTCATCTTCCTCTAAATCTTCGAATAATTAGACAATCTCCATTATTTCTGGAAGTAATGTATAATTTTATTCAATTCTCAAGTTTTCCTACTGGAACAACATTATATTTATTATTGATAATACATCTGAAATACGTAAGGAAATTTATAAAGACTTTATTATTTTAATTATATGTATTCACACACGATGTCCTTAAGGTGATGTTGGAAAAACAAAAAAATAACAATAAGTAATGGAAAAAAGTGTTAAAATGCAAACGTTTAGTTAATACAGAAATACAGATTCGAATTACCACTTAATAATTATTACTAGTAAATAACTATGATGATATTTCTCTCTTATATTACACGAATGATGCATACGAGAATTCCTTTTCCACTTGCTCAAAAGACGGCAGCATCGAGGTGAATGTGTTTTCATAATTTACATTAAGTTTATTAACGTTTATGAACACAATTTTCTAGGGTATTTAATATTAGGCATAACAGATACCCGAGAAATAGCTGGGTAAATTTCTAGATTACTGTTCTGGTCGTGTTGTCCAAATAATTAGGCACCGCGAAAACGTTTAAAATAGAAGTATTTTAAACAAAGAAATGGTAATAATTAAAGACTGAATTAAAGGGGATTAAATATGGCCGATAACCTTAATGTATGATGTTAAAATATAAGGATTATTGATAAAAAAATACATCGTTGCACTTGTGTGGATAGGCATAAAAATCCAAAATGAAAACAAATCCCAAAATGCTACAAATATATTCTTAACGGAAACATAACAGATTAATTAGAATATAAAAATCAATTTCTTGACAATATACCGTAACATAAACCTATTTTAATAAAACTGAAGTTTTATAAAATGCCAACTTTCACGAACAAGTGAAAGCTGAAACAGCCCAAGAGCCTAATTTTTGCGGAACGATTGTATGAGAAAGTGATCGGGCGTTCGGAAACAGAGGTAGCCTTCTGGTTTGGTGACCGGCGCCTGAATTTCCTTTGTGCAACGGTTGTCACTCGTAACCTTCGGCTACGCCGTAGCTGATAGCTACGTAGCGAATACGCGTAACCGGAGTTGGTGCAACCGGCCCTAAGAAGGCGAACGACGGTCGCTCAGCGGCTACCGCAATTCTACGAAGAGAAGATGCTGCGTTTTCAGCGATTCATCATTCACCTATGGCAGCGGCAACGTTACCTGTTGGGGATGCGTCTTTTGATTTACGTTCTACGATGAAAATTAAGGTTTTTATGTTTTCTATAGAAATTACCTGGTGAATTATGGCAATGCTGCATTGCCAGGAGGGTTGGGATGGGTTGGGTTGGGATGGGTTGGGTTGGTATGTAAAATGGATATGAATTAAAAACTATTAAAGGGATATGAATATCTTCCGCATTCAAATACATGTAATCCTCTCCTCTGGATCTCCCGGCAATAGAGCGTTGCCATAACTCACCGGGTAATTTCTATAGAAAACATAAAAAACCTTGATTTTCATCGTAGAGCGTAGATCAAAAGACGCATGTACTTGTCTTAAGACGAGGGACGCGACGGACATATCAAATTTTTGTATATTGCAATTGTTTATAACTTTTAAAATCGTACTGCACGCCTTTCTTTACCTCTCGTTCTTATCTGTTGATAAGTCGAGGTCCCTTATCAGCTCCGAGCTCGAGTCGTGGGGAAAAAACTGTGATAAAGCTGCAAAAACGGGGCCTAGGGATGGACCTTTAAAAAACCTCACTTAACTACCATAAACCTATTGAACTTTTTAAACACCCTTTGGGAATCACTTATTAGATTAAATATGTCTTGCCTTTCACTAGCGTCATCCGGTAATACATCGTCCGTCTCTTCAATCATGGTGGGTGCCTGTGTCTCCTGCATTATGTCAGAGCTGCTGCTGATGACGACGTTGTTGTTGTTGTTGTTGTTGTTGCCGCTACTCAAATTTCCATACCCATCCCCGCTCTGAATCATCGGGGTGTTTTCTGCAAAATAGTAATATAATAAATGATTAGAAATAATACATCAAAGAATAAATTAATAAGTTTAGAATCTCTTACATCTTATAACATTAAGAAAATACGGTACTATAAATTAGTAATTAATTAATTAATGGTTAAAAGATGTATGGACATTATCTCTGTGACTTTCAAAAATAATAATGTAATAAACTTAAATTACCTCCATCAACATCTGCATTCTGCGCGACAATCACGCCGTTTGGCTTCGCA
The DNA here is from genome assembly GCA_947579665.1 of Sympetrum striolatum. Lineage (NCBI taxonomy): Eukaryota > Metazoa > Arthropoda > Insecta > Odonata > Libellulidae > Sympetrum > Sympetrum striolatum. The sequence goes on along the minus strand of OX388352.1, from coordinate 38,976,633 downwards.
CCATTCTTCTTCACCGCGATCTGTGACGCATCCAACCCTGTCAATTCTTAATAAATTAAAATACAACTTAGAAAATTCATTCTTTGATTCTGACCATAACGCCACTTGTTTGTTTGTCCTTGCTTCCATTGTTTGCTCTTCCCCTTTCCTTCCCCCATCCCCTCCTTTTTTTTTACTTCCCCTCACCTTTTTGTATATAATAGAAACATTTTCCTGTAAGTTACCTGATGATGCAGCACTGCTGCGAAACCTGGTCGTATTTTATGTAATAATTTTGTGGTAAAGTAAAAGTTTTAGTATGTCACATCTCAGAATACTCATGACTGTGTGAATGTTGATTTTATTGTAAAACAAATAGATGATTACGTGGGATGTTATGATGATATTGATGGAATCGAAGACACCAGTGAAAATTACAATGGTAAATTTCCTAGAAAAAGGTTTCTATATGAATTGTACAAACAGAATCGTGATTTACTCATCCAACTTGTTACAAAAGAGTGAATAAATTTTTGTTTTAGTAACATGTATTTAATTTCATTTCATTTCAAGCCACCTACTATATCCAGCTGTTGTTGTTTAAGTCTTTAAATGACCGATTCCGTATAACTAGTAGTCTCTTCATGAAAATAGAAAATGCAGACAATGTGGAGGTATGTAATTTTCCTAGTGATATAACATGAAGAAGCATATTCAAATCTTGTTCGAAAAGTATGTTTTCAAGCTTAAATTTTCTAAGCAATATCGAGACGCCGGGTGATAAAGACTTGGTGCTGAGGGGTCCAGGTTCGTTCCCCATGATGTGTTAAGGATTGGGGACACTTGAAACGCGATGGACTCACGCAGGTGGCGCTTCATTGTACAGGGGACAAATTACAACTCCTGACCATGAGGTCCTGGGGTGTGACCCCTGTGACGTGGCGCGCTGGTTACTTTAGAACACTCAGAAAAATTTCAAGTTCCTGACTATACGGGCTTGAGTTCGATTCTATTGAATACCGTACATTTAAAACTTCCGCCATCGGCAGCGTCATAGGATGTAATTCAGAGAAACTTATATTGCTTATTTAACTCACTGTTTTCCAAAGCTGTGATGGCTGAGTGGTGTAGGTGCATGGCACAATATGCTGATAAGGCATGACTAGGGTTACCAGATGCTCCGAGTCGAAAAAGCGGACACTCTACGTCCCCCCCCCCATTACTAATCGAAAAATAAAAAATATATATATATATATATATATATATATATATATATATATATATATATATTCATTGTAAAATTTTAAAAAAATTGAAAAATTAATCAAAGAAGTGTTACTTACTCGTTCAGTCTCGAACCACGATAGTACACTTTACCAGGAGTTAGGATGGAATATGAGTAAAAAAAGAAATATTCGAACATTTTTCTTGTACTATTTTTTATTGAATGTCAATTAATAAAATATACTGAAGTACTTGGTGAAATATTGTGTAAGATGGAAATATGTATAAAAATAGTTGATTGAGAGAAAAAAGCGGACATTTCAGTAAAAAAAGCGGACAAGCGGACACGGGACAGAAAAAGCGGACGTCTGGTAACCCTAGGCATGACAGTTGGTTCAAACCCTGCTTGGGTAGCGGTTGATGGGGCTGGGTCGGTTGGGTTATGACACTCTGGACTGGCGCCAGTCGGGGGCAGGGGGTGGGGGAGTTTGTCTGCTTATCGTGTCCCTTTTACTACTGATTTCTGTATGAGATCGTTTTCCGCCAAAACTTTTCAAAAGAGAAAAATATTCATTGACTTCACGGTTCATAACTTGGACTCTTGCAATCGAAGCTCTCCCACGCTTACTCTCCTAAATATCTGTATGATTAGAACAAAGTTTCATTTTCGTTTTCTTCTTTTCATATTCGAATCGATGTTTTAGTCCACTTGCCCAGCAAAATTATAAATCGGACTTCGAAGATCATCACTGGTCAGAAGGAAGCCATGCTTATGTCCGCATATGTTTAAACCACTTCACTAATTCATCTTCAGCATCGTGATGACTAGCTATAAGTAGTCGCTTAGCTTTTGGTCCAATGCTGCCCCTTAAAACCCTTTTGTTATATTTTTTGCGATTTCTTTGCTACTGTAGTGATTGTTTCTTTCGAAATATCAAATGAATGATCAATCTGACTACACTTCTAGGGTGCACTTCGTCTAATATCTAGAGCTCTGTCTAACTTAACTATAATCTTATGTTAATCGCCGTATTTCAATCTTATATTTTAGCTCTTTTGATTTGTTGCTTGTATGAATGTTGATTCTCGTACATATTCATGTTGAGATATCAGTATAGCAAAAAATTGTTATGGTTAAGAAGTGCTTATCTTCAATCCAGAGCGAGAGAGATTGTTTTTGTTTTGTTTCGCAGTTTTATTCGCAAAAATAAATGAAAAAATTTTATTTCCGATCTTTATGTTTTAGAAATAGGTAAATGAATCCCATTCTCTGTCTCGTTAATCAGATTTAGCCTGTATGTTTACGATCCTTATTTTATTAATGATTCCGAAGAGGAATGGTCTAGATAATGCATCAACGTCACAGATAAAATGAATAAATATATAAATGGGTGTACGTCAAATAACAAGATAATCCTTTAAAACTCTTCTTTTGCAGAAGCATCGAATGTCACAACCTCGGGAGATACGTATTCAAATAAAATTCCAACCCGAATCACTCGAATTCTTTTTCCTTTTACGAATCTCATTCTTAGCGATTGCCTTTCCACAAAAATATTGCTATAGAGGCTCGGTGACGTTCCGGAGGCCAAAGGTTTGAAAACCACCCCATTCCATCGCCTTACAACCGCTGATTAATTGCTACTTGGGAGAAAGCACGAGATAAGATCGGCAGGGCAGAGCCTTTAGTCACATGCACTGCTATTCAGAAGTTATTATTATTAAGGACCCTTGACCAATGCGGCCAGTGGAAATTTCCTCTTCAAGAATTTATTCTTCTATTTATTATTTCTTATATTTCCTTCAAGGAGCGCGCTATCTGTACCCACGGTTGAGTTTTGACTGTTGTGGCTTGTTTCATTGAGTGTCCATTTAGCTCACTGAACAACTAGTTGAGGTACTCTTAGAACCATGCTGTACTAATATATTTACTTGTGAGCAGTGGTGCATTATATGTATTATCATGCGTCAGTCAGCTTTTCAAATTTTTCATTTAAATTAACAATTCACATTTACACATTGATTCTTCGAACCAGTGGCCTCTGGCAGCGAGTATATAAACACCGATACCCTTAACTACCTCTAGCGTCTTTTAACTTATCTGATGCTTCGTGGAAAATAGGACTAGAAGAATGTATCTTTCTCGGCGATCATTCCTTTTTAACTCTTGTTCGTTTTTATAGATTCCTCAGGCATAATTTCTCGACTTTACTTTAATGTGATATTTTGAAGTATACTGGGTATCACTAGAACTTACGGAATATACAAATTTTACATGGAATATTGACTTTTCCATCGTTTGTACTCGGATAACCAAAACATTCTTCACTTGCGATAGAACTGTATAAGAAAAGAAAGTAGTACATTACTTTATCAAAAATTAAATATAATGGTATTCTTCCCCTTCAATTTATAGCCCACAATAATAATAATGATATTGTCGTCTTTTTATGGGCGAATTTTAGCCTTTGAAGGCTAAAATTCGCTCCAATCAAACCCTTTTATGAAATTTTATAACTTTTTTGCATTTTTTTTATTAAATAACACACACAACATACACAGACAACCATTCCCTAACCGGAAAATTCCGATTAGCCAGGATTCGAACCCGGGACCGTGATAACCACTCCGCCACCACGGCCAGTAAACTCTATATGCATACTCTATATCATTACTCAAAATAATAGTATGGTACAGTTCTGCACTCAATTACAAATATACATATGACTATATATAGGGGAGAGCGGGGCTAGTTGATACAGTTTTAGGAGTTTCATTTCTTATAATTTTTAGAAATAATCTACTTCACCAATATTATGACTAAATATAAGATTGAAGCATCCTTAATACATAGATGATTATTTTCTGGGCTATCATTTAACTACCTACTACACAATCATGTTTTTTCAATTATATCCACAGTGTATCAACCTAACCCCGACTGGGGCAAGTTGATACATAATTAAATTAGTTTGTAAAAAGATACTAAAACACAAAATTTCACAATAAAACGTGTTATAGTTAATTGGTTCAAATTTTATATGATTAAAAATGTCGAAAATTAAGATAAATTCGATATTTAAAAAAAATAAAATTTACTTGAAAAATAGTAAAATTTCCTTACTTTCGCATTCGATATTTTTCCTTTCAAAGCCACAATTCAAAGCCAATTGTTTTTTTGTATGTACGGACCACGACTGGGCTATAATGTAATAAAACGCAAAGTGTTACAAATACTACATATAAGATACATTGTATCAACTTGCCCCTTTCATTCTGTATCAACTTGCCCCTTTAGCCGCCATTGCAAATAAATCGATTTTTAGGTTTAACAGAAGGTCCAATAGCGCAAATTGATACTTAATTTTAAAGTGCAAAGTGTTTCAACATAACAAACAAATCGCCTTGTCTTGAATCACAAAGCAGTTGTTATAAGAGATATTCAAACGGCGATGGAAACTATTACTTTTCATAAACTCAATGGTAGCAGCCGTCACTTTGTAGAATTCCATTACTGGAAAAATTAGACAATGTATTCAATTCCACAACTTTCTAATTAAACTAAACACTGAAGTGAACACAGCGACGTTCCTCGAAGCAGTACGGCACTCAAACTGCACGAGTGCATTCCATAGGGTCTAGGAAGGCGTCTGTGAATATACAGAGGTGCTGTGACCAAAGAGTAGGGCTGGGAAAAAAATCGATAACATCGATTTTTATCGATAACTTTCTTAGCGATTCTTATCGATACGTTTTTAGCGTAACCGATGTTTATCGATTAAATCAGGCTGGGCATGGGCACGTTTTTAAATTCAGCAATATGATGAGCGATGGATTGTATCGATGTTTGTCTGATTACTTCAATGAGTTATCAATTTTTGATGAATTTCAGAACAGTCCGTTGGTTTGTTTGCCGTTTGACAAGATGGCTACTGTTGCATTACCTATTCAACAAACTTCCCAATGTGCTTAAAACCCCTATGGGATCCATTTTATTTAAACATAAGCTAAAAGACTTTTTACTGTCCCATTGTTTCTACTCCGTTAATGAATATCTGTCAATGTAACTTTTTCTGATGTATAGCTAAATATTTTGTATCTGTTTACTTACTTATTATTTTTTTTCTTGTGTATGCATATTCTGTACTTTTTTGTTTTTTTGAAGTGCCATATACAATGTATTTTTAATACTTGTCCCTTGGCAAATAAATGATATTATTATTATTATTATTTATTTACAATTTGTTCCATCTCCATAATTCTTTACCCTGTTGCAACGTAATTTATTGCATCGTTTGTGTTCGTCGATTGTTTCATTATAAATACGTTATATTTCCCATTGTAAATTGCCAATTACTTGCCTTTTATGAGGTTATTGATATTGACATTTGAATTACCCGCTACTGTTATCAGTATCATCGGCTTTTCATCGGGAATTAATCTCGATGGACATCGGTGGAAAGCATCGTAATTTCCGGCTTTTCACAGGCTATACTCATTGTCCCTGCCTCTTCTGTGCCATCAGAAAAGGTTAACTCTACGGCCGGGAACGTAATCACGAACAAAAAAGCGTCCCTGTGCCCAGAAATGGCAGAGAAACTTATTTTTCTGCGTGAAAATTATCACTTTTTAAAATTGTAATGCTGTAGATTTTGATGCTATTTCACTGTTTAATAAAATAAATAACACAACTTTCTTCAATATATTGTGTCTTTTTCCTCTCCAATGTTTCTATATATATAGTACACCATGATTGAAATTCTTCTGCTAGGTACTATGTAGGGGGAAGTTATCGATATTTTATCGATAAAAATCGATAACTTTCCGAAAATTCTCGATACGTATCGATAATTTATTTACCGATTTTACCCAGCCCTACCAAAGAGTATTTCAAAAGTTACAGTGTATCAACTTAACCCTGTATCAACTAGCCCCGCTCTCCCTTATGTAAGACTTTTCTTCCAAGTGATACTAACTATGCAGCACAACAGAAGATCACCATCTCTAACTATGTGTGAAAATTCAAGCAGAAACATTTGCTGCAACTGCCTCAAACGACGGCCTACTTTTCACATATATTCCTTATGTGAGAAATTGTAATGTGCTCTGGCATCGAACCCAGGAACAGCAAGGTCTTTTTTTATTTTTTTCCTTAAACTGAGACTTAATAAACATCTTCTATCTAAGCAAGAACTTCCTATCATTTCGATAAGTGCATGAAAAAAATAATGAAAAACTACCCCAATGTGTTTTATATGGGAGATATATTTACCTCCCGGCATCGAACCCGGGTCTTTCTGGCGATTCTTCCCACGCAGCACAATAGCAGATCACCATCTCTAACTATGTGTGAAAATTCAAGCAGAAATATTTGCTGCAACTGCCTCAAATGACGTCCTACTTTTCACATATATTCTTTATGTGAGAAATTGTAATGTGCTCTGGCATCGAACCCAGGAACAGTACGGTCTAATCTAAAGTTTTTTATTAAACCCATTCTTAATATACATCTTCTAGAAAAGCAAGAACTTCCTATCATTACGATAAGAGCATCAAAAAAATAATGAATAACTACCTCAATGTATTTTAAAGGGGAGATTTTTTCATCGTCCTATCATTGAACCCTGGATATTTTCTGTAAAAGTCATTTATGTTTTCGATAGATCATGACCATATATATAGGCTCCTCGAGTTTTGATTCTATACCTATCCGGGAAGTATTTTTTAAAAAATCACGAAAATCAAAGCAATGCTTTTAAAAGGGAAAAATCGGGAATTTGGGGCCCTCTGGAATCGAACCAATGACACTGAGGTTCAAAATCGCATTTTTATTGGGGTTTCACGTTATGGCCAATACGTCGTAAAAATTTCAGATCAATGACTTGCGGTTTAGCCTGTGAATTATTATCTGGATAGGAATCTGGCTATCTATATATGTATATGAATGAATCCGGAGAAGCGTCTTTATATAATAGACAATCCTTTTATATAATATCCGAAGTGTCCGTTTGTCCGTCCCCCCCTTTATTTCAGAAACGGTTTGACTTAGAGATTCGAAACAAACTGCATTGTGTTTCTACGAGTTAGAAACCCCTACGAAAACTATTCCCTTTACTAAGAAATCCCGGGTTCGAACCCAGGAGTCCATAATACGGTTCCATAAGTAATACACGTAAACTTCACTTTTATCGGTTGCAGGCCTAATTAAATAATATGTAATAATATTTCTTATTTTAGTCGTGGAATAACGATTTCGAATAGAAATTGCCAGTATTTTGATAGAATAGAAGAAAGTTTGGTTGAAAAATACAGGTGGCACAGGTGCTGCATTCTAGCGGAGAATTTCGAAAACAAAGGGTGGGCACGTAAACAGCAGTTTACTATTATTTATATATTCCTGGTAAGTTGAAGACCTTTTAAATGTTATATTCTGACTTAAATTATGAAACATATCTATTTAAAATATCGTATTTCCGCGGTCAACGAAAATTATGAACCTGATTAAGTAAGTGAACGTTTTATTATGGTATTTGTTCTCTTTGAGGTGTTGAAATACAAGTGGTAAAGTAGCAGAATATTGAATAGTTCACACCTGACAGAAAAGGTAAGACGTAAATATGTCTAATTATTTGTAGAATTAAAATAATTAAAAATATATCAGTGCAATAATAATTATAACTTATTGTCATTATCGATTACATGGCCTGGAATTATGTACAAGTTAAAACTGATTTTAAAAACTTTGGTCCGGTATTACAACATGTATTTAGAGTCAACCTTGACTGAAATCTCCACTTAAACTCTATCGAAACGTATTATAGTCGATATTTAAACTTTCATTGATATTTAACTCTTTAAAGTTACTTTAATAGCAATGAATCATGGTTGTAAACAAACTATATGGCGGAAATTTCTAGAGTTAGCCTCTCGAGTCAGTTGGTTTATCTTTGAAAATTAGTTTATTTAGTGGTATTTTCTGTTGAAAATCCTCAAAATATTCTTAAAAATTGGTATGTTTCTTTTACACATATTTCTCGTGACATTGCCATTTTCTCTTTGCAAATCATTGCACATACGTTCGGTGCTGTGAAGTTTTTTTATGCTTCAGATACTTTATAAGTGTTATAATTAGTTATAAAGTGAAAGTGAAATGAATTTATTAAGTTTATTAAAATTACTTATTTAATTTTTGCATTTATTAATGATAAAATATAAGTAGAACTCAGTTTCTACGTCAACATAGACGAATATGACTGGGTTAATAACATAGTATGAGTATGTTATTAACTCTGTCCGACGCCTTATCACTTGAAATTAAACTGAACACTACATAAACCTAATATATTGTTGTTAGAATATTAATGTAAACCAATAGCTTGAAAGACACTCTTTAGAAATAATAGAATTCGAACATTATGAATAATTACCATCACGACCAGTATAGCTTAGTAATATTTTACTTCAAAGCTCACTTAACCCATAGCATTTATCCTGCAATGGATTTAGATTAAAAAGCATAGCACTAATACCTGTTTCCAAGGCACATATAAACGTTACAGATTTTCCAAAATGACCCTAGGTTCGCGCACAGGAGATTTTAACTACAGTGGATTTAAATATTGTGTCATTAGTAATGTACGGTATTGTTAGAATGGGAGAAATTAGAGATGAAAAACCTACAAGTATATTATACTTATTTACTATCCAAACATCATGAATTCCGTTCTCAATCCCTTTACCTAGATAAAAACTTTAATGCATACCAATATACAAACCAAAGAGTCATCTATCTAAAGGCTAAGAGGGTCCTCTACCCGTCCACCATCAGCTGCTAAAATTTTTGGAGAGGATAACTTAATTTTTGTTTGCTTATTGCCCCCGTTGAATTTCAACGGGCCCTTCCGCTAATAATAATAATGTAATAATAATTTAATAATAATAATAATTTATTCACCAAAGATCAATAGATATAGGTTTTGTCAGATAAAAATACATATAAAGGTGAACATTACAAACAAGATATTATACCAAATAGATAAATGGGCCTCAATAGAGTAAAACATTTAATTTAGTAAAAGTTTCCTGAAATTATATTTGAAACTTAATAAGGAGCTTGTATAAGTGAAACATGTCCATGCTAGTGATGCACAATGACTCCGCGAGTAATACTTTTCTTGGCATTCAATTAGGAGAGCTCTTTTATAACTTTTAATATGCCGCTATACAGTATCACTCATACCTTAGTAAGTGTCTTGTAGTTACAGCCATGAACTCGACTGCGACAAGAATAGATGAAAGATGCATTTTTCTCTATTCCGTACAAAAGACATCTAAAAGATTCCTATTATTAATTTAGTGTTCTTATAATACAACACATCTATGTGGGAATTTAACCTGTATGTGTTATAGTAGAAATGAGGAAAGGCTTGTACTTTTTCCACAGATTTATTTTAAAAACACGACCAGGTTTCAGCGAGTAATCGCCATCATCAGGTGAATAAGCAATAACCGTAACCATATATATACAAAAGGAAAGACTAGCGGAAAAACCATGAAATAGGAAAGGTGAACAAAGGAAGGGGAAAGGAAAAGGGAGGTGGAGAGATTAAGGGTAAGGACGCAGAAGTGCAGGTAGAGGAACAGTATCTGTGGGTGGTAGGATGCATTGAATCAGTGGGGAGTGGGAAGGGAAAAGGTGCTCGTTGACAACGGAAAATTTCGCGGAATTGATATGACAAAGTATTTCAAATTGTTCCAGGAAATTGAGTCTCTGGCCTCTGTTGGAGAAATGTAAAATTTGGGGTTTAAAGTCAGAGGAATGGTTGTTCTCCAGAAGGTGCTTGGCAAAATGCGAATAAGTCGCTTGATTACTAAAACATCTTTTGTGTTCGTTGGCTCTGATGGAGAAATTGCGCCTAGTTTGCCCGATATATACACCCTCACAATCGTTACATTCGAGCCGATAAATACCTGTTTTTTTAACCGGTCAAATTTTTCTTTGCTATTGCAAAGTATTTTCTGAAGGTTGAAACGTGTTTTAAATGATGGCCTCATTTTTCTTTTGGAAGGAGGTTACCGATCTTTTCGGACAAACTATTTAAAAAGGTTAATTTTACCCATTTCTGATTAACATCTTCGTCAACTTTTTTGAAAATTTTATTTAAGGCTAGTTTTTCCTATGTTTCTGTACTAAAAGTTTGTTAATTAAATTCTGGTGAAAACCATTTTTCTCGGCAATATATTTAATAGCAGACAACTCAATATTAAAACTGTCATTCGAAAGGGGAATAGAGACCAAACGATTAATGAGGGAGTTTAAGGCGGAGAGCTTATGGGAGTAATGGTGGTTGGATTGGAAAGGAATAACCTGATCTGTGTAGGTAGGTTTACGGTAAATAGAGAAATGGAGATTAGGGCTGCGAAAGGATATGGTAAGGTCCAAAAAGTTAAGGGAATGGTTCATTTCCAGTTCTTGGGTAAAACATATGCAGGGATGGAGGGAATTAAGGAGGGAAAGGAATTGGTTAAGTTGCCTGAGGGTGCCACACCAAATACAAAAAACATCATCTACATATCTGTACCAACATTTGACAAATTTAAGTGAATCGGAAGTGCAATTAAATAACTCACATTCTAAATTTTGCATAAAAATATCTGCTAAAATGGGTGACAGAGCAGATCCCATAAAAAGTCCATCTGTCTGTTTATACAAGTCACCATTTAATAAAAAGAAATTTTGTTCACAGCAAAGTCTGACGAGCGACAGGATATCAGTTTTTATCACTTGGTCCATTTTGATGTTACAAAACAAATTCTCCAAAATTTTTAGTGTTTCTTTGACAGGTACACTAGTGAAAAGGCTCTTTACATCGAAAGATACTAGTTTTGCGTTGGGTGGTAGGGTGATATTGCTGAGTTTCTGGCATAATTCAATGGAATTTTTGACTGTATAATTAGGGGTGAGCACTAAATGGTTCTGGAGGATCCGGTTCAATCTAGCAGCTAGCTTGTGGCATGGGGAGTTGACACTGGACGCTACCGGGCGAATGGGAATATCATCTTTATGTAATTTTGGTAGACCATAAAACCTTGGGGGTAAAGGGTTGGGCTCAATAAGACGGAGGGACTCACATTTAGAGAACACTATTGACTTGGAGAGAGCACTAAAAAGTACAAGCCTTTCCTCATTTCTACGAGATGGATTTCCACAAAACGACGCCTGAGACTGTGAATTTTATTCTGTATGTGTTAAATAAATTATTATTATTATTCCATTTATCAAGATACGGTATCAGGAATCTACGTTCTTTAGCCTGCTTCTAATTAGATTTGTAAGGGGAAGGTGTTCATATTTGTAACGTTTAATATAACGTCTTTTAAGTGGAATCTGTCTTCTGGCAGGTTTCAACTGGCTACCCTCCATCGTAGTTTGTCCTGAGCATCTTCTTTCATTTGCCTGTAACTTCGGCCATTTTTTTGCGATCAAGTATTCCCATTCTTTTTCTTCCCTTTCCTCGCTTTCCTTCAATTTTCTTCCAATAATTCTCCTAACGGGTTGATAGGAAAACCAACACGGAGGTGCAGGAGTTGGTTGGGCAGGAGAGGGTTAAGATTAAAGTGATTAAGCATTGACAGAGGAAATGGGTGGGTCAAATATTGAGAGGAGAGGGATTGGTGAAGACTGTAAATGAGGATAGAATTAAAGGGAAAAACAGAGGGTAGACAAAGAAAGAAGATGTAAGATGATTTAAATTGTTGTGTAAGCTACAAGGAAGTGAAGGAGGTTGCGTTGAATAGGGATTTTTGAACGGACAGAAACCTACCGAAAGGTAGAAAACTCATGTATATACGCAATTCTCCTTAGCAATTTCGGCGTAGTATATGCCCAGCCAAAGTTTACTTCCTCTTTTTTATTTCCCTCGGCGGTTTTCTTTCCTCTCCTATTCTCAATTGTACTTCATCATTTCTAATTCTATATGTTCACTCCAACTTAAGCATCTTCCTCCTCATCCACATTTCGAAACTTACCTAGTACTAAACGACACAGACTCAGATTTCACTTCGTGGTATTCATAAATACAAAACAATTGTTTTGTGGTGTAGTGAAAGTATTTTTATCATGAAGCCGTTTCCTAGTACTTTTCTTTTTGACTGTCCATGTTTCGCTGCTGTAAGTCACCACACTCCATTCAAAGCATTTATTTTTGGACACGAGTTGGGGGTTGGGGGTGAGGGGAGCTTTTGAGGCTCACATGCATTTTGGAAGGGGTCAATGGAAGGAAAGTTAGCGGCGCCATCAATTCATTTACGCTAATTACGGACAATTAACGCTAATTGCTGACGATAACGCTAATATTTACTCGAAACACGAGCAATTGTGAACTCATTATTTTCAAACGTAGTGGGACTTAGAATCTCTTGGTATCACCACTAACCTTGGCCAGCTTTTCTCTTGCATGAACTCAATCAAAGTTACGAAAGCATGTTAAATAAATGTATAACGCATTTTCGACTGTGATTATGTGGAAATATGTAGTTACCGTGTACGTTTATTCCTTAATATTTATTTATTAGAATTTCCGTCGCAGTTAGACATGTCTGGTGACAACGTAATAATGATATTGCATTATATCGAAATTTTAAGGTTGCAATTACATTTATATCACAGTTAAAATTTATATACAATTTTAGATACATTCGGTTATGATAACAAACAATAAAAATCCGATGTGGCCAGCACATGACTTTCTCCATACATAATATGTAAATATTTATCTACGACAGTATTTTCGAACTCTACATTCAATCTAAACTTGGAAGATAAGAGATTAATTTATATCATATTATCTTTCACGTCACATACATTATAAATAATGCTTTTCGGGACATGTGCTATATATGAAGTTTGGTATTGATACGACTAATAGTTTTTACGTTAGAGCGCCCACAAGCACACACACACACATTTACACAGACATCATTCCGGAAATGGTCAAAACGTGTTCTAGGGACCCCAAAACATGTATTTCCGCTAAAATTTCGAAGTCGATTTTTTTCATGAAAACAATACTTTCTCTATACTACGTATATGGAGAAAGTAAAAATCTGATGTGGCCAGCACATGACTTTCTCCATATATAAGATGTAAATATTTATCTACGACAATATCTTCGAACTCTATATTCAATCTAAACTTGGATGATAAGTGATTAATTTATATCATATCTTTTACGTCAAAAACATTATAAACAATCAGTTATACAAAAATACGTTTCATTCAAAAGTTATAGTAAATTATATTTTCTAAAACTTTTATAAATAATAGTATATACCTAAATATCATATTTATGGAGATATTTTGCCAAAACGGAAATTTGCTTCGAAGAATAAAGCTCGACTTCCGGTTAACCGATTTACTCCAAAAACTAATCAACTCTGACAGCACACACCACAGTGCTATATATGTTTGGTGTTGATACGATGAATAGTTTTTACGTTAGAGCGCCCACAAGCACACACACATACACACAGACATCATTCCGAAAAAGGTCCAAACGTGTTCTAGGTACCCCAAAACATGTATTTCCGTTGAAATCTCGAAGTCGATTTTTCGTGAAAACAATACTTTCTCTTTACTTCGTATATGGAGAAGTAAAAAAGAAACCCAAAAAGTCATCTATGCAGGGTTTTTCAGGGTTACTGGTATGCCTACAAGGCTTCCTTGGGGTCCCGGGGTACACATATTCCCCACCGTACAATGGCCATAGATATATATCACTACTCTCCCTATCCTATTTGAGGGAAAGTCTGTTATTTGCATCGTTTTTTCCAATGTATCGCCGTGATTTTCTTTTCTTACGCAGGACTTTCTCTTTTAGCACATCGTAAATTATCATACGGCCTCTTTTATTCTTCCAGCTACGTAAATCTCTTGAGCATCATATTAGCCACATTCAGCTATATATTCTTAGGTCTTCCAGAGCATTCACATCATCTTCACACACCGTTTCAGTGACTGCTTCCAAATATTATTTCCGTATGTCTAAATTATCTTAAATCTTTCACATTGGTCACTAAGCCTTTCTTTTAGCCCACCTTTATACGCAAGAGTTGTGGGACAATGTATTCGTAATTTTACAGAGACAACTACAAAATCTAAGGCTTGGAATGTTTTGTTCTGTTTTAGCTTTTAAATTGGCGGATGTATTTAGTCAAGAAGCTGTTCGTCGTATGGGTGTCTGTATTTATTATAAGATATTGCGTGTCAATATTAATCATATGATTGCAGGAATATGTCGGAACGGAGATTTTAGAAGGCAGTAAATATTTGAGAATTTATTTTTAAGGATTCATCTGCAGAAGATCGGCAATAAGACCTTTGGGCTTCAATATGGAATGGAAACATGTTTAGTAACAGGGAAATGTTATTAATGTGACTATAATGATTTTCGATGGACCATGGTTTCGCAAAAAGATACTTTCTTGTCACTCCTTAAGTAAATACCTTAATTAGTGCCGCTATTTAATATCACTCATATCTCAGTACCTTTCCTGTCATCACAGCCATAAGTAACACTGTGTAAAAAGGAAATGAAAAATGCATTTCTCTTTACTGTACTTTACTTCAAATCACGACTGAAAAATATTTCATAGGTGATGGAAAAACGAGTTTAAACATAGCACATGAAAGCGTGCGACTATACCCAAGGTTGTACAAGATTCGTGTGGATATGGTACCAGTATCCTATATACTTGTAAACTAAACCAATTAATGTTGCCGGCATTTACTCGTTATAACTTTGAGAAGCTCGTCGATCATGAATGAATACCGGTTGTCGTCGCTCGTTGCGGTCAAAGTTCATCGGAAATTTTTTTATGTTTCCGGGTTCGGAACATTCCCGACGAAGCCCACGCATACCCACCCACACATGTATGCACCCGCTAGGTGAGTGTCAGCGGCCGCATCTGCGTGCGTCCGAACCGAGCACTCAGGCAACCACTCATTCGCACGCACTCCCGCATTTCTTCGCAGAGGAACGTGCGTCTAAATTCATTTCATTCCGCATGACATGTAAACAAAGAGCTCCCTCGCGAAGTAGGTAAAATCTTCATTAGAGTGTACGTAAAGCGTATCTAGGATATCTGGTCTATAAGATGACGGCTATCTGGATGCCAAGTCCTTGAACCGAGCAGAGCAATCACTTCTAATTCACGTGATTCCGTGTCGTTTGATTCTCCCCTCCCGTCGCCCACTGACATCACCCTCTCGTGGCCTTCCCCGTCCCCGCCTCTCCCAACCTCCCACTCCGTCCTCCGATCTGTCTCGCAACCGATACATCTCAAGAACACAATCGCAATCGCTTACTGACATTCCACGCTATGTAAACATCACAAATTCCGAATCAAAAATTCTAACCTCGGCGCGGGGGAAAGATAAGTGAGGGAAAGCAAAAGTTAAGCGAAAGATTCGCGAAGGACTGCAGATAAACGAGATGGATGCAAATCCAGCTGAATGGAGGCGAGGCTGTTCTCTGGTTCGGTGCTATGAATTCGGAGTCCTATTGCTGTGATTTGATAATTGTTATGGCAACCCCTATACACACAAGTAAGGCTTATACAATATATACAAACATTCCGTAGGTGCTCATATATACAAAAATTCCACTACATCTCCTGTAACAATTGAGATGGTGGTTGTCAACGGTCAAAATTGAAATAAAAACTAGCGAGTAGAAGGTGCGTAGTGTAATGTAATTACATAAACATAAACCTCACACAGTCGACAAAATAAACAAGTAGAAAATAAACTTGTTAAATCAGCACGTGCAACAGGTAAACCCAACCCCACTGAAGCCACAATTGTGTTTAATAATTTCCAACAACTCTTTCAACATTCTCAAAACAATAAATGTAAATGAATTGGATCAACACAAAATAATGTGTTCAAACCTCGCTCTTGATAAGGAAAAGACAAACTCTGTGAACTACAGTGTTTAACTAGCAGCTTCCTTAAGTTCCCTTATTACATTCTAAATCATTCGTCTTAGGACTGAATGAAAATCTACGGATACATAATTTATGGGACTACTTCATGCTTTGCTGAGTCAGGGAAGAAAATAACCGGCAAAGCTATGTGTTTTAACTGGTTAAAATCCAAAATGAACTATATAATTATACGATACTGTTCGTATTAAGTAAACTCAAAACAAATCGCTGCCCTTTCTCTGTGGTAGCATATTAATAAAGCTGTTTACTGAAATTTCACGGCATAATGAAACAGTTCTTTCCAACACTGCATTAATGTGATTGTTCATTCTATGATCATTATACTACTGTGTTTATTTTTCTCTTATCGAAGACTCCCCCCAGAGTACAATAAACATCATTATTTTCATTACTTTTACTATTTTCTTTAGGAGGATTAGCCTCGAGAGACCATTTGATCATTTTATACAACTGGAAACTGGTTATAACAATTATAAGAGTGCTTCGGGAACTTCTAAAAGTGAATTAATTAAGACAATTCATATGGCCATTTACGACGGTTTATCATGTCTTATTTAAGTACATAAATGTCCTAAAAAATAAGTACCAAAACCAGATATTTACAAACTTTTGGTTGGATCAGATACTTCTTTTTTTTAAGCATTCACATAATTTAATCCTACTATTTCTACATCATTTCTCAAATTTTTCTGTTCAAGTTGAAATACTTTCCTTTTCAAATTGTATACTTCCAAATCGTATTTTTTGTTGCTCGTTTTTCACATTATAACAGCCAACTTCTATAATCATATTTGCTAGTCCGGTTACGAACCTGGTCGCTGTCTTAAACACTGGGGATGTGAAACATTTATCATCTATATTTTTACTGCAGTTTACCTGCTCTTTTTCCCTTTGAGCGAAGTATGGATTTTTACTTTTACCCACTGATTCGTAAATATTTACGTAGTAGTATATTGCGAAACATCGCTTGAATATTTTCGAGTGTTGGGGTAGATCATGGATCCAAGATTTAAAGATTACGAAGAATGCGAATTTCGAGCGGCGCTCACCTTGGCGGATCCATGAGCGTGTTTTGCTGCCGGATGAAGGCTCTCCTTATCTACTTCCTCATTCGACACAAGATGACAGGATCCGAAAACAATGGGTGTTTACATAAGCTTGTGTACTTGGATTCTCTCCATATCTGTTTTTTCTGCTTCTTCAAGAGGCGATACTAACTTGTATCTCTATCAGATTCACATCGACATGATTTGAAAGCAAATTGATGATTAATAATGCAAGCGTGCATATAATTATGGCAATAAATAGAGGGGGTAGGCTATATGCTGTATTTAATTTCAATATCTTGGAAATGGGATTTATTTACAACGGTTCTTCGTGTAAGAGATGTAGATGTCATTTAAAGATATAAATCTCCAGGAGCCAGATAAGTGTCTTTGACAACCTTCGAAAATTCAAGAGCTACCTAAAAAGTTGTTTACAATTTTTCTTTATATGTCTAATCATTCCTTTATGATTATGAGAATTTCTTGTAAATAAGCGCTTCAATTGTCTTTTCTTGAATAGATCTACGTGCGATGAAGACGATTATTTTCATTGCGGTGGATTTTTCGGGTAAACAGCGATTGCACTTGACAGTATGATATTATTGATGTTGGTTAATGTAAAACGCTATGAAGGATTTCTCTTGGACAAGAGGGTTGAGAAAGACACTCGGAACACATTTAATCTAAGTCTTTCTTACTGTATTCCCAATAACGCAATTAAAAAACAAAATAAAAAGTTACATCTTGGTTTACAATTTTTACGAGCAAAAGATTCTTAACGATTAAATTCTTATTTTTACCTTTAAAAATACGAACTCTAGGAAATAGAGGGACTCATATGTATCCTTTAGGTGTCAGTCAAAGGTCTGTAGGAATTTCCTTTTGATTATCACCTATGGATTATTTCTCTTAACCTCTTTCCTATGTTTTGAGACTAGCATCCATTTCCACCAGCATTTTCCTCTCTGCCTCAAACAATACCGCTACTATTTGTCTTCATACTCATCTCAAACTCATGCACGACTTAAATGAAACCATGTAACGCAAATACTACATTGCACTTCTGTTGTGAGCTATCGTAGTATAGTTAAAAATGTTTTCCTCAACTGCGAAGATTATTTTTCGCCACTAAAAGCATCCATTGAAATTTTCATTTATATTATTTATATTAATTAAACCATGACGTTGCCTTTATCGGAAATAGCCTATGCCATTCAATATCTGATCATTCGTATGTCCATCGGGAACGCTATGCATACCACATGGTCCAGTTAGGAGTTAAGCCACAGGCGTAAACAAGCTTGGTGATCTAGCTGCTGGTCCTTTCATCTCTACTTACTCTTTTTGAGCTCAGATTTCGCTCTAAACGTCTTATGAGAAATACCCCAGTACTGAAAGAGAAGTTTTCACTGATCATTCGTATTGGTCTCAGCTGTGTATTTACTGGTGTTCACAGAGACACTGACCATTCCACATGGTCCAATCAGGAATAAATTCGCACGCTTACTTTTAGCGCTGAATGTTCTCTGAGAAATACCCATAAATTAATCTTGATCCTTCAACCATACCATTGGCAACACTTCTTTTTAGCTGGTCCTTGCATCACCTCTTCCTCCTTTTGAGCTCAGATTTCGCTATGGACGTATTCTAACATATACTTGAGCAGCGAAAGTCAAGTTCTCCAGCACAACTTCCATCGTTTGCAAGGTCCTCATCACAGCGTGGACACTTTCCCATGTTGAAATAACCGTGGAGTAACGAATGTTAAAGAAGATAATGATGGAAGAGCAAAATGCAAGCAGACTTGAGACGAAGAATATTTCACCTTAACACGAGGAAAGTATAACCGTTAAAGGACTTTGAGCACAATTTACGCGAGTATTCTTCTTCTTCTGTTTCAACCCTTGAGTTGGTTGGCAGCAGACCTCCATTCATCACTTTTCTTAGATTTTCGTTTCAGTTCGTATTATGTTCGGCATTGCATCTCGTCCATGATTTGGCTCATATAGTATAGTCGGGGTCTTCTTCTTCGATTTATACCCTCAAATTTTCCTTCCATTATTCTTTTAGCTTGACTATCGTGTCACAGTAAATGTCCAATTAGTTTAACTCTCCTTTCTTTAATGATTCTTATTATACCTATTTCTTCTTCTTGAAATAAGAAGTCCTACAGTCCTCGGAGTACTAATGCTGCTAAAAACGCCTACCTATTCTTATAAAAAAGATAATGCTGCAGTTCGGACTGTCTTTAAAATTACGAATTTTCCATTCCCCAATTGAAGAGACCCATTGGCATTCCATTCTAAAACGTTTAAATTCCTGCTGGTCATGTGAGAGCATAGAAGCTGCGCTCTCTAAAATATGATCGGCGAAGGAAGTTTTGGTCATGTTGGGTCTCTTAATGACCAAAGTTATGTCAGAAAATTCAGGATATGAGGGATGCTATGTCGGCAAGTCCAGCTAGGCTATAACTTCTGCAAGATCTGATGTATTGGCCAAATAGGAATAAGCCTAAGTATAATTTTTACACTCTAACACGAACGTACGGACTAGCGTCCGAAAAGGCAGTTTATTTATCCTTGGAAGAATACATTTTAACCTTACTTTTGATATGGTGAGGTATCCTTTCGTAGGAATTTCTCATCGCCTCCCTATCTCCAGTACATAAGTTACCTCTTTGCTAATTGATGCACAATAATTTTGGTTTCAGAATAAACATCTATTCATTTTTTATTAGCATTTCTTGGTCATCCAGAAGTGAATGATTTTTGTGAGATGGAAGGGTTTGTCTCACTTAATAAACTAAAATATAAATAAAATATATATTTCTTCCCCTTTTACCTGTGAACGTCGGTGAGGCCGATCCTGTATTCCGATTCTGTATAATTTTTCTTTTTTCATCTGCTGATTTTCTCCTCTTGCTGACCCTTAGGCCGGTCTTCCACTGGAAAGCCTCTTGACTCAAATCGTGATTGCGAAATCCAAGGCTTGATATAAATGAAGTATAATTAATAAATAAACTTCACTGAGTCAGGCGAGGTGTTGTGGTAATCCATAATAAAAACAATAAATTAGATTCACTTCTAATTTTCCGTGATGCGATATGAGAATAATTTGGATAGAAATTCTTTTGGGCGTAATAAAACATAATATTATTTACGAAAACATAGAGTAGAAATTAAATTACTGTAAACGGTTTCTCAAAATGATTCAAGAAAACATGAAGCTCTGTAAGCTCTCTGCTGATACGTTTCGACATGCACTGGTAACCAAAATTTCTTGCTTAATCGATTCTGAAAAGTCGTGTGACAAGGTAAGACCTTAAAATTTAATGCAGATTTACTTTCAATTTTCCAGATGTTGTTGCCGTGCCTATTTTAATTTTTCTCCTCAAGTAATTGTCGTTGTTTTCAGCTTCTTACCAAGAGGGTTTATATGTTGCCCATCGCACTAACAAGTTGAAGTTGGAATGTTTATACAATTTGTATATCTGATATCATTGCTGTTTTCCTCAATTGAAACTTAAATCAAAATGAGCTATTATCATAGGTATATCTTTCTTGTGATGTATGGATGTATATTTATTGTAATTTACTTAGAAAAGAACGCTCTAAATAATTTATCCTTTGAATAGTTCGTATAATTTATTAATCTATTGGAAACTGGGAGACTCCTAATTACTTCTATTTTAATAGTTATTGACTTAAGCACAAGCATTTCCCTAATCGGAGAAATCCGATTTACTGGAAATCGAACCGAGTACCTTAGGGCTGGAGCGCTAGCACTAAATTATAGCATTAGTTACTAACACTAGAATTAAACAGAATCTGTTTGAATGTATATATAAACACAAACTTCTAATGTGTAGACTTTACAGTGATTCTTGTCTGCCCCTAAAGTTGTAAGTGATTTGAGAGACTGTTCGAGGGTTTTTTGAACATATGATATTGCTGCTAACACAGAGGGAATCATACAGAAGCAGCGTAATATAAAAACCAGAACCAGGGGTGTACCGTCATAATTATTCGTTTTTTAAACAAATGTTTTACAAAGCAAGTCTGTCAAAAGAATCATCAAAAATATAAATTCATTTCAACTTAATAGTTTTTGGTAACATTAAAAATGAGGGTAGGTGTTGCTGGTCAAACATTATCTTTATATATTTTTATATACTTTTATATTTTTGGTGCCCAACATTCTGACTCTTACAGTAAAGTAGTAGAGACTGCCATAACTTCAAAAAATCCGTTTCTTTTCTTGTTTCGTTTCTTAAAGTTCTTCTTACTGTGCCCCTTATCCTCTGAAAAGCATTAATTTTATTTTTAATATCTTTGTCCTTCTCATATGTTATATAGCATCTTAATTATTGGAAATTATAGTAATACTATAGAGATAAATTCTCAAATAAAATAATGGCATCAAGGAAAAATCGTATGAATGACCTATGGTCAACAGCGGTGTTCTAGTGTAGATAGCTACAGTTTTACTTAATGTTTACCATTCTTATCCTGGAAATGCCACTAGATAGCAATGGATATCACGCGATGATTCGCTAATCGCTGGAGCATAAATAACATGATGGGAACAATTGTCACATCTGGGCTTCGAATGAACTGATATGATTTAGAAAACAGGTGTTGAAGAACGCAACTCATGAGAGGATAAGAAATCACCTAATCGGCAAAATCCCTTATAAAAAAAGTAACGATATTTGGTCATTGAAATTGCCCACAAATGTCGTTGGTAAGCTATTGTAGGGAGTTAAAAGGATGCTCTTCTTATATATCGGACATATATGTTTTTCAGTTTAATTACCTATTACACAATAAATTCGCAAACGTTGGAAGTGTAATATCACAAAGGAAAAGATAGAACTTAAGCAGATGTACCCCCTTTACGTAAAACCAGTTCATTTTCACGTGGCCATAAGTTTGTTAGGACAAATTGCCAATACACCAAGACATGATTTATTGATTATCGAAGGACTACTACATTTCTTATAATGAATATTTCATTAATTTCGTATTTTTTCCGATTTTAGGTATTTAAGGTATTTAGTGATCATGTTTTCGAAAAATAAAAATTATTCTCCACAAAGCCGCAAAATGATTTTAAGAAAATTAAGGTCGGCGGAATGGGTTATTTATCAACATCCATTCTAATCTACTCCAATTGAGTTTTAAAGGTGAATCGTCCGGAGTTTGTTGGTAGGGGTTAATAGATTTGCTTACGCCAGGGTTTCACATTGGTGTATTGATCAATTTCTCCAGAAACAAAGGCATCTAAATAGTTTTGCTTTTTAATCGTGCACAACAAAAGAAATTCAGGCGCTAATAAACTAGGATATCTTAAATTTTATCTCCACTTCACTAATTGACGAGGCTGAGAAATCGGTTAGTTAAAATATCTAGAGTCGTTTCGGTAAAAAAGAGCTGTCGCATATAAATCCGGAAAAGCCGCATGCGGCTTGAAGGCCGCAGGTAATTTACCTCTGTTTTAGCCAATAAAATAAAATTTTGTTCAATAAGCTTTAGGTCTCTTTAAATCTATCACTCCGTTCAGTAAGCTTGCATTCCCACTTATCGTGAGTGAGATAACAGAAATAATATGTACTTATTCGATTCAAGTTTCACTTAATTCATTTTATTGAACCTTTTAATAGTTCCTTGATGGCTAAGTTCATTTGTAGTCCTTGATTTATTTAGCATTCATATCCTTGAAAATCAAAAGTGAGATTGTTCTGCCTTGGTAGCGCAGGTGGTTGGAGCAACCGCCCTGCAAGTGGGAGATCCCGGTTCGAGTACCATATACTTTTTCAGTTCCGTTTCTTTCTCTGAATCATCGCTTATAAATACTCTATTTGGTATGGGTGAGCGTCGACTAGCAGTAGCTTCGCTAATTTTTCGATCAAATAAACGGAAGTGAACTTCTCAATTGCCCAACTCACGAGCTCAAATTAGTTATGCCAACTTAGCTGTGAGCTACGTGCGTTCCAGTACAATAGCGTATATATGTCCTTACCTGTAATTTAGTCGTTTTTCTCGTGGCTCTGTGAAGATATGTGGTGAAACATTTCGGAGAAGTAGCACGCAAAAATGGTTTCCTTTTAAAACTAATTATTAGTGATATGAACACGAAGGAGAGTTCAAAAAAATAGAAGGGAATGAATCCACCGTTTACATATGCCTTTTCCTTGATTGATGACCTTAATAAAATGAAAATGATTGAAGTGTAAATGATGATGACAATGAGAAATGCTGACACTCCATCTCACTCCTCATTGAATGGTAAGGCAAGTGCAATCCATCGGGTCATTGTACTGCATTTACATGGGTTTTCTCCGCATTCTGGATTTCGTTCATAGATAAAAGCAAAGACATCATTCCTCATCCTCAAGCATCATTCCTCATCCTCAAGCCTCACTCCTCATCTTGATTATCAAGCCTCACTTCCTCTCCAAAGCTTTTGTTGAGTAACGGTGGTGAGTGTGAGGATCCGACTACCTTTCGGACTGATGACCTAAGAGATTGCAGTGATACTCATCGTGAATGTAATTCTCCCTTTGTACGTTACATTCAAATAAATTTCCTCTTTATTCGCATCAATAATCCACAGGAGTGTTTCACTTTTTGGTAGGTTATATTTAGCCTTATTATTCTATATTCAACGCCATTTCTTCGTAGCTTACTTCACCCTCAATGTCATCTTGCATCTTCTTCCTTCGTCTTCCCCTCGGCTTTTTTCCTAGAATTCTAGTCGCAATTAATGTCACTTACTTTCTCTGTCGATGCTTAGTTACTTCAATTAAAACACTCCGCGACTATCTATAGCACTCCGTATTTCCTATAAACCTAACAAACTTATATAAAGAATAAAAATATTTCCATAACTACACTTAACAAACCGTAACGTGAGTTCTATGATACTCAGTTCTAAGATATAAAGCTATGAAACAAGGACCGAGTAATGATATAAATTATTATAAAAGAAAATTCTAGAATAGGTTAGAATGGTGTATTTCATTTAGCTATTCAACATTAATATAGTTTGGCTTTGTTTATTTAAGAAATAATATATGTTAGATTATTTTCAGGAAACTTTACCTGCATTTTATTAAAGTATCTTATTTTTAACAGCGAGTAGCTAAGCATGGGTATTGATGTAAAGCAAGAAAATTTGGAACACAGCCGTTAATCAATTAGAGGTTTTAAATCTCCAATAGCAGTCTTCGTCGGCGTTCTTCGTCTCTCTCCATTCTACGCCACACTCACATCCCAAGGCCTCCAATATTTTGACTTCATATTTCCTTATGGTCCTTTTTCCCATCCTCATAGCAAAGCACTCCACAGGATTTTACCAATCCTTTCCTTATTGCTATCAGTAATTAAGACCTAGAATAAAATAATATATGATACAGAAAATGATAAGATACCGATCGCGGGGAATTGAAGGATTGTATGCGGCCCGTGAGTCGCTGGTTCGACCCTCCTCTTACATTGTTCAGCTGAGTCCTAGTTCACTCTAGATTTTTATTCACTATTTTCTGATAGAAATTTTGTTTTTAATAAACTCTAACAACTTAATCTTAGGCAGATCATAGGAATAGTACAATTTTATCGATTTTAAAGAAAAACTTGCATTGTACTAAAGGAGGAATTATATTTACGCGGGAAAGATAGCACTATATAATCCTTTCATAATCCTATTATTACAGCTGTTGATCTACCCTCTCCAAATAACTACCACAGTAAAAGTACTCTAAATTATACTCTCTAAGTCTCTCTCCAACCACCGTAGTGTTCAGATGTACTAATCGCTTTCTCTTTCAGAGCTAACCCATTCACCCTCAACAGGTAACCCAACCCGGAGGATGGCCAAGGCAAGGGCACGCAAGGTGGACGATGAGGCCGCATCCATCGTCTCGAAAGTAGAAGAGTTGCTCTCCCCGAAGATATCACTTGCAATCAAAGAGCAACTGAAGAAAACGGAGAGCCCGAAAGACACCAAGTACCCTGACGATGTCCTGGAGAAGGTGATGGCCTCCATCAAAGAAGATATAAAGACGGCCGTGATGGAGATATGAAGGCTCCGCAAACAAGTGGAGGAGCAGGAGAAGCGGCTGGATGCATTAGAGCAGTATAGCCGCAGAAACTGCCTTCTTATTCACGGGCTCCCGGAGCACGAAGGAGAAGTATCGGTTAAAAATGTTATTGGTTTTTTTGACGCGAAAATCGGAATTAAAATTCCCTGCAATCCATTGATAGGGCTCATCTATTTGGGCAAAGGAATCGCGGCCAGAATCGACACAGGCCCACCATCGTGAAATTTGTTTCGTACGCCGATCGGGACCTGGAGTGGGAAAATAAGAATCGGCTGCGGAACACCGGATTCCTCATCACGGAGAGCCTCACCAACTACCAGAAAAGAGTCCTCGATGAAGCAAAAGGATCCTTTGGCAGAGAAAATGTGTGGACATCGGACGGGAGAGTAACTATTCTAACGGCACCAAGCACACGGCCACAACACTAGAGGACATCAGCAAAATCTTCGCAGCCACACACCCGTCAACGGCAACCCCCAAACAGCTCCCGGCAATAGCCACTCCGGCAAAAAATTAAGTAAAAAGCTCTGAGGGATTTTTTTTCCTGAGGACTTTTCTCTCTCTCGTTTATTATTTTCTCTCTTTCTCTTATGCCCATAATCATTGCTACCTTCTCTCTACCCTTTTCCCTTAAATTGTCAATAGTACTTTCTACAAATTGTCAATAGACTAATTGTCAATAGTACTTTCTATTGTCAATAGTACATTTCCTAACAAATTAACTAATAACAGTAATTTTTCAAATATTTTCAGAGGGAGAACTACATAAAAACTGAAATAATACATAAATTGGTACTAAGCAAATATTTCTAAAATAAATTCATTAACATATAAAACAGGCTAACTCTAGACATTTTTTAAATACTACATTAATAAATCGCACTATTGATAATTTACTCACCCAGCAATTTGTGCCTGAAGATCCTGCATGATACGATGATACAGGACATAATGCTGAGCCTGAGCTTCCACAAACTGATGAAGATATCGAAGATGAGAGGCATGAGAACTACCAACGCCTTCCAACAGCAACTTTGTAATTTCTGCTTGTCGATCAAATTCCGATTGAGCCACCCTCGAATCAGGCTCAGCCTGAGCAAAAATAAATTTAAATATTATATAAAATATAGTATTTAAATATTAATGTATTTATTATATATTTATTTATTTATTCTTATTCACTATTTTCTGATCGAAATGTAATATCTGGCAAAAGTGGTGGTCCTAACTCATAATAATTACAGATATATTTTTTTATCAAAAAATATCTTCTGTGAGAAGATTTGCCTCTAAAGTTTCTAAATTTCGAAAAATACATTAAAACGAAAAAAATTGACAATTTTAAACGACCATTTTTGCGTAAAAAGATGTCACTTGCAATGGACACCGATGATGAAGCCTCAATATGCCACTTATATACCTCTAGAGGTGGCTTAGATTCCTCTTTTAGGACCAGAAAATAAGGTATATTCGGTAAAATTAAGCACTTAGCTAAGCACGACCCGACACGTCCATTCACATCGACATTACAGATTTAATCTTTTTTTCGATATCGAATATTATCATATGTCAGAATTATTACCTCGAAAGTTTTACAAAAAACGCCATAATTGTCAATAACTTTAGTTCAGTTAAAGCGAATATTTTGAGATGCCACTTGCGATGAAAACTGACATTGAAGTCTCAATATGCCGCTTATATGCCTCTGAAGGGGGCAGAGATTCCTTATATGGGACCAGATAAGGGGAAATTCTGTAAAATTAAGCTGTTTTGTAGCTCCTTCCGTCCTCGTCGATTACTTCACCTGGTGGCTTGTAGCGGTAGCTAAGTATTGCTGTTACGCCCCTATTGTTTGCATTTAATATCTTATTTGTTGTATAAATATTTCTGTGACATTTTTAGTTCATCATGACCCAAATTATAGGTAATTGAATTGATGTTATTGATAGTGAAGGAAAACACACCAATACTAGTTGGAAGGGTGGTATCCTTAGAATTTTCACTGATGTAACAAGAGTACCTATTAAATAGGCTCTTTTTTCATTTCTTTGTCTTTTACTTTCTCCATATACGAAGTATAGAGAAAGTATTGTTTTCATGAAAAAATTCGAATTCGAGATTTCAACGGAAATACATGTTTTGGGGTCCCTAGATCACGTTTTAACCATTTTCGGAATGATGTCTGTGTGTATGTGTGTGTGTTTATTATTATTATTATTACTGTGGGCGGTATGAAATAAGTAATTCTCTCAGCGTCACCTTATTTTATTATTCATTATTTAAGCATCAATTTATTAAACCGCTCCGGTACAGGTGGACCAAAGCGTTAGGGGGCGGCAAGAAGGGGCTGGTTACCACAACCTCCCGCCCCCCACTCCCGCCACCCAAGCATGCATCCTTCCAAAAGCGTCGATCCTACGTTCCTCTTCTTGCTCTACGTGAGAGAGAGATCTTATAAGTAGTTTTATTCCTGTTTCTTGGTCTTTTGTACATAAAATATCTTTGTGTGCCCCGAATCTTAGGAATTTCTCTTCTTGGCCCCCCATGCGATGATATTCGTATTCGCGTCTTATCCTTTTGTTTAAAGTTTTTCGAAAGTACTCGGTGTAATCTGCCCTTGGCCTTCCTCCCTTCGAGGCCTGCGTATAGCATGCGTAGACACAGCTCTTCGTTAGAGTGACGACGTAGTTGGACAAGAGGCTTTCCTTCCACTTGCTTCTCTTTTGCCTAATTACCCCGTACAATTCGTGCAACATTATTGTGTTCCGGCCTGTCAGCTTCTTCACTGTCGGGATTACTATTTTCCATAGCGCCTTCGCCTCAGCGCACTCAAAGGTTATGTGCCAAGCCGTGCCGATGATCCCGGGGCACCACTCGCAGTCGCTGTTCCGCTTGATCCGGGTCTTTTGCAGGAAGACTCCGTCTCCCCACCGGTTGTGACAGAGTCGCCACGCCACCGCGCTGTCTACGCTAAAGTTAGGCGCCCGCCACAGGGACTCCCACCGAACCTCGTTATCCGAATGGTACCCCTTGTGTGGCCACTTTCCGCTGTATTTTTTGAGCCTCCACTCCTTATTCATATCCCTTTTTGCGATTGGGAGAAAAGTTTCCAGCTGAGTCCTAGCGCTCTTGAAATGCACGCGTAATGTGACGTCGATCTGGCTCTGTTCGGATGGAGGAGGCCAGCCATCCGGGAAAGGCCTGGCGTGTTCCCCGACTCTCAATTCTAAGATGGATGCTGCCTCCTTCACAGTCGCATAGAAGGACCCCCTTCCGTGACGCCTGTCCATCAGTGCTACCGCGTACCACTTCCATTGTTGGTCTTCTTCCGCCGCGAGGAGGCGTTGAATGAAGAGTAATCGGAATGCCATCGTTTTATCGGCTAAGCTCACGAGGCTTAGGTCTCCTTCGCGGATAGGGGCGCATACCGTGTCTGCGTCCACCCAGTGTCTTGAGATGCCCCAAACGATATTTACAAGCATCGCTTGCATCTCTTTAAAAGTTTTTGCCGATATATGAATTGCCTGCAGTGTATGCCAAAGACGCGGCGCTAGATATTGGTTAGCCACCCTCGCGCGGCCCATTACCGAAAGAGACCGGCCTACGTCTGCCCACCTCCGTATCCCTACGGATAGCAGCTCTTTCAGCCTTCCTTCTGCTTCCTCCATCGTGCGACGGCGGTCGTTGTAGATCCATACTCCAAGGTATTTTCCACCCTCGTTGCTCCAATTGTACCCTCTGTGGGCAGGATCCCTCCCGCGCCACTCCCCGCACCATAGAGCACTGGTTTTCTCACGGTTTAGCGAGGCACCGTACACGTTCTCATAGAGTTCGAACGCCGCCTCCGTCTTCTCGAAATCCTCATCTTCCTCGATAAAAACCGTGACGTCATCTGCGTATGCGGTCAACTTGAGATGCGTGCCCGGATGGCCTGACCATTGCGTTCCGCGCAGTTGTCTTGAAAGTGTGGTCAGGAGAGGGTCAAGAGCTATGGCGTACAGCTGCCCGGAAAGCAGGCAACCCTGCCGTATGCCCCTTCTGAAGGGAATGGGAGCTGTTAAGGAAGATGATAGCCTAACAAGACATGATGTTTCCTGATACAGGAGCCTGACACTGGAAACAAAATTGTCCCCGAATCCCATTCTTTCCATCACATGAAAAAGGTAGTTGTGCTCCACCCTATCGAAAGCGCCTCTCTGGTCTAATGAGAGCACGGCCAGCTTGCGTCGCGGCTCGTTTGCGGTGGTGATGACATCCCTAATCAGGGCGATGTTGTTGAGGATGCTCCTCCCCGATACTGAGCAGCCCTGTTCTGGAGAGATGACGTCCGCGATGACGGCAGCCAGCTTCAAGGATAGAGCCTTGGCGATTATTTTATAATCCACGTTTGTCAAGGACACTGGCCTCCAATTATTAATGTTGGTTCTGTCACCATTTTTATGGAGAAGGGTGATGACAGTACGTCTTGCGGACAGAGGCAAAACTTTTCCCTTGCCGCATGCCCTCGTCATCTGGTAAAAAGGTCTCCGCAGATATTTCTAGAATATTTTGTAAAACTCTACCGTAATTCCATCCAACCCCGGAGCCTTCTTATCTCTGAGGGCTCTCAGCGCTGCATCCAAGTCCGCCACGGATATTTCCTCTTCTAGCCAGTCGCGCTTTTCCTCGGGGAGGGTGCGTAGGCTGTCGGTGATGGCGTTATTCTGAATGGAGGACTCCTGCCCGTTTCCGTACAAATTGTTGAAATGGTTCCTGACATATGTAATTAGGTCGCGGGTCGATGTCAGGTGCCCCCGTTCCGTTGAGAGAGCCGACAATGGTCGCGGTGTCATGCGGGTGGCTATTCGGGCGAGGCGACTTCCTGTCGGCGAATCTCTGGCCACCAGGTCCTCCCACCCCATTCGCGATATGGCGTTGTTGCTTAGCTGACGGTACCAGTCCCTTATGCGATCCCGCGCGTTGCCTCCCTCCTCCTGCGACTCACGGGCCGCTTCCGCTCCCAGGAGGCGAAGCACACGGTTTTCCTCTGCCCTCCGTATGCGCGAGTACGTCATGGTTGCCGCCTGCACCTCTTGCTTCAGGCTCTCCCAGTGTCGTACGCTGTCCTCTCGAAGATTTTCTGCGATGGAATGTAGGATGGATTCCATGTATGCGACGTACTCTTGGTCCTGCAGGAAAGCGTTCCTGAACCGCCAATAGGGCCCTCCTCTCCATGGGTTGTTTTGGGTTTCGAATGTGGCCAAGAGTGCTAGGTGGTCAGAAAAACTGGGGAGTGTCCTCACGCAACGGAGCGATGCCAGACCACCCCTATCCATGTATATGCGGTCGAGCCTCGACGCCACTCCCGGGTCAGAGAGAGAGAAGAAAGTGTATCCTTTCTCCCGCCCCCGCATTTCTGTCCAGGCGTCGTGAAGGTGGTGGTCGTTAATCAGTGTAGTCAGCTGTTTCATCACCCCCCGATTCTCTCAGTTCCCGAGGTTCTGTCTACCTCTGGATGGAGCGTGCAGTTAAAATCTCCTGCTAAAATAGTGACGTCGCCGGAGGTCCCCGCATTCGCCGATTCCTGCATCGATCTTTGAATAGCATCTAGCGTCCTCGATGCGTTCTTGGCATCGTTGGGCACGTACACATTGATAAAAACGTATGTCCTTTCGTCCATTCGGAAAACCACTTCCTGTGCGTATCCTCTCTGTATTATTTTTGTCCACAGGACATTGATGTTGGATGATCGCTTATAAGCGAAAGCTGTCCCCGATCCCTGGGTTGAGGGGGGGTTGAGGACGTATGAATACTCTCCTCCTAGCAAGACTGTTGGAAGCGCATCAGTGTTTGTTTCCTGGAGTGCCACCAACATAGGTTTCCACCTTCGGAGAAAGGCATCCAGTCTGTAGCTTTTTTCGGCGCTTTTTACCGATCGTACATTAAGGCTTAAAAGGCTCATGCTAGGTACCTAAATATAATTAATATTATTTTGTACTATTGCTATATATTATATATATTGTTATTACTATTATTAAAATCATACGTTGCCATGAATGTTTTCAGGATCAGTCGTCTTTTCTTTTGAGGGCCTTTAATAATCTTTGTATCCTCATTCGGAAAGCTGTATCTTTAATTATTCTTTTTTCCGATATATCTTCCAGCACACATATAAGTTCCGTTATATCGAGGAACATGTCGTTCGCCTTTTTTTAAGGTTCGGGACTACCTTTTACTTCCGTCAAATATTTCTTTAATTTTGTAAACGGAATCGATATGCGTCTGCCTTTTGCGTAATATATAGACTCTATCTTCTGCAAACTTTCTTCATCACCTTCTTCGGGTTTTTCCTTTTTAGAATTATTTCCTCTCTTCTTTTGCGGAGAATTTCTCGGTCTAATCCGTGAATCGTCATTTGCCTGTTTTCATTTTCTTGATTCGTCGTCCTTAGATGTACACTCTATCATTTCTTCCTCCTGGCTCTGCAATTCTTCATCCTGATTTAATTCTGTATTTTCGGTTAACGCTTCGATGTCCATGTCTTTCGTTCGTTCATTCTCAGCTGTTGTTATTGTTGTTGTGTCTGTTGTCCCTTTATTTTCGCTGACCTTATTCGGAATGTTTGTTTCTTCTGCGTTATCTGGTGGAAGAGGAGAGGCAAGGTCAGGAACGGGTATATTATTCTTCTGAGAGGATTCCTCAGAAAGAAGGACGGTAGGTACGGGAGTGGAGAGGGTAGGTTGGTCTTCGAGGATAGGTGTGTGTGTGTGTTTCGATTGGGAGGTAGTAATGAGTGACTCAGAGATGTCCGTTTCAGTTAAATTAATGCTCCTCTCCTTAGTGACCGTATTCGAGCTTGAAGGGATGGAAGGGGTGTTGAACTGGGAGGGGTGAGGGGATTGAGAGGTCGGGTTTTGTGGCGCGGCACTGGAAGAGGGTATGGGAAATGGGGGTGAAAAAGTCTCCACTGTCGATGGAGTTTCGTTTAGCGGGCATGCGTTTGCGTAATGCCCTTCTTTTTTACATCGATAACACCTAGCTTCGTCCAAATTGAAGAAGATTCGGAGGGGTACGTTATCCATCTCTACAAGAAGAGAGTCCGGTACAGGGGCTCCTTGTCCTCTTACAATGAAGCACTGCCTCCTCCAACTCTGTATGTGCATCAAGTCTGGCCTTTTCATTCCCACAGGGAGAGTCGTAACCGGACTTGCGACTCGTCCTATTTGACTTAGGATTTCATGTAAGTCTTGTGGTGGAAAAAAAGGTGGAATGTTAGATATCACTAAACGTTCAACCTTTTGCGATAGGAGACTTGCGATCAAAAAACTATTTTTTATATTTATACCACCATGGTTTTCCATAAAATCCGCGAGGATGTCCTCCGTTTTTAAATGTATACATATTCTATTGTTCGACAGCCTTGTCGCGTGCGTGATATTTTTTCCACCGTCCACCACATCAACCAGTGCTATAACGTAATCGGCTAATGGAGTATCAGGGAGCGCTTTGAATACTACCCCTGTTTTTCTTGTTGGGCCATTTGTTAGCGCTTTGATCTTTTTGACTGCGGAATCGAACCTTAAATTATTATGGATACGTGGATTGGCATGGATGTTTTCCGTTTTGTTTCGTTGTCCTCCCGTTATTCCTGCGTAAGTTGGTCGTTGGGATGAGGATAGATCACGCTGGGTGGTTCTCACTTCTGCATCGGCGTCCTTTGGGAGTTGATGTAAGATTGGGACCGATGTAGTTGCCCGTTTTGGAAGTCGGGAGTGGTGGTCTCTATGCACCGTTTCTATGCTAGGTCCTTGGGAGCCGTCTTCGATAAACGGGAGAGGAAACATGACTTTTTGACTGGTTGAGGAACGAGAAACACTGAACTTATCGGATTCCTTCGCATTTGTGGAATGAATGGAATGACCTTGCGCTGAGATATGGGTTATAGTTTGAGCGGTATTGGTAGGGTAGGATACAGTTGTCTGCGTATTTAATGCGGTATTTAGGTCGGTATTTGGGGTGAGGAAATCCCTAAATGATGAAAACTGAGTTTGAGAAGAAATGGGCCTGTCATTTTCTATCTCGTGCGTGTCCTCATTTTGCCTATCCTGTATCGTACTAACATTATTATTTACGAGATTATGTTGCGCGTATTGGTCTAACTGGGAGTCTTCATGTATGGTAGGTGCCGATGTGGTTGCAGTAAAAACACCGTTCACTCTCTTGAGTATCGTTTTTTCACTAACTTCGACGTTATCGTTGTTTTTGAGGCGGTTTAAGCTTCCTAGATTTTGCTTTGAAGGTGAGAGGGGATGCACAGATTGCGTTGAACTTGCAGATAGAGAATTAGTAATCTGGGAAAATGATGAGATGCTGGTTTCTGAGGTGGAAGAAGAAGAAACGGTAGAGTATGATGAGATCGAGGGTAGCACAGAAGAAACAGTTGGGTCCGCCGCATCCGACCGGTGAAGGTCCCGGCCGGCGGAATCACGTTCCTCCGCTGACAGCTCCCCTTGCGATTCCTTATGCTTTCGACGATTTGAACAAAATGAGTTTTTAAACGAAAACTATTCACTTCCGCGCTTAGACAATTACACCAATGGGTACAGGAACACTTCCCTCAGCACTGGTGCAAAAAACACAAACACTGAAATGTAAAATACACACAAAAAAAACACGAAAAATGCGGAGCTCGCTCAGAACGATCCGATCACTTCGAAGTCAAAAGTGTGTGTTTATTATTATTATTATTATTATTTTATTTTTCGGTAAGAACAACAAGGAGACCAAAAAGTACAATCAAACAAACAAAAGAGAGAGATCTACATGATCTTATATAATTTTGTATCAAAAATGCGGAGCGGCTGGCCAGGGATAGTTCGCTCCCAGGGGATTGAAACCGCCTGCTCGCGATCTTCTCTCCCTGCCTCCTGCTGTCGCTCCATTCCAGTAGAGTAGGTGATCACGGTGATTGGAAGGGAATGGCGGAGTTTCCTGAGTTTCCCCCGACGCCGATCAGACGGAACATCGTGTTTCCTCGCAAATGACTCGTGCACAAGTACTGAAACCGTCAGTAAGAAAAAATGTATATGAGTTTTTGATAAAGGAGTTAAGTAAAAAAAATAAATAAATAAATAAGTACATAAATATTAAAAAATAAGTAAATAAATGAATAAATAAATAAATAGATTTGCGGGTAAAAGGGGTGTTGGTGTCATAAGAAAGTCAAGTTTAGGGTTCCGTCTTGGCTGTTGCAGACAACGTCTTTGTAGCACCAGAAATTTTTAAAAGCGTCCATGTTGTTACGTATAATGTGATCTTTCTTGTAGTTGGTTATTATTGTTTGAAGTTTTTTGGTGACTTTGGAAGCAAATTGAACCTCGGCGATTTTGCCTTTGAAAAAGAGCGTAAGTTCGTCGTACACAGCGCTTTTAATAGTGGTGAGGAGGAAGTTGGATATAAGGTAACCTGTCTTGTTGGTTCGTTTGACAGGGAAACCACTATATAGCTGGTATAGATAGATTTTGTCAGTCTCTATCAAAGTTTTTATGGCTCTTGTAGTTTTCGCCCAGATTTTCCTAACTTTTTTACAAGTCAGAGCCAGATGCCACGCGTTTCCTTCGATAGTGGGGCACCATGGGCACTCCTTATTTTGGCGAAGGCCTGTAGCACATAAGAATTTGGCATCAGCCCATCTGTCCTGAGCCATGCGCCAAGCATTATCCGCGTCTCTTCCACGGCTTGGGAAAGCACGGATAGCTGACCATATCACCACTTCGTGGTAGGGTCCTTTCAGTGGCCAGCTTTTGCCATTGAGTAAGTAGTTGGTCTCGGCATACATTTGCCTCTTCAATATCGGTAAATCCCGT
The DNA here is from genome assembly GCA_947579665.1 of Sympetrum striolatum. Classification (NCBI taxonomy): domain Eukaryota; kingdom Metazoa; phylum Arthropoda; class Insecta; order Odonata; family Libellulidae; genus Sympetrum; species Sympetrum striolatum. The sequence goes on along the minus strand of OX388352.1, from coordinate 38,941,432 downwards.
TCATGTTTCGTCTTTGCACTTTTGAAGCAGAGGGTGGTGTTCGTAAGCATTGGCTGTACTCTGGGAGAGGTATTGGGACAATCAAGGGGGACGGACTGTAATTTGAAAAGTGAGGTTGTTTTAATTAGGCTATTGTAGTAGTTGTCAGTGAGAGGGCAATTCTTGAAGTCTTTTATTTCTGTAAATAGTTCCAGGGTTTTCCTTTTATTTTTGTATCTTTTGAGTCTTTCAGAAGCTACTATGCGCCATGGAGAATCAGAAGGTCCTAGTATCAGCCGTTGAAGGAACAGCATTCTGAATGATGACTGCTATACTGACAAGTCCTAGCCCACCTTCAGTAATTGGAGCTGTTAAAACATCTCCTTTTACCCAGTGTTTTCCTTCAGCCCACACAAAATCCACCAATAACCCTTGAAGTTGCCTCACTACAGAGGGATTCGGGGAGTGACAATGGAGTATATGCCATAACTTGGGTGCGATAAATTTGTTGACGGCAAGGACGCGACTTCTAAGAGACAGCGGGGCGATTCTTGGTCGCCAATTCCGGATGGCATCTTCTGTTCTTTAATTAGTTGTTGAGCAATCAGTTTTGACTCCGAAGTTTCGTCGTTGGCCAGCCATACTCCAAGGAATTTCGCGCCCTCACTGGTCCACTGAAAACCTAGAGGATGATCAGTTCTGTCTTTCCACCTGCCCACCCACATTCCGTTACTTTTAGTGGAATTGAGCATAGCTCCTGATTCCATGGAGTAGTCATTGAAGCAAGGAAGTACTTTTGTGAAATCTTCTTCGTCCGTTATGAAGATGTTGATATCATCAGCATAGGCGCTTACAACCAGTCTTTTCTCTGCGTCTCCAGGCATGGAAATGCCTTTTAGGGAGTTATTCAGCAGCATTAGGAAGGGCTCTACCGATAAGGAATACAGCTGCCCAGAGAGACCCTTGCCTAATGCCTTTCTGCAGTGTAAAGGGGGCTGTTAGAGATTGTTCGACTCTAACCATGCATTTAGCGCTGTTATATAGTGCTCTTATGCATCCTATAAAAGTATCGCTAAATTCCATTTTCTCCATCAAGGTGAATAGATAGGTATGATTTAGGTATGATCGAAAGCCTTATTTTGGTCTAGTGATAGGATTGCTAAAGGGGTGTTGTCACAGTTTTTCCAACGTGTGATTTCTCTCAACAGGGAAATTGAGTCAAAAATAGAACGTCCAGGGACACAGTAACTCTGTTCAGGTGAGACAACAGTTCCGATGACACGCGAGAGTTTTATTGACAGGGCTTTAGCAATGATTTTGTAATCTGCATTTAAAATGGATATTGGTCTCCAATTTTTGATATCCAATAAGTCACCTCCTTTACTCATTAAAGAAATGACAGATGTCGACGTGGTCCTTGGTAGATGTCCGTCATGCAGTGCCTTGGTAGCCATGTCAGTGAAGGGTGCTTTTAGTTCTTTCCAGAACGTTCTGTAGAACTCGGCAGTTAGCCCATCAAGGCCAGGTGCTTTTCTCTTGCTGAGACTTTTTAGCGCAATCGAAAAGTCGTCAGTATTGAGTGGGATGTTCAGGTAATCGACCTCTTCTTTTCTAAGAGTTTTAAGATTGTCAAAAAGTTCAGTTTCAGTCTGAATGTTTTGGTCTCCTTGATGGAGATTGGAAAAATGATTCTTAAGAAATCTTCTGAGGTCTGCGGAGTCTGTGAGTTCTATGCCGTCAACCCTGAGTTTAGTTAGTGGTTTAGGTTTGCACTTTAGTGCCCACATTCCTAGGTGATTCGTTGCGTCTGCGTCAGACTCCGTTAACGTATCCCAGCCAAGGGTTGCCATAATTTTTTCCGCCCGGAGATGTTGATGCTGTATATCTGTTTGTGCTTTGTTTAGTTCTCTTTTCCATTGCTTATATCTTATGGAGAAATCCTTTGCATCTCTTTTAATCGCTTCCCATTTCGCTATGGCGGTTGTATATTCAGATTTGACATGTCTGATTAGGTCTTGCATTGAGGTTAAGAACGTTTGGTCTTCTAGAAGGGTATTATCAAAGCGCCAGTATGGAGATGATGGAATTTTTCCTTGTATCTGTATTTGAATCATGACTCCCTTGTGATTGGAGAAAGAGTCGTGGATAGTGATGTTCTTTATAGCGGGGGTAAAATCTGTAGATACGTAGAAACGATCAAGGCGGGACGATGATTGCGGTGTTGAGAAGGTGTGGCCACGGTTTCCGGGTTTTAGGTGGCGCCACACATCGATTAGAGCATTCCTATCGACTATGTTCCTTAGCACTTGGGCATAGAGTGGGTGCCTCTCGACCTGACCCGTTCTGTCTTTCTCAGGGTGTAGAGTGGTATTGAAATCTCCGCCCAGGATGATGACGGGGGAGCAGCCCGGTGGTGAGGCGTTTGGTAGATCTTCTAAATAATCTAGTAGCGCTTCTGATGCTTTTAGTGCTGTGCCGGCGTTTCGTGGGCCATAAAAGCATATTATACTGAGCGTGGTGGGTGGAGAGGTCTTTAAGGAGAGTTTTATGGCATTTGCATGACCTTTAAAGATTATTTCGTGACCAATGATGTAATCTGAAAGGTTGTTTTTAACCGCAATTGCTGTTCCTGTTTGGGGAGTTGAAAACGGGCACACGTATATTTGGTATCCTGGGAGACCAGGGGTTGGGAAAGTTTCCATGTTTGTTTCCTGGATTAGTATTACGTTGGCTTCCATTCTTCGACGTACGCCATCAGGCGGGCCCACTTGGAGAGGCTTCGAACCGATTTAGCGTTGAGTGAAATCAATGTTAACTGAGACATAGGATGAGGAGAGGTAAGGATATATATGGGAGGGAGAGAACAAGGGAAAACCAGTAAATATAATTATTCAGCTGGTATCTAGTAGACAGATTGTTATTGCTCAAGTTGTGAGATCAGCCGATGTATTCGAGCTCGAAGCTTTTCTGATACATGTGGTTTAATTTGGCTGAGTGTGTCGCATAGGCCTTCGACGTCTCCAGTATACCTTTTTGCGATTATTATCTGTTTCGGTACGCTACGATTATGCGTCTCTTCCAGAAACGCGATAATTTTGTCCGCTTCGAGTCCAGAATAGGAAGTATTCTCCCTCATGGTAAATTCAATGGTGGATCTGTCTAATTCGTCCAGACGATGAGTATTTGATTTTTCAATACCACTTTCTTTGATGGCTTTTTTCTTATGGACTGGAGTTGCTGCTGGAGAGATGTCGTCAGCTTGGGGCCATTTAGTTGGCCGAGAAGCTAATGTTTGGTCTTCAAATATATCATCGGCAAACAAGGAGTCCGTGTCACGAAAGGGGGATGATATGGATGGGAGGCTGTCACTCATCTGCGCTGTAGAGCAGCTTGGATCTGTAGCTCTTATTGGAATACTACTGAATAAGGTTTCCGCTGAAGATGATGTCTTAAGGGTGGTGATGGGAAGCTGAGTTTCTGGATGGGTATCTATGGGTTTATTCTGCGATGGCGTGGAAGGCGTATCTGGTATGACATAAATGGTCTGCGAATCTTCGACGTGATCCGTGGTTTGAATTGAATTTATAGGATTCTCAGCATTGGGTGGGAATGAAGGCTGTATTTCGTCTAGTGAAGGTTCCTTGTCTGAGGGGACTGCCACGTTGGTGATGACGTCATGGTGGTGTGCGTCAGGATCGGGAACCAGTGGAGGAATTTATGTTGCCGAAGTATCAGGAGGTTTAAAAGTGCAGCTTTTCGCTACGTGACCTTCTGCTTTGCATTTGTAGCAGCGTGGTTCCTCAAAAGATAAATAAATTCTTTGAAGGGAATTTTCTATGTCGAGTAAAATCGAGTCTGGAAGGACCGTGTTGGCTCTATGAATTTATCTTTTAGAGTAATGCCTCCAAATTCCTCCATAAAACGATTAACGAGGTCCTGACTCTTGAAGTAAATGGCGACTCGGTCATTTGATATTTTCGAGGCATGCGTTATGTGCATTCCACCTCCAATTATATCTCCAACCGCATACACATAGTCGTGTAGGGAAGTGTTTTCAATGCAGGATAGGATAATTCCGGTTTTCTTAGAAGAAGTATTTCGTAAGGGGGTAACCTTTTTCGGTGGCAATGCGTAACTTGAGCGAGGAACTCTAGTTGAATTGGGATTGAGTGGTGAGGGATGGGTTTGGGCAGCGGTAGTTCTCCCGCTGACAGCGGAGGCGTATGTAGACTCATTGGCAGGGGGAAGGTCGGTTCCGTTGCTTGAGGTATTTTCAAATTGAGGTCGGTGTGTGCTTGGCGTCAAGGTGAGAGCGCCTGCAACTCTTCGCAAGATAGTGGAAGGTGTAGTCAAATCGGAAGTCATTTCCGGAGTTAGTTCAAAATTCTTATTAGAACGGTCGGTAAAACGCGGCGAAAGAATGCTGTCACGGGAAGGGGATGGTGGAGGGGAGGGGCAGTGTGGGGGAGAGAACCCCCCTCGGCCTGCCTCCGAGGCCATTCTCGCCGCGAGCGGCGAGGGCCAACCGTTGGCGAAATGAAGAACTAGCTCAGATATCTAGTTTTGGTTAGAACAGCTATTAATAAAAACGAAAGAAAGAAAGAACGAACAAAAAAACAAACGGTTGATGGAAGCTAGGTGATAAGGTGAGAAAGAAAGGAACGTTCTCACCCAAATTCAGCCGAGAAACCCAGAGAGAAACCACAAATCAGCAGCTGGTGGAACGGAGCACTCCGATGCACGTCCGTCGCGTACGAGAGCTGGTGTGTGTGTGTGTGTGTGTGTGTGTGTGTGTGTGTATGTATGTGTGTCTGTGCTTGTGGGCGCTCTAACGTGAAAACTTTTGGTGGTATCAATACCAAACTTCACATATAGTACCGTGGTGTGTGCTGTCAGAGTTGATTACTTTTAGGAGTAAATCGGTACACCGGAAGTCGAGCTTCATTCATCAAAGCTCATTTCCGGTTTTCAAAATATCTCCATAAATATGATATATACGTGCATTGTATTACATATAAAAGTTTTAGAAAATGTAATTTACTATAACTTTTGTACTGGACATATTTTTGTATCACCGGTTGATTAGGAGTTATTCGTGAAATACTGATAAACCGGAAGAAGATGATTATGTACTTTGTGGGCGCTCTAACATAAAAACTATTTTTTGGATCAACACCAAATTTCATACATAGTATTTTGGTTGGTGTCGTTAGAGTTGATTAGTTTTTGGAGTGAATCGGTTAACCGGAAGTTGAGCTTCATTCTTCAAAGCTCATTTCCGGTTTTCAACATATCTCCATAAATATGATATTTAGGTATATACTATTATTTATAAATGTTTTATAAAATGTAATTTACTATAACTTTTGTATGAAACATATTTTTGTATCATTGATGTTTTAGGAGTTATTCATGAAATACTGATAAACTGGAAGTTGCTGATTATGTACTTTGTGGGCACTCTGGGCTCTATGAGCGAAAGGCCAAATTCATCGTTTTTCATCGAGCATGTCCAGAAAAACATTATTTATAATGTTTGGGGCGTAAAAGATAATAATATATAAATTAATCACTCATCTTCCAAGTTTAGATGGAATATAGAGTTCGAAATTACTGTCGTAGATAAATATTTACATCTTATATATGGAGAAAGTCATGTACTGGCCACATCAGATTTTTTAAATTTGTAGTTGGGTTTTTCCGTTTGAAAAAGAATGAAATAATAAATTAAGAAAAACTTGCTCGACCAAACATATATCAGGGTCCCTCGATTCATTAACTGGATTCATAGTTACATTCAAGGTGATGCAAATAATAATATAGGAAAGGAGAATAACAGAAAATAATTCGTTAACAAGTATGTCACCGGATCTAACCTGGTTGGAAACTCGAGAATCTTTCCACCAGGAAAGCTTATGATCTTTAACAGAAAATAATTTTGCACAAAATAGAGTAACTGTCAATGTTAACACTTTGTAGTAACTTTTTATTAGCACAAGATTTCAAAATAAGTATTCTTAGGTAAATCTTTAATTGGAAGTGGCATTTTAATGAGTGAACATTACTGAGGGAGGCGACCTTTCTTGCATGTTTACGTGAAGTGTTGCAAAGTATTCGCATGGCACGGGAAACATATGAATTTTATTTTATGTACGACTTATATAATACACTCGATTCCATGCACGCACATTTTCCTAGATCATACTGATTTCATACAAAAAATTAATTTTTCATTACTTTTCCTCACTTGTGCCGGGGCAACCGCAGCTGTTCTGACCCAGAAATGTATTTATTTATCTATTAGAATTACCACAGCATTTAGATATATGTCTGGTGGCAGCGTAATTATGGCATAACATTATGCTACAATTTTAATTACAAGGTTTATATTACATTACGAGTAAAATGTAGCTTGCATACTGCAAGCAGATCGACAACACTTATTTCATATGGGCATCATATCGGGACGGTCCTAAAAAGAAAAAAAAAAGATTGAAAATATTCTTAAAATTCGCTGCAATTTAATCGTCTGGCATGAACCCGGGTCTTTCTGGTGATACATCCAATGTAGTACAACAGAAAATCACCACTTCTAACTATGTTTGAATATTCAAGCGGAAATGCTGGCTTCAAATGCTCCAAAGGACGTCCTACTTTTCCCATATACCTTATGAGAGAAATTTTAATGTGCTCTGGCATCGAACCCTGGTACAGCATGGTCATATCTAATTTTTTTCTTTAACCGAGTCTTAATATACATCTTCTAGCAAAGCAAGATTTTCCTATTATTTCGATTAATACATCAAAATAAATAATGAAAACTAACTCAATGCATTTTAAATGGGTGGTATATTTACCATCTGGCTTCGAACCCGGGTCTTTCTGGTAATACTTTCTATACAGCACTAAAGAAGATCACATCCTTTAACCATGTGTGAAAATTTAAGCAGAAATAATAGGTCCAACTGCCTCAAATGACTTCTTACTTTTCCCTTATATTCCTTATGAGAGAAACTTTTATTTGCTCCGGCATCGAACCCAGGAACAGTAAGGTCTTATCTACATTTTTTTTCAAAAATCTATGCTTAATATACATCTTCCATAAAAGCGAGAACTTCCTATCATTTCGATAAGTGCATGAAAAAAAATAATGAAAATCTACCTCAATGTATTTCAAATGGCCGATTTTTGCATCGACCTATCATCGAACCCAGGATATTTTCCGTAAAAGTCATTTATGTTTTCGATAGATCATGACCATATATATAGGCTCCTTGAGTTTCGATTCATTACCTATCCGGTAAGTATTTTTTTTATTCCTGAAAATCAAAGCAATGCATTTAAACGGGACAAATCGGGACTTTGGGGCCCTCTGGAATCAAACCTATGACACTGAGGATCAAAATCGCAATTTTTCTTGCGGTTACACGTTATGGCCAATACGTCGTAAAAATTTCAAGTCAATTACGCTTGTGGTTTAGGCTGTGAATTAGTATCCTATCTATCTATATACATGAATGAATCCGGAGAAGCATCTATATATAATAGATTATTACATTATTATTAATTAAATTTATAAAGAAGTTAAAATTAATATACAATTTTATGATAATATACAATATAATCAAAAAATATAGTTACCCATGCAAGATGTTTCATATTTCCCGGTACATTTCTTTCACACTATATTAGATTTACATTTTTACTTAAAAGATTTTGGATTCTTAGGAAGGGGCTTAAAGAGCGATCCAGGTAACTTATTTCACTCGGCTATGCCTCTCTTCAATTGTGAATATTTTGCTACATAGGTTCTTTGTAGCATAAGTTTTATTTTATGGTTGTGACTTCCTCCTAAAAATTTTTGGGGGGTGGGGGGTCGTTCGTTCTCTTCTTTATAATGTCCCAACTGCTACTTGCGAGCTTAATGGGCGGTGGAGCTCTGTAAGGTAGATAGTACCCACATAAGATCAATACACACTAGAGGCTTTGTTTAAAAATACGAATAAGTCTATGGTGGTATGGGATGAAAAATTGTGTTGAAGATTGGCCTTGGTAGTTATTTAGGTATTAGTTAGGCGATATCCCGTGTCTCTTCGGGCAGGATCAGGGTGGTTCGGCATCTTCTGGGGGGGGGGGCTTCTTCTCCTCCTTCTCCGTCGTCTTCATTATCTCTGTGAGAGCAAGGACTTTCTTTGGTTCCTTGATCCGCTTCAAGTTCTTCCTCTCAGTTGTGGGGTATGTCCAGATTTCTTTCAGTAGAGGATTTTGTAGATGCCCAAGTCTTCTGGCAAATTTATGGGCCATATAAAAGTGCAGCCTGCGTATGTTTGTGACCGCAAAACTCGAAAAATACTCGGTCGATTGACTTGAAATTCTAAAATAACGTTGCATTCAAATACAAGAATGTTTCTATTGTAAAATTGTTGACATTCGGTCCTCGGTTCGATCCCAGAGGAGTCAAAGCATTTCCGTAAGAAATGCACGTAAAATTCATATTTGCCTCTGCAGGCTTTATTTCTTTTGCAAAATTAACTTAAAAAGAATAGTCGTACGAACTTGAGACATGCACCAAAAGAAGGTAAAATAAGTGAAGAATCTTATTTTGGTCATGTATTGTTTTCGAATTGAATTATCGAGATTTTACACGAATTGCACAAAATATTTGTAAAATGTTGAGGGTGTAAACAACCGGTCCTCCAAACGACAAATGCCATTGATGAATCCGAGTTCCTGCATTTTAGCCTACTTAAGATTGCCAAGAAGTCTGTTTGTTGTTTGGTTGATTTCGTTCACTACGATGTGCTTATTTAATCGTTGTAAGTGATATAAATTATCTGTTTCCGGAAATCAATGTGTGAGTTATTTTGTATTAAATTGGTACATTCAATGCGATTCATTACTTCCGTTATATTCCAGTTGATCGTCGTGGGGGTTTTCTCGGGCAATAATTTGCGTTTTACGAGTTGAAGAAGATTAGAAAAGTCGTTGATTTCGTTCACCTTTATGTGCATAATCGTTGGGAGAGATTTAAATGATCTATTATCGAAATGCGAGTAAATTTGATACCGAATGTTGTATTTAGTTCAATTCATTTGTTTTGTTTTGGAAATTATTTAATTATGTGTTTTCGAAAATCAAAGTGTTAGTTACACTGTACTTTATTGCTCCATTCAGTTCGATTCATTTCTTTCGTTATTTTCCTGTTGATCGTCGTTTGTGTTTTTGCGGGCCAAGGCTCGCGTATTACGTGTTGAATCGAGAAGAAGAAGAGCAGCTCAATCGTCTCAGCAACGCCAAGAACTATTTGATCTACAGCTAAGACGTATGCAGTTGCAATATCTGAATTATCGAGCTTCACATCCTTAAGTCATAATAAGAATCTTAGTCATAGTGCGGTAGCCATTATTTTCTATGGAAAGCTTCTTTTTTATTCCTTTCTTTTCGTTCCACAACATAGCTACAGCAACGCAAGGCAGGGTATTGAAGTGAATGATGTGTGTTCTCGGTGAATCTATGTTCGCTAAAATACCTATATTTTCATTGCCATTCATTTCATATCTGACTGAGCCGCAGCAAAGCGTGGCCGCGTTTAATATAAATACACCTAGGAAGCATTCTCTTCTCTTTCTAACTGTTAGCAACTTAATCTCTTGACGGTATTGACTGGTATGGTCTTGCTTTCTCAGATCGAAGATAAACCTTATGCAACAGTTCATTGATCGTTGTTTGTGATTTAGTTCATCAATGATATATAGGTATGTTAAACATATGACGCCTGGAAGTGAAGGAAAGATTTACTATTAGATAAAATTTCAATTTCCTGATGAATGACTATTGCTACCAGCTTTTGTTTGATCTTTATTATGTATTGGACGTTGTATTTTAATGCAGCTGACATATTTTTGAGAGGTTCTCTCAAATTCATCTGCAGTACAACTGTTCGGGATGTCTCCGCTTGTACCTTTTGGGATTTCCCGTATAGTTTATCCATCCAGCGCCTTCCAAAAAGTGTTGAACCTCTTTCCTTGACACTTTATTAATTCCGCTGATGCTCAAATTTACCTAAGGGATAGTAACATCCCCCTTGACAAACCCTGAGATGCAGTCTTCTTAACTGATATGAGAAATGAAATGTAGATGATCAGGCGTTACTTGGTGGAAAATCATTATGAAGTAAATAAAGTTGCTGTATATACAATGTCAAAAACTGTTCTGTACCAGAAGATGGGTAGTCGAATAATACAATTGTGTGGAAAATATACCAAGTTTTTCTTCCTTATTTTATTTTTTATACGAGGAATTTATTGATACTTTGACGGACAGCACTTAGCATAGTTCCGATATAAGTCTATCTTGACAGTCTCAAATTTGAAGAACTTACCGATACGCCATATCTATTTCACCACCAGATTTCTCTGCTATTTTGCTCTCACGATTATAGAGCTGCAGAACCACATCGTAATGTTCATTCTATGATACTGAGGGTTTCCCTATTCGTTAGCGGAAGATGCTTTGTTTTTTCCCGGACTCAAGGAAACTCAAAGGAAACAAATCTCCTCTCCTCACAAACTGCGCTGTTTCGAAAGGCCGAGCTTTACACATGCCGAGTTAGCTACACTCCACCTTCGTGGACACTTTCTCCGGCGAAATATTTTTCTTCGCACGCGTAGTAATGACGCAGATAGCCGCTCTCATAATTGAGTACGGGTATAGAATAGGAAAGAGTAATACGAGTGCGATAATCTAAATATAATCGCATGTATCTAAGATTTTCATCGCACGACGTCAACGAACCTCATTAAATAAAGCGATCGTACGACTCAAGGACCTATAGACGTTCTCAATGTCGTCTTGCGTCGACGTCCGTAAGGACGAGAGCACGGGACCGGAGCGTGGATGCTCAGCTGATAGTCTACGCAATGGAAATATTTCCGTAATTGCATAAACCGAGGTGCAGGAACATATCATGTGTTTACTTTTCCGCTTCGGATCTCTTACCATATTCTTTGGCCGTGAACACGGGGATCGGAATCGCTATATAATTCGCATTCTGAGCGGAAAAGTCGAGGTGAATTTGAAATTTTCCCCTTCTAATCGAGTCTCGTTCAATTCAGTGATGCAGGCTTCGGAGGAGGTAATAATAATAATAATAATAAATGTAAATTCACTTCACCTAAAGTAATTAATAACTAAAATAAATTCAGAAAATAAATACAATTTTTTGAATGAACTATAGGCATCCCTGAAGAAAAATTGTTTAGGGATTGCCTTTACTAAATACAGCAGCGATTGTTCTATATCAAATTAATAATGTTAATTTAACCCTAACTGGCAGTCCCAATTACAAGCGATATAATAAAATGCAAAGGTATATAATACATAGGTATAATACATAGGCAAAAATAAATAGGTATAATATACCAAAATACAGAAAGTCATAAAATATTAAACACTATTGAAATAGTTGCGTAATTTCTCCTTAAAAGACATAAAGGAGTCGTTAATATAATACTCTTTTTCATTGAAAAAACTCTGCCAGTTTTTAAACAGAGCCATTCAATAAATTAAATGTAAAATATTTATACACTCGATAATGAGCCGAAAATAATATACAGTTCGTTAAATCATCACAAAAAACTTTACATAATATATAAGCTCAGTTAATATAACAATATAGCATAAACTTAATTAACTTTACATGTATTAAATCAATGAGGTAATACCCATTGGGTACAATGACCTCTATATTAATAATCTCCTCAATCTTCTTCTTAAGGGCCGCATAATTTCCCATCTGGTATTCGCGGGCCGCAGATAATTTTCTTCACTGGCTCCTTAAATGTTTGTAATCCATCAAAAGCAGCCGTTTTGGTAGATTTGATGCTATGAAATTCCTGCTGCCATACTTTACTGAATCGAATATTTTTCATTTATTTATGATTAAAATTAATCTCCCAGTAACTTAAGTGCAGCCCTCCTAATCACTGAATGATTGCATTCATCTTAATGGAATGCTATAAACGTAATAATAATATCTAATTAAATCTTATGGATATGTAGTTATCAAAATGTGTCCCCTATTTAAGTAAATATGTAAGAGCGGAACAAATTCAGATATTTTAATAATATCTTATTTATGAAACTTAATTAATCCAATGACATACATACGTACACGTAGGCCACGTCATAGATCTAGAATTTCCAGTTTAACTAATAATGCAATATTATTAAAATAATAACTAAAATAACATAAACATATGCGTCACAATATTTATTGTTAGTTTAATCTTTTCATTTTATATTATAGCATATCATTTACAATATAACATACGTACATATCTACAGTATCATAAATATTATGCGGGCAGTATATTATGGTATGTATATTGAGACATATTAAGTATACACTATAATACATATATTAAGTGATATTTTGGTGAAAAATAATTTTATAAAACAATTTTTATGGTAAACTAGCCTCGAAATCAAGTATTCGCGGGCAAGAAATTAGCTGCTTCGCTGAATCCCTAAATATTTGTAATCCGTCGAAAGCAGCCGTCTTCGTCGATTCGATAATACGGGTTTCCTGTTGCCATACCTGACTGAATGGATATATATATATATTTTCAATTTATTTCAGCATTCCTCATGGACACCTCTCATAGAATGTCATGAATAGTTGAACTCGTAGGGTCATTGTGCAGCATATCTTTTCCCACTCACAGCATTCTTTCTGAGAAAAGCTAGGATTACCTAATTCCTCAATATGTTTAGCAAGCCTCAGTCTTTCTCTTCAAGCTTTTGGCGGACAGCGTGAGAATCCATCCAGCCTTCGTGCAGGTGACAAAACGTAATCATATTTAACAAAATGGCCAAACACGCCTTTTAAAGGAAGATGAATCTTCTGAAAGACAGGCACATACATTTAGAAATTCGGAAATCATTTGCAAGATCTTTCTACGACTACGACGACCTATGTCAGCTCGTCCTCTCCTTGGCATTGTAATGAACGCTGTAAAAGTTTGTAAAACACGGAATTGTTTTCAGTCACTCAAATATGTGGAACTTACCTTCAGAAGTTTACAGTATTGAAATCCTCACACTAAGTCCTCTCTCTCCTCCCCCCCCCCCCCGAGTAGAGAGAGAGTAAAACCGTTTTAAAACTAAAACTTCAGTTAACAATTAAGTTGCTGTAAATAAAACTTGGTTGCTACTGACGTTTAAATCAAATTGTAAAAAAATTAAAATTTAAATGTCCGTACTTTTTTTCGTGCGATTCTTCAAAGAATATTGTTCGTAACAGCAAATGTCAAAATCTCATGCAATTTTTTCTCCTTCATTAACTTATCCACTTATTATCAGGTTATTATTTTAACTTGGCTTATATTCTTAATGTATTTTGATGGATAAGTACATGAACTTGGAATCAACAATCGCCTTCATTGTCAAGGGGAATGGGTTGCTTACAACCTCGAAATTTTGATAATATATTCACGCATTTTATTAAAATTCTGAAAATTTCGGATCGTAAACGATATTTCACGACCAAAATAAAAATCTTTATTCTATTCTCCTTCTTTTGGTGCTTGATTCGACTTTGTACGACTATTATTTCTGATTGAAATTTTCAAATGAAATAAAGCCTGCATCGAGAAAAATGAACTTTACGAGCATTTCTTACGGACATGCTTTTTCGATTTTTTGGCTATTCCTTTCGGGTTTTTCCTAATTTTCTTTTTTCCTAAACCAACTCCGTATCGAGGCGAACAAAAAAAATATTCTAATCGGTTGAGCCGTTTTCGAGTTTTAGACGACGTCACGAACATCATTTCATTTTTATATATAAGATTATGGAGGGGAAAATATTAGGAAAGAAAGGAAGATGAAGGTCTAGACTACACTATGTAAATAGGACACAGAAACTGATGAAGGCCAATAGCTACGTACAACTCAAGAGAACTGTAGCAATTAGGACCACTTGGTTGCAGTGACAAGGACCAGCCTTTAGTTGAAACAGAAGAGATTTTACTTGAATACAACGTTATACGTTAGAGGAGGCCAAAGTCCAACGACCGAACTGGTAGGTTAACATTTTTTTTCCTTGAATAACCGCCAATGATTTATGCAGTTGCTTAGGTGATGGATGCATCTATCCTCCGAATCGTACAGGATCTCCCAAAAGAAGCTTTTCCTTCGGGACGAAAGTGTCCTACTCATTTGACTGCGGATCGTACCAAGTAAAACTAAGGTCACACGTTATTATTATTATCAAAAATGTTACAATTGGGCTAATCATCCGGTGGCAACGGAAATTAAACATTGAATAGATTGCACACATCCATTACATTTTTAACCTTAATACAACTCATGTCAAGAATACAATAATAAAACGCATAAAATTACATCAAATTCTCAGTTACATTATAACACTTAAAGTATAGATTTACTATTTCAAACTATATTTTCCTAGCAGGGCTACTATGTATTTTTTAAAAAATACAAAAAATTACATAAAGCCGTAAACTAACTTATATACTACTTCCCTTCCCTCGTAATACAAGATTTTTCGGGGTTCCCAGCAGGGCTACTGAAACTTATGTCGTTATGACAGTAATAATTCAGACCCTCAAGAATCTAGAATCTATTTTGAATATTTAATCAAATAATATAAAATACATTCAGATAAGTATAAACATCAAAGAAATTCAATGTATAGTATTTACCGCTAAAATTCAAACAGTACTCGTCTCATAAAATTTTCTTCCAGTCAACTGTCATCGTTTGTCTCTGGTAAACTTCTTGAGATCTGCAGATACTGATTGTAACCGTACTACCATGATTATAGAAGAATAATTTTCGTAGGTTAAGCCTGATCTTTGAGCTGTTCTATACAGTTTCTTCCTCGAAAATGTTTGCATAAATCTTTTCACCCAAGGATATGGCCGTGGATAGAATTCAGTGTAATAGAAATTCGAATTGCGCAATGATCCGTTCTCTTTGCTTCACCTCTCTCTTGCTCTTGTATGACTTAAAAAATCTGGAAATACTCTCAGAAATAAATTATAACCTAATGATAATATGTATGTTTTATGGATGTGAAGTTATTTTAATACCTTATAAATAAAATATACCGGCCGTGGTGGCGGAGTGGTTAACGCGCTAGGGCATTAACGCTCCAACCTCACGGTCCCGGGTTCGAATCCCGGCTAATCGGATTTTTCCGGTTAGGGAATGGTTGTCTGTGTATTTTGTGTGTGTGTGTGTGTGTGTGTGAGAGAGAGAGAGAGAGAGATATTAATAGAAATGCAAAATAAAGGAATAAAATTATTAAAAACGTGGTTAATTAGAGGAATAGCCTTAATAGGCTAAAATTCGCCCATAAAAAGACGGCATTAGTATTATTAAAATGTACCCCTATTTAAGAACATATGTAAGAGCAGAATAATTCCAGATATCTTAAAAATATTATTTATTAATTTTGATTTATTTATATCGATACCCCTATTTAAGGACTTTTCGGTGGAAAATAATTGTAGAAAACAACTTTTATGGTAAAACTGGCCACGAAAATAATCGCTTTATCTGACACACATTCCTTACGCTTTCTGAGTCAAGGACATAAAAGCAACCTCCCATAGACTTTGATATTCATTTTCCGTCTATCAGAACTCTTTTCAATACAAATTTATCCCTTTTTACTAGCTAGATATTGAATAAAAATACTGTTTGTAAATGGTATTGTTCAAAAAAATCTGTCGTTTATTATTTTTTCAGCGAAAGTATCCTGAATGATTAGTCAGTCGATTACATTTTTTAGCAAGATATGTTTTTTCGTAATGAAGAAAATGTTGATGTTTCGTATTTAATAGGCTATCGCATAAGATAACGATGATTCATGAAGTGGAATGAAATTTGCTCCCTTCAATAATGATCAGGGAAATTTCAACATTTCGGTACAGTTTAAGAAAAGAATTACCGATAAGTTCCAGTATCCTAAATATGGCAGTATGGATTAGTGAAGAAGATTAGAACATCTAATCGGCTATCAAAAAATAGGTTTTTTATTATTCCTTCGGAAGAATTACATCTTCATGAATGAATGTAGAAAACTGGAATAAAAGTTGTGGAAAACACAAGTAACCGCGAAGAGCATCTATACGTCTGCATAAAATCTATCGGCGTACTGTCTCGACCTCAGTTTCATCCAACTTGGATGAATGATTAGCTATACACGATACAGGACCAGACTGCTGATACAGCACGGAAATATTTTCAGTGAATGATTAAGAACGCTGAGTAGGATACCACCTCCATTTCAATTCGTTTAAATATGCGAAACTTTGTTCATAAATACAATGAAATGTTTCTTTACGCTATTAGAATAGAATAGAATTCTTTATTGTTACAAAACACATGCAACAGTAACTGAACACACACACCGTTTGCAGGTTGGTATCTCGTCAGTACAGTACAATTTTACAATTTGTTTTACAAATATAGACTTTTTAGATTAAACAGTACATGATTTACATAATCCATTACCTTAAACATTAACAGAACAATTTTTATTTCGGTAATCATTCACATCATATTACATAATTACAATAATAGCTTCAAAAAACTATTTTATAGAATAGTAACATTTATTTATGAAGAACTTTTTGAATGTTTTTAAGAATTTTACATGATCTGTAGACTGTGTTTGTCTCGTATTAATATTTAATTTGTTCTATAATCTTCTACCCATATACTGTGGACTATTATCAAATAATGTTAAATTGTGTTTCAGATATTTCAAAATATTGCCATTGCTTTTGAATGCTTTTTTGCAAGACTCTGTGTCCCAAATAATTTATAATGAGCTTAACCTTCTTTTGTACTTTGATCACTGTCTCCCAGCCTGGGGCGTTTCCCCACAGAATGATGCCATATTTTAAAACAGAATGGAAGTGGGCATTGTAAACTGTTAACCTTGTTGCTAGACTGTTGACTGCAGAGATATAGGATATACTAAAGCTTGTTCAGTTTTCATAGTACATAACTTAGTTGTTCTTTCAATGTTAGACTTTGATCATGTATTACCCCTAAAGTTTTGGTATACTCTTTGGTATACTTAGATCTGTACTTCTTGATAATATAATTAGCTCATTTCTTTTGATTTTAGTTGATTTAAAATTAATTAATGATGTATTTCCCATATTTATCTTTATACCATTAGCTATGAACCATTCTTTTAGCTAATCTATAGTTTGCGTTATCTTGTAGTAAAGCCTGTCATGATTTTTTCTTTTATGAGTGCTGTAGAGTCATCTGCATATAAGACAATATTAGATTGTATATTAAAAGAAAGACTATGTACAATAGTGGTCCAATTGCTATTGCTATCATGAAAAATGGACCTTGAGGTATGAAATATTTAAAATATTAAATCGGTTGTTATATTGGAAACTTAGATTCATTTTTATTGCTTGCGAGTTATGTCAATGGGGTCGATAATTGATTTATATGGGATTGATTTGTAAAATTAATCAGTTTAAGCGAAAATGTTACCACAATCGGTAATCGGTATGGTGTATTGATAAACATAGTGACGCGCTCTGTTTATTAATGCGTTGTGTTAACACTTGATAAGTTCCAAAAGAAATCAGTTGGAAGACCCGATATCGTCGTGCTACTGTATAGTGGCGTACCACTATGATGACGCCAATAGCAACGCGTGATTTTTGTTATTTTTACTTTGTAAAATTTACAGATTTAACGTTTGAAAGAGCTAGTTAGATAGTAGAGATTGTTTTTATTTCAGAGAGGGGTTAGCTGCGTATAAATTACCATCAATTGAAATAGTTTTTTTATTACCTTTTGCAATCAAAATCAAATGCAGAAATTCTATTTATCTAGAGAATTGTTAGGAAGATAAATAATATAAATTTTGGTTTTACATCGTACTTTAGACCACAGATGATAAAACGAGAATATGTACAAAATTCGTTGAAATTTGTAATATTGGTAATCAATTCTAGTATCTCAATATGGAAAACAATTCCATGTTCGAATATGATACCGTTAAATTTTAATGGTTGGTGATTTCTTCTTCAATTTGGGTACAATATTGCATAAAGTCTACACTATATGTGCGTGCATTACACTATATGTACGTGCTGTGGAAAATGTCTCGTTGTTCTTGTACAAGCTTTCATTCTCATAAAAATACTAGAGGCTTAGGGCCGAATATACGTAGAAAATATGAAATAGTTACATTTGCTGCAGAATTGTCATAAATAACGATTTGCCGTTGCGTGGTTGTTAGAGAACTGAGTCTTGCAAGTGCATCTTTTGCGAGGAAAGGTCTAGAAGAATACAGCTCAAATAAATTAGGGAATATAATAAATTATGGAAGGCTTTACTACGTGGAAATCCATAACAAGAAATCTAAGAAATTAAAATTCGCAAATACTAATATCCACTACTAACTAGTATATTACAAAAAAGACGACTGAAGAAGACGAAGAAATTTGTGAATTTTTATTTCTTAGATTATTTAAATTAGGGAAATCTAGTAAATGTGCGCAGAAAGCCGTTTTATCATCACCTTCGTCATTAATTCTCGTATCTCACAGGCGGAATCTCCATTTGTTTATTCATTCCATCCAACAAAAACATTCACTCGATTCATCTATTAAGAACGATCAATACTAGAGATGCTAATTAGACGGCGCTAAGATATTCGGCAACAGTTTAACGGGGCGACCATGGTAATCAGATTATTCTCGCTGATGTTGGCGAAAGGTATTGATAGAATGACTGTGACGAAGTTACGTCATGGAGATTTACCAGAGTTCCTTTTTCGGTCGGAATCAAAAATGTATTAGCTAGCGATTAGTCTAGCACTCCTTCAACATTTGCAATATTATTTGCGCGATGGTTATAACAAATGATACCTTGCACAACTATGCGCGCAGTGCACGTGGCGTTTGCCATACGTTCGTTTATATTTTCTTGAATAAAACGATCCTATCTGGGAACGTGTCAGAATGCTGGGAGTCGAAAATAATCTATACCAACTGGTCATGAGACGCAGGATGACGCGAGCTTAGTCACGTGAATTCCACGCTTTCTTGTTCCCGATGTTTCGGTGTTGAATACTCTCCGGTATCAAATCTCAGTTGAGCCTTCTTGATGGTAACCAAGCCGTCCCAGGGCCAGCCTTTTACCCTTCGCAAGAGGCGTGACGGATTGGCTTGCAGTTAAAAGTAAATGCACCCATGTGAAAAGTATAAGGTTTTATTAATTTATTTATCTGTTTGTCAAGTATATAATACGTGAAAAATGACGTGTTTATTTAATGAGATGGAGACCCTGAGGTTTCCTCTTCCATCACAACCGTCATCATAAAATTGTCTTAAAGGTTTAAAATCTCTAATAGCCGTTTTGTCGGCGTTCCTCTTCTTATTTCCCGGTATTCCGAGAAAATTTGAAAGGACGCCGAACTTTTTGCACTCTTTACGTAAATTTAGCTCTCAATACTTATTTTGAATGCGATGCATTCTTTCTCAGCAGTAAATAGATACAAAAAAAGAGGAACGCCGTCAAAAAAGGCTATTGGAGATTTTAAACCTCTAATTTCTTAACAGCCGTGTCCCAATTCTCTTTTCTTTACAACATAAAATGGTGTGATTGCAATAGAAAGGAAATTCAATTTAAAAAAGGAAAAACTTCGTCGTGGATTTTAGAAAAGCTATGTGAATCCAAGGTATTCAAAAACTATTCTATGTTCATAAACCCTTAATGATGAGAAATTACCCAACCTGCTCTTCCAAATATCTTTCTTATGTATTTATCATCCTAGTGTAATAAAACGCTCAAACATTTAGTCACTACAATTATGCAAATTACATCAGTGTTTTGTTGTGTTTAGTGATATATGGTATTGGCAATTCTCTTCGTACTTTAACATATTTTAAGATTATTCTATGCATATTCTTGATGTAATTTTGTAAGTGAATTTGTGATTCCTCTTTCATTATTGCTTATAAGCTATATTTATGAGTTCCCTTCAAATCATTTAACTAAACCATGAATTGTTATCCATCAATTTAAATCTTTCGATATTTTGTTCCTTTTGATGTGGAAATTTCGGAAGTGATTCCGGATGTGATGATCTCTAACCGGCTTTTATTAATGCATAATATTTTCTGCTGAACTTACTCATAATGTTGGATCATCAGGCTTTTACGTATTGGTTGGGAAAATACTTTGTTTCATATTCCGTAAATATTACGCACGCTGTTGATGTACACTACAAAATTTATTTCTGATACTCCCGTCGATTATATAATGTTCGCAAATAAGCAGTCTGTTGCTTTTCAATTATTCATTATTCAATGGAAATGGAAGTCTGTTAGAATTTCTGTTCCACGTGCCAACGAACGTCGTATAATCTGTTATGAATCCCTTACATTTAAAATTTCTTATCTCGAATGGGAGCAAACTGGAAATATACGGAATGTACTGGAAGATCTAAGAACTTAAGTCACACCCAATATCACATCCCATTCTTTATTTTTATTATATTCTTGAAGGTTGGCATATTTAATTTATTCCGCCATTATTTGTTATTCATAGCGGAAAGCATCCTGTATTATTTCTGAGAATTACCAAGCTTCAGGATGCTTTTCCATAGGATTTGAATGCCGCAAGCTTTAGGCATTGCTCCCTCAGAATTTGGTGTCCCCTTCAGAAAGTATTTCGCTTTTGCATTTCAATACTTGTGGCTATGTTCCTAAATTTATATAATCGATTCGTAAACATAGAGAATATCCTTCTTTCTCAGCACTTTTTTATATTTCCAGACGTCAAGGAAGCTTTTTCCGGATGTAACAGGCGCATCGTACTTCCATTCAGCCTTAAGTTGTTTTCTTAGTTTTTGTTTGAAATCCTACCAAATAGTTCTTGGCCTCAAATTTCTTTCAATTAAATTGAGTATTATTTTACCCAGAATCATTTATTCTGGTCCTGCAAAGCAAAATGTTTGCCAGCAGGTTCCATTTAGGTAGTCTACAGAATATTTTATAGGATTGTAAAAAAATAGTTAAACAGGTGTAGAGAACCAAAATTAAAATTGCGGTTGAATCATATTACGTATATCTATATATTTATATGAATACACACTGGTTATTAAAAACTACATTAAAGATTTTGAAGGTTAATACATAAAGAGTTCACATTTAACAGCTTAGATTGATGCAATAATAAGCCAGTTTTTAATTTCCACTTTTGCACTTCTTACGGAATTTAAATTCAATAATTCCGAAGGTAATTTATTAAATTCTGTAAGTATGATATATTTGAAAGAGTTTCTACCATAACTGGTAGAAGGGACAGTAAGTTTTTAACAGCTTTGTTAGCTTCAAAATCGTATTACTAATAAATAGTAATAATAATAATTTATTAAACTAAAGCAACTGTCCCCAATTAATGAGTTGTAATAAAATAGAACAGCATATTAGGTAAACAAGGAAAAATATACAGTATAATAAATAAAAAGGTTTAAAAATATAGAGAAAATCATCCCGAAGCTTGGTTTCCACTGATCCCTTTAGTATGTTTCATTTTCAAAATAATTTTAATTTATTATGGGAATGTTTTATTTTACTTTTTCGTGATATTTATTATTTTCCCGTAGTGAATTATTGCAAATTTTCTCCTTTTAATTTGATTTGGTTTGTTTTTAATAATTTCGTGTACATGTTTTTTTGTGATATTTATTTTTTCCGTGAGTATACTATTCCAATTTTTCATTTTTATTTCATATGACTGTCATTTTTGTAATTTCGTTATAGTACGCCTTTTTTGATTCCCATGTTACATTCGGCTTTCTTTTACATATTTTAGCTTGTACTATAAGTAGGTCTGGGCAGGTTTTTCACACCCCTATTCTTTTCAGGTGTTTTCCTGCAGTGGATCTTTTTTCCTAAAATATCACCTTTGTTTTTGTACATCCACTCCTTCTAAAGTTTTCCTCTCTAGTTCTATTCTCCTTCATAAAAATTTTTATGTTTATAATATCATCGATGAAAGGTTAGATGGAAAAAGAGACTTTTCAGTCTCAATCTCGCTTTAATAAATATCTTATAAGACCCTATCCCCAGCAAGTTCGGTGTTTCATTTGCGTACTTGGACCCATCTCCCATGGCTTGATATTGATAATGCAATAAATAAAATACAACCATTTGTAATACCAAGTGATAACCCCAAAAGTGCAACGCTCTCGTTCTACGTTTTCATGCTGTTTTTCTTCGAAACATGAGTTTGAGTAGCTTTCGATATTTCTTCAGTATTAAAATTTTCGTGGTAATTTTATCTCACATTATATCTCTGGGTTGACTCCAAGGGTGATCGAATCAGCTTCATAAAGAACGTGCGTCTATTTCATTCTTGTTACTTGCAGACCTCATTTTCTTTGCGAAATTAATTTAGAATGGATGATCATCGTACGGAGTTGAAACGAGATAGATAAGAAAGAAAATTTATTTCATGTTATTATTCCATTCTTTGGACTGAACTTCGATACCGAATCGCAAGAACATTCATGACGCATTCAACATTTTCGAGAAACCGCCTTTCTTTGATGCTTTATTTTGGTTATGCTGTAACGTAACATTCAAGTTAGTTATCAGAATGGGATAAGTAAAGACTCTGCCTCCGAATCTATTGATAGACATATTAAATGAAATTTTGGAGTCGGATTGAGCAAAAAAAGCTGGGAGAAAAACGAGTAATTAAGTCAGCGATGATTTACGACTGACGTCATTTTTATCGCAAATAATTTAGAGGAACTGCGCAGAGAAGTCTAAAATTTGGAAGTGGCAGTTAGAAAAGTTCGTCTAAATGAGCTAAACATTTTATTTGTATCTCACTATTTAACTTACAAAAAATACTGATTTGGGGAACTGGATATGAATATATTCGTAATAACTGACTTTTAATTATGAACAGGTTAAAGAGAATTTCAACGGAAGAACAAAACAGAAGTGAAGTGGTTTGGGTAAGAAATTATTCTGCCACAACACTTTATCTACGTATAGGTACAAACAGTCCCTTGAGATCAAGCTAAAAAGCATGGTGAGATACACATGAGATATAAGAAGAGCATGAGGGTGTAATAGAAGATTGCAGTGACTCATTCCTCATTAAGGAAAAGTCAATGAATGACAAACTATGTACTACATTTCATAAAATGAGTTTCTTGGATCGATAGAATAAATTGCTGCGTACGTGAGGGTAGAATTGAGACTATAAATCCTCTTTGTACATCTATCCTTATTGATTGGTATTGAGAGAATTTTATGAAATTCGTTGCAATAACAATGAGGATAGAAACACAGGATGGAACTCATCACAAGAAAATTGGAAGCATTCATTCTTCAATGGATTCTATGAAACTTAAGATCATAAAAAATGTCATCCATTCATAGCGGATGAATATGACTCATTAAAAATCTTCTGGCAGTCTTTCAAGATCATAACTGAATTGCCTATTAGTTCTCATGGTGACTGAAATCGGTAGGCTTGATTAACTCAAATTGCTATGTGATTTTTTCATACCAATCTAAACTAACTAAATAATAACAGTTATCGGCAAAAACATATTAAAATAATATCCCATCGTCGTATAGTTTACGAATGAGTGTAATTCAAGGATTGGTAACATGTCATTAAACCGAAGTTGGTAGAAAACAAGTAGAAGATATAATCTTGTTGTTTGACTTAGATCTATGAGCTCCTTATCAAAGTGAGATTGAGACTGACAAGTCTCTTCTTACATTAAATCTTTCGTCATTTATATATTTTTTACACATAAATGATGTCTAGTTGAATGGAAATAGAGAAAAAAACTTTAGAAGGAGTGAATGTAAAGATAAAACCTAAGGTAGTATCTTAGGAAAAAAGATGAACTGTAGTAAAACACCCACAAAGAAGAAGGTGTGAAAAACGTGCGCAAAACTACTGATCATTCAAGCTAAAACCTGTAAAAGAAAGCTGTATATAACATGGAAATTAAAAATGCATCATTGTAACAAAATTAAAAAATGCAATACAATAAAGTTATTAGTAATTGATATTTGAGGTGTAATTATATAATAATATACTATTATTACTAGTATAATTTTTTATAATAATGATTTCCATCTCTATTTGGACGATTATTCTTACATCCAACCCATCGTCATTAATTATACAATAGTTAAATTAATGAGTATAGTTGAAAATTAACAATTTGTACTTTTTCCACAGTATTTATTAAAAACAATAAATGGAAACAAAACACGACTAGTTTCAGAGATTGATCTCCATCATCAAGTGACCAAGCAAAAACGTAAAGCATAATGTATACAAGTAAGACTGGTAGGAATGTAAGGAAATAGGAAAAGAGGGGCGTGGGGGAGAGGAAAGAGAGGTGAGTCAGGGGTACGGAACATTGTCAGTGGGTGGTAAAATGCATCGAATCAATGGGGAATGGGAAGGGAAGAGATGCTCGTTAACCACGTTACATTGTTTGGAATTTGTATGGAAAATAATCTCAAACTTTTCTAAGAAATTAAGCCTTTGGTTTATATCTGTATAGTGAAGAATTTCGTATACAAAGTCAGAAGAATAGTTGAATTCCAGAAGGTGCTTAGCAAAGTGAGATTGGGAGGACTTGTTCAAAAACTATCTTTTATGTTCACAGGCTCTTATGGAGAAAATTTTCCATGGAAAAATATTTAAATATACGACCAGTAAGTACTTGCATGCGATGCATAAATAAAAATCTGTTCACATTTAAATAAATGATAACAATATAATAAAAGAAGAAAAAGAAAAAATTATATGGATTTGCGTCCATTAGGTACAATATGGTATATCTTATCAGGCTAAATAAGATATTATTCCGTACGCGATACCCAGTTATCCCAAGAAAACTAGATAAATGAAAGAATAAGTTTCGCCAAGTCCAACCTTTTGCTTAAGAAAAAAGAAGCGATACGATATAGAGGACCTCTACATGATAAATTGCAATTGTGTTGCCGCAGAAGAACAATCAACCTCTAAATAACCGCATAATAACATGACAAAATATAGAAATACACTACCAGTAAGTACTTGTATGCGATGCATGAATAAGAACCATTGTTGTTTATGGAGAAAGAATTACAGGAATTGAGTGAGTGGCATCGAACGGTATGTTGTTGGAGTTTGAGGGGAGAGGGAGGAGTTAGAGATAACTGAAAGCGAGAAGGATTAACGCTTCTGAATAGGGGAAGGGAGCCAAGAAGGAACCAATGGGATGGCTATTTATTAAGAGGACTTTGCTTCTTTCTACATAATTGCTCGCGGAACCCTTATTTGATAAGACGTACTGAACGCGGTCGAACTACATTGCGAATCTGGATCTTAGGTGCTTCACATAGACAGTGAAATCCTCTCTTGTGTCACTTCTCAAGGATCCGTGTAGCATCGCCCACTTTGGAGACATAGCGCGAAAAGTCTTGAGGTAAGTGTTTAAATTTGTGATGTGCGAGTCGAGATTTTATTCGAAGTAACCATCCGAAATCTTAGTCTCGAACGTCCCAGAATTCCGGCGCATGAGTTCTCGATTTACTTTTCCGTACGCCTTACGGATATCATTAAGACCTCGGATATTAATTCACATTTGTATGTGACAATATGCCATGAAAAAATATATTCTGTACTAAGACTCGAAGAAATTTTTGTTGGTGGTGGCATTAATCTCAGCTTTAAATTCTTAGTGGATTCTTCTTTTCTCTCTCCTGTACGAAGTTATTTTATTTTAGTGTCAAGCTCTTAAGGAAGATCGTATTTATTTCTGATTGTACGTTCTCCCATATAGATAGGAGTATATGCGTTGAGTTTTATTTGGTATTCCTATATTGCAACACAACTGATGTGAATTCAGGAATTTCTTTTTAAGTGCTATTTAAAATCGAAATTCAACCAGGGGGTACGTATCCTGTCTCTTGTTCGAATATTTAATCCTTTCTTTATTGAGTACTCGAAATGATATTGAGATTTCGGTATTTTCATGATTCGGGTAACCATTTTGTACGCCGAAAGAAAAGCAAATGTATTCTTGTATTATGTAGTATTCTTGAGAGATTAACATTTAAAATGTGTCTAGGATACTGATAATAAGTGGAGGCCTGAAAACTTTATTCGTAACCTCTATATTGATAAGACGTAGACATTTATTTTATTTAAAATTTTTCATACCTTGAATAACGATTAGAAAGTGCCCGTACGTTCGTTTCGATACGATCGCGAAGAAATTCACTCATCTTCCGAAATCGAGTCAGTGAAAATGTCAAAATGGGGTTTCATGACGATTTAGAATTTGCGCGCACTATTCGCGTGCACACTGTGAAGTTAATTTTATCGCTTATTAGAAGCATGTTAAAATCAAATATATACTATATGGAAGTATCGGTAACATTAAGAAAAAATGTTCTCGGTTCTGAACGTATTTTTAGGGAAAAAATGAAGTCCATATCGTTGAATATTCTTGTAATTGTGCGCAAAAAATCTCCACTTTTCTTTATATTACAAGTAATAATTAGAATAATGGTATTTAATCATTGTGAATAATTTAACTTGAAGATTTCTTCTTGTGAAATAAGTAATTTATGGAACAATTAGGGCAAGTTTAACTGAAAGAGTGCACCCAATAAGGCTCCTAAAATTTATCAAGTAAAGATATAGGCAGGCGTGAATGCCATTGCAAATATTTTTGTAACTTGTTTTCAAACTTCGTTAGGATGAGTAAACATCTAGGAGTAATTGCAAATTGCGTACTCGCATTCGGAAACAATATGTTTATTTATCGACTAAAATCATTTAAAACAGTAAATTTATAACAAATGGTAACTGGATAATGCAAAAATAGATGAAATGCAGTCTAAAAAGGAGACGTCCATTTTAGATATCTTTGCAATGCAGCGACTGGCAAGAATGCATATCTGTAGGTATGATAGTTGCATCCATTTCCATTACATGGCCCTTTATCCACATCTCGGACATTTTTAAGTTTAGAATCGTTATGAAAGGGTCACTTATGAAGAGCTATGAAATTAAACTGGATCTCGGGCTAAAAAAACTCACGACCATCGAGGTCAAGGCGTGACTAGCGCTGATCTTTGGACTTCGTTGACTGAAAATGTGGTGAAATTCTTTACGTAATCACGGCTCTCGGCGATTTGTTAGATCGGCGGATTCACTTTGAAAACTCCTTTTACTGCAACATCTCATTCATAATTTCCAAGGGCAGGATATTGTTTAGTCTGTCTTGTCTAGAAGAACGCCGATGTAACAGTTTCGCGCTGTGTCACTTGGGTTTCTTCGAAGCATGGGCTCCTGGATAGCCAAGTGGGCAGCGCGTTTTCCTAGTTGAATCGTTTCCTGATTTGACTCCCAGTTGGAGATAACCTCAGCTGCCCATGCACGTAAAAAAATACTTCCCAAGGAAAACGGGCTTGAAAATAGTCTTGACCGGGCCGGGAAACGAGCCCAGGATCTTCCTGTATCTGGGAGGCTGCGTTAACCAGCTAGGCTACACGGCCGGATTAATTTAACGAGCCGTTTTGGGCATTTGGTGGGGAAGGACTACATACTTTTTCCAGATCTGTTCTACCTTTGGATTTTTCCTGGGTACACGTCATTATGTGCAAAGATTCTTTAGCCTTTTCCAAAAATAATATACTGATGCACGCGTCTTCCATCCGAAAATCGTGTTTGAAATCTTGATTTGCCCAATAACTCTGTTGCGTATTCATTTGAAATTTAAGACACTCACTTCTAGTCCAAGATTTGGAGTTGTCCTTGTTTAAACATATAGGCTATCGGACCTCAACAATTTAATCTTCTTTCTTTTTTTAAATTTTAAATTTATTTTCTTTCCGAAAATGAAGCAATCAGTCAGAGCCAGCACGGATTCCGGAAAGGTAGGTCTTGTGAGACCCAGTTAGCGCTTTTTATGAATGACATATCTAAAGCAGCAGACGGCGGTTTTAGATCAGACGCAGTTTTCCTAGATTTCAGGAAAGCTTTCGACACAGTTTCTCACGAAAAGCTTATCCAAAAGCTGAGTGCCTACGCGATCGACGAAAAAGTTATCAGATGGAGAAAATCTTTTCTAGAAAACAGATCTCAGCGAGTTGCGTTAGACGGAATTTTATCTGACGAAATAAGTATCTCATCAGGAGTTCCACAGGGAAGTGTTCTTGGACCGATTTTATTTCTTATTTACATTAACGATCTCGTAGATAACATAAAGAGTAATGTTAGATTGATTGCCAATGTACCCTGATATGCAGAGAGATTTAATCAGAAAACGATTGGTATGTACTTCAAAACGACCTGTACGTAATATCGGGATGGTGTAAAGATTGGCAGCTGGATTTAAATATAAATAAATGCGTTGCCATGAGTTTTACGCGCTCCACAAACATAATTCCCGCGCAGTACCAAGTCTCAGGGCATCCATTAGAGTTAGTGCACGACAACAAATATGTAGGAGTCACGTTTAGCAGTAATTTATCTTTTAAAGAACATATTCGAGATGCGGTAGGAAAAGCGAATAATATGCAAAGATTAACTGGTAGAACGTTGAGAGGATGCTCATCGAGAGTCAAAGAAATAGCTTACTTTTCTCTTATTCGTCCGAGTCTAGAATACTGCTGTGCGGTTTGGGACCCACATGAAGTAGGTTTAGTCTCAGATTTAGAGATGGTCCAGCGTAGAGCAGCCCGATTCGTTTGCGGGGATTAGTTAGTGCCAGTAAGGAGCGAACGCGATCTCCGAGAGGCATCGACGAAGCGTTATAGGAAAGTAATCGCAAGGACGGATAATTACTGTTGGTCGTTTTTTCCCCAGGCTATTAAAGATGCTAAGAGGGATGAATGAATAATGGTGGTGTATTACACCCCCTGCCATACGCCTCTGGCAGGGGGTGTGTATATATATATATATATATATATATATATATATATATAAATATATATATATATATATATATCTATCTATTATATATAGACGCTTCTCCGGATATACCTATATATAAGTTATATATATATATATATATATATAGGGGATCAAAAGTTTTACCATGTTCCACAAGTGCCACCGACTTGAAATTTTTACGACGTTATGGCAATGACGTGTAACCTCCAGGAAAAAGCCGACTTTGAACCTCGGTGTCATGGGTTCGATTCCAGAAGGCCCCAAAGTCGCGATTTTCTCCATAAGGATACATGGCGGGGATTTTCGAAAATTTTTTTGGTGCACTTCCAGGGAAAGTAGAGAGTTGAAATTCGAGAGATCGCTAGATGCCAAAGATATCTAAAGAAAACGATAAAGACATCTACGAATATTATCCTTGGTTCGATGCTAGGCCGGGGCAAAAATCGGCCGTTTAAAATGCATTGCGGCGATTTTTGAGATTTTTTTTGGATCCTTTCCCGATAACATGGATACTTGAAACTCAGCACTTCGATAGATATCATGAATTTATTTCATAATCGAATTTTATATATTAGCTTATGGTCCTTGGTTCGATCCCAGAGGACCATTTGCACTTCCCAATGCTTTTCTTACGGAGATAACGGAAACAAATTTTAGGTACTTCCCGGCACGATATTGACTTCAAACTTTGCATGTAGAAAGATCAAGTCCATACAAATCAAACAGTGAATTCACAGCTATCAAAGAGTCCTGGGTTCGACACCAGGTGTCTCTGCAATCAGAAGTTAATCCGATTTTTAGGTATTATTTTGAAACCTTTGCCAATAATATAGAAACTTCAAATTCGGCATATAGATAGAGATCATAAATAACTTTCAGAAACATTTTTTAGATTTCCAAGATCGTCCTTGGTTCGAATCCAGAGAGCCATTTAAATTCGTAAAAATTAGAACGTCTTTTGAGGCAGTTGTAGCCCATATTTCTGCTTGAATTTTCACACATCGTTAGAGATGGTGATGTTCTATCGTGCTGCATAGTAAGTTCACAGTAAAGACCCGGGTTCGATGCCGGACGATGGAATTTAGGCAATTTTAAGAAATATTTCAATCTTTTTTTTTCTTTTGATGGCCTTCCGGATATGATGCCGACATGAAAATAGTGTTGTCGATCTGCTTGCAGAATGCAAGCAACATTTTACTCGTATATATATATATATATATATATATATATTAAGAACAGTTTGAAGTTTTTAAGGGATCTCTAAATAACGTACGGACAAAAAATGCCGTGGACCCCGTTTTTAACCAAAGTATTCAGTTTTAATGCTTAAAAGCTTCTACAACCGATAAATATAGGTGTAGGGTACGTGTTTAACTCTTCTAAAGAAATGAATCAGGTCGAGTTAGCTTGAGTAAATTCATAGAATTGGCGTGCGAGTAGTCGACTCTGTTTTTCTAGAGGCTAAGCTGAAATTGATTAAATATCTGAAATTCACAAGGCATGTTGTTAGATGGTGCTATGAAAAGCTAAGCAAATACTTCGCCTCAATCTGGCCTCCTCAAGAGGTTATGGACTATCTCCATTATAGATTCCACTTGGATGATGATATTGGATGAAACCTGCACCTGTGAACTTGAGCATAAGTTTTGAATTGCTGCGACAAAAAGCGTTGCGATTATGCTCTCCGTAAGGATAAAATGATTTTTAGGCTAGGTTTTGATTGTTTAATAGATTCAATGATGGTGCTTTCGCAAAAGCCTTAGTAAATACTTCCCTACGTTCCGGATGATTTAGTAAATTTAATTGTCGCGTAAATATAGCTAAATTACGTTACTGACCCTTTCGCCCTTAAGAAAATTTTCACTGGCTACATTAGCCCTATAATGGACTATTGCATTCCTATACAGCAATCTATTACCGACCACCGTTTCATAAAATTTCTCGCATCAGTAGTTTATCCACGCGTACCCCACTTTTACAACTTTATCAGATCCTTTCTTCTCTTGGTATTTCTTCTTTTCTTCATCGCCACAAATCCTTTGACATTAAATTCTACAGGCAATTTTCAACGGCCGTTGAAGATCCAACGATGTCCCGTCTTACCCGTAAAACTAACCTCCTTCACGTACCTCGTTTCAAACTTTTAATCTCTCAAGGATCTATTTTCTATCGCATCCCAAAACATTTTATTTCTCCTCCGTCTCTCGAGCCTTCTCCTGAACTGTTTTCTCCTATTAATTCACTCCTTTTTTCCCGTAATTGATTTAAGCTTGTTTAGTCTTCTTGTTTGCTCAACACTAGAAGGACGGCGGTGGTCAATTGACCTCTTTTCAGCGTTTTACATCAAAAGTTTTTGAGTAAACTATTTTTAAATATTTTGAATTTCCTTGACTGAGTGTACCATCCCAAATTTAATACGAACGAATTGATAATTTGCTAACACTAATAATTTTTAATTAATAATTGCAATTAATTTTATAATAAATTGTAATTGGTAATTTTTACATCTTATTATACATAGAAGGACGGCTAGTGGTCATTTGACCACTATCTCTTTTCAAGCCAAATATTTACCTTTGTCTCCGAGTTTTTAAATGCTATCCCTTTCTGTTATGATTCATTGTAATTGGTCCGATTTGCTGTTTTTGAATTGCATCGAAATAAATAAAAATTAAGAAAAAATACGCTGAGACAGCGTTTGAAAAACGAACCCTCGGCAAAAGATCCGCGACAGCGAAAAAAGGCAAATGGCTTAATGTTTACACTCCGTGCCACACTCCAATAGGTAGCTTCCGCACGTAGTTCAAGTGCAAAGATGAAATAGCACTTAGCAGTTCCTTTCAAAGCGACTCAAGGTAGCAAGTATCGATAAATTTGTAGCGAAAAGCCGTTCCACGTATAAAAACACACATCGGAGACGATATGAGCTGATGGCAGGAGGAGATGCGTGAGGCCAAATGAAAGATATCCGGGAACAGTGGAGGGTATTTGACTTTGGATCGACTTGCTTTCACAAGAGGCAAAAAGGGAGAGCAAGCGGTGCCCCCTTCCATTATATCGCTTTGTTGTTGGTTGAATTTATTAACGCCGTTAATTCCGGTTGCGTCTCCAGGAATCAGTTGCTCAAAAAATCTTACCAGAATTGCAGTAATGATAACTCCACTATGTCAACCATTGTACAAGGTATTTTCTTTCTTTACGTAAATGGTGATGTGATGAGAAAACTATGAAGTGACATTTTGGCCTGGAAAGTAGCATCTTAACTTTGAAATGTAGTTTTTGTGGTCAGAGGATATATGTGGAGTAAATGTTTTGGAGGGGTACGGGGGAGATGTATTTAAATTAGATCTTGTTGTAGTGTTGCGGTGTTTGAAAACTGTCCGTGGGTGGTGATATTATTTTTGGAATATTTTTTTGTGTGTTACGTGTGGTGTGAGGGATTGTGGTTTGAATTAAGTTGTTCATAGACATGATTAGGGCTGCCACAGGAAGATATTCTGCACTAGATTGATGATATGAAAACACCGATAAAAACTGTAATTAATGAATTTAACATTCATTAAAATCAATTACATATACACACATCAAAATTATATTTAGATAGATTTCATTGATTTAATCTACAACATTATACATTCACATACCTTAACGATATTTTCACGCATATAATACAAAAATAAAATAAAATTACACTAGAAGTAACTTAAAATATAAATAAGTACCTGCATTTGAATAAAATCTTTTAAAAACTCTTCTATAGAGAATAATATTTTCTCTTAATAATTATTTTAGGCCATCGTGAAATAATTTGTCATTTTTTAAATGACGTCTTTTATACATATATCGTACTAGTCTATGATTGGGAAATTTCAGTTAATTTTTCTTTTTGCGAAATCACGAAAAACTAGTTCTTCAATACTGAAAGAAGCTTTTTTACTCTCTGCGATCATTGAATAAAAAACAATAATTCTTTATTAAGCTATTAAGTATCTAGAGAGAAGGATAGGTTTCGTAATAATCCTTATATTAAAAGTACAGTGAGATACAATTAAAATGCAATCAATCACAATGGATTACAATACAAATATAGTAAAATTTAATGAAATACTAAATTTTTATAGAAAAGTCTTTCTCTTGAAAATAATTTACTAGTTCGTGTCCAATTTTTCACATAGGTGTTATTTACTGAACAGAAAAAGTCTAAAGGCCAGTAATGAATCACGGTTCTAAAATTTTTATATAGTAGTTTCTGTACTATTACAAGTAATTTGTAAAATAGTTTCATTCCAAAATGCTTTAAGCCTTGGGAAATTATACTCAGTCTAGTTATTGTGGGAAGACAATGAGAGATAAATTCAATAACATACACAAACAACAAATTAGTCTGCTGTTATAACTGTTTATCGCTAGGAATACTTGAGAGATTATACTTTTTAATGTTCATTAAGTGAAAGTCTCGCACTACGAAATGTGCATCTCCGCGTCTTGAGGATGACGCATATACGTCGAACTTTGCCGTCACTTTCTTGTCAATTCTGTGGAGATCTCCGATAACTAGTTTCCCTTCGGATACGTTTTTCGCGTTTGTTTGCTTACTGTGTTTAAAGACGCATCTTACGATGTTGAGATTTGCCAGGATTTCAAATTCATTTGAGTGATCAGACTGTCTGTTAAATCTTGGAATAAGATATCGGAGGAGTTCAAAATATTTTAAAATTATTCATAATATTTTCAAAGTCAATGGTTGGAAAGGAACCACAAGAGGATTTAATGATTTAACTACCTTATTACCTTTCAAGCTGTTTTTGATGTCCTCAACGTCCAAAATTTAGACATTTTCCTCGAAAGGTTAAGTGTACCACATTAATTATATGTTTGTGTTAATAAGCATATACAGTGGTACATTGGTTAACGACGGCCTTAGTTAACGACGGACTTGGTTAACGACGAGTTGCTGTAACCAAAAAATATCTTGGGTAACGACGTAGGATTTGGCTTACGACGCCTCGTCGATTGGTCTTTCCGGAGTTTCACGTGTTTCAGCACGTCTATTTATAATCACTATATTATAAACTAATATTTGGTGTACGTTACGATGTTACATCATAAAAACATACTGAGTAGCAGCTAGCGGAGAATATTAAAAATAGTTCAATGCTAAATTGTAGCTAATTCACATAGGCACATGTTGTCTCACCGGAGTTAAATCGGTAAATATTATAAGTTTTGCTTCCAAAAACTGGGGTGCGTCCTCGACGCCGGAAAATACGGTAATACATTACCATTATTATACCTGTGGAAAATCGCGCCTTGGATAACGACGGTTTTGGTTAACGACGATTATCCTGGAACGGATTAGCGTCGTTAACCAAGGTACCACTGTATATAGTTATTGTTATATAAAGAATATAAATTAAATTGAATTATTCGTAATCATCAATAGCTAAGTCTTATTGAAAATTTAAATCTTAGGAATATATATGTCCCTATAGGCTGGCGGCCATATAATGCTACGTCGCCGATTTTTTTTACCATTCTTTTCCTTCTCATGAATATACTTAAAAATGTCCAAGACTCAGTGCCTATATATAATACTTGCTCTATATAGATACTTCAAAGTAAAACCATTTTACGAAACCCTCTCGGTTTATTCAATCTTTATATTATGCTGAGGACTCAAAATAACATTCCAGTTTTCTAGCATCGGTCTAATGAGTGCACCTTCTGAGAAAACCGAGTATATCAATAATAATAATTTTTATTTGTCTAATGACGTACGAAGTATATATAGGATAAGTCATATAGTTAATACATATACTTAAGCAATACAAAAAATCACAAAATCTAAATTACAAGTTTTTATTGCAGGATAAACTTATATACATTCATATTTATAATTAACTATTTCTTTCATTAAAAAATTCATCAACACTATAGAACGTCTTAAAAAGCAAGTATTTTTTTCAACCTTTTTTTAGAAATGCGGACCGTGAATTTTCTTTAACTCATTTTTCAAGATATTGTATATTTTTAAAGTCATTATAACAAAGCTCCTGCCAGTTAAACCAAGCCAATGTAATGGGGTCCTCAAAATACATCTCCCTCTTGTGCTATGTTCATGAACATCTGATTGTTTTTTAAAACGATCTATGTTTAGATGACTATAGTTAGCACATGCATAGATGTACGTTGAAGGCATTGTCATTATAGCTTCGATAGTTTAAGATGATATATAATTACATTGAGCAGAAGAGCTGAGCTTACAAAGTAGAGCGACTCTTAAATTTTTAACTGTATCAACCCTACATAGCAGGGTGTCATTGAGTGTGCTTGGGAAAAGAAAGGGGTTTATCCATGGCTGTCACCTCTCCCGGAAATTGACCGATTTTGACACGTCTCCCGAAAATTTCTCGGGAAGAGAAATATCGGGCCGAAATTACTTTAAGGGTGATTTGAAATTCATCAGCATACAGGGAAGATATGCCAGAAATCGCCTTCGGTAGGTCGTCAATATATACTGTCATAGGAGCGTAGAGAATCTTATATGATGGGAATAGTTCCGACCTAAATTTATCATTATCTACATACGATAGAGAAAGTATTAAATCCATCACATCAAACTGCAAGTATGTTTGAAAATGTGATGTTCAAATGTTTGAAATATGATGTGATATTACTCATTAATAAAATTATTCTAATTAACAAAGACATGTTCAATGAAAATTAATCGATAATAACTTACTCTCTCAAAAGCTGTCAAAATCTCCTATCTTTCGCAAAATGTAAAATTTATAACAGTGTTGCTTATTTCATTCCATCGAAGAGGAAACGTATTTCCAAATGTTGTTTACTGTTTGCACCGTTTCAGAGGATACCTCTTTCCAGTTATTGACCGTGAATTTTACTCATATGTGATGCAGATAAGTAGGTTACCAAGCCACAAAAAAATGTTAACTGAATAACCATTAGTGATGGATATTGCTTTTGAAATACTTTGTCGATTATTCATTCGTTGCTGATTCATTCTATTTTGCGATTTCCTGCATCCTGCGCGTGTATAAGAAGTGAAGTAAAAAATCACACAGCAAAATTCATGATCAATATTTTATTTCTACACACTTTGGAAAAGGTCGCGAGAGGTTTTTAGATCATTTAATATTGGCATACTTTAATTTTCCCCGGGATTGCTTTGGGAAAGAAATAGAATTGACGCCAGATACATTTCACAAAACACTTGATTGCGATCGAGTTCTGAAGAGAACTGACCATTGAATGTGCCCTCGATAACATCTCTACGAATAGCTCCACGATAAAATTTGTATGAATCTTCTTTAAATATTCAGTTCAGTGTTTCTTTGTTTCTTCAATATTCTTTATTTTCATTTTAAAGTTCAACCTATTCTTGTATGATCCACAATGACTTTGAGATAAAAGTAATCAAAACCCAAGACATCTCTGCATGTACAATATATGTACAGGGATAGAATGGTCATAATAATTTTGGCATATTTTATATGTTAATACTGATATACTTTATATCGAAAAAAATATTTGGTGTTACAGGAGCGTATGATAAAATCGGAAATCTTCATCTAAAGGAAACAACCGGTGAAATATGCGAGACAAAGTATTAAGAAAAGTGGCAATTAGAAAGAGATGTCTTTACTGAAAAATGATAATATAAGTATGCGGTAATGAAAGAAGGGAATGCGGCTGCTAAAATTTTAGAGGTCTATAGTCAAATAGGAACATTGGAGATTTTGAACTTTTAATAATAGGAGTGTAGCTTAAATAATGCTGATTTAGAGTGCGATACTAGATTTATGGTATGAAATTGAGCTAGTAATTTGAGATTAAGTATTTGTCAAACGTCACTCAAACTTACCAATGTGTGGTAATTGTATTCAGTGGGGAGTGGAGGATGGTATAGTTTTAGTGAATGAAAATTTCAATAAATGAAAAACCGGAAACAAACATTTCGATGAATTATTTACGTGGTCAAACTTCTTTCAACAAATTTCCTCCTTATTTTTTTCTTAAAAACATTATTGACTAATTTATAGTTACAATGACAGGTATGACTGTAAATGTGAAAATGCTGCTAATAGTTACCAATTTTCTTACTATTCCTATTTATGCTTTTTTTCCTCTTTAATGAATATGCCTAAGCCTATGCCTTAACTCATCGTTGCGAGAGAACATAGTATTTTTTAGAGCAGTAACCAAGTAATACGAATTGATTGGCGATGTGTCAAGGAGAGAACAGTACTTGGGCAGAAAATGCGTCACCTCATTTGGTGTTTGAAGCTATCTCATTCAATTTTGATCTAATCCTCTAGCATTGTTATCTTAGAAGATATTATCACGCACTCATCCCTAAGCACGTAATTTTGCTCCCGACTCCTCTGCAGTTCATTGATTCAAGGAAATAGCGACAGAGAATTGGATTCTACGCAATTTTCTCTTTTTACCATTTCTATATTAAATTCTTTAATATAAATAGATTATTTTTAATCACCGGATAAGTTTTTTATCATTGTTTATTAATAATTTCCCTGCATGCCATCAAAAGATGCAAGAAATACGTTAAGTTGCTGTTTATTTAAGCTAGGATATCGATTAGTTCTATGGAAACAAAAACCCGTTATAATCAAGATGATGTACTTGGGAATGAATGGATAAGATTGTAATAGCCCATTCATATTTCTTCACGTATTTAGATAAAAAAAATCACGGTTGGCCTTTACATCAAACAATGATATAAATATATGTATTTATCACAGTTTTCTAACACTATTTCTCAATTAAGTGCTTTGAAAACCTTTTAAATATTTCGCGTTGATACTTTTATGTAACAATAGCTATCAAAGTCCTCATTTCCCTCTTCTAGGGGAAAAACCATCCAAAACAAAGGCTGGGAAACTTACTTCTCAATTGGTAAACGCAACTCATTACAGTCTCTAATGAGTCACGAAATGAAAGGGTTATTTTTGCACTTTAGGGCGTGCACCCAGGAAAAATCCCAAGGAAAAACGGACTTGAAAACTCGGTCCCGTCAGACCATTCTAAAAACCGCTACCCAATATTTCTGAAGAAAATGAATATTATATTTCCGACAAATTATGATGATATATGTAATTCTTTACTCATTACACTGAAAATGAGGAATGAATTCTGATTTAAATTATTAAAAGTTTTTAAACAGTTTTTATTATGCTGGTGTTGCTCATTATAATAAGTTTCAGAATTATCTACGGAGAAAATGAAGGTGATGACGTGGATAGCATGACGCACGTATTTCAGCTACTGTGGAAATTTGATAAAAGAATTTTTCAACCTTGCTTTCTTCTTTGGCGTTACTTTTTATGACGTCACATGCCACGCCACTGTAAATGTTTACGAGCAATCAAGAAGGCGGCATGTACTGACCAGGCAGAGAAGATTAGAGGTAGTGGTTGATATTGTTTGCGATGAAGATTGATAATACATACCGTTGTGCACGAAATTTCAGCGATATTTATCTATAGCGAGGGATTCTTTGGTGACACCGGTTTCGACGACATAGAGGAATTCCAGTGATGATATTTTGTTGCAGGTGTCCTAAGTTGGAATTCGGGGATATCTTTCGTAAGGCTTTACCTCATCCCCACGTGATAAAAATTTTTTAAAACTTGCCTTTTTTACGTAGTGAAAGTGTGGAGTGTTTTGCTATACAGGTGTGAAACGTAGACATTAAGAAAGGAAGAAGTAATAATATTTTTTTTCACTTTCCTATATAATACATTCTTAAATATATTATAAACACCAAAAAGTGAAATTTAGTCATCCCAGAAGATAATTCTTTTATAGGGATTGCCATCACTTTAAATAGATATTGACATGTTTTTCGGCTTACATGTATAACAAAAACATTTATTGTAAAACGCTTTTAGGTTATAATATAAACAAAGTATAGTGATATATAAATAAAGAAATAAAAAAGCACTAGAGAAAAACAGAAAAAAGAAAAAACCAATATACATAGTTACTTTATATATAATTCTATATCCTTTAGCAAAAAGAGCCAATTCTTCAATTTAGCAAGAAAAATTCTTTTACTGGGTGGGGTGGATTTTTTTGGAAGTGAGGAGAACAACTTGGGAGCTAAATAACAATAAAATTGCTTATATAATTGTGCAATAGGTTAAGGGATTTCAAAGCAGAAAGTTCTTCTTAAATTATATACGAACAGACAAGACTTATAAATGTGTCCACCACGATTTTAAAATAACCTTAAAACTTTATATACGAGAAGATATCAAAGTGGTAGAATTTTTAACTTTTTATACAGTGGAAACGATGACTCCAAAGAAGAAGTCAAACGTTTACAGGCTTTCGAGATGTGGGTTTGGCGTGGAATGGAAAAAGTTAGTTGGGTGGATGGGAAAACAAATGCAAAGCTGCTGGAGATGTTTGGAAAGGAGAGTGCTTTAATTGAATTGATTATGCATCAAATCTCAATGGGTGGGTAAAATATGGAGAGGAGAGGGGCTTCTAAAATCTGTAGATTTAAAAGGGTAAAATTAAAGGGAAAAAACAGGGGAATAAAAAGACAAAATGTTGGGTGACTTAAAGGGTGGGATAGTCTACAGTACGAGGAGAGAAGGAAATGGCGTTGAATGGGGATTTTTGAATGCACAGAAACCTATTAAAATTTAGAACACTCATCTAATGTACCTAGTAAAATTGGAAACATGAGGTACTAAAGAATTCACATTTTGCTTGCCAGTGTTATTTCTTTCAGAAGGGTCTCAAAAAGTATGTATCTTTAACACAGATTCAGATGTGTGGATTTTATTTACTTAAAATGTAGTGCAGAAATTTCTGCTTCCATTACCGTGTGGTCTTGCGGACGTAACTTCCCGATTGAGCAATCGTCATTTAAATCGCGCATCGATACTCCCGAATCGAACCCTGTCTTTGTTGGCTGGAGAATCACAGGAGTAATCTCATTTACCTATCATGAGAATTAAAAACAATCAGTTAACTCCATTCCACGACGTTTATTTTCCTTTTTTCGGTTAATCTTTTGAATCCTACCTAAAAAATTGAAAACTAATTCCTCAACAACGTTGTCTTGATCAAATCATCGACAAGATGATTTGATCTTGACTTGACTCTTGAGCTGGTAATAGAACTGATTATTATTTATCTATATGTAAAGATAAATTTGTAGGTTATTTTTTTTATTTGAAAGTGAGTCTATATGAATTAAAGCGGATGTAACATAGTTGTAACCAACATGAGGAAAACTAAGAATCGGCAAAACAATCGAATCATTAGTGAAATAATGGATACTTGAAGGTTTAGGATGGTTAATAATCAAAAGTTTCAATCCAGGAGCAATGGCTAATAACATTGTGTTGAATAAGAAGATTCTGCCAATTTCGTAGATTGGCAGCATTGACGAACATGTATATAGCGACCTACATTCTTTTATGGTGTTTTGATTCAGTGTTATTCTCCATCAGTGAATTTTTTCTAAGTTGATTAAATCTTAATATGCGATAATATTTTTCTATTAATTTTCAAGCGTATCTACCTTGATATTCTCCATTTATTACATTTCGGTATATAATTTAATCTTATTAATTGAGCCATAAATCAATTTGCGAAGACTTGTGTAAAAATAACATAGTAATTGACGCAGCTTCAGCAGCTAATAGCTTTACCACTTCAGCATAAACCTGTGTATAGTCGAAATGAATGTTATTATCTTATCGTCTTGGAATTAATAGCAAAAAGTCTAATTTGCAAACGTTAGCAAATAGATAATAATATATCAATGAGTTACTTCGAATTTATGACCGCGTAATCCACCAGACCATATTCACTAGAGAGAACTATTGAAAAATGTTTATGAAAGACATTTGTTACTGAAAGTATCCGAAACACCTGTTGCATCAGGATTGTGGGTGCCAAATCTATAATCATGTTAATGCTGTAAATAAAAATAATTAAATAAATACCGTGTATTGAAAATATGGAATTCAAGAGTAACATAATAAACGCTGCATTTCAGTCACTAAGTTGTAAATATTATTACATTTACATGTATATTATAAAGTCATTATTATCGTAGTATTTATGACAAGGTATAAAAATAACATGAATGTACGAAAAGATTTAGTTCATATTTTTTAAAGTATTCTAATTGTAAGAGATTTTTCAGTACGTAGTATAGATGGATATTATGCATAGAATTCGGTGTTGATGGTCCGAGTTCGACTCTCGATCACGTCATACTTTTTCACTTCCCTCTATACTTCCGGTTCTCCGGTAGCACGCCTTAGCACATTACTGCTGACAAAGTGAAAATAAATAACATGTACCAATTCCACTAATCACGTTTGCCTTTGGTGAAAGCGGTCCCGGGTTCCATTTCTGGTGGGTGCCAATGTATTAAATGACCTAGTCTGTCGAAGCACTTTTAACAATACTACAATTCCTCAAATAGGTACACTAATTCCGCTATTTGTGGAATTGGTACATGTTATTTAGTTTAACTTTGTCATTAAAGTAATCCGATGATTAGTCTTCAAGCTGTAACACCGTCGTTCAAACTGCGAAATGGTTTTTTCCACCGAAACCGCTACCGCCAACTGTGGCGCGTCAGTCTATTCGCGCGTCCATTACGTACTCACCTTGCTTTGAAACTCGTTTCCCGCTTCGAGCGAGATTTTTTTTGGAAAACCTTTTCCACGGACCGCGACTCTGCCGCGGCGAAGGAGTTGTCAGGGGCGGGGAAGGATAATCCTTCGGTATAAATCCTCGATGGTGATAAGTGTGTCTTAGGCAGAGAAGAACGCGCACTATGAGACTATCACGTGGATGCGTCGTGAGCGGTATCTTCCGAAGTGATACTTACTCCCTCCCGCTCCCCCTCCCCGCACCCACATCCCCTCTTAAGCTATTTAAGAGCCGATTGAAAAGCTTGCCCGCCGTGTATGTTCTCCAAAGATCCGTGCCGCAAATGCTGTGTGACTGACAGCACCACTTAAACGTTGAATAACCGGGCGTGGATCTGGGTCAATCTCG
This sequence comes from Sympetrum striolatum, assembly GCA_947579665.1. Lineage (NCBI taxonomy): Eukaryota > Metazoa > Arthropoda > Insecta > Odonata > Libellulidae > Sympetrum > Sympetrum striolatum. The sequence continues at coordinate 38,899,363 of OX388352.1, read as the reverse complement.
GTGCGGACTGAGCAAAAAAGCATTGTCTGCTCCGTAGCGCACGCCGCTCCATCCCCCACAACAGAGAATTCTGAGGGTCAAAGACGAGGTCAACGCTTGCGTGAGAATAAAAACAAGGAGGCTCTCGGGGATTGAGAGCTCTTTACCAACCCAAACAACTCATTAAGGTTAGTGTCCCCGGCGCCGAGGGGCGACGCGACAAGTGGCGAGGAGCAGGAAGTGATTTCGGAACCACTATTTACTTATTCGCGTACGAATTTCCTGTTGACCCACACATCTTAGGACACGCTAATTAAATTTGTTCGCCACAAGTTCGGGCACGTAAGCGTACCGCTCCGGAGGTCGTTTACAAAACATGTTTGAGTTTACAATTTTATCTCCCCTTGTGGAAGGATTAACGCAATTTAATGCTCAATTTACTTTTGGAATATTATGTAAATAAATCATCGTCGAGCATGCCATTGAAAACTGATACACGTTTAGAAACCTGCGGAAATATTCTTAGATAATTCTTCCTAGGCGATAGTAATTAACTGCAAAACCCCCTTTCTATGAAAAAGGCGCTCTAATAAAATATTTTCCAACAGTTCCAAAGAAAGATTGAATTTCCAAAATACCTCTACCTACCTCTTTACTTTTACGTTGGATTTGTCTTCCGTATCAAAGCGGAAGATGTTTCTCTTGGTTCCACAAGGTCCTCTCGGGGCGCGTAACCTTCGAATTTATAAGTTCTTAAAATTTACTTCGCTATAATGGTGCTAAGTTAGTGATACCGCCACCACTTTATTAAATGATCAGTGCGCACGCTCTCGGGCTGTGCTCCTGGGCTTCTTGATGGACACTAACGTGTTGTCTTCCCTTAGGAGTTGAGAATCTACGTCGTTTGGAGTCGTGAGCATGGTGTCAAACAAGGTGACGGCTCCCCTGATAGTTGTTTCCAACAGATTGCCGTTCGTCCTTGCCAGAAACGCCGATGGAAAGTTGAAGAGGAAGCAAAGGTAAGTACGCAAACAAATTCCTTTACCTGAAGCTGGAAAACATTACGCGTAAAATATGTGTGCGTGCGTGTGTGTGTATATAAACAATATACTATTACATTTCATTTATTATATATATAATATATATATATATATATATATATACATATATATATATATATATATATATATACACACACACACATACATATAATTGTAATACCGGTTTAATGGTCATCATTGACTAAAACACGCCTAACAATAAAGATACATTATTATTATTTGTATACGTTATTTATAATATTTCCATACATGAATACATTTCTTACTATGATATATTCGCAATGTTATTATTGTCCGTGTTGTTTATACGAATAATGTGGATGAAAGGATGAGCATAGTTGTTTTATTTTTTATATAACTATCCCTTCCATCTGATGCTTTCGTCTAATGCCACTCGCGACAGGATGCAGCTAATGATATATAAATCAAACGCTCCACCGCTCTCGAATGGTTTTTTTCCTCATATATACATTCTATTCTTACAGAGTCATTAAATATTAAATATACTCATTTCAATGTGTCTATTGTTTAATTCTTCTCTCACACTGAACTCTTAGAGTATTCCCCGTAGTTATTTACCGTTGGGAAGTAGACCATGCGAAAATAACATTCTGTAACATGTACAAATAATTTCCAGATGTGTTTGGCGGGAATTACTTTATAAATGTATCAGAGTTGGCGTATGAGTGAATAAGAAGTTTGAACAATTGTTAAATAACACAAGATTTTAGCAACAACACTGTAACTTTTAGTATTCACGTATAGGATATCGTCGTCGGTAACAAAATTTTTGTTTTTTATCACCTGTAGGTACCATTGAATTAAGCTTGGATGAGAGATGATACATTTCGATTAGCTTTAGCTAATAAAAATAGTGGCCGACGATACTGGATATGTGGATAGTAAAAGTTACTGTGTTGTCGGTAAAACTTTGTTTCGTGTAACAATGTTTCGATTATGTCGGAATTCCACAAAAGTGCGGCCTCCTACTTGAATTTTATTAAGGATTTAATGTGAACATTGGACCAAAACGTTAGATATGTACTACATGCACCTTGTTACGTTTTCATGCGACGACGATGTCTTGATACACACAATGAGGCAACGCTAGTGAAATACATCATTCTATGGGAATTACACCAACGGAAAACAGTTCTCGAGGAGTATGTGATAGACATGGTCGAATGGCTCAGTTGAAAGTCGAAGTTGATCCACTTGTTCTTTCACTCTGGCTTCAGATAAGAGTTTTCAGCTACAATGGAGTGGTATCAAGTTTACAAAAATTTTTCCATCGATAAGTGCATTTTTTCGAGTCGTCCCGGAAGGACCTTGGCATGCTTATTGACGGGAAAATAACGTGCGCTAAGGACTCTAATCAAATAAAAAACGCAGAGATCTCTCGTCCCTAAATATATTAGTTGATCTCCGCACCTACTTCTCTAACTATGGAATTCCATTCAATTGCTCTAATCTAACCTTGTAAATCTTGTCTAATCTCAACATTCTTTCTAAAGTACTGAGTATTTATTTTACTGATTATAAGAACATCTTCGTTCTAATAATTCTGGCATCTTTCCCTTACAGCATTCTCGGTGATATCATTTATTCTCTACTTGCATTTTACATCATAATTAGCCATCTACCTCTTTGTGATTAGGCAGCATGATGTTTATACGGCCTTTTTATAGATATTTGATAATTTACGCAAACAACTGGCACCTCTGTCTCTCTTACACTTTATAAGGGATCTTTATCCAATTACGTATTGATTTGTTTACCTTTTAGATCTATCTTAACCTGCCTTCTCCTTAAAAATTACTTAACCTGGGCTCCCGGATAGCTGTGTGGGCAGCGCGTTCGGCTTTGTTGAAAGCGCACCCGGGTTCGATTCCCGGTGATGTGCGAAATCACCTTAGCCTTCGAAGCACTTTTAACAATTCAACCAATTTACTCTCTGTAGTTATCGCAGGTTTTTCACACTCCATTCTTGCAGGGATTTTCCTACTGCGGTGTATATTTTTTCTGAATGAAACCTTAGGCTTTAAACACGCAAGGTAGTTTTTTTCTGTGTACTTATTTCAAGCTAGCTCTTTCTTTAAAAATTTATACGAGAAAAGGGTTGTCGAAGGAAGGGACATAAAAGTCTCAATATTACTGTGATGATAATATTAATAAACACTATTAAGTCTCTTTTTTTACATATAACCCATGTTCTAGTAAATTTTAAAGAAACAGATTGCTTGAAAAAGTAATCAGAAGAAAATTACGTTGCAGCTTTGAAAACCTTAGGTTTAGCTTAGGAAAAAAATATATACCGCAGCAGGAAAACATCCGCAAGAAGGGGAGTATGAAAAACCTACGAAACCTACTGATAGTTTAAAAAATTCTTATGGGAAAGCAGGTTAAGAGAAATCTGAAAGGCAAACAAGGCAATACAGTTACATATTCACATAAATAATTCAATATAAACGGTGAAGAACATAATGGAAAGTAAGTAATAAATTAAAAGAATAAATAGCTAAAATACTATAATGACAATAGAGTAGTGGATATTAAGGAGTTCACTAGTATAACCAGTTTCGTCAATACAAGCAATAAAAGACGCTGAATTAGCATTGTTCTACCGTATATCGACGATTCCTCTCATTGAGCAAGTCGTATTTTTCAACACCGAATCGGTTCTTTAATGGATTCCAACTCATCATTCGGTCCATTTCATTACTCCTGTAAATCTTTGATGTGGCTCAATAGTGCCGGTTGCTGCATTATCTCGAGCTTCACATCCTTCGGGAACGTGATGAATGGTTTTTGTTATTTCGTTAACGCGTGTAGTTAGAATCGCGATGTTTAATGTTTTTAATTTCAGTATTTATCTCATTAATATTTTATCTCAATGTCTTTATCTTGTTGACTCGGTCTATTTTCCAAGAAAATCGATGTTGATTTGATGTTTAGTTTACCTCTTCATAACATCAATTGGGAAAATCAAGGAATGCGGTTTCCCTTTACGGAAAAAGAGTGAAATGAAGGGCATTGCATTCTCCCAATAATCAGCAAATGCGTAGATGAGTCAAAAAGTAAAATAAGGCTGTATCTCGAGCACCCTACCCTCTGCCCTGACTTTGAACTTTATATCTTCGAGAAAGATTTTTGAACGTGCAGTTGATATATTGTCGAACGAAATGAGATTTCCACATCGAATCCGTGCGCAATCTTGATGAACCTATTAACTGAAAAGGAGCCATGAGACATTTATGATGCCATTATCGTTAATCATAGTTTAACTCTTCATCACCATACATCCCATCGCCTTTGATTTAACTTGCTCGTTATAATTGCTTTGCAATTATGTTATTACGTTGTTTCATGGTATTTGACATAAATTTCCACAATTTTATTAAGTGGATATCCCTTGCTCAATTGTGTCATTAATGAAATAATGAGATTCCGTGTTACGCCTTTACTATAACTGTTTTCGCTCTTGTTGAGTTTGAGGAAGATTTGGCTTAGAAATGAACCCTATATCAATTACACATTTCGAACTAGATTGGTTGCCTTAACTAGATAGATAGATAGATAGATAGATAGATCGACTCTTTATTGGCGAGGTTAGGACCGTGTGGGCCTCTCTTCCACCTAACCTCGTATGTCGTTATAATTTTTTCAAAATAAAAAGATAGAATAGGGTGTAGGAAAAAAATCTTTGCAACTGAAGATTGTCAAAGAAAAAACCCACATTGCGGGAAACACCCACTATGAAGGGGGTGAAATAACCCGCGAAAACACAGAGTGCTGCAGAGTTTCTGTTTATCAACGAATGTTTTCATAATAATACCATGGTACCCGAATTTCATTCCAATTTACTTTGAAATTTTAACTTTCCTTTAAATTTAAATGATAAATTAATAATTTAAACTAAATTTAATTGAGAAAATCGCAATGGGCTTATAGGGCAGACTGGACGAAATTTCAATCTTGAAATCGGCAGACAGAAATATCTACCGTATTTGTGTTATGATTGTCTGGCCAGTATCTTACACAACATGAGTTGGTCTCTCTTACGTTAGTAATAAGGCTTAAGCACTTAAATTAATGCAGTTAATTGACGTAAAATATCGCTTTATTGTGCCACTTCTTTCATATTTGCGTTAACAGTTATATTTCAGCTGTTAGATGATAGAAAAATCTTTTACTTTTGGATGTCGTTATGACTAAAGCACGATTACTAAGATCAACAACGGATAGTAGTATGAAATGGTGATTTTTATTTCAGAATAATGCTAACTGGATTCGCAAAAGAGAGAGTTTAAAAGTATTTTTTAAAAGTTTTAACCAAATTATCTGCATTTATGGAGGTTGACGGAAGTTGTTACCATTTGAGGAAAGTAATGGGTGTTAAACTGCTCATGGAGCAATGAAAATGAAGAATCCACAAACCAAAAATTGGTGCCAAAGTATCTGTTATCGCAGTTGATTTGATTTTCGGAAGTTATAGCTTACGTATGTTAAGGATTTTTATCTAAGCAAACGGAAGGTTCCTGTAATCTCACTTTTATAAGATGCTCTTTTAAATCTTAGTTAACGAGTAATTCCGTTATTATGCTGCGGTTTTATCATCAAATAAATTATTATAAACATAAGTTGCGTTGATGTATATTTTCTGCGAAAATGATTCTTTTGTGAGACTTATTGTTCGATTAGGAATTCTGTCGAATGAAAAAATCTCATTAGAGTTCCTACATTGAATAGAAAAATACGCTCAAAGTCATTTTTTTGTATAATAGATGGCTGTGATGTCAAAGTATCCTTTTTCCATAATATTTCATACTATATAATTAATAATCGTATCGTATAGTTTAGATTGTATTACGGGAGGTTTTTGGAGAGGTTTCCCTCACGTCCTTGGGCAAATGCCGGACAGTTTGTATTGTTCCTGACTATATCCCCCTCGACCGTTGCCACCTAGTAATTATACCACATTGCAGCGTGTACATTAAATAAACGAATAATATCGTATAGTTCATAATAGGGCTGTGCAAGAAGTGAAAATTTCATACATATTCAACATTCATGTTGTTATTCACAACATATTAACTTAATCATGGTAGAGTTAATCATGGTGGAGTTTAAGTACACCACGATTTGGCACAAGTACTTGAATACAGGATGTCCTTCTCCTTTCTGTTATCAGAATGCTCATAACCATTCTCGTTTCACTCAGTTTGTCGTAAATTACCTCCGGCGTCCCGATTCACTTTTCGGTACATTGATATAGGCTTGATAAATAATCCTGCAAACGCTTCAGTGCCTATAAATGACTTAGGTTGATTTGACAATCAGTGTTCAATAACCGTATGAAGTGACACTACGCATATCCCGAGGAGTCCATGTTGGTACAGACCGCCATATATTTAGCAACTTTTCATCCCATCTCACTCCTGTCTTGCGAAGTACAATGTTCTCTGACGTTGTAGACGCGTCGTCTACGTTTCTCTTCTAATTACGGAAGTTTGCGCATTACATTTTTCCCAAGTGTACGATACCTCGAAATACACACTTGTGGACCGATGTATTTCATTTAATCCTCGCGAACCCGACCGCTTTCTTAAAGCTTCTTCCTTTGTATTAGAGGTTTTAAAAGTCTTCCAAAACCGTCCTTGTCAGTGTTACGTACCGGCTTTGCCACCAATTCTGAAAATCCGGAATGTCCCGAATTACTAACCTTTCAGGAATTACCTAAGAAATATTTCAAGGCCTAGTTAGTATCTTCAGGGTAGAAGAAAACGTTTTCAAGAGATTTTTACTGTCAAGGTTGTGTAGCCACCCACAGTTAAAGTTTTCTCCGCAAAAGATAGACTAAATGAAAACTTAATGATGGCTTGATAATGGTAACACCTAACAGAGATTCATGCTTGAAGTATATACTCAGCGGCAAATACGTGTCCAAGCACGTAATTGAATCCCATTGAATCATATTAACTGCTGTAACATTTTCTCATTTCTTGGAATTTCTTAAGTTTAATAGTTTTGTTACAATTGTAAAGTGTATAGTGATTCTCTTTTAGGGTGGTTATTCCAACTGTATTTCATGTAGTAAGATGTATGAAATATTCAGGAGAAAAATGTATTGGGCCGCACCTTACTTGTTTAAGGGCTCAATGCGGCCCGCGGGTTGAAAACCCTTGCAGTACTAATCATCATCATCATGGGTGGTCGGCTCGCGCAGGTCTTAGGTGTTGTTTTCCTATTTTCCCTATCCTCCGCTCTTCTCTTCATCCCACTCTACCCTTCTTTATTCTTTTAGCAATCTACGAATTTAACGCTTCTCTCTTCACTTTTCCTTCCACTGAGCCTTCCAGCATATCCTTACCTAAGAAGTTCCCTTTTACTGCATGCTCACACGTGATCAATTGGTTTTTCTACGAACCTTGTTTGCCGAGAATTCAACGAAGTACGAAACGTGACGATTTATCCTTTATTACAGCTGAATCATTCTTTTCGAAGTTTCGGATACGTCATAATATTTTCCTATCAGTAATGAGTAATCTATTCTGCTACATCGCGTATTCACAACTATTGAAAGTGTGTTGTTAGCGCATTATTCAAGTCGTATTTATCTCCTATGTTTGTGAAACTGGGAATGCTTGAGATGATATTTTTTCAAATAAAGCCTCAAATGGCTGTTTCATCCGTAGCCGATCGCATGAGTAAGATTAAGCGTGGGAAGTTCAAAGATTATGCTTTAACTACGAGATGCTCTTATTTGTGTGCTCCACGAAGCCAAAGTGCATATATCATAGCGGGATAAATGTCCAAAATCCAACATGATCTGAAGAGTTTGGTTGATATGGTATCAGGAGGTGTTTGTTGGGAGTGTTAATTAGGGAAGAAAATGGTTCTTACGGAAGGAGTAACGTAGGTATTCCACACGATTTCCTTTTTCAATGTTGTTCCAACCAAGAAAGTGAGCGCGGTGAGCACGTCCGAGTATAAACTATGCGTTCTGTCCTGACTTTATGGTTTCGCTCGCAAGAAAACGAAAACTGTTTTATAAAATATAAAGATGATGTATATTTTTCTACAAATTTATTTGACTGTTCTATGAACCTGAAGATGGCGATGTAGCCGAAACCTGTTGTTCTGAAACAAATTTGTGGAAAAGTATTCATCATCTTTATGTTACGAATTTCCACAACATCACGGCCGTCTCCGTAGATGTTATTGAAATCCGATTTCTTTGAGTAGTTAAGTTCTTTTTATCGTATATTAGCTTATTGGTAACAATGGCTGGAAAATCTGTGATGTATGTAGAAAAATACCAATCAACATGTTTATTTATCTGTTACAAATGCACCATTATATCGCAAACTCATCATAATTAAAAACAATAATATCTGATTTTGGTGAATTAACATTGAAAATGGAAATCCTGTGGAATCATTGGTGAAGTCTGTAATTTAGCGTAGAATTCAGGGAAACAAACAGAGGGGAAGACAAAGGCAAAAGATGTTGGATGGCATATGGGGTGGAGTTAACTATAAGGAAAAGAAAGAGATGGAGCTTAATAGGGATTTTTGAGTGCATATGAACCTACCGAAAGGTAGAATACTCACGCATGTTGATCAATTACATTGCTAAGCAAACAGTTCGCGATTTTAGATCAAAAACATCCCGAAATCAGGAGTGATGGATTGATAAGCCTATTAGTTACTCCGCAAAAGTTTGAAGATTAAAATTTCAATATCGCGATGTAATACTTGGGATGCTGTTACTAAACGTGGAATTAATAGAAGAAAAGGTGGTCACCCTCTGTGCCATCTCAAATCAGGTACCTTAAGGAGTTGGGAAAATTAGAGTGAATTATCTCGAATTAAACCTGATCGACTTAATTCGTGTCGGGAGTAATGAAAATTGGCCACATTTGGCGGACCGTCTCTAATTAGAGGTGGTCACATGGACGATCTCTGCCTTGTGGTGGTCTCTGAATGGTCGCTGTTGCTTGGATTTCACCTGATATTACTGTTTCCACCGGTAAAATTAAGTCGATTTTTGGACAGAAAGAGAATTTTGCGAATAAGCTATTTTTGAAAATGATTCTGTAACCTTTTGTGTGCTGTTTAAAATTATCAGTCGGATGCCAAATACAATCCTAGTGCTATATTTACTCATCTCATTACTTTTCCTTTGATGGTGAAGGATTTTATTGTTCGCACATTTGTGCTATAATTTTAATTTCTGACTCAAATAGGTTTCGTGTCATCCACATGTTTCATTTTCAAAGCTAGGGAATTTAGTCTTCTTTATTCTCCAAAAATATTTTCGAGTAAGTTCTATAAAAATTCGATATAGAATATAGTGTGATCAATGCAATGGTATACCAACTATTAGCCAGTATAAAAAATAACTATGAAAGAAGTAATATGCTAATTTCTCATTTCTGACGTACATGAAGTCAGGAGATACTTTCATGGTGGGGGCAACGAGAATTTATTCATAGTAAAGGAAGAAATTTATTCATGGTAATTGGTAGAAGTCAGCGATTCTGCAAACTTATTCCGAATATAATGTTGTCGATATCTATTGCTGGATTCATTTCTTTTACAAAAGCTCTGGATTTAACGCATGTAAAATATCGTGGAAAAATATTAACTTTACAAAAAACGTGTTTAATCATTTTCCATCGAAAAAATCTTTCCAATTACTTCTCCCGAAGCCACCATATAACGTCTTAGAGGTTTAATATCCCCAATACGTCTTGCAGATATGTCCGAATGTCGCTGGTCGTGCGCGTCAGGGCGTTCACTGACCTCTATCCGAAACGAAAGGCTATCTCAATCGTCTTGGCGCCCCACAACCGGAACTTGTGTTCTATGATTGACCACTGACGTATGTGATACGTTCTTGATATCAGTAGTTTCTTCTGGAAGTCCACAATGCCTCCTCGTTTCGGCATCTTTTTTACTCATCCTCACAGTGTTATCTCAGCGATGAAAAGTCCGGGACCGTTAAGGTTTCGTGGATGCTCAGCTTCCGGGCTCCGGTTTTTCCTTCCAATTTTTCTTCTTTACTTTCCTAAGGCAAAGAACAAATCTGTAGAGAAGTTTGCTACGTCAAATGTCATGCTTTTTTAATAAACATGTACTTATTTAAGTTTACGTTGCAAGTTGGCCATCTTGCCAGGTGGCAACGTTTAAGGAGAACATAAAATTAATTTTAAGTGAGGCATTCGCCCAAAAATGGGAGGGAAACCCCTCCAAATACATCCCATAGGCTGTGCAATTAAATAATAGGCTACCTATTATAAGATCATAAATAAAATCTATCATGCATAAAATATTCATAAGATCTATCATTTAACTAAAATAATACTCTACATGGTAGATTATCCATATGGTCACGTACATAAGTATAGATTGATTGAATATAACAAATACAGCTTTAGATAATAATACAGAGGAGGTAGAACAACATTTTAATACATAACATCAGATTAAACTTCAGCTAATTTTTGAAAACTTTCACATTATGAGACATTGGTATGAGAAATTCACCAGATTAAGCGTTCCTTTCTCTAATACCCCAATTAATGAAATAATATTTTGCTATGTCTTTTTTCTTGTTGCATAAGTAGGGGAATTAGATTACGGGGCCCCAGAAAAATTTCCCCCGGGTCTTTTTTACTAGATGTCCGGTCGCGAAACCATCAATATATCCCCCACGTTCCGTTGGTTTAGTTTGAAGTCAATCTCCGCTATTTTTGATTCCATTATTACATTTAACCTTAAAAATAGGATGGAAATGAATGAGGCAAGAACTTGATGTACAAAAAATTTGTTTTCATGGAATAAGACGCAAATTTTAGTGTGAAGACTACCCGTTACTACAAAACACCCGCAAAGATGAAAACGTATCAGTCCTAGCATAATTATGAGAGTAGGGGTATGAAAAAATTAAGTTGTAATCATCTGATCCATTTCATTGTGTTGAAATTTATCTCAATGCGTTCAAGTACCAAAGAGTTAAATCAATGGACTGCAAACTGTAGTTAATGAAAAAGCATCATGCTTTGAGTTCTTGAATAGATTTTGGTGAATTTCTTTGTTTAATTATTCCTCAAACAAGAGATCGGAGTCGATTGGTTCTTATTTAGTTAGAGGGTAGGCATAGTACGTGGTGCATTCAAGTTATAACACCTCCGATTTTTTTTCTCAAGACTGGCTACTGATAGAAACATGCGGTATATTTTAAAATACGTGCACACCCATTGTTAATTCGTGATAGAGATCTCAGCACTCTATAGCAGATAGAATTTTAGCGGCAGCGGAGATAGTTAGGACTGTTATTGATACTAAAAATGGCGACTTTCTCAGTACAAGAACAGCGTGTTATCATTCTTTTTCTCAATTTGCGTGGTATGCCACCGATTGAAATTCATCGCCAGTTGACTGAGACATGTGGTGATGGTGTCATGGATGTGTCCAATGTGCGTTGGTGGGTGCGAAAGTTCAAAGAAGGCAGAACGTCGTGTGACAACACACCGAGACAATCTCGGCCTCGCACCAGCCGGTCTGACGACATGATCGAGCGAGTGGAGGAAATTGTTTTGGATGATCGCTGAAGGACTGTGGGACACATCGACTCTAAAGTTAGCCATTCCGTGGGGTCTGTGCACACAATCCTGCATGGGGACCGTAAAACGTGAAAATTGTCCTCCAGGTGGGTGCCGCGAATGCTGACGGATGACCACAAGGCTGCGCACATGGCATGTTGTCAGGCAATGTTGATGCATGATGGTGGCATGAATGGGACTGTTCATCGATTGAGACTATGGATGCGAAATGGATGTCTTTTTTCGATCCTAAAACGAAGCGCCAGCCAGCTCATTGGAAGCACACAGACTCACTGCCACCAAAAACGTTTCAGGTAGGCGCCAAGGCTGAAAAAATGATGGTGGCCATGTTCTGGGACAGCGATGGCGTAATCCTCACTCATAGCATTCCAAAGGGCACGACGGTGACAGGTGCATCCTACCGAGATGTTTTGCAGAAAAATTTCTTCCCAGCACTGTGTGAAAAATGACCGGAAAAGGCTGACAAAGGCTGAAATACTGATATTGGAATCAACTTCTATAAGTTTCTACGTTTGTGTGGAAAAGTTGAAGTGAATAAATGTGTGTCGAAATATCTAGCGAGGGTTATTTAAGCAACAAATACATTATAACTGTATGTTAAGAATAATTTCAGGTTGTTTTAAAATGAACTTTGTAAGGAAAAGAACACCACATTATTTTTTTGCATTATGATGTCCCAAAATAACTTTCCATAACCGAGATACATGTACAATCTAATTTTTCAGCTCGATTGCTACCCTTTCTTATGACTCATCCTGTAGTTGGAAGTCTTCATTAATTAATATCTTCTTCAACGTTGTTTATTAATCTCGAGCGATTATATCATCCTTCAAGTTTAAATCTATATATCTGGGTCACGTTATTGAGTTCGTAAAAAATCATTCACTTTGGAAAAAATGGATGGTTACGTAAGTGTATGATAACGCCGAAGTCTGTTAAGGCAGATATATTTGCTCTGAGTTTCGTAAAATCCTATATGAATGTCAGATGTTAATTCAAGATATCTTTGTGGAGCAATGACGCCACATTATAAAATATTCATCCCTTACTTTCGACAGCAGAGGGACTAAAAGAAAGGGATTCTCACGCACAAAATGAATCTCACACACACACACTTATGTACTTCAATAACTTTTGAGAAGCTAGTGGCTCACTCGTAGCCAAGTATATACGCATTTCAGAAGCAAACTTCAGTAGTGGCTGGTATGGAGAGGTTTTTAATGCGTTTAAAATGGACTGTGTACAGTCGTTATTATAATTATAAAGAGTAATTATAAAGAGATATTTCATTCACCACCGTCCTGTCAATAGGATTAGGCGAGTTGAAAACTTGCTGGCCGCCTACATCCTTAACCTTAGAAAATCATTAGAAGAACGTCGCCGAAATGCCTCATTTCCGCGAATAATCTAATTTAATAATAAGATTTCAATTCCAGAATACTTTAGTTCTGGATATTATTTCACCTTTTCTCGAGTACATTGTGTGTGGTTGCTTTGGGCGAACTGAATGTATACTGGCCGCCTGTTACTACTCTCTCAACGACATCGAAAATCCAAAATTAAAATCAAAAGTGTACCTGAATTTTCTGTTTACTAGTTACAATTCTCAAAGTTTTCTGCTGTTTGATTGACAATTATCGACAAAGTTATAACTAGTAAAATAAATGAAAGAGTTCAATGCTTAAAAATTTCAAAGGAAAAATGGAAACGTACTGTCTACTCATGGTGAAATGTGATGTAAGATTACCTTGTTTGAATGTTCAACTGTCGCTTGAGAATGCGTTTGCAGAAATTCAAAAGAAAATAAGTGAGACAGCAAATCAAGAGTAGTTTTTTCGTTTATTTTTACTATATTGCTGTTTGACCCAGCATCATACGGTAGTGACATAGCTTCATGTAATACATATATGTGCATTACTTCTACAGAATGATAATGTATTTATACGTTATATTCAAGATATAATTTTACCAATATACCATATAATATCAATACATTAATGTCGCACGATATACTTCATACTATATTCATTAATATTTCTTATTGTATGTCATTTAACAGAATATCTTCAAAATTGTTATGGCATATTCATAATGGTTTTCTACTGTACTTTGTACTCAAGTTAATATGCTGTTTATGGTGGAAATACAGTTTCACTTTTTAAAATCATTTAATCGAATTCAATATATCAATGTAGGAAATTGATCATTGAGTAAAACTGTTCTTTTATCTGTTAAAATTCAGAAATAGTGTACCTTTGCTTGTTTCCTTCGTCCAGTATTAATTGTTTTGCCTTTTTGAAAATATTTGATTGGGGAAAGGTTTTGTTTATCTAACGGAGTAGGATGTGCGGTGTAGTTCCCATTTTTTATCGATTTATGCCCTTTTGATTATAGTTCCCGTAAACTTTTCTCAAATTCAAAGGACAACTTTGTATACTTCTTTGGCGTATCAAACAGTAAGCAGTAGTTTTCTTGCGGTGTAAGTTAATTGAATAACTTTCCATTGCTTGTTTGATAATGGATTACCACAGAATTGAGGTCTATATAATTCAAACAGTTGCTTTCTATAGCGGATTTTTTTCAAAAACATTGAAAACATTACTTTCAAACTTACATACTTTTTAAATTTGCGATGTGTTTGGATTAATATCATCCTGATGTGGAGCTCGTAACGAAAGGGAAGCGTACTGAAGAAAAATTTTATATTTTTGGGAATGGTAAAAAAAACTATTTACAGATTTATTTTTAGGATTTTTGGAAAAGAAAAATGCTGTAGATAGTAAATCGATTAGCAAAATTTCCATATGTTACTATGCACCGCTGCCGATATTTTCTTTATTTAACATTTCATTACCTAGTTTAATTTATTTGATGTCTTTTTTACCATTTTCTCCTTATTTATCTTTTATGTTCTCATTATTTGAGGATTGATGTTGGGCGCACAGGAAAGCTGATTTGTTTAATTGGAAGAGATGAGTGATCGGAGCTTTATTTCGAATGCAGGAAAATGGTCGATAACTCAGACAGCTAATGATTAACGTAGCGGAGATACAGTTTTGCGCTGAAATTATGCTCGTACTTGATAACTTATCAATGAATCATTCATGCGTCAAGCATCAGAGTAATTCTGATGTATCATCTTATTATTATTATTATTAAGGGACTTTATTTGGCAAAATTGGGACTTTTAAGTCTCAAATTCCATTTGAAAAATAAATTTACTTAAATAAATGTAAAATACAAATGGCATAACGGAACAAAATACAAATCTATACAAAATTATACAAAATTCAAATCTATAAATCTATATAAAACGATTCAAAATAAAAATCTATAGTACTAATATTATATACTATCTCAAATGCAATCATGTATTTATACAAGTATGTAATGTTTTATTTATTATAAAATTACTTAAATATAATTATCTTTACTTCCTTCTATCTCAAATATGTGCTGTGGAGGATCAGGATCAAAAGATTGAGGATGTATTTCTTTTCTCATAGCGGAATATTTTTAACCTATTTCCTCAACGTTACTGTGGATTCGTATCTTCCATAGAGGGACGAATGTCAAGTAAATTATAAATATCTACAAAAACCTTAAATCAAACTGAATCTGAGAGTGAGTTAGTGCATAGAGTAGTGACGTAGTTGACATCTTGGACTGATTTTGGGACCAAATCTATCCGTTGCTATCAATTTTGATCTTTTTCGTCCGTCACTGCCAACTGATTTTATTTATTTATTACATCAATCTGCAGATAGGTGTACACCAGGTGCCAGAGTCAGAAATAAACATCATCAAAGACTATAACATCACCAATAAAATAAAAGGAAACATCATAAAAAAACTCATCACTTATTAAATACTTACACCTTCAATACCAACAAATAAGTCAAGGTCAATCTAGGTAAAATACATATATATGAAATAAAACGCACATGACGCATGCATATTATAGTTTCTCAAAAGTGATATTTACTAAAATATGTCATGAATATTTGACAAACATTTACTATAGAATTTATATTAGTCTACCCGTCAGCATCCAGTTTGATTAAATTTTATTATTTGTCTGCTAAACTAACTAACTGCTGAAAAATTTAACTGAAATTGATGTTATCGTCTTACTGTCAGCCTCCAGAATGTTAAAATTTTACTGTATGCCAATGTAAATTATAACTGATGGTTCTGTTTAAGATTGACGTCAGTGATTACCTTGATGCGTTTCATGAGTTTTAAAGGAACCTCCCTATATTTAATCTTAAGATATTGCAATCAACCATATGCACATCGATACCCGATTGAATGGAAGATTGAGTTGGGATACGTCATCCATTTCTCAGAAACAGCCGCAAACGTACTAGCTAGCTCTGTGACATAATTTCGCTAAGTGCCTTGCATATGAAATGCGGTTTTCCGGCTGCGCCTTCGCATATTGATCATATTGCTTCTTGAAAACAACTGAACTGACGCAAGATACGACATCTTTTAACACAAGATACAAGATGTGGTTATTTAGAGGTTGATTGTGCTTCTGCAGCAACATGATTGTTATTTATCAAGTAGAGGTCCTCTATATCGTAACGCTTCTTTTTACTTTCTCCATATACGAAGTATAGAGAAAGTATTGTTTTCATGAAAAAATTCGACTTCGAGATTTCAACGGAAATACATGTTTTGGGGTCCCTAGAACACGTTTTGACCATTTTCGGTATGATGTCTGTGTGTATGTGTGTGTGTGTGTGTGTGTGTGTGTGTGTGTGTGTGTGTGTATGTGTGTGTGTGATAGTAGGCGCTCTAACGTGAAAACTATTAGTCGTATCAATACCAAACTTCATATATAGTACTGTGGTGTATGCTGTCAGAGTTGATTAGTTTTTGGAGTAAATCGGTCAACCGGAAGTCGAGCTATATTCATTAAAGCTCATTTCCGGTTTTCAAAATATCTCCATAAATATGATATATACGTATATTGTATTACTTATAAAAGTTTTAGATAATGTAATTTACTATAACTTTTGTATTTAATATATTTTTGTATCACCGGTCGATTAGGAGTTATTCGTGAAATACTGATAAACCGGAAGAAGATGATTATGTAATTTGTGGGCGCTCTAACATGAAAACTATTTGTCGGATCAACACCAAATTTCATATGTAGTACCTTTATTATAGTCCTTAGAGTTGATTAGTTTTTGGAGTAAATCGGGCAACCGGAAGTTGAGCTTCATTCTTCAAAGCTCATTTCCGGTTTTCAAAATATCTCCATAAATATGATATTTAGGTATATACTATTATTTACAAATGTTTTAGAAAATTTATTTTACTATAACTTTTGTTTGAAACATATTTTAGTATCACTGATTGTTTAGGAGTTATTGATGAAATACTGATAAACCGAACGTTGCTGAATATGTACTTCGTGGGTGCTCTGGGCTCTGTGGGCGAAAGGCCAAATTCATCTTTTTTAATCGAGCATGTCCCGAAAAACATTATTTATAATGTTTGAGACATAAAAGATAATAATATATAAATTAATCACTCATCTTCCAAGTTTAGATGGAATATAGAGTTCGAAATTACTGTCGTAGATAAATATTTACATCTTATATATATGGAGAAAGTCATGTGCTGGCCACATCAGATTTTTTCTTAAGCAGAAGGTAGGACATGGTGAAACTCATTCTTTCATCCGTCTAGTTTCCTTGGGATAACTCGGTATCGCGTACAGAATAATATCCTATTTATCCTGATGAGATATTCCATACTGCACCTAATGGATGCAAATCCATTTACTTTTCCCCCTTTCTTAATTTTTGTTTGTTTTATGTTATAATGTATATTGCTATCATTTATTTAAACGTTAACTGATTTTCATTTATCTGTGGAATGCAAGTACTTACTGGTATATTTTTATATTTTGTCATGTTATTTTTTCTCATCTTTTAGTAATCTCTAGATTTGCGCAGGTTTATCAAAAGGATCTTTTGCGGGCATTTTCCTGCAGTGGATTTTTTTCTAAGAATTTCTTAGGTTTTTACATCCACAATTCTTCTAGTTGTATCTCATACTATCCTCTTTAATTTAATTATTCTATAATAAATAACGATAGACTAGATGGAAGAAGAGACTTTAGTCTCAATCTCGCCCAAATAAAGACGATTATTATTATAAGAGGAAAAATAATTACCCGTGATTGTTTTAAAAGTATTTCACTTTCAAATTAATAATATGTGCTGAGTAGTTGCTCATTTTTATAATTATTGATAGTGCATAAAGAAGCAGGCTGCATCGGCAATTAGTAAGAACGATGCAAGCGTAGGAGGAAGACAAATACGGTTTTCTAACGAGAATCCAACGTTTCCTTATGTAAATAAGTTTGGTAGTTCCTGAATGCTTACTGCATCTTCTAAACAGGTCCAAGCTCACGCCCACGCCCAATTCGCCCACGAAGAAAAAGACGCCATTATTATTATTATTATTAAGCTCCTTGAAAACATGACAGTGCCAACGGCAAAGACGAAAAGAAATTTAGTCAAATTCAGAGAGGTTCATGAAAGAAATTAGTCACTCCAGTAAGGTTCACTGGAGGTTATAACACTATTGGAAGACTTACTGTATTCAGGTTGCACACAGTTAACTAGTCGCTGATAACAAACAACTCGTTGGGATAACTTTATCCATTTCCGTCCATAACATTTCTATATACCGTCTTCCGTGTAATATGATCTGCAGATTCCTCTTGTAGATTTGTATCTCTTGAGCGGCTCAGGAATTTTCGTTAAGCGGGAATTTTGAATTTTCAGGGAATGAAACGGCTAGTCATAAAATAATAATTCCTGTGATAATTTACATGCATCGAAAAAGCCATAAAGATATCTCGAAAAATTGGCCCTTAACGCTCTAGGTGCTGCTTTGTGCAGGAAAAATACTCTTACATATTATCAACCTGAGGGCGCTTTTGATCCGTTTCCCCCTTCACACAATTACTCAGTGAAATAAAAACGAAATATTAAGTATATCTTACAATTGTGTGTTTTTTCAATCTATATTCGATTTTAAATTTTATATGGTCTACATTTTTGTTGTTGATACATAGACAGCAAAATGCATAACATACTACCTCTGAGAGGTTTCATTATCTTATTCGGGTGCAGGTGATGTTTCTCCTAATTGGTGGCTATCGTCTTGAATAGTTGCCTCATATTATTCTTGAATGCGATGATTAAAGAACAACACCCCATATTTTAAAAAAGGGATGGTTCTCTGGCCGTTTTTCAAATAAGAATTGCGATAAAAATATGTGTTCCGCTTTACAGTTAGTAAAGATTACATAGACATAAAATACGTGTGACCTTCATAGGTGATCAAATCAAATAAGAATCGTGTGGTATAAAGATAGCAATTCATCGCCTAGATTTCACAGTAACGTTGACTTTGCTGCAACGATAAGATACTCGTAATTATTCCAGTGCTAAACGTAGCTCGGTAGCTTAGTTGGTAAGAACACAAGTGGGAGACCTGGGTTCGACTCCCAGTCAAGTCACTATTTTTCACTTCTTGTATAACCTTGGGTTAAGTTGCACGCTTTCCTGTGTTAACTAATACTTCATCATCTTCATCAATTGAGGAATTAGATGTTTGAAGATCTCCAATAGCTCTCATTTTTGATACTCCGCGCTTCGTACCAGTAGTTACTCGGCAAATTTTACTGGGTATAAATTTCTAATGCTTGGAAATTCAAATGACTGGAAAATCTTTGAAGGAAGGGCTGACTGGAATGAATGGATATGACTCAACCCGGTGAAAAGATTGATGAACTACTTGAATCATATGCAAGCTGTTGTAGAGTGGAATAGAAAACAAAATAATCTGCTTGGTAGTTGATGCCCGGACCATACCGAACGTAAATGCCGCCTGGCTAGGCATATCAATAAATGAAATGCCACGCCATTTTACTTTTGAAGGAAGGTTTCTGTCATTCCAAAGGCCTACTTACAATTTATTACAGAGAAAAATTAGGGAAATTAGGAAGTGCGTTGAGGAAGTATGTCACTATGCGACCATCAAAAGACGCTATTTATGAGGACGCCGGAGGATTCCTTCAAAGTAAATGTACACGGGATAAACAATTCTCTGTGGTTTAATAAAGAAATTGGTAGAGCTCTGAGGCCTTGAAGAGTATGCTATGACCTTGGGTAGATAGAAGAATCCTCTGTAAAAAGTATTGGAAGGTATCAAGGGTGAATTTCTTAACGATATCTCGAAGGGAACTGTGTTGCTGAGTTTTCTGAGAGAATCCTTCAGCAACTTATTTGCATTGGAGCGGCGATGGCATTCATCCTCGGTTGAGGCGGAAATCAAACATAAATGATAGTCCAATACGGAAGACTGAACGCCCTCATTTACCATTATCTCTCTCTTGGAAACCATTTGCCACTTCTAATTCTTATCGGTTGATAAAACTTAATGACACGTGATGCCCTTTCGTAGAGCTTTCAGGTTAAATAGAAAATTAGAAAGATAAATTCTACTGAACTGTTTTGCGACCATGATTAGCTTCACAGTCACCATGTTTTTAAGTGTAGAAATTATCATTTTTCATTCTACATAAATTCCTCAAAGCCGCCTTTCGACGTGTGGCTGGGTGTCTAAACACCGAGCATTCGGGTTATTTTTCAGCCTAATATTGTCGCGAATAGTTCGCGGGGAGAATGAATTCTTAAAGCGATTCATCTATTTCTCTTATTTCACGCTCTTTGTCGAATCGGCCAAGATAGAAGGGAGGTCGCATAATATCCATTATATCATCGGCAAATGTATTTTCCGTAATCTTATCTAGCAAACGCAGACTAGCTTCTAGTCTCTCGTCTTTTAAAGATTCCCCAACCTACGTAAGAGAGTATTTTGGTAACGCTTGTTTTTTTTTTGTCCTAGCATTTTTTAACAAAACGTATCGCTTTCCGTTGCACTTTCTAATAACGAAACCCTGCAACAATGCTACGTCAAGTAGATTAAACATCTTGTGGTGGTTATCAAATCACATACACAATTTTTTGATGACTACTTTTGAAACTTTCCCAATTTATTAGCTGTTTACGAAAATTTTATTGAGTATATTTAACACTATTTTGTGTATTATTTAACTTTT
This sequence comes from Sympetrum striolatum, assembly GCA_947579665.1. NCBI lineage: Eukaryota > Metazoa > Arthropoda > Insecta > Odonata > Libellulidae > Sympetrum > Sympetrum striolatum. Next base: position 38,878,536 of record OX388352.1, on the reverse strand, counting down.
GACTCATCTTCAATCAAATCGACCTACTATGTATTTGTAAGATTGTATGAATGACGCCGTGGAAAATGCTCGATAAACTTTACTTGGTAAATAGCCGGTAAATTGAGGAAATTTTTGAGGTAGGATTTAAAAAAGCTATCTAAAATGACCGTGTATTAATTGAATCGATCGCGGGATGTATTGCTGGGGAAGCTTAGTTACGTCATTGCTGCCAACGATGGTCCCTACATTTTAATACTCGCGAGGGATATTTTTGTCGACTTCGCCTAGTTAAGAAGGGGAAGGGATATTTTTTCTTACCGCCGGAGAGTGTGCAAGCAATGCCGTGTATCAGTAAAACCTTGTATAGTTAGGATAATTAAACACATTAATAGCACCAATTCGAGTTACAATGAGGTTTTGTCTCTTCCGTTAAAACTGAGGATCTTCGTCTTGATATGATTTGAATCTAATTTTAAATGTGTTCCCGTAAATATAGCTCGATAAAATGTTCGTAGGAAATGGCTAATGAATTGGGAAGGTATTTCAAATTAGCCATAAAAAATGTTATGTTTTTTTTTTAATTGGCCTCAAAGATTTTGATAAAATTCATGGCGTCACAGTTTTTGAAATATCATGTTCAATTCCTTTCAAGAATCCAATTTCAAGAATATTTTGCTTTGTTTTCTTGTTTAAATAAGTATCGTTATATACTGTCAATGAATGAGCTTTTCAATGAACAAACTTTATTTTCAGTGCCGGAGGTTTGGTGACAGCAGTTGCTCCGGTAGTGATAGATTGCAAAGGACTATGGATCGGGTGGTCAGGACTCCACGATATGAGCCCATGGGAGCCCATCCCAGAATCCGACCCTGGCGACAAAGCTCCCACCGCCGGCCTCTCGTCCAGCCAGGTATATATCTCCACCCATACCCACATATCTCTCTATCTGACCCTATCCAAGCATATTCTATAATTTTAGAAAGTTAATAAATATAAAAACATAGAATAGCAAGTCGCTAGATTTTTCTAGAAATATTTTATAATTATTTTACTTTCTCCCTATACGTATATTTTATAATATTTTTACTTCCTCCATATACGTAGTATAGAGATATAAGTAGCTTCATATTTTCGAGAGGTCAATGCTTCCTTTTTGTTCAGTTTAGTAACATCCTAAAATTACATTTGGTTACACTTTTGCTCTTCCCTTAATTCGCGATGCAAATAAATTGTTTCCTTTTGCTCTGGTCTGAAATTATTTTATTTTCTATTATAATAGTACTTATTACTTTGAACATATTGATCATAATGACATATTGATTGTAATGGTTGTAACATATTGATTGATCAAACAATTGATCCCTCGGATGGAATTCCCTTAGTGATAGAAGACTTGAGTATCGACGGACGCTTTTTGATAAATTTATCACTTCCTACTTCGGGGAGGAGATAGCTGATTTCAATTCAATTCAATTCTATTTCTATATTCATTGTCTGTTTTTCCATAGATCGATACTTTATGAACTAATTTATAGATACAGCGAAGAGTTCATTATTTTCATTGCGTAGTATATATACAGGTATAATATGGTGTAAAAATTACCATATTAATGTTAGAATTTCAATTCGTTCATATTAAATTTGGAATTGTATCACTCAAAGTTTTCAAGAAACTGAAACGTATATAATTTAATATTTTTGTAATAAAACGATTGAAAAAGGTCAAATGACCACCGCTGTCCTTATAGCGCTAGTGTTCGTCTCTCATGCAGAAAATGTGTATTTTCGCTAAAACAGAAACTTCCCAGAAACATGAAGTATTGCATGGATTTTTCACTCAGCAGCCGGTCGCGGAATCTCGAAAACGAGATGTGACGGAATTGGGGCGCTTCAATCGTAGAGCTCAGTCACGTTTCTTTGGCGACGATTCGGTACAGTAGAAATTACGTCAATTCCATTCCCCCAAGGCCGCAAAAGCGACTTGCGTTGAAAAATCTATAGTCCTATATATATATATATATATATATATATATATATATATATATATATATATATATATATATATATATATATATATATATATATATATATATATATATATCTATATCTATATCTACCAAAATTATTGATGCATAGAGTCTCCGTGAAATATATTGCTGTCGAAAATAATGCTGCTACGTGGGGTCACCGATCTCTAGAACCGGACGGTCTGAGCGAAATCAAAGTTTAAAATGGAAAGTATAAATTTTTGAAGTAGAATTTAATATTTAAGTTATGCTCTTTTAGTTTTTGTGTTCCGAAAGATGGGGATGGAATTTAGTGTTAAGCTTCACCTCGACGCATTTGTAAAGAAAGAAAATTTGGAACACGTCTGTTAAGAAATAAGAGGTTTAAATAATTAATTAATAGGCACCTAATCACTCCTGTAGATGAATACATTGCATTCGAAATACGTGTTGGGTGCTCTTAAGAAGTGCGGTGTCCTTTCTTGTTTTCTCGGAATACCCGTGAATGAGACGAGAAACGCCGACAAAGACGGCTGTTGGTGATTTAAACCTCTTACCTCGACGCATTTCTTTTTAAGTTGCCACTCATTTCAACAATCTACATTAAATCTTCTCCTTTCCCTTATCTAGCCAGGCAATATTTTAAATTAATTCTTTGGAGCTATTGCCGTTGAATATTCCGTATTTAATACGTCTGCGTGCTTTCTGAAAAACTTTTCAGGAATAATTTCCAAAAACTTGGTAAAAAAATTCCGTGAGTTACAAGGGCAGCATGTAGTTACATCCATTGACTGCAGAGAGAAAACAGAGCAGAATAGTACTGAACACATTTAGCTAGAGTAATACTTGAGCTCGCGAGCTCTGCATTACGTCAGTAAAATACAAGTCCCTTGCAGCGTTCTTGTCGTTCATCGTTCATCCTCGCTCTGTTGCATGTGCTGAAAGGAAGGGGCTCCGCACCCTCCGTTTTCTTTTGGATTCCAGCCAATTATTCTAACTCAGTATCGAGTTTTTGTTTTTTATATATCTGGTTTCGGTTATGAAGATTTCTAGTCATAAAATTAGGCTAAACACCATCCGCAAAACTAATTTTTCTCGGCTATTAATTTCTCAAAATTGGAGTTAACAGAATCATCTCGGTTATTTCTTAGGAAAATACTGCAGGCTTCGGAATAATAATTAATACTATAGGCTTCAGAAAGCGGCTTTTTGGATGGAAAAGCGGGGTAAAGATTAGAGCGGCTGCTCAAAATTACAGTGTGGACCATCTGCCGTTTTTTTTATTACGTCGTTCAAGAAAATTATTAAATTATTATTAAATATAATATTAATTATATTTTATTTATAATATTTACGTTATATTTTATCATTTATATTATGAACATGTTTACAAATTATTATTAAATATTATAATTAAAAACAGAAAAAATAAACTTTTAAATTACTCACCCTGTAGTAGGAAATTGGATTTTGGATGTGACTGAAGAGTTCATTTCCCAATAAGTCAATTTAGCAAAGATTGTGGGTGCTTTTGACATTTCCTAAATATAAATTAGAATTTCAGACAATTATTTGTAGCATTTTTGTGTAAATATTAGGATAGGGCATCTGGGAATGTTAGCATATTATAAAATTTAAGAAAATGTTGTCTTTTATGTTTTCCTGCTACTTTTTTTGTTATACTGAAAACGAAGTTGAAGACTTTAATTGTTTTATTTATCTTAAGCCTCTAATATTCTTGATATTTACTCAAAATAATGAAAATAATTAATCTCTACCAAGGTAATGCATGAAATGTGGGCAATGAAGAGCATTCACCTGCTTTATAGTAAAATATGAAGACACTGATTTTATGTCCAAATAGGAATCTCGTGATTGTGGATGTGAAGATTTCTTTCTTAGGAATAATTTTCAGAATATCTAATCATGTGACTTGCATTTCATTGTGATCATTTGAGTATATATTGTAGCCCCTGCTGATAGTGATGAGAAATTTAAGGCATGAACTTGTGTGATTAATTACTTCTCATAAACATTAAGATTTGAAGATACTACTTCTGTGTTTTCCCTTATTGATTGCTGGTTTTTCAGTGTTTATACTTTATTAACCTTGTCAGGTCTAGCAAAGTGACGGGGTGACATAAAGAAAACAGGCAAATTAAAATTTCTTGGAATACATTGGGCTTAAAATATTTTTAGTTGTATATCAAATTTATAATATCAAACTTCTGTTCCTTAGATTGAGTGGCTTATTTTTCTATTATTATGAAATGTTAATGCTACATACATTTTTATAAGACTGAATTACAACTGATATTAGTCACAACTGAGGAAATTATGGAATTGCTTTTTAATTTGAGACTAAATCATTTTATGATTCTCAGGTGCTGGCAGTTAATGTTGATAAAGATAAATTTGATGCTTACTACAATGGCTGCTGCAATGGAACTTTCTGGCCTCTATTCCATTCCATGCCTGATAGGGCCACCTTTCGAGCAGATAAATGGCAGGTAAGAGATAAGACAAATGTTAGATATGGAAGTAAATGGTGATATTTACTTTCCATTGGGAGTTTGTTTTGAATAAATAAAAGACTTATAATAAATATCAATTAATTAAATTGCCAAGTAAGATGTGACAGTATAGAATAACTTGGTATAAATCAGGTTTGAATACCCTCAGTATAAATTCTTCTCATTTGCAAATATATTTTACCAGTTGCTTATAAAAGAAGATTTTATGTTGAAGAGAGTGGTATATTAAAGCTTTCTAATCAAAATTGTAATGAAAATTCTTTGGTCTTTGTCTGTCAAGTATCAGCGAAACCACTTTTATCAGGAAAATTGGTGTTGTTATTTTTTCTGTTTGTCTGAATATAAAACGAATTTTTATACTTAATAATGTTGAAATCAATTTTCATTCTAAATTGATAGTATGAAGTACTTGGTAATATTTTCCCTGAATTTGCTTTTAATGCAATCAAGTAAGATATGGGCTTATTTAGTGCTCCTAATAAATCAATTAAAATTATTAGTTCACAATAAATTCAGTTATTAACTTATAAAAATTACACTTGGAGAATTTTCACTAAAAGGCAAAAATGTGACATTGATTAAACAAACAAGATCAGAATTAAATTCAATTTACCTGGTATGTCTTCCACCTAACTGTAAAAATATATCACCAGAATGAGTTCTAACTCAGATATATCTTAAATAATAACTCTTTTTGAAACAGATTTCATTAAATTTGTCAAACAAATTTATTGGGAAGTTGAATCTTGCTCTTGACTCTTCATACCTATTCCTTATATCTTTGAACAAAGCAACGATCCTTGAGGTCTCAATGATTCTGATGTGTTTTATGAATCTTAATTAACATTCTTTCTACTTATGATGGCATCTCAGTTAAATGAAAAACAAAAAATTAAAGTTAGAAAAGAATTTGATTTTAATACTGAATATCCATGTATGGCTGGTATAAGCTAAACTAATTTGTCTTGTTTAATTGTTACATTCTCAGGCCTATTGTGAAGTCAACAAAGAATTTGCGGATCGTACTGTGATGGCATTGAAGAAAGTGCTATCTGAACTTGATGAAGAAGGAAAGTATGATGTGACGCCGGTAGTTTGGGTCCATGACTATCAGCTCTTAGTTGCTTCTACACATATCAGACAAAAAGTTGAAGAGGAGGGTTTACGTTGCAAGATTGCATTTTTTCTTCACATCCCTTTTCCATCATGGGATATCATGCGTCTCTTCCCATGGGATGATGCAGTTCTTCAAGGAATGCTTGGTAAATCTATTTTGAAATTATTAATACCTAAATTACAAAGCAAAGTTAAAGTGAATGAACTTTTCCACGTATTCCTTTTATATATGAACTATTTTTTAAATATATTAGTCTTGCCAATCCTTTCTCTACCTTCCGATGAGAGTGGACCATGCTCAATGTACCAGATCACAGCAATGATAAAAGATATTGGAATTGAATTCTACCTCTAATATTTGTTACAATGCAACAGCATGCATTTTATGAAATATTTTTACTGTTATAAAATTCCTGTTACCATACTCTCATGAATGGAATATTTAATTTTTCATGCTGTACAGGATAGAAAAAAATGTATCTTTCATTTTCTTTTGTCCCAGTCTTAATCATGGCTGTGATGAAATGAAAGTTACGACGTATGAGTACTGTACTGATCAAGTTCTTTCCTTATGGACTGACAAGAAAAGCGTTACTCGTAGAGTCATTGTACTTCACTTAAATGGACATGTTCTGCTTATAGCATTCTGGCTCTGTGACGAAAGCAAGGGCAAACTACCTCACTCCTCATTCTGCCTAGTGAACCTCATTCCTCTCTGCAAGCTCTTAGTAGCTTATGCCAGAGGGGGTGAGGTACTAACCGGCCTTCGGGCTGAATACTTTACAGTCAATTATAACACATTTGCAATGATAAATAACCCAAGGTTGACAAAAAATATCAGATTTATTTATTTGTGATAACAAGTTTCTGGAAAAAAAATCATCCATTTTCTGGAAAAATTCAGCTAAAGTTTGAAAAAATTCTATTTGAAAAATGTTAATTAAATAGCCTATTTGTTTGAGGAATATAATAATTTAAGGCAAGTTTCGTAATGTTTGTGTCTACTGCTAGTTTATATCCCTTTTTTCTCAGTTCAGTTCTCAGATTTTTGTACATATATCCTTTTGGAAGATTTCTAGAAGTAAATGCCAAAATAACTTAAGTTTTACTGATAATTTAGTCATCCATTAGGGCTAGATAATTCAAAAGATACTTAAACATGGAGCACCCCATTATTATCCCTTTTGCAAGCACCTCTTCACATAAAATGTAAATAAAATGTTTAATCGTGCAATGCTATTGTTAAAGAGTGTATTGATGAGGTGATAGTAAGGTGATATACAATTTTTTCAAGAAAATACATACACAAAATGCATCCAATACTCCTTAAATGGCTTTATTAGAATAGAAAATGGACTATTTTTCTCATTTTGATTTCATAACTAGTTCTACTTTCAAAAAAATTCATGTTTTAAAATGAGAAAGGAAAAGAAAAGAGAGTTTACCTGCTAGGTAAATTTTCTTTGAATTCCATGGAAATTTGCTTAAAACTTTTTTAAAATAATGTTAAAAATTGAACATATATTACTGGTTGTGATGGGAACTATTTTTGAATTAGGTCATAATATATAAATATTAAAATGGAGAGTTCTTGTCCTCTAGTTATTTTTAAACTTGTGCTATCTAAAGACTTGTAGCCCCATTTCATAATTTAAATGAATGTTATAAATCACTGAGTATAATTAACTGCTATTTTGAATACATCAATTTTTGAGATGAATAGCAAATGGCTGATTGGATGAGTCTATTTTTTAATTTTAATTTAGTTTTTAATTTTTTAATCTGAAATACTCCTGCTGATAAACGGCGGTGATGTCTAAAACTAATACTTTTTACCTTTGAATAAAAAACAATAAATATATGAGTTTGTAATATTATTGTTTGGTTCATGCCAAAACTAAGAAGGGGTCCCTGAGTTATCTCCTCTTTCAAGCGGTCCACAGGCTGGAATGTTTGGGAACCACTTTGCTAGATTTTTCTTTCAGAACTGTGTGGAGCACCTTTTTTTATTATTATTTATATATTATCATGAACTAATGTTTAACGAATATAACTCATATAAAATTTCCGTTTCTTGCAGCATGCGATATGGTTGGCTTTCACATTGAGGATTATTGTCTCAACTTCATTGACTGCTGTTCCCGTCGTCTTGGTTGGCGTGTGGACAGAAATAGAATGCTGATTGAAGTTGCTGGTCGCACCGTGCACATCAAAGCTCTCCCCATTGGCATTCCTTACGAAAGATTTGTACAACTTGCTGAATCCTCACCAAAGGTCATCAAGGACGAGACGGAGAAGATCATCTTAGGTGTAGACCGTTTGGACTACACCAAAGGACTTGTTCACCGTGTAAAGGCATTTGAGAGGCTACTCGAAAAACATCCAGAGTACATAGAGAAAGTGACCTTCCTTCAAATATCTGTTCCTTCCCGCACAGATGTTAAAGAGTACAAGCAGCTGAAAGAGGAAATGGATCAACTGATAGGTCGAATAAACGGACAATTTTCAAAGCCAAACTGGTCTCCAATTCGTTATATTTATGGGTGTGTTTCTCAGGAAGAACTGGCGGCATTTTATCGAGATTCAGCGGTGGCTTTGGTCACTCCATTAAGAGACGGAATGAATCTAGTCGCTAAGGAGTACGTAGCGTGTCAGATTAGGGAGCCTGGGGTACTGATTTTGTCTCCGTTTGCCGGAGCTGGAGGTTCAATGCACGAAGCTCTCGTTGTTAATCCATACGAGATAGAGGAAGTCGCGGACACGATTGCACGTGCCTTGCAAATGCCCCTGGAAGAGCGAGAGGTCAGAATGACTCAGCTGAGGAGGCGTGAACTGCAAATGGACGTATCCAATTGGATGTCATCGTTCCTCACTGCGATGGGAGCTCTTCATAGTGATGGAGATTTGGACGAAGAGGATCTGCTTACCACCAGAATGCGTCCTCTGACTCTGGATGACTTCGACCAGTACTTAAACAATCACGTTCAAGGAGCAAGCAAATTGGCTCTCATCTTAGATTACGATGGTACCCTAGCTCACTTAGCTGCTCATCCTGATCTAGCGATAATGCCGGTTGAGACCAAGCGCGTCTTGGAACGCTTGGCAAACATGCCCGATGTGAATATTGCCGTGATATCTGGTCGCAGTCTTGAGAATGTGATAAAAATGGTTGGCATCGAGGGTGTCACGTACGCTGGTTCTCATGGTCTTGAAATTCTTCACCCCGATGGAACTAAATTTGTCCACCCTGTCCCCGTAGAGTATGCCGAGAAACTTCGAAATCTTCTACGAGCTCTCCAAGACGAAGTGTGTAGGGACGGTGCATGGGTTGAAAATAAGGGAGTTCTTCTTACCTATCACTATCGTGAAACACCTCACTCACTCAGGGAAGACATTGTTCGCCGGGCAGCGGCCATCTTCAGACGCGCCGGGTTCGAACCTCACAAGGCACAACTAGCCATCGAAGCTAAGCCACCAGTGAAATGGGACCAGGGAAGAGCTTCGATACACATTCTGAGGACAATGTACGGAGTTGATTGGTCAGAAAGAGTTAGGATAATTTACGCAGGCAATGAAGATGCCATGCAAACACTTCAGGGAATAGCTTGCACTTTCCGTGTTGACTCATCTCCTGCCGTGAGGTCAGCGGCTAATTTCAGGTTAGCTGGTCCAGACGCCGTCTTGACCATGTTGCGGTGGGTGGAGAAGCAAATGAATAGGAGGTCTCCAAAGGCGACTCCAAGAGCCTCGCCAATGTTAGGACGCTCCCCAGTGACCTCAAGGTTACACTCTCCGCAGTCGTCTGACTGCTTGAATGGACTTAATGGAGGAACCCATCTCGATAGTCTACACTCTCAAATGAGCTTTGAAGATGAGGACGAAGGGAAGTTGAGCCCTCGTCCTCAATCGTTATTCCCTGGAAAAGGAATAAAAACTATTGTAAAGACAGTGCACCGCGCCGATGACGAGGTTCTCAATAAGGCTGTATAATCTGAAAACCAGCTCAAATACTCATTATGGTCATTTTTTTCATTTTGACATCGTAATTATCATGTTCATCGGGCAGAGAAAGTTTTGAATCATCGTCATAGAGCATCGTTTTCTGTATCTTAATACCCGCGCTTGTTTAGGCGTCATACTCCAAAGTTTTTTCCACGGCGACCAAATAGAGCGGAACATCTCGATTTCATCGTCATTTCCACATAATCCATTAATTTTAATCATAGTGTTTATTTTTTAAGTCATTTACCTAGGAGCATACAAAGAGGAAGCATATTTGTGTTTCAATCATCCCTTTATCTCTTTTCCAAAGCGTCGTTTTTAATGAAAGGAAAAAGATGCTTACATAAAAAAAGAGAGTACATTCAAAGTGACAATTTGGATCTTTGAAGTTTACATTTGGACATTTTCCTGGAAAATTTCAAAAAGGTGACTCTTTGTACTTTAGACTCAGAAGTTGAATATTAATGAGCTGTGATTTTACATACATGTGTTTGCAAAACAAGTGTATTATATAAATAAAAAATTTTGAAAAGTCTTTTAACATAAATTCATTAATGTGTTGACAGTAAATAAGCTATGTCCGGCAGAAAGCATTATCATCTAATTTAATAGAGCGAAGATTATTTTGTACATTTTTTCAACATTTAGAGGCATTCAAATAAACCACTCGATTTCAAAGTTGCACAATAGTGAACAATCAAAGATCTAATTTTTACAAAAATAGAGACCTGAAAACTGTGAAAGCAAAAGAAAACGCAGAAGCTTTTTGGAATCCATCGCTATTCTCTAATCGCGAAGTTCTCATAATGACCATCATTTATTACCAACATCCAAAGTCCCTCTCAATCTTTGTTCACCTATCGTTTTCACTATTTCAATCATTAGAAACACAGAGTTTTAGAAGCTTTCAATAAAATCTAATGACATTAAAGCTGACGAAGGAAACAGTTTTCCGCTGTGATGAATTGATGCAACTTTCCTCGTAGGGGATAAAATTCTTAAAATATGGTACGGTTGGATCTCGGAAGAAAATTGAAAACTAGCTGCTTAATTAACGATAGATTCAAAGAATATCATCAGGTGAAAGGTACGTATTTTTTGTTTTGATGCAAATAACTTTCCATTATTTACAAAATAGTTTATACATGGGATAATCTTTGAGAGGTGAAAAGTAAACAAATGGAATATTTCCTCCGTCTCGCTCGGACTACATCGTCTCCAAAACCACCTCAATCATTCACAATAATGGGGTCTACGCAGGACACATCGTTCACTATTCAAACACTAAACAGTTCCTCCATTCCAGAATTAAAAATGCCCATCCGAAATCTGCTTCAGCTCCATAGACGGCACTTGTGGCTGGGGTTCATGGGGCTCTCTAACGGGCAGTTAAACACCTTAGCAAAATCTCTGTTGTTTTGCAAAACACCTAGAGTCCTGTAACGCCCGGGGCTGTGCATATCACGGGTGTATTGTTCATATCCTTCTTTGTTGAGCACTTCACACCATATCTGAAACGAAACCAAGAGGGTGAATATGAAAATGAATCACTCTGTGACTAATTTCGCAAAACTGTTTTGTTGCCCGGATATTTTCTTTCCTCGACAGTATCCCTTAGATTTGTCATCGTCTGTATAATTATGTGACGATGTATCATGCCTATATTTAGTAAACTTGCAAAATATTGATGTCAATCTTCCAGTAAAGTGAGATTAATGGAAATAACTCATGACTGCGCAAAACGCGGTTTTAAATCTAAACGTAGGAAATGTCGCGTATTTATTTTTAAGAATATAGATACATTTGATATACATTTAATTCCAGATACATTTAATACCAGACACTATAGTGGATATTTTATCGTCAAGAGGAATCCGTTGAACTTATTTTTGCATTGCTGGCTTTATTTCGCCAAAAGTGTACTCTGAACAGCTGCTGCATGTGCTGAATTCTTTTACGAGTCTCGTAAAGTACCTACCATTCTTTTTGGAGCAGTAACGGGCATAGCTCTCAAATATTTTTCATGCTCCGACAAATAGAACATTACTATTATAAGTATTAACAATAATAATTTTTATTTGCATTGGCGCTTAGGGAACGGAGATTCACCATGCTCTCCAAGGATGAAATAAGTTTGTAAATTCAAAAGTATTATTTTCTAAGAGGCAATATGATCCATGTTACTCAGACTACTCCATTTAAAATGAGCAACACCCTAACGATAATTGTGAAATCTATTACTGAATTACTATTGAATTTCTCAAGAAATATTTAACGTTCGAAAAATCAGTTGGGAGACATTTTAGAAGTATTGGAAGGCTGTACATGTAGGAACACTTCTGAAGGAAGTAATTTGATCGATACTGACATTTTTATTATTATCTAAGTTTAAAGCTTTGCCTCTCATTATCTCAGCCTTAGATATTCTCATTAGCCTATTCACATTGCTATAGGTTTATATAATTCGTGATATCAAAAGGCAATTGAGTTAGCTAATAGTTATTCATTTTCTTCAGTTCTTCAGAAATTTGTCTTCGAAACATCGAAAGTGTATGTTAAATATTGCGTGATTCCCAAAGAAAAACGGACTTGAGAAAAGTCCGACGAGACCGGGTTTTCCTTGGGAGTTTTCCTGGGTGCCCGCCATTATGTGCAAAAATACCCCTTTCATCTTGAGCCTTATTTGAAATAATGATGTGTTGCATTCTTCTTTTGAAAAGGAAGTTTCCCAGTATTTGTTTTGGATGGTATTTCCCAAGAAGAGGGAAGTGTGGATTGCTATAGCTATTGCTACATAAAAGCATCGACGCGAAGTATTTAAATGGTTTTCAAAGTACTTATCATGGAGAAATTGTGTTAGAAAACGGTGTTATATACTAACATTTATATAATTATTTAATGTAATGACCAAGCACAGGTCACACTTTATCGCCACTGAGCTGTCATATAAAAGTATGCAATTCGATTTCCCAGTGTTTACTAACCTGTCCATAAGTGATAAAAAATATTTCTTCGACCGTATATGGTAAACCGGGAAGCGGCGGCTCTGGTCCATGGTCTCTAACCCATTCCTGATAAGCCAGCCAACTATGACGTAGACCTGCGTTGTCGCAGATATTGTCTCCTAAAGTTTCGTTACCATCCACGTTCTTACCAACCATTTCCAGTGGAAAATCTGAGTATTGTTCAGCAAAGCAAGTGGCCTTTTCTCGGAATCTAGCCGTCATCTCTTCGGACCACCAATTGGTCATATTTCCACTTTTATCATACCGCCGACCTAAAAATCAAATAGGATCGAGATTACATTTTAAAAAGAACCAGTTAAATATTTTATAATGTAGTCATTTTTACCAGTTAAAGTAGTAGATGCAGTAAAAAATAGAAAAAGTAAAGAAGTTAAAGTCGAGGTCATCAAAATAAAAACATGGGATATTTCAATTTATCATTTGGGAGGAAATTCTCTCCAATAGCCTCCATAATGAAAGAGATTAGTTACTTTATTAATAAAATGTTTTATCTCTTTGTTTCTTCATCTGAAAAGGTGTATCCAGCACATCATGTGCTTAGTACTTTGTCAGTTATTCAATTTTAGCATATTTTACTACTTTGATAACCGTTGAGCACAAAACTATATGTTGATTTTTTGCACTTAATGTCACTAAGGTGATGAGAGCATTCGATATTCTTGAATGACCGTAATACGAGAGCTCCCTAGTAGTAATTCCGGTTCTCACAAGAGTACTGGAGTCATTTTGAATTTTTGCCAGTCATTAAATAAACACCAGTGGAAAAGTTTTTTAGTTTAATTGTGGCTTCCCAACTTTTTTACCTAAATTGATAAAGTACCTAATTAATTTTTCTCGATCATTCTTCATTTCTACTTTTATATCTTTATGAATGAAATATTTTTCGTTTGTTACTGGTTCAGGATTGAGAAAAAATTAATGTTTCATTTACTTTTTATGAAATGTAAATAATTTAATGCAAACTGATTAAGCTCGGGAATTCTTATTAAAATACTACACATTTTTTGAATGTTTAGTTTTCAGCATTTGGAAACCCAATCCTTTTTAAGCTTCCCTGTAAATAGCCATTGGTCACCGTATAAAATTTGGCGAACATAATGTATTGCAACCGTTAACTTGGGTTTCATTGATCATTTATATTCCTTAACTAATTTTTCTCATAACTCAGCTCTTGGTGCTGTAATCAAAGGTAATTACCGGAAGGAAAAATAAATACATGAGAAGGGATACACATGTCGGTGAATATATTTGTTGCGAGTCTCTTCGTGTATTTCTTATAATTTTTATCATCATTATTTTACCTCACTGGTACGTACCATGGTTGTCAAATCCATGCGTTATTTCATGGCCAATCACAATTCCGATGTTAGCGAAGTTAAGATACCTGAAATAAAATACATACTAGAATAAAATCTCAAAAGAATGCGACACAATCGCCAATTATGAAAAAATCCCTCCACATCTGATGAGTAGTTTTATTTAAATCTATCAGTCATCCAATAGATGAACTGAAATTGATAGCACTAGCAATAGCAATAGCACGAACTTAAGGATTTTTATGTTATCATATAAATTTAAATTTAAATTACGTATCAGGAAGTTTAAAACGCATCTGAAACTAAATATTAAGTTTAGAGTAAAGGAAATTCTACAAATTGATGAATAAAATTCAGCTTCCTGGACAAAACAAATCATATATGTATTTATTAAAGGAGTAATTTATTGTTTCAAAAAATATTTTATAATCCTTCAACATTAAATTGCATGTACAAATAAAAGATGCAAGGAATTCGAAGTAATTCGTTCATAGCGACTGCTAGCAAATGTTTGACGATGAGTTGGCTTCTACTGGAAATAATTGCAATTTTATTTTGCAAATTCATGGAGAAAATTGCATTTATACTCTTGCATATTTGAAAAATAATGTTACTGAATTTATACTAAAGATTTTTCGTTAGCTAAGGCAAATATAAAACTATCGGGCAACATAAAAATTAAAGCATAACTACTGTAATTTTGCACAGATTTGAATGCCTTGTCGTTGCGAAGAGAATTTTCGTAAAAATGACAAAGTCACTCACATTGGGTAGTCTGGGTTGAACATAGGGTGCCGTAGAATTCCCATTGGAAAAACTGCAGGAAAAAATGGATGTTACAAAATAATTCGATGTCAAGAAAATAACTTTACGATGCAGTGTTAGTAAGATTCACTTACTAATTTCGTTGGTTGTGGGGTTGTGAAAAGCATTCACTACAAGGGGTTGGATCAGCCACTCCCTGAAAGTAAATTTATAGTTAAAACTTGTACCAGAAAAGTATTCAGAAAATGAAAGGAATAAATTGTGATATACCGTGCAATGCCGTGTCATTAAGTAACAACAGCGGAAGAAAAACATGAAACATTTTCGCTGAAGAGTATATCCAATGCTCAGATTGGAAAGATAGAAAATGCAGAATTAAATGAAACAGAAAGATGAAATATCGTAAAGCATTGCCATGATTTTCGTTCGCGTTGTTGATTTTTACACATAGTGTGATTCGACTCCACACAAAACACCTACTAGATTCATTTACATTTTTACATTTACATTAGTACCCCGCGAGCCGCACTAAGGCTTATGGCAGGTGGTGTGAAACACCAAACTACCTAAATATATTTCTAATTAGCGCATTATACTATCCAGAAAAAGAGACCAATTCAGTTATCTGTCCTCGCTATAATCCCGCGAAATATTTTTGTCGCCTGGCTGCAAAAATTGCCTTCGTTGAGAGTTGGGGTCACGACGTCACGTATTTCATCGTGTAAATCAGTGTTTAAAGATTTCTCGAATAATATTTGCCTATACTCAGTTCTTCTTTTCTCAAGCGACTCCCTGCCGAGGGCTTTGATAATTTCGGATACACTTCTATCGTATCTATAGTCTCCCTTTACGAAACGAGCCGCTCTACGTTGTACGCGCTCTAGCTCCAAGATCAAACCCTTCCCGTGCGGATTCCAAACTCCGGAACTGTACTCAAGTAGAGGACGAACCAGTGAAAAGTAAGCTACCTTTTTACGCTCGAATTACTACCCCTAAGGACGTAGTTACATAAACTCAGAGTCCTATCGGCTGACTCAGCTGTGTTTTAGATGTGCATTTTAAATTAAAGATTACTGCTGAAGAGGTCACCTAAGTAATTATACAGCTTAACGAATTCTAATTTCACGCCATTGATCTGGTAGGAGGTTTCAATTAAGCGTATGTTCTAGGAGCGGGTCTTGTTCATTGCTCCAACCAAGAGTCCAAACACGCTGCCGATTTCACTCCCGATGTCTTCCACATCTGCAATAAAGGCCACTATCTAAACTTTTCAGAACAACTAGAAATCCTGTCCTATACAAATTCCCCTGGTTTTCCGTGGTTGATGAGTTCCTTTACCCTTTTCATTCACCGCCGATCCGTCCTTTCCTCCCCCCACTGATAATGTCCCTTTTTCCTTACTTCCGCACTCGCCTTCCTGATTTCTCCAAACATCACTTATTCCACCCTTCCCTCCACTCCCCTCTTCCCCCATCTTCTTGCCTGTTGCATATATACCTGCTTAAGTTTTATAACCTTTGTCCAAAGATGACGATTCTCTGTTGAAACCGGTAGCATATTAAAAATCCTGCGGAAAAAGTACTATCTTGTTTCCTTCATTTTACCGATTAAATGTCCCTTCCCACCCGATATTCCTTACCATGAATTAGTACGTAAAATAGGCAGAAAATATAAAGAGAATCACTATATTTTCTTTAATAATAATCATTGTATTTCCAGATGCTTAGTGATTTCATAGAAGTAATATAAAATATAATATGCCAATGAAATGATGTTTACGTGGAAATCATATAACGTAATGAAATATCGACAAGTGAAGAAAAAAAGGCTGCCAACTTTTTCGTCTCAAAGTATCATAAATGGTTAAAGAGGGTCTTGCTATAACAATCATTTGCCATTATTGACATCAATTAAATGCGTCCGAAGTATGGAATCCTCATATTTCATACATGTCAAACGGAATGACTAGGACATGAGTCCGAAAAATAACTTCCCGGAGTGTTTTCAGCATATCAAAATGTTGAATTTGAATGAGAAAATCATTTCGGTCTGACTAATTTTACATTTTTTCATTTATCTCAGACAAATCAGATTTACATGTGAGTTTTTTAATAGCTTATCCATATTTTCTCTGTTTTCGTGCATAGTAATTTCAACGGTAAGAAAGAAAAAGAAGCAATAGACTCACTTTGCTTTATCTACAGGTCGAGTCAACTTCCTCAGTTCTTTCCATACTTCATGCTTCTTCAGCGTCAACATATTCTGCAGAAAATTCCCATCCATTATAACTAACTGGAAATAAAGCAAAAAGATTGAAATAAGATAAAAATCTTTGTTGACCAAACTTGCAAAGTGTTTGTGTCATACAATTACCTCTTCGTATTCTGCCGCCAAGGCTGCAGAGTCTTCAATATATTTCGGGTAACCGATTTTGTTTCCCATGGAATCTAACTGAAAGAAATATTAAACGGTTAGATTGAGAATTTTTGTCTGAAAAATTATGAGTTTCACTAGCGATGTAGGAACTCTAACGCTTTCGATTCTTATCTAGGGGTTCGATTAAAACGTTTATTAAATTTAAATACTAAATAGGAACTTTGTATGTATAAGATAATAATAAGTCGTTCATTCATAGCGTATCAATGCCTTCGAGAGGAGATATTGTGGCATTAAACTAGCTTCCATTATATAAATATTGCTAAAATTACTAATATTTTGAAATTAATAAACTCAGTTCAGTTCATCTGTGGATACATATTATAATAGTTTGATGCAATTAAATTTTCCCTAGTACTATAATGCAAGTATTTATCTTAAAATATTTACATTCTTTGTGGTTTTTCCGCAAAATTAGTAAAGGTTATTTGATGTATAACATTTACAGGCGTGTAATTTGTATATGAGCTACCGCAAATACTTCTATCCATGCCAAAGCTTTTTTTATTCATGATAACTCTATTTTCATCCAATAAAATTGTTCAGTTTTAAGAGATGTTGCAGTACGAAAATAAGATAGTGGTTATCGAAATAAAAATTAATCAGCCACATTTGCTATTGATTCTTGTAGTCAATTGGTATGTGTTTATTAAAACTTCAACACATTCCCCTTGAGAGAAAAATGTTCGAAACTATCCATAGGATCTCCAAATTATTAGGATGGGTGGGAGCTATTGTAGGGTTTTGAGGTTTTCTCTTTGTGTTTTGATGGCTAATTTAGCTATCTAGGAAAATAAAACTTGGTTACGCGAAAGACCAAGGATGCGTTTTTGCTCTGAAAATGACTATACTTATTATATAAAATAATTAATACTTAATATAAGCTCCTCCTACCATATTCTGATAAATGGAATATTTTCATTTGTCATTTGGTACAGGATAGAAAAAATGTGTCTTTCATTTACTTTTGTCACAGTCTTGATCATGGCTGTGATAAAATGAAAGTTACGACGTATGAGTGAATAATTGTCCTAGTCAAGCTCTCTCCATATGTACTGACAAGAAAAGCGTTACTCGTAGAGTCATTGTGCTTCACCTAAATTGACATATTCCGCTTATAGTATTCTGGCTCAGTGAGGAAAGCAAAGGCAAACTGCCTCACTCCTTATCATGCCCAGAGATCCTCATTCCTCTCTGTAGCTTATTCCTTCTTAGTAGCTTATGCCAGAGGGGGTGAGGTACCAACCGGCCTTCGGGCTGAATACTTAACAGACAGACTTAATATAATATACCATTACTTTTGTTAAATCCTAAAATAAAGTTTGTCAAACCTTTATGATTTGCTTTATTAAACAACTGTGTTGAATGAGAAAGGAGGCTCACGAACAGTTTTTGAAAAATATGAAAGGGGCCGCGATTAAAAACGGTTGGGAACGACGAAAGAACGAGAAATAGAATTCGGAGGTGGCACCCTTGGTTTTAGGCAATAAATATGCATTTCGGCAACGCGGGCTGCGGCATCCGAAGGGTCTATGCGCATATGATTACGGCAACTTTAGGGAACAAGGGAATAAATAGTAAATCGAAGCCGTGCGATGATAAAACGAGCTACAGTACCATTATTATTGGTATTCTATCGCGACAAATTTAACGTAAGTAAAATTTGCAAGAGTATGCGAACTCAAGTAAATAATTCTGTTTCTGCTGTACACCTTATTACTACAGATAATGATTTTCCGAGTACTTTTCTACATATTTTATTTATATTATTAAAATTTATTACTTTTATTAACCCAGAGATAAGTGGTATGTAGATGAATTTCGTCACAAAAAGGAGAGCTTGGGACACTTTTAACACACTCTAACGATAACTATTTATTCACCAGTCTATAATGAGAAGAGTGATAAGGTTTTATTTCTCATAGTAAAGCACCATTATAGGAAATTTCATCTAAGGGTAGATTCATTCACTAATTAAGGGAAAGTGAAATATAAGGAAACATTTCATCTGCATTTGAATTTGAAGCTTAATATCTAATTATGATTATTATATACTGTTAGATAGTTTTGATAAATCCTCATATCATTTAGCTGAGTGCTATAGTCAAATATGACACGTGCCAGGTGTTTCTGAATATTGAAAGGTTTCTGGATTATTTATCATAGCAGATCCTAAATCCATAATTCTCTATTGCACGTGTGCTATTCGTACCTTCCTATTCGGATTCTCCGTACTGTGGGAAATAATGGAACATAGAAACCCTTTATATGCAGTGGCAGCTCTTGGGAATAGAGTGAACGGATTCATTAAAGCAGACAGTCTATCCACATCTATCACCGCCCCGATGGAATGAAACAGATCGTAGGTATATTCTAGATTTAAATGTTATTTATGCATACAATAATTCATTAATATTACCTTATCGATCACTTCTTTCTTCTTAGCCTCGTCCAGCCAATCTTCCTCCTGGATGATTTGCCGGAAAGCGCTTTTAAGGTATTTCACCATTCCTAAAGTCTAAAATTAGATACATTTTTGACAGTCAGGCTATGCGTATCAAAGTAATGGTTTAATCAATCTGCTTCAATCATCACTAAAATATGGTTATTTGGAACATAAAGATTGTATGCATGCATATTCTACATTGGAAATGTAGACTGAGATTATTTTCATGAGCGCTCTTGTATCTATAATTTACCTCTTTGCTGTAAAATTACAGATTAAAGGCGCGCTTGGATTTTGAGCGTTCGATCAAAATATTCTCCAAACCTTGAGAGAAAAATTTATAGTTAATGCAAACGCTACATCAATATCTTGTATTTTCTGCCAAAGAACGTATGCGCACATCCAAGGCGGTTAAATTTTGCCGACACTCGTCAACTAAAATGTATCTTTTGGGAAAGGAACTTGAATTATGTAGATTAATTTGGATTTCTTGATCCAATCTGAAGATACGAGCTTTTTGTAAAATTACGATGCGATATTTTTCAATGACTGAGGGAATGATGGAGTTAATGACATTAACTATGCATTTTAATGTGTAATATACGACGACGCCTGTTGACTATCGTAAGTAATGCTTCAACTCATCCAAAAATTGTGATTCTTTTTGAATAAATTCATGCTAGTCATCAATATTAGTTTTGATTCTAATTTACTTCCATGCAGGATTTTATGGATGGTATTGCGGCATGGTCTGGTGCAAAGATATCTTTCGGTGAATTATCTTTTTTTAGGATAGGGACTAAAACTCGGATCATTAGTCAATTGTTCTACCCATTTAGATAACTGGCAAGGACATTATAAGAAACTATATGGGAGACATCCAATGAATAGAGCAACCAAGCGGCAATTTGGACTTATGCGGCAATAAGACTTTCTTATGCCCTTTCTTCCTTGGGACTTTCTCACGCAAGTGCAAGGTGCAAGTCACAAGAGCAAGGACACCTTTTCTCCTTTAACGGATGCGTGGATATTCAACTTCCAGTGCTAAACAAATTGAATTATCGAATTGAATTCTCGATTTCCTTTTCGGAGAAAAGGCGTCTCTATTCCATTGCGACCGAATTTAATTAAAGTCTAAGCGACAGTACTCTTTAAAAGTCCATCGGAAAATTTGCAGTCTCTTCCTTGTAAAGCTGTGACATTGATTATTTGTACCGCACGTGTCTCGCCAATTTGAGTTCCAATCGAGTTACTTTCCAATAGCTCGTCAGCCGTAAATAGAGTAGTCGGGAATTGCCAGGCGGAAAATTGCCTCCCCGCGTATTTACGTCTCGAAAAATTATCTGGGCCTTCCGAAATTGTAACAGGATGATCTTATCGGACGCTAGAATCGAATTAAGAGGCAGCAGGTGCGAACACTGAGAGTGCTGCAGGCTGACAGATCGTCGCTCTGCGAGGATAAGCTGGATTTAATGTGGGAAGGAATATGGTACGTTCTGCGCTCCTAATAAAGGGGAACATTTCCACTGTTTAGCGGCCAAAGTCCCTATTCCATGGCCATAAATTTTGCAGATATACATCCTAGATACATTATAGGTATACATAAGCATTAGATTAAATTGAAGGATTAGGAACAAGAGAAAACATAAGGACGGCATTAGAGGTTAAAATTTTCCAATAGCCGTCTTTGTCGGCGTTACTTGTCTCATTCAGCGGTAGCCCGAGAAAACAAGAAAGGACACCTCTGTTTTAAAGATCACCTGATACGTATTTTGAAAGCGATGCCTTCGGAGGAGTGAATAGTTAGTAGTAGAGTTCGTAATAGTGTTAGTAATAAAGGATTGTATAAATCCCAAACTGCTTGGACTTGAAAAAAATTACCTTTCGCATAGAATGTATTCTCTAAATCATCAAAGTTTTAATATTCTTTCCTTTGCTGGAGCTCGGTAGACTCACTATTTGACATTCATGCTTATTGTGATGGTTTTTCTTTACCAATAAACTATTACACACACTTATTTTTGCAATTAATATTGCTGTTATCTTAATTATTTATTTTTAATTACAAAAATGAGCAATAACCATACGTACACACTTAGCATTCAAGGCTTGCGTACATTTTAGTCGTAAGCAGTGTTTTGTTGCTTTGATTTTGCAAGCATGCAACACTCAGAATGATACAATTCAAAGGAAAAAAGTTTTTTGCTTTTAAACGGGATAAGAAAGATGAAATTAGTATAATGTAAAAGCTGGCGTCACCAACATCGAGGTAGAAAAGCTAGTTGCACCAAATTAATTTGCACTAAATTATCACTTAATTTGTGATAAATTTACTGCCCTTCGTATTGGCAGTATAAAGGAATTAAGATATCATCAAAAATTTAGTGGCGTAATGACCTAAGCTGTCGAAAACTTTTAACAAACAGCAGCAACAACAGCACATAAAACAAACTTAGGTTGTAATAGAAGGATGGCAGCAAAAATATTGCACTTGTTACGGATAATGCCAAAAGTGGAACAGTTGTTAAACATAATATGAAAGTAAGAGTATTTTAGCGTTCCAAATACGCTGATGTTTTCTGAGGAATAATTTCTACTTTCACATAGCATAGCCGTATTGCATGCAGGATGCATTTTAAACCCGGCAACATTTTATAGTGAAAATTTATGCTTTGTTTACCTGAGCCTTATTTTAATTCATTTATTATTGAAAAATTATTATAGTCATGATATGTTCTTTCACGATTAAGTTTGAAGATATTTTTATATAAAAGTTATTTTTGAACATCAAGAAAATGATTGATAAGTGAGTTGAAGCTTATTACCAGCCCAAATACAGTTCTATCCTTACCAGTTTCTCAACATCTTGGCTGTAAGGGCTCTTAATGTATAGGCTTCCTACTGCTAGTCCTAGTCCTTCATTGACAATATTGGCACACTGCTTCCACCTTGATCAAAAAAAGCGATTTCTCATGATACCATTCTCAAAAATGTAAGCATCCATCTTAATTTCATTATTTACATTTAAATGTTTGTTTAAAAGAATATATAACTTCCCTTTCGGATAGTTGTAACTCAGATTTATTTAGTTAACCTTTAAGATTATTTAAGTGTATGAAGTTTTAAATATGAACAATTGATATATATTTTAAAATATACTGATTGTTACCTAGAGAGGTATAGTTTGTCTTCGTTCATGTCTGGAACATCTTTCCGAAATTCCATCCAAATTTGAAGGAATTTATTTCCCAGGTACGGCATATATCTGAAGAGGAATCTCCATATGAGGTAGTTGGTGACGGTTCTGCGTGAAACAAATTTGAAATGGGTTACAATAGAATATTACTAGACGAATTAAGTTTCCTATCCAATATAAAGTATTGGTAAAATAATTAGAGAAGGTTATGAATTTGCAATGCTTTAGATTTTTATGAATCCAGTATGATATTTTTGATATTAATGTGGTTACATCAGTTGAATTTTAGTGCAGAAATATAATTATTATAAGTAAAGCGCAGAAATATAATTATGAGTGTTATCCATGAGTTTGATTAAATTACTCTAGTATTATATTAGTAAGGTTTACTTCGGATGAAATGATTAGATTATGAAACTTTTAAAACTGAGTGAAGCAACCGTAAAAATTTTCCAGAACTATTTTAGTTTGATGAAGAGTATGATATCAAATCAATGAAAATGTAATGCCTCTTCTTTTCATAAGAATTTTTTAATATTTGAGCTTTCTTCAGCTGATTATAAATTGATTTATGGAAATTCGACGTATCCAGAACAAATTTCTGTTTATTAAGTACTTCAAAGCTGCCACCATTCCCAAGCGATTCGTTGTAAAATATATTACGCTTGGATAAAGCCATCATTTTAAAATGCAGCACGTAGCAAGAAATTCACCAGTTGATTACCGTCTTTGGCCGAAACCGGCCGTAACAAAAATACATGTGGAACATACAAAGTGTACCTTCCTCATTCAGTTGTCATACACCTATGTTACTCCATCGTGTATTTCTGGAGATAGCATTGCTTTACATAGCGTACAAGAATGTAATAATTTACTGCATGAATGCATGCGTGATTGATTGTTACATACAAAGCTCATTTATCTCACAGCTTTGAGTTTTGTTATTTATAGAAACTCCTTCACCGCTCTACCCAGGCAAATGCTAAGATTACTTCAGTCGTCAATCAGGCTTTGAAAATGTTTCAAAAATCAACATTTCTTTGCAACACCTTTTCATCTGACTACTTGACTCTATTTTAATAATCTATTGCTTTCGCGTATTGTTCGCCGAAAAATGAAATCTTGAAACAATTCGTTCTAGATGATTATATCAATTTTCCTGATCTTCCTTGCATTATCAGAACGGTCTATATAACAGGAAGGTCGCGTTATATCTGATACATCTTCTGAGAACCTACTTTCTCTGAGCTTATTTGGTAAATTCATCCTTTTAATTGGTCTTCTATCTTCTGATGATTCCTATTCCGCGCCCTGTGTAATCTGAGTAACACTGTATTATCGTTACAATTCTTTACAAACGTATCGCCTTACGTTGTACCTTTTATAATTCCCGAATACAACACTTGTCGGCAGAGTCCTATTCACTACATGCATACTCGGATGAACAAATATTATTTTCTTGCATCTTGCAGCACTGTCTTGCGGTTGTTGCATTCGTATTGTTGTATCTCTCCTTTAAGACGACCCCGGATTTCGTGGGCCTTTCACATGGTTCCACTATCGTCTTATCTGTGGGGATATACGATACTTGCATGATTGAATTAAGGCATGGTAGTAAGAACTGTGACATGGGTCAGTGGTAGAAATTTGAAGAGATACAGGAGTCTAAGATTCTCGCAAAGCGTTTGTAGTGCCCTGGCATATGATGTGCTTGAGAGAGAGTTTTCACAAACTACGGTAAGAAGAATTGTAGTATCTTTTCTTTACAAAGAAAATAATCCCTGTCGTGCCTTGGGTCGGCTGATTGAAGAAGGCGAGCTAGCTCGGGTAGGAATCCACGGCAGCGGAAGCTGATGGTTAAATCAGGCAGCGGAACGGGTAGCTCCACCTCCAATCTGTGGAGCGTATGGTTCAGCATTCCCAGCCAGTTCATCTGTAATTAGAATTTGAACCCTTTAAATTCAGTCGAACTCTAATTAAAATATTTCTACATTTGATATATTTATATATTTGAGGTTTAAAATCTCCGATAGCCGTCCTTCTCGGCGTTCTTCACTTCCAACAGAAAGACTCGATTACCGATTTACAACTCCCAATGTACATTTTACATTCTATCATCATCAGGGGTAATATAGTACGAACGGAACATAAAAGAACGCCAACAAAGAGAGCCATTGGGGATTTCAAACCTCTTATTTGTTAACAGCCGCGTTCCAAAGATTCTTTCCTAACGTATTTATAAATATGAATTTTTTGGAATGGATGTAATGACATCAATGATTTTCAATACTTTTCAGCCATTAAGAAACTGGAATCTCTTTGTGATTTTCCTGGTTATTTAACGAGCCGGGTCCTTATTTATTCATCGAGATTCTACTCTGTATTGTCTTTCTATTGGTATACCTTGGTTTTAAAAAAACTGAGAGAGTAATTGCTTGGACCCAATCGAAACGGAAAGTATTTCAAAAGATATGAGTGCCATAATGACTGTTTATTGCCAATGAAATTAATTGAAAGCAGCAAAAATATGGTTTCCTCCGCCATTTTCCTTTTCAAATACAATCAATCCTTTGAGCGGAAAAACAATAAAATCTTTTACAAAAGTTTGTGAAATAGACATGAACTAAATAAATAGAAGGACGAACGGCTGATAAACATATCCAACACCTATATCTACAAATGTGCTCTGAATGCCGCCTTTTGCCGTGTGGCGGATGTTGTTTGTATTATGACCATACTTTCGGGTATCATTCGCGGAAAATTGGATTCTGCAAGCGATTCGTCACAGCTCCTCTTTTCCTGGTATTCCCTAAATTGTCTGAACGGGATGTGTAACAGGAAGGACGCATGATATCGTTTATATCTTCTGAAAACATTCTTTCTCTCAATTCAAAGACTAAGGAAGAATCTTTATAATCAAAACTCGTACTAATTCCACCAGAAAATTAAACACGTTTACTATATGCCTATATAACTCTTTGCTCTATGTATATTTACTATGTATAAATCTCTTTTCTCTATGTGGTTTTCTTTTGCTCTTATGATGGTGTGATTTGTGTCGAAACCGGTATATTTTGTACAAGTTTTGATAGTAATGATTCTTCTGTAATAAAATTCCACCAAGTATGGCTAAGTTTCTTTCATTCTTTAAATTATTCAGTTTATTGAGTAAATTAAGCCGTTTATAATTCTTCTCTTTTCTAAAAATTCCCATTCTGCGTCCTTAAGTATATGAGTAACAATCACCGATTTTTTTTGCAATCCTATCCAACCTTTCGTTGCACTTCTTCTAATCCATGAATGCAGCACTATTCTACAGAATACACCAAATTCGTTCTCGATGTGAGACCTAACTATCGTATATCAAAGTGGCATCGTTCGCAGACCCTCGCTCCTAACGACTTTTCTCAAGACAATGCCGAGTTTCGTAAGTCCTCGTTCAGAAATTTTACGGATGAGGGTACCCCATGCTGAGTTATTCATGAGGGTTGCTCCAAGGTGTATTACCTATTCTACCGTTTCTAGGTTTATCCCTCGGGAGCTGTAGGTATATACAGTAGCGATAGATTTGCTTTCGAAGGAGTTAACCACCAAATATTTGTCTACATCACTTTTCTGTCATCGTACCATTTCATAATATAACTATTTATTTTTACAAGGTTAATCTATCCACTCTATTTTCTATTACTCCTTAGATTACCTCGTTGTCCGAATAAACCCTTGCTTTACTATCAATATGATAACTTAATTTGTTGATGTGTAATAAAAATAACAGCGAACCAGTCACGCAACCCTACGGGACGAAACGTTAAATGTAGAGGTTTTTATGATGATGGCGGCAACGATTTAAATTCGATAGGGATTTCATGAGACCGATCCCTTGGAGATGACGTCATCAATATGGAATCGTTCAGAAGGAGAAGGGTATGGGACGATCTTGAAAGAAGACGAGATAGGTAAGTAGGTTACATTTTGAGACATAGAGGGTTAGATATTCTGGTAATAAAAGGAAAAGTGTAGAATAAACCTTGTGGAGTGAGAAAACGGTTAAAATATCTAGAGCATATATATAAGAAATACTATGATGAATAGGATGAATAAGAAATAGTAGGATTTTGGAAGTGTGTGGAAGTTAATAGATTAGCGCTCGATTAGAGGGAATGGAGAGTTAGAATTATAACAGTCAAAGACTGTTTACAAAAACATATGTGAAACGCAAAGCACATTTAAATGTGCGAATACGGATGTTTCATTGTATGGCAAAGGCTCCTAAACTTACAGTTCCAGTGGGCCATATTTGCAAAAAGTTAGCAAGCCAAAGTCGATGTCTTCCGATTGCATTTGGCCAAATTTCACTGCTAAATGTTGCTAATGTATGTATTACCTCACAACAGCATACAAATTTATTAATACCTACAGCTCTATTTCGGACAATATTGAGACTAATTAGTCCTATGGAATTATATTACGTTAGTCGATGGAATTATAGTTGATAGAATGTAGTTCAATTTATAATTAAATCTATAATACGTTATTAGGAATTGAATAATCCAATTGAATACGGGTGTTAACAAGAGGTATAACAATTAATTTGCATAAATGTACAAAAATATTGTAA
The DNA here is from genome assembly GCA_947579665.1 of Sympetrum striolatum. Lineage (NCBI taxonomy): Eukaryota > Metazoa > Arthropoda > Insecta > Odonata > Libellulidae > Sympetrum > Sympetrum striolatum. Next base: position 38,851,093 of record OX388352.1, on the reverse strand, counting down.
AATACAATTATTTAACTTACCAGTGACACCATTTAATATTTAAAAATAAGATTAACTGAGGGAGGCTTGTAATATAATAATAATAATAATAATAATAATAAATCGTCTTTATTTGGGCGAGATTGAGACTTAAAAGTCTCTTCTTCCATCTAACCCATCGTCATTAATTATAAAATAAGAAGTAGAAAAAATTAGAAGAATTGTGGATGTAAAAAACCTAAGAGATTCTTAGGAAAAAAATCCACTGCAGGAAAACACCCACAAGGAAGGGGGGTGTGAAAAACCTGCGCAAACCTACCGATAGTAATAGCTAAAAGAGAAGAGAAAAATATTCAAATATAAATAAATACACAACCAATAAGTACTTATATGCGATACATAAATAAGAATCAGTTAACATTTAAAAAGAGATAGCAATATACAAAGTAACATAAAAAAAACAAAATAGAAAAACAAGGAAAACGTAAATCATCAGGAAAAATAAAAGAATATTATAAAAAAAAGTATCAAAATAATGCATACAGTATGTACTAGTCAAAATTTTATATAACATAGACATTTAGGTAACACTAAGTAAGAAAAAAAGAGAGAAAAGAAGAAACAGATGAGAATTATTAGATATAAAGACAGAATAATTACGTACAAAGACCTAGAAAGCATCTTATGCGTTGAGAGGAAGAGCAGGAGCAACATCAGTATGTATGGGATAGAGGAGATTTCTTTTCATTGCTGATTGCGTTGCTGCATTTCGTGTCAGGGCATTTATAGGAAAGATTTAAGCAAGATATAGAACGATATAAACTGTAGATAGGTAATATATATAATATTACTACCTTCTTTCTCTATTCAACCCAGTTACAATAAATATACGCTTCTTTCACTCTCTAGTCAGGAATATAAAGATCTTTAGGAGAGGTCTAAAAATTTCATGGAAGGGCCACATGCGGCTCGCGAGCAGCGGTTATGGGAAACCTGGTTTATGGGTACCCTATCGTCACACATTCCTCCGATTCGAATGCGCATTTCATTCCCGCTGCTGATTCGATTCGAAGGAAACTTCACCCGGTATTGACTCTCAGCTGGCGTGATTGTTTGATTTCACGGGTGTTAAAATGAGATAAAAGGCTCTCTCTTTTCCCAATCCACAGCGAGGAACATACTTTTGGCTTAGTTTCAATGATAGCGGAAACTGCTCGCTGAATCCATATTCCAACCCTCACGTCGCTCGAGACCCTTCGATCGACATGGGAAACAAAGGAGATACCCTCCGAAGCGACCTTAACTCAACCCTTGCCAGGTAGCTTCGCCCCAAGGGCCTCAATACCCACCGCAGTATTATTCTCGGCTTTCTTTCTTTCCCAGCTATTTTGCTTCCACGAATGGGAAAGTGGAAACGAAGCTACGGGAATAAAAGACTCGTCGATCGATGGATTTTACAAAACACGTCAACATCGCCGTGAAATTTTTCCCGAAATTTTTGCCAAGTTTAAAGCGAATGTGAGTACGGAGCTCTTTTGGCCTTAAAGCAAAAGGTGGTGAGAGTGTTCGCGCTATCTTTTGTGATGGCGCGTAATGGAAACCTAATTTTCTACCTCAGGATGAAAAGTTCTTTAATGAGGATTGCCAAACGCTTAGAGAGTGAGAAATGTAATATCTGTAAAAAGAAATTGTAAAATTCCCAAAAACATAACGCAATTTTTTCCTGGAAATTCATGAAACTAGTCGACGCGGGTAAAAGTTTGCGGAATACATATTTTATTTCGCAAAATTTACCTGGTTTTATCTATTAATTCTTTAAGCTCCTTATTGAGTTATAACATTAAGTATTAATCGTCCCTAGGACAATTTCGTCCCGGACAATGGCGTCCCTATCCCTGCGACACAATTTTCCGAGGTTCGAAAATGTCTGGGATGCAATTGCTCGGGTTGCAAATTTCCATAGGTTGATTGAAAGCCACCTTATCAGGTTAAGAATTTGGAGAACGATTCCCAAAAAGGGAAATATAGACCCTTTTAAAAAATAAAAGCATGGTCAAAATAGCTAAAAAATATGTTACTTCTAATTTTGTTTTCTTACCTCAGGCGCATACTCTTGCAACTCCTCTATTGTCATTCGGCCGCTTTCGTCGACGCTGTCATCACTGCCATTGGCAGACGGCTGATAGCACTTGGTGTTCTCGGTGACCTGTATTAAAACAGAGAACAGGATTAGGGGTGTCGTAATTAATTAGGAAATTACGTGTGAGATTGGAAATTTATATTACTTCCGAATGAGGAAATAAACTTATATCTGAATATCAATTAAAATTAAACCATGCTTAATATATAAGGAAAAAGCGGCATTATTTCATGTAGCTATTACTATTATAGGCTGAAAATTCAACTCGAGAGAAAAACCTGATGTTATTAAATGTTAGTCAAAATAGCATTGATAATAAATCAAATATTAACCTCATTCGAATTCCCTTTGACAATATTTCATCTACGATGTATAGTAGAGATACTGAAGGGTTTTTTGAATATAAGTAATTCATTAATTATTAATTAATCGTAAAATAAAATGTGAAATCAGAGTCTATATTGGTCTTTCCCTTTTAATTAATAACGACCGAACACGTTTAATGCTAATAATAGCTGTCAAAATTGTAATTCACCAATGAGATCGTCTAGAACTTTTCCGTATTTAAAAGATACACGATGTTATTAACAACTTTCCTCGGTGATTGCACCCGTGTTCAAACTGGTAATTTTTGTTCCACCCTCGTATATTTTGTATTGTTGCAATTACGTTGTCGATGCCATTATCTTAATCACTTTATTTTCTCTTCTCCAGTATCAATCCTATTTGAAACAATTATTGCGCTAAGATTGAAATGAGTAACGTTTTAATCCCAAATAAGATTTTCTTTAACGAACGGTTTCTGTAAATAATTAGCCCATAATATAATCTTAATCAGTCAGTCATATATGCTTACATTTAAATGTTCAATATTATACCCAGCGGATCTTAGACGAACGACTGGTTCGATTCATGTTTGAAAAGTAAGTACCTTTCACTTTCTGACTACTACCTGTACCTTCGCATTCAGCTACGGCTCTACAGGAATGATGATAGTGTTTAAAATGCATTTAATGAATGGATTTCTTCATTGGCGGCATATTCATTGCGGGGTTTCAAAAGATTGTTGTTCGATGTGATAAATGCGTCAACAAAGGTGAAAAATACATAGAAAAGTAATTTAATTACGTACCTTATAATGAAAATAAAATTTGTCCTATACAATCCTGTTTTAATTTTTTACGCCAAAACGGTACTTACCTTTCAAACATGCCGTACAATAATTGACGAAATTAGTGAAATAAACCTAAAAGACTGAAAAAAATACAAATACAATAGGCTATATACATCCAAAAATACCTCATGCCTTCTCTTTAGATGAGTAAGATGATGATGTGATTACGTTTTTAACTGCACAACGTTTTGATATCGTGAAATTGTTAACTGTTTACATAAGTCAGGAGCTACTATAAGATAAAGTGTAGGAAAGTACTCACGTTTGCAAACTGAGCCTCAAACTGCAGCATATCTTCCGAATCCTGTAAGGATTCTTGGTTTCCTTGCGTCAGCAGTAGGACGGCTTCTCGCAGTAAACGTCGGTAAGATCGCAGGTAACGCACGTAATCTGGATGGCTGGCATTGAGGTAGTATGCAGTCTCTATGGCAGGTTGTCCCTTGTAAAACTGCCTCCGATGGTAGATGAATTGAGAGACACAGGAGATCGTATTGTATTAAAGTACAGTTTAAATTGATGCAAATAATTATGAAATATCTGGCTCAAATGCACAATGAAATAAGTGGGCTTATTATACTTACACTAGTTTGAAAATGTCTGCATGTTTGTATAAAATAAATAAACCAGTGTAAATAAAGTTAATACATAATGATATTTTTCCGATCTTTATTTATATATTTATGTGTCATTCATACGAATTGGCAACAGGTCAGGCGGCAGCCATTCGAGGGGAAATAGATAAATAAATTCCAGCTTGGTTACACCATAGTCGGACGAAAAAAATCTCCAAAAACTGAAAGCAGTACGTCATACAATGTAAGATGACAAAATCCATAATGTTCTCACAATAATATTACCAAATTCACAAATTTGATTAACGATTTCAAATACTTTGCATGGCTATAAAATCGGAAGAAAATTTAATCACACAAACATTAGTATGCGTAATTTACTATATCAAATATTGTATTTTTCTCAGTTTACGAAATTCTTTTAATTCCATTCGTACAATCACTGGAAAGGGGAAAATGTTCGCAAACTTATTCAGATAAAATTTTCCTTTCATTTCATCCCCGATTCAGAATTTAAGTCATGGTAATCCTTGTAAAAGATTTCTAACTCCTGGGATGCTTAATTTTCACGACTTTTCTGTTAGAATTTCCAAAGCGTATGTCTCTTATGGAAGTGAAAATATATTATAATAAAAATTATCCACATTTTAGTAAGAGTTGTTGAATTTTTAAAAGTAGAGGTTTCTTTGAAAATTCTAAAACTCTAGCTCCAGGGTAATCCATAAATAATTACCCGGGTACTCGGATAGTTAAGATTCGAGTCGTTTGCATTCCGAAATTAATACGTGGCATAAATCGAAAAAAGCCGGACATTGGGTCAAAAATGGTTTGTTCGAGTGCCGAACTTGAAACTTCGCAAAGTTATTGGAAAAATAACGAATTTATCGTTTCCCATTTGTCTTTTTTTTAATATTGTTAGGCGTCATAAAGATACAGCTAAGCTAAAAAGCAAGTTTCCTTTCCCTTACCTGCAGAGTGTACTGCGATGCGTTCTTCTCGTCTGGTGTCACATACACCTCGAAAAGTGTGTGCACTTGGTAGATTGCCAGCTCCCCGAGAAGTGTGTGTAGTCTGAAAGAAGATGGATCCCAAGTAGATCGGCGAAGAAGAGGCCAAGGTCCAAGCTCACCATTCGAAAGCACGGAGAATACCGGAAGGTCCTCGTAATGCTTATAATGGGATGTCCGAAAGTCTTATGAGATGTAGAAAGCAAATATTATCCCAATTAATGTAACGAATTCCCTTCCACAGCGATGCATCTATCTATGCTATAAACTAAAAGCGTAACAAATTTCAAAGTTTGAACTGTTTCTCTTGCTCAAGCAACAAAAATTATAGGCATCTAATTCATACTAAAAGTTGCCGGGAAAAGCAAAATAAATATTCTACGTATGGCATGTGATTCATTGCGCCTAGTGTTTACGTTTATTAAAATGAAGGTAGTCCCGTATGGATCCCGTTTGACACCTTTGAATGAGGTTTTGTTGATTGATATGCATATTCCCATAAAAAATTCGTGATCGAAAATAAACCAGTTCTAAGTTTACCTTTGCAAACGGTGAATTATATTATAGCAATGCCAATTATAAAATGAAAAAAAATTCTGCGTGAATCGGTTATTCACCGAGAATATACAAAATTGAAAGTACTAGGCAAAACCAATTTTTGTGAACAAAATAGCCAAAGCCAAAATTACTTCAAGAGAATGAGGTTTGTATTCGCGGGAACTATGAGTAATGCAGTCGTCATTGCATTCACCTGTTTCGTCTGAGGAGGTGAAGTCATCCGTCCATTATGGAAATGGATGAAAAAAAGAAATGACCAATGAAAATCATTAGAGCTGTCATCAACACAAATGCATAAATACTACAAAGAACTGCATGAAATTTACCCATGAAAATATCATTTTCATCTGCTCTCCTTACCCATACATCCTTCTTCGGGTCTGAAAGATCGTCCGGAATAATTTTGTTGCTCATTCCATGATTACGAATTCGTGATATATTCGATGGCCACAGATCGTTAGTGTTGTTTCAGTATTTCGCATGAACGTCTTCCGACGGAAACCAATTTACGCAACATTTCATCATTCAGCATATCGTAGTGATATGTTCGGAGCATTCGTCTTTTCAAACGCTCTGTGACTGAAATAAACACTGTGACAAAGTATCCAATTATTTATTAGAGGTTTAAAATGTCCAAGAGCCGTCTATGTCGGAGTTTCTCGTCGTATTCCCCGGTAGTCGGAGAGAACAAGAAAGGAATGCCGCTCTATAAGGTATCTTTTAAGGTATCTTAAAAGAAAGGCATTCCTTTCTTGTGTTTTCCGACTATCCGGGAATAAGACGAGGAACGCCGACAAAGACGGCACTTGGAGATTTTCAACCTCCAATTCAGTAATAGCCGTGTTCCAAATTTTCTTTCTTTGCAAAGTATGCAGTCTTAGGTGGCGATTTTCTGAAGAATTTCACCGACTTTAAATTATTATCTGTCAGAAATTGGAAGGAAAATGTTCACGGAAGAAATTCGTCTAGAGAAATCGATTGCAGAAGTAGAGGCTGCAACAAGCGCGAGATTTGAACAGGCATGAGAATGAGAATATGGCACATGATATCTAGGAAACATAAAATGGTGAATCTCGGTAAAAACACTAAGGGAAAGGTTTTTACTCAAGCAAAAACATGCTCAAACTGGTCCTAAGAAACGTAAAAAACTACTTTATCACTAAAGGAAAATTTCGAGTGAAAAGAAGCAGTTTTCGGACATTATGAAAAATATTGATCGGTTTGCCAAACGAAAATGATTTGGAAGAACTCACTGCGATCCATACAAGATGCATACAGTTTTCTGGCCTTCCTGATGGACACATTTTCATCTTCAGAAGACGGTTGGTCAATCAGTTCTGAAAAAATTAAAAGATATATTTAATATCACCACTATGCTTGGACGGTCATTTAGTTTAACCTACTGTCCAGCATTATACTAGATTTTTCGCCTTGTTCTATATATATACAGTGTGATTTCTGATAATTATCCACTGCTTTTTCACTCAAAATTCATTTACGGATGAAAGCATTGGGAAGTATTGTTAAAAATATTCCCTTAATAATACCTTGATAGAATCCCAACATCAGAAGTATTATAACGTTTTAGATTTAAGAATGCCATTCATTGCTGTAAGTTCATTTCACAAATGCGAATAAGGTGAAGTTAGAGAGTAAGTTAAAAATATCCTTACCTATGAACTTCTTGCGATGAAACGGTTGATGATCAGCCTTGGTTGAATCTTTTTTGAAAATACTAAAATAAATGCTTTGTAATGCTAATAATTAAGCAAGATTCTCGCTCAGCTTTGATTTGGACTGAGCATCACTCTACGAAATCTCTAAGTATTCTTTAATAAATAAATGGTCCCACTACATCGACGTAATGTAGATTGAAATAATTTACATTTATGTCCGAAAAATCTCGCTTAAGAAGTTCAACTTATTTTCATTAAAATCTTTTACGACTTCAAAGTGATTTTTTGATTCGTTTACTCAACTTATATTAAGAAAGGATTAATTTTCCTAAACCAGTCTCTGCTAATACTTCATCATTTGAGGAAAACAATCACATATTTAATCATTAAGACGTGCGATACTATTTTTATCATTGGAGCGTATAATTTTGCGACCTTCTTTTATTGCGAAAGGAAAATCCTTAAAAAGCTTAAGTAATGATTCCTAGTTGAAACAGAATTTCCTTAGGCATCGTTAATTTACCGTAGCTTCATGCAGAAGTGATTTATTCGTTTAATAAAGATAATTTAGTGTTTCCTTTTCGGAAAGTATTAAGCTTTCGGATGGAAATTTATGACCTCCATTTCTGTGGGAAAAAATAATGATCCAGCACCATGAAAAAATTGCGATGCTACCTGTATTAATACGTTGCGGATCCATTACGTTCTAAAAATTCCAATAAAAGCAGCGTTAGAGTCGAAGCTCTGACCATGAACCCCTCCTCATTGAGCTCCCCATTAATAGATTTTCTTTAAAACATTGACTCCACGCTGTGTTAAATCCGAAGGTGAAAGCTGTGTCTCCCGATACGACGTTAACTGTATATAAATTGTAAATGCTTCTAATAGCACCATTGCACCCAAATACATGGTGGCTTTTCATTACAACTCTTTTCTTCCTTAATTTATTTTAATTAACCGTTTGTCAGTTGTTTTAACTTACCGTCGGAAGTCTCGCCTTTCTTAATTAATTTTTAATTGAACTTTTTTCGACTGTTTTAGCTTGATTGTCGTAGCTTCCTTCTTCGTCAATTAATTGTTACTTTGTATAATCCTTCTTTTGGTCCCTCTTTTTTACGACGAGTGTTATTTATTACGTTTATTCTGTTTGTATCCTGACGATGTAGCTTAACTACGAGATCATGATTTTATCCTGTAGTATTTTTGCGGTTCATTAGCATTTTTAAGCATAGATTTTTTACATTTATAGTTGTCACAAGGTTATACCTGAATATTTATAACTTATAGTGCAACATTCTTCAGTCCGCAGTGTATCTTAACCGGCCTTGAGAGTCTAAAATGACAACTTTATTCGGGCGAATTTTTGTCGTACAGACTACTCTTACAAATAACCTTTTACATACGAATAACGAATAAAAACACCCGTGCCCTAGCCCGGATAAATTCGGTTAGCCGGGACTTGAACCCGGGATCTCAGTGTTGGAAATCTAGCACGCTAGCTATTCCGCAGAGCCTATGACGAAGTACTTACTCTTGATTACAGCCAAAATCTCTTCCTGCATTTCCTGAAGCATGGATCGGTGGAAGCTGTCATCCGGGACTTCTTGGCTCCTCAGGTAGTTCCCACAACTGAACTGGTAGAAGTCCGAACAGGGGTCAGCGGTCGGGTCGAGTCTTTGCAGAAGTCTCGCGCTGGCGAGGACGCAGGCCGGCCGGTCGCAGGGTCGAATGTGCCCATCTTCGGAAGTCGAATGGGCCTTCGGGGAAAGTGTCGGAGGAACTGAAGCCACACGGTCCCCTCTGATTCCTAATCTCAGCCCTAAGCCATTTTCCTCGAATATATCTACTGGGAGACAGAGAGAAACTCATCAAGAAACTCCTAACGCGCAATTTTCTCTTCATTCGATGGAGGAGCAAGACTGTTGAAAACTCGAGTTGCGGAGATAAAATTATTTTTGAGATTTTCTGGCAGTTTTGGGAGAGACACCCACCGGAAGTGTGTGGATATTCACAGTTACCTGTTCCCCATCGTTAATAGTTACTGGTGATTCAAACATAATTGGAATTCTCTGGAAAATATTGATAAAATTATTAATCGATATTGGTAATATATTTTTTAGAGAATTCCAGTTATAATTGATTCTTGAATAACTTTTACATACGTATTATATTTTTCCTTATCACTACATGTAAATTACTATTATATTGCTATAATTAATGATATTTACACAATTCCATTAATCTTTAACTCATGCTATTGCCACTTTCCTTATAATTTTATTTTTCAGTTTTATTTATTTTTGTTCGTTTAATTCAATTTTTGTATTTCTCCGACAAATAAAATTACAAGGAAAGTGACAATATCACGAATTAAAGATTAAAGGAATTATATAAAAATATCATTTATTATAGCAATAGAATAAGAATTTACTTGTAGGTATAAGTAAAAAAATAATATGAATGTTAATTGTTATTCAATATAAGTTAATCAAATATAATTGGAATTCTCTGGAAAGTATTGATGTAAAGAGAAAAAAACAGTAATAAGGTTACCGAATCCCAAACTGAATGCAGGAGAGGGTAAATTAATTCGACGTCTTAACCTATATGACGTTCCTCATCTTTTATTTTAAATATTAGGGTAAGAGATGGAAAATTTAGTTTTAACATTAATCAGTTCATTGCGTCTTTTAGTGGATGAGAATTCTTAGAAGAGACTAAAAAATCTATCTTGGTTTTAGAAATGCGATTGTAACGCGTTGACAGAATGCATCTATTTCAAAGTAAATCCGTAGACATTGCAAGGCCTTTACCGCAGATTACGAACAACAATTATATATCAATTTTATGAGTCCATGAGTAATTTGAAACATTATCTTCATGAGTTCACCTCTTTGATGTAATGTGAAGAAGCTGGATACTCTTCCGCTCTCCTCAGCGGAAGGAAGGAATGTAAGAAGGGCAAAAGGAATTTAAAATTCAACAAATGAGATTTCCCTTTGCATAACCTATCACACCGAAAGACCTCTCAGAAAATGGCATTTAAAAATTCTCGCGATCCTAAAGGAGAAGAAAGTCCGCATTCATCTATTGTCGATCATTTGAGCGGCGCAACAGCTTTGCAAGTCAAAGCTTGCGGAAAGCTTTAAGCGAAGGAGCGCCACGTCTGTTCGTTAGCTCTCTCGGCTGTCCATGTTTTCATTATAAAGAAAGGCTCTCCCTAATAAGAGTCCCTTAGGGAAACCTTTCTGGCTTTGATTAATGGCTCCTTCATTAACTAAGAGGCGCGTTACGCAGCTTCCCTCTCAGCATCCCTCCATTCCCCGGTATTTTGTCAGAAATTACAGTCTCTGATCATCCACTGACAATTTCCGTCTTTTTCTCTCGGCGGTGCGCGCAGTTTTCCGGGATCTTAGCATGTTGTGCGCTTCCCCTAATTTTTGCTGAAATACGTGAGGGAGGAGGCCTTATGTCCCTGCGCGAATCCATTAATTTTAAGTGCGGGCCCTGGACGCTTCTCGCGCTTTCCTAATGCGCGAGACTAGCGAATTCTCACGTCTCGTAAAAGAACTGCTTCCCTATTTAGCGAAGGAAGATTCACACGTGCAAAAGCCAACGACAGGGAAAATATTATTTTTGGAACATCTGATTTTATAAGGATTAATTCGATTTATCAATTAGGAGCCCTCACCATAATATTCAAGCCTTTGAGGAGATACAAACACGCCTCATGAAGTGGCTTCATTTTACAACAACTGGTTCCTTTTCAATGAAATTATTCATAATATGAATTGTTGGAAATAGAACCTTTCCCTCATACTTTAATTTACACAAAACCATTCAGTACATGCACACACGACTATGATTTCGATGCATAGTGACAAGGTATAAATATTCGACAAGGTATATTGTCACCATGAACGGTCTTTGTCGAGACTTTTTGCCTGGTGATGATGATGCATCGAAATCACTGTCGTGTGTGTATGTATTTTGTGGTTTTCTATAATTTAAAATATTAGATTTATTATTCTTTTTATTATTATAATGATCTTCCACCAAGTTAAGGCAGAAACTATCAACGCAACCTTTCCCTCCTCAAGAATAGACGTACCGTGGCCGATATTCTGTTTTTACGCAATGTTTTAATGGTGTGATGGACTCTAGTTAACTTGTTTCGCTTTTAAGTTTCAATGTTCCTCCGAGTCACTCTAGGCATACGAAATTATTTCTTGGCTCTTTTGGGAGAGTACATGTTTTATTTTTATTTGAGCCCAAGTCTCGAATTTTGATATAAGTTAACGAGGTCCTTACCCCAGCGATCAACTTTGATCTATTTTGCGATTCCCTTGCATTTTAAAACAAAATTCTGATTTGTGATTATGATTTCCTTTGTAATATTTCTAGTCCTAAAATTAATATGATAAGTCTGTACTTCGTGGAAGGCCATGAAACAGTATGAGGAAACTGAACTTTGTATGCTCCATATATTTTGGAACATGCAAATTCTATTTTCCTTATTCATTTGGAGTCTTATTCATTTTTTTCCCTGCATGTTTTTGTTATTTGTGCGCATATTTATTTTCATTTTCTATATCGCATGTAAATTGATTTCATCACCTGTTTGCGATCAATGATATATTATAATTATCTTTTCAGAACTTTCAGAATAGAGAATCATGGTTGGGTGTCATCCCCAATCCTTTTCAACCGGACAATGATTCTGATATTAGTTTGGCTCTTCTACGCGGAAAGTTAGCGTGAAAGAATGAAGCGTACTTCTTTCTTTCATATACACACGAAACTTGAAATATATGAACCGCGAAGCCCCTTCTGTACTCCACTCTCTGGTAATGGAGTAATTTAAATTAGGTCAACAGTGTTCCTGCCACTATATCTTTCCGAGTGGAGTATTTTTCATTTCTCTTTTGGTACAGGAGGTTAAATTATTCTTCTATTTCTCTTCATTTCTCAGTGTTGTAAATGTCTGAAATCATATGAATACATTCGTGGTGTGGATAAAGCTAAATTATGATGTTCATCTTGGTTAACTTTTTTTAAAATTTAATAGTTTGATAATACCCCCTCCTCTTTTCAAAGACTTTGGTAATAGTAGAAAAGTTAAAGATCAATTCCCAAATTCCTGATTGCTTTACAGGTATTTCAAGAACGTTTCTACGGTCTTGTAACTTATTTACAACTACATAATTCTTTATTTTAACAAAACATTTGTATTATTAACATTTATTAGAGGTTTAGAATCTCCAAAAGACGTTTTTGTCGGCGTTCCTCTTCTTACTTCCCGGTAGTGGGAGAAAGCAAGAAAGGAATGCCGCACTTTGGGGTGCAATTAAAGTGCGGTATTCCTTTCTTCTTTCTTTCTAGTTTCTTAGTTTCTTTGAGGCCTCGGCAGCGTAGCAGTTAAGGCGCTCGCCTACCTCGCAGGGGGCTGGGGTTCAATCCCCGGACCACGGCAAATTTCCTGCCAGATTTCAGGAAGACCACAGATCGACTCAGCCTGTAAATGTGTAAAAATGAGTACCAGAGGTAAAACTCTTGGTAATAGTCGGTAGAAGTAGTAGGCGGTTCCGGCCACACTACCTTCTTTCACACCGTTAGGCTAAGTATTAGCAGCAGCTCCCGAGAGCGTTGATACGCTATGAAAAGGGGAGACTACTACTATTATTCCTTTCTTGCCTACTCCGACTACCGGGAAGTAAGAGGAGAAACGCCGAAAAAGACGGCTTTTGGGGCTATTAAACCTCTAATTCATTAACAGCCGTGTTCCAATATTTCTTTCCTTACAAGAAACTTCACCATGTACAATTCCACACTATTTAAAAAGCACACAACCGGCTTCGGGGTACTTCGTTGTCACCTGGTGCAAAGTTAACTTTGAGACGCTAAGAAGGGTTCTTTACATTTTTGCAAAAGTTTTTTGTTACGATAAATCATTTTTTTTTATAAAATTTTACCAAGTAACGTTGAAAAAGTTAGATTTAATAATTAACAACTCTTTTAAAATCGAAGATACGCTCAATCTCTACCTTTAAATCCATTAAATAATGCAAAATCTTCTTTATTTTCATTTAATTTTTATTTGTGATGAATTTAATGAAAAGTGTGGTATGTATGATATAGGTATTCCATGTTTTGCTGAAATTGAGAACTTCGTGAGATTAAGTCGAAGCAAATATATTGAAATGTCGATTTCAGATATCTTTTGAGTTTGAAAGTTGATTTTGTTTTGGAGTATTGAAAACTACAATTATATCTTTGTTGGGTCATTTGAGATCGATTTTTAATTGTAAATATTAACAAACTTATGTATCGCTGGCTAATGCAGTCTTTGCTTCTGCTTCTACCTCTTTAGAAAGCTTCTTTCAATAAGTGGGGTCTGTTAGCCCGATTTTTATTACGTAAAAGTTTGTCTAAATAATGGTCCACCATTTTGTAACATTAAGTATGCGAAAACCCATGACCATTTATATAGAGAAAAATCATGAGGGGTAAAGACGTTTTATTACGCTAAGTCATATTTTAACCGATGTAATTTCTTCATATGCGTCTGGCATTCGTATGAAGGTGAAATATTTAGCAGAAAATCGGAAATAGGCATTTATCTTTAATTTTTTTTATTTAGCCCCTTGTATACATTTAAAGCTCAGGAATTGACTTGTAATACAGTCATTGCTGTATGCAGACTTTATTCAAGAGTATCCTCGTGGTTTTTTCAAAGTCCGGACTCAGAACAGACATTTTGGTACTCCTTTTTTCATTCTAATCACTTTCAATCGAGAACATAAAAATATTCGCCGCGTTCTTCAGTACAACGTATGAGAGTTGGAGGAAATATGCAGAACACTGCTGCAAAGGAAATTCAACGTGGGTAAGCCTTTAGAATCTATGGATAGCTAACGTGAGTTAGGCGAGGCAATTTTATATGCGTCGAAGGGTTATCTCGAAAGCGTCGGCATCTCTTAGCGCCTGTCAGAGGGAAACAAGAGAACTAGCGGAGTGACTCCGTATACTCACCAAATGCGATAAAAAATATAACAGAGAAAGCGACGAGAGCCAGGGTGGTTGCGGCGCAGAGGAGGAGGTGCGTGGTAGTGGTACGAGGGCGACATATTCCAGCTGCTGCCTCCATGGCCTCCACCGCGCTCTGAGTAGCCTCCGTCTCCGTCCCACGCCATCCGCTCTTCCCAATTATAGGCTCTCTGCGAAAGGGTTTTACAAATGAAAAACTCACTATCACATTATTATCAGACCCTTAATTAGGCGAGGTCCGAGTGGACCCCTCTTCCACCTTACCTCGTATATTAGTTGAACACATACCGTATATACTATAAAGAAAGAAAATGTGGAACACATTTGGTTAATTGGAGCTTTTAAATCTCCAATAGTCGTCTTTGTTGGGGTTCCTCGTCTCATTCCCCGGTATTCGAAGAAACGAGAAAGAATATCTCAAATCTGCGGTATTACTTTTTGTTTTCTTCAATTACCGGGAAATGAGACGTGGATCGCCGACAAAGTTGGCTTTTAGTAGTAGTCCCGGTAATATAAAAAATAAATATCTATATATCTAATAATAATAAATATATCTAAAATAAAGTTGAGCAGTAACCATCACTTTAATTCCAACAATCCAGATTATAATCAATGGTTAAACCTTCTGGACATTGAAAATCATGATTAACGCAAGTATCAGATCGAGTGAGCATCAGATCTTAAAATTATGTTTAAATATACTACACTCCATGCCGCTAAATTTAAATTACACTTGATCTTCAGATTAGTTATTATGCAATTCTGGCTATACTCTGTAATACTGGATATCCATTTGATACTAACTAATAATTACGTTAATTACTATTTTTTAAACCAGTGAAGGTCTGCCGATTCAATACGGTCTGTCTTAGTTAAAATCAAGTATAGAGCAAAACTCCATGTAACATAATATTTATTTTAATTTTGAAATTTATCGGTAGCTACTGCATTACCCACTCTATGCTTAAACTCGAGTCAATTAGTTGTCCCCGTTTTTGTTGGAGGTTTAAAACTTTTTAAGAGCGCTCAACACGTATTTCGAATGCGATGCATACGTTGTCAGGAGTACATAGATACTTTTCTCGTATCTATTGATATATATGTATATATCTCGTATATAATAATCGTATCTATTAAGGCAGTGTCCTATCTTGTATTCTCGGAATTCTGGGGAATGAGAAGAGGAACGCCGCCAAAAACGGATATTGGAGATTTTAAACCTCTAATTCCTTAACAGCCATGTCCAAATTTCCTTTCTTTACCCGTTTTTGTGATAAAATTAGGTGCCTCGGTTTATACTTGAGTATTTACAGTATTTTTATATTATAAATTACATAAGAAAGTGTAAAATAGAGATAAATAAAAGTAAAGGAATGGTTGGGGGAAAAATCTCCTCAACTGAAGATTGAAAGAGAAAGTACCCAAGTTGCGGTAACACCTACACAAAAAGGTGGAGAGAAAAAAAATACAGAAAACTAAGAGAGAAATTATATTACCAAAAAGTTTAATATTAAATTTTAAAACGCTAATGATACAGCTAAAAATAATAACTTATATAATCAGCTGACAAATTTGTTTGCCGTTAGTATTAACTGACAAATTGTCTTTCTCTAGGTGATTGATTTCGTGATAACATTAGTTGTAGCTGACAAGTGATTGCAGACTGTAAAGATCCGTCTAATAAAGTCGTGATTATTATTATTACTGTAAAACCAAGTTTTTTATCCCAAGCACAAGTTAAAACTGAGGAAGCAAAGGACTGATATCGCAAAACATTTTTTATAAATAGAGACGTCAAAGGATGGTATATGTTGCCTGAAGAGATCTTCAAACCCATACTGGAAAATAGAAAGGAGTTTAAAAGTATATGATGTAGTTTATGTAATTAAATGAATTCGATATTGTTATGCTTTGTATTATTTGGATATTCTTAAACGTGACGATGTGAAAATAATGAAGTGACATTTTGGCCTGAAAGTCAACTATATAAACTGTGAAATGTAGTTTTTGTGATTAAAAGATATATTTTGAGTACATGTTTTAGCGGGGTTCCGGGGAGATGTATGTGAATTAGGTCTTGCTGCAGTGTTACGGTGTTCGAATACTGTCCATGGGTAATGACGATAATTTTGGAATATTTGTTTGCGTGTAACGTCTGGTGTGAGGAGTTAGGGTTTAAAGGAAGTTGTACATAGACAATGGTTGGAGCTGCCACTGGAATAAATTCTGATTGCAGCATATAGAATAATAAATAGATAAACAGAACAAGTCCAACTTGTGCCGCAAAAAGAGAGAAAGATAACTACTCGCCGGTTTCGGGGTTGCAACCTTATTTTCAGACAACCGTAGCGATTGCAAGATAGGTTGTGAACTTGAAACTTAAGAACACACAAACCGATACGGCAAGGAAAGAAAGGAGAATTGAAAGAGAAATGGCGCGAGCCATTGGTGGAACCAGGGGATGTAGGGAAACTTCGCAGGGTATCGTTTAGTTGGAGTAAGTGGCACGGACATGAGAGAATGCGATGAGCTTTTAGCGGGAAGAAACTCAATTAGCTAGATTCAGAGAAAAGCTTCCGTGAGCTCGCAAATGTTCTAGAATGTCGAAATTCTCTCATTTCAAGGCCTAGGTGAGAGGTGAGGAATTTTTAGTTCTCAGGTCACCCAAGGCTTATTCCGGCTTAAAACACTGTCTTTTCTTCACTTAATAAAAAAACTTAGCTTATAAAATAAAAAATAATTTATATAAAATATATTTGAATTATTATTTCACAGTATCCTTTAGTTCCTGCTACCATATTCTGATGAATGGAATATTTTCATTTGTCCTTTGGTCCAAGGTAAAGAAAAATATATCTTTCATTTATTTTTATTACTGTATTGATCATAGCTGTGATGAAATGAAAGCTACTAAGAAATGAGTTAATAATTACACTGATCAAGGTCTTTCTTTATGGACTGACAAGAAAAGTGTTACTCGTAGAGTCATTGTGCTTTACTTACGTGAACAGGTTCCAATTATAGCATTCTGGCTCAGTGAGGAAAGCAATGGCAAACTACCTCACTCATCATCCTGCCTAGTAAATCTCATTCCTCTCTACAATGTCATGTCATGTTAACGAGGTGAAGCATACGCAGGTTTATCACTTCCTCCTCTTTGTGTATGTTTTCCTGTAGTGAATTTTTTCCTAAGATTTTACCTGAGGCATTTCTTTACATCCACTTATTCTAAGGCTTTGCAATATATCTCCATTCACATACACATTACTTTTCATTTTACATAACCAGCTTTGGTGGCCGAGTGGATAGCATTGAATCTACGCTATCGTTCCTACCCCAAGGTCCCGGGTTCGAATCCCGACTGATTGGTTGTTTCCTATCAGGCAATGGTTGTGTGCGTTCGTTGTTGCTGTTGCCTCGGTGAAGCACCTCCTTACAAGTTCATGAGAGCTTAGGAGGACTTCACCGGTGAAGGGCAACAGCAGCTAAGCATGAAAAAGAAATATCATTGATGTAAGGTTAGATGGAAGAAGAGACTTTCTAGTTTCAATCTCGCTTTAATAAAGACCTCATAAGATCTTCAGATCGTAAAAGGTTACCCACCGTAGCCCTAGCTTGAGCGTACTAGAGGAGTTTTGAAGTAGTTATGGAAATTTTAATAATAATAAAACTTCTTTATTAAGGTCAATATAGAGACCATACTTACCTCACATCACATATCTTACGAAAAATTTGAATATAAGATAGCTTTTCGGCGCAGCAAAAAGAAAGTACAAATAGACAAATATTTTTTGATTAAAGAAAGTCTACAAGTTGAAGAATTAAAAAATACCCGGAAAATACTCTTAAGAAGAGGGTGTGTGAAAAATGAACGATGCCTACTGACAGTGGAGGCCCGAAGGGAGAAACTCTGTACTCTTAGGAGTGAGGACTTTCACTTGTACAGGGCGTTTACGTATGTTTCTATTTTTTTCCTAATCTATTATTATAATTTTAGATATCAAATGCTATGTATCTTTACCTAGTTAACTTGAGTATTTTTAAATGATTGAAATAGCATGGTTTTCATTTATCATCTCATTTGTGTTTGTCTTTGACATTTGATTGATTGTGACTTTCAATGAATTTTAGTGTCTTTAAAAGGGGTCGTTACTAATTATTATTCTCTTGAATATGTTTATCC
Source organism: Sympetrum striolatum (assembly GCA_947579665.1). NCBI lineage: Eukaryota > Metazoa > Arthropoda > Insecta > Odonata > Libellulidae > Sympetrum > Sympetrum striolatum. Next base: position 38,832,757 of record OX388352.1, on the reverse strand, counting down.
TTGTTTTTTAATCTACTCTGCATAGAAATACGTACGCGTGGTTTATTTCTATCTTTTGGACGTTTTATTGGTAGTATGTCATATTTGTAGTTTAAATTATTTGATAGTCTAATACCCCTATATTTCACTAAATTCTTTTTTCTAAGCTTCACTTATGTTTTTAAAACCACAACTAAGTTTTCCTTATTTATCATTAGTTTGAATCAACTTTTCCTTCTTTTCTTTTTTTACTCAAATTCTCCATTAGATCAATTTTTAATCGACGATGGGCTAAATGGAATAGAAGACTTTTAAGTCCTGATGATAATCTTAAGTCGTAAGATAAATGAACTTTTTACTCAAGATATATCATGTTGATAATGTCTTCGTTTTATGTACTGTTAACTATATGATGTTTGTATGGTATAAATGTTCTAAAATATGTATACATCTATGTATGATTATGAATTTATTAATATCCTTTTATTTGATAGTTTTATGTTCTTATGTATATGTATAACACTTGTTTAAATATCAACGTGACTATACTTATTGATGTATTTCATTAATGCTCCAATTGATTGTGTATTTCATATATTTTGTGATGTTTCTTACCATATTTTAGTCATTACTATCGGTAAGTTAGCGCAGGTTTTTCCCACCACCCTTCTAAGTGGGTGTTTCCCTGCATAGAACACATTTTCCCACGATTTTATTAGGTTTTTTACTTCCACAATACTCCTAATTATTTCTCGTACTATCTCCTTAAAATTGATAATTGTAGATCGTATGACGATGGGTTTGATGGAAGATGAGACTTATAGTCTCTCGCCCGAATAAAAACGTATTCTTATTATTATACAGAACTACCACAAAGTCGAGGCCAAATTAGTAGGTTAAAAGATATTATTTTTTTAATATCTGGAGTATTGCAATCAGAATCTATCGAGGAGCGATTTATCAAGAATATAGGTCTGGTCTCGGATATTGCGTGGGACGGATGGACGATTGGTCCCGGTATTATGAAATTCCTTTACCGCTCCTAGATCAAATAAGGATTTATCCGTTGAACGTACACGTGGCCATTCTATAGAGAAACGCTCGTGCGAGCGCATTATCATGCGTCAGTCGAATGCACGCACCTTTTATTCGCTGAAATGAGTGATTTAATTGCTCACTCGAGAAGCTTCAGCTGGTGCAGAAGGGAGTCGGGCCTCCCTCATATCTTGTTGCGAGGGAATCATGAAAGAAGGGACAATTTAATTTCGAGATCCCCCTGAATAACAAAGTTAAATTGAAGGGAGAAAATGCGTTAAGCCGGATCAGCGGAAACGTTTTATTTCCGGGGCTCAGAATTCAATGATTGGAATTCCAGATGTGAGAGAGGTTTCGGTTTTTGAAATATCACGCTTGACTCGTCATAAATATCATGCTTGCAAGTGAGTAGATATAAATAAATCCTCGTTGAATTAAAGCTTGCAATATGCTTTTATAAAGACAGAAAATTTGAAACACGACTTTTAAAGAATTAAAGGTTTAAAATCTCCAATAGCCGTCTTTGCCGGCGTTCCTCGTCTCATTTACTCATTCCGAGAAATCAAGAAAGGTACCGAAAGTTTTAAGAGCATCCAATACGTATTGCGAATGCGATGCAATCATCTTCCGATCAGATACTTGGGTTAATCATTATAACAGATTTTTAATGCCAAGGAGGTTTAACCGTTGATTATAATCTGGTTTGTTGGAGTTGGAGTCAGGGTTACAGTTCAAATTCATTTAGATATATTTATTATTGTTAGATATATAGATGTATGTATAATACCAGGACTAAGAGTGTGTAAGTTTCTCCGTGAACAACGGAGAAAGTCAATTTTAAAAGTCATAAGCCAGAAAAATTCTGCCAAGATCGTACTATTAAAAGAAAAATTTGTGCTTTACTAAGGGAACATGTATAGATTGATAGAACAAAAAATAGCAAACCCTTAAGGGAAAAAACAGATCTCAATAGATGATTTCTCTTCATCGGTGCCTTAAAAATCTTCCTCTGGATATCAATCTCTTGTTTAGAAAGACGCTTCTAGTTTCGTATATTCTCCATAGAAACTATTGATTTAGTTTATTCCCGGCATTATTTTTTTTCTCACGTTACTCCCCATGTGAATGTATTCTTAGCTTTCATCGACATTTGTAATTCCGCAAAAGTAAACTTGATATTTTAGATTTACGTTTAAATTTTTCTATTTTTTGCTTAAATTCCTTATTTCTTTTAAGCAAACGTATTCATTTCAATACATTTCTGCACTCTCTTAAACTACTAACTGTGGGCTAAATGTAAATAGGATTCAAGAGTTACAATTTTCTTCTACAAACATCTGCGAGCATAAATTCATCTTCAGCTGAATGGACGAGCCGTTACCAGCCAGAAGCATAACTCACCGAGCGCTCTGCTACGAAACCGTCATCGCGATCTTGGAATGACAGAATAAATACTCCATAAATCGTACAATGTGCTTTGAATCACTCGATATACAGCACTAGATATCAGGTCGTCATTCCCATATACTGTTGATGGCACTGTGTCGAAACCCAGGTCGTATTGCTGCCGTATGGAAGTTTTCCAAATTTTTCAGCCATATCAAAGTGTTTTCAAACTTCGAATTTCTTTTATGGCGTAGAGATTTATTTGACGAGAAATGTGTCATTGTGAGGTTTTAATGGAAAGAGGACGCCAGTATTGTTTCTGTGTTCGATTTATGGAAGTAAACCTCTGTATTTATTTTAATTTCTTAATTCCTAAGGCGATTTTTATCAATTTTTATTCAAACGCTATAAAATTTATTGCCAATTTTAGTAAACTTTATTTCAAGAATATTCCTCAAGCCCTTTTATTAATTTATGGACTTAAAACTCAAAGAAAGAGTAATTTTCTTTGTTTTTTATTGTCGCTCAGTTTTTATACTTTTGTTCTTGATCTTCCTACGAAAAAGAACGTTTTATGTACTAGCTTACTTTAATATCTAGCTAATTAGGTATTCCATAAATTTATACTATAGTTAATTTTAGATATAATTTCTTATTACTCAACTATCTATTCTCGAAAAAGGTCATACTTTCATTTCTACTGATAATAAGGTTTTTCATCAGAATTTAACTATACATATTGGTATATTTCATTCTAACAATTTTCATATACTTAATAAAATCTTATGATGTACGTTAATTAAAATAATAATTTACTATAGGTATTTCACGCAAAGATCGACTCAAGATTTCATTTACAAAACGACCATGTTAAAAGTATTTTATCGAGCGTAGTTTAGTTTAGTTAGACCCTTTATTGGCGTGGTTAGGCACATGAGGGCCTCTCTTCCACCTTACTTCGTATGTCGTTGCAATATTTACTGATGTAAATTAAAATAAAAAGACATAGTAGAGTGCGGGATAAAATCTTTGCAAATTAAAATTGACAAAGAAAACACCCACTTTGCGAGAAAACACCCACAGAAGAGGGGCGTGAAAAAGTCCCACGAAAACACAGTAAAAATTAACAATGAGGTATTGAAAATCATAAATTTCGTAAATTTTATGTACATAAATGAATAAATTTACAGTTGAATAAAAATATCATTAATTCAAGACATGACATGACATTAAATCAAGAAAAAAGTAACATTTACTAAACTTGAGTGGGGAAGAAAATGAAAAAAAAACACAGACATCATAATGACAAATCCTACTAATTAATATTCGTCCAAAAAATAAAAATGAAGGTCAGCCAGAGGCGTCCCTCGAATGCTTTGTGTCAATGAGATGCGTATTTTTTTTCAAATTTACCTCAGAATGATGGATACAAGCGCAGTGCGAGTATCGTAAGACACCGTCCTAAATTGCCTGTCGTTTTTGATTTCTTTTTGCGATGAGTTCCTCTTTGACTCAATAAGTGTCAAATATATTTCAAACAAGTAACAGTGGGTAGACACTCTTTAACCTCAATCTTTAATTTCCATTAGCGTGACTGTTTGATAGACACGTTATTTTCGTTATAGTCTATTCCGGCCTTTGTTTGAAAATAAATGTTTGTGTTAAAATTTAAGTAGCATAGAAAATTCACCGAAAAGGACCCATGTTTATGAAAATATTAACATTGTATCATGGCTATGGCTTCGTGTAGGTTTTGTCTATCGTTCGTAAAAACAATTAAATGTGACGGAGGAATAAACGATCCTGATATTTTCTGCGCAAGGAAACCGTTGAATACCATCAAGCAATTAGAGGTTTAAATTTTCAAAAAGCCGTCTTTGTCGGCGTTCCTTCTCTTACTTCCCTGTAGGTGGAGAAAGCAAGGAAGAAATGCGCACATAATGGAACCCATTCCTTTCTTGCTTTCTCCACCTACAGGGAAATAAGAGGAGGAACCCCGACAAAGACGGATTTCGGAGAGTTTAAACCTCGAATTCATTAACAGCCGTGTTCCAAATTTTCTTTCTTTACATCAAGCAATTGTTGGAAAAGAAACTCATAATAACAGACCAGTATATGCAAGAGAGTATATGGAATATTGAAATTATCTCATTTATAAATCACCGAAACGAATTTTAATGAATTAGAGGTTCAAATCTCTAAAAGCCTTCTTTGTTGGAGTTCTTCGTCTTATTCCCCGGTAATTATAAGTGCGGCATTTCTTTCTTGTTTTCTCTGACTACTGGTTAAAAAGACGAGGAACGCCGACAAAGACGGCTTTTGGAGATTTTAATCTCAAATAAATTTTTTCATGAACAGATTTCCTAAAAATGAACGTAAAGAAATAACGTACATGTATGAATGAATCAGGAATAGTGTTAGCTATTTTTATATTAATGAATCGATTAGAAACTTGTCCATTATTCTTTATTTTTCCATCTTTTCTCCTCCTCGTGCATTCGGAACACGATTCTTCAGCTGGACCACTCAGATTTTTTCAAAAGCTTTTTCCAATTATGGTGTGGTTTTCGTAAGGGCTCCGCTTTCCTGTAGCCTTTTGTGAAACCAGATAACAGGACACGAATATATCCGTCTAAAGCTTCTGAGCATTTCTGAGACTTCCTTTATATACCTCTGTGGAGAGATTCATGACATTATGATGCGATATCTTGGAAACAAGCAAACAAACCCGCCGCAAAAATATACGGGGAAGATGAGGAAGGGAAGAGGAGCTGAAACAATAAGGACGGCGTACGCAAGTGGAAATGATATGAAAGAGATTTGTCAAGAAAAGGGAAAAGGATGATGAGAGTGAGAAGGATGACGTGGGCAAGGAGAGAAAGCGAAGAAGGCCGGTGAGGCGCAATGGAAACAATTAGTTCTAGGGCGGGCGGGAGGAATGGGGCGGCGTGGCAATCGCCCAAAGCGTTCTCTTAGCTCGAGGCAACGTCTTCATTTGGACGGAACTACCATTGTGGGGAATTTGAGATGGAGGAAAGTGCCCGCGAAGGTTATTCAGAGCTTTGACATGAGACGTAGACGTTTTGGGAGTTAAAGCAAGAGAAAATGTTTGTCTTTTCGGAACTTATACAGATAAATCGTAGGTATTTAGAGTAGAGCTGTTTACCACCGTTTAAGTCTGCTCTTCCCGGTGTTTTGTAGCGCATTGAGAGCCCTCGGGAGATACCGCACATCTAATGCTTTATTTTTTATGGTCCTTTTCTGTCAATTTATACAAACACTCCTATTGTAAAAAAATAAAATTTGGAACACGGCTGTTGAAGAATGTAGAGGTTAAAAATCTCCAAAGTAACTGTATACTATTCACTCCTAAAGAAGAAAGCATTGCTTTCGAAATGCTCATTGAATGATATTTAAGTGCTGTGTACTCTCTCTTTTCTCTTAACACCGGTGAATTAAACGAGGTACGCTGATTAAGACGGAGATTTGATTGGAGATCGAAGATGGAGATTTTTAACCTTTAACCTTCCTATTGGTTTATTCATGTAAATATGTATCTGTATCGCTTTGTTTGCCTTTCATATCTGTATCAACCTGCTTCCTCCTTGAGAGTTTATTTAATTATCCTTAAGTTTCGCAGTTTTTCCCACCCCCTTCTTGCAGGCGTTTTCCTGCTGCGGTGATGTTTTCTCTAATTAAAACCTCAGGTTTTTAAATCCGTAAAGGGAGTTTTCTTCTGTGAACTTTCTTTCAATGTATCTATTTCTTTAAAATTTTATTTGACGAAGGGTTAGATCTAAGAAGAGACTTATTAGTCCGTCTCAATCTCGCTAAATAGAAGTCGATTATGTACAGTCCTGGCCAAAATTAACGCAGCACCGGCCGTAAGGATCGCTAGGGAGGTGCTGCGTTAATTTTGGCCAGGAGTGTACCATAATATTTTGTTTTAACTAAGGGATGTTCTCTATGGGCGATCATCAAGTATAATTTATGTCAATAAAATAAACATCCTATGACGGCTATAAGATAGGACTTTGACTCGTTTTTAGAGAGTGCTGTTATTACGAACTAACGTCGGACCTTGTACGGTTCTGAAGATAGTGAATAGCTCCTTATTAAAAGTTTTTGGATCCAGAATTTCTGTGATTTTTCTTCCAGTGATATTGAAAGAAATATTTTTGTTTGCAGCAGATATGTAAAAGTTTACTTGCTTATGAAACGTTTCAAGTAATCCTAAATTACCCTAAGGGAAGGGAATAACTCTAAGGGAAGGGAGATTTAAAGTTAAATATAATAACAGAACATTCTTTCAGAAAAATTCTTTTCGGAAAATCCATTTTATACACTTTAATACTTGGAAACGTGGCCTGCCATTATTTTAATAGGAGGAATGACTGCAGAATCCAATGACTGCAAATACATTGAAGTGAATATTTAGAATTTTAACAACAGTAATTGGTGATAAAAGTTTCTTTTCGTTTAACTGTGCATTAGTGCATGAATGATATTCAGTGAATCTCTTAATGGAGTGTAAGAGTTTACAGCGCTTCAACGTAACTCTTTCAAACGAATTCAAAGTATGGAGTTGGATAGTTTTAAACCAGTGTATTTAACTGTAGCTAAAACCGGAATAGAATAACCCAGTTGTTTTTACTGGAGCAAAAGCCGAACCGGAGCCTAATACCATTATTTATTCCGTTGGATATTTTCTTCCAAATGAATTCATTTTACTCGAACAAAAATGGAGATTGCATTGCCATGTAATTGTAACACCAACTTTCAATTTTCCAAAAATAAAAAATGCTATACATATATTTTTCCGTTACGATATTATATCAAATTTTTTAGTAAGGTTTTAATAAAATGAATAATTTGACGAATGAGCCACCAGGTAACGAAATGTGAGACAAGTAGGGGATCGCCTGGTAGGGTGATGCACGGTGAGGACTTTGTGGGCCTCGTGGCCGCTACGGTAGCCGTGAAGGCCTATCAAGAACCCTAAAAAATTGCATGATAATTACAAGACAAGTAATTTATATGCTGTTTTAAGGTAATTTAAAATTCATACCAACTTATAGGTAATTTACAGCGGTGTGTGTGTGTTTCTTTCCATATAATTCATATATGTATTTTATATTTATATATTTGATTTTTTTTGTTTTTATCATTTTTTATTTATGAATGCTTATATTGTAAGATGCTGGGCTTTTCTGTATTGATTCCTAGGAATATTTTTTGTTTTTATTAATTGCTATATATGTTAACGTCACCACCTGTCCTCGCGACTAACTGCGGCGGTTTTGTATAATAAATACATAAATAATGATCTCTTATTCTTTAGCATTCCAATTTGCATAATAAAACTTATTTTTATTAATCATTAGAGATAAATATTATAACATATAAATAAAAAATCTGCGTGTTGTAAAATAACTAACGGGTGCAATATGGTAATGAAAAAACAAAAACCCGGTTCGACAAATCAAACACCGATGTTTTCTTCGAAGTGGAACAAAAAATACACGATTCAATGCCCTGCATTAAACCACACGTCCAAGTATTCTGCAGCATTCATCGAAGTCCCTTCTTAGAGGAGTATAATCGGTTTCTCCCTAAGAATTATCAGGTTAAGAGTGTTAAATTTCGAAAAACTGGTAGTCGCATTCAACGAGGGAAAAACTCGCAGAGCAGTCTTTGTACGAATTCTCGCCGAGTCGATTCTTTAAGAAGTTTACCTTCCGTAATTGTATTTGGTGTAGGGCACGCGAAGCGAGTCCGTTTTTGACGCGCCAGCACTGATTAGTTCCGTCTGAATGATTAATAACTCGACTCCGGCTTTGAGCGATACAAGGAGTAATAGCGAGCGACTTGAGGGCAGGCGGAGGTGGAGTTCCAAAGGAGATGCGTTTATTAAAGCAGACGTGGTGATATCGGATCGATGGAAGAAACGCATGAACCAGATCTGGGGAGAGTGGAGGTGGTATATGGGTAATGTTATGGATCGATATTTGCGTGGAAGAAGAGTGAGTTAAAGAAGTGTGGGAGGGGATGACTTCAGATTATGAGAGGATCCCAAGGATAGAGGATAGGAGTCTGAGCCTTTTTAAAGGCTTCGCTGGATCTTTGGAGATGAATGGCTTTTGCGGGAGGATCACTTCTCTTTGGGGGAACCGAGTTGGTAGAGGGAGAGCCTCACACATCCCGCGCCTTTAACTTTGAAAGCGTTTAATATTCCCCAAACGAGATTTTATTGTTGGCATTCCCCGGCTTGGGGTTTTACTGGGCTAGCGGGAACTCCAATTTTTTCTTGCTTTTGGACGGAGGGATCTTTTCGGTCTCTCGATCCTCTGTCCCCTCTCCTAATTGCGATTATCTCTCCCTCTGTGCGAATAATCGATTAACTCTACCCCTCCTCCGGCGCAAAGCATACCTTCTGCCTCTCCGTTTATCTGTTCGGTAATACACTTTTACACGGTTCAGGTACAATTCTTTATTTATGTAGATAGTGGTTCTCTAGGTTTATACTAGTGAAAGTCCGTCTTGATACAATTTCCGAATACTCTCTTCCTTCAGCTGATATGTTTAAAGACTTCGTTTTCTTCTCTTATTTGTTTATTTCTTAGAGTCTGCCTTTTCCATTTCGCCCGTAGTCGTACTTTTGCTTTAACAAGGAAATGATCTGTATAGATATTTGTTCCTTTATATACATGTATATCTGTTATCCTCGAAGCTATTTTTATTTACAATTATGTAATCTGTGACCTCTAGCTGACTAGGTGAATTTATTAATATCTTGTGTATGGAAAAACATGTTTGTCTCACTCATTAAAAGATATGAACTCTCTTAACTTTAACCCGTTATGATTCAGATGATCTTCTCCATGTATTCCTATCAATTTAGGAATTGGTTCTTTCCCGATTCTAGTATTTAAGTTATCAGTTAGTGACCGTTTTATATCAGTCATGATAATAATAATAGTAAAAGGACTTTCTTTAGGGTGAGATTGAGACTATAAAGGCTCCTCGTAAATCTATTCTAATACTACACGAATATCAATAGATTTTTATAATCTCGTATTAATTTTCACATATTAATTGTTTAGTATTAATCAAATATAAAATTCATTAAAAATGAAATATTAATATTATATTCTCAATTGAAGCTCTAATTCCAATATGAAATAAAACGATTTTGGAGTGAAATGGTGATAAATACCTAGAGAAGTTTACGAACCTTTTCCCACTTCTTACAACGTATTCATCTATACAATTGTAAGTATTTCGTGATTGTATTGTAATTTTTAGATACAGTGATATTGTAGTAAATTTTTAAATATGATATGATTGTTGTAAATTGCTGATATTTTTAAAATTTTATAATTATATATAATAAGTACCTAAGATAATTATATGTAATAAGTACCTTCGAGAGGTTTTGGGGTTTTCATCCCTACCAGGCTACCAGGTAGATTATTTTTCCCTCCCCCCACAGGAATGACTACCACCTGGCCTGGTGCCTAATTATTGACCTTAAGAGTAAATAAATCAATGAATAGCTCTTTCATTTTCTAACTAGCAAAAACGTTTGCGTCAGTCATGGTCATACGGTATTAAATACACATTATTCCTGTCTTAAAATTAACTTTTTTGGGAAATGAAAAACGTTTTCGTTTACCTCCGTTATCATTACCTCGTTTGCTGTTTCGTAGCAAATATTTAGAAGGCAGTGAAGTGGTGAAGCATTTGCTATGTAAAATATCCAAAGAAGATTTCACGGACAAACGTCAGCACTCGCGCAAGCAGCGCATGCAAATCTGTCCGTGGTAATGACATGCATTAGCGCTCGAGCATTGCGAGTCTCATGTAGCGGAAAACTCCGTCTGTAGCAGACCATTTCGCCAGCTAAAAGCCGAGACTGAGAGGAGACATTTCCAATGGAAGTGTGTCTCATTCATGTCCAATGTCACCAAATTCACTTTCGTCCTCGATGACATTTTTTAACTAGGACTTGTGGCGTAGAAGCTTAAAAACTTTAAATCATATTTTAACGAGATATTTTTTTTAAACGATGAAGATATGTATTAAATTGAAGCTTAATCCGTAAACAGTTCATGGCTTTCACAACATTATTATTAGAGGCTAAAAGTCTTTAATAGGCGTCTTTGTCGGCGTTCCTCGTCTCATTGAAAAAGAACGCATTGCTTTCAAAATGCATATTGAGTGTTATTAAAGTGCTGTGTCCTCTCTTGTTTTCTCCCAATACCGGTAAATGAGACAAGGAACGCCGACAAAGACGGGTATTGGAGATTTTTAACCGTTAATCCTTAAACAGCCGTTTTCCAAATTTTCTTCCTTTACAGAATTGATTCTATGAACAAAAATATAAAAAGACGAGATTTTAAAATGGATGAAATAGTATAGGTGAAACATTGTAAAATCAAATTATAATACAGAGGAGAGTAATATTAGTGCTTAATTAAATTATATTCATGTTTAGAAAGAAGGAGAAAGAGAACATACCTATTATATAATACCTACCATAGTATAAAAGAGGTAAGTGGTAAATGAAAGATTGTTTGACGAAGTGAAATCGAGGAGCTGTGCAATGGTTTGAGGAGTTTAATCTTGTCAAACGGGAAGTTAAACGCAAGGGAAATAAGAAAGATAAATCGCATATATGAATTTCTGCCAGCCTAGAGACCAAAGGAAAAAAATTCGAATGCGCTATGTACGAGAGAAATTACTCGGTAATCGTACTTATTTAACTTTTTTAATCATTGCTATTTATATTTTTATTAGATAGTAGTTAATAGTGCATCACACATTCATTTATTACAGTCAAGTAAGAATCCAATTTACAGTATTACAGGTATTAGAGATTTCAAACCTCTAATTACTTATCAGCCGTGTTCCAAAATTTCATTCTTTACAGTTTAAGATATGAGCGGAAACAGCTTTTTCAGAATATTTTCTTAGCTGTCGTCGTAAACATAAAATAATATGCATGTATCTGTGAGTATTATCGTTAAATTATTTGACAATATGAATTTTAAGTAATATAATATTTTTCATTTATTTGTCAACGTATCCTTAAAGTGCATAGAATCTAACTCTAGAATTAATTAATATAAATTATGAGTATATTTGAAATTCTTCTGAAAAAGATTCATATTGGCAAGCAGTATGTCACAAAAATAGCCTAAATGGTTTTTTACCACGCTATTTTACTGTAAATACCAAATTATCTCAAAGAGATAATCCTGTCATCATAGCCTACTAAATAGAATTTTTCCTATCTTTGCGGAAATTCATGCTTCCTCCCACGCTTTAGGTAGCTAAGGGTGGAGACGTTGAAAATCCAATCAGCCTTCGGTCTAATGACTGTAGAAACCGATTTCAAGGGAAATTGCGGAAGTTTTATCGAAGATTGCTGCACTGAAGTTGAACCTATTCAAAATGGGAAACTGTCACCTAAAGAGCTGATTTAATTTCTTTAACTTCCTACGAACAATTTGACATTCATAACAGATCAAGGAGCTAAAAACTATTTAATTTCAATTAATACGAATTACTGAATGTCGAACTTGAACTGCGGGTTATTATTGAACTTAATGTGTTTTGTTTCTCATTTTAGAAGATAAGATATAATCAACGCGGAGCTAATTATGAAAGCATAACGCTTCTTTGGAATTGATTTTTCATGGATATTAATTTGAAGTGACTTTTTTGCTGTATTGCCTATTCTCGATTGGAATTCGTTGAATTCTGTAACATTTATGAAACACCGACAGTAATACAAATTAGGAGTTATTGATGTTTCTAGAGCAAAACGTGTTGAAATGGACAATATCTTAATGATATTTGACAGATCATTGAAGAAAACGTAGTTAATACGGAAACGTGACAAAAATTCATAAACCTGAGATTAACACTAGAAGTTTGACGGTGGTCATTTAATGATTTCTCAACATTTTACTTCTTTTTACAATTTTTTTTAAGTTAAATATTTTTCAATAGTTGAAACTCCCAAGGAAAAACGAACTTGGAAAAAGTCTGACTGGGCCGGGAATCGAACCCGGGATCTTCCTCTATCCGGTAGAGGCTACCGAGACAGAACAATTCAACAAGCCGGATAGAGGAAGATCCCTGGTTCGATTCCCGGCCCAGTCAGACTTTTTCCAAGTCCGTTTTTCCTTGGGATTTTTCCTGGGTGCACGCCCTTATGTGCAATTTACCCTTTACCATTTCCTTAGTTTGAAACTCGTCAACTTTGTGTGACACCATCACAAATTTAATAAGATCGAATTTAAATTTTGCTAACACTGATGTGGTAATTATTACCTCATGCTAGAGGTACCTAAAAAAACGGCTGGTGGTAATTTGACCACCTTTTCTTTTCAAGCCTAATATTCACCCTTTCCTCCCAATTTTAATTTTTTTTCCTACAAATATTTATATCTGAATAATTTATTACAGAAATAAACATGTAAATGATGTTAAAAAGGAACTTGAGTAGAGCGTGATTATTATTTAAAGCCTTTAACAGTGAACATAATGAACTCTTCACTGTATCTATAAATTTGTTTATAAACTATCGATCGATGGAAAAACAATAATTTAATGTTGCAATAAGTATTAAGTTATGCCTAAAATAAGCAACTAAACTCCTCCAAGTTGCAAAGAAGTAATGACATAGGTTTTGAGAAGAGAAGTGATCAAATGATCGCATCCCGTCCTTCAAGTGCTAAGGAGATATTTGACATTCAAATTGGGCACTCAATCGCGGAATTTTATCACATCATTTCATTCTTCGAAAAAGAGGTGGATAACAGAAAATAGAAATGAGAAATTTGAGATGTTTACATTTATAAATTAACTCCGCCGTATGAGAACTCTTGGAGGAGGAAAGCAAATGAACGCTTTCGCTTTGAATAACATTGCGGTCTTGCGGATGAACGAGCTGCGAAATAATCTGCTTTCATAGCCATAAAGAGGATAACTCATAACATTGCGCTTCTCATTCGTCAGAGCATCGAATTCTATGCATTTATCTTGCTTTAATTTCGCATTGAAAGTGTTCGGAAACTTTAAAGGCTAGACGAGGATATTGATTTGGATATGAGAGCGTTATGGGGCTCTTCAAATGTTAAAGTAAACATTGGCTCGAAACAAATTTTTTTCGGAACGAGGAATTGAAATGAGTACCGGAGACCCTGGGAGTATTATTGCGCAGTTCTCGCTTGAAAAACGCGATTGCCCAATGTCACGGAGTGTTTTCCGTTGGTTCATTAAAACTCAGCGAGGAATTTTCCGATGACATAAACGCTGGGATTTATTCGTGAGACCGGATTTATACTCTCGCTTAAACAGTTTGTCGAGAGTTATATGAAAGGTCGACTACACGCGTAATATTTTTCCACTTCTTTATTTTGTAAATCACTTGTTTGGTTAGAGTTTCGATTAAACGCGCTCCCGCATTTTATTCTGTATCAACACATTCCCTGCAACTGCTAATTTTAGGATTAAATACTCCTGTGCGGCAAACGTTTTCTTTTAGGTTTCTGGAATATACTGTAATATGCTTCCTAAAAATATATTTATTTAAGTTTACAATGCAAGTTGGCCCTCTGACCAGGTGGCAACGTTTAAGGGGAACATGAAAATTATTTTAAATCAGGCATTCGCCCAAATACGGGAGGGAAACTCCTTCATAAACCTCCCGTAGGCTGTGAAATAATTTATTAATTAATTTATTTATCAGTAAGTATCAACAAACGGCAGGAGGCCAATGACAGTTGACGAAATAACAAGAGGCAAGGAAAAACCAACAATCAGAGAGAAAAAAATAAAACAACAAATCAACAACATAAAATTCATTTAAATAATCAATAAAATTATAAAAAGTCAATCTCTTGCAACCAAATTTTTGGATGGATTTAAGAGGAGAGAAGAAAGAATCGAAGTGAATGTTGGAAGAAAGGGAGTTGAAAATTGAAGGAAAAAGAGTGACCGTTTTACAGTTGATAGACGAGGAGTACTCAGAGAGAAGGTATCAGATAGGCGAGTTGTTCCCGAAGGAACTCGGAAAGAGAAACGAAAGAGTAGGAAAGGAGAATTGATTTTACAGTTAATTATATTATACAGGAAGGAGATATCGGAGGAAGTATGAGAGGCTTTGATAGTAGGAAGATTGTGGTGATTTAGTAGATGAGCTTTAGGCATGTTTTTGTAAGAAGGCGCTCGAAAACGGACTATTTTTAAAAAGAAGTTTGAGACACGATTGATAGTGGAGAGGTTATAATCGGAAGACATGGTCCATATTGGATAGTAGTAAGTGAGAAGAGGAAGAACACAGCTTGAGAAGTAGGTGCGAAGAGAGACTGGATCCCTGATGCCGGTAAATCTATATTGCATCCCCAGGCGAGACATGGCTCTTTTTTAACATAGCTTATATGCTCAGAGAAGTTTAGCTTTTCATAAATAAATACCCCTATATCTTTGCATGAAGTAACTTTAGGAATGCAGCTGTTGTTTATGAGGTAGTCATTAAAATTTTTTTTCTTTTTTAAAGTGATAGAATTACACTATATATATTATAACTAGATATAAGATCATATATCATAAATGAGATCCATCATACATAAAATATACATAAAATCTGCCATTTAACTAAAATAATACAGTGCATGAAGTATCTATATAGTCAAATAAGTGTAAATTTGAATCTAATTTTGTTATTGAATGTAATTTTAATACCGAAAAAAGACATAAATTAATGAATTTGTGAATGTTCCTGTGTGCGGGAATTATTAATTGTGCTGCTGACAGAGGCTGGAGATTTCGCGATGAGGATAAAGAAGCAAAATAACGCATTCATGCGTCCACCGCTAGTGGAAATAGGCAGAACTGGAGGCAGTTCTCTTCAGTAAAAGTGCTGAGGAAAACCTGCAGCTTACGTACCTAGTTTTAGAATAGTGGTTCCAGTATAACTGATTAGATGTTTCAGAGGCATATTCCTCATGGTCTCACGGAAGATGTAAACGAAAGGATAAATGGAGGCAAAAACTTTATATTTGACCATGGCTCAAACCAATGTATTTAACTTTACGGGCGTATACTCTGATTGAGTTGTCACTACAATTAGAATTTGCAATAAGATATATTTCTTGTGCGAATTTGTCGAATGGATAATTGATCACAGATCATAAAAGAAACATCAATGATAAATTAGTGGCTTTTCTCAAAATTAATGCAATGTCTATTGACAAAATAGTCTCAGAAAATGTATTTACTCGGCAGGATATCATTCAATGTCTCCACGGGTGAGTTAACTCAGCAACACGTGTCATGTTTCGAGAGGTATGCGGCATTGACCACATCCTATGTATTCAAATAGGGTTCGGTGTGAACCTCTGGAGCCGATTGATCTTCAAGATTGATATTGAGAGGACAAATTTCCGATTCCGTTTTAACCCTTTGACTGCTAAGATATTTTATATCTTACCTCTCCCAAGGGGCTAACTGGATTACCCAAAAATTATTTTGTATTCTGAACGTTCAGTTTCGTGGTCAAAGCAATACAACTATAAATCTATCTTCAAAATGAATGATAATAGATAGATAAGTGATATATGTCTTTATTGGCAAATAATAATTAAAAAACAATAAAACTTCAAAAGTCTTTAATACAAGCCTTTTAAGTGCAAATTCAACTTAATAAAGTTGTATAAAGTCATATCCTGATTGATACGACAAAAAATGTATCCTGTATTTAAGAATTGGCTCTTTTTACAAAAGGATATAAAATTATGTATAAAGTAATTATATATATTGTGTTTTTCTTTTTTCTGTTTTTCTCTAGTGCTTTTTACATTTTTTATTTATATCTCACTATACTTTGTTTATATTGTAACCTCAAATCCTTTTACATAAAATTTTTTTTTTGTTTATGTATGCCGAAAAACATGTCAATTTCTGTTTAAAGTGATGGCAAACCATATAAATGAATTACCTTCTGGGATGCCTAAATTTCACTTTCTGGTTTTATTAAATATATTTAAGAATGTATAACATAGAAAAGTGAAATAAAATATTATTATTATTATTATTATTATTAATTTGTCAACATTTAGGGATTATTTCACATTAGCATCACTTAGAGAAGGAAGTGTCTTGATTACGAACATATTTCTAGTTTTTCCATCTTCACTTTTTTTACAGATTATATATCGTTTTCCAGCAAAGTTTTTTATTAGAATTACACCAAAAATGAGTGATTGATGAAAAAATATGGGATGAATAAAATTATTAGATCTTGAAGAGCAAATAGATAGACGTATGAAATTATTTTAAAAATGTTAACCTAAATAAAACAGAAAAAATATTGCTGGGCTAACTGAGTTATAACCCCTGGTAGCCGAAGGACTGATATCAACCAATAGCTGCTCTGTTGTGTGTAAATGAGAGCGCTTGCAAATGAGCAGGACTTAATTCAGACGGTAATCAAGTGAGATAGTCTCCTCGGGTACACACTGGAGGGGGCGGCTTAATACTGTTTGCATCTGGTATGGTGCCTCTCTTTTTAATCAAATAAAGCCTCACAGTGATTTAATCCTAACAGAGATTTCTCCGAGGAAATTAGGAAGTTCCTATTATCCAAAAAGGGCTCAATACTTATCAAACAACCAAAATTGTCTTTCCAAAGCTCTTAGCTTCAGATGGAACGGGAAAAGCGAAGCATTCAATACAACTCGCGTGATATTTCTCGTTTATTTTATCAGTATTTTCCAATTAAGTTTAATATTTTCAAGGAGAAATGGATATATAAAAATCTGACAGGATCTGAGGTAGTACCCGGATTTTTCGCTTTCCGGACGATTGCTCTAACAGACTGAACTCCATTTCACTTTGCCTACTAAACCTCATAATAAACATGTCAAAATATTCTGGCAAGATGAATCAACTAATAAAGAAATCTTCTTTATTTTGGGTAAAATTTAGATTTTAAGGTTTCATTTTCCATTCAATTCATAATATATTCACTATAAGATAACTCTATTGAACAGATCAGTTACCAGGAATATGTATGAATCAAGTTCTTGTTCCAGTTCCGTCCGACTTTTCCATAACCTTTTCTCATTGATGTTTTTTAGGGGCACATCATTACTTGCAACATCATCCCTTTTCTTTATTGAGTTCTGGGCGCTGATTATATAAATCAGTATTCGTGATTAAAAACACTAGAAGTTACCCAAAATCCGCAAGTATGTAGTAATATTTTGTAATGTTATTTGCCAAGGAAAATGTCATCCTCTGCCTAACAGTTTCTAAGGGTGGCCAAAAACCTCACGCCTGCCTGAAGTCTGCACAGAAGACGTATTTATTGAAACTCTCCCAAAATATTCAATTCACTATTTCATTACGCAAGATGTAGAGTTGATGGGTGCTGAGTGCTTTCAATCGAATCGGATAACTGAATAGCGCCTTATAAAGAACTTTTCAGATTCAACCCCAATGCAAAAGTCTTGAATATATAAGAGGAAAAATAGGTTGCGTTAATTCGAGTGAAGTAAGATTTTCTGAAAGAGTTTTCAGTCAAATACGTCGCATTGAAGTTAGAGTCATATTTCCTTAAAATATTTTGGTGATAGAAAACACCAACTGAAATGCAAGTCTTTTACAGGAACATTTACCCGTATCAAAAACTTAAATATGGCGTTACCGCATTACTGTAATTGCTCGCAATGCTTGGAACGACGACTAACAAATAATCTTCATTTGAATACGACCGCTTTCTGAGGAATCGAATCGCGATGAGACGATATTTGCAACATAAATTCAAACTTGTTTTTATTTCATTTAAAAGGGTTAATCGCTTGTGAAGCTGAAACGAAAAGGAAAGAAAACTCCCGACGGTTTGGCAGCTTAATTAAATATTTACGAGATGAATTAATTGCGCGAGTGGTCGTGAATTTAGGATTAAATTTCCGTATCGAAGTTTAGGCGCACGTCGAATGATTCTCCGTAAATTCAACGGAGCTCTTTATTTTATTTTCGCTCAATATCTGCTTTTTTATTTATAAATCGCATATTTTAATAAAATTAGTATGTGCGGAGATTCCGCATTATTATAAGATATTTTTCTCGCCTTTCGGATTTCGTATTGACCGAGTTTTACTGCATTACATATCCTCTAGAAACTTCATTGATATTGATAGCTTTACAACGACCAGGGAATGTGTGCCCTCCAGCTACTGACGTCACAGCCGGGTGAGACTCGGGTGCTAATCCATGTGGAATTGGCTAACTCGCGAAAGCCGTGGAGCTTACCCAACGAAAGCGTTGAAAAAAAGTGAAATGTTTGGTAAAATGTTAATTCCCTAGATGCCTAAATTACTAGCTTTGAAAAAATTGAACTCATTTAACAAAGTTGACATAACTCAAGTTTTTAATGTTCGTCACTCTCTTAATTCGCCTATTCTAGGAAAGTTTATCCCCAATAAAGCTATTATGTAGTAATAATAGAGCTATTATATAGTAATAATGGACCTATTATAGTAATTAAATGATTATTGCTTGCAAATGGTGCAATGTATGAAGGGATTTCCTTACTCGCACCCTCTTATTAATGTGTTTCAAGAATTAGAATGTATTAATGACAGCAAGAAAAATAAGAATTTCTTTCTGAAACTACATTTTAATTGAAATTATAATAAAGTCGTGCGGTAAAATGATTTGATATTATGAAAACTAAAACGGATAATAAAACGTTCCCAACTTTCCGAGGAAGATCAAACGTATTTACTGCCTTCAGGGATTCATTTAACATTATTCATTTTCAACTTACTTATTTTAATGCATACAACTTAACCGTGGAACTAAAATAAAACATTTGCATACCATTTCTAAACGATGTGGAACAATTTGGTAGCTACCCCCGCTTTTCATAGGAACAAATTCCTAGGCGTGCATACATACCACGGTGAGAATCGTGCTAAATGAAACCTAACACAATTTATGTACATGAAATGTTACTAAAGTTGAAGAAATGGAACCCATTCCACATTCCATCTTCCACATTCTTGCAAAAATCCGAAAATAATAGTTGAAGTGGCACTTTTCGAAACTTATGACTAACGGTTGTTCGTGCAACGATGGCCATAATGTGTGCTACGGACTATAATACTTGTAAGTTAGTAATGAACTATTTAAGTGATAGCTTTAAGTTCAGTGTATTAACATTTAGGATAGTTGTGCAATTAAGGGAACTATGAGTTTCTAGCAACTCTCCCCATATATATCTTCCCGCGACACTTATTTAGGTCATAACTTCTAGATTTCATCGATTCAAACCAAATCTCTTATAACATTAATTAATATGAGAAGGGTGGACTTCGTAGAACGCCACGACAACTAAATGAGGACAATAGACTTTGTCTGTTTCACAATATATTTTTGTTTCGACAAAACAATGCTGTGGAACGTACTGTGGAAGTTTATTTTCCTCATTCGGTTTTCCAATTTCTCATGTTTGACCTTCCAAACATGCAAAATAACGTTGTATAGCTGGGTATATGTCGGATTTGACACCAGATCGCTCGGCATTAATTACAAAGATTTGGAATAGTATACGGAAATTTATATATTTATATACTTATAACTAATTTTCGTAATCTATTACTAAAAACTATATTTAAGTCAATATTAAGGAAAATGAAAAAGCTTTAAGCTCGATATCTTCCCACGCAGAGTGTATATTTTACAAAATTAATCTAATATTGATCCTACGATATCAAGAGAAGCACCAAAATATGGAATATGAAATTAAATTTCTTATTTTGGTAAGAAGTTTTATTATTGTGGAATATTTTTAAATACATTTACGAGAATTTACAGGAACTGCAAGAAAGGATTTTCCAAAAACACACGACAGGCAGACAGACAATATTATTGAATAGAAAAATATTAGTATTTAAGACCGATGTGCAAATAATGGTTAAAAGATACATCAGTCTTATTCCCTTCCAAATTCTATTCCTAATAAATTAAGAAAACAAAAGATTTGCGAGTGATGATTTCATAATAATCATCGACGAGTTATTCAGTTCTTTGTACTTTTCGTATAAACAGTTTTACACCAACTTAAATAAATCTTTATTCATTCCAGTTCTTGATTAAAAATCCATCAACATTGGTAATTAAAATATAACTATGTATAAATAAGTGTATTCTGTCATAAACTTGGGTTAGGTGTAAGAAGAGACTTTCTAGTCTCAATCTCGCCCGAATAAAGTCCATTTATTATTATTATAAACGATTCAAATTAAAATTCCTTATCCTTAAGGATGTCCATAAATGGATCTACAAAAGTTACGAGTTTACATTTGACTTGACTTTGCAGGACTGATGTAATGAGATGAGACTTCCTGAAGGGGTTCGAAGTAAAAAAAAAATCAATCGAGAAACGAAGAAAAATTGGCAAAAATCGCAAAGCTCCACCTTTTATCATTCAACGCTATTTCAAGATGAATATATATTATTATAATGGTTTATACTTTAGTTGCATGGGGAAAAGAAACACTTCTCTTCGAAATTACAATAAATATGTGGAAGGCGGTCCCAATTTGAAAAGGCAATCCGTAAAAACAAGAACTAAGTGTTATTTTCATAGGTTATATAAATCGAATTATTTGGAACATTTCACTTCTAGGACGAACTCAAGTTTTAAGCGGGTGTTTTGGCTTATGCTTCACTCCTAAAACTTTTTCTAACGCCTCTGAGGTCTCTTGAGGGTAATGTATGAAGAGGGTATTCCGATGGGAAAGGAAGAGCTGAATAAACTGGTTGAATATGAGATGCGAGGCCCTGAGGTTGAGGGACGAGTGTTACCCGCGCTGTAAGAGAGAATTTATGGAGATACGTATATGTGGGTTTAAAAGCAAAAGGTGCATCCTAGGAAAGAAAACAATGGAGAAGAACTGTGAGTGGATGATTTGGCTATCGTGCCAGTTTTGTGAAGGCTAAGTGATGTATTTATGCAAGTTATCTACGTTGATGATCATGATAGCATGAGAAATATAAAGACATTTTCGCGAGTCCCCAGGTATATAACTGTACGCACTTACCAGTTCTTAAGGCATTGTAATATAGTTGCGTGAGTTTTTCTAAGAATTTTTCGCAGGAATTCTTCTCCTTAACAATTTAAAGAAATAAAGGAGAAATACGCCCGTATTTTATTGGTACCAAATTGTTTTCCTTCCAGGAAATTTCAATGACATCCTTCCTCAACCCACTTAGAGTGAAACATTGTAATCTGCTGTTCCCGGTTCACATCATTATCTGTTGGACGAGGGTTATATTTCACGAAGTTTCTTGTTTCATCTGAAGCAGGCATTGAATTTCTCGCTCTTCCAGCATCGCACTGTATCCCGGAAGGTATCTGAATGAGAGTAACCGAATCTAGTTCATGAAACCCATTTATAAACGGTGTTTAGGTCGATCGTTGAGCACGTGTATCCAGCAATCAATGAGTCTGGCTGGCCCGGACCATGAAGGAACTGTTGCGTCACGGATTTTGTTTCCGTAAAGTAAATTGCGAATTTAAGTACAATTTTCGTATGAAAATATGCCCTTTTAATCCAATAATGCCAAAAGTGATCATATGTTCACTCAGTATATGGCTGATAAAGATTGATTGTGCATTTTTCAGATATGTGATCACTAAGGTGGTCAATGTACGAAGTCAATATACGAAGATGTATTAATATCATCGTATATTATTAAATAACAATCTTTACTAGCAGTAATTATTGTTGACTCGCTAAATACTACCGTTTCCATGAAAATAGTATTTTGAAATTACTCACGCGCAGCAAAGAAGAAGTAGCCGGTGGTAATAAGTGCATTACGTCAAGTTCTCCTCCTAAATTATCATTATTTGACTATCCTTTATAATTATTTTTACTTTCTCCATATAGCTAGTATAGAGAAAGTATTATTTTCATGAAAAAAATCCACTTCGAGATTTCAGCGGAAATACATGTTTTGGGGTCCCTAGAACACGTTTTGACCATTTTCCGAATGATGTATGTGTGTGTGTGTGTGTGTGTGTGTGTGTGTGTGTGATTGTGGGCGCTCTAACGTAAAAACTATTAGTTGTATCAATACCAGACCTCATATATAGTACTGTGGTGGGTGCTGTCAGAGTTGATTAATTTTTGGAATAAATCGGTCAACCGGAAGTTGAGCTTTATTCTTCGAAGCAAATTTCCGTTTTTGCAAAATATCTCCATGAATATGGTATTTAGGTATATACTAATATTTATAAAAGTTTTAGAAAATTTAATTTACTTTAACCTTTAAAATGTAATTTACAATAACGTTTGCACTAAACATAATTTTGTTTCACTGATTGTTTAAGAGTTATTCGTGAAATACTGATAAACCGGAACTATCTGATTATGTACTTTGTGGGCACTCTAAAATGAAAACTGTTTGTTATATCAACACCAAATTTCATAAATAGTCCTTTGGTTGGAGTTTTTAGAGTTGATTAGTTTTTGGAGTAAATCGGTTAACCGGAAGTCGAGCTTTACTTTTCGAAGCTCGTTTCCGTTTTTGCAAAATACCTCCATTCATCTGATATTAAGGTATATACTATTATTTATAAAAGTTTTAGAAAATGTAATTTACTATAACTTTTGTATGAAACATTTTTGTATAACTGATTGTTTAGGAGTTATTCATGAAATACTGATAAACCGGAAGTTGCTGATTATGTACTTTGTGGATATTTTTTTTCTTAGGATAAATTGTGCAACCATTTGCATTCGAAGTGGAACTATGCTCAGTCCGCTCTCCAAGATTCAAGGAATAAACGAACTACTTTTTGTTGCAAGCAACGCATGAGTCAATTATTTTGTCTTGTTAAAATATAATTAAAAATAAAACTAATTAAGCCTCTGAGGCTATAGGCTTCTAGAACTTCCTCAAAATTGCAGAACGGTTTATTTTTGAATAGATATAATGAAATAATGAACTATATTAAACCGCTCTTGGTGACTTTGAACAGATGTGATTTCTCGGAATGGTGCAATGAGCAACTTTTCGGAAAACTTAGGCCAAAGGTTTTTAGAGCTTCCTCGAAATTACCGCACCCTTTATTTTTCAATAGATATAATGAAGTAATGATAATTGAAATAATTATACTGATTACTGAACAAATGTGTTTTTCTCGGAATGGTGCATTGAACAATATTTCAGAAAACCATTGAAGCTAAATGGTTCTGGAGCTTCCTCTAAATTGCCTCACTGTTTATTTTTCAATAGATATAATTAAATAATGATAATGGAATTAATTATTCTGCTCTGGGTGACTTTGAACAAATATGTTTTTCTCAGAATGGTGCAATGGACAGCATTTCGGAAAACAATTCAACTCACTTTAATATCGCGGACGAGTTACATTATGATCGATTTTTCATTCATAAATTAGAGCTTTCAAAAGCAACTCCATCGCTCATTTTACGAAGAAAATATGAGAGGATTGCGATGGATTGGGAAGTCCATTGTAAATAAATCGCGTGTCACTTTTTCGGATTTGAGTTTGAATATTGTATAACTTCGCCGCTGCTCTATCCGACTCAATGCTTGTCACATTGTTTGGCCGACCCACCATATTTTAACAATTTCCAATCGATTTTCCTTTTCTCTCGAATGCCGTGTTTCGGACCTGTCAGTTTAATCTACGCAGAAGGAACTGGTAGTCTACTTAAACTGAGGATGTTTATGATTAGAACCCGCTCAAAAAGATGTTAACGCAAATTAAATCGGCTGGAAAAATAAATGGCAACAAACCGGAATCAAAATGGAGAAACTAAAAGATACATAATCTGACTGACTATGTAGACTGACTGACTGAGCTAGAGCCAAGAAAATAATATTCTCGAACCAAACTTGAACCAAAATCCTGGAACCGAATTCAGAAACCATTGTTTACTCTGATCTGATATCCGTTTCCATTCAATTCAGCTGTACTCTAGAGTAAATGGAGAAAATATTAATGATCATGTATAACAGTAAAAATAATCGAATATGAGTTCATTTACATATTTTTGTTTTATATTACAATATATTTATATACTATATTATTACAATTGCATATTATTGGTTTATTTAGAATAATATTTATGTAGTTTTTGTTTGTTTTTATATTGTATATAATCCTAACCGTGTATATCTAAAATTGTATCTATTAATGTTAAGGGTGATATAAATGTAATCATAAACTTGAAATTGTAATATGATGTAATGTCATAAATTTGCTGCCATCAGACATATGTCTAACTGAAATTTGAATAAATAAATAAATATCTGAACTGACGTTTCGGTAATATTAATTTGAATAAATTAACTTTTGTAGAATTCAACTAACAAAATTTTACCTGATATATAGTTTTGGAAGTATTGTAATTTAATGGAAATGGAATGAAATTTTAATTAGCACGAGCAGTTAAGCTTGATTCCATCTTGATTGTTTGTTTCCTTTGATGGGGTTCTGCTAGAATATCGCTTTGTGAGTCGGATGCTTCGACAAAGACCTCTGGTGGTGATTGGTGCCACTAAGATGAAAACCACTACTTGCTCATCAAACACAAATGGAATTTTCTCGCTATGGTAGTTCAGTGGCTAGAATACATGACCGGAAAGATGGGAAACCCCGGTTCGAGAACCAGTAATGCTGCTTATATTTACTCCTATTTAGATTTTTGTTGTACTATAAATTACGTTTCTCCGAAAAAACATCGCAAAATATTTTATCTTTACTTTTAAATTTTCCTACGAGCATTTTCCGTTAAGCCCTTGAAAGTGTGTAAACGGAAGATAAGGTTACGATTAGCCTGTTCATTAATATATTCTTTCCCGATATGTTCCCAGTTGCTAAATTTTACGTCACTGTTAAATGTTAAGTTTATGTTAACTTTTATCTTTACGCGGTTAAGCCCAAGATAGCTTGTGTGTAGTACGTTTGCCTTCGGTGAAAGTGGAAAGTGAATCTCGGTAAGTTTCAAGACGTTTACGTATTTTTATGCTTGAATAAGAGAGGCATCTTCGGTAGCTAGATTAATATTTAAAACTATATTTATTTTTAAATTGAATTGCTAAGTAAGACTATTTATTTATTGTAAAAAACTGCCGCAGTTAGTCGCAAGGACTGGCGGTGACGTTAACTTATATAACAATTAATTAGAAGAATAAAATATATTAGTATGGATACATACAATCAACCCAACTAAATACAGCATAAGCTTGTATAAATAAACATTAATAAAAAAATACAAAAATATAAATAAGCAATACATATATGTATTATAAAAAACACCACTGTGAATTAGCAAAGCCAGTATGAATTTTAAATAACCTTAATCTGCATATACGTTATGTATCATGAAATGAATGAATACTTGGATGACCAAATAATGTATCGAGCTATATTGAACGAAATTCTTCATTATTAAACCTTGAGAGGAACAATTGTGTCATGATGCTAAAACCTTTGATTATTATGACTCCATTCAAATCTAGGGGATATAGTACTATGCTACCTATCGTCACTATTTTGAATTAAATTAAATTCATTTTATTGAAGTTATTTAAATGTGAATGAAAATGTCGTAGTTTTCACTTAGAACATACTTCTATATTAGTGCAAACGTATGTTGCGCGGGAGAGATATCATTCGCAATTAAGCAGACAAAATCTATTTCCGTTTAGTTGATGAATGATAATTCAATTAGAGAACATCATTTCAACTTGATTATAACCTCTGAACGACGTATGATCTCCATTTAATGGAACATTCACTGCTTTAAGTTCTCATCAAAGCATCCTCGCTATTATCCACACCAAAGAGATTAATATGCCTTTGAGCCAATTAATTCCAGGCGTGATACGTGTCTGACGTAAAATAAATAATTGAATTAGTCAGAATCGGCTTTTAAATCCTTTGAAATCCGTTTTAATCATCAACTTAGCTGGTATAATGAACTGGAAAACACGCTAAATTAACTGGTAGTCGTAATTGTATTTCGTTTTTGAAGGTCTATTCGTAAATTTATCCGAAGAATTGAGAATCTTAGAGAGAGATATATTTTAGAATAAAAATAAATTGAAGGTTATCCAAGACAACCAATAGTGGCTATTAGGATTATTCTTATTTTTTCCGAGAAAGACTGAGAGGGTATAAGAAGAATTACTTGAATATTATTTTAAGCGGTCAGTTTAACCGTTAATGTGTAAAATCTAAAATAGTAAATTATTTCTTGGAAAGCGATTTGTTTTATTCAAATTAAAATTAATTGCAAAATTCTCCACATTCTTTAGAGTCCTCAGTTCGATTCAAGTGAAAGCCAGTTGATTTTTCACACAAGATTAACTATGCATTTTCTTTTGTGTGAGAACTACTTAATTGCAGTAATCTATCCACTACGTCAAATAAATTTGTGTTTTTATTTTTAATGGTCTACAATGCAATGTTCTACAGTAGTAATTATGTCTAACCGACATGTTTGATTCGCTTATTGTCTATTTATGCTAATTAAATTTTTGTTTGGAACATTTTTGTGAAACACGGATCGTCAACCGTATTGCAGATTCTCCAAAGTGAATTCTAGCACCATTGAGCCCCATTACTTCGACTTTGAGGAAATATTCTCTATGTATCCCTAAACTCGTTATTTGTAAGAATCCGTCAATTCAAAAACTTATATCTTGGAATTTGACGGATTACAAGTAAAACATACAGTGAGAAACATCTATGGAGGATGTCCCTACTAAAATATGTGGGTATATATTTCGATTAATAGATTCCCTCAAGAGAGCTGCACCGAAATCATTTCAAAATAATCACTCGGTATATCCAATTAGTACAAACTCCGTAAGTTGTTGGATGCTGGACTGAAAGATTATAAATATCTTAGTTTCCGGGAATGCCACTTTCTTTCAGTATCAGAGCTCTTCTATCATCACCAAGCGGATTTAAAATACTTCTAAGTCTGATCATCATAGAATAAACTGTTTCCGCGCCTGATTTGTGAAAAGCAAATACTGAAATGAAAGACAGTTGCAAACAATTACTCCACAAACAATTGATTTTTAAAACGCGAAATGCCCGCAATTTGGAAAATTGCAACAGAAAAGTTCTATAAATGGCACATCATGGTGTACAAAGATGATATCAATGAAACATAATTTGAAGGATTCCTATGTAAACATACCTATATTGGAAACTAAAATAGAAAATCTACGAATTACGACCATATAATGTTTATACAATATTTTTTTCCAATTATCTGCTAAGAGCTAACTTTATTCTTACATTTATTTAGTTTTTTTAATAATAATGTAATAATGATCATAATTAGAGGTTTAAAATCTTCAATATCCGTTTTGGTCGGCGTTCCTCTTCTCATTCCCCGGTGTTCCGAGAAAACAAGACAGGACACAACACTTCTTGAGAGCACTCAATACTCTATAATGGTCATAGTTTATTTACTGGTGGCATTTTCCTTTTTATAGGCGGTATTAAATCGTTAATTCATCATCTTATGATATTACCATGTGAATCGAAACTGGGTAAGTATTCGCGACACATCCATACCGTCTCTGTGCGCTTGTTCGCATCTTTGAATCGATTAAATTAACATAAGAAACGATCGATATCTCGAGCTCCCTTCATTTATTACTTTCGACAGAAAGAGATGTTTCGTGGAACTTTTCCTGATCTTAACTGGCGAAAGAGTCACAACTCACAAAGGGCTTGTTTGCCTGCTCCATTTTATGCCAAATTCAAACTCGTTCTGCAACATTCGTCGAGAAAGGAAAGAATTGGTTTGAGGGACCCAGCGACAGCGAAATTCGTATTTTGTCTTTAAAATGCTGAGCGCCGCTTCCCAGAGAAAGGCATTTCGCTCTCCTTAAAGGATGCATCCTCGAGATGAATGATACCGAAAGCGAGGGGAGCCTTCTTAGCGGGGATAGGAACAGTCCGGGAATCTATACGCCCTTGGCTCAATGCCAACTCGGGCAGTGTGAGCGGCTAAGTGGCGTTTTTATTGAAATATTTTATAATACTATCCTTGTGAAGAAATCACGTACGATATTGATTATATCAAGTCTGAAAATGCAGCAATTTTTCATTCGAAATGAATTTATCCGCGATATTGCTGAGGAAAGTGGGACGTTGGTGGGAATTAATAAAATCGTAAGGATTTATTAGCGACCGAGTCTCGGAAGAGATTTGCAAAAATCATCATAGCTGATTGAATTTGTTGAGTGGGAATTCATAAGTATGGGAGCCTATACATTTCAAGTGCTACGATTTCAAATCTCTTCAGTAAACTAAACAGGAGGAACTTTGAGGTGGCAAAGTGATACGGATAATACACACTGCAAATAATTCAGAAGGCGACCTTCATTAACTAGGGAAAGAGCCATCCGCAGTCATCGCCCTTCCTATGATTTTGTTATAATTAAATTGAATCCATATTGCAACAGCTCCAAGGCGGCAGAGTTACCCCAACTCCATGGATTATTGGCTATTCTAGCCCGCAATTCATCAGCTACCTTTTACTTCAGGTAGCTCCTATGATATTTTGGGATGTTTGAGGAATAAATCTGGCCCCAAGCTGTGAATCAATCCGAAATTATTTTCACCGAACGCGCTATACTTGACTATTTGGAGTCTCTCAAATGCTGTGACTTCGAAATTTTCATTATATTCTTGCTTCTTTGTTTCCTTTGTTCTTCCATTGTTGTCATCCATTGTCCTCCATTTTGTCTTCCATTGTTTCATCAATGCTGAGGATTATTTGAGGTTTAAAATCTCCAATATCCGTCTTTGTCGGTGTTCCTCGTCTCATTCACCGGTATTCCGAGGAAGCAAGAAAGGTCACCGAGCTGTTTGAGAGCTATCTATATATTCTATTCTCTATCTATTCACTCCTGACGATCTATAAATATAATATAAATCTGTAACACCTTAACAGCCGAGTTCCAAATTTTCTTTTTTTACGATGCTTAAGATGAAAATTGCAACATTTCCTAAGCCCGCTGACTAAAAATTGTAACAATTTCTCGAAATCGAATTGATAGCGTAACAGGAATCTCCAATGATAAACCATTCTTACCATACTCGTTAAAAGTTAGTGTCATTGTATAAACCAGTCTCACACTCACTTATTGCATTAATTGATTTTTATGATTTAGGTGGAATGTTTGCGCACTATATAATATCATGCTGAACCCTAATTTTAAAGCAAATTTTTACCTAAAGTGAGGAAACTAGTAGAAATGAGCATCGATGCAGACAACTTACCACAGTACTGACTTACACCAGGATGTTTTTTAAGCTTTCTTAAGGGAAATCAAAAATAGAACGTTGCGACAACTTGAGACGCCGATAAATAATCCGACTCTTTTACAGCACTACGAGGTCCAAATCCGCGTGGCGGAGCATCGCCTTCCACGCCGGTCTTGGTCTTTAAAGGAACTTTGTACCACCATGCTTCTTAATAGTATATTTCGGGGATGGACCCTGAAATTCGTGCTTGCAAGAAATTATCTCTTTTAATAAAATTAGACGGAGAAGTTATTAGATAAATCTGGTACGAGCGCCTATTATACTTAAAAGAGTATTTAAATTAGCAAGTACGTAGTACTTCTATCAAATCTCAGGGTAGAAACACTATTTTTTAATTTTTAAATTCATTTTATTTCTGTAAATTACTACTTTATGTGTTCATCAGGTTTAAACATCTTTCTCTGACCCTCAGCCTAGATTAGCTTGGTAAGGAGCATCTGTAGTTGATAACATTATATTTTAACCGCTTATTTTCCTTATGATGAACTAAAGGACGTAGGGAAGGACTGGCTCTTATTCTGGGAACAGGAAATAATTGAACAGAATTGGACGGAAAACACAATCAATCAGTAAAGGACTTGGTCCTGTCACACCCGCAGAGATTCTGGGAACAGGGAATCCTTCATCTCATGAAAGAGCGGAAGAGTTGTGCTCAGGCCTCTGGAGATTAATTTGGATAAATAATTCAATTTTACCCACAGTGCCATTTCGTATTTTTCTATTTGAACATCCAATATGGAAAATAAATGAATATGAGAAGGCTGATCTTCTCGGAACGCTATGACATATAAATGAGGAAACTAGACTTTGTATGTTCCACAATATAGTATAATTATACTGTGCAACATACTAAGTCTAGTTTCCTCATTCAGTTTTACTCATATGGGTCAACATTGGGATGAAGTTGATGAATTTTCCGAGAAATGGAAGACCGGTAATCTGAGTAAACTTTTGTCAGCTTTAATTCCCGGTATTATTTAAACGCGCAGGAATCAACGTAAATGACTTGCGTAGTTGCAAGCAGAATTCATGAAAAAGGTGGCCATAATAAGTTTATAAGTTCGCACTCCAAAAAATAGCTTTCGTATCGTGTTTTTGGCTGGAATTTTTATATAATCAATTGAGTTAGCTGTCAGTTTGTGGTACTCCATAGAGGAGAGAGAGGAAATTACGTTTTCTTTTCGTTTTCTTCCTGTAGAACTGAGATTAAGTCTTTTCTTCTCTTTCCTCCTGGATTTTTGTTATTCTAGCCCACTATGCAATGAGATCGTTTGCTGACCCGGGATTACCGTCGTTTCCTTAGCGTACTAGTCGAGTTTGAAATGCGGGACGTAAAATATCGCTACATAAAATAGTTTGTCTCATGAATATTGCTGGAGATTCATGGGAATATTTCAGAATGAATGGCAAATTTGGTAACAAGGAGAAACTCACGTGATCTCGTAAAACAACAGTACCTTTCCCTTGTACCTGCTACCATTGCTTGATAAAGGGGACATTTTTCCTTCTTCTTCTGGCACTAGGTAGAGGAATATATATCTTTCATGCAGAATGATGAAAAGACATGGTACTTTTTCCAAAACAGTTTCTTTAATAAAAGCACACGAGCAGTTTCAATAATCAATCATCATCGTTAGACCTGATGATAACGATTCATTCCTTCATTCTTTTTGATGGATTTGCGCATGACCTTGCCTATTACTGTGAATCTTTCATTTGCTTTCAGATTTGGCTTAAGACTGTGATAAAATGAAAGGCCCTGAGATATGAGTGAAGCTGAATAATAGGTTTCATTTCCGAAACGTCTTATTAAGTGTTATAAAAATGTAATTTATTGGTTAACTTTAGCTGCATTATGTTATCCTCTTTTTTACCTATATGATTCTGGCTCAACAAGGAAAGTAAGATAAAATTATCTCACACGTCATCACGCCTTGTAAACCTCCCGCCAAAATTTCTCTCTCCAAAACTTTTCGTAGTAAATGGTGAAGGATTGAAGAAGCCTTTGGGCTGGGTAAACTGGCAATTCCTAGCTGAACCTCTTCGAAAAGTAACTAGGAATAACACTCTACGATCGACCAAGTTTGGAAATACAGCAAGTTAACTTTTTAAGCAATATGATTTAAAACCTGCAAATTTCCAATATTTTCGATCAAATGGCTAAAACTTCAGTGCAATAGCAAATATCCCGAGTAAAAAAATTATATTCATTTCAATATATTAATGACGTGTATTGTTGTAGAATGGGAACTCGCATACTTGTCTTTGAATATCATAGCATTGCTAATCATCAGTGCCTCCCACTGGCTAATGGCAACATTTGAGTTCAAGAAGTATAAGGCATTATATTATATTGTAGCTGCATAAAAAGTATACCATAATGAAAAAAATATTAATGTGATCATTTCCATTCGTTACTTCATGGAGAAGATTTATCTCTACAATTTGTCGCCCAATCCTCTGAACACCGCGGAGTATGGTTTAGAACCCAATACTTTTGTGAGGCGTAAGTCAAACGACTCGTTTGACTCCGCTTATGATAGGTCGCGTGAATTTGCTGGACGGGTCCCAGTGGAGAGATTTTTCTCCCCCTCTGCAATATCATCATATACGCCCAGAATACACGGAACGCCAACAAAGACGGCCATTGGAGATCTTAAACCTCTAAGTGTATTAATATTCAAATCTAAATTTGGGGCCTATCCTATCTTTGAAAATTAAGAGCCACAATCAAATAACTTAGTCAATTTTACTATTCCTTTCAAAAAGGAATTCCCACAAAAAAGAGGAGAGAATTTGCGGTGCAGAAAAGTTATGAGCGTGCTCCAAAATTTTTCCGATATCCCTGGTGGTGGAATGAGCAAAATCGATTCTCAAGTTAATTGAGATCCCTGAAAACTGCCAGCAATGTTGTTTTTGCCTCTAGTTGCTGCAACGTACGTGGTAATGATCCGCGAGCTTATCGCGCTTTCCAAGCTAATTTCAAAGATGATATTTTACTCTTTACTGTGACGCAGAAGAGCAACGTCAGGTAAAGAGTTCTGTAAATACTTTGAAAACCCATGTTTTTGCAGTAGATGCAAATGTAAGTTGAAGGTTGTAAAATACTTAGAAGCTTGCGATTCCTAGTTAGTCTACTGAAAGTCAATCGGTAGAAATGCCTGGCACTACTTTCAAATTAAAACAGTGCCATTGTGTGCTTTGGCACTGTGTTAATTTTTACGTCTTATATTATGGATTTTTGATGTATCGTTGATTTATAAAAGTAAGTTTTTGTAATTTATAATGCACCGTTTATGAATATACACAAATAACTTGATAAACTATCCTTTTTCATTGTAAATAATCACGAAAAACATAAATGTAAAGGAAAGGGTTGAGGTGACTTTGCACATAAGGGCGTGCACCCAGGAAAATTGGTAGTAGAATTAGATTAAGGCGCCTCAACCCTTAGGTTATTTGCGCCACCCAGGAAAATTCCCTAGGAAAAACGGACTTGAAAAAAGTCTGACAGGGCCGGGAATCGAACCCGGGATCTTCATCTATCCGGGAGGCTGGAAGATCCCGGGTTCTATTCCCGGCCCTGTCAGACTTTTTTCAAGTCCGTTTTTCCTCATAAATGTAAATTCAGATTGGGATAACCACTCTGATTAACGAAACTTATCCATTGAAAACTCTGGAGGAACACAAATTTATAATTAATAGGATAAATCCTGACAATAAAAGAGCTGAAGAATTTATATACTTGTAGATTCTGCTTATGGGAGGATAGTTTATAAAAATTCGTAAACATTCTGAGAATCATCTAAGCTAAGGTTGATGTTTATTGAAAATATTAATTAGATTTGCCTTGGTGGCCATCATACGTTTTGGGTTTCAGTGACAGCGCTAGACAAAACTAAAATATCCTGGCCTTAGTGATTCAAGGAAGACGGAACAGGAATATATGGCTGACGCAAAGAGCTAATGCTCGTTTTAAATGGAGTAGTTGAACAATTGATTGCTTAACGGTCTTCCAGGCCCCTTGTAGGGAAAGTATAGAGATCTTGAAAAGAGCAGTTAAAACTTCTATGGACGAATGAGCTTTCTGTTGACTTAATAAGAAAAGAGCTGGGGATCGCCAAGTAAGGTGAAGTAAGCAGCCAACTGGAACCTAAATGGGAGGTCTTTCGGGAACGATAAAATATACTTGTGTAGTTCTTAAGGAATTAATTTTTTAAATATGGTGTAAATAAAAACTTTCGGTGGAATTTCTAAACTGCTTTTTCAAGTCGTTACCTCCTACGTTTATTGTAAAATATTTTAGTTCCTTTATACGTGGATGTATTTATCGGTTCTTCTCGAATAAAAGTAATCTTCCTTTCATTTTTTGATTAATTTGTACACCTACGATAACCACAAAACCTTGGTTGAATTGAATATGCAAGAGGTGGAGTGCAAAAATAGTAAAATCCTATATAATTCATAAATCAAAGATTACAGTGTTCTCTTGCCATTATATTATGGAGATTAACAGTTATGGGCATGTTACAGTTCTTGAATCTTCAGATATATGAATCTTTTAGGACATTAATTTGCTCGTCATAGATAGTCAGCGGGAACTTAGACAGGCCTCCGAACTTATAAATTAACTTTTAAACCAATGAGGCACGTCTAGAGAAAATCTTTCGCCCTTTTTCGAAAGCAAATGGAATTTGAAATGAGCTATATCCTAGTAAAAAGAGCAATCACTTAGAAAAATTAATGATTTTCCGTCATCTCTGAACGGTTGACGTCTAAAATCAGGACTTTTAATGGGAGTTGGAAAAATTAAATTTTAAAATATATTGGAAACGAACTTTTCCGTATGTAAGTTTGATCGGCTCGATGGAACGGCTGATGTCTATCAATTTCTGTTGAAAAACTTTAATGTAAAAGGTCTGCTGGATTGATGGGAAGCTTATCTAATAAAAGAGAAGTAATGTGCTGCAATCAGGCTGCATATGAATCCACCAGGCCGCACTTCAGTTAGGTCTTACCCGTATTAAAAATTCCGGCATCGAAACAGACCGGTAAAATAATTTCTCCATCACTGATCTGGTATAAATCTCCCACTTTTCCCTCACCTTTGGTCTAGGAGGGTAAGAATTGCCCTCTAAGATAACGGAGAATTATATTCCTAAAACGAACTGCGCAAGAAGGTCGACGAGAAACATTTTTAGACTTAAGAGACTATAAACAGATTTGAATTGAATGAACAGTTAGAAAGTATATCGACCGATAAATTCAAATTTGCCTTGTGCAAGTGTAAAACATTTCGGATTTCGAATTATGTACACTTTTTTCAAGTTTGCATTAGAAAGTAGTATACATAAAAGAACGGAATCATTAAACGAGTTCCCTTGCAGTTGGAAGGGTTGGAACAGAGGTACAGAATTGTCTCAGAATTGGTTACAGGTTGTCACGATTCAAACTCCGAAAGACCATCAAGATATCTTCGATAGCACTTCATTTGTTAACTTTCGGTTAACAGTAATGAAAATTACTGTTGAGGAGGATAAAGCGAACCGCAGAAATTTCTTATTGAGGGATGAATCGAGAGCACTTCGAAAGGACCGCCAAGATATCTTTGATGACCCAGGACCCTAAATTATCTTTAGAGCATCTTTAATGAATATGACAATTTTTTTAATCACAAAGATGTGATTGTAAAGTAATTTACCGCATTGAAAGCTTGGGATTGCGTTTTACTTTTTCACAGTATGCCCTTAAAAAGTGGATTTTTAATTTCCCCGATTCATTTTTTATTTTTGTTATTTTTGCTGAAAATTTGAAGCGTATTAATCGGAATAGTTTTCGCCCATGAATTCAATTTACGAAGCTTGTCAATTACGCGGGAAAATGATACAAGCGCATAGTGTACACTGAAAATTCAAGGAGGGAATCGGGAGAATGCCCGCTTACGCCTAAAACTACCGGTCTTTCGAGCGGCTTTCGGAAAATATCTTTAAACTCTTTCCTAAGTCTGCAAGAGAAATAAGTAAATCTTAAAAATTCTTCTCAAAGTGGCATTAGTGACAATAAGATTAACAATTTTATCCTAGAAAACACATCCAAAAGGAATCTAAAGGCACAAATTTCTTAATGTTAGCAATAAGTCAACGAAACTTTTTACGCTTTTATGCGTACCTCTTAATACTTTTACGTCTTAAATTACTTTATAACTTTTTATACTAAATGTTTGTCTTATGTTGGCAACTGGTAACGTATTCGGTTAGTAATAACTTAAAGCACTTTTAATAATACTAATATTAATAATAATATAGAATTGCTTATGCTGGAATGCTTTTTAAACCGGAAAACAATCTCGAGAATAGATCATATAACTATGCAAAGCCACAAGGGTTTTATTTAGAACCTATAAAAAACAATGTTTAAAATTAATAATTGGCAATTACTCCATATTCTCACCTGGCTGCCAGACTGAATTGCTCCTCGTTGTTAGCATCTGGTGAGCGAGGCTCCACTTGTTCCAGCAGCTCCACTCTCGAGTTCTGGCTGTGGACGATGGAGTGTCCATCGACCCTTCCTTGGTGCGAGGCTGAAGACGAGCCGCCGCCGCCGGCGGACACTCCTCCGCGGCCGACCAAGGCCACCGTCGGGATCCTCCTTCCCGCCTCGAAGCGCGGCCAACCCCATTTCCTCTTCCATCTGAAAAACGCCGGTGCCACTTCTCCGCCCTCGGACCTGTTAGCTGCCGGATCGCCGTCCATCCCTCAGAGATTCAAAGACGAACTGGAGACGCCTTGCTCATGCCGGAAGGGGACACGGAGGGAATCTGAAGGGACAAGAAGTCTGCACGGGGGATCCGAAAAGGGTCGGAAGCACACCGACAGCCGGCCATCCAGATTTTCCCCGCTTCACCGGAAAGTTCAACAGGTAGTAGTTGGGCGAGCTTCCGCTACTCCCGTTCCTGTGATTTCTCTACGGCTCGCGCACATAGGAGTTGGTGCGAAAATCGATCGGGCGCCGAAGGAACCTCCGCACCTCTACGGTTCTCCTCACTCTCGCATCCATAGACGGACGCTGACGACGGATACATGCGCGTCTCCGTCCTGACTGGTCCAGCGCACTCTCCCCGCGGATAGCAGGGAATCTGTTGCGCTTGCGCGACGCCCTGATCCGGAGCCGAGAACACACGTGGGACACAGGCGAGACACAGGCGGGCACATCTTCGGACGGCCCTAACGGCATTACCGCTCGCGAACTCCTCGAGAAAAATGTCCCCAATCTCGAGGGCACGCCACAATGCTGCCGTCGAATTATCCACACGTGATATGAAGGGCAAACTTACCAGCATTAAAGCCGCAGATATAAATGGCCAGGGATCGCATTGGATTGATTTTAAAGGTGCGAGGAATGACGCAAACCGAACCTCATTTTCGCCACTTACGGGTCTTTGTGTGATAGTTGCGGCTACATCTTCTCCCCGACCTACGGACTTAATTCGTTACCATGAGCGAGCTTCTCCTCGGGAATCTATGCTCTGTTTACTTTACTCATAGGAAAAATTGTTAATTCCTTTTCCTTGGCCACCAATTAAGTTATTTGAACTAGAAAAAGTGGATGCGGTGGCGGAGTCGTTAGCTAGTACTCCAATGCAAAGGTCCCGGGTTCGAATCCCGTCTAGTCGGAATTTTCTGGCAAGGGTATGGTTGCATGTGTTATTGTGAATTTAAGTAGTAATAATTATTGAAATGGAT
Source organism: Sympetrum striolatum (assembly GCA_947579665.1). Classification (NCBI taxonomy): domain Eukaryota; kingdom Metazoa; phylum Arthropoda; class Insecta; order Odonata; family Libellulidae; genus Sympetrum; species Sympetrum striolatum. Next base: position 38,795,197 of record OX388352.1, on the reverse strand, counting down.
GTAATTGGAATCTTCCTATTTCATTAGAGAAATTATTATTATTAAAATGAGATTATCTTAAACTAATCTCAAACGAGGATGATGTGAAGAATGAAGGTAGGGTTTAGAGTATAATTCCTGAAAGTGAAAGGCATTGCATTCTTTTACACTCTTATTTTGAACTACAGCTTTAATCTAAAACGTACTATCCGTAGTTATCCCTATATTGTTTTTATTTTGTGCCGGAGAGAATAATGCTACGAGCGCTGAGATCACGGAGCTGTGGTTGCAAAGAAAGAACACAGATAAAAATCTGTGATTTTCGATTGTAAAATGAAACATTTAATTGGTAATTTCTTCAAAGCATTTCCAAAATTCCCAACTCCTTAGCAATAATGGAAAGAAAGTTAAGAAAGATGGAGCTGTTCTCTTTCAAATTTCTCAACAAATAGTGAGTGTATGGAAATAGCCGCTCTATTTTCCAAAACCGGCTGTTGCATTAAAAAAAATGAGGAAACTACCAAGTGCTATGTCGATTTCAAACTTTCACATTGGGCACTAGATTATCTGATAGACGGCATTTAAAAAAGTATTTGGTGGCTGCGAAGGCAGATGAAGCGGTACCCACGAATTTGCAAATGAGTTTCGAAAGACGATACTTTCTCTTATCTTGCGGTTCACGGACATTAGGAATATGACCTGGCAGTAATGATGTTTAGATATTGAATCCAATCCTTCTTCACAACATTTTGACTGTTTTTCACATAGTTAATAAAAGTTTGCATCCCGAAAATCTCTAACCCAGAGTCGTTAGAAAGCTACGATAACGCTATATTCAATATGAAATATCGTAGGTTTTCTAAGCAGGTAGGTCTGTCCGCTTATGTCCATTTTGAAGTGTTGGTGATAGCTATGAAATTTAAAATCTAATTCTCTAATAATATATATTTAATATCTTGAGTTTGAAGATATCAGATCTGATTCATCAGCTAAGCTCAATGCACGTTAGAGATGTTCCCTAAAGGTTCATAAAATTAAATACGTAAATGAAATTCTTCCTGCTACAGTGCGTAATAATTGCTACAGTGCGTGGATGGACCATGATCATAATCAGACGCACCAATCATCTTCTTGTCTATTCCTCCGTAAGTTTCTGGCACTTTTTCTCACTTTTCCATGGTCTTAAGCAACTATTTTGAAGCTACCCTGATATCTATGTTATTTAAACCTCGTACGTTCTGAAACTATATTCTATATATTTTTTATTTTCTCTAACATATTAATTATATTATTACTATTCATTAGAGAATCCTTATTGAATTATGTAATACACTCAAACCTTATCAAAATGATGGCCCTTTACTCTCTAGACAATGCATCGTTTCCTGGAAGTTAGATTATGAAATAATAATTCGGCTTGTGATAATTATTTCAAATAGTTCTAAGGATTCTATTCGAATCTAAATAAAGTATATATCCACAGGCTCCCGAGTAGGGAAGTGAGCCGGGTTCGACTAATGAAAGCTCTTCCGTCTTTGATTCCCGGTCGAAACTCATATCTGCAAGGAGATCGTATTTTCCGAATCTCAGGTGTGGAAGCATTTTTTTTTAAATTACTTACAAATATCCATCCACAACGATTAGTGAATGTGTTATGTTCATATATTGTTACATAGTTTACCCGATTTCCATTATCTTACTCTTTTCTCTGTAGCCTACTTACATAAACCTAAAAATAATTTTCCTCTTTTCATTTTCATTCTAACAATTGAAATAATTGCCTAAATAATTTGATTAATGACGATTGACTTGTCTAAATCTTAGCTTTTCTCGATTTATCCATCAATTTTCTAAATTATTTTACAATATTTTACTCTCCACTCACTCTGTACGCTAATTTTGAAACGTTTTCATACTTCCTGTTTAACTAATCAAAGGTGCTAGAAGAGTTTTGTAATGGCTTTCCTCCTGAATCAAATGCTTACATGAATCATAAGTCCTACATTACTTATGGTTTACTTTTAAAATGGCTTCAGGAGAATATTCAGTAAGTAGCAGAGTCACCACGAGATTTAGGCTTGGCCGATAAAAATGACATTGCTCTTTTGCGACTTCCAAGTTATTCTCTACAGGGACTCATAGTTGGATTTTAATTATTTTGAGTGGTTTAAACATTAGTTGAAACCAGAATTTGGAAAAAGGATTTTGTATCACCATGGGTGGTCTATATTTATACATATATACAGAAAAATTAGATTTTTTTGCAGATAGGAAAATCAAGGACTAGTTACAAGAAGTTAATATGAGAAGTTATTTTACCATTTTTCCCTGCCTGCATCTCTCTCTTTTGTCAGGAATGATAGCCTAAAATGTATGCTTAGTTTTATTTTGCTAAAATGAGATTAAAATAATTATTATTTAGAAAATAAATATACCCACGAAAACTGATGTGTCTGTGTTACTAAACAAATTTCAGGTCTTCTAGTAAAATAATGGTTAAACTATATCTGTTTATTGTTGAATGGAGAATTTCTCCCGGACTCATCCTAACATATGTATTCGTTTGTTATTCTTAGCACGGGTTATACCCTAATTCTCTCTCTTGAGATGTCCACTTCGACAGCTCTCAATCTTCTCTTGAGCTATCTCTTAACCGCTCATACTTCGAAGCCATAACAAAGGACTGATTCTACTAGTGTTTGACCCTTCCACATCCTAATTTGTTTGTGTTATTTTTATCCCTCCATGATGAATTTAAGCAGCCAATCATACTTTCTCGGAGCTTTTGTTTAATTTCTCTCTCCCAACTCAAATGTATCGATGATTGCACAACACAAATTTGAACGTAACACTTAATTGCTCGCCATTCCGTTGAAAATTAATATTTGAAAATTTATTTCTCGATCAAATAAAAAGTACCGAATATAGTCGAGTATAAGCGAGCTCGAATATAAGCCGAGGTACCTAATTTTGTCACAAAAAAGCTGGGAAACTAAATGACTCGAGTATAAGCCTAGGATGGGAATTGGAGCAGTTATTGGTAAATTTCAAAATAAGAATAGATTCCCAAAAAATTCTAGTAGTTGAGGCATGAGTAGGTTAAATATTTTCAAAGTTTATTTTAAATAGAAACAGTAACTAATTGACAAAGAGTTGTTAATTGAGCTAGTGAGGAATTTACTATCCGATTTCCGGCTACGACAAACTTTTTCCACCAAAGAACGGGTAAGCGGGACTCTCTCTCGAATATAAGTCCATAGAGGCTTTTTCAGCATAAAAAACTGTACTGAAAAACTCAGCTTATATACGGTAAGTTAATACTGCTGTTATTAATTTTCCCTGTATTATTTATATTAAAGTTCCTGCTAACTTCGAGCATGCGCTGTTTTTGGATCTGTAAGTCATTGGAAGAGAGAAATTTTCCTTGGGTCTAAACATGGGCGTCCATCGGTGGGTTAATTTCAAAGTATTCTATTTCAGTATGCTATTTACTTTCGATGAGCTATTTCAATTAGATAGTTAGACCCTTTATTGGCGAGTTTAGGCCCGTATGGGGTCTCATCCACCTAACCTCGTACGACGGCATAATTTGTACATATATTAATTAAAACAAAACACAGAGTAGAGTGTGGGGAAAAATCTTTGCAGCTGGAAGTTGACAAAGAAAAAAACGTTACGGGACAAAACATACAGAGAATAGGGTGAAAAAAACGCGAAAACAGTAAAACATAACAATACAGTAATGACAATTATAAAATTACATATACAAAATTGAATAAATTTACAGAAAAATGAAAATATTATTAACTACAAGAGAAAAATAAAATTAGTAATCCTAAATGGGAAAAAAATCACAAACATCAAGATGACATCTCCCATCAAAATGATATATACAATTTATTAATAAAACGTTTACGCTAAGCCGATAGCGAAATAAGCACTGCACTGATTTGAATTAATTTAGTAATATTCTTTATTTAGACAATCCGTCTTTGAAATTAAATCCATATACGGTAGGTCGAGTTATTAAATGAGTATTGTGCGCGTTGCTGCTTTGATGATGAAATCTTAATTTCCATTTGAACGGTCTGAAAGCAGCTTTCATTAATCCTTAATGAATTATTTTTCCATCCTCTCGTTTGCTTTTCATCCCTTGCGATTTAATCTCCCTTTGCTTTCATCTATTTTTCCTCATTTCCCACTGATGCTTACATTATAAGAAAATCTTTCTCCCGCGCGCTCTTCTCCTCTACGCTACTCATCTTCTTTTTCCTGCTCTCTCATTAACCCTCTCGAGACTCTAACACCCTCATCCCCTCTCCCCCCATTGCAAATTCATGATACCTTCCCTGCCCACTCTGCAAATTTCCCTAGGCTTCTCCCGTCTCCTACACATCCCTAAGTCCTCTCAAAATTTATCGCCAAACTGTCGCTATTAGATGGCGAAATAAAGATGTGTGTTTCCCTGAAGGTTAACTAATGCAACGACGGTGTAATTCGTACGGAATCCTTAATTGTGAAGTCATGTGGGCTTTGGAATCAGAATTCCAGAGTCCACATCGCTCTGTTTGCGAGGATGGAAATAGACCTTAAAACTCTTGCCTTTTCCACCGCCCTCTGACAGTTGACGGCGCGCGGTGAGGAATAATACATGCTGCGAGCTTTCGAAAGTACAGCGAAAGTTGAAAAACGCATTTCAGGGACTTGTAACCAGAATTCTCGTTAAATGTTTGCGCATATGCCTGCATGTATGAGACCTTTCTGGCTTTCCTAACATCACAATACATTTTAGGTTACTTATTTTACATGATTTATCTTACATGTCCTAATTTGCAACACTTATTCTACCTTTGGTACCCAATTATTTTTTATAATTACTCGATTTTTGTTCTTATTACTCGTTTGATTAGGTATTGTAATCATACGCATACGCCTGCATGTATGAGACCTTTCTGGCTCTTCTAACATCACCGTGCATCTTAGATTACGTATATTACATGACTTATTTTGCATTAATTATTTTACCTTTTCATATTACATGATTTATGTTAATTTTATATGAATTATTCGATTTATGTGTTAATTATTCGTCATAGTTGGTATTACAATCAACAAACTATGTTTACTCATCTTATTTCATTGACTCTTTGTGCATAAGATTATTTAATCTCGTTTATGATGATCTGTGTTTGCACTTATCTTCACCAGTCAGTGGTTCCCTTCTGTTTTATTATTATAATAATGTCTTATAATTGTTCATATGTCTTCTCTTTACAGTGGAATCCACGCCAACAAACTTCGTACATCTAGTAGTATCATCGTTTTTTATTCTGCGTGCTGTTTTCATATTAAAGTCAGTTTCATATGCATACTTAAAATTAATATACGAGTAAAACTTAAGATAATAGACACAAAGACTAATTAAAAAGCATGATTCCTATTCATGAGGAGGAAAAATAAAACCTGTGCATATACAAAAATAATACATGACCAATAAATAGAATATAGTCAATGGTCCGCAAGGGATGGAAAGATGGAGCATGCTCGGATTGAATGAGGTTTTCACGAGAAGAGACACGCATAGCCTGAGGAGCAAAGGAGAACAAATGAAAATCTGCAAGGATGCGTAATAGAAAACAGTTAAAAAAGCACGCAGGCTAAAAACACGCAGTAGTCCTGCTGATCGAAGAATCTGATGGCTCGCCTACTCTGAAAGAAAAAGTCGTGAACTTTATCCGGCTGGGCTCAGCATTTTGAACACGTTTACATCATCGAAAAATATTCCAAACTAAATCCATTCGTTTATCTTATATTCTGGTTTTCAGAGTTCATGTCTAAAGAATACTATGGTGAACTTTCAATAGTGCCTATGTGCCTTTTCCTCGGACCGTAGTATCACTGACGGTTTTCCAGGTCGTCTATCGACTGCAATATTTCCCTATTATTATTCCTATCTTCCTCTGAATTTTCTCTCGACACATCTTTGATCATGTATCGTCTTCACAGATGAGATACCAGTATGTGTGTACATATGTACTTTTAATACATGTATAGGGAAATTTAATTAGATAATTTGTATTAGTAAAAGTCTGTATCCGGAATGTGTACCCTCCAAAACGAAGTATTCATGACCTTCCATGCTTCGTGAGTACGCCGTAGCTGTGGAGCAAGATCGAACGGTACCTATCCTTACTTAAGAATTTATAATTAGCCTTAAGGGGTATGGGTTGGATCTCAGTTTCTCTGAAGTTTCCTAAATCCTTGATTTCCCTTTCCGACGCGTCTGTTTCTCGTTTATAGACTATTTCCATCGCATTGCGCGGAATTAACAGATTTTCTAAAGCGTTCACCGATTTTACTCGCTATTTTCTTACACTGCCTAAGCTTTGGATTTTATGAATTCCAATACCAGTGCTCAATTTTCATCTCTTGCGTGTACGCGGGTATGAATAAGAATTTTATGGTCTGCTCTGTCCTTTTCCGTTTGCCATTTACTCCAATCCAGTTAATCTAGTTCCTTTTTTGAGATTTGTATTACCGTCATGCCATAATTTATCGCAAATATGTGTTAAGAAACCCGTCTAATTGTTGATCTTTTTTCTCGTAGTTGGCATTAATTACCGGGTCTTTTTCGTCGTTTAAGACGTCTTTTCTTCAGTAGCTTGTTTACCTTAAAGATTTGTTTAGCAGTAAGGTACTTACTATCTGTGGGAAAGTGTACACATATGGAAGCTTATGTGACCACCAAGTACTGAGGTAAATGTTTAACTAGTTGCATTATAAAGACGGGGTTTATTTAATGTTTTACTTGACAATTTTTAAATTCATTTTATATATTCTATCAAATATGTATTAATTTTTTATTTATTGAATTATTTTAATGTAGATTATCGATGTTTACTAAAGCTAGGGAAAACTGCTGAAGGTGCTTTGAAAACAAAATGCCGAAAACAAGATATCTCTTAGCATAAAGTCTTATGAATGTATCTAATTATTATTATTAATACTATTTACTACCTATTCGGTGTAATACTATTTACTAACGTGGTCGTGAAAATTAAATTAGCGAAAAATAACAAGAGATTTCTTCGAGTGACGTTTTAAGATCAGCTTTCATATCTGTGCTCAGCACCATTGAAGAACACAAAGGGAATCTCACGAGACTGTCTGATTCTATCCGTACGGTACTGTTTTACTTCACACTTACTTAAACAATTAAAATGAAGACCTCTCCTTACTCCATTTACTAATTAACGCATCATAAGCTGTGCCCCTTTTCGTACTCTGTTGCTCTAATAGCTGCGAATCTCATCAATTTCATAGATTTAGTCTTTAAATCCCTCTTTTGAACCTAAGCTTTTTCTTAGCAAAAAAATCACCTTAATTTATTTGATTAAATCGTCCATCTAAATTAAAATTTCATCTATTACATTACTTCATTATTTTATTTTGCTTAGGTTTTAGACTTCAATATAGATATTCATTTTGATGGAGGATTGACGTCATTCTTCCCTCATTAAAATTTGTTTCTTGAGATTTCTATACTTACATCCTATTTAGAATTCCAGGAAATCGTTTGATCCCTCACATGTACTGCTATTTGACTCGTTAAGAGTTAATTTTCTTTTTTTTGATGCATAGAAGATTTGTGCTCGAATATGTTCTTTCCCGTTGGCTTTCTCTGCAAGCCCATATATTTCCTTCTCAATCTCGATCTTGATGGCCTTAATTCGTCTTTGGATGTTTTTTCCTGTTGTAGGTAAGCATTTGGTGTAGTTTCCCATGTTATACATTGGATGCAACCCTCTATATTTCTTTAATTACTTTACTTTGTAGCTATTATTTTTGATATTCGTGTTTCACCCTCATGAGCACATTTCCATCGCCAAATTGCTTCTTCTATCTTTATGAACTCTATTTTAAATTCAACGACGTTTATCTTTAAACTTTTTCTTAATCTTTTTATATTCAAATCTTTCTTTGGGTCTTTACAAGTATCTATACCTGTAAACCTGTATTACAGCTTGAACGTTTACCATACCCTCTTCAATCAATTTTCCACTTTCGAGATTTTTTTTCTAACGATTTAAGACTTTATGAGAGACATAGTGGTTAAGTTTGAAACTTAATAAATAAGATACATACATACATACATATTAACTGCTGTTTAAACTTATTTTTACGTTGTAATCACTACACAGGCTGTAGATTTTTATCTCATTAAGCTGTAAATCAATTTTTTATTCGGAAGAATAAGCTTAAATTTAGTAAGCTCATACAATTCATTTTTTTCGTTATTATATTTAAAGTTATTTTTATATGTCAGAAATACTTTCAGTGTTTGTCTTTCACAGTCGGGCGAGGAGAAGGTCATAAGATGAAAAGTGAACATGGGACCGTCGTAAGGAATGTAAATGAGTATATTTCATTCATCAAATGGAACCTTCCCTTCAATTGCTTCGACCTATCCGCTCTCAATGGTTTGCTCAAATTGCTCCCTGGTGATTTATTTGACGATAGAGAATTACGAATCTGTGGCACAGACATTCTTTACTCGGCCCTTACCTCCGATCCTTTCTGGTGGTGAAAACGAACCAACCTCGGTTACAGAGAATGCGGAGAGAAACATCTATCAAAATCGACCTCCGTTGAATAAATAGGAAAATTCAGTGAGAGCGAATTCTTTATGCAAATGCGTACCGTTACTCGAGGCCTAAAATCGCAATGAATATTCTTCGATCAATGAGCATGTTTTATTATCTTTCACTCTGTTTGCGATATAAATGTTAATAGGGTAAGTTTTACGGGAAGGTGAAGGAAGGATCATTAAACACAAAGTGAGGAAGGTAGCATTCTGTAGAAATTTTTGGACGCAAGAATTTGTCGAGAGTAGGGAAGTATGAAGAGAACATAAGGCAGTTGAAAAATATAAATATTAAGGAGAGGTGGAATTTGGATAACCAGGGTTCGAACCCGAATCTCCCACTTTCCGAATGGATCCTCTTACTAGTTGGGATTCTTTCATCCTCAGGAGTGAGAAGGGACCATCGCTATCGAAATACATATTGTGTGTTTTATAAAGTGCGGTGTCCTTTCTTGTTTTCTCAGAATACCGGTAAATGAGGCGAGGAACGCCGACAAAGACGACTATTGGAGGATTTAAAACTCTAATATCTTAACAGTGGTGTTTCAAATTTTCTTTCTTTAAAGTTGGGCTATCTCGCAAAACTCTGGATACTTTGCGGGCCAAGTGAGTGGTGGCACAAAGGATACGGATCCTATCATTCTCACGGTCATCAAGGAGGCATTCTACCTACAACAGAATGGAAAATATACCCTTCAATGGCCTCTTAAAGAAAAGAAAGGGAATAAACTTTGCACATATTGGTGTTGCTTTAGGATAACCAAGTGATAAATCGGGGTTAATGGTGGGATGAGACTGGGAATCGAGCCCGGATCCACCACTTACTGGGTGAGTGCTAGAATTCGGACTAGTATTTGCAAAATTAATATCCTTCCATTCTCATACTTAGCGACCTTAACTTCCGGCACGAATTCAGAATATGCGCAATAGACACTAATGGAGGGCCTCGCTGTTAAAGAGGATCATAAATCAACATTTAATCTTCCTATGTTGGTTAAATAAGAACTGGTGGGATCTAAAATGATTCTTGCGCATTGAAAACTCTATTATCTATATTAGGCATGGCGTAGCTACGGAAGCGTTGGACCCTCATTGGAAATGTCACACAAAGAAAATTGACAAGGTTCAAAGGAAGGCATCTCGCTATGTTACAGGCAGGTTTAAAAAAGCATCTCAGAAAGGTTAAAAAGCCTTGGATGGGAATCACTAGAGAAGAGAAGGAAAATAAACAGGCTAGGTTGTGTTTACCAGGTAATAAAAGCCAGTAAGTGATGGTAAAGGTTTAAAAGTTTAATCGAAACACCAAATATTTTAGGGAGAAGTCACAACCATATAATAAAACGTAGGCCTCAAAGAACAAATACAGTAAAATATTCATTTTTGAATAAAGTCATTGCCGATTGCTATTTAAGCACTTCCCTAAAAATCCAAAATATTTTTTAAATGTAAAATTCTTATGTAGTGTGGAAGAATTGTAATTACTAAACTAGTTGTGGATAATTAAAGACGAAATGTGAGGGAAGTAAGGTACTGTCTGGTAGGGTGTTGTACGGTGGGTACTATGAGTGCCCGGGACCGCCACGGAAGCAGTGAAGGGCTATCAGGAACTAGAAGACTTCATTGGTTGAAAATCTCAACCCACACCCGGCCCGCCCCGTTCGTCGTCGAGCCCAAACCCAACCCGGCCCGATCGTGGATGCAAATTTTCATTCTCAAGCCCGACCCAAGCCCGAACTTTACATGAATCGCCCTGTAATTAATCGTTGTGATTTGTGAGCAAATGCATTTTTTTACCCCGTCACGAAGACTGAGCATTTTGTTTAAGCATTACGTTACAACTTTAAAAGGATTTTGCCCCTATGCAAGATACTAACGCTCTTTAATAGGACGAATAATTCTTTCCTTTACAAGTTATTGACGGGCCCAAGCCCAATAGACTCTGCATGATTTACCCGGCCCAAGACCATGAGCCGGCCCGGGCTTGCGCTCACGGCTCTATCAGGAACCCTGAAAAATCGTGCATGAATGACTATGTTGTTGTTTTATTGTATATTATCATAACCGTATATAGTTAAAATTTTACATAATTTAAATGTGATACAAATGTAATTGTAACCTTAAAATTGAAATATTATGTAATTTCATAATTATGCTGCCACCAGACATGTCTAACTGCCGCGGAAATTATGATAAATAGTTATACATTTAGATATTTTTGAGTAGAAGATAGCTGCTCAACTTTTACCTTCTATATTTTATCTCCTGTTGGGAAATTTATGTCCCTATGCGATACAGTAATGAATTATTGAAATGAATGACTACACACGTCACATTCATCGTAGTTACGTTAACTTAAGTTAAAAAAGATCAAGGGTTAACAAATTTTAAAATTTTTCTATATACCTGGTGACCTTACGAATTGGTCACGAAAGATATAGTACTGCAATACACGACTCATCTGTCTGTAAAGTATTCAGCCCAAAGGCCGGTTGGTACCTCAACCCCTCCGGCATAAGCTACTAAGAGCTTGCAGAGAGGAATGAGGCTCACTAGGCAGAATGAGGAGTGAGGTAGTTTGCCCTTGCTTTCCTCACTGAGCTAGAACTATATAGCAGATCATGTCCACACAAGTGAAGCACAATGACTCTATGAGTAACACTTTTCTTGGCATTCCATAAGGAGACCAAAATCAGTGCAATTATTCACTCATACCTCAGTAGCTTTCATTTCATCACAGCAATGATCAAGACTGGGACAAAATAAAATGAAAGATACATTTTTCTCTATCCTGTGCCATATGACAAATGAAAATATTCTATTCATCAGAGTATATCATTCATTCAGACTCATATTATTTAAAAAATTAATCCAAATTGCATTCATAAGATATCCTCGCTTTTTATGTTTGATAATTCAGGATAATTTATTTAATTCATTACCAGAAATAAACAACTTCCTTCATCCAATAAGTGGAAGGAAATTCTTTTTTGTAAATTCATAAATGTTTGGTCTCTTTTTACTTGAAAACAAAGGCAATCAATTTTAGGGAAATGGCCAGAGGATTTTACCAAAACTAGTATAGTGATATTTATCAATGCCAAAATTTACATTATACAGCCTATCATGTTAGCATAATTTGGTGTCTCTGTCAAATATTAAATAAGCCACAAATGAAATGTTATAATAATAATACTAACTTCTCAAATGGAAACAGGAAGAATCCCAATTACATAGATTTCAATAATTATTACTATTAGAAACACATGCAATCATTCCCTAACCAGAGAAATCTAATTAGCTGGGATTCGATCATGGGACCTTGGAGTCGGAGTACTAGCAAACTGACCACTCTGCCACCACAGTCAGTGAAATGTTCAGAAACATAGCATAGAATTGCAATGAAATAATAAATACAATACACATTTAATTTGCATTGATCACACAATCAAGATTGAACCTCTCAATCAATTGACTGGAGTTTTTTTTTAAATCTCTCCCAGCAAGAATTTCATAATTAATTGCTACACCTTCACACTTGGTGTTATAATTAGTAAAGTGGTGCTGATTTATTCTGCAGTTTCTTTTATACCTTGGAAGAATTTGTAATTCATTTCTTTTGAGAGATGGTCTTTGAATAACCTATGCCATAAATATAAACTTTAATCCAGTATTCAGCTAAAATAAATCGGGAACATACAGTGCTCTTTTTGATTAGGTTCCCCTTGTTACCTACAGTAATATTCATTAAGTGGTGGAATAGTTTACCTTCTAGTCAATAAACACTAAGGTTCATGGATTTGGTCTGGATATTCATTACGATAAAATGTAAACAACAAAAATTCTAGATTTGACAATGATGGAGACATTACACATTCTTGTTTTACTCATCTCTTGACATTCAATCACCCACCCTTTGGAGCATTTGTCCTTGTACCTGTTTTACTTCTGTAAAAATTATCTTTGGATGAAGTAAGTAAAGTTCGCTTTGGCAAGTGGCAACCTGGTTGGAAACCCAAGAACTCTTTCTACAAAAATTCAAATGCTCTCTTCGTCTAATAGTAAATACATGTGTACATTATTCTGAGTCTAATGCAAAAATTTCATAGAATCATTTCTTTTCAATGAACTTGTTTTATTTGATTAAGTTTGTATCTATTTTACAGAATTTTCCTGTTAAGCTCCATTATTTATACAATAGTTAATTGACTTTTTGCTGCTTCAATAGTGGTTTGAAAAATTGTTGACTGAAAAAAATGTATGTCCATACAAAAATTACTTTAGGTCTGAGTGGATCTACCAAGAATTAAAATTGGATAGGGTTTTGCTGACATGGATGGAAACTTATCTAAATGGGTACTTACCTTCTGAATACATACCATATCCTAAAGAACTCCTCTTTTACTTTCTATTGTCAAACACCATTTGTTTCTTCATTGAAGACAGTTCCTTAAAGACAACCATGCTAGTAATTCAAGCTTAATAGCAAAAAATAAGAGTTATTCTCATTGGCTTCTCTCGTTCATTTATCCAGGCATGTATTTAACAATGATGGAGACATTACACATTCTTGTTTTACTTATCTCTTGACATTAAATCACCCATCCTTTGGAGCATTTGTCCTTTTACCTGATATACTTCTGTAAAAATGATTTTTGGATGAAGTGAGTAAAGTAAACTAAACATTTTGTGTTTGAATATACTCTCTTTAGATAATTTTATTAAGCTTTATTATTTTGGGTAGGTAAATCTTCATAGCCTAAAATGTAGCCAATTGGTAGTCAGATACAATAAAGGATTTTATGATACTAGTACTTCAATGTCAATTACTAAAATACAGAACTTCCAAACATACTGTCTTCCATGGCACATTAATATATTAAACCAAATTTTGTGATTCTCTTGGTCCATGCATTTACCAATTTCATCATATTTGAGTTGAAAATGAGAATGAATAACGAAAAAACAATGCTTATATATCCACAATTTTAGTTTGAAATAATGATAATTATTCTATCACTGAATTATTGCTATATACTGTAATCGAGATTGTGACTATGAAATTAATCAAAAAAGAATGTATCCTATTATTATTTGGGCAACTATAGTTTCTTAACCAAGTAAAGATTAAAGTGTCAATGGTATCCCCCTGTACCATGTTTGAGATAAATTATATATCAGGTAAAATAATTGATAATGGACCTTATAATTTCTTACATTGTCTCTCCCTCTCTTATTTTACCATATTCTTTAGGTCAGGTGAGCATTAGCTTGCAGGTGATGCAAGGAGGCAGTACAGTTTCTGAGACAATATTATGAGAGGATGCACCACAAATTAGAGGCAGGGCAATGCAGGGTGTTATTGTGTTGTATGTGCCCTGCCCTACTCTGGTGGATATAGCACATAAACTGCATTATGCAGTTTGCAAGTGTACCTTTTAGTTGCTTATTTACTTTTTACTTATTTATTGGCACCAGCTAGTATCAGTTTATGAACTACATTTAAAGGAAAAAGTTTGGAAAAATATCACAAAGGTGATAAGGATTAATTCAATATTTATCAAGCCATTTCTATGTTACATTGTTTTTGGTTACGTTAGTACTTTTTCTTAAAAATTCTGAAAAAATAAAAAAATTATGATGAAAATGGATAGACTCAACATAAGAAATCACAATTGGTTAACAAATTTAATATAATGCAGCCTTTCATTTATTAATTCTGATGAACAAAATGCTTCCTATTTACATATAAAATTTCAAGGCAATAAAGCTTTATAAGATGACTAAAAGCTTTCAATGACTCCATTTATTGCATTCATCGTCCATAGTTTGTTCAAAATATGATAGCCTGGACCTTCCTCTATATTTCTTTACAGAGATGAGATGAGAATTTAATGGATATGAGATGTGAATTTTAAGGAGATGAGAATTTTTATTTACAATGTAAACTTTTTCATAGAAAATGTTTCATTAGACACCTGATTTTGGCTTTACATGGCTATGGTCAGGTCAAAAAATGAGATTAACAAGGAGCATAACAACAGGTCACACTATTTTGCAACCTGACAATATCCATGTTTGCTGAAATTGGATCTCTTTTAAAAAACTTTCTGTGAAAAATTATTATTACCCACCTTTCCATCTGTTTGCCGTGGATTTCCATAACATGTCTGGTGCATCCATGGAATTTAAGAACATTTTAGATATTGGATTCTTATAATAGAAATAAATTTCAATGGATACTGCAAATTTTTCTTGTAAAACAACTTAAATGGCTAGAACATCATTTTGATTAGATTACTGCCCAAAGACTAAAATATATTTGCAATTAATTTCATCAATTTCTCTTATGACTGTTAGATGTTTAATTTACTTAAGATAAAGTACTGAAGAGTAACGTACCGTATTTGACGGCATATAAGACGCACCTTTTTTCCTAAATTATGTCTCGAAAAATTTCCCTGCGCCTTATATGTGAAGGTTCAACCTCCACAGGTTAACTTTCAATACTGAATGCTATTTTTAGCCCAGATGGTCTATACTACCTATTTCATAATTGCATTCAATGATTGTGTTAATATTTGACTTTTACAAAACATGACAACTAAAAGAAACTACATTTTAAGTTATTGTGGTACCGTGCTTTCACACGGACTATTAAAACCTTTTTCTCCTTGTGAGTGGCCAACTTAATGAGGGTGCATCTTATAAGCTGGTGCGTCTTATATGTCGGTGCGTCTTATATGCCAGTGCGTCTTATATGCCGTCAAATACAGTAAGTAGAATTACAGTGATTTAGATCAAGCAAGAAGAGCTGTAATTAGCTATGATAAATCTGTATCTATAGAGTAATCAATGCTTAACTCAATGGCATGAAAGTGAAATTCAAAAGGTGTTCAATTCATGAACATCAAAATTGTCACACAAGGTACCTTCTTACATTGACAGCTTTGTGATTTAATGGAAGGGTATGTGATGTGATTGATAAAAGGTTGTGGCCTTTGAATTGTATAATCCATTATATATACTTATATAATCAACTACTTCAGCTGTCATTTCATGGTACCTAGTTGTATCACTCATCAGTATAGGAAATGCTTGGAGTATTCTTATGTATTGACTTGGTTGAAAAGACTGTGATATCATGTAAGTGGAACAGAATTTTTGTAATTTTTCAATTAGAGCAAAAGAACATGTTTCTTCCTTTATTTAAGAAATTATATTATCACTTCTGTAAAAAAATCTGTAAATTTGTAATTTCTTTGTTTTAGGACCCCCTACCACCTGTTTCCTCCTGCATACCCTTGCTCAGTTGAAACCTAAATTGAAATAAAATCAATTTCTTTATTGATATTTGTTGTAATTATACAATCAATAGTTCAATAATTACAGTTGCCATAGTATATTTGGATGTTTCTTGGTGATTTCATGGGTCGGACTTGTTGTTTTTGACCTCATTTTACGGATGTTGTCAGTCATTTGTCATTATCTGGTGTTCTGCCTGTTGGCATGTCCCATACACCACAATTGTTCCCACTTTATCCTGTCTCTGGGATCTTCTTTAGTCTCCTTGTATCCTCCTCTCTTCACCTAATCTGTCAATTTCAGCTTTCTTCTTCCTCTTCTCTTTTCTCCTTCCACCGTTCCTTCAATTGCAGTAATAAAATTCCCCTTCCTTCATACAATATGTCCACTCCAGCTTCCTTTCCTCTTTTGAATTGTGACGATTATTGTTTTTCCTCCCTAACTCTTCTTAGCACTTCATCATTTCTTATTCTATCCACCCATTTTATTCTCTCTATCTTCCTCCATACCCACATTTCAAAAGCATCAATCATATCCTTCTGTATTCTTCTCACGGTCTATTTTTCGCATCCATATAACATAACGCTCCATACATAGCATTTCACCAATCTCTTCCTCAGATAAAGATTAATATTACTGCATAGCACATTTCTCTTCTTATAGAAGGCTTCCTTTTCCATAGCTATTCATGTCTTGATCTCTGCACTACTCTTCCAATCCTCCGTCAGCATGCTCCCCAGATATCTATACCTTTTAACCTGCTCTAATCTCCTTTCCTCATTTGTCACAATATTAACAACTTCTCCGTCATTCACTCTCATAGCTTTTGTTTTACTGACGTTTCATTACATCCATTTCTTCTTCTAAGCATTCTATCATTCCTTGAAGTGCCTGGTCCTCATCGACCAAGATAACCATATCATCAGCAAATCTGACGCATTTTATCTATCTTCTTCCAATACTTATCACTTTTTCCTCCTCCAGGGTGTTGCTGATCATGTCCTCAATATAAAGATTAAATAATGTTGGTGAAAGGCAGCAGGCCTGCCTTACCCCTCGACCCACTTCCATCTACTCTGTCAGTTTTCCATTAACTTTCACTGCCATTTTCTGTGTTCTATACAATGCCCTGATCAGCCTCCTGTCCGTCCAATCTACTCTCTTTATCTTAAGAACTTCAATTAACTTATCCCACTTAACCCTGTCAAAAACTTTCTCTAAATCAACGGAACATAAGCTTACTCCTTTTCCTCTTTCTCCAACTATTTGCAATAGTCAAATAGCTTCTCTAGTGCCCCTTCCTCTTCTAAAGCCAAATTGTTCCTCTCCTATACACTTTTCCATCATTCCTTGGAGTCTTTGAATCAAAACCCTTAGTAGTATTTTTGCAGCAAGGGCTTTGATACTCATTGTTCTGTGTTCCTTGCACTTTTTGGTGCCTGCTTTTTTTTGGGATTGGTGTTGTATCGACAAAGTCATCTGGCCATATTCCAGTATCATAGATCTTATTGCATAATTCTACTATTTCCTTTACACCCTCACCCTCTAAACACTTAAATAATTCTATCGGCAGTCCGTCTATTCCTGTCACTTTCCATTTTTCATGTTCTTTATTGCTTGTAATATCTCTGATCTCAGTATTCTTGTGACTCTCTCCTCCTCTTCTACCTCCAGCTCTATTTCTATATCCACAATATCTGGATTCTCTTGCCTTTGTAACGATTTTTCGATAATCTCGTGACGACTCATGACGTGAATACTAAAGATTTTCGAGAACTGTTTGAACTCGCGGACTGTCATCCGCTTTCGCCGGTGATTGGCCCGACGGCCAGCCCTTAACGTCTGCTCTCCGCTCAACGGTGTGACTGTAAGCTTAAATGCGAGTTTAAACAATCACGTGACACAGTGTACTCGCGGGAGAATGAAGAGAGACTCGTGGTGCGTTGAGAGATGTCATAACGTGATGATAATTCGGAGTCTTGCCGAATAGACCTTTGTAATCAGTGTTACTTGTACCAACTTTTCAATGAGCAGTTCAATATTCTTTTGGTGATGTATTCATTGTATGATACATGTGTAACTTGGATAATATTAGTTATTATGCATATTTTTGAGAGTTCTTTTATAATTTATATTTCATTGTCGATATCCTGAACTAGTTGCTGCACAGAGCGGTTTTAAAGTCAGCGAATGGTTTCCAGTATCTGTTTAAAGTTCTGGGGCCTAGGTTGGCTCACCTTACACTAGTCTTCCGTATACTCCTTCCACCTATCCATTTCTTAGTTTTCATCAAACATCTCTCTTCCATTGTCCAGTCAATTTTGCGCAAGATAATTTCAAAACATGAAAGAATTTATGTAAATCCATTGTATTTCTACCTTCACATGCTGTTCCAATTGAGTTGTAATTTTCTTGTTTTAAAATTATTTTTTTAAATAAATGTCTCATTTAAAAATACATTATGATTGTGTTTATTTATGTTGCCGTATTTTACTCCGGAAGCGAAACGTAAAATAAATTTGATATATTAAAAATCCGCGGTATTTACGTAGATTTTTTGATATTTACAGATTTTCCGTCTCTGCAACCGAAATTTTGTTTTCCACCCTTGGTGGAAAACAAAATTTCGGTTGCAGACACATTTGTCGTCTACAAAAGTTGCAGCGCCCATTCGGTGTTGCAGACATTTCCCCGCTACCCCCGTCGTCCATCAGTACCAATCAGAACTATGTGGCTGTTTCCGCCCCTACCCCCTCCACTCATCGCAACCACGTGGCTGCTACCTACCGCCTCAGTAGTCCTTGGAAGTGGAGCTTTTGTCGTCCACAAAAGTCGTAGAAAAATAGAGCACATTAGTATTTTGTCTGCAACAAAATGTTGTAGACGAATTGTCTAAAATTGTAAACGAAACTGATTATAAATACAAATTCTGACCGCAAAAAGTTAATTAAATAGGTTAGATAAAATTATATTATAGCGAATAGACAAGACAAGACGATATATCACACCCAACAGGGGGTACTAATTGCCCTAGTAGCAAGTAATATCTATACAATATCCATAAAGGTTTACCAATATCCAAATAGCATTATGTCCACATTTAATGTTGTATAGATATTACATGGATATTAACCCAGTAACCATAGAAAATTGCAATGTAGGAGGGTGAAAAAAACGATAGGAAAATATACTTTCTAGTTGCGATTCGTGGTCGTCTGAAAGCGATTGAACACCTTTCTACGGAAAGTGTTAATTAGACACTAAGCCCATTTCTGGACTTAATATTTCAATAATTGATTCCGGAGTGACGAGTTAGGAAATACCAAAGGAAATGTGTTTCCCCACCGCATCATCAAGAGGTTTGATGACCGCATGTTCGTCATCGACGTCAACGGAGTTGCCAAGACCCTCTCCACCGACCACCTGAAGCCTGCCTACCTCGCACAGGCAGATGAGCACCTACCACCAGCACAAGCCCCTCAGCAGCCTTCATCACATATACCTCCGAGCACATCCCCGTCAAGACCGTCCGGTTTTCACTCCCTTCGCCCCAGGCGAAGCTCATTGGGGGGGAGTAGCTGTGGTGCCCCCTTCGCTCCCGCCAACGGCTCAGCGCCCGGGGCGCAAGCAGCGTTTAATCCCGCGGGAGGTCTTCTGAGAGATCCAGAGCCGGATCTAGGGTATATGAGGCCTATGGGCAATCCAACGGGTGGAGGCCTTTTTTTGGACGTTTTTCGCCTCTCGCCCCCCCCCCAATCTGTCTTGACTTGTTGAGAAATGTCCCTCTTTCTCCGCGACTCAACGGGGTGTTGTCGGGTTTCCCATTTTTTTACAATTTTTTTACAATTTTTTTTTACATTTTGTCACCTTGGTGGAGGCCCATTTTGGTGGAGGCCTATGGGCACTGCCCACTCTGCCCACTGCCTAAATCCGGCACTGGAGAGATCCCCCGTGTGGACACGCCCATTCAGTCCGCGTCAGTGGCCCTGTTAGGGTGTGTGCGTCTTGTGCTCCGGAGTTCCACCAAAACTGATCTCCTTTCAAGTGTTATAATTCCTCTGTTTAACTGTAATCTTCACATCAATAAAGCCCGCGCTAATAATAAACTCCAAATTTATATTTTGTGACTCTTTCCCGACTCACAGCTATTAGCGGAAACTTCAGGATATCCATTATATTAGGCCATATTATTTTAAATATGATAATAATATTAGCCAAATTATCTGTCTTCTGGAATGAATATTGAATATGTTAACTAAACTCCATCCGGCGAAAGAAGTCTCCATGCGAAATTTGATTTCGAATTTTAAATTCTAAAAATAAATGGTAAAATTGTTTATATATATTTGCAAAGTCATATTGACATCCTGTAGCGGAGGCGGATATCCCATCGGAATGCTTTCCGGGCTTTCTATTTCAAACGGAGATTCTCTCCACTGCTCAAAATTCGAACTCAAATTTCGCGGGGAGACACGCGGGGGGAGGGGGGCGCGCCGCAATTTTCACGATCGAATATACAACGAGGTTCTACGAATTCAAAATGCGCATGGTGTGAGATCTTGTGGATCATTGTAGATACCAGTATTTTAATGTGGCTAGACTTCTCCATTCTTCGGCATACGAGTTGTAATCGTGCTGCTGAGAACGCAAATTTGGTGAGTAAAACTTGTAAACGTACTGATTGTTGACATTTACAAAAACATCCAATGTTAGCAAATTGTCCAATATTATATTTCGCTCGTTTTCTTCAGGTTCGCTTAGAGCCATTTATCTTCATCGTCATACATTTGTGGATGAAATTCACTCAGAATAAACAATAAGAGGAAGCTATATAGTGAATTGACTAGAAGCGGTCGAAATAAATTATAAAAAGCTGATTTACAGTAGTGTTTGGAGACTGATGTTGAGTCGTTAGGGTACCCTATGTTTCTCAATGCTAGTGGGTCCGAAAATTGTGTGTTAGAAAAATGAGGGGCACTCCAATCAAGACAGTGGGGGTAGATTAAATCAAGAAAGAGAATAATTCTTCCAGTCTTCAGAGAGTGAATTTGAAGTAAATGGCATTACTGAAAATGCAAAACATGCAAAGAAGAAATGCCGCTGTGGAAATCTAAGGAGCAATGTAAGAACAGAGGAGGACAGGACCGAGTTGAGTGAGTGTATATCACTAGTTTGCTGCTACTAAAACAAGGAAGCTATTGATTGACAATTATGTGAGGTTTGATTTATCTCTTTCAGAATTGCAGGAAATATTAAGGACAATGCTCTTAGATATGAGAGCTGTTGTAGACATAGAACAGAGGCTAGCTTCAATAGAAGAGAAAGCTACAATAGCAAAAGGTAACAGACCCCAGACCTATAAAATATAGTGGATAGGAATTTCCCCTTGGAACCCAAGAGAAGTTGGATACAGCAGAGGAAAAAATGAAAGATGTGGGATTTAGAAAGATATTGGTAAGGTGAATGTTCATAAAATATAGCTAGATAATTTATAAATCAATTGGAAAAGTCTGATAAATGTGTACTTGATCGATTTAATTGCAGGTGTCTTAGTTGTCCTTCATTGGAGGGAACACTGCAAAGAACATGATTGTAGTACGTATTATCCGGCATGTCATGACAGACAACCTGTCTGCCAGTTATGGTTGGATTGGGCATAAAAAGAAAAAAGTATTCTCTGAACTCAGCTTGAAGACTGCAGTTTTTGGTATGCATTGCTTTTAAATTCATAAGTAGTAAAATAAATTGTATTCCTAGTTCGGAATTTAAAAAAAAACTAAAAATTTGAGATCTGTTTGTCTAGCAACTGTCTAAAATTTTTAAGGGTTTACAAATGTAGGGATTTGCGAAACAGAATTTAGGCATCCATGGTGTGTGAAAATGTGTACATTTTCATAGTACTAAGAATACATTCAGAAATTTATTAGAATTAAGTTAGATTCTATGTAATGTATAGATGAAATACTCCACATATTAATGAAATTTCAGAAATCACTAATTTATGAAAACTATTGCAGTTATTTTTAGGGTGATCTTTATTTAATGTATCAAACTATAGTTATTGTTCATAGAAGAATTGGCATTCTGTGTCCCATTGTCACAGCACTTCATTTGTTCTTCACAATGAGTTATACCATTGATATTATTTAAATTACTTCATTTTAGCTTGTCTTATTCCTAACATTAAGACTAATTAAATGGTAATTTGTATGTACATGCTGTCAATAGCATGTAATGGGATATGCTCTCTTATAGATGCTGTTCCGCATTCCAAGTGGGAAGGTATCTCTTCAAAAGACATGGAAAATTATGTGAAGGATTGGTTACTAGTGTATTACTGGACAACTTTTTTATACTAACATGAGCAAAATGATGTAGTATGTGGAGTGTATGAAGGAAAGAATGCAAGAGCATGTGAGAAATATGTGAATGTGAAATATTTAAATGTTATATAAGTAAAATATTTGGGATAAAGGATACCAAAAAGTAAACGATTAAATATGTCAATTAATAATTACGCAATGTGAAAAGCAGAAGGCTGAAACTTTGAAGGCCTTGTTTCTTCAAGTTGTGGCCTAATGCCATTGAGGCATGCTGATGAAATACATATTATAATTACCGTGGCACTAAGAGAGTTAACCTGTTGCAATGACTTTTATGTATAGCACTATTTCCATAATTCATGACATAAGTCAGACAATATTTCACCTTCTCATAAAATATTATGAAACAAAAAACTTTTGGCGTGGAAATCCAAGTAATGGGAAATTTCTTGAGTTCTTGTATCTATATTTTTGTTTTCATTCATTTATATAATTTTAAATAGCCCTCTTCCGGTCTTTATGAAAATGTTTAAATTATATTTCGCAAGTTACAAAATTGAATGCTGAAGAACCAATCTTGAAAAATGCAAAATACACAAATGATTCATTCCAAAGGTTTCTTATATAACAACAATGAATAATAAACCAGTAAGGAAGGTATTTAACATTTTGCCACATTAATCTAATGTCAGTTATTTAGCTCTTTTTACTGTGTCTACCGCAAAAGGAATTGCATATTTACTGTGTCTACCGCAAAAGGAATTGCATAAGGAAATAACCCTGTGACTGCTTTTGTATATTTCCTTTTACTTCTATATTGTAGGGGCCAGGAAAATAACCAGTTTCAGTGAGTAAGCTTGGCTGTAAGGCAGACAACTTTGTAAAAATATCGTATGACTTTGTAATAGAGGGAAAATAAATGAATTTTTTTGTAATGTAAATTTGTTTTTTTATAATCAGCAGTCACTAGTTAATGCATTCATTCGTCAATGGTTACTACTCCCATCAATTCATCTATAGGTGTCATCAGAACTCTTAAGTCCTTCCACCATGGTGATTAAAAACTTCCATTTTTAATCACCATGTCGAGTACCCGCGAAAGTTTTAATGAAGAATCCTTCCACCTTTTAACTTTGTAATTCATGTGAAGGAATCTTTTTGGTATATATTCTTGCAACAAAATGCATGAAATATTATTAATATCTGATACGGTCATTTTATGGATATCCTACGGACATCCGTGGGATATCGCCGGATGCTCATTGGACATCTGTGGGACATAAGTAACGTCCGTCATGGATGACCGTCGGACATCCGTTGGATGTCAATGTGTTGTTTGGGTCTTTTTCACCAAACATCTCTCTTCCATTGTCCAGTCATTTTTGTGCAAGATAATTTCAAAACATGAAAGAATTTATGTAAATCCATTGTATTTCTACCTTCACATGCTGTTCCAATTGAGTTGTAATTTTCTTGTTTTAAAATTATTTTTTAAATAAATGTCTCATTTCAAAATACATTATGATTGGGTTTATTTATGTTGCCGTATTTTACTCAAGAAGCGAAACGGGTAAAATTTCACTTTGGTGTTGTTTGGGATAAATTGAATAACTCCCTTAATAATGATAATATTTTGACGAAACTTACACGAAATTTTACCGCGAAACGTAAAATAAATTTGAAATATTAAAAATCCGCGGTATTTACGAAGCAGACGACTATCGGAGCCATTATGAAACAACCCAGAAAAGCTACTTTTTTTCGGTCTTACGCGTTAAGATCTTAATTACATGACATATTTGTTTCCTCTTGTTAATGAACTGCCTAATCCAATCAAATTTTAAGTTTTGGTTAAACGATACTTTTAATTTTACTAATAAATTTAAAGAAATAATATTGGCATGAATTTTCAGCATCATATGGTTTTGCTAATTAATTCTTATGTACTGCTTATTTTTATCGAAATTTCATATTTATCAACAGATAAACAATTAAATTAATAAAATTTTACCAAAAATATTTATCAACAGTGTTTTGAGTGAAACTTGAAATGAATATTATTACAGTGTGAAAGTGAATGTAAATATTCTTTGAGGATTCATTCAAAAACTTCCCTAAAGCGGAGACAATGAAATTCAAACTTTTGTCGATAGATGGCAACAACGGTGCTTTAGCACCTCTCCCGTAGTATTCCGAAACGGCGGACGGAGGGACGGCGCTTTACAGCATTGTAATCAGTTCATCAGATTGAGCCGCTCGAGTAGATGGTCACGTATTGGTTTCTATAGTGTTTCGTCAGTATCAGTTGTTTCGTTATGTGTGTTTCAGTTTATTTCAACGAAGAACTAAACATTGTGGTTATGAAATTATTTTTCTTGTGATTTTGTTGAAATACCAATCGAGGTTTCCGAGCGAGTTTTAAATCTGTTCAAGAGAGAAACTATGTGTACAAAAGTGAAAGTTAGCATTCGTTCTTATGATGACAATGAGTTATAATTATCGTCTTTTATTAGCTCTAAATAGATGATTTTGTTCTACGTTTCTCTTTTATTACGAGTCAGTGATTTATGAAAACCTTATTCGGTTACTCTAGCACTTCAAGAAATCCTCCGATATCATTACGCAGAAGATACACAGGTGGTGTGGTATATATTTAATTTAATTTCGCATTATTTATTCACATGTGCGTATTTCTCATAGCCTTCAGTCATCCAAGTTTTTTATACGATGCGTAAATTGCGCGCTGTTCGAAAAAGATCAATCGTGATTGATTTTTTCAGTGCCATTGGGGAACAGAATTATCTTTTAACGCCTTTAGAAAATTTGTGTGTTATATTTTAAGCGTTTTAGAATATTTCAATTTAGTTTCTAGAGTATTTAAATCTTCAGAAATTTGCTGTTTCTTCACGTGAAATAGCCGATGAGGCACTTTTCTTATATTGTATGTTATGATTTATTTAATGGTTATTTTACTCATTCATTTAAGTTTCGTAATTTTGTAGATATACCGTAGAATATGCAAAAAAATTCTCAAGTTTTTTCTACGCTGCTTAATTTGGAAAACTTCAGTTGTCTGATTTGAGCATAACAGTATTTAATACGATAAATGAAGTAAAATTCATGAAACCAATAATAAAAATGTATAAATTCATTGGAGAAAAATCATAAACATTTTCCTGTAAGATATCACTTGGCTAGAATTTCTGCTAATATTTGGTTTAAATAAATTATATTAAAAGTTGGTTGCAGTGTTCTGTGAAACCTTTGAATGTGTTCGCAATATATTTTGGAATGAGATGCATGGAGGGTATTTATGAAATATTGAATCTTCCATCAACTCATATGGGATCCCTATTTATTTTCTTGGAAAGTAATTTAATTTAAATTGCTTACCACCATCAAACCTAATAGGAGAAGATTTATGTCTATGATCATATATCATTTAATTAATTGTGCTTCTTGTTTAGATTTTTTGTCGGCAACCATGAAGCATTTTTAAGTATCTAAATGTTTTAGAAATAAGATGTGAAAAGCAAGCTATGCCTTTACCTTGCATCTGTTTTGTATTTTAAATTGGTAATATTTTATGATCTAAACTGACAATATTGGCTTGGTCATTGGCAATTTCATTTTCCAATAATCTTATAATCTTCCCTCAAATACATTGATGGCTCTCAGATGAGCAAAATCATTGAGAAGGATGTATTCCTTGGTTTTTGCAGTGAAAGCAAATGGAGCTTTTTGTCTTAAGCAACTGATCTTCGAATATCTTGTTATCATCTGTATAAACATATATATTTTTCGTTTGTGCCAAGAATGAGAATATATTTAATGCTCTCATTGCTTGTAGGTAAGATATGGCATGAAGCATTCCCAAAAATTTTGGATATATTAGACTATTGAATGATTGCTGTTGATATCATCTGGGAAATTTTCTGCTGCAATTTCTGCTGACTTGCTTTGTCACTGAAAGTTCTCATAGAACAATTGAGGAAATATTGTCTTGGACTTTCTCAGGAGCACACCTGCTGTGAAACAACCTGAAAATTATTTTCAGATCAGGTATATATGTTTATGATATGCTCTGACCTGAGTCAGATAAACAGCAATTTTCCAATTTCAAAGTCATGAATTATAGTCACTCATGGATTCAATTTTCAGTCCATAATGTACTTAACTTATGACATTATACTTCAACTTGGGAATGGAAGGTAGCTTTCCTCTTCATGGTTTCTTGTTACCACTTTGAAAAAATCTGAGTAAGGTGGTTGATACTCATTATGGAAAAATATTAGTTTAGTTGCCTCTCATTATTAATTTTTGTATTTTAAATTATTGGTCCAACATGAGAAGATCACCTCTTGAATGTTCAAGAAGTTGGAAGTATTCTAGATTGGGTTGACTGCTATGTCATTTTTACTATGACTTGAAATCAAGAAGGTATGATTGATGATATCTCAACTAATTATAGAATCAATTTATTAATTTCTGGCCATTTAATTATTTTGGTGAACTCTTTCATCAAAAATTTATGAGTTTCAATAAATGTATTGACTTATGTTGGGATGGTCATGTAAAAATATTTTTCAACATTAACAGATTTTCATGCATGGCATGATACTATTGATGTATATTCAATATTATTGTTTTACCAATGTCTTACCATCCATCTACCATTACCATTATCTACAATCATTTACAAGCATATTTATGAAATGATTGTTCACATACTAAACACTATTGGTGATGAAAATCTTCTGGGCTTCCATGCAATTCAAGCAGAGCATCTAAAAGTCATCACAAGTGGCATAGTTTAACTTTTATTCTATTTATTTAATTCTATTTATCGGATCATATTTTCAATCAGCATATTTTTACAAATGTTTCTTTAATAATTTAACTTGTATTTGAAAGAAACTTTTTGGTTGTTCAACACAGTATACAGTTCAAGTATACAGTTCAATGGTCCATCTATAATTTCCTTCTCCATTTTTATTTAGTGGAAATAATTCTCATTCTCAATATTTATATACTATATATATCTCAACATTATATACATAAATCATGCAATTAGTTGAGTTCAAAAGTAAATACTCCTCATTCTCTCAGACCTTAATAACCATAAATTATTTATCCAATTAAAATATTCTGGCAAAGATAGTTCTAGTTTCTCATATTTTTTACTGATAAATTTTTCCCTAAAGGAAATTGTATGATTAATGGTGGAATGAAAGGTTTTGCAGGTGACAAACATTTGGATAATAATTAGTTGAAGATGACAAGAGATGTTCCAAAGTACCATGCACAATCAAATAATTGTCAAGTTTTTCAGTCCATTTCTTAAGGTTAAATTTAAATGGTTGATTTTTATAGATACTAGTTATGATAAACAAAGTACGGCCAGAGAACTTAGATTTCAATAGATACTAATTTTTAAGGAATAGAATTCGTGTCAAATGGTTGTCAAAAAGTAGCAAAAGCCTAATTTATGGGTAAATCATTACAGAATGAAAATATGAAGATAAACTGTGATTTACCTAAGATTGTTTAGATCAAGGCCTGGGTTAAAAAAACTCTTAAAGATGAATCATTAACAACTCCTAGCTACTAAAGCTTTTCTTTTGCTGTTCCTGCACTCTCTGGATTTGTTAACAGGATAGTTATACACTTCTTCTGACAGAAAGTGTAAGTCAATTTGTAGATACAATGTTACACAGTACTTGGATGAAAAAATTTTAAGACAATTAAAATCTTAGAATTACTTTTATTGGAGGTACATATGTGAAAAAATTCTGAATTTTCTGGCCACAAATTTGGGGGATAACTTTTAATCCAGATCGATTATTACTTGGATTCAAATAGTATTTATTGGTACTATACAGATTTGGCAGTATCTGGTGGTACATTGAAGAAAGATTTGCCTCCATATAATGTTACTTAATTTGCAGGGGCACCTAATTAGAATATTTACATATTTTCATTTTTTTATCATACAAGTAATCAGTAAAACAAAATATTTAATTTTGATATTATTAATCTTCCAAATTATTATATTTATAGATTGTTTATGTTCTTATATTCAATAAAAAATGTGAAAAGTTTTTCACATTTTTATTGAATTTTCTTTCCTGTATTTACTCTCCTTTTATTTGATGAAAAGTAGATAACTTTAAATTAAGCTTTTTAATGCAAATATCACCAAAGTTTATTTTATCGTAATTTTTTAGTATTCATTCATCTTATCGTAGCATCGAAAATTAAAACGTATCTATGTCATACATAGATATGTTTAGACAGATATTAGGGCTTTCTAATTTTGTTATGGGAGTTGCTTTAAGGAACTGACTTTCACCTTTATAGCCCTTCAAGTATACTTCATTCACACCTCCTCCATTTTATACCTGGACAAATCTAAAGATCTGAAATTTTTAAAATTCAACTGGATTTTGTAATATATTCATTCTCAGCAATATCCCAGGGTCAAGTGAAGTACAGTGTTCTAATATTTAGTGCCTAGGAAATCTACTTTTTCCATTTATATTTTAACATAATATCATTAATTATTATAATAGAAACAAAAGCAAAAAATAACATCGTGACTGGGACTCAAACCCCATAGCTTTAAATGCAGAGTAGCACCTTTATCATCATTTCTATCATTATTAGCTTAAACTTTTCCAGAAATCCATCAGAAGGCAATGTTTTGAGTAAATTTTTGTTTGGCATAAATCAGTGTTTGGATATAATATACTGAAATCTAAATAGCCTTCTTTTCTTCTGCATTTTTACTATAATGTTTTTGAAAGTTAATATTTTAATGCAGCATTATCCTTAGTCTTGAATTTATTAGCATAATACTATAAAATTTCCTGTGTGCACAAAAAACAATTTCCAGATTTTTTGTCTGTAAGTCAGTTGTCATTAATAGTTTTTATTCCGGGTAAGTATACTTACTTAAATACTTGCATAGGTGGCAGCTCACTTACAATAAAGATTTAAAACTTAATAAATTGGAAAGAAACAATCTGTCTGCCCCTTCCTTGCTTTTCCTTGGGTGTATATATACTCTGTGTAAATATTTCTTCTGGTCACCTGAAGATGAGTTAAACTTGAAACCGGTCGTGTATTTTTTAAATAAAATTGTGGATGCAGACATTGTTTATTTCCAATTTACTATGGAGAAGTTTCACCAAATATCGCCAGAAAGCATCAACTATATTTACAATGTATTTTAATATGTAACACATTAAATTAAATACCCCTATATAAAAATAAAATCTAAATAGCTGAGTGAAAAATGATATTTATAATCACAAATTATGACAAAAGGATTTACCAGGGTAGATTTGAAATTTTTTTATTTTATAGTTAATGGTGATGCTCTCAATTGCATTAGAAATGTTAATTGCATATGGGGATAGTTTGTTTCTTTAACATAGATCATATTTATTTGAGACTATTTTGGAATAATACTGATCATTAGTGTGTATGTGAAAGAAAGGATTTCCAGGTCGAGGAATAGGAAGCAACAGAGATTTAACTTTCAGCTTCATCTAAGATATGAGCAATTCCCTGCATTATTTTGTGTAGCATTGCCAGGCTACATTTTATATCTCTATGTTCTAAGGTAGATAAGTTGAAGAGTGAGAATGTTAACCTAGGGAAAAAGTTTTTTTTTTACTCTATTAGCTCCTAATCTTACAAATCTGCACGGAGTCCTAAAAAGGAGAAAAGAAGGTAAGTTTTATATTTGCAGCCTAAGATAACCATGCCTAGTTTTCAAACATGATCAGTCCATACTTATCTAGAATTGCAGTCATAGAAAAGTGGTAGAATTGCATGCTTTAAAACCCATCAGAAATTTATCTGCTAGCCCATTCCTGCATTATTTCTCTATTATTAATAATGGATTCAATTTATGTAGAGCATTTGAAAATAAATGGAGGAATTAAATAATATCTTAAGGTCTCTAACCCTATTAAAGCTAGTTATTAGCTTAATATCCTAATATTAGTGGTAAATAATGCTGATTTAAGTTTTTAAAGCTGATTAAACTTTCCAGATAAAGTATTTAGAGCCTTGCACTGCTAAGTACCTAAACTCTAATAATCTGTAAAATGCATACTGTATCTCTGATAAAACATGTGAACTCATATGGTATTGCCTCATATTTCATTATGATGGCATTTGTCCTTTATTCAATCTTCGGATAATTCAGAGCCTCAAGTATGTTTTAGAGACTAGATGAAATAATCCTAGATCAACAGGATGTAAAGGAATAAATTATTATCATAAATGAATTTTATAACATAGTTTAAATATCATGATAACAGTAAAAAGCCATAATTTGATTGGAAATTAGGTTTGTTACAATTATCACCAATTTCTCACATATACTGTATTAGTCGACCTTTGAAGCCTAAAAAATCATAAACCAGGAGTCAACTTATACGCCGAACGTAAAATTTAACCCTTCAACCCCAAGTGGTAAGTAAGTGAAACTGCCTACTTAACACCTGTTGTACACAAACTCTCGCAACTCACCACAATTATTTCTTCCTGGAACTAATTTTTGGTAAGTATAATTAATGTAGATATCATATAAAACAAATTTCATCACAAAATACAATTGTAGTCGAAAGTAAAAATGTAAAGCCATGTGAAATGTTTTCATAATAAAAGAGATGAATTAATAAACCATTTTCATATCTTTAAAATTAATTTGATGCATATTTATTCTTCGCAAATTATATTCTTTTCTTCACATGCATTTTTATTTTACAAACATTTAATATATATTTAGATGTTTTCTTTTTACAAATGAAGATCAAGAAGCACATCATGTATTATGTGTGTAATCACATTGTGTTTCTGTTTCGTAACGCATTTTTATTTGTGTAGCCTGAGTTATACCAAAGAAAGAAACTTGTATAATAGTTAAGCATAGGCCAGAAGTTGACAAGACAGCTGAAAGAAACAATTTTAGCGTCTTAATCTTATGCGATAAATATATTCATCAAACAATCGTATGTTTAGGGATACTGTTGTTTTTCTTCCCATAAAATATAGCTGGGGAAGTGGTGTTGCCTTATATTTTGGGTCGACTTATTTGCTGAAGATAGGCTAAAACATGAAACTCCCCTCAAAATTTTAGAGGTCGACTTATACTCCGGTATATACGGTATGTTGCATTTTTTAAAGGACAATGAAAAGTATTTTAGCGTGGCAGAAAATTCTTGATAGGCCCTTTGGATTGGTAGCTGTGAGGAAACTAAAATCGTTGCAAATTTCCATTAAATCCAGTATTTGAACAATATATGCTGAAGTTTATGTAGAGGGGTTTACAATTTATCCTCTACCTATGAAACTATTTAGATGTCCAAATTTTGAGATACTGGGTAAACAGCAAAGCATCCACAAAGAATCAAAACGGATTTCCTCCTCCCAAGTATGAATTTATTGCTATCTTGACCATACTGAGGGATTTTTATGTAATTACTGAAAAAGGTGAAACTGTCTTATTTGAAATCTGTGGTGCATAGCCATGATCTTCAGTCCAAAGACGTTCTACTATTTTCACCACATATTGACGCTCTATTAATTTCATCGCAGGAAAGCTGTTTGCACATGGATCCCCTGAGTAAGCATTGCCTCACCTATTTTTATGTATAATTCCATTTGATGGCCATTTAGTGTCAGCCTCAAGATCAGGAATGGATTATTCATTATGATAAATATGATGTTAATGAATTCACTAGCCAGGTCACCAAAATTCACATCTGCTACTGCTGTTAAATACAGGGTAAATTTGTCACAATGTATTTATGTGCCACATGCATTTACACACTATAGAAGAATGACTGCATTCATAATGCTCTAAAATTTTGTTCTATATGTGGAAATATAGAAGTATAAGTTTACTCATCTTGGCCTGATTGTAAGCTATAGATGTATATGTATAGTTATATAAATTCCCATATTTTCAAATAACTCAAATCAGAGAATAAAAAGGATCAGGATTTGGAGATTACGGAGTTAAAGACTTGTTATTCTTTAAGATGGCAAATGTATGCATGACTAGATGTGATTGGCAGATGTTTTGAGAGTTCGTGAAGGCAAGATTGTAATGGCTTTCATACATACCATTTTCTCCAAAACTATTCATTTAGCAACCTTTATTCACAGGAGCCTTTTTGTT
Source organism: Sympetrum striolatum (assembly GCA_947579665.1). Lineage (NCBI taxonomy): Eukaryota > Metazoa > Arthropoda > Insecta > Odonata > Libellulidae > Sympetrum > Sympetrum striolatum. The sequence goes on along the minus strand of OX388352.1, from coordinate 38,762,751 downwards.
CAGATCCTCTAACAAGAGTAAATTCATGTCAATTTTGGGATCACCTTTTATATCAAATTCCAATGCTCAAACATGCTATTGGAGTGTCCCAAGAAAAGTGAATACAGAAAACTGAGACTTAAATCCCAGTATTCATGATCTTGCCTGAGTTTTTTCATGACTACTATTCCTTGGAAATTTAGTTAGGTCGTGAAGCAGGTTTTGAAGCAACCGTTTTCGTTTTGATTGAAAATGAGAGAGTCCATGTCCATTTTTCTGCTAGAAAAGCACATGACAAAGTTATCGTAAGTGGAATTTTGTAAGAACTCAAAGCAAGGATTGTTGAATAGAGTTATTAGCATCTGAATGATTTGAGGTTCACAAAGTATAATTTATAGATTCTATAATTTTTTGATAATGCTGTCAAAATTACACTAGTGTTTAATGAGTAGGAAATGTTCTTACAATTAATGAACAAAATTTCAGAGACAAGCATTTAAGATATCTGTTGCCTAAACAGTTGCTCTTAAAAGACTTGAAAGATCCATTCTGAAGTGCATATAAAATCATATTTATGATCCCTGATGTCCTTACTCTACATTTGATTGGTGACAATGTTATTGATAAATTAAGTTGAGAAATCAGACTTAACTGCTACACCCCCAATGCTTTTGTATAATACAAATGGAGAAAAAGATGTACACCAATTCAAATGAGCTGAAGGATTTTTCTTGTATATTCCTCCAAATCCCATTTTTATATGCTTCGTTTCGTCAGATTCGTTCAAGCAATTATTTTAGTAGCCTGAAGATTTTGGAATAACTTGTAAATTTTGAAAGCCAAGTGCATTGTACATTTTTTATACATTCAAAAAAACAGACATTAGATACTGTTCCTTTAAAGATGCCAAAAAAAATTTTTACCTCTACTTCCGACCTTCATATCAATATGATTTTAAGTTTTACAAAAGTGGAAATGATGGAAGGAAGTGATGAAGATGCAGAATGGCATGTATGAATGGTTCAAAAAGAGAGGAAGTTGGATAAAAAATTTAGCTTGAAGGATTACCAGTTGATTGCAATGGATGTGGCCTTATAGAAGTGCTTTGGCTTTGGAATAATGCAGTTTGCTAACATAAAAATGAATGTGTTAGTATTGAAAGATTCTTGTCATCACAAGAAAGTATGGAGGAGCACCATGCAGATATGGAGGAAGATGTTGGCCCATCAGTTAGATGAATAGGATTTCTCTTGATTCTCACTACACTTGTTCCGCCTACATTTTCTTGGTCAGTTACAACATGATCACATTTCTAGATTTTGTAGCCTTGCCATCATGGTTGTCTAGTTCTTTCAGATATAAGTATTAAATTCTCAATATCTTTGCTGTATATTATTTTCTTTCTTTAAACACTTCTGGTCTAAAAAATTCATAACTTTTTATCACATTCTCTCTTTCAGTTACATCTGATAAGCTGTGTATTCATTTATAAGTTCAACTCAAATTTATTATCATAAGTGTTAGAGGTTCCCGCAATATTTCAGAGACATGCATTGCTTGTATAACATTGTCATGCTCTCATTGAATATTACTTTTATCAGTTCCTTTCATACTAATGATAATGAGGATAAGCATTTAATCTCCTATTATAAATTTTATTGGCATTATTTGAACGGAATAAATAAGTCTAATGTTTTGCGTTATCATACTCTCATTAGGGTATTGATGTATCTCTAGTAAATTGTAACTGTGTGTACAAATGATATCTTGTTAGATGTGATCTATGGGTCAATGAAAATAGTTACCATATATTCTCACAGATAAGATGACCTTCAGATAAGACAGGTGTGAATTTTTGATGAATTTTAATTGTTTTAGCATATATCTGTCCTACAAGATGACCCTCAAACTATCAATGGCCTATAAATAAGTTAAGATCAGCAATCATCATCTGGATAGTAATACTGTATAGTGTGCATGGAATTTTTTCTAAATTGCAATTTTTCAAATGAGCAAATTATATTTTCAGGCCTTGCGATTGCTGCAAAAATTTGCGCTAATAATTTTCATATCTGTTCTATATCTGATGACCATAAATTTTGGCAGCCTTTTTATTATTCAACTATCATCTTATCTTTGGAAATGTACGGTGATTAATGGTGGTGATAAATGATAACTTTATGGGGTGACATAGGTTTATCACAATATCCTCATATGTATCAATATCTTAATATTGGATTCATCATCAATACAGGTGTGATATCCTGACCATTCCTCAATATTGCATGTCACCTTTCCTAGCAACAGTACATTTTACATGTAGAAAGGAGAATGTTGAGAAAATGAATTTTACTTGACTATATCATATGATACTTAAATTCTCTATATTGAATTTCCATTAATTGATTCTTACTTTTAAAAGATAATTACTCAGTTATTAGCCAGTTGATGGTGAACATCAAATGCTCATTGAAAAAAATTCCCAAACCAAATTGTTTAGGAAAACTTACCACATTCCTTGACTCTTCTGATTGGGTAAATAGCCTTTCTCAGGGAGATGTTGAGATAAGCTGGTAAGTGTTGCAACATGTCCAAATTGGTTTGCAATGAAAGAAGATTGAGTACTGGAATGACAGGGCAGCTCATGCATCCATCACCTTTCAATAGCTTCGAACATTATAGTTATTTTTCTGTGTGACATCTGATTTGCCATAATACATTTTAGATTGCAAACCTTAAACTCGCTTGAATATGAGATGCACCAGATTTTTGGGAGCTCTAAAAATGCAAAAATTTGCATCTTAGATAAAAGAATATACAGTGACTGTTAAAATTCTCACAAGTCGTAAAAGATGAAAAAAATGTAAAATAGTTGTTTGAAAACTTTGCTTGTAATTTTTAGTTTGATCTCCATGTTATTCTCTAAGAAAATTGCTTGTTTTACTAAGTAATCAAGGGGGTTGAAAGTCTTGTTATTTCCATTTTTATGAAACACAACTCTAAATTACTCCCTTTAAAATTTGGTTAATGTAACTTAGCAGTATCACTTTATCTGCATGAACCCTTAAAGGATAATAAGCCTTAATATTGATGATAGTTCACCTCATATCCTTGGAAAGAGAAGTATCATTACCTGAAGAGAAAGGAATGTTTTTAATGACTTGGTGGTAATAATAAAGATTGGGTGATACTCACTACAATAATATAACTATATGATATAAAAAAGATTTAATTTACTATGAATTATGATTCTGCAAGATAAGACTTATTGATATTATGTAATTATTACAAAGGATGAATGTCAAAAAATTTGGGAAATGTGTTATTCTGTTAGTGTCAGCTGCATAACTATAAATAATATGATATTTGTGAATTGCTCTATAGGCACCAGTAACCCAAGGGATTTACCTTCAACTAATTAAATGTCACTCATCACCCTTAGTTTTCTTGCTATTACATACTTCGCATGGGACATAATGTTGCAGCTTAATCGGAAAATTCATAGTTACATGTCAGGTACTTAGTATGTTTTGAAACAGGAATGCTGCAAAAATTTCCTGAAACAACGTCAAATTCTTTGGTCACAAATGAAAAAAAATTCCACTTTAAAGTACTATTTCAATTTTTATAGAGCTATACACAAATGATTTTTTTTAGAATCTAGAACAGGTTGGTAGTTGTTTTTATCTCATTACTTCTGTGGCAATGTCAAGCCTTGAATGGTACGAATGGTATCTAGTAACCATGAAAACTAATTCTGTTCTGTGGAAGAAGTTTTAGATATGCAAATGTGATTCATAAAGTTAATATAAAATGAAGAGGCCTCATCTAAGATATCTCAAAGAGCGAAAGTAATTTTTCACAAGTAAATTATTTATAATATCATCACCATAGCTCCTGGCAGGAACCAAATATTCATCTAGAGATTTTAAGGAATAACTCAGATAATATAATGCAGTGTCAAGGTTTATGTTAATTGTAATAACAGCATTCTGTTATGTGGTAGTCTCTTATCATTACATTGAATGCATATTTTATGTGCTTTTGATCGACAAACATATATTTTAACACTCCTTTCAATATGCATAAGATATTCTGAGGAAAATAGATGTTTATTATATAAAAAGGGAAAGTTAAATTGATTTGGTCTCTAGGGTGTATAAAAGTTTCTTAATTTCCAAAATACTTCGGTTTCATTGGAATTATATTTTCATGGATGTTCAATAAGTAAGGAAAGGAAATAAGTGTCAACTGTCCAGTAGGTGATGAGGCAGCTGCTGCTGGCTCTTTTTAAACTGTGCTGCCAAATGTAGAATTTAAGCTACTTCTGAGAATTACTTATCACTCATTTTTGACTACCCACTGGATTATGTCATATTATTATGAACTATGATTAGGAGATTCTTATCAATATATATTTATTGGGCTAATAATGATTAAACCTGTGTATGACCTTAGAAAAAAATAATCATACTACATTAAATTTTGCAGCAAATCACATAGTAAAGATTAATCTGAAAAAACTGGTATCACCCCAATTATTATTATTCCTCCTAGAATTTTCAATGAATCAATATCTCCATTCATGCAATTGGGGAAGGAAAGTATTTTTTTTCTATATTGTCCTTCTCCAAGCGTTTCAATGATTACACTCATACCCTTATTTTTATACACCTTAATTTTTCATACTTTTCATTTTGCAAAATCTTTCATGCTAAATTATGCAAAAGTCTTATCTCAATTTCCCTTTTTTGCTCTTATTTCCCCTTTGGATTGGTTCCTACATTATTTACATTCCCTCTTTGTTTTGAAGCTATTTTACGTGACATTTTATGGACAAAGGCTGGCTAAAGTATACGTAAGAATTCCGTCTCATTATCAGCTGTGTTTTGGTTATTTTTTTAATATTTAACGTTTGGTTCATGTTTTATCGATTTTCTTAATTTTCCTTCTTCATCGACCACCATCATAATTTTTGGGAAGCATCTTAGGGAGTGAATTCTCAATGTTTTAAGGCTCTTACGTTGAGTATCTCCTAATTGATAAGATTACTGACACATCCATAAAAAGACGTCTGGGAAATTTTTAGGATTTATATTTGACGAAAAAACAATATCGAAAACATCCTCCAAATGGCAACGATAATTAAATTCGCCTTATCTGGAATCTTATTTAACACATCTCAGGCAAACGTTAACTCAAAACTCCTAACTTATCATACTATAATCCGACCGTTGCTCTCGCATTACCCACCTGGCTTTATACGTACACATCTTATCTTTAGAGGCTGTATCGGCAGGAAGCAAAACCATCAAGGGAATTCTACATGTTTAATATAACAATATTACTTCCGAGATGTTTGTGTAACAATGCTGTACAAGTATACCTCTGTCCACAATCTTAAACAATTTAACCAAAATATTCGACTTAAAACCAAAGCATATTCAAAATAGCTTATTTTCCATAATCTGGAATTACGACCTAAATACAATATTACCAACCTAAGGCTGTACTGAATAAATAAACCCATGACATAATCACGCTGCCTTAAACATAGCCAGATTATCTCCCCCACCCCCTTCCCATCTAGTGATCTTTATTGAAAAAAGTGTACTTAAAAGTGCTTTACAGAAAACCAAGGATAAGACCCCAAGTTAGGAGCGATGTGCAGAAGTTTTTCGTCAGATAGAAAATTTTATTCGTTCCTTAATGCTTTAACCATCTAAGCTGCCCGGCCAGAACATTTTAACAAACCGTTTTGGGGACTTGGTGTGCAAGGGCAATTGTAGATTCGTCCGACTGAGCGGCATCGTCTACGGCCAAGAAGCTTAAAAAGCAGAGGATGACTGATGACTTATTCAACCTCAGCTACTGGCGGCTTGCATGATCCTTTTAGAAATTCAGATAAATTCTCACCTTTTTACTGTCTTTCAAGTTGAAATAGATTTAACTTTTCGCTGACCATTTAATATTTTCTTTCGGCAAAATTAGAAATATTTTAATATTTTAGATAACGTAGTCAGAGTATGTTAGAAGATATAGTGATATTTTTGGAATCGGGGAACAATAATTTTGTAAATATTTTTGGTGCGAAGGCTTCCACTGCACGTGTATTCTATGATGACTCTCGGAAACGCAGCGGTGGTCAATTCATTAAACATAGTTTTATGGAATGAAATTTCATACCACTGCTGCATTTGCATCGTTTTACGAAATGACTATTCATACCACCTTTGCGTCAATTCATAAAAACGTCGTTTTATGAATTGACCACCGCTGCGTTCCCGAGAATAATCATGGAATTTGTGAATCTTCTTTTACCAAAGAAGGATATAATCTTAAAAATTTTGATACTGTGAGCTGTTTAAAGTTGTAAAAAAGTACCCAGGATCTAACCAAATTTGTATATTTTTTCTAATATTTAATTAACTTAACTTAAATTTAATTTAATATTAATTTAACTAATACAAAACTCGAGTAGTATCTTCTGTGAGAGTAGAAACGTCTGGTTTAAATATGTGCATTGAATTCTTACATAATATCGCAGCTAGCGTTATACGATTGTTTACCTTTGGTTCTTTCATGATCAGGCATTATTTCTCTGTTATATTTACGTATTGATGTTAAGCGAAAATCGTTGAAGTGAATATCTCTTATCATATTACAATCCTAACAATCGGCTTCAATTTATTCTCTTTGCTGCTATTTTGGTATTAGCGGGTATATACCGCATGCATATTTTATAATATATTTTTATGCCTGCACCGGCTATTTCTTGCATCCAGTCAATGGTGAAATACCCTGTGTCCCGAATTTTTGCTTCGATCAAGACCATCAAATATTTCTGATCCAAAACTTCAGATATCATCCGTAACGCAACGTTCACTATTTATAAGTATCTAGATGATTTACTAACGATTTTTACTTAAGATTTTTTATGCAGTTGTTACCATTCTAAGATTAATAAAAAATGACTTTAAGTAACAGTGTATACCATATATGGAGTTGAAAACTCCTCGCAGTGTGCCCTATTCCAATTTTAGAACCTTAGAACTTCCTATCAATGCTTCGCAGTCCTTCAAAAGAGTTAAACTGCATTTATTTATAAAAATTGGCGACTGTTAGTTAGGGATATTTAAATGTTGAAAAGTCAGGATGTAACTCTAAGGAGGAACTAAATAATTTTCCTTTTGTAAATTCTCAAATAAAATTCAAGTTCATTTATTAAAATGTATTATGTTTTCATTTATTAATTCCAATTAAAGAAAATTAATGCATATTATTATAGCTAGAAAATTATTTATAATATAATTTATTGAGAACAATATCCTCAGCTTTGGAAAATATAAATCTTATGCAGATAAGCATTATGATGCCTGTAAGCGAGTTAATTCAAGAATAAATATATATCCGAGAAATTAACAACTGAAGTCATAGCGAGAGTAACTTTTTAAAAGTATTTTGGAAGTCTCTCTAATTTTCTTAGTATCATTTTAAAAGTTGAAGTGTTACTTAATCTTTATTTAAGGGTTCTCCTTTCTTCTTGCACAAGAGAAATAATTGCTTGATTATTTATTTTTACGCACCTGAGAATAAAGGAGGGATAACAGGTTTTCAGTTTAGCTTTTAAAATTCATCCTCGTAAATTCCAGTGGTCTTTCCTAAAATCAAGCAACTAAAATAAAATATCTTATACGATGCATTTTTTAAATCGAAAGGCCGCTGTACAGAATCCTTACTCAAGAGAGTCAACTTATAAAAGTAACATAGATGGAAAATAGTCTAAGAGATTGGTACAAAAACAATTATATTCAGTTTTACTCAGGTGATTCCAACAGGTATGCGAAAGCATCTACTTTATTGGCATATCATAATTTGACTGGTGAATTAAAAAAATAATCACACGAACAGCTTCGGAAACATGAAATGTGTACTTTTTGTAACATGTTAGAATAATGTATGCAGAGAATTTCAGGTCAATGTTCATTATCGCTCGCTGGATATTATTATTATGGTTTAAGTATTTTCTTTAGTTTTCTCTATCTTGTGTTGGCGTTATCACTGGTAAATTTCAGTTATCATTCATATTCAGACGGTTCTTATGAAATCAAGCTATAAGAAGAATATGTAAGATTATATTTATAGCAAACTAAGCTCTGAGTTGGGAAAGTGGCTGAAAATTTATCTGAAACACCGAAAAAGTCGCTATTTTCCACATTAAGAAATCTAGAAGACCACGAGTTTTCCTCCAGAATAATATGGCCTTATGGTAGATTCTTTGGACCATTTAAGTTATTTAGGGATTCCAAGCAACTACAGATGGCCGAACGATGAAGCAAAGCAAAATTCCGTTAACCTCTTCGGTTCGTTTGGATATTTATATTCACTCAAAAATATTAGAAGATATTCCATGTTTTGTGCATAGGAGCAGTCGAATGTTATGCACTTGGGTTTTAACGCTGATATTGTTTTCATTTGCTCCACAACTGATACAAGTGAACAAAAATATTTTCCTGATTCGCATTAAGTCTCTCATGTCATCGTTTTTGTCATTTTCAGACAACGATTCCGTCGGTGTTTTTACAATATTGTTTTAAACTTTTATAGGCTTAAAGGGTGCTTTCTCAACGAACTTCCCTGTGTTTTATAAACAGGATAGAGTAGAATACGATTGCAGGCATCAGAGGTCGAAAATCTCTCTTCCCATATACGGTTCAGCGTGCGGGGAATGCTCTTGTTCCATTTTATCAAGGTTTTTCTTACCGAGGGATGATTTAACTTCTTCCTTGAACGTAAATATAATGAAAAAGTGTTATGAGAATTGAGGTGCGATGATAATGTTGCAAATGCTACGCATGCATTTAGCGAACCGGAAAGGTTACACAATCGAGGAAAAGTTTGATTTTAACTCAAGATATACTAACTTATATATTAAAACCGATTCTTTAAATTGATTTTCACCGAAATTTCGCTCCACATTCTTATTTATTCCAATTTCGCTTGATGATTTCAAAGGAATCACTTTCTCTCGTCAGTCATCCTTTATCGAGAGCAAGTGACACCATTTTGGGGGGTGAATCTAAATCCAACCGAACTAGATAGCTTTCTCATACTATCCCATGCATGGGAAGTGAGAAAATATCTATTTTAAAGCGATCCGTAAGCTTTGTTCAATGGGGGCTTATTTCAAAAGAACTAACTCATACGTTAAAATAATATCCGCCCACGGGTGCGCGCATTCATTCGAAAACTACCACTTGCATTGCGAGGGAGAGGGTGGGGATAAGAGATGGGGATGCGAATTGGTGCTCGGGGTCTGTGGGAGAGCCTCGTTCGGGTATCGAAGGCGCGACCATGAAAGCGAGTGACTCTTGGACGCTGTCCTTATTTGGAGGGCGGGACGGGAGCGCCGTGGTACCACGTGACGAGGCGGGTGGGCGTCCGAGAAGGGTGGGGAGAGGCTCTTTCAGACCTTATTTCTGTCTACGCGGCGAAAAATAGCATCGGCATGTTCCGTTGTAGGTTCTGCCTCACGCCAAATGCAGCCCTAGTGAATGTGTGTGTGTCTACGGCGAAGATTTGAAGGGGAACATTCGTCCTCGAATCGCTCTTACGCTAGCTAGCAAATCAAAATTGTTTGGGCGGGAGTCATTCTTCCGCGATCTTCGAACCTTACTGCACTATAGTCAGTGGTGCCGACGGCTTAAGTCATTGCGTGAGAGTCGGTAATTCAACTCCGGCTGAAAATACCTCGGTTATAGCGACGGTAATCGAAGATTTACGTTCTCGTCGAAAGTTACGAATGTTATAGACGTCTGTGCTCGGTGAATTCGCTCGCCGACGTGCGATTTCAAGGAACCCGCTGATGGAATTGATTGTAAATTTTATTGTTATGCAATGAGTTCGTTCCTTAAGATTTTAGGGGCGTGGTGTCGCGACTTTGTGGTTGGAATTATACAAAGCAAGGAAGTATCTCCGTGTCTTCCCACGGCCTAAAAACCGACTAAATTTCCACGTCTATTCGACCATTGTTAATTGGTGACATTATATTTTATGCTGTAATATTTTTCTATATTTTGAATTCCGAAGAACAATCAGAGATTGTTCCGTACAACTTCCAATCAAAGTTTGTTTGCAGGGAATACTGTTTTATTCAAAACCTGTTTAATCTCTAGTTGAGATAATACATCGAATTAACGATACTTATTAAATTGTTAATTAGTTTTGTGATTGTGCTGAATTAAATTATCTCATATACAAACAATAATAGCTTATAATGGTTTTTAACGAATGGAGCAGGCCGGAAGCGTTTTTAAAGCAGTTTATTTCAAGTTAGAGTAGAGACTTTTTAAATAGCACACTCTCCTCTCTATATTTCATTATTCGTCTTTTATAGTAAAAAGTATATGTGTGGACTCCCGCGTCATTTTTAGGTCAGTCGATTTGGAAAGCATTTCTTCATAATTTGGAATAGGATGGAAAATATCTATTCTAAGCATTTCAGTTCAATATTCGTCCTTCGACAAGCACCGAAATACTGAAAAAATATGAAAATGCTACGTTTCTAGTTTTGTTTACATTGCCGATCCCTATTTCCGTAATTTAATTGTAATTTTGCAACGATCCACATAAATTTTACTAGCAGTTCTCGTGGAAAATTTCTCTCCAAATAGTTCATACTATATTCCCTTTTTCGCACAGTACATTTACTTCCCTGGCACATTTTCTCTGAGCCTTCTTTCCCATAAATTACCCGTTTACCTGAAACTGAATATTATTCGGAGTCATTCAAAATTAATATGGGGTTAGTTGAAAATTATCTTATAAGAATGAGACATTTTTTTCGAAAGTTGCAATGAAGAAGGAGAAATTGAAATAAAGGTGAATGAAAGAGAAAGGAGAAAAAGAAACGTCAAAGAATGAAAAATCTCTTCGTAATGACATGACGTCGTTAATTTACAATGTTGTTTGTTATGGTGGCCATTATCATTACTAATGACATAGGTACACTTGTCAGCAATATTCTAAAAAGTCGAAAACAGACATTCACATAAACCATCTCTAGAAACAATGTTATTTAGTGGCTGTCCGTTCTTCTTTGATTATTTTGAAAAATCTTACGGTAGAACTTAAGTATATTTATTTATTTAATGCAATCGCTGCAATTTGGTATTAATGCCAGGTGGCAACGCTTAAACAAGAGGCTGTACTTAAAAACTATTAATATTAACGTTATGGATTGACTGAGTGGATTAGTAAATTGGTTAGGGTGTTGACACTGCATATAGACGGGTAAAGACTTGGCTTCAAAACTGAAAGATCCGACATATATACGGGAAAAACGATCCCCGTAACAAGTTCGATCTTACACTAAAAAGAAAAGATGTCGGGAAATTTTCATTTTTGAACAGATCCATATGGGATTGAAATGCATTACCTGAAGAAGTCTTCAATCCCTTCCCTGCAAATGAAAAAGGATTCAAGAGAAAACTTAGTGTAATCTCATAAGTGTATTGAGCAGTGTATTGATTTGTGAGCAGTAATGGTAATGTTATGATAATGAACAGTAGCGAGGTAATATTACAATGAGTAAATTAACTGATGACTAGGTGTTGACTGAGCGATGGAAAAATATAAAAATGATTAGTACTTTATATTTTAACTTTTGACGTATTTTTATTGTACATACTATTGATGAGGTTTGGTTTTCGATAGTATATTTTATTTTACTCTGTTCTTTTTTATTTTATCATGTCAGCTCATTACTTGTACATCTTACGGCCATCATTGTATGATAGTTTCAATTATTAAGACTTGCATGTATTAATAATAATAATAATAATTCCATTCAACCCATAAAATTATAACGCAATATTTATATATTCCAATTCTCACCGCCTAAAGGCGTGTATGTTTATTAAATGATGAACGGTGTGCTCCGATCTGGCAGGTTGAGCAATGCTATTTATAATGTCACTAGCATAAACACGAGTATAATTTTGATCTCAATAATAAAAAAATATGGAGTGAGGAATAGAAGGATATATTTCGGAAAGCAAGAAAAAGTACGAGAAAGCGTCGAAGCACTTATCGTCACTCTAAATCATACTGGGATTTCCCAGCAAAGACTAGCATCACCGATTTGCTTTATTTTGCGATATTTATTTCCTATAATTATGGACATAGATCGGAGCGGCTGAATGAAAAAATTAAGAAAGCTTTTCGTTATTTTCTTAGATCCATATGCGTGAGTGCTATGCTAACGGACCAGGGAAAGATTCAAAAGCAGACTGCAAATTTGCATAATTAGAGTCGCATGACCATAACATTACTTGATCAGTGGTGTTCTTAAGAATGTTATTCTTTCATAAATGCGTTTGTGGTATATCAATAGCATCTCTCAATGTCGACTGCGTTCTGTATCCTGAAAATTCTGCTTATTCTACTGCGCCCATGCCTCGCTTGTTACATATCCACAGGAAAATTGATCGGAGCTATTTTAAATTCTTGTTTCTGTTAAGATGCTTCTTTAAGAATTTCTTATTTATATAAATTGCTATGAAAGGGAGAATATTGAATAAATACTAGTTCATTTCAAAGCCTCAGATGGCAGTGAAATATAATGTGCCAAAATTTTAGATATTCATCTGCAAATTCGTTAAAACGAATGAGATTCAAAGAGTTAAGCGATATAGTGTTGACATTCATCATGTATAATAAAGGTAAGAGAAATGGTACTTTTTCCACAGATTTATTAAAAGAACGACGAAGGATCGTCATCAACCGGTGTATTGTATTGCAATCTTTACCAATCTTAATTTAAAATCTTAAGATGACAATCATTCGTCGAACCCGGCCGTGTTTTAATAAATTCGTGGAAAAAGTACCACTTCTCTTTCCCTCATTATACATTTAAACAAGGTAAAATAACGGCTTGCGAAAATACTGTTTTATTTCTAATCTAACTTTAATTATATTTCTTCCATCCTGTTTTATTACTTAGATTTTATTTTCTTACGAATTATAAGTGCTGAACAATTCGTTTCAAAGTGAGTTTTGTACGTATAATTATAGAATATGTAAAATAGCTGGTCCTTCAGACCCAGCCTGGCTAACTTTTTCGATTTCCTTATATGGTGCTTCCATCAAAGAGGTTGGCCGTACTAGTGGATTGTACAGAACTCAAATAACTTGATTTAAATAACTACTGATTCTCACCTGTAAATTACCTCACATGGAAAATCTTAGCTCAATCAATCTTATTAAACAAATGGTTACCTATTCTTTTTTTCATAAATTTTAACATTTAAAATTATTTTTTAACCGCCCAAACGATGTAGTCTTCAGATTTAAATGTCGAAGAAAAATGTCATTCATCGCTTCGAGATATTAATTTAAAAGATGGATGAAAGTTGAAATAAATATGAAAAGAATTAAGCTATTAAAGCACTTTTAGAAAATATGCCATGACTACATGCTTCCTTCCAGCTGCGATGATTGACGTAAAAGCCGGATACCTCTTCCAGAAAATTGGTTCGACTGCATCGGTACTCGGTCATCCCGATTCTCATGTGAAGATGACGTAGGGATTCTCTTTCATTGTAAAAAAATCCACATTTGCCCTGACGCCCACTCACAACGCGCCCCACCAGGAAACACCCAAAAATACTCCCACACACGTCTATTCCTGCAGTGCATTTAGTGGCATCCGGAAATTGCTGGTAGCGCGCGTTTAATTTCATAAAATGATAGTTAAATGTTTTATACGATAGGATTATACATTTTATTCATCCTTAATACGAATCACAAAAGAACTATATAACTCTGTTTTTTTTAACAGCGTATATCTACTCATTCACTCTTGACCTTTAAAGGAAATATCTAATGCGTCACTAATAGTTTCCTCTGCAATGCTGCAATTATAATGAATTCTCCTATAAGAAGAAACTTAAATATCAATAGTAACATCAGAGTATCTCCTTACACTTAGCGCGTCATATGAGGACATGATAATAAAACGTCTTTATACGAGCGAAATTGAGACTAAAAGTTTCCTCTTCCATCTAACCCATGGTACATGATATGTAAATAAAGATCCAGTAGATCTGGATCTAAAGTAGAAACAGAAAAGGAGAAAAATACTGTGAGAAATAAATATCTATGCACGCAAACGGTTTAAATTGATCCTCTGATGAACAAATATAAAACTTAATAGAGAGCAGAGTCGTAGTGATTTTGAAAATCATAGTAATATATCTATTTTAAATGAAGAGGCCAAAAATCGAAACAACAAAACTACATACATATTGCAGCGTTCCGAAATTTTATGTTTCAATTCGTGAAGATATAAAATACATCGACGTTATATGAAAAAAGTAGGCAACATAAGGTAATCATCATATAACATTATTAATATAAAATCTGTAGCAATTAAATTAAAATAAAGAAGGGGAACTCATCATGTTTTAGAGGCGCCGAAATAAATTTGAACATAAGGCTTTGATCAAATTTCAAATTAAGGAGTGATATCTATTACAACAAATAAATGCCAGGTACTTGCATTACTCATGCTCTTTTCCTAATGTAATGGTTCAGGTACGGTTTTAAATGTAAAATTATGATATCAGTTAAAAGTTCACCCAGCCAATAAAGGTTGATGTATGAAAGACAGCTCCTAATATATAGGTAAATCTTGGAATATAGTCTAAACTATTGCTAATAAAACTAGAGCTTAATTTTAACGCTACCAGAGTAACAAACTGTCGAAAGGTCGTCAGATCAATGTCTTATCATATATTTCTCTGCAATGTCGAATCTAGTGAAAGGAATATTTCTGGATGAGTAATCGTTCTATGAGAAAGTGTGGTTTTGGAATAAACTGAGAATTCTCCTTCCAAACTTCATTAAAACATTAATCGTATGACCTCATCATAATCTCTCATTACGATTGATCTATCATATTAAGAAGGGTAGATCCTATCGTATATCACGAATATAGTGATATATATGTTTATATGATATATTTTAATGCACATTTTCACTTTGTTAGCAATAAAGCCTTGAAAATGTTAGGATTCATTACCACGCATACTAAAAGTATGAATAACATAATAGCCTTAAAAGTATTGTACTGTACTATTGTGAGACCTATCTTTGAATTCGCATCCACTATCTGGTCACCATATTATACTAAACATTCGAAATTAATTGAAAGAGTACAGTATAAATTTCTTAGACTTATTAACTATAAGCTGGGTAATGATGTACAAAATAAATCATATGAGGTTATACAACAAGAGCTAAGACTTTTTCCTCTTCATAATCACCGTATATTATCTGACTTAAAATTTTTGCACAACCTACTCCACAATAAAATAGACTGTCCATCAATTTTAGAACATATTAAATTCCGTGTGCCATCCCATGTTACTAGAGGTCAAGACCTATTCGCCATACCTGTTTCGAAAACTAATTACTCTTATAATGCACCTCTCAATAGGTTACATCGATTAGCAAATACTCACCTTAAAAATATAGACATATTCCACACTAGTTTACATGCAGTTAAAAATTTAAGCCCCATTGAATACTAAGCTTAATTTTAAAAAGAATTATTAATCACTCACTGTAAATAATACATAAAGTATGTTACTGTATCATTCATATATTTTATAATATTTTATATCATATATGTGAAAATTTATTTGGCATTCTGTTTCTGTTATCTTTCATAAAAGCTATTAATAATTATTCTCTTCGCAAATATTGTTTATGTTTATTATTTGTGACATCTTATATGTAAATTTTATTATTTATAATGATGTTAGTGATATGTATGCTTAAATTCGAACAATATGTGATATTAATTTCCATATTTGTGATGTTTTATACTTATAAAATCCTATTGTTTATTGTATTTTATACTTTTAAATTCTGCTATGTGATACTGTGCTGTGACAATTTTTTCGGAACAAAAGGGTACATCCCGTTGAATAAATAAATAAATATATTTTGATCAAAATACGCCGTATACACTTTTGTATATTTGACATAATTTGATCAGAAGTTGCTCATCTGACATCTACTTCTTCACGTTATTCTGTTTGTAGTCTATTCTACTACCACAGTGTTAGAAAATCGGAGATAATAGTTTCTTCAACACATAGGCATGGGATGGATGGAATTGGGATTCCTTTAGTCTAGCATGACTCGTTAGTTTTAGCCTGGAATACTGGGTATTCCAATGAAAATAAGGCTTGGTACCTCTCTATTTGCTACCATTTAGTTGAATGGTTTCGGAATGAGGTCGAAATCATACCTAATCATATATTGGTTGACTTAGTTGGTAAATATTTGCGCTGAAAAGAGAAAGTTTAAAATAACCACCACCGTCCTTTTAGGGTTAAAATTCTTATTCAGAAAATACCTGGTGTTGCTATTAATTTTACGTTCTAAGTAGAAAATATAGGGCCAGTAAATAGGATATATATTATCAGATTATATATGATACATAACCATAGGTCAGTCTCACACCTCTCTGAAGTATTTAAGCCCAAGGGTACCATACTTTTCCATTCGCTACTGGTTCTGAAGCATACGCATCCGATAGTGAAATATGCTAAGACCTCTATGACGGAATGTTGGGTAATAAATAAACACGAAAAGAGATTCCCATCCACTCTGTCACGTGCCTTCCTTTTTTGCTTCGTTTCTCCTTTTAGACGCTCCCACTCTCGAAACATTTTTTCTTCCCCTTATTAACCTCAATTCCATTTACCCAAACACGCATTTAGCTTCTATCCACCTGAATAATTTTGTCATTAGCCCCCAGTAAAGTTTCTCACCTCAACCTGCCCTTGATTCTTTGATATTTTTACACTATACCTAATGATGGCTCTATTCAGTTTTACATCTGTCTCCTACGTAATCAAACAAAGTCGAATCTAGTAATTATGAACGAATTATCTAATTAGGTGAAAACTATTGCGCTCGATGTTTCTCCGGAAATTATCTATAATAAATTACCGTACGAAGTCTTAGAGTCATCAACTCAGTAGGATCTTTTGATTAGAATTCACAGAATCGGGCGGGATATGGTGGAAATCCATCATGCAAAATGAAGGAGATAAATTGGTACGTTTTTCACAAAAATTCTTAATTGTACTACCGGTTTCAACGGAGGACCGTCATCTTCAGGTCACATCACAGTTACTATAGTCTATTTTGGATATAATTATAAATTTCTTTAGCTTTATATGAAGTACTTATAGAGTTTGTGGCAACGATTTTGTTACTTCAAATTCAACGAATTTATCCATTCAGTTCCTTTGGCAAGACGTCAAATTTAATAGAATAGATTAGTGAATTTAGTTTAGTGTGAAAAGGAGCTGAAAAAAAATGGGAAGATTTCCTTGTGTTTATCATGATAAACACTTCCAATATACTAAATTTATCGGAACCCGGATATTATAGTGGATTATCGAGCTAACTAGTTAAGTTGTGGCTGGTAAATAGTATTGTCAACTATTAATGTGGTAAGCAGTGCTGGAAAACGAAAAAATATTCTTTCTATTTCTCGGTTGGCGAGAATAAGAATATTTTTCTAAAGGTATGGACGATAGATTGGCACTGGAGCAAGATATTTAAGAGAAAATTTTAATATTGAGTTTCTGATTCGTTTCAATACGGTTTGATCCCAAAACTCTCTGCAACAAATTAATACTTTAATTCATTTAGTATCGACCCAAAATTTTCTGCTAAACTTTCGTAGTAGTAGTAGTATCCCTTTCCCTAGCGTAGCCATTCTTTCGGGAGTTAGCTGGCTGTTAATACCTTGCCTAAAGGTATGAAAAATCCTCCTTGAATAATGCCGGTAGGTGTTTGAATTATAAATTGCATTTAAACTTAACCGTTACCCCGCTGAAGCATAATGGCTAAGTTTAAATTCAATTTCACTGCCTGATAGCTTACCACGCTAAACTTTCGTTATTTTTTATACATTTATTTCGATATCTCGAAGATCACCAAACTATGATTCAGTTAAGATAAGTTTATTTATGATTTATTTAAGATATGTTTATTTTCCATTTTCCTTGGGTACAAAATAATTTTCGCAAATAGCATATCAATAAGTATACGAAAGATACAGAGGATTTAAGCACAATCTATCACGCTATCGCCATTTGTTCATTTTCCATTCTCAGAACTATTCTACATCTACAGTTTTTAATTTCCTCGCCCATCTTTTACCTAATTAACACGGATGTACCTAGTTATCCTTGTTATGCCTAGTAAAAATGCATCTATTTTGTTTGCGAATGAGAAAATATATTAAGCTTGCTGTATATCGTATTAATCTGGTGCGAGGGCTTTCGTTGCACGTATATACATTCCAAGATTATTCACGGGAACGCAGCGGTGGTCAGTTCATAAAACTACGTTAATTCATAAAACGCTTCTTCGGGTCAGAAGAAACCAGCTGCATCGCTGATGAAACTTCGTTTTATGAATTATCCACCGCTGCGTTCCCGAGAATCATCATGGTGTCTGACGTATTATTGTAATTTCACGCACTTGTGGTTTTTCTATTTTAAAGATTTTAACTTTGCTATAAATTGCATGTATAGTTTTGAAATCATTTAAGTTTTTTCGTATATTTGAGTTTGGATTCATCTAATAATCTATTTGCCAGAATTGGGGTTTAAAATGTACTTTACTAAGTTTTTGTGGGATTTTTTCTCCCTATTTTCCATGAGTGTTTTCTCGAAAAGTTTAATTTTATTTTTCAACCTCAAGTTTTTTCCTATTCCCACTCCTTTTTATGAAAGATGCTTAAACTACTGCAAGAAATGCAAGGTTAGACGGTATTTAGGCCTTCTCGGGCCTAATCCCCTGAATAATAATAATATTAACAATAAAACGTTTCTTATTAGGCCGAAATTGATAATTTAAACTTTCTTCTTACATCTAACCCATCCGCATATAAATTTAAGGAAGCAGATTGCTTGAAAAAAAGTACACAGGACAAAACTACATTGCGGGTTTAAAAACCGAAAGTTTAGCTTAGGGAAAAATACACGCCGCACCAGGAAAACATCAGCAAGAAGGGGGGTGTAAAAAACCTTCGAAACCTACTCATCATTAAGTATATTCTTATGGAAAAGCAGGCTAATAGTGATCTGAAATGCAACAAGGCAATACAGATACATATTCACACAAATAGATCAATATAAACGGTGAAGAACATAGTGGAAAGCAAGTAATAAGGCTACAAGAAAATTAGCTGCAAAACAAAATGACAATAGAGTTGTGTATATTAAAGAGTTCACCAGTATAACCAGTTTCGTCAATGCCATCTTATAAGATTAACAAGAATTGGTCAATAAAACCAAGTTAAAATTTTAAAGATGATATGCTATGCGATTATAAATACATTTTATTTCAGGATATAAACATCATAGAGTAAAGGGTGACCTAATCTGAAAACTATAGCTCGTGAATGGTTCTGCCCACAAGTCCTTCTTCCCGGAAATTGTTTCCAATACTCGAATTCTGGCACGAAGACCTCTAATTATATGATGATAGTCGTCGTGGATATCGGAAGTTCAAAAGTTTGCGTTTATTTCGACTATCAACTCCTCGCGAACAAGTGTATAGGTATAAGTGAGGTCCGTAACAAATCCATTGAGATGAATCGAATACGTGGACATCACTTATTAATTACTAACTAAAGGGTGTAGGTCCTTTGCTGAAGAGATTTTGGTAAACTGATTCTATTTTCGCTCCAGGAACTGAGCAATCCAGCATTCTGTTATTCTTATAAAAAGCAAGTGTAATCCCTCAACCTACGAAAAGTAATTTTAGAAAAGATTCCAGAGCAATACTAAATTTGGAGGTGGTGTGTGTCGCTTTTCGTTACCTATGTTTCTATCCATGCTGGGTTATCCGGATTGACTGTTGGTATCCGTTAATATTCTCTCATTTTTTTAATACATAACAATGTTAATCTGATCAGTATTATTTTAGACGTCGCGGAATAATGGTCAAGTCGCTTTCTTGCCTCCCGGACGGCAGTGGTTTAATTTCCCAGCCAAGTTTTTCCACTACCGAGGATTGGTGGCTATATTTCGGTAGTAAGTAAAAATTTGTGCAGTTTAAACTCAGAGAAACTAAAGCAGTAGTGTGGTAACATTACCATCACCTTACATCTTCAGGCCTCGGTGTTTCCGGGCTTTATATGCAACTAGTAGTCATACGGTGTGAAGGAGTGATTATTGTTAATGACATCATTCAAATTATTATTATTTACACAAAATTGTTTATTTTATGGGGGACTTTTTTATATTGACAGATGAGATGTTTCTAAATTAGGCTGATGTGCTAACATCACTGAATCTAAAATTAAAATCTATGGTGGAAAAAATAATGATAAATTTGGAGTACTTCCTAAAAAACGAAGATCGCTGAGTTGGCAGTAAATTTATGAAACCATAAATTTAACGGTGATACAGTTAGTAAACATTTATTACTCTAATAAAATAGACTCAAAAAAACTTTCAAAAAAAATAATATGTATGACTTATATGATCCAACGAACATTCTTAGCATAATAAGAACATAGATCTACACAAAATGTAGAGCCAATTCTGATTATGTGTTATATATGACGTATTTAGGAAATTAAAAGTTGAATTCAATCCTTTTTTATTTTTTAACAATACTTAATGTCATTTTGCACTTCCAAAAAACTATGATCTTCTCCCTTAATTTCACCTCTTCAAGAAAGGTTCGGTTCAACGGGAAATGATCAGTCGACTTAAGGAAAGTGCAGAACGCAGTGTGAACGCATTAGTGCAGATAAGGGAGACAATTTATTTTTGCATTATTTATACTAAAGTATGCAGTTATTTTCAAGGTAGACACTGGAATAAGACATAGAGAAGCTACGTAATGCATGAAATAATTTTCTGAATCAAACATTTTATCTTCAATGCATTTCTTAGAGGCAATTTTGCGTTTATGGTGCTGAAATTTCATGGAACATTGACACTGGTATTTTACTAATATCATCTGTAATCAACAGCTAAATTGCTGATAAAATTCAATAAAATTCTGAAATTGTTGAATAAAAGAATCAACAGATAAATTGCTGATGTGCTTATCAAAGTTCCAAACTAGCACGCATTAGAGTTGGGCATTAGAAATACACCGATGTCTCTTCAAATAAAGAGACTTTGTATTCATTTGAAGTGCATATCCGTGCTTTAGAGACATACCTATACCATAATACATACCATGTATCATCAAATAAATTTTAGCCGTTTCTGGGATGATTCATGAGCGATGGATGGTTGAGAAGTGTGTAATTCGGGCAGTAATTTGTCGGTTATTATATGCAATGCAATAGTGTTACATAAACGTGCAAAATATCTGATTTTATCTTGCATTTACATGTTAAATGTAGTTTATATAGACGTTTGATTGTTACGTCCATCATGGAACTTCACCTGTCAATCTCATCTTTATCTCAATTTAACTTCACTATTCAGAATTTTAAATTTGGAAGTGATTGTTTTTTTCTGAAAGGCCATGCTTTGCGCCAACTGATACGTGGGACTGGACCCCCAGAAAGTTCCCTCGCCGCGCCGCTGCTTCTATTGGGGATCCGCCCTCGCTTAAGAGCCATAGCTGGCCTTGTCCTGTACGAGCTGAGCTTTTTATGGTAACCTACAAAAATATTGTTGGATGAGGATGGAGAGCCCTCAAAGATAGAGGGAATTCGAGCAAGGGAATGCGGGGGTCGGATACGTCGCCTTTTTAGAATCCAAGTCTAAGAAATAAGATTTCCTAAAATAATTCTCTATTATTATGGTACTGTGACAAAGGAAAGCTCTGCGACAAATGCGGTACAAATTGCAACCATCGGATTTAAATTACGCGAGCAAATATTGAACTTCTTCTTCACGATTTTCATAATCAGATTTATATTTTTTTATATTCATATTCGAGTCGCCGTGAAGTTTAACTAGCTTTCTCAGATTTAGCACGTGAAGACAATTGGCATAGTTAAGATATCTTCTTAACTGTAGTATCGTTACATTCGTTTTCGTATAAACATGATCTGTTTATTATATGCTAAGCCTGAAACTCTGAATTCCGGCATATTTTGATTATTGTAGATGCAGATTTTTATGCGATTTATGTTTAATTTTTGTTAACAGTGGTATCGTCACTTTCACTTTCGTAAAACCATGTGGTGTTTTGATGATTCTCAATTCTTGGTTTTATTTATTCTGTTTACACTTTATCTTTGTATTTTTATATTTTCATGTTTGTATTTTAATAGTGGTACAAGTTAAGCTTTTACTTTGATATTTGTGTAGGTTAGAATTACAGTATTTGTATATGATCGTATTTTAATTTTATAGAAGATTGGGTTAAATATTAGCATAGATTTTATTTTGAATCATTTTGTGTAGACTTATAGACTTGTATTTTTATAATTTTGTACATATTTGTATATTTTTTCGTTATGTCATTTGTAATTTTAATACTTTTATGTAAATTTATTGTTTAAATGGAAGATGGAGCTTGAAAATGTCCCAAATTCGCCAAATAATGTCCCTTAATAATTATAATGTTTTATTCTTCACTATGCCCAAATCTCTAAATTTCGGTATATTTTGATTCTTGTAGATGCAGTGTTTTGTGCGATTTATGTTTACTTTCTATTGATTTATTCTTTATTACATCCCCTCTCTCAATGAGTATTTTCCAGCAGTAGACACAGTTATTAGTGCAAAAGATTCGCAACCTCTACATTCCCCAAGCTTAATTTCTTTTTGTTTTAATTTTATGAATTTTACCATCGCTTCATTCTATGCCTTTTCCGTCTGCTCTCTCTGTCACTGGTTTAATGTAAAATTATTAGGTCTCGGTTCTTCCCCAGATAAAATTGTATGTATGCCGTATGTAATATATGGGTATGTATTGTCACTCGTTTATATATTTATGAATAATAAGAAAAAAATATTGCTTCCTTTAGATCCAGCGGGTAAAAGATAGGAATATAACATGATAGATTTTGTATTTGTAGATAGCTTCATGTAATACTTGCATGGTGCTTCATTGGGAACATATAAATACCTTTATTGGAAGTCATTCGATTTATAATATCCTTTTTCAATCCCAAAACGGTGGCCGCGGAAACAGAAAATAATTACGTACTTAAATTAGGCTTCCACCTTCCCAGAACTGTCCTATTTATAGTATAAGTATTCCTAGTCCATCCTAAAGCTACGAGATTTTAAGTATCCTTACATTTACATAGGCGTAGGATGAGTTTTACATCTACAAAAGCGCCGCGGAGTCGAAAAAAAAATCGAGGCTAACGGCACTATATTTCAAGACTTATTATGTACATAAAAATCTATAACAAGTCTCTTATTCTAATAATTATTTCTATGTTTAATGTTTGGTTAGATTACTTTGCAATAGAAGGTATAGCCAGCTTAATTTAGGGTAATCCTTAACTTAATGCGCAAATTACGGGCCGTATTTTTTAATAATATATTTTAGATTATGTTGATTTCCATTGTGTCTTAACTATAAAATATCATAGATATTAACAGTTAACATATATGTATGTTAAAATCTATGTTATTCTAAATTTTAATATCTATGATATACAATGTCATGTCATGTGTCATGGATTTAGTAAAATACCATTTGAACCCTCGCGTGTAACCAACGCAAGGCTGGAGAAAATGTGCATGAAAAATGATAAAGATTACTATAATATATGTAGAGAAATTATTGCGGGTGGTGCATCCCAAGATAGACACTGTGAATAAAGAATCAGTAGTCGACATGATATAGACGTGAAATTGTTTGAAATAAAAATTCATTAAAAATTATCTTTTGAGAAATATGTTACTTTTGAGCTCCGACCAACTATGCTTCCTTATGTCAATGTCTATATAAGGTCTCTGCAAGCCACCTTTCGGCATGTGGCAGGGGGTGGAAGCACCTTGACTCTAGTTTCCTAATCGATTGCTTTCGCGCATCGTTCAAAAAATCAAATCTTAAATCGATTTGTTCTAGCATCCATTCGTTCTAGCATCCATCTTCTGAGAACGTAATTTCTTTGAAATTATTTAGTCAATTCATCCTCTGCATTAGTCTCGTATCTTCTAATTATTACCATGCGCGTCCTTTATCATCTGTGTAACACTCCGTTTTATCGATACAGAGGATTTTCGGGAACGCCGCGTTAATCATTTTGGGTGACGACGTTTCGCCAACAATACTGTTGGCTCCTTCAGACCTCTTCTGACGGTTAGGTCAGAAGTAACCATTACGGTCAGAAGTGACCTGAAGAAGCCAACAGTATTATTGGCGAAAAGTCCTCACCCAAAATGACCTAGGAGCGTTCCGAAAATCTTCAGCATCGATTCTTCGTGCAGCGAAAGCCTTCATTCTAGACTCAGTTTTATCGTAACAATTACAAATCGTGTCACCTTTCGTTTTATCTGTGCTAATTCCCGAATTAAATACATGTAAGCAGGGTCCCATGAACTACATGCATACTCAAGTTGAAACCTAACTAACGCTAAGTAACATCACTTACGAACTTTTTCTTCGCTCCTATCGACTATTCTCTTAACGAAGCCGAATTCCTTAACTGCTTTACACACATCTTACTCACGTGGATATTCCATGATAAATTATTCGTGAAAGTTACTCCAAGATATTACATCGATTCAACATTCATTAAAAATTCACGGAGGAGGCCAACATTTTTTGGAATTGCGACATAATCGAAGAATTTTTAAACAAAATAAAGTTTCAAAAAACAACACAGTAACTTTTACTTCTATATGTGGCAACTAAAAGTAAAGTTACTGTGATGTTTTTTAAATCCTTGTTTTATTTAACAATTCTTTGATTCGAACGGTCATTAAGTTTATCCCCGTTTGTAAGCTAATTCAGAGGAGACGTTTCTCATATTACAAACTAACGGTGATAGAGTGAATAAATAGCGTGTCTGACTTTATTGCGGATTTTAGTTGTTAAATTATAATCTCTTTCTATAACGTAGTTCTAAGCATTCCCTACATTGCTATCTTTCTCGCATCAGGGATCCGGCGGGTGATCGCGTATCCCCAGACGTGAGAAAGTGCAGCAGAAAGATATATGTTTTGTTAAATAATGCTAGGATGATAAAGGAAGCATTACAAAAATACTGATAGTCTCAGGTTGTAAATCTTTGAATGAAAGGAGATTAGAAACTAGGCTTTCTATAGCTTGATGAAAAGTAAGTACATACATTTGCGGAAGATGTAACCGGTATCATGCGACCCTTGCAACTTTGGCCAATCCGATAATGATCGCAAATTAAAAGAAATAGATGCTAGAACAAGTCATTCTAAAAATGCAATCATACCTCGAACGATACGCGACAATAACAAACTGAAGAAGTAGTTCAAACACCTGGTGTTTACACCCCCTGCCGCACGCCGAAAGGCGTCTCGTAGGGTATAAATATAGATGTCGATCAGTGAGCACAATTCTTCTATTTTACAAAGACGGTTTTCGATAGCTACACTCCACTTTACCTTTCGATCTCTAGGATTAAGTGTGCACCTTTTCAGTGATCGGTCGCCTATGTTTGGGCTTGGAGCCATATATGGTTAGCGTCATGGCTTCGTATGGCCTACGTAACATAGTAGTCAGTCTGTCGTTTTTCCGCATTATTATTCGATTTTCTAAAAATATAACTGGAGCCCTCTCCAAAGATCTCTGTAACGTTCACGTTTATGATTCACGTGATTGAATCATTTCTCGAAAACCGATTAGTCGGAGAGTACAGCAGCAATTCGGAGAATCCTGGAAAATCTAAAAATTATCACAGGAATCCCGCACCGGCGTCCAGTTAAAATTGCTCAAGGAAATGTGTACTCGATAGATAATTGACGAACCAAAGCATAATTTCGTCAAAAAACTAAGAGTGGGAGTGAATATAACCTGCACGTCAGTCAATTTATTTTTCCTATCGAGTGAACCTAGTATAGTATAGTAGTGATTAATATCCTAGTGTACTACTCTCGGGCTTTATGCGGTAGGAAAGCACGGTTAGTAATGGTTAGCGTTTATGCGTGAACACCTTCGCGTAACTAAGGTTCAAGTAGCCATTTTCCGTCAACTGTAGGTAGGAATAAGCACGTGTGGAGTGGATGAGGGAATAACTGGTGCTTCGGCCGGCGACATAACGTCGCCGCAGTAGCACGGTCTGCTAGGGGAGAGCCTCGAAGCGACCTACTGGAAGGAGCGACACAGAAATACTAGTTGCCGCGAACGCCAGGGTACTCTGGTTCCCCTCTCCGCAGAGCAGATGGAGGGGAGTGGAGGGAGCTCAGCTGTGCCTACGCAAAGACAAGACGCTGCCTTGCTCCCCTTCTGGAGCAACGTAACACAAAGATTTTCCAAATTACAAAATCTCGAACACATCGGAATGCACACCATTCGATCGGAAAATGCACTGCAAACGTAGTAGCGGAAAAATCACCGGTTCGGAAAATCCTTCCGGTCCTCGTGCAATGCTGTGCGCCAGAGAAAGTTTTTCATACGGATGTCTTGGCGCTTTATAAAGGCGTTCGGAGCGATTAGAGTGGCCTCCATTTCCGTGCTCGTTTCGCGCAATTGAAGGAAAATTTTTCGTCGAGACCATTTTCCTTGACGTGTATTTGTCTTGTCGTTTAAAAATATGCTATTGCCTCTCTGTGACCTGGGAGTTTGTTTTCCCCGGGCCCGCTCAACTCACGGTCGACACAGCTATAAAATAGGATATTGTTTATAAAAAACGCGAGAGGAAGATGGTGATCTATATCTCAAGTGCTAAGCGATGAGAAAAAATACTATCGTAAAAATCGTAAACTGTGGAACTTTTGAAATACGTTAGCTCCCTCCCTTGCGCTTTTTCTCCTTTAAACCCTTAAAAATAGAGATAGTTAGCGATCTCACATATGTGGTAAGAAGGATTATTTCTATGAATATACTGGGATGTGAGCTTATCCGAACTAGAGTGAAAAGTTTCTTTTTTAAATGCTATAGCATATGATCCCATAATCGTTGTTCCAGTCCTTGGGCGTGAGGCTGCGAATCCGTTCTCTTATTATGGACCCGAGAGCTGCTGATTCTTATTTTTAGTCGCCATCACTCGCCTTTTCCCTCTCTCCATTCCTTTCTCTGCTCCATTTCCCTGCCCACAAATCTTCTTTGGTTTATATCCCAAGCAACTCTTCAATCCCTTTATGTTTTATCTATAACGTCAAACAGCGAAGCGTCAATCTAATAACTCTTTACCGACTTTGATTTAAATAATAGAAGATAATTTAAGGATCATCACACTTTTAACTAGCGTAGCAGTTCCTTTGAACGTTTCAGCTTAAATTGAATCATTTATGCGACATAAGTGCCTATTTCTAGGCTATGAACTGCACCTTATTCGCTCAAGTAAAGCCTCAATAAATAAATCACTTGAAATATATGTTCATATTCACTTATTTGTGCTTACTATGGTAAGCATGGAATGGTTAATATATCTGTTCAGACAAACTGTCAGTTTGTTTAAGAGATACATTATCTTGACAAGTTAAATCTCATAATCGGTATAAATTGTCCGTACTTTGAGAAAATATAATTATGATTAATTCCTCATTGAAAAATAAAAGAGAAAACTTAAAGGTGAGTAACATCTAATTCAATTGAAGAATTGCCTGGTTTAATCATGAGTCATGAAACTCACATTTTCGATTTCCAATTACTTTATGATCTAGAAACAATTTTTATTCTCTTATCAATCATATAATTAATTGTAAACTCTCAATGACAGGAGAGATCCGTTTAATTACCCATCGTAAGTATTATTTTCTTATATTAACCTAAACTCCTTACTGTTTATAATTAATGGTAATATTCTTCAAAATCTTATCTATATTGATGTTCTAATGGAAATAAAAGATTGAATAATTTCCAATGTTGAGAGTTTCTATTTATCTTTGATTATGATAGTCTATAAACTTTATCCGTTAACGTCAAATCTGTGATAATCATTAACGTTAAATCGGAATAATTATCGAACGGCTCCAATTGTTTTCTGTATCCTTATAAAACTGAATCATTCTTATCTACCGATGATTATTCTAATTAAAGTATTTTATTTTTAATTGGAAATTTTATTTTGCCCAAACAGTGAGTTTCTTCGTATTTCCTAAAGTATTTTCGGTAATATCTCCGACAACCCAAAACTTTCGTGCATCCTTCACATCTTCAGTTCCTTAAGATTTTTCCCCTTTCAAAATGAATGGGGGATAATACCTTGTCACCCCTATTCACCGTTTAATCTTGTTTTAACAAATACTGAAAATGTATAAGAGGGGTGATTTTAATGAAGATTTGTGATATTTTGTATGAATTTTACATAATTTTTCGAAAGATTTAGCAGAAAACATCATAAAATAATAACTAAAAAGCTTATGAAAACAACTGAAAATGCGATGATTCAATATTTTTTTCTAGATCGACAAGCAATCAAAGTTAATTCGTGGATAAGAAGACACTAACACTTCCCTCACGTTATCCGTCATCATGTGCTTTATTATTGATATTACGAATTTTAGAGCGTCTTTCACTCACCAAGCAAATTCATAGAATTTCATTTGAGTTTAAATTAAACTAATTTTTGACCATTTATATTTTCAATGCTCCATTTGCGTCACAATTTTTCGTCTCAGATTTCTTAGAAGTAATGGTGTTAAATATTATTTTCAATCGTAAATTTTGCATGCAGGGTATGAATTACTCGGGACGGGTTATTTCATACGAAGTATTTATTTGTATGATTTACAATCTATTTACAGTTAGAATTGAAGTTAAATTTGATTAGATTTTCAGGAAGTATGTCTGTACCAGTTTTATATAAGTTGCAAATTTTGAGCATAATTTCTCCTAATACAATGCCTAAAAAATAATTTGATGAAAGAAATATATTTTATTTTATTTAGAAATTTTATTATCCCAAGGATCCTTTTTTTCTTCCCTTTATATAAATATGTATAAATTTTATTATCTTAATGGAACTTTTTTCCTGGCGAGTTTTAGCTGAGCGGTTTGTTTTGTTCGTTTGTGAGAATCGAAATGTATCTGACCATGTATAAAGTTTTACTTCTTATACCGCATAGACATATACTTTATCATTAGTCCATTCTCCAAATTAAGACATCGGTCCGCTTTGATTCAATGGAAGAGAACATTTTCTAAATATATTCCATATTACGAGGGTTATTAACGCCTAGGGTCACCATGGAGTTGATTTCTTTTGTAATAAATATAATTTTTCAAATATTGAGTCAGACGTCACAATTTCCTGTCATGTTTAAAGGGAATATTGTTCTAACAAACGTGAATGTAGCAAATATCTTGATAGTTATTGGATTCTCATTCTTGAAATAATTCTTCCATCGTGAGTAGCGATGAGTGTTTAATTAAGCCTATCTTTTTTGTTGGTACATATTTGAGAACAAGTTTGGTTTTCAAACTCTTATTCTAAAGGTAATCATTTTTTTGGAAAATATCATGCCTTAATTAAGTATAGGACGCTTAGCCCAGTATATTTTATTGTTTCAAGGTTTAGCCATGGCCACCCTTCAGGCGAGCAGTATGAGCAATCCCGATGACATTGGTTCCATCTCTTTGTATTCCACTGATCACTGCGATCCTATTGAGAAAATTTGCTTAGTTTATCTCAATTTAAACTGACTAGCTGACAGTTAACACTTACTGGTGCTTGTTTTTAGGAGATAATATTAATATTCTGTCGTAAATCTGAGATTCTACGTGAATCGGTGAATTTTTTTGTAGAAAGAATTGAGCAAAAAGAATTGAAAAGATTATGTGTGAGTTGGCTTTGGATGTCCTAAGAGAGCCATTGCAACTTAAGATGTTTAGACTAGAGCTTCACAGACTTTTGCCCGCGTGCCAAATCCAGCCTTCCGCATAATTGCATACGTACCACGAAGATTATAGCAGCCTTGAACGTAAGCTATCTTTCATGTAACATCAACTGTCTCTATTTCGTTGAAATCAAGGAAGGGATTATATAATAGGTGATTTTCGGATTATACAACGATACATAAGGGGTTGATTATGGATTCACTTCACCTAGCTCATTCCTTCTTCCCCTACCTTTCTCATTCCTTCTCATATCCTTGGTTCCTGCAGGTCCAATTCCATACCTCACCTTACCTACTTCTCCGTTTAACGCTTTCATGTAGTGCTTGCCTATTATTAAACCTCTGACATACTTTTACGGTGCGACACAGTTTCAAATTGGCGACGTTGCCATTCCTCTTCGCTATGTTTACCGAGTTTTCGCTCGTTTATGGGATAATCGCATTGCATATCACAGTCATAACCAGAAATGCAAATGAATCTTCTGATATGAATTCATAATGACTTCCAGTCCAATCCAATTTCATTTCATTCAGCTTTCCACTCCTTGTCAGATAGCATTGAAAGTTGGCGAGAAATCATAAATTTCATGTCAGATCATTATATTAAAATCTTTGACTCAAAGTTTCATGTTATGTCAAATTTAACGGATTCATCGTCACTGTAAGAATAAGCCAAAGCGAACTTCCTGTATTTTTTGTGCAGTAAAAGGATGACATAGGCTATATAATTATCGGTTAATGCAATGATATGATAATTTTGTTGCTTATATTATGCAAACAGACTGTTAACTACTGTTTTCAAATAATTTGAAATATGTATCAACTATTATTCGCTACTACCGCTGCTCCAACTCATGGCTACTTTCTATCGAATGACTTTTGAGGTTATCATCAAATCTATGAAATTAGATATTTCCAT
Organism: Sympetrum striolatum; assembly: GCA_947579665.1. Taxonomy (NCBI): domain Eukaryota; kingdom Metazoa; phylum Arthropoda; class Insecta; order Odonata; family Libellulidae; genus Sympetrum; species Sympetrum striolatum. The sequence goes on along the minus strand of OX388352.1, from coordinate 38,731,842 downwards.
TTCTAAATAAGTAGTAACGTGGAATGTAAATTGAGTGTTGAGTCTTCTTTGTAATTTATTCTTATCATAATTCTTTATCAATTGAGTTTAGCTTGACCTCTATATTTCTTATTAACATACATTTTGTAACAATTTTTATTATCGATAAAACGTTCTTTCCTTTCGACATAGAGCAGACAGCTTTTCATCAGTGTTAATGTATTGAATGATTTATTTGAGACAGAAAGCAACAACAGAAGAAATTTGGAAAGAATATTCCAAAATATGTTATTTTTAATTCATTGAACCTCATTCAGAGGAGAGCCATCGGGCAATTTAATTTTCACGGCAAAGAAAATAAATAACGACTCAAAACTTAAGCATATTGGTAAAATCAAGTATAAATACACTCCGAACGTTTCACAATACCTAAATACGAAGGGCTTAATTATAAAAATATAATTCAATATAAAATTTATTTGTTGATTTTGCGTGCACAATTGACCTAAATTTGTTTATTGGTAATATAAATATATCGATTTAAATAGAATTTGTAGACATATATGTGCTAAAATAACAAGGCTTTTCCTGTGTCAATAAGTTTTTTTAACTCTGGGATCTAAGATACCTACTTCACGTTATAAAATATGTAAATAAGACATAGTCATATAATTATACCTATTTCCTTTAGGATTCCATTTTAAATAATTTTACCCTAACAAACTATAAACTATGATTTGCTCCGATTATATACGAATGCATGTACTTAAACGTACCAAATCTGAACTTGTAATGAATATAGTAGGCTTTTTATCCTTTTATCCATTGTTCAGTAACATGAAAACATTACGCATAACCGGTGAAATTAAATACCCTAGCCAATTTAGTTTCATTTTAGTTATATTAAGTGAATTGAAGTGGTTAAAACCAAACATAAGAAGAAAATATTTGCTTCGATCATTCTTCTTTGCTGTATTTCATCAATCTCAACTACAGTATATCTATGACCACTTTACTTATAAATATTTTGTTTCCTCTAAAACTAAACGATCTGGTCCAAACCACCTTATATATCTAATCCCTCATACCAATGTACACCTTCAATCTCTCCTTATTGTTGCCTCTGATTTCTGGAACACCTTACCTGAACAAATTAAAAACTCCACCTCGGAGCTATCTTTTAAGGAACATTATTTAATACTTTACTTTATTTATTAGTTACTTTTGACTAATTTTTAAATTATACTATTGTATTGTTTTCATTTATGTCTATTCTTTTTTTATTATTCTTTTCCGTTCTCACGGGACTTTCCCAGAGCACAGTAAATGTATTTATTTATATTTTAAAGAGTACCCCATCATCTATTGCAAGCGAACCCGCCAATATGTCTTTTGAAAAGTCATTAGCAGACCCGTCATCACCTTCCGTCATTATATCCTCCATTAATTCTTTCCGCTGACCTTCAAGAGAGCACATGTTATCACATTAGCACACAGTATGAAAGGATGGATGTCTTGAAAGCATCACATAGATAGCCATTACCCAAAAGTAGAGACGGGATGATCCGAACACTATGATATTACTCCGCTTGTAGTTAGCTCGGATTTTACAAGGCTACGGCAGCTGTTAGTACTTTTTATAGAAATTCATAAGGAGAGGTGGCTGTTAGCCAAGCGCTGATGCTGTGAGTGACTCTCAACAAATTACACGTCCAGGAAGATAAAATTAACAATCGACTTGTGCCGTCATTCAATGTAGTGAGATTGGGTGAAAGTTACGAGTTAGTAAATATTATGCATTCATAGCGGAAGCAATACGTGATCTTCGAAGCTTGATGGTGCTGTGTGCTGCACTTAAAAGGGTTTCGAAATAGTGCGGTAAGGGCAAGATTTGCGTGTACATCGGTGTTCATCATTTTTCCATTCCGCCCTCTTCTTAATTTTATTTTTAAGTTAAACCCTGGCCAGGGTCGGTTTCGGAAACCTGCGAGTCCTTCACGTGAAAGACCTTTGCTTTCAGATGATTTAAGACGAAGGCTGCGTGTATGTCAACCTTGAGGAATACCCTTGGGATTTTTTTAGGGTTTTCTTCTAGAAATAAAAGGAGACAAGATTTTGCATTGTGCTTTTATTAGTAACGAGAACAAACTCAAGAAATACATCCAGTTATGAAATACGTTAATGATACCAAGAAACGTATTTTTTAAATTCCACTCTTTAACTGTGTTATCCACGCATTTACGTGTTTTTCGCAGAGCATTCTTAACTTTAGATTGAAACATTTATCCATGCTCATTCACTAAATAGTTATAAAATTAAATAAATCAGATAAAAATATATTCCGGAGCATCTCTCGCAGATAAACTCTTTAGATTGCAAGAGTTAAGTGGGTTATGTATGTGCTCCCATTAAATAAAAACGCGATGAAAACCTGTACGGGTCGCTTTTCTTTTGAAAAGCATACGAAGGGCCAATTCCTGAAATATCAAAGATTAATGAGGCTTTATCTCCTTGAACTGTTTTCGTGCCTGCTTGAGAGCTCTCCCGAACCGTAAACCTTGAGTTGCGAATTTTTCATTCCCCGCAACCCACTTATTTCTATTTTCCTTTCATGATTAAATTTACAGTGGGACGAACTAGGTAACAGTGGATGTGAAAAAATATTCAACTACAGTTTTCGCGATAAAATTATTCCATAATAAATTGAAAATAAAAGATATCTTATACATTTTTACATTTCCTGTTAAGGGCTGATGGGTACGTTATTCAATAAGAAAATTAATGCAGCATGTACTATTTTCCACAGTTTATTTTGAACGACCAGTTTTAACGATACATAGTCATCTTCAGATGATGTAGATGACGATGTATTGTTGAAACTGGTCGTTTAAAATAAATTATGGAAAATAGCACACGCTCCGTTATTTTTTTTGTGATGGAGTTCCACAAAACAACGCCTTTCTCCGTGGAATTTACAGTATTCGTTATTGAACGAGCGGGTATTGTATCACAACTTCTCCGAGAAAGTCTAATAATAGGTAAAAACTTATGTGTTGCTTCCCTTTCCCTTTGATGAAATCTGTTCCGAGTTTGCTGCTCGGATAGTGCCGCATTTTTTAGCGACCAAGGAAAAATTGCTTGATTTCCACTGCAGTTTTCGAATGAAGTGGGGATGAAGCTTTGCAAACTATGACAATAATTAGATCATTTGGACTGTTCACGTTAAGAATTTAATTCGATTTGATATGATGAGGTTGATTGGTCGTTTTATGTGTTTTGGGGATCGGGCGTAAGAATCCATGAAGTTTACTTTAAATTATATTTAACTTCTAATTTTACTAACATATCCTAGCTTCAAGGGATACCTAATTTCATGTATAGATGAACATATAGTTCTGGCTACTATATACTGATGAATGCGATATATTCATTAGCATTTGGTAAAGGATAGAGAAAAATGTATCTTTCGTTTACTTTTGTCACAGTTTTGATCATGGCTGTGACGAAATAAAAGCTACTGAGGTATGAGTGCACTGATTTGCACTGATCAAGTTCTCTCTTTATAGACTGACAAGAAAAGTGTTTCTCGTTGAGTCATTGTACTTCATTTTCCTTGACATGTTCCACTCTGGCTCTCTGGCATTCTGGCTCAGTGAGGAAAGCAATGGCAAACTACCTCACTCCTCATTCTGCCTAGTGAACATCATTCCTTTCTGCAAGCTCTTAGTAACTTATGTCGGAGAGGGTGAGGCACCAACCGGCCGTCGGGCTGAATACTTTACAGACAGACAGATGAACGTAAATTAGATAAAATTTCAATTGGAAAATATTGAACTATAGGTTGCTTTACATAAAAGTTCCTTATTGTGCTCTTTAAATTGATGTTAGATGTATACGCTTTTACACCATTCTCATTACAAAAAAGCTAGCTAAAAGTCGGTCTAGCTCTCAATATTCCTCTTATACTTTATCCTTGTGTACTTATTTCGCTTCAGAGACTTTCTTAAAGCTTCTCATGCAATTCCATTCATCCCTCGTACCACATCCCATTCCTTAGCACTCAATCAACTTTATCTAGATATTCCTAACCCATCCTGACCTCTCTTTTTGCCGTTGATCATATCCATCAATTTGATTCTGTCCATCTTTCCCGAAATTTAAACCGTCGCAGATTCAACTAATTGATACTTGTATTACGGATTGAGATGTTACTCGGTGGAACTCCTTCATTATCAAAAAATTAGTACTCACTTAGTAGAGTCTACAAGAAGAGAATTTTAATGAAACTACTTAGGGTTCGTTGTTGGGTAACAGGTTAAATACATAGAAAAACTAACCGAAATCTTTAACGAGAGAGGAGGGGGTCTTATTCTTACGCCTTCATAGATTCCTATCTTTTGTTATAGATTTCGGTCACTTTTTCTATATATTTCACATGTTACCCGGTAACGAAACATAGGTTGTTTTAACAAAATTTTCTTTTTGTGAACTCTACTAAGTGAGTTTAATTTTCTTGATAATTTATATTTCCCAGAACTGTATCATTTTTTTCTCTAGGCATCTAAAATACTGATTTAACAAACATGAATGGACCTTATTTATGGACAATTATTCACAATAACTGACTATACGAAAGCACCATTAGCAGATGTAATATATCTATAGATTAGATTTAATAGCAAGGGAATAGAAAATTCTCCAAAGATTTGATTAGTCTAACTGCAACTTTCACGTTAAGTTGTGCAAGTAGTTTATCACAATGGTTCTGCAACGAAATGATCTCTCTTTAAGAATTACATCATTAAAAAAATGTAATTCTTAAAGAGTTATTATTTTACCTAGCTAATTGAAAAATAAATTTCAAAATGTTAGGAGTGAAAACGGAAAGTTAATAAACAAATTTTAAATCTGAATATTTAAGATAGAATGTATAGTTCAGAAACACGTGGCTAATAAACCATTCTTTGAGAAAGCTAAGCTATTGTGATTAAATTCAGCAATTGCATTTAATACTTCAATGTATTTGAAATCTTAAACGTGATTGCGAAAACGAAAATATGAGAGAACATCATTATTTAATTAGAAAAAAAATCGTACGGAGTTGTGGCCATAACCTCTCTTTCCCTACGTTGGAAAATTTATCTACGAGTCAGAAATTGGATTTTCTATTGAAAATACCTTCCATTTAATTTTTTACGATTAAAACTTTTTTAATTCAATTAATTTTTTAAATCGGACAATTTCTCGTTGAAACAGATCACTTCAAGAGTAATTGCAATACCTGCATGAACAGAATAGGGACTCTGATAGGTTGCATAAACCCTATTGAAAAGGGAAGGTGGAGACTTTACTCCTCTTCGTATCGTTTAAAAATATTTGCATGTTGCACATATATGTACGATTTCCTGATTTTTTGCAAAGAGGAATCAATCTATCAATACATTGGACCGTATAAGTATTATCATACGTATCTCTCAAGCATTCTCTTTTTGGCTACACACGCCATTTACCTCGACTATTCGAAGCATTCCACTCACTCGTACTATCGTTAGCTTGCATTACCCTTACTATTATTATTACCCTTGCATTTTCCTTCTCTTCGGATAAACCCATGCATAAAATAAAGAAGAAAAAACTTGGTATATTTTCCACACAATTGTTTTATTCGACGGCCGGTTTCGCTACCGGAGTAATATTCGAATAAAAACAATTAAGTATATACCAAGTTTTTCTTCCTTATTTTATAATAGCTTTCCACCAAGTAACGCCTGATCATCTAGATTTCAAATCCATACATCTTTCATACAATCTCTCCATCTCATTCAACCATATTTTTCTCAGTCTCTCTCTCTCATTTGGAACCATTCGCTTTCTCACTCCGCACGCCGAAAGACAGCTTGCAGGGTTTTTACATAGACATAGACACCACTTTAGCCATTCTACATCCATACATTTCATAAATCCAAACCAGCATAAAACATATCGGCGCTCAGTCACTAAGTCTTTCTTTCAGTCCTCATTCATTCAATTAATCCATATCCTTTATCCTGTTTTGCCTCGTATACACCTCATTCAATCCATTCCGATTGCATTCCGTCATCTTTCCTCAAATCACAAACTTCGTTATCGTACAACGAGATAACAATCCCATCTTTACATTCACTCATCATTGCCGTATTCGATGGTTTATCACGAATAATCATTGAAAACGTTTTCACGCCACTCTCCAATCACCACATGCATTCACACAACTTTCTGACTCTCCGTCAAATGTTCTACTCTAAGAGAACATTCTACCCAAGTACACAACACGATCAATCTTGTCGATATGTTCACCATATATGTATCGTTCAATTCGATCTTTCAAACATAATTTCTCTTGGCAACATTTATCCCAAAACCCCTTCTCAACAATCAAATTCGCAGAATGTATGGTTATTCGCAGTTGAGAGTATCTCTCAGTGAAATTCCTTTAAAAATTTCCTCTTTAAACTTAAAATTATTCCAAACAGCCCCTTACGATGGTAAGGTCAGGTTATTAGTCACAACAGATTCGGCTGTCAAAAAGTGCCATTCCCGTGAATTCCTTTAAATCACATCACAGATTATTAATATTAATAATAAGTCTTTATTCGGGCGAGATTGAGACTAAATGTCTTCCATCCAGCCCACATAATTGGTGGTGATTTCAAAGAAATAACAACGCCAAGAGCTTTTTCGACATTACATCTATGTATAACTTGTACACATCCATAGATACACAGTGGCAGGAAGTCGGATGCTGAAAGCTCAAAAGTTAATTCATAATGAATGGTTCCTTTCCTATCTTTCAGAGCTTGGGATCATGGTCCGAATTCACTGGTTATGAAATCGAATGGAAGCCATTCACTCCTCAGGGTTACTTATGATGAAATTTTGCGTAAGAGCGGAGGAATTCAAGGTAAATTTATATTAGACGTTCCAAAAGGCAAATTGAATTTAAATTACGTACGGAACTCATAGATTCCATTAAGTTTCTCTAATTTTCCCACTTAAATTTTCACGCTGAAATATAGATATAAATTAAGTCTTTCACTCGAAATAGAGTATGAGGTATACGAAAGTGGTTATAGCGGCACTTAACCATTAAGATCAAAATAAATATGACCTATAGAAGCTTTAAAGACTCGCAGTTGAATACGAGTATTCGCCGGAGACAAAGAAAAATTAAATTAGAAAATTTATAACGTCTTTATTGAGTAGCATTGAGACTGAAACGTCTCCTTCCGCTTCTACGGCATTAATATACGAGAATTAATGATGATTTAAGAATTAATTAGTGGGTATTATTTTATTATATAGCGAACATTTTTTTAGTATAACGATCCTCTAGATTTTACAGGACGTTCTAAAGTATGTAATGTGAGCAATGTTTCGTAAAGATTCTGCAACTAAATAATCTCTTTATTATTTAAAAATATCGTAGGATATTAAATCGTACGGAATTATGATCTACCCTAGCTTATCGAAGAATAAGTTTGAAAAAGTTTGGAAATAAAATTAAGTCAATCCAAAAATTTAAAATCTGAATATTAAAGGTTGCATGTAAGGTTATTGCATAGCAAATTAATTATTCCTTGTAAGAACCAAGTATGTATGATCAAACTAAGCAATCACGTTTAAAAATCCAAAGTAATTTTCCGAAGGTTTCGTGCTTTCGTCCTTAGGAAAAATGTATGAATGACTTGCAAGTATTTCTGCTGATTGTAAGTCGAATAATTACAGGAAAGTTGAATGTTGCTCTGCCAAAGATTCTTGAAAAGCAGACAGGCAGTTTTCTAACACGATATTAAAATGTTCCAAAAACAGACATGGAAATCATGGAAACATAACTTTTCAATTTTAAATACGTTTAAACTGTCAGAAGTTCATTTCGTTTTCCACAAATAATCTATTGCACGTAACATACGATAGAATATCGTGCCATTATAGTTAATTAGTTATCGTGCAATATTTTAGTCGTAGAAAATAAAGTCCGCAAAATACCGTGTTTGGTTGATTATCAATCGATTTCGATTTCATTTACTCAGTTACTTCATATATATGTTCCACTGTTAGTGCAGTTTGAAGAGCACAGTAAGTGGCGTGACGTAATTGACGTTACAAGACATTATGTCTTCGAAATTGACGTTATAAGACGTAATTTCATTCGAAATATTGACGTTATAAGACATTATGTCTTCGAAATTGACGTTATAAGACATAATGTCATTCGAAATATTGCCGTTATAAGGCATTACGTCTTCGAAATTGACGTTATAAGACATAATGTCATTCGAAATATTGACGTTATAAGACGTAATGCCTTATAAAGGCAATATTTCGAACGGTTCGTGTTATGCGCTAATCTGCCGGATCAGAGGTGACTGGAAGAATTATCAACAGTTATCACAGTGATAAAATGAAGGATTAAATAACTACTGGATGAATGTGAAGATAGATTCGTTGTTGAAGGATAGAAGGGATGTGCTTTAAGATGCATAGATGCGTCTGGAGCGAAAGAAGTTAGCAAGGTCGCGAAAGAACGGAAGAGAGAAGTAAAAAACGGTGCTATTAGCATGCTGATTCCGAGAAAGAATAGAACGATGAATAGTTATGATTTCAATCAGAATTTATTCGAATCCAATTACAGTTAAAATACGGATGAACGGAGACGTAAACAAATGCGGACAGTAAAAGTTTCCGTTAAAGCATTCGGTAAAAATAACACCGAAATAATGAAGGGGAGGAGTACGGGGTTCACTTACCGTTTACTTGCAAATCCAATGCCATTGGCACTAAACGCACACTGATCTCTAGAGCAAAGCACTGAAAAATAACCGGCGCAAAATGTTCTACCCCCCAAATCGTGGATGACGCTCTATAAACGATTTACTAATTGAGAATCGCCGCCTTGAACTCGTTCCAATCGGTTACTTTATTATTCCGTTCGATTCAGTTAACTCTTTCATTCCGGAAGTGCCCCGATACACAATCACTAGTTCTGGAAAACCGAATCAAACATTTCGTGAAAGACGGAACGGGTTCTTCTACGGGAGTTAAGGATTCCTCACGAACCCTTTCTTCAAATCTGGAGTCTTTAAGAGATCTAAAGCCTGTGTCTTTTTACCCACAATGTGGAAAAAAGGGAATCTTTGAAGGCATCTTTTCAACTCGGTCACTCTTGTGTTGATTTACGGGATGACAGAGGGGTGAGGGAACTTCCTGCCTGGACTCCCGCACGCACAGCCCTTCAAACCGACTTCTCATGGAGCCGTACAAAGGGATTCTAAAATACATCGAGCGATCCTTTTAATGTTTGATTCGAGAAAACGACCGTAAAGTGGGCAATTTACCCTCATTATACAGGAGTAACGAAGCCCTAGACAATCCCTTAAGTTACATTGCACGGTAAGAACAACGTTCGTTGTATCAGCTGTCGATACTAAGTTTCTTTGAGAAGTACGCGTAGTGGTGAGGAGCTGAGGCTCGTCAGACCTTTCTGGAACCTTGAGGAGGGCTCGTCTGAGAGCGCTCCCCCCTGGTTGTGATGCCATTCCCTCGCTCGCCACGAGAATGTTTTTATAGAACTGAGTAGCGATTATGAAGAATAAGGAACAAAGAGGGAGCACAGACATCCCAAGGCGGCAATGCAATGACGACGCCTCTCGTTGATGTATAATTGAAATGTGACACTCAATTATGAATTAATTGTTCTCATAAATTGTAAATTAATGTAAGCCTGTATTTACGTATTGTTTATGCCAAAAGACTCGCTTTATGTCATTATGGATTAGATGGAAGAAGAGACTTTTTAGTCTCAATCTCGCCCAAATAAAGACAATTTATTATTATTATTATTAATTGGAAATTGGTAGGCGCCTGTATTTATGTATTGTTTCTGCCAAAAGACTCGCGTTTTCGTGCTAATGGTAAAATTTTATGGAATATGCCTCAATTGGTTACATGGATATTATCCTAGAGCGAACAGAAACTAATGAAATTGTACTAGAAAAGCATTTATTCTCAAAACGCTAGTATTTATATTTGAAGAAATAGATTTTATGGCTGCGTATGAATTAGTTACATGATTCTTACCAACCGCTCGGTTGATATGAAAGAAAATGAACAATATGATCATTAATCATAGAGTAAACAACAAATTATTAAAATCTAAACAAATCCCAACGTAAGATACTGCAGAATTGATTATATTCAATAATATGTGTATGAATCAAGGACAATATATAATTGATATTGTCAGCTTGTTGCTTACATGTTACGCTTATTATTGATTGAGAAAGTTTGTAAATATGAAGTATCATCTACCCGCTTTCGAGATTATGGGGTTTTTCATAATCATTCAACTCTGCAAAGTATGGGTTTAGAAATGGGAATCATGATGTTGAATGTGTTTTATCAAACATTTTTAATTATTCGGTTGATTTGTTCATCACTATTCTAGTTTATTCATCTGGAGGACCAAATATAGGCACGAATTATTATGCTGATAAAATCTAGGAGAGAAAGGGATCAGAGCTGCCGACTTAGAAAAAAAATAAGTTAAGATTTTAAGGCTCCATGTAGTAATAAGGGAAGGACTCTATAGACCAAGATATGCTCTTTAAATACCTGGATTACGACTTCAAACGAAAATACCGAACATCTCTTGGTAGGCTAATATCTAACTCTAAGTCCTGTGTATTTACTATTTGAATTGTTGTATTTGAACCTTCGCCTCGCTACAAAGCATAAGTTAAGCATAAACCGGCTCCAGTAACTTATGAAAAACGTATTTTCTCGATGAGCTTTTATCCTGTTTACAACACTTAAAACTAAAAGTTGTTGCGAAACACCAACCGCTATTAAAGTATACAGAGATAGTATTCATAACCCTCACTTACGCAAAGGATAAAGTGAAATTGTATTGAAGAAGGATACTTTTGGCAGAAGGATGATTCCTAAATCATCACTCCTATCATCAACAATGAAAAACCTATGCGTGTCGTGTATTTATGGATATCTTTTTTGATTCACTTGAATGTGAATTACATATTATGAAAGAGTGTAACCATCCATCAGCATGAATTATTCATCCCTCGTTGCAAGACTTTCTGAAGTTAGCATAAAAATCTTTCATAAAATAGTTCGCTTTTTGTTTACATGCGATTCCTCTTAGAGTTGTTTTACTCTTAACGTATTACCGTAGAGCAATACAATATTCAATAAAATGTATATAAATTTACATAAAAACTCAATAATTAACAGCTTAAATATTTCTGTATGCCGCTTAACTAATGATAGTATTTTTAGTCATTATATGTAATGAATGCTAGACTATTTTGTTGGGTGAGGAAAGTACAGTATTATTTTGAGAAACCCCTCATATTTTGTATTGATTGAGTTCAAATCGATGATACGAATGCTTTGGAATGGAAAATTAATAACCTTATTTAAATCAATCCAATATGAACCGCATCGAAAGTAGTATATTCATTCTGGAGGGGTTAAAAATCGTTTTATTCAATATGTTATGTTTAAAGTAATGACCTTTCAAGTATTATGGGACTTGCTGTTCTTATATTCACCTATTATGAGATATTCTGCCCTCAATACTTTTTTATTCGCAAAGGAAAATTAAATTGACCTCTATTTTAACGCCAGTTGATAAAAATTGGCAATACAAAAAGTTATGTGATACGTCTTACTTATCATGATATAAAAACGGTATCAAGCGAATTGCTTAATTTACAACACACAGAATTTCCAGGCCAAAGAACGGTCAAATTGCATTCATCTTTACCCATGATACTTCAGTTTTGCACTGCAGTAAGCTTTCATCGTATGAACTTTATTCGTCTATTTCCTTGCTGCACATTAATAAATTTACCTTGTGAACAAAAATAAATGTTTGCGTGGGTTCCGCACTCCTACAAAATTTCCCCGTCAAATAACCGAAGGAAACGTTGATTTGGAAAATGTTAAACTATGATGCTAAATTAGATAATCATTAGGCAATGATTATTATGCCATTCACACGATTTTTGGGAATAGAGATTTCTATTTTAAACTTTCTACCGGATAATCTTGGTTAATCTCAGGCTTTCCTATTTTTGGTCAGCCTTACCGATGTATCCTAAGCCGCCGCAGAGTCGGACGAAAACTTTGAAAAATCTCAAAACCCTTCTATTTAATCAAAAATACCTTCATGACAATGATGAAAGTCAAAAAAAATGTATGAAACACTCAGACAATAAATTTAAAAAAATATATATAAATATATGAGGTTGTGCTATGAGGTATGTAGCAACTAAGGAAAAATTGAGCGTCTCCCTAGTTATGACATACAACTATTGCTTGGTAAAAACAGAATGAAAGCTTTACTCCTTGACTTTTGCGACAAACTTCTTCGAAAAATTGAAAATTACGGCGAATGTATGAGGAGAATCAGCAGCTTAAGGATCGTAGATGTTAGAGTTTCTAAGTTCCCAGCTACATCGCTGACTTCAATTTACACGTATCTAGGACCCTGAGATATAATCTTTCGGAAAACTACCCATGTCCCCACGACGTTCAGAGTGCACGTAAAGAGCATAATTACTCCCTTAGCGACAATTGCACGACAACCCGTGGGTTGTCAGCGGTCTACGTAGGTACACGGCGCTAATCTTCGAATAGCGAAGTGTTCCTACCAATATCCTCGTGCACGCACCAATGCCCTATTATGGGCATAAGCGGTGGGCCACCCTCAACCCACCTCCTCCCCTAAGCCCTCCCCTTCTCCGTCGCCGCTGGCCCCCACGAGGCAGCAGCCACGGACGAATCCGTCCCTTGGTACAGGGATTCCCATCTTTGGAGTGGGGGATATTTTGGGAGCGGGTGGCTGAGCATACATATAGATTGGTCCGCGGCTCACAGACTCACTCGAAGCAAGGCAACCGAGCACGCCGGAGCTCAAGGATCTACCAGGGTACGTAGCCGTGTGCTGCAGTGCTCCTTCAGAGTCGTGTGCCTTCGGGGCTTTTAGTTGGGATATCTGTGCTGTGGCGGTTCACTGGGACTTACCTGATAGTGAGCGAAGTGAAGTTACCTTTGGATATTGGTAGTGCCTCGCTTTACTTTCGCGATTTCGAGGTTTAGAGAAGGATTCGGAATTCTTTGGATTTGATTGTGGACCGCAGGCGAGCGGTGAGACCATTAAGTTTGGAAACTTTGCCTTCCAACTGGATAAATACCTGTACGATACTGTGACGGAGATCATTTTTCGGTTCGAAGTTGGGATTCGGAAGCGGGGCTAGTCCAAGGATCGGTACTTTCCTCACAATTATCCGGTTTAAAGGGGGGTCTTTAAGTGAAAAGTTAAATCTAAAGTGGAAAGATAACTCTGATCGGAAAATTAACTCTGCCTAAAGGTATTTGCTTGAATTTGATAAAATTTTGATAACCGAGGCTTCTGATCGGATTTTACGTTAAGTTTTTTGATTTCTCTTCAGATCCGATAAAAGTAAATTTGATTGTCTTTGATTTTCGAAATACCTGAATAAGTGGATAGGGAAGTGGAGGAAGTGGTTAAATAATAACTTTCGAAATCCTTCCTAGCTTTCTCTATAGTTTAGTTAACAATTTAATCCCGTACACCTTGCGCGATTGAAGTAGGTTAATATTTGCGAACTACTTACGATATCTCATGTAATTTTCTCTTGAGTTTAGTAAACAATTTCATCCTATATACCTGGGACGATTACAGTAGTGTTATTTTGCAAATAATTTTTGATATTCTTCGTAGCTTCCTTAATAATTTTGTTGAGATTAAAATGCTATCCAACGAAAGCGATTAGAGAGGAATACTTTTTTTAGCATTGACTACCGATATCTTTTCTGGCTTTCGCTGTATTTTAGTTAACGTTGATATTCCATACACCTGGAGCGACTAAAGTAGGTTAATTTTAGAAGGCATAGCTCCCGGAATATCCATTAGCCAATGTAAAACTGTCGTACTATTAGAATTTGCTCGAATCAAAATTTTAACTAGTTATTTTCTAGTTTTGCTTTCTTACATTTATTTTTACTTAAAACTTATCCGGGGATAGCTCTTTCTTGCATTTAATTTGACCAGTATTGATCAAAATAGCTGTGACATTTTGCTGTCGCGATCTTTTGATTTCTCGCTAAAATTCTCTTCGAAATTAGCATCAAATCGCGTGTTTCGCGTTACATTAAATTTATTGGAAGCGATTTCTGCTTCAGGTGTATAATTTGTCGTCATTTTCTGCTTCTTTACAGCTTGACAAGGCAAGAACAAAAAACCTTCCAACATGTGTGACGATGATGTGGCAGCATTGGTGGTGGACAATGGCTCCGGCATGTGCAAGGCCGGTTTCGCTGGGGATGACGCCCCACGAGCCGTGTTCCCATCCATCGTCGGCAGACCCCGCCATCAGGTAAATATCGCAACCCTTCCCTATAATCCAAACCTTAAATTTCTAAAGAATCAATTCCCAATCTCCAATCCGAAGTAATTGCTAAACTCAAAATTATCGCCTTTTCTTTTCGGATAGAAAATTCCAATCTCTATTTTATCGGCGAATAAATCTCGGGATAGAAGAATGCCCGTTTTTCTTGATTTGCCACACCTACTCTCCCCATCCCCACATCCCTCCTCTGCGATGCCATATCCTTCTTTCTATTTTTGTGAGCGTGCCTCATTGGCCGAGGGAAGCCGAGGCACACTTCTTCCAAGCGCTCCTCTCCTATTTTCATCCTCCCCCTCCCCCCCAAGAGCCCCCATCCTCATCCCTTCCAGATGCTTCGCCTTTAGAACTTACGTCCAATTGAGCATTTCGCGTCCCAAGTTATTCAACACTTCAAAGGGATTATCTAACTTTTCGACTTTTTAGAATTTTCCGCCCCGATAAATTTACCTGCAGCAAGCTGAGCAGATAACAGGATGAAAGTAGTAAATGCTTACGGGAACTATTTTCACCTGAACTCACATCAAATTTAGCAATTTGCTCGGCTGATCGGGATTATAACCAATTTTTGACTAATTATTGTCCAAAATTCCCAAATCGAGATGACGATTCTCCTTAAAAATTCTATCTTTACCTCTTCTATCTCATCCCTAGCTTTCTCTCCCAATGACGGTAACGAACCAACGAAATCGTAGGCCGTTCGGTTCATTGGAATTGAATTAATTACTTAGTTAAATTTCAATGGTCACTTGCCATTTTCGCATCTGGTTCTTTCTAAGTGGGGTTGGAGAAAATCCTCCATGCCGGACCTTTTTCTCCCCATCTCCATGAGACATTTCACCGTTTCTCCTTCCCGTAAGGCCAATTTCTCCGCGATTTAAAATGTATCATCTACCTGCCCGTCCACCTACTTCCGTCCCCTAACCATCAATATTTTCTTCCTCCAACAGGGTGTGATGGTCGGTATGGGTCAGAAGGACAGCTATGTAGGTGATGAGGCACAGTCCAAGAGAGGTATCCTCACCCTGAAGTACCCCATTGAACATGGAATCATCACCAACTGGGATGACATGGAGAAGATCTGGCATCACACCTTCTACAACGAGCTGCGAGTCGCCCCCGAGGAGCACCCAATCTTGCTCACGGAGGCTCCCCTCAACCCCAAGGCTAACCGTGAGAAGATGACCCAGATCATGTTTGAGACCTTCAACACCCCAGCCATGTATGTCGCCATCCAGGCTGTGCTTTCCCTGTACGCCTCCGGTCGTACCACCGGTATTGTGCTCGACTCTGGAGACGGTGTTTCCCACACTGTACCCATCTATGAAGGTTTGTAATCGCGAAAAAAGTAATCTGAAAATTGAAATATCGCTGAATTACGAAGTGTAATTCGAATTTATATGTTTTTTTCCTCTCTCTTCCAATCAGGTTATGCCCTTCCTCACGCCATCCTCCGTCTTGACTTGGCTGGTCGCGATCTTACTGACTACCTGATGAAGATCCTCACCGAGCGTGGATACAGCTTCACCACCACCGGTAAGACTCTACCTAAATCTTAAAAAAATATCATCTCCTTTAGAAGGAAAAAATTCCATAATTCCTAAATCTTAAAGAAAAAAACATTTCCTTTAGAAATAAAAAATCCCGTAACTTAAATCTCATTCAAAAAACCCTTTTCACGACAGCTGATCCTCTCTTTGGAATCAGCTCAAAGAAGACTAGCGCGATAAAAAAACTACCTCCTCCTTCACTGAAAAAATGGCTATTAACTTACCTTAGTGGTCCTAAAATGATCACTCAGACGCCTTTGTTTTACTCACCCACCCGACCCTTTGTTTCTGCCCGGGAGACCGTCACTCTGTCACCCGTATTCTTTCTCTCTGTCGGTTTTCCGACGGACTTCTAACCTCAACTTCCTCTTTCTTTGTTATCTACAGCTGAGCGAGAAATCGTGCGTGACATCAAGGAGAAGTTGTGCTATGTGGCTCTGGACTTCGAGCAGGAAATGGCCACCGCCGCCGCTTCCACCTCCCTTGAGAAGTCCTATGAGTTGCCTGATGGACAGGTCATCACCATTGGCAACGAGCGTTTCCGCTGCCCTGAGGCCCTCTTCCAGCCTTCCTTCTTGGGTATGGAATCCTGCGGTATCCACGAGACCGTCTACAACTCCATCATGAAGTGCGACGTTGACATCCGAAAGGACCTCTACGCCAACACTGTTCTCTCTGGTGGTACCACCATGTACCCCGGTATTGCTGACAGGATGCAGAAGGAAATCACTGCCCTCGCCCCATCAACCATTAAGATCAAGATCATTGCTCCACCTGAGAGGAAATACTCCGTATGGATCGGTGGTTCCATCCTTGCCTCCCTCTCCACCTTCCAGCAGATGTGGATCTCCAAGCAGGAATACGACGAGTCCGGCCCTGGCATCGTCCACCGCAAGTGCTTCTAAGCGGTTGCACCATCGCCACCCGCGCCGCCCCTGCCCACCGAACACACAGAGCCAACGATCGAGGCGCAGCCGAGATGAGGACGGCGTGGGAATCCCGGGAAGCCATCAACAACACATCGGCGACAGCTCATCCGGGCCAGATCGGCTTAGAACACGCGCCGCCGCCTCTGAAAAAAAGCGTACAAATCACATCCAAATTCTCAGACATGCCCCCAAGGAAGGGTCAGGAAAAAACAAATGCAACGATACTCTTCTTGATTTATATAACACTATTAAAACCTGTCCAATGGGAATTTTTTCACATTGTCAGCTCTTGTGTCTTAAGAAGATATTTGTATTTAACATGTTATTAAAATATTAATAATAGTATGTATACCATGTAACAACAATGGTTTTGTTAAGAATGACGCCTTTGTACGAATATTGTTATGGATGCTCATATTGAGACCTTTGTGAATAGAAAATAAAAGGGGCTTTCTTTATAATTTGTTTGATATTCTGTGAAAGCATGAACAAAATTCGATTCCCCTACCTGCCTTTCATTCTTTATGACTGATGCGATATAAATATAGACTTCGAGGTTAACTGTATGCGAAGGTGAAGACTTAACTACGATAGCCGTTGCCAAAGTTACATCATTCCATCGATGTTGATATCAGCTTCCAGACTCTTAACGCTTTCCAAAAATAACGCATTTCAAACTGTGCGACACGGATCTTATTTATGACTGAAAAGTGGGCGTGACCTCCTTGATATAACCTCCAGATCGAAAAGCCGAAGCTGAAAGAATAGGTTTGACATCAGGGCGCTCAGAGGTAAAGGAATCACTCGAAAATCATGATCACCATTAACTTTATGAATCTCGCAATAGAAATCTTTTAGAAATTCGGCAGCTCTCGGCTGTAGATATATTAGTAGGCCAAACCATCCGAAATAAAATACAGCGAGCATAGCATAGCTCGAAATCGAGTGGTCTTATTGCCTTGTCTTGATCTCGACATCTTATACTTCGGACAATTCAATCATGTCCTTTAAAGGAAAATGAAAAATTTTCGACAGCACTGGAAATAACCTTTGCCGTAGCTCTCCTTCTTCTCTGGGAATAGATTAGGGAGAATAGTTAGACGATTTTTCTCGCGGTTGATTTTCTTGAGCACTAATGCTCAAGGGAGTATTTAGGTCGACTGCTCAGACACTCACAATATATCCCAGGGTCTCAGAGTTGGAAATTTGGCGCGCTGAGCTTGTCTTTCTATCTCTCGAATCGACTAAGCCGGCTAAGCTCTCTAGGAAATTTTTGTGGACGACGCGATGTTCATCACATGATATACCTCATGTCCTTTCTGAGAGAATCAAGCACGTAACCGCCATAGTTCACTATATGTACTTCTCCGTAGATCTTTAGCCTACCTGAAATTCCTCTATTTCGTCATCTACAGATCTTTTCACGCATCCCCTATTTAACTAAGACTGTGTGATCCTTCTTTCTTTGATATCTTCCTCCAAATTAAACCACCTCTTATTCGGAATTCTCAGCCTCGTTTCCCTTCCTCCACTTCTTTTTTCCATTAGTACCACTTGAATGCTCTCGCCACTTGAATTTCTTGCCACATATCGTCTTTAACGCTAGGCTTTCTTCCATACTCTCCCCCAGACTAAACATACATAACTCATCCCTTTTATGCTCACACCCTTGGCTCACTTCTTATTCTCTCGGCTATATACTAGTCATTCCTTTCATGTTCAAATTTCGCATTGCCTCTCAGTCCATATACATAAGTGACACAATCATGCCTCACTTTTATACATCTTGTTTACAGGTATTATTCTTATTTCTATTTCCAAGATACCATTGTCACACATTAAGGTGAGCACAAACCCATTCAAAGATATGACCATTATCTCGTTTTTTAATTTTGATTTTAACTTCGGACATTGTATTAGTCCTCTTCTCTTTCTGCGTTCGCATTCCCTATCTATCTATTACTCCATTCGGAAAAGATACCCCATGTTTCAGTAAATCCATTTTATTTAATGGGGACTCGTACTTTTTGGAATGTTCTATTTTTTAAATAGGGAAACATTTCAATTCGGTTTACTCGCTCCCGCGAGCACGTTAAGATTCAAATGGTCTTATATTTCTAAACATTTTTCGAAGTGAAATTATTCCGATATTATCAATATTGTATAATTTCAAAACCTTAAGAAACTCGCATTGTTTTCTATTGTAACCTTAATGAATCTCAATTCTGTCTGGATTGAATATTAATGTAATGAATGTATGGAAAGTGTGCCTCGGCCGCTTTTACCAAAAAATAGTTACCCTCTAGGTACCGCATGACTTTAGCATGACGTTTGTCAAAACTTTTTAGACGAATCGTTTAGTTCATTTTGTGCTTGGAGGTCGTATGTTTCGTGAGCGTGAAAGGACTCTCCTCCGAATCTTGGATTAAATTGCATCGTTGAAATTTAGAGCGTTGCTTCGTGATCTGTGTAATGTATTATTTAATGATTAGTTTTACTGTGGCTTCATTGATTTCCGTTGTGCACAATGAACTCTCCACATTGACTGAAGCGAAAGCTAAATGTTGCATGTACGATATTTCCCATAACGTTTATCGCCATCGTGGATATGCTAGTCGCAGCTCTCCAAACCATCTTGTCTAATGTGTATCGCTACACTCTAACATATTAACTAATTTCATTGACAATTCATCCTCTCAGCCCTCGAATTCCTCTATATTTTCTTTTATACATACTTTCCTTAACTTCCCCATTACTTCCAATCGTATTGTAAGAATATTGTTTTCTCCGAGTATAGCTCCTCTTTTTATTTCAGTTTTCCTTGATATCTTTCAGTCATCCTTCAAAGGGAGGGTGGAAAATTCGGTTTCATGTTGGCTCCCGCAATGGCAAGAGGATTGTGCTTTTAATTATACTTACTATTATTAAAAAACATTTAACTAGCTTTACTGTTGCTTAAATTTAAAAAATCAATTATTGTGGAGTTGGATTCAGAATTCCAGATCAGATTCCTTGATTGACCTCAGCTATAGAAATGGATACCTGCTACCATATTCTGATGAATGGAATATATTCCTTTGTCATATGATACAGGGTAGAGAAAAATGTATCTTTCATATATTTCTGTCACTGTCTTGATCATAGCTTTGACGCAATGATTGTTTCTGGGGTATGAGTGATTAACTGCACTGATCAACTAGCTTGATTTTTCCTAAAACTTTTTAAATTAATTTTAATATGGAGATGGATTCAGGATTACTTGATTGATCATAGCTATTGAAATGGACTGTCCAAGTTGTCACATAATACTAATAGTAAGTTGTATAGCATAATAGTTGGTTCCAATCATTTTATTTGTGATACAATTATGGTTGTTAAAAACTAATTATGTATATTATAAAGGATTGATATATAAACTGATGATTCATTTGGAAATATATATAAAGTATGAGATAACAGTATAAACTGTTGCCAAGCAATAATAATAACAATGTATTTTCTTTCTGAGAACCATACAGTCAAGGTGCAAGACATCGTCATATGTAAATGGAAACATAACATTACAAAGGATTGCCAATCACAAATATAGTCATTAAATTCCTCTAAAGAATTCAGAGTTTTATTGGTTAAAAAGTAGAAATAACAGACTTAAACTTATTAGATAAGATAAGATATTTATTACTCTGTATGCATTACATAATGCATAGTTGTGTCACATTATAAAATGATGCAGAGAAAGGTAAAATTTAAAAAATACACCTAAACTCTACAGGATAATATTTAAAAAAATAACATTCAATAATTATTCATCATATAAGAACTATAAATCATTGGTCTGTTAAATAATCAAATTGTTGTTATTTTTTTCAGAATAGCATGATGGAAGGAATGGATTTAATTGATCCTGGCAGTTTGTTAAAGATGAGTAATGCAGAGTGATAAGGACCTTTTTGTGTTAATATTATATTATGGTCTAGTATGTGAATATCGTCCTTCCAGCAGATGTTGTAGGAATGAAAATGAGAGTTTGTGGTGAAGTAGTAGGGGCATTTTTTAATGAATAGGCTACAATTCAATATATAAATTGCAGGCAAGGTTAGGATTCCAAGGTATGCAAAGAAGGGTCTCCCATACATACGGTAAGATACTTTACTTATGGTCTTGACTGCTTGCTTCTGTACAGAAAATATCTTACATAGACTAGAGTTGCCCTAGAAAATTACCCCATAAGATTGAAAAGAGTGAATACATGCATAGTACAGAAAGAAGAGACATTGATGAGGAAGTAAAGGAGTCAGTTTTCTTATCAAGAAAACGCCTGAAGAAAGTTTACTGCAGGTAGCACTGATGTGGTTGGTCCAATCTATTACCTCGTTAATTAATAGTCCAAGAAATTTTGTGCTAAATTTTCTAGATATAGCAAAATTCACTGTTATCAAAGAGCTACAGATTGGTGCAGATAACTTACTGAGAAATAAGAGGTAAGTAGTCTTATGTACATACATTCAACTCAAGATTTTTCTGGCTGCACCATTCAGACATTTGAGTAGCTGATCTATTGGCGTGATCAATTAAAACAGGCATATGGGAAGCAGTTACCAGGCAAGTTGTATCATCAGCATATTGGGTTGGAGCACAATTGCTTAAGAAGTAAGTTTGCAAATACTTATAGGATGTTTATTGAAAAGCTGAAGACTATTCTCTGGGAAGTGGTTTAGGGATTTGGAAAGTTTGCATTGGGGTATTTCTAGATTATTTTTGTACCTAGCATTAAAACTGTGCACATTTGATCTTAAAGCTAAATTTCAGATATGTTCCTTTGCATTTATGAGATTTCATACCAGCTATAGAAATAATATTAAGACATGAGAATGTGGTTTTACAAGTTTCCCATAATTTTAATCCCTAATGATATCCTGATAACTTTCTTTTGAAGTAAGAAAATACCACCTGCTGCATTGCCCCATTAAAGTAAGCCATAGCCAAGATGGCAGTGAAAGAGAGCATGCAGTTGTAAAGTGCTCCTGTGGTATAAAGAGCCTTTGCTTTGTCAATATGAACACATTTAAAAAAATATGCCACTGACGAATTAAATGTGCTTGTTCCATTAGAGTTTACAGTGAATATTAATGACAAGAACCTTGACATAGTCATTATCAGAAGGCTGTGAACTAATTCTACAAACAAGTTGTTTGGATTTTTCTGGTTTCTATAGGTGTCCATTAACCCTAACTCACTTATAAGTTAGGCTCGATATTTTATTTGTAATATTAACAGCCTGAGTAGAATCACCATAGCTACATAATTAGGGTCTAGGACACTTCGGCGCGGCCACCTCGGCGCGGCCACCTCGGCGCGGCCACCTCGGCGCGAGCCACTTCGGCGCTGGCCCACTTCGGCGCGAGCCACTTCGGCGCGGGCCACTTCGGCGCCGGCCCATTTCGGCGCGGGCCACTTCGGCGCGGGCCCACTTCGGCGCGAGCCACGGTTATGACCAAAATCAACTTCGTTGTTCCTTAAATTATTAGTTAATAATATGTAACTTGTGTTTAGCGTAAGATATAGAATTCGTCAATGGAATTGAAATCAGAGTTATATTGTTTCTCATTTAAGATTTTGTAAAGTTCTGTAAATAGTGCACAGTCTTAGTTATATTTATTTTAAAACAATTTTGTATTTCGTTACATTCTAAGCGTATTATGGCTAACTTGTAATTCCATATAATGCGTTAAATTTTTAACATTAAGTTCTTTAAGTACATAATGCGGGGAAAATAGAGGTATATTAAAAATATTTGCGCCCGTTTTTAAGAATAGAACCTAAAATCTCTCATCTTTGCTGAGTTCAATGGGTTGGAGCCATATAGGCGTGGGCCATCCTAAAAATTGCCTCGTGTTATGCAAGCTCATACGTTTACTTATACGCACTTGAATTGAAAACATTTTAAAGTCGCTTAACCAAAATTCAAGTTACTAGGTTTTAGCAAAACTACTGACGCTGTTTGGATTTATAAAAGCCGTTGAAAGTAAAATTAAAATTTTTAAGAGAGATATTGAGACTAAAACTTTTAAGTATTTTCTACGAGTAAAAAAAGTATTTTCAGAAGTCAAGCGCAACTGATTATAATGAACTGGAGCCCATGCATATGAAGTGTATCTTATGCAATTTAATCCAAAACAATCCTTTGATTTATTGCCGCGCCGAGGTGGCCGCGCCGAAGTGACCCATTCCCACATAATTAAGTCTACATACACCTTTGGGAACTCCCTGGTTAACATCCAGTACGTTGGATTGTAAGTCATGAATGTGCACCAACTGTTTTCTGTTTTACAGATAGGACTCAAACACTTTCAAAGCAGTTCCATCTATACCATTATAATTAAGTTTTTGAATTACCGTATTTGATGGCATATAAGAGGCACCTTTTTTCCTAAATTATGACTCGAAAAATTTCCCTGCATCTTATATGTGAAGGTTCAACCTCCACAGGTTAACTTTCAATACTGAATGCTATTTTTAGCCCAGATGGTCTATACTACCTATTTCATAATTGCATTCAATGATTGTGTTAATATTTGGCTTTTACAAAACGTGACAACTAAAAGAAACTACATTTTAAATTATTGTGGTACAACACTTTCGAACGGACTATTAAAACTTTTTTTCCTTGTGAGTGGCCAACTTAATGAGGGTGCATCTTTTATGCCGGTGCGTCTTATATGCCGTCAAATATGGTAGTATAGTGTGTGAGAGACAATCAATAGCTTTAAATAAGTCACATAAATTAAATGAAAAAGATTAAGAATTTTCATAGGCATTCAATATTTGCTTTAAAATAGAGGGAATAGCATTAACTGTAGATTTATGTGAATGGAAACCATATTGTGAAGGAGACAGGATATTATTGAACTCTGGATAGGAATAAAACTGATTTTTCACTACTGTTTCTAAAATCTTACCCAACACTGGTGTAATAGATATAAGGCTATAATAATTCATGGAATTAAAATCACCCTCCTTAAATATTGGTACAACTCTGGAGTATTTGAATTGGTGTGGGAAAGTACCAGATTGCAGGCAGGTGTTGATCCATCTTTTAATTATTTAAATTATATGGTAGATGATTTATTTAATAAAAAAATTGATAGGTCAGAGATATCTCATTATTAAAATTTTTAACAATTGTTATTACAACAGCAAGAGTGACCCAAATCCATTTGAAAGATTCTCTATGCTCAGGATAATTAATTAGTATGTTGAGAACATGTAAAACTTTTAATTCAATTTTGGAGCAAATATCTTGAACAAATGTAACCAAGTGGTTATTGAAGTTATCAGGAATTATAGACTGCCTTGGCAACTTTGACTGTGAGAAAAGTTCACCTTTATAATTTTCGAAGCAGCCAGAGATACATATATTATTGGATTGGTCCATGTTAGCACTCATTTTGGCTAGAAGAATTTTGTACCTGTATTTTTTCCTATTTTATTATATTGTAGTCTTGCTGACTCATTGCCAGACTTGTGATGATTGTGTAAAAAAGTAACTTGGAATCATAAGGATTACTTATAAATAATAATCATCCATTGGATGTTATGACAAGAGCAAAATATTTCTTCTATGTCCCAGCCTTTTCTATGTAGTCCATCTTCTTTAAATCATCTAAGTACTCTTTCTGAAACAGAGCATGCATAACCAAGTGAAATTTGTTCCAGCAGGTTTCTGATTCATTCTTACAACTCCTTTTATAAAAAGAATTTAAAATTCAATCTATGAAAACAATAATATCCATTTATGTTTTATCCTGCTTAGCTTTTCATAGATAGTATTGTTAAATTTCCTTTGAAATAAACTAAAAGTAACTGTTAAGTAAGCAATATACCCTAATTATAGGATGATTTAATCTCAAATTATTTCAATGTATTAATAAAAAGCACAATTTTGTCCATTCTGGAATTTCAGAGGCAATGGCTGATGGTAGTGAATACATTTTTATGTATATTTTAAGGTATCAACCTTGGATTAAAGTTAAGCTATCATTGCTTGCTCACTATGTACAGAAGAATTAAGTGGGAGTTAAAATTGAAGATTCAGTGTTGAGCAGGTGTACACATGAATGGATATAGTGACAATCACTTGAGCATAAAAAATATTTTAATGTTTTCCATTGTATAGAAACTCAAGAATTATTGTGGATAATATGCATAGTCTTAACAATACAAGCATTATGAAATCCTTTCAGTGTCATACTAGAAGTGGAATAGACTGCTTATGGGATTCTTTATGATATTTTTAAGGGTGCTCTTGGTGTGATAATGAGAAGTGTTGCCTTTCCAACTAGCAGCACCTCCAAACAATAGAGAGAGAAGGAATTTTAAGAAATGACAGTTCATTTTATTCAATAAATGTAGCTTTAAGACAAAGATAACAACAAATTATGCCAAGAAAAGGAAATTGAGTGGGAAAATTTGAAATATTAAAGGCATAAGGCACTAAGAAATTTCTTGACGACAGTACCTGTTGAGATGTTCAAGACCTAAGTCTTTAAGTATAATACTCATTAAAATGAATTAGAACAATGTACTTGCTGCTTTAGTTAGAGGATCAGCTGTTCTGATCCCATTACAAAAGGTATAAAAGATAAATATGAAAAAGTAAAGAGGTGATTTTTGTTTGTTTTTCTATATAATTTTTCCTCATTTCTAGCTTTCTTTATATCAATGAAAACATCAATGTCAAAATACTCTGAATAATATTCAAGTTGGGATTAAATTTAGAGGAAAGGTCATAGTTGTTAATCCATCAACTCTAAGCAATTACTTCATCCAGTTCATTTCATATAGTTAAAATAAAATAGGAAGAAATTATATATACATAAAATATATTTATAAATAGTGGGATGCACTGGGGATAGTGGGATATATATATATATATATATATATATATATATATATATATATATATATATATATATATATATATATGTATGGAAAGAGTAAATGCATACTTTCGTACGTACTTGTGGGATTATGGGTTTTAAGGGATTTTCCCTATTTTCTCTGCTGATCGCAATATTCTCTTGAATATAATTTTCCGCGATGTATCTCATAAATAATATCATTGGTTATTTATTCCATTGACTAGTATTTTGTCTTATATATATTCTCGTATATTTTATCCAGTAGTAATCATTAATAAGACTAAATTAAATTTAAATTAAATAATACCGAATAAATAAATTATGGTAATCATCTTGAGGGTCCTCCATAGTACCAGGAACGGATCCAGGGGGGTGGTCCTGGGGATTCGGACCTCCCGAAATATCACTTGTGCCTATTTTTCAAAAATTTAACTCAAATAACACAAATAAACACACAATTTAATAACCTCTAGCAAAAAATTCGAGTTTGTCTAACACAATTCTAACGTCACGTTTTGTGAAAGCCGAAATATCTTTTATTTTTAAATTTTTCGATCGGACCCCCCCAAATATTTTTTCTAGATCCGTCCCTGCATAGTACAATGGTAGCTGTTAATCAACTTCGTGTATCCCGGCTTTCCCGGTAACTTATATCGCTCTTCTACTGTTTAACAAAATGTGCACATGCCACAGATATATATTCACAGGGGTAGTATAACTTATCTCCATCTAGCGACCAAAAGTGAAGCCAGGGGTAAAGCGACAAATTGCGCATTTCGCCATGCTGGTGAGAACTTTTCGTACCTCCCTATACTAATACATTGTTTTTTCGTGATTTTGCGGCTTTGATACAGAGTTATCAAGGTTTGATTGAGTGATTCGAACGTTTTGGAACACAAAACGTAGTTTGAGCAATGTGTAACACGAAGTAATTTTGTTATTTTCGCGTTTCTAAAGGTTTAATAGGTAAATAAGCAGGGGCTTGTTTCTGCCGTCAATATGACCGATTGCAGTGCATTTGGCTGTAAGAATAGATTCGTCATTTTGACAACTTTTACTGCATTGAGCCCCAATTATGAATTAGAACAAACATTTGCAGAAGCGGAAAATCTCTAATTACCCTAATGAGCTATTATAATGTATGATAGAGTAGCTTTATCTCATTGCGGTAAACGATTATTAAGGAATTTTTATGCCATACTTGGTATTGATCGCTTAAAAACTAAGTCGGATTAATGCATTATAACATAGATAAAATTAACATTATAATAATCAACGAGGTTTTAATACAGTTTGCGGAAGTTTGGCAGACGATTCGTTTTTTATATCGCTGTAGCAGACGACACCGGCATCCGAGAAGTTTACATTGCAGGCATGTTTTATTTTCCATAATGAAAAGAATCAAGAGGACTTAGAGAAAAAAATCAAGCATGATCGTTAAGTAAAAGGTTCATTTAAACTATATGCGTCCATGTCATAGGATAGACAAGCTCCTGAGTCCCGTATGAGAGGAAAATAAAACCCCAAAAATACATGTAGTTTAAGGGGAGCTGGCGAAAAGTTCTCACCAGTGCTCTGCGGGTTGCGTTTTTTTTTGGCTTCACTTTCCCAACGTTAGACTCGCCCTGTGTATATATTACTAGATAGGCAGCGCCTATGCTTTTCCGTAGGTAGCGGTGAAGCCAGCAAAAGAGAAATTTTGCGCGTAACCGCCATCTTACCGTCACCCTCCTGAACCCATCTTGGCTTTGAAAGCATAGGATTTCGTGCCGACTTTTTCTGTTGTTTCCTCTGCAAATAGGAAGAATGGTGAACCATTGTGTTGTGTGGGGATGCACCTTCAAGTATACTTCGAGGAAGAAAACTCCTGGTGCTGAAAATGTGTCCTTACACAGGTAAATAAATAAATTACTTCTAGCCAACGGAACCGCATTGTTGATGATAGCTTGTACTTTGAGACTATTTACTGATTCCACCAATTTAAATTTACATTTATATTAATTTATGCAGGCATTTGCACATTATATCTCGTGGTAAAATTTCACTTAGTCGAAATATCATCGGTATTAAGGGAGATATTGCATTTCTCCCAAACAGTCCTAAAGTGAAATTTTACCGGAAAATCTCGTGACTTGGCCCTACTTTAGACGTGCAAAATTGAAAGTTTGCAAGCGATTCGTTATTTTCAAAGAAGAATAACTTTTTGAAAGGATTCAAACCTTGTTTGATTAAATTTATTCAAGCCATAAAGTTAAAAGCAATATTTTTTATCTGTAGCATCAATTGTAATTAAAGAGATCCTTATTGGGATTGATAGTTTCTTGTTTCGTACAATAATTAATATATATAGAGAAATATCAGTAGATTTATTCACTTCGATTACATACTTACAATTGTATATTGTTAAATTCATTGACTTCAATTCTTATTAAATATTAGGTATTTGTTGGTATGTATAGTAAAAAAATCTCCCGTTTTGTAGTGTAAACATTTCGGCTTGTTAGAATTTTTTTTCGGTGGGACGAACTTCACCTATAGAATTAAGCCTCATAAATCAAATGTACATTAGACCACAGAAGGAATATATAATTTTTATACATACATATGTGTGGAAGGAACTTAAGTATTCTATATTCACTTAATATTGCAATAATAGACTCTTAGATATTAAGGTGTGAAGCAATTTGTTTCCTAATTTTAATGATAAATCTCAAGATAAATTAGGACATTATTGTCATTTCTTACTATTATCTCATCATTAGCAATTAAAATACATCTATGTCCTGTGTTTAATAATTGCTGTGAAAGTGTTGAGCAATTTTCAATTGCATTTTGTGTTTAAATAAAATGTATACTACAGGTCTTAATTTCTCATACGAATTTATAGATTTCCATTACAGAGAAATGTTTTTGGAGAAAATAGAGTAATCCCTCACTTTATACCCAAAAGTAAATAAAGATCCTCAATCAAGAAAACTACTTGAGTCATCAAATGGACAGCAAAGTGATATCATTATGTGAATTTCAGTCATGTGCTTACAGTTAACTATAAATTTTCATACTACTTCGGTTTTACAGATGATTCAGTGACATTAATTCCTTTTGGGTGCTGCATTGCCATTGCCATCAAGAATTAAGATCATGGCACCAGAAGATGGAAAACTTTCCTGGAAGCCCCCCATAACAGAAACCTATGCTGTTTTCTAGTACTTGATTCTGCTAGTGTTTTGGATGATTCAACCACAGTGTTTTTTCAGTGTAGTGTCAGTAAAGACAAATGAATTGTAAATAAAGATTGTTTCTAAATGGACATTTTCTGTTTCTTTATATTCCTTGATTCCTATGGTGTAGTTGTGCGTTTGAATTTGATATGGATTGGTTTGTCTTGGGAGATTAATCTTCATTAGAGTGTGAACTACTGCCTCCAGTTAAAACCTTTTAAAATGGAATTAACCTCTATTATGGTTTTTAAACTGTTACTGTTAAAAACTGTTAAGTTCAATCGTAATAACCATTACGTTCTGGTTTGAGGTAGGGTATGAGCTTCATTCCCTTCCCTCAACGTTGTTGGAGCAATGAAGTTATATTTTGCCTCTGACTAATAAAGTAAAATTCGGCTACAACTAGAGGGACGGAGTTTACACCTGCATTATTACGGGAAACTGCGTGGGAAACAAAACACTGTAAAGCTAAATTTCATAAGTAATTTATTAGCGAATGATGTTTTAATGATTTACTCCCACTTCCTGACCCCACTTCCATAGAAGTTAATAAAATATGTACTCTGATCTTTTCCTTTAGCGCGATAGTGTTCAGCGTTTGATTGTTACATAATTCAATGTGCCGCCAACCGCGTCGACATAATTGCTGGAAGTTACGGCATGTTGAGAAAAAATTCGCCACAAAGTTACCTACCACTAACAAAGAAAATAGTCAATGTAATCATATCGGGGGACATGGTGAAACCCGCGGTACATTCGAAACCGCGTAAAAGTGAGGGACGTTATAACCAGAATTTAACCGTATCTAATCTATGTATGAAGCTGCAGAATTCTTACCTAGAATATATAGCCTTGAAAATCTCTATTGTTTAAATTATATCTGACATAAAATTCATATTTCAAACATCAATATCATAAGTAATTTCCCAGTTACGGTTATTCCACGAACAGAGACGTCCGTGTGCCATGCAATAAATAAATGCCACTTATTATAAATGTCTTTATTTTTTAATATCTTCCGCCTTGTCGATAAAATGATTGCAACCTCCGGCTCTAAATCAGTCAGTTATTAAGGAATGTTCATCATAATCTAAATAGCGGAAACATTTTTAATCTTTTGTGTACAATGCTACCTTAGTTTCGCTCTCGGAGTATGTTTTTATCATTTAACATTTGGTATACTTCGTAAAAAAATATTTCTTTCGGTTACTATAACTCAATGGAGAATAATGGTTATTTTATCTGTAACTGATGGTCTAATTCAAGCCATTAATTCCGTTTATCGCGTAGTCTTACGTCCTGCTCCTATGAAATAGAATACGAATACGCTCAAATTTGGGTGATCGTAAGATGGCCGCCATGCGCATCACGAGGCTTCACCCCCTCCACCGCCACTGCCTATCTAGTAATATATATCTGTGGCACATGCCACAGGGGTAGTACTACTAGGTAGTATTACTATCACCCTCTATTGCCCAAAAGTGAAGCCAGGGGTAAAGCGGCAGATTGCGCATTTAGCCATGCTGGGTAGCACTTTTCGTATCTCCCTATACCAATACATTGTTTTTTCGTGATTTTGCGGTTCTGATACAGAGTTATCACGGTTTGATCGAGTAAGTTGAACGTTTTGAAACACAAAATGTAGTTTGAACAATGCGTAGCACGAAGCAATTTTGTTATTTTCGAGTTTCTAAAGGTTTTATAGGTAAATAAGAATGGGCCTGTTTCTGCCTGAAGCATGGTCAATTGCTGCGCATCAGAACAGCTGCCCCCAAAAAATGTTCCGAACTAGAATCTATGCATCTTCCTTAATTTTATTATTTCATTCATTATCTGAAATCTATGAAGCAGAACGAACGTCAGTATTAATCCACGGAATTTTAATGAACATTTCATTGTGCTCTCGGCTGCACCTGCAGGTCTTGCATGGTATACAAATTCTCGTATTCGTCATTTTGAAATCTTTTACTGCATTGAGCCCCAATTATGAATTAGGACAAACATTTGCACAAGCGGAAAATCTCTAATCACCCTGATAAGCTATTATAAAGTAGCTTTATTTCATTGCGGTAAACGACTATTAAGTAATTTTATGCCATACTTGGTATTGATCAATTAAAAACTATGATGAATTAATGCATTATAATATATATAAAATTAACATTATAATAATCAACGATGTTTTAATAGAGTTTGCGGGAGGTTGGCAGATGATTCGTTTTCTATATCGCTCTAGCAGACGACACCGGCATCCGAGAAGTTTACATTGCAGGCATGTTTTATTTTCCATAATAAAAGGAATCAAGAGGACTTAGAGAAAAGAATCGAACATGATCGTTAAGAGAAAGGTTCATTTAAACTATCTGAGTCCATTTCATAGGATAGACAAGCTCCTGAGTCCCGTATGAGAGTAAAATAAAACCCCAAAAATACATGTAGTTAAAGGGGAGCTGGAGAAAAGTGCAACCCAGTGCTCTGCGGGTTGCGTTATTTTTGGCTTCACTTTTCTCCCGGTAGACTCTCCCTGTGGCACATGCTGTGGCTCATGGCCGTCGTTTATCAGAACCAATTGTTTTCTGCTCGAGTGCTGTTTTTAAAGGTTCGTTGTCTCTTTGTTATATCAATGATTTCTTGACTATACTCTGTAAATATGGTTGAAAATCGACGTTTTACTTTATAAATAAACTCTACGTCGATTGTAAGCAAGATTATCAAGGAGTCGCAGCTGAAAATATAAGAAATGATTCACTGGAAGAGATACCTTTGATACTTTGGTCATTCGATGTGTTTGATAATGTTTATAACTAATTATCGTCAACAGAATAAATGCTAAGTTCTGAAGAAACGACCTTTCTGCCACAATCTTTTTGATGATTAAGACAGTGTTGTCAATTGACCATCTTTGGACATTGCAATAATGTTGTGTTGTATAAAAACTATTAATCTTCTTCTCTTTAGCTCCAATCGCCTAAAAATATTAGCAACTGTCCAATAGAGTTTCGTTTTCTTTCTTAGGATTCATAAGATGAAAATATATTCAGAATAGTGTCTTTGGGCTCCAGGATTGCCATGTTGCTCTCCTACCCATAACATTCCCTTCCCTAGAGTGGCCATTTCATGCCCCTTTCTGTTCACCCACCTTGTGGCAAATAGAATCTGTCTTATCACACTGAATTTACAAACCAAGGATATACCTGCAACATTTTTCACTGCAAACTTTTTACCCCCTCTTTCTCCACATCTCTACTCTATCCAGCTCCCTTTTTCTCATGGTTTTCCGCAGACCCATTTATTTAGGCTGTGCTAATAATACATGCTTCATGATGATGAAGACTATCTGTTATGGATTAAACTAATAATGAAAGAAATGCAAAGTGTTTTTCATTTCATTATAAATATATTGTTTATTTCCATTATAAATATCTGCATGCAATTTTTAACCATAGTATACAGCTATTGTTCTGTCAGCATTATATCACCTTTGTATAGGTAAATATAATTGAATTAGGAGGACATTATTAGAAAAGAATGGAATAATAATTAATCACATTGAATGCATAAACATATTGAAAATATACAAAAACTAAATTGTAAAACAAGCAAACCAGAAAATTCAATCTTCAAATACAGAATCATACCATGATCAATGTAGTTGGATATAAATAAAAAGAAACCTAAAAATACGTGAAATTAACTGTTAAATCGTTATACAATTTACAAAACTCAAATATTTAATTATTTCAGTGATAATTCATAAAGCAATGTCTAAGGCACAAAGCAGGTTTCACTCGACCACTTTTCTCATCTTTTTCCTTTATATTGTCTGGGAAATGGTCTGTGCAGGTTAGGGAGGATGGGGTTGCAGCATTTTTTTGCTTTTGATGAGACTAGGAACTGAATTATCTCACACTGATAGTCATACATGGTCATTTTATTTCCTCTGTATTTATTGAATAGTATTTGACTATTAACTAATTGCAGCTGCATTATATGGATAGCTAATTTTAAATACCACTGTAAAGATTTCCTTTCATACATATTCTATGACAGTCATTGATCACAGCGATCCACCCCACCCATAAACATGGTATATTCCACGTCATATTTCAGCTTCTCCTTGTCCTCTCCTCTATTAGACCTTTATCAATTTATTTAATTTATCAATTCAATCTTTATCAATAAAGTGTTCTATTCAATAAAGGAAACCAAAATTATGTTTCTTCAGATCATGAGCAGCAGCAGAATGGCACAAAGTCGGGAACAGTCTTTAACGGCGGTTCGTATACTAGAAGATTGTAGCTAAAGAACGCACATCCGCGCTCGACAACAGAGAGATGACAAATATTCCTTTCCCTACAATTGCTCGGGCAATGGCTGCTTTGATATTCTAGGAAACTCATAGTCCAACAGAATGAAGGGGTCAGTGAACACACTCTACGTGCCTAACCCTTACCTCCCTCTTCTTATTTTTCGGCCTGAGCATGGACCACTTAGTAATGGTTTGCCTCTCTTTTGTCGTAGTTGCCTCCAGTTTTTCTGTTCATTTTTTGTCCACTGTGAAAATTGCAAGGCCACAGCATATTGTAACGGGGATTATAGGAACCCTTTCCTTCGAGGATGGGAATGGGAGAGGATATTCCTCTTTCTATTTCAAGGCTGAGACTCAAAACTGATGTGTACTAAATAAATAAGCAAACCTTAGATGAAATATTGATAATTATATACTATAAACCAAATTAATAGATATGAATTGTGTTTTCACAATTCATATCTATTAATTCTTATCTTCTTATTATCTATTAATTCTTAATATCTTCCAATTCACTGCTGAATTGGATACGTACACATTATGCCACAATATGTACAAAATAATGAATTTTAAATGGAAAGATTAAACAAAAATTACCAACTTGCAAACAAGAAAAAGATTGCATTGTAATTTAGGACTGATATGCTCGGAAATATTAAATAGATTCACAATAAATAAGTTTCAAAATTGGCAAAAAAAACTCTTAATGTTAAAAATTTTAACAATAAAAACATTTAAATAATTATTTCAGGGAAAAGATAAATAAATTACAAGGATAGCTATAGAAGTTTTAATAAAATTAAACTTTAAATACGCAAAAATTAATGCAATGCAGCTGTAATACTAGGTAATACCTTAATTTCAAATGAATATAACAATTAACAACATTATAGCAAAAACTCAGAAAAAGGACAATTAGTGTGAAGCTGAAGCAGAAAGAACGGCCGCAGCGGCATCCTAGTCCCTTCCAGCTCTCATGTGCTCATAGCGTCACTCATGAGTGACACCCGCACTGAATGTGTTCAAAATACAGCCATCAATGAGAGGATGCTATGTGTTATACATTATATTTATTATTTGTTTTGAAAATCCCTCTTCGATATAAATCGATAGTTGTGCCACTCGAGTCGATCGTCTGAAACAGAAGAGTTTATGTTATTTTATCCCATAGTAAGTTTTTTGGCTTATTTTTAGTAATTGTAGTTTATTTTGGCTCAATATTAACGCATTTCTCCTCAATGCTTTGGAAAAATACTCTCAACTATGAAAGAATGAACTACTTGTTTTTTAATTGATTATCATTGATATTGCAGTACAAAACTTACATTGAAGACCGTCAATTATATAGTTGGATTATATTTTACTGAAACGTAAATACAATGCCATACATGAGAATAATTTTGCTAGATAGCTTACCTCTTGTGTTTTACATACCCAATAATTATAAGTTCTTTTGTAAAGGCACCAGACTGGAGCAATATTTGGCGAATGGACGTTAAAGTAAAACACCTACAGTATATTTTATACTTTGTACTTATATGTGGAGTAACGAAGTAGAATATTGAACGTTTTTGGCAGAATAACTATGGAAGAGGATGAAGGGCATTTAAAATAATATATAAATATTACATAGTCAATTGGGTAAAATTTCACTTTACCGTCAATTGTAATATGCTCATCTTTTGCAGTATATTATTATGAAACTATGTGAAATTATCTTCCTAGCCATTTTTTACTGAAATTTACTGTGAGTATAACTTTCAGAAGGCAACTCTAATTTGATTTTATTGTGTGGAGAACTACTTAATGAGTTTTCATCAAACAGGAATAATACTGAATTGATGGCTATAGTGCATTGATGGTTATAAGACAGCTCTGAGTTAATTAACCCACTCAGCATAGTAAAATCACCTAACAAAACTTGTACTTTTAATTGCAACAACTTGAATTGGTTCTCTTAAATATTATCCCTCCCACAGATACATCTTCTGAGCCTAGAAGTGGTAAAATTATTAGTCAATAATCAGTTTCCTGGGCAATAAAGTTAATTATATTTTCATGTCTTAATTCATGCTAAATACATACTTCAGATCTTAACAGTTATGTTTTTAGTATCTTTAGTTAAAATCTTAAAGAAATTATAATCCAACAATCTTAAAACTTCCCAATTTTTGTTTATTTAGGAATATATTATAATTAAATTTCAATCTGGAACTCACTTGTATTGATTTGCATTCTTTTGCATATTTTCATGCATTTAAATGTAAATTAACTTTTGTCATCATTCATTCAATTAAATGTTTGGTACTATGTAAAAAAAATATGAATTAAATCCACATTAACACAATTTAAATTACAATTTAACAAAGTCTACTTTATTGAAGCATAAGGTGAAATGAAATCAGAAAATGGGTCATTCATATCAAGAAATATTTGTGATATGAATGTTTTAAGCACAAGTAGATCTCTTTCTACTCATACATAATAATATCAACTTAGTAGCAAATTATTTAAAATTGATTTCATTTTATCATTCAGGCAGAACTAATTTTACCCATTATACATTTAACAAAAACTAAGAGTAGTTTGAGGCAATAAAGGATTTTGAATCAAATGCAACAAATTCACAAACAAATTTCATAACTTAGAACAAAGTGGGTTAAGGAATCCAAATCATTGCAGTAATGTTTTACACAAATGATACACACATATGTTCTCTGCAGTCATTTGTGACATACAAGGAAAATAAAAAGGTTCAAATATACATGATACAAATACTTAAAGTCTCAGCAAGATAAGGAGAGAGATTTATAATACCATGAAAATCCATCAGCTTAAATATATATAAAAAAATACTGTCTAAAGGTTAAATAATATACATCTTCAAAAGCTATAAATTACCAATTATTTTACATTTATTATAGAATTGAGATCCTGTGCTACCAGTTCAAGATAATAGCATCTTGTTGGAATTAAGAAATACTAATTTTTGAACAGTGCTAGACTTCAGTCGGCTTCTCCTCTCAGAAACAATCTGTCCTGCTTTAGAGAATACTCTCTCACTTGGCACAGAAGTTGCTACCACAGCTAAATGTTTTTTGCAAGTTTAGATAATCTAGGGTAAATTTTTTTTCTTGCCTCCCACCACACCAAAGGATTTTCCCTCCTTGATATCAATGGTTCCTCTTTGTATTGCCTTAGCTCTATCACAGCTGATGACTTTGGAGTGACCTTTGATGATGAGGCCCTACTGTCAAAATCTTGCCATGTAATGCTACCTTCTGTTGGGATTGTGGCATTGTCCTCTGATGTTTCACCACCAACTTCCCTTTCACGACTGACAATTAGGGCCTCAACATCAGTTCTAATTTTCTCTGTAACCATATTCCATGATTCCTCATCTGGGAAGGCATTCCTCTTGAATCGGGGATCTAGAAATGAAGCCTTTGAAAGAACTAAATTTTGCTCTATTCTATGAAAACGAGGCTGCAGCATTGCAGCAGACAGCTGCAATGCTGCATCTTTTTTAAGAGTTAATTTCAAACGGTTAAGTGCTGTCATTAAGCCTCGAGCAATAATTATCACCTTCGACACTGACACTGTCTTTTCACTACTTAACTCTACTGTTATTTCTTCGAAGGGCTTCAGTATTAAGCACATCTCCCTTAATACCTCCCATTCCTGACTTGATAAGCATTCCACAGGATTGTGCAACATTCCTAGAGTTGCCTCCACAGCTTCCTGAATTTCGCACATGCGCTGGAACATGTG
This sequence comes from Sympetrum striolatum, assembly GCA_947579665.1. Classification (NCBI taxonomy): domain Eukaryota; kingdom Metazoa; phylum Arthropoda; class Insecta; order Odonata; family Libellulidae; genus Sympetrum; species Sympetrum striolatum. The sequence goes on along the minus strand of OX388352.1, from coordinate 38,694,673 downwards.
ATATGTTGAATTCCACCTGGTGACTACATCCATTTTCAACTTTAATGGCTGCATTTCTTTTGATATTTGCTGTTGCAGCAAAATGAGTTTTTCATTCGCCTGAGTGCTTCTGTGGAAATAATCCACTATTCCCTTAACTTTGTGGTGCAAAATTTTTATAGTATTTAAGCCACTCTGCACCACAAGATTAATTGTGTGGGCGAAGCAAGGCAAGTGAGCCTACCCTGTTGCTCGAACAGCTGCTTTGATATTTGGTGCATTATCTGTTACCACTGCATATATTTTCTGGTCTATTTCCCATTGATTAATTATCTTTTTAATTTCTAATGCCAGATTTTCCCCTGTATGTCTCCCATCTATTTTCATACAATTCAGTAGGGCAGAATATGTCCCCCAATTTCTTGTAATGAAATGTGCTGTTACAGATAAATATGCCTCATTGGCTATGGATGTCCATCCATCAGTTGTCAAAGTTATAAACTCAGCTGCGGACAAGTGCATTTTCAATGTCTTTACTGCACTTTCGAACTTTTGGGGCAATAAGGTCCTAGTCAGCATAGTACGGCTTGGCAGCTGATATGATGGTTCTAGCCCTGCCATAAGTGTTTTGAAACCTTCATCTTCCACTATTGAAAATGGTTGCATGTCTTTTACAATCAAATTTAAAATCAAATTATTGATAATTTTCTGCCGACTAATTGACATTGGGCGAACAGCAAAATTGGAGATGGTTGATTGCCGGAGAGAACTGGAGGATGATGACTTAGCATGACTACTCACTGTGTCTTCTGGTGATTGGCTTTCTGCTGGCAAAGATACAACATTAGGTGGGCAATCAGGAATGGATGAACCTTCACTGCTTGGGACTCTTGAGGCTGTGCTTGTTGGGTTGATGCTTCTGTCTTCTATTATTACAGTGGGATGCTTTGCATTCAGATGTTTCCACAAAATTTGAGGTGGTTCCACCTTTGTAGGAGAGAGTTGCCTTGCAAATATCACACTTTGCTTTCTCTCCAGACAAAGCCGTAAAATGAAGCCATATGGCACTTCTTTTCTGTCCAATTCTTCTCTCCATATCTTGACAGGTGAAACTAAAAAGTATCGATATTCTTGGCACTGGAAACTCAACAACTGACTGAACTCACAATGAAGGACTGAACTCACAAGGATTGACTGAACAACTGATCTCTGAGATTTGTGTCCCTCTAAGGGTTCCTTTAAATTGGGGGGCAGTGCTTTAGTGGGTGGGGTTGAGTGGAGAAGGGAATGTGTGGGGGAAAGATGCTTCTTGAGAAGAAAGAAATTCTTGGACTCGGGGTAGAAGTCCGTTATAACGAGTACGGTATATAACGAGAGTTGCGTTATAGCGAGTGATTCTTTGGAGGTTGTCCGTCCCACAGCAAAAAGGATAGGGAGTTATGTACAAGTATTAAAAACTTATCTTCCAGAGAGTTCATATTTACAGAATTTAAAGCAATCTCCTGATTTTTTCCTCAAATGGATGTGTATGCTTATTCTTAAAAGTAGATAGTTTACTTATAGTAAATTACTGAGCTTATTTAACCCGCTAACACAATTAACTGCTAAAGAAGGCTATAATTTATTCTAACTATAAACTAAAGATTACAAAAACTCACAAATTATTGACACCATAAGCTTAGAAAATAGGTGATTGGTTTAAAATGCAGAACAAAAATTTTACATAGTTACAGAAGCTCAGTAAAAATGTTTAATGTGAACCAAACAGACTTGGAAACCATCAACACCAAACACTCATAACATTAATATGATTAAAATATTCAGAATTGAGTCTTAGAATTCAATTTTAATTAAAAAGTTTTACATTATTACATACCCTAAAGACTGAACATGAATTTTCACTTTTTAAGACAGTACTAGAGTCGTTACAAATTTTAAAATATTTGCAGCTGTCAATAAATGAGATAGAATTTTTAAGAAAAACTTACATTACATTGCAAGGTTAATATGCACGAAAAAAAACAACTTTAATCATAAAAATTTACTAACAGCCAATGTACTGAATTTGATAATGTTAAATTACATAACAAGGTTCTTAAGAAATAGTGAAGTATTGCTTCTTTTTTGGCAAAGAATTATAGAGAATGTTTTTTCCTAAATGTCAGTCCCACTATTTTTTAGTTTATAGCAGTGATAAAAAATTTATTTTATACATTCAACTTAAGTTCATTCCATGATTTTTCAATCATTAGCTCTGGAGTTGTAACTTTTGAGTGTCATTCCCTAATTAACCAATACCATTGTTAAACATTTGTTTGCTAACATAGTTGCTACAATACTGCCATAATTATTGGTTCAATGTAGCATGGGATCATGCCCATCACAATAAGGCAGTAAAAAACTTTTTCCCTTAAATTTGGTCAGTTATATTTCACTACCATAAACTGCAAATGAATGTATAACCTTAAAACTTTTCCTTCAATTTGCAGATAACATACACACATTCAAAAAGCTTTCAAAATCATGCTTCACAGCATCTGGAATATTTTACAGCCAAAATTACTGTGAAGCATTCTTGCAAGAATCTAATAAATATAATTCTTGTTAAATGCAAGTATAAAACAATAAGATACCTAACAATCATTTCTTACAAATGAAAAGAGGTGTTTTATAAACTTTTTCAGCTTTTACACCAAACCAAATTGTAAGTTATTGCAAGAATATTACTGATAAATTACCATTAGGAAGCTGTATCCTATCCAGAGCTCTTCCCATCCTGATGGACAAGATGAAATTGATATTGATTGACTGTGAACTGCTATCACATGTGTAGTATAACACTGAGCACCTGCAAATTAAATATTTCAATCGATAAATACTATTACCTGCATGTATACATTAAAATTATATATTATATTCTGTTATTGTTGATAGTCAAATTCCTTTCAGTTTAAATTATTTAGTTATACTTATTTAGTTTATAGTACTTAAGTATGTCATTTTTCCTCTAAGTCAAGCTTGAATATATTATATTTATGTAATTAAAAATATTCCACGATGTCATTGCACTATTTTATAAATTTCTAATGAATAAAAATTCATTGAATTTGAAATATTCTATATCATCAGTCAACATCAAATAAAAATTTCAGAGTTTTGTATTAACAATTCATGAATTGGTATGGATCAAAAAAGGAATGTTGTATTAAAATTCAAATAATTCAGTATATGTTTAATTCAGTTGCTCCTTGGCAAAATCAAACTATCTTTGGCGTAATAAAAAAAATCGAATTCAAATCTTCAACAATTTCTTTTCCTAACTATGCAAATAGTTTGTTTTTGGATTTAAAATATCTGTGGATTAGTAAAAAAATTCACTTCAAATCTTTTACCCAATCAATGATTAGTTCATCTTTTTCTACATAAGGAAGGTTTTTTTTATCATATTCTACACATTGAATATTTTGAAAAATAAACATGTCCATAAAATTTAATTGTAAAAGCTTAAAAAGTTATACTGATAACCATCTGAAGCAAATTTACATTATAAGGATATTTCATTCCTGAATGGCCGTGTTTCGGCACCTATTTCTTTCATGAACATCCATAATAGTGATTACTACATGGCATTGATTCCAAAATTCATTTGCATCTATGAAGCAAAAATTTGGTACCCATAGATGCTACGTCCCAGGAAAGATATCCCCCCTTGCCCCCATAGCTACATCATTGCTGAATTGGTATTTTTATGGATATTCAGTATTATGATAAGTAAAATAGTAAAGAGTTTTAAATTTTAAATAGTATTAATTAAAAGTAGTTTAGATATAAAAAAGGTGATTTTAATAGTATGAAATTCATTCTGTCTTGTTTCAATTAATTCAATAAAATGTGCTTAAGAACCAAATAATGTTCAATCAGTACAGATTAGACTAGTTAGAAGATTAAGATTCCAGTCAGAAAAGTAGAAATTGCCTATGGCAACAAGGTCTGCAATTTCTGTTCAAAAGCACTATCTAAGGCATTCCTGGAGTCCTCATGCAAGAAAATAACATAGTCAAGGCTAACCTGTGCCTTTCAATGTGAACCAAGTGAAAGCAGTTTAAAATACTAATAAACTTAGAATAAATTTAATATTTACATTATGACTGATTAAATGTTTTATGGAAAAAGAGCCCAGGTTTATTTTGGATTCAACATTGTTTGCTAATTCTAGATGCTTTTAAGTTCACATGACTGATGAAGTAAATGAGCTTGACCAAGAAGAAATAAACACTAATCCTGTCATTATAGCAGGTGTTTAGAACTGACTTCAGATCTTACATCACGTTTTATGACATTCTAAGACAATTTATAATGCGAACATTAACAATGGTTGCTGACAAATGATCCTTGGTTAATTTCCATTAAAAACATTCTCTATATCCCAAATAACTAAGTGGATCAAGGTAGCTATGACTTTCACATCCCAAGTATCAAGTATATAGATAGACAATAAGCTAAATGAAAAAGCCCAGGAGGGGGGCTATGCAAGTCCTGTATTACTAGCTGTAAGTACTATCTCTTTAAATTAATTATTTATGTATTGTATGACGATGGGTTAGATGGAAGAGGAGACTTTTAGTCTCAATCTCGCCCGAATAAAGCCGTTTTATTATTATTATTATTATTATTATTATTATTATTATTCCAATCTTTGGATTTGGCAGCCTGAGTCAAAAATATGTTACAGCTAAAGGGATGTGCTATCTGTGCGACCATGCAGAAAAGTAATTTCAAGTTCATTCATTTGAAGTTCGACTCAAATTTTGACTTACTGAGCTGACTGGGCCAGAAACTTTGAATTCTTAATTTCAGAATACACTTGGCTGTGGAGGTTTGTGCCAGTATCTTCATACCATGATTTGTGCGTACTTAGTGGTTATACTTATGCAAGTTATGCAGTATATTCAATTCAATTTGAATGGTTATAGAAGGAGCTGATACAGTTAAAAGATTTGAATTGTTGAATGAGAATGAAAAGCTATGGATGAGATCCAGGCTCTCAATTTCTGAGAGGGCAAATGGAAAGAGGGGGGCTGCAATACATCCAATCTAACCTAAATAGATTGCTGAACATCAGATATGTATAAGGCCCCTTTGCAGTTAGTGAAGACATTTTTAAGGGACTCAATAGTCTAACTGAAGAAATGGTTTGGGGACTATTGGAGGAGTTGCACAGGTGGAGGCAAGGAAGAGCACAGCTATTCCTATGGAACTCCACAGAAATTTAGGGTTTAAGTGTGAATATTACTCAAGCGTTTGTGATAACTAATTTAATAGAACCTTCTAGGTCCTCTATGGACTATTTCTTTTGACAAGAGAGCTACCAAATGAGTGTAGTTGATGACAGCAGGACTCCAGAGCAGCCAAATGGGTTGAGCATTCAGCTTAGGTGAAAGCAGTCCCAGGTTTGATTCCTTCCCAGTCCCAGTCTTTTGTCCCAGATTTGATCCCAAGTGTGAAATTATCTAAGCTGACAAAGCACTTGGTACAATACAAATACTGGTGATAGCAAACTTGGATTTAGCCAGAGCAGTGTCTGCGATGCTGTTGAGGAAATAACAGCATGCCAATGAAGTCCTGGCATAATAGATTCATTTCCCTCTGATGTCAGGGGAAAGAAATAGGGTGATCCAGAAGGAAGTAAACATTTTGATATTTGCTGTTATAAATTTATTCTTTTAATCGCAGCAGGAACTTGATGATTTTGCAAAGAAAGAGAATAAACATATTATAAATTAATAGATAATTTCTCTCCACTTAGAAATTACCAGTCATCCCAAGTTACTGCAAATAAACTATGGATAAATAAGTCTACTTCCAAGTAGACATTGGCTACATGGAAGGAAAACACAAACAAATCAGAGCCTCGAAAGATGAAGGAAATCTTTTCAACAAGTCCTATCATTCCATACATTAAATGATAGTAAAAGGAAATAATGTAATTAGTTAGTATTTACATTATTTACTGTAAGTCGAAGCAATTACATTAAAGGTCCAGCAGTAAATGTTTAAAAATAATCCCATAACAATAAAGTGGCAATTGGTTTTTCATAAACAACTCTTCCCAGGTCAATTGGGCAAAGAATAGCAATGCCAACAGCAATAATTACAAAATATTAATTTTTTGCTAACACATAGGTAAACTGTTCTCCTGAATTAATAATAAGTTCATAAAGGCTCTCATCAATGCATCAGTTTATAATACACATTTTTTCATTTTGTGTAATTTTAATTTCGTTCATTTTATTTTGTGGCTTTAATTTTTTGTATATTTCATATAAATGATGAAGAAAAAGAAAGAAAGAAGATGTAGATGATTGATACAGTTATTGAAGGGGTGGTATATGGTAAAGTTGGAAAAAGGAGAGAAAGAATGGGCAGTCAGGATGGTACAGTGACAGAATAAAGTTAACGCAATGTGTTTTGGCATTTGAATGTGAATACCTAGGAACTAACTAATATCATATATCATTCTTCCTACTGCAAATCGACAACACTGAAAAAGGCCAATTCAAACTGACATGATTCAAATTCTAAAAGAAGACTATAAACTTTACTCATCAAAAAATTAGGCATCTATTTAAGCCTCCTGCAATGATGAGAACTTTATACACCCAGTTTTGACATATTTAAGAAATATAGGAATTCTAAAATTACACAAGTTATATTTTAAAATGAACAAATGTGATGAAGAGGAATTAGAAAGTGTGCCCAATCTTATGTAATCTTGGGAGAGTAAAAGATTGAAAACATATTATGAACAAGGACCAGACACAAGCCTTATCTAGATTTTAGCAAAAGGGTAGAAAGTGGAGGATGAGGGATGTGGTGTACATACATCACGGACATTACAATACTCCCTTTCATGAGAAATGTAGTTTGTCATGCTGGACAAACTACATTTTGAATAAACAAAAAAATCATAATCCTAAAAAATATCCGTCTCAAAAAATTAAAAAATGATACACTTCCATAGATCTTCAAGGAGAAGAAGGACCCTCAAAATTCTCTGACCAATCTGCTTCACTTCCTAGCACCTGCTGGTCGAAATTCAGCAATATTTGTGTAATTTCATCCCTACTGAGTGGTAAAATTTGGTGTCTGGTGCTCTGGTTTTTCAAAACCTATGGTAGAAACACCAGGTGAGGATTACTGCAGATCCAGCAAGGAGGTGATAGAGGCAACAATTAGTGGCCACAGGAGCAGTGTCCTGGAAGTTTGAGCAAATGGATGCTGAAGTTTTCTTACCAACTATATGACCTGCCCAACTTTCTGATAGTCTTGCTAGCAACAATAGAAACATTTTTGATAAATTATAGACCAATAGTTATATACAATAAAAGTCTGTCACTTATTCTTAAGTCCATGAAAAATTTCTAAAAGCATCTAATACATATCCGTTGTTGTCCATTTACACAATATTTTTGAAAGGATCCATCTCTACAGGAAGGTTGATACACTGTGGGTGTATATGGTTTCGCAGTGACCAAAATGCCCACCTTACCATGCGGTTCCTTGCATCATTTTTTACCCCCCCCACAGGTGGTGCCGCTGATCCTAATTGGTCCACAATTCCCAGGCAACGGGAATAAAGATCGTACCCGCAGGCCAGAAAAATTAAGTCGGGGTTGGGAGGCGATAGCATGATGATCAAATGGACAACTCCACCATGCTGCCACAGTCCCTATAAACCCCCCGAATTAAACCGATATATCTTTATCACGAAGAATATATGTTTGAACCGAACTAGAATTTTTTTGCAATTTTAACGTTTCTTGCCGAAATTTCAAAACTTCAAGGTAAAACTTTTCGCTAAAGATAGTGTTTAATTGGGAAAGAAAAAACATCTGCAATGTGGGTGTTCCATTATTGCCAGGTATTATATTTCTATCAGAAAAAGACAAAATGACCATCCATACTGTCTAACCAACATCCGTAACATATGTTTATTTTGCATACTTTGACAAATTTTGTCAAACTGAGAAACCATTTTCCTTGATTCAAAATCATGGTAAACCTTTAATATTAAGCAACAAAGAAGCAATATATGTACTTATTTGTCATTAAATCACTTCAGAAACATTGAGAAGCCATCAGGAAAAAATGCAAAAATTTGAAATTTTTAAAATAAATTTAAAATTTAAACAAAAAACGCAGCCTCAGGACATAATCCGATCAAGTTGAAATTTTTTACATGTTATAAGGACCACTAAACACAAACTTTAAGCACTAACTGTCAAACGATTTCAAAAAAAAGTTTTTTCGATCCACCCTATAGTGGGCACCCAGGAACCCCTTGCACACAAAGTTCCCAAAATGGCTTGTGAAAATGTTCTGGCCGGGTAGCATAGATGGTTAAGGCAGGCTTCCGGATAGAGGAGGATCCTGGGTTCGATTCCTAGACCGTCGGACTTTTTTCAGTTCCATTTTTTTCTTGGGAATGATTGCCCCATTTGTACCATCATCTTTGGCAGAGAAGTACACTTCAATGTTATGCAAACTTTTAAAAGCTAATAAAAATAGCTCCTTTGGTTTAGAGGTTTGATTTTCTAACCCATGAAGTCTTGTCTTTGTAGCCAGTTTCTTAATTATGTCGCCTATTCCATCACAAAGTCCTTTTCTATATAATATTGGAAAAAAATACCATTCTGCTGTGATTTCAAAATCCTCCTTATGGTAGCACAGGTTTATGAAATTCATTAAGTTTTTATATTGTGAACTGGTTCAATTTGAAAAGGGCATGATTTTAGATACCTCCCCTAGCTTTTATTTCAGAAAATAAATCAGTTTGTGTTGTAATCAATGAACAGTTATTTTGTCATACTTTTAATCTATCAGAAATAGCCACTGAACTCTTACTTTCCACAACTATGTCACTTTTAGAATATGTTACGAATGAATGCAATCTCACTTGAATTTTATCCCAATTCCTTGGTCTGCATCTAGCAACATAAAGTAATAATTTTCTGAAAAGTCTGCCACTACTAAACATTCTAAGGCTTGTAAATATTCTTTCTTTTATTTACAGATAGGATTATTGTGTTTGTTCTATGAATGCCTGTTTCAGTAGATTTTATTAGTTAATTTTCCATTGACTTTTATCTCTTTTAATTAATTTTCAGTAACAGTGAGTCCTACACATAGATGATTATGAAGAGAAGTTTAGTTTAGCCAGAGACCTGCTTCCTCATAATGATACCAAATCCATATTCCTCACTCTTTACCTCTGAGACATGGATTTAACTACATTACAATATAAACTTAGATGAATCCTCTCCCATCCTTCCTCCATCGCTTCCCATCACTCATCAACATCATGGGGCCTACTGTTAGTGACCTTGTACTGTTACCTTGCATCTCCCTCATCATGAATGCCCAAACATTTTCTATGGGGTTGATGTCTGAGCCCCTTGAAGGCCATTACATCTGGGTTACATGGTCTGTGGAACCATTGCTGAGAATTTTGGCAAGTGGGAACCCATGAATCAGCTTGGTAGTAGATGAAAAATGAATATCAATAAGAATGTGAATACTAATAGTTCACAATAAAGATCAAAGTTCATGAATTCCATTTCATGGATGTGAAAATTTGGGTTTTTCACAGTTAATCTGTTAATGTAAGTTCACTTACATGTTGAATGATGATATTTCTCCAAATATTCATGAAACAGAAGGCACCAAGACATTTTTCAATATTTGGGCACATTTTTTGCAGTTCTACTTTCCCTCTACTCTCCAGCTTACACCCAGACTGTCTGCACAATTCCATGCCAAGGATTTAATGAAAATTGGCTGCTCCTGGGCTATACCTATATGTATCTGGGAAAGAAGTGGGTTCTATTTGGCTGATAAACCAGTATAGGCTCCAAAGAAGAATTAGAGAATGTTTTCTCAACAGAAAATTTAATACTCCAAAACTTTTCACCTTGCATAGGATGAGCATTTTTGAAGGAAAAGCATGCCCTGCATGGTGCATTGAAGTTAACACTTCCTCTACCTTTCTTGGTGAAAGAGAGAAAGACGATTTCTTGTAGTTCTAGTGCTTGCAGGGAACTTTGTCTCAATCTGAGCCCTTGCTGCTGGGGTGAAGGGGTTTTCTCGAATATATTGAAACAGCCTCTCATCATCTTCAGCAGTGGTGACTCAAGGCCTTCCTTGGCCTTTCTTCCTCTTAATGGTATGATCTGTCTCCCACTTTGTCTTCTTGTGCAGGTGCAGCACCCAGCAACATATGTAAGTTCAGTAGAACCTCAATTTTACTAAGTTGAAGGGACCCAAAAATTTGCGCTTTGTAAAATTCGGGCTTTGCATAAAGTTAAATGGGATTGAAAAGAAGGTAATATTTCAATAAAATGAATTATACATCCAGTACAACAGAAAAAAATTCTAAATTTTTTAATTTTTAAAATAATCATCAATTTTGTTTTGTTTTTTTGGAAGTTTCAATAAAAGATGAGGTGATTTTCTCAATACCTGAAAGGTAATAATTGAATAAATCAGGTAAAACCATCAGTAAACATTTGAAAATTGTGAAGCACTTTTATGGAGTGTCTTAATTCATCCCTTGTAAGGGTGGAAGGTGCTTCTTGGGTCATCTTCATAGATTGTAGAAGAGCTATCTAAGTTCACTTCATCCTCATCTTCTTTATCTTCACTAAATTCACTGCAGTTATGCGTCATCACACAAGAGTCACACTTGACATATGACTCAGCATGAGAGGATGCATCTGGGATGTACTGATTTAGTTGTGCCATTTCTTTACTAAGGAGGTCCTGTAGTGTGGGAACGTCCACTAACTCCTCTGTCTCCATAATTGATGTGTCACCAAAACCAGCTGATCTCCAACAGTTGGAAATAGTGTTTGCAGTGACATTATCCAATGCCCTGGCAATTCCTCGCACAGCATGGAGCAATGTCCATGGAGGCACATCTTGCAGATCAGAGGCTTGATCTACAACAAATGTATGCGTACCAAAGCTCTGCTTACAGAAAGCTAAACTTTGCAGGTCTAAATTTGTCAAATAATTATGAGGATGAAATCAAACTAATTTCTGTTACAAATAAGAGTCACAAGATCATTCAGGAAGAAAACAATAGATATCACATGCAATTCTCTGAGTGCACTATAGTAGTAGTTCGTTAAAAGCTGCTGCTTAGGTCATTTTGCCCATGTGCTCCCACCAGGATTTGAAATCAGAACTGATTCCTCATGAGTCGTTTTACCCACATGACTCTCCAGGAGCCAATGTGCAGTATATTTGCATCAAATGGAAAGGATTTAAAAATTAGACTACGATTATACTGATTCCCTTTATAGCATAGACCTTATTTTAAAGCCTAGGAGACTCACTTAAGTCACAGTGAATGAAACTGACAGCCATGAATTCCAAGAAACTAGCTCGTAAATATTTTAAGTTATTTCAGAACTTTACTTAAGTTAATTTGAAACTCCCTCTTTTTTATATGCGTTCTACTACGCTGACGTTTAGCGGTGATTTTTAAGAACTACTTACTCGCGGGTACTTTAAACGATCTTGTCGCGTCACAAATTCTTACCTAACGACGTAAAACGCTTTTAATTAATAAATTACGTATTGAAAATGCATCAAAATTTAAGTAATAGTGACGTATTACTCCAAATTAGTATTCTTTAATTAAACTGATTTCCGTGACAGCTGCAACGAAGAACTTCCACAGGAATGCTACTATCAAGTAAAAGGTTTACCTAAGTCCTGCGATGGGGTTGCGGCGGCTATCATATTGTTAATATTAATTAATTCCAGAGAAAATATGGAGTTCGCAAAATATATATGTATATAATATATATCCTTTGCGACGACGAGTAGGTATTTATTAAACACAAAATGATAGAAAAGAAATAGAACTTACCAAGCGTCCGGAGATAGTGCTGAACGAGATATTTTCGGTAGTGGACTTAAAAGCTGTTAATTATTCCCATGTCCAGCGGTTGCGCATTACTGGTGCTACTTGGACTCAGAAAAAGTACTTTGACGTTTGTTAGCCCTAGTCCGCTTATTTTATGAACTGGGGCATTATCTGTACAAGAAGTAGTACATTGCGATTCTCGCATGCGCTCTTCCTCTGCAAGAAGATAATTTGCTTCTGAAAAATGTCCGTCGTCATCCATGCTTTCTTATTACTTTCATACAACACAGGCAAATTTTTCACGTTCTTGAAGCAACTCGGAGCTCTTGATTTCGCAATCACAACTGGTTTCAACTTTTCAGATCCATCTTGGTTACATATCAGCATTACTGTAGCCCTATCCTTAGAATTTTTACCTCCGCGACATTTTTCACCACGGGTCCCGAGGGTGGAGTCAGGTAATGCCTTGAAAAACAAACCTGTTTCATCCAGGTAGTATATATCTCGAGGGGAATATTTAGACACAATGTCATCTATTATTTCATGCCACTGCTCAACGTCTTTTGTGTTGACGATACCTTCTTCTCCACAGATTTTCATTAAAGTGATTCCGTATCTTTTCTTGAATCTATCAAGCCACCCATTTGAGGCTTTAAAGTTGTCGCACTTCAGTTTAAGAGCCAAAACCTGAGCCTTCTTCAGAATTGGTCCACCTATAGGCAATTTGCACGCACGACACTTAAAAAAAAAAAATATACGGCTGCCTATCAAGTTGATCAAATTGCGACGATGAGAGGCACTTTGTTTTTAATGATGTTGTTGTGTGACTCAAAATTATTAATTTACTTGAATTGACGATTGCTGCCAATAATGTAGATAAAGAAATGCCATACTTCCGAGCAATTTCTATTATTGTCTGCCCGCGATCACGTACTTCCTTGATAATTGACCTTTTGGTGACCAAACTCAGGGACTTCCTCCTTTTCTTGGTCAGCGATGTTTTATCCATTATTTTACTGATAGGCACACGGGATATCACAACACAGGCCACCTCGCACAGAGAGTGATTCTCACTGAATGCGCGCGACTTTTCCTCGCTTGTATATGTTTGTATCCCACGAAATTTTCACATTTTTCCATCTAAAATACATGGGATGAGAATCCTCCCAACATAGACGATCTGGATTCAGCTACTCCTGTTAACGGCGATCGTCACTCCATTGTATTGAGCTCAGTCCGACAAAACCATTTGAAATACTTCGTAAAACCGGGGTTCATTCACTCCTAGGGACCGGCTTCTCACTTCGTAAAACATGAAATCGAGGTTTTACGTAAAACCGAAGTCATTTTACATGTACAAAGATCGGGACCGGAGGAATGGTTCGTAAAACTGTGTCACTTCGTAAAATCGAGGTTCGTAAAAACGGGGTTCTACTGTACTTCTATGCAATTCCACATAGTCAAGCCTGCTACCATTGATTTTATCTTATGTAACTTGAATGTATTTGGATGACTGAGAAAGGCTTAGAAACAATTTTAGTAGACTTTCGGGAAATTAAAAGCCTTAATTTAGTAAATTAAATCTTTAGAATGCACTATATAGCCTATACACAATGCATATGAACTTGACAGGTCTTGGAAAGCAATATCACATGAATGAAAACATTATCCCAGTCATAATTTCTTCTTGCTAACCAATATACTACAAAGATAACTTCTTGATTTTAATTTTTTTATCAGCACAAATAATTTCACTTTAAACTTCAGTATTCCACTTTCAACTATTTTTTATTACTATAATAGACATTAAGAAACTTAAATATCATTCAATTTGATTAGATTATTGGAATCATCACTAAATAATCATACTCCAATAGTTGATTATAATTAACTGTTATTACAAAAACTATTAACTAATGCCATTGTGAATCCAAGCTCCTTCATTTTGGCCTATTTAGAAGTAACTAGCTGAGCCCACGCAAATATTTTGCATGCGTGGTATATTTAATGCTTGAAAAAACTAACACAAATTTGACCATTTTATATGTAAAAGAACCTATCTTTTTACCATTAAATATCTAAATTATCTTCAATTTCCTGGTATGGCCATCTGAGATTATGTTGTATCTTACTGTATACATGACTGATAAAATCCTGTGACTGATGAATAAAGATGAAAATACAAAGCCCAGAATGATCAAACCTGTTTCAGGGATATTAAGAAACTCATAAGATCAAAAATTAGAAAAGCAAAAAATGAGTGACTACGAAATGAATGAGAAGAAATTGAATCATTACAAACTTTGTATGATGACTTCAACCTACATAAGACATTAAAAGAAACAGCTGGAATATACCAAAGGAAAAAATCTCACCATGCTAGTTAACAAGAATGGTAAGATTGATCCTGATACCCAAAAAAGAAACAAATATGGGAAGAATATATCTGGGATCTATTCTCAGATAACAGACCATATTCCAGTAGTGTTGAAGTTGCTAATCAAACAGAGCCTATAATTATGAAAGAAAAAATCAAGAAAGCTATTCAAATAAAAAAAACGAAGCAGTAGGTCCTGATGAAATGCCAGTAGAACTCACAAAGCTCATTGAAGAAAACGGTATAACATTTTTACATAAAATTGTTAACAAAATATATGATACAGGACATTACCCTACTCAATGGCTGATATCAACCTTCATCCCTTTACCTAAAAAGAAAAATTCACGAAAAGGCAAAGATCACAGACTCATTAGTCTTACATGTCACTCTCTAAAGTTATTTTTGAAAATTTTACACCAAAGACTACTCAAAAAATGTGAAGACAACATTAGCTGTACACAGTTTGGGAAATGTGGGTCTGTGTTTTACTGACTAAGAAAAGGCCTTTGGTAGGGTACAGCATCATAAACTTTTGGAAATACTCAGAAAAATAGATACAGACCAGAAAGACATTCACAGTATAGAGAACTTATATTGGAAAAAGACAGCTCACATTAAAGTTGATAATGAAACCACTGATGCAATTAATACTTGCAGAGGAGTACGACTCGGATGTGTTCTTTCACCTTTATTATTCAACTTCTATTCTGAGAATATCTTTCATGAAGCACTTGGTGACGTAGAAAGAGGCATAAGAATAAATGGGTTCTTAATCAACAATATTCACTATTCTAGTGACAATGTACTGATTGATATAACTTAGATGATCTTCAAGAACTCATCAATGTCGTGGGAGAAAATAGCCAGAATCTAGGCTTGAATATTAACATAAAAATGACACAGTATATGATTATATCAAGACAACCAGATTGCTTTACTAACACCAGCTTAACAATAAAAGGATGCACAATTAAAATAGTGAACAAATTTAAATACCTTGGAACGTGGCTCTGTGAAGAATGGAGATTGGATATGGAGATAAAATGTCGCATTGAAATTGCTTGTAATGCCTTCATATAATTCAAGAAAGTTCTTGCATCCACTAAACCTGAACCTTAGGATTCGCTTTGTCAAATGTTACATATGGTCAATACATTTTACAGCTCTGAAGGATAGGCTTTAAAGAAAACTATAACAAAAACGATCGAGGCATTTGAAATGTGGACTTACCACAGGGTGCATAAAATATCATGGACGGAAGGAGTGAGTAATGAAGAAGTACTCAAATGAATAGGAAAACAGCAAGAACTGTTATTAACAATTAAGAAAAGGAAAACGGTATATCTAGTGCACATCCTGTAGAACACTAAATATTACCTCCAACAGTTGATAATTGTTAAGGGAGGTAACATACTGTTCAGTTACAGGAGCTCTGTTCATAGCACAACCAATGAAACTCCTGCCAAGCTAATGTTTGGCAGACCCTTAAGATCCAGGTTAGATCTATTTAAGCCTAATATTGTTAAGAGAGTGGAACTGAAGCAGGATAAAGAGAAAAAGTATTTTGTTGGTAGGGAAACTAGGATATTGTTTGTAAATCAACCTGTTCTAATTAGGGATTATCACTGCAAAGGCAAGTGGGTAGAAGGCATTGTACTAAAACAACTCAGTAGTGTCATGTATTCAGTAATGTTAAAATCTGGTTTTGTTTGTAACAGACACATTGATCAGCTTATAGGGTTAGATTCTGACCATGTGTCTGATAATACAGTTGATGTAAATACACCAAATGAGTGTAATGTTAATAGCAAGCTAGTAGCAGATAGTTTTCCTAATCAAAACAACCCTTCTCCACACTCAATACGCATCACTGGTCATGATGTGACTAGACCAACTGAGAGACCTTTCTCCACCAAGCCTAGTACACCACGTTTGAGTCACCCATCCCTTCAGTCTCCTGTTATATCTCCTTCTAACACCCAGGTTAATTTAGAGATTCCTTCTCCTATCATTGGATCAGTTGATGGTAAGAGATACCCTCAGCGTATAAGGAAGCCTGTTGATGGGCTTGATTTGTAATGGTAAATGTGATATTTATTGTATTAGTTTTGAGTTGCATCAGTTGTTACTTAATTCCTGTACCAGGAAGTTTCTTGTTTAATTGATGTTTAAATTTATTTTTGTACTCTAATGTAGGAAATTGAGAGGGAGGAATTGTTACAAATTCATAGTATGTAAATGACCTGAATTGTTATATCAATGTACTATTCTCTTGCTGAATTTGTATCGCTCCGCTATAAATGATGGTGCCAGGTAAAGATGGTATTCTACCAGCTTTACTAGCCCATCATATGTCTTTGATGATAGCTTATTAGGCATGCACAGATCCCAAAGCAAATTATATGTTCTAACTTCCACAACGGTTAAGAGAGTACTCACTATCTTACTCTCATACACGTCGCTGCATTCCAGGAATAATTCAAAACATTCGACGTATGACAGCCACATTTCCACAGTATAATCGAACTTGCCACAATCTTAAAAGAAATCTCATTCAAATTTCTTATTTCCCTGATATGTACACTCCTGGCCAAAATTAACGCAGCACCTCCCTAGCGATCCTTACGGCTGGTGCTGCATTAATTTTGGCCAGGACTGTACCTCATTATAAAGTATTTGAGCAAAAATTATGTTAAAGTTAAGATTTAACTTTTTTTAAAAGAACAATAACTAGGCTTTAAAAATATACCTAAATATTCTGATTAGTATAAGTTTTATGAATCATTGCTAATATATTTTTAAGTTCTATTTGAGAATTTACAATGAATGACTGACTCAAGTAATCACTCTGAAGCGATTCAATATTTACAATTTCAAGAACAAGTAAAAAAATAATACAAAGGTAATAGTAGCCTGCTGAACATAGAATATTTGTGCACTCCTCAAAAAGTACACTATACAGAAAATATTAAGGAAAATCAATGATAATTTATCAAAGAGTCATAGACTGTCTATATCTATCAGACTGTCTTTATTTTAACTGCAAAAATATAGAACTCAACTGTCTATACCAATCTGCTTATTTTAGTGTCTATTATCTGATTAAACATAAGTAGATTCCACAACATGATGGAGTCAACTATATAAAAACAATAGTATACATTGTGCTATGGCCTTAGAAATTCTCATGTTATAATTACACTTCCTGTTAAATAAACAAGAAATCTTTATTAAAAAACACATCTCTAAATAGCAATTTCATCTTCAAAAGTGGTTGAAATTAGTAACCTGTACACTTCTCCCAGAACTTTACCTTAAAAATATTAACAGATAATATATTTGAGAGGTATCACATTTAAAATCAAAATAGAGTCAATGTACGACCGCAGGGAGTAATTAATAGCAAGCACACTGTCACAAACATGACAGGGAATGTTAAAATTGGATTAAAAATCAAACAGCCATTCGTTAGAGTTATGTAAAGTAATAATGAATATTTAGGTATTCGTATTATGAAATGTTCAAAAAAGTTCAATTCTTTAGATAAAAAAGTAAATAAATTAGGCTACGATGTCAGGATACATCTGAAGGGTAGATAGTGAAGCCATCGCGAAAAATCTGGAATGATTCGTCTAGATACTGACTAGCTAAACGAATCTTATTTATCGATAATTCCTTAGTAAAAGTAATATGGCAGCCATCAGACAAATGAATTCATCAAAATACTGGAAATAGACTGGCTTTCAGAAAACAGAGTAAAGAACTGCCAATCACACAAAATATAATGGAAATCTTAAACAATTTAATACTATTAAATAATAATTTAATCACTAGGGTCCATGTATATAGACATGTGACAGGTCAATAAATATGAAATTTTACAAAAACTAGAAAATAAACAACATGGTTGTCACACATGGTGAGCAAAATTTTAGAGAGAAAAAGTAGAACGAAAAAAAATGAAGTAAATGCTAAAACACTAATTCATAACCTCAGTATAAGAAAGATTTTCTTCAAAGTTATTTAGAGATATGTTTTTCAGAAGCAGAAAAACATACATTAAAAACACTCAAATTAAAATGGCCGAATAATTTAAATTTGATTCACTGAAAACAGAAACTTATTGCCGAGATGTGAAGAAAAAGCCAGGGCTACCGGCGAAGTTGGTTTGATATCAAATACGACACTACACTTTTAAAACTATCACTTCACAATATCAAATCATAATACTCTAAAAGGCTTCTTTCCAAATCCTGGTCCTCTCCTCATAAGGATGAAGTCATATCAGCCATCCACCACGTGGTCCACTTACCAAAGACAATCTAAAAAAACATAATTAAATTATAATAAAATAACTAATACCATGGCCTGATGAGGCATTATTTATTTATTCAAATCACGCTGCGATTACCATCATGCATGGTAGCAGCGGAGTTGGAAGAAGGAGAATTCAACTTATAAGCTCCTTGAGGTGACAACAAATTAGGTTGAGTGTTATTATGAGCAAAAACTTATCATAAAAAATAATATAAGTAATTTAAGTTCTAAAAAATGATTTTTAACTGTTTGGATTTAATGTTTAGGAAGACTTAGGACATTTAGAAGATAATTTATTGAGCCAAGACATTTTCTCTTTTCATGATTTCTTAAATAAAATTGAATTTATTGATGAAGTCAAACAAGCCTCAGTCTTGTTATTTATAACTACATATAAATAGTTATAAAGTGTGAATTATAACCTGTGTAACATAGAAATTAATCTTTATTTCACATTTTTAAAAATTTATTAACAGCAGAGTCAATCACAGAAAAACTATTGGCCTCAAACATTAAATTTAACGAATTAAAGCAATGATATGCAAGCCATTGAATGTGATTTCAATGTACACAACTACAGTAGTAGTCTGTTATAACGATAGCTGACACAAATCGGAATAGTACTAGTTATAACGCTTACTCGTTGTAGCCGATGGGAAGGAAATATATTGCTATCATCAGCCAGGGAAACAGTTTTACAAGTCAGGGAATTCCCCCCCTTCCTCCCATTGATTTGCACACTGCTTATAAGATACAAAGGCTTATAAAACTCAGCCTTATTGTTGAATAATAGAACAGAACATAAAAGAACAGAAATAATAGTACCTTACATATTTTCAAGGGTAAAGCAGCTTTTTTTTTTAGGAGCACCCAAATATTTCTGAATGATATTGCAATTTTCTGTGTATATTTTTATAACTTATTAATGACTGTAAATACATTTTTTGCATCTTTAATGGATTGTATAGAGTCAGTTGATGTTGGAGACTGGAGAAGTTATAGGTATATCTGCAAAGAAAGAAAATTTGGAACAAACTGTTAATGAATTAGAGGTTTTAAATCTCCAATAGTCATCTTTGTCGGTGTTTCTCTTCTCATTCCCCAGTATTTGGAGGAAACAAGAAAGAAATACCCCACTTTAAGGAACCCAAAGTTCTTTCTGAAGAAAATGGACTCCTTATCAGGGGTCGTAAAATACCTGTCATAAGTTATTTCTCATGGGTCATTCTGCATTATATTTTAAACATTCAGTTTGTTGTGCCGCAATTGACTTTTATTTTGTCAATAATCAGCAAATAACATGACAATTAAAGGTATAAAAATATTTGTTTTAATGGATTTCAACCCATTGATGAAAATTCCAAAGCTAAGATAGATCCAGACTAAAAAAAACAATCCTGAGTCTTGTAGCAAGGTTAAAGTGAGCATGGAAATATTCCTTAGGATTATGGCTTTTGACCTGTGGTACCAGAGGACCAGATTGGCATATTAAATGATTTTGCAAGCAAAATACAACTTATTATAGCTTTACATAATAAGTACCAAAAAAAATCATTGATTATAAATCCATTATTTCACAAAGAAATTCTGCAAGAGTGACACAGTAAATGATTTTGAATTTGATTTTGAGATAGTCATAATAAAGTGGACAATCAAAATTTGAATATGTTTTCCTTAACTTTTAACCTCAACATGCAACTATAGTTTACATGCATGATCATCAGGCATATATGTGCCTAATGCAGAGAACATGCATTAATGTACAGTGAAAAGGTTTGTAGATGGAGGGAACAAAAAGACAGTGAAGTTTGGGAATATATCAAGGTATGGAGGATTGAAGACAATTATAAAGAGTGAAAGGAAGGATAAAAATTTGGGGAATGAAAAAACTACTGAAAATGGTGAAATGTGATTGAGATTGGAGAGGGACATAACTTATCATAGAAAAGGGTTGAAACAGGGGTGGGCTAAGTTGAGGTTGGAACTATGAGAAGAGAATAAGGTAAGGGGAAACAGCTTTTGAGGAGGAGAGGGCAACAGCACATACATTAGGTGAAACAGATGAAAAATGATATTCATATCCTGACTAAGTTTCAGTTTAACAATATTTTAATTTTTCAGAGCATTCAAATGGCTTCGCATGAAAGAAATATGATAAATTACCATATTAAAATCACAAAGTGGTTATTTAAGGAGGTGTGTGGCAAAATGAGGTTTGCTGCAATTTTCATGAATAAAAGCTCCAATATTTTCTTCTTGAATATTATTTTCCACCTGACTGACATATAAAAAGCTGTAAGAATTACAATATAACTATAGAAATCACTGTGGTCTGTAGTACACACATTGTTCATTCTCTTCACCAACCTACATTTTGGTTGATTTTTGAACTTAAAATATGTATGGAAGTTTTTTGGGGAAGAACGTATTCACCCCATAGGAAACTCCCCAAAAACATTCTTCTGTGTCACTATTAGGCATTATTTGATTAATATGATCATATCCAGGGATGCTTTCTTATTTGGAAAAGGTTTTCAACCAGCTGCATTGGGTGACCATTGACTTGCACCATGAGCTAGATTGTTTCTAATTCCTGCAGATAGTTCTCGGTGTTCCATAGTATGCAGATTAATGTAATTATAGTATTGTGGAGATCAGAGAATGTACACATCCAAAAAAATAGCATTTGCATGTGGCCTGTGGGCTCTAGGTTGGGAACCACTGTTCTAAACAATTGGTATATTTTTAATTTTTTAATATTATCAGATGCTTTCTTTTTCCATGAGAGTTTCCACATCACTACATTTCACCCTACCCTACCTTACATGCTGTCTTAACGAAAGTATTATAAATTATATTTTACCTTCTATAGTTAACAATTTTATTTATTATTTTCTTCCTCTTGTCTTTTAAATTTTTAGACAGTTTTTGATTAATTGTTAATTTACAAGCATATTTATCAGTCTATTTTTTAGCTTAAATTTAAATGTGTAACTATTTGTTCTTTTTTTGTTTTTATATGATTTTATTGGTTCATCTTCTTGTCTTTTAAATCTCATTTGATCTGATTTATCATAAAATTTAGTTTTCTTGTCTTGAGGTTTTGCAGGTTTTTCACACCACCATTCTCTAGGGTGTTTTCCTGCAGTGGAAATGTTTTCTTGAGCTCTTAAATTGGGTTTTTTAACTCCACAAAGTAGTCCTCTTCTGTACACTTTTTTTATCTATTTTAAGAAAATTGTATGACGATGGGTTCGATGTAAGAAGAAACTTTATAGTCTCAATCTCACACTGAATAAAGTCCTTTATTATAATTGAATTATTTTAATGATATTTCCTTTTTAATACACACATTAATAAAGTCGAAAGTCGGAAACTGAACTGGTGAAAAATATCGCCAACATTCTTCATCATTTTATTTACTTAGTCGAGGTATGTATTTAAATACTTCGAGGTTCGACGAAAAATTGTACTCAAATTTAGCGCCAAAGGTACTAAATGTATGAGGCAAGTATATTTCGAAAGAAATATCATGGTGGTATGGTGTGAAATGCTTTGGCAATGTTCCAAGTGAGCACGTGGGCTTGTTGTTGCAGTGAAAAGATGAGCGGTGATTCTAGGAATGTATAACTGATAGTTATTCAGACTCTCCTGATACCATACCCTGAGATTTGTGACTATTCGTAAATTGTTGCTGCTATTTCATTGATTTTATGAACACGTGGTTCTTTCAATCAATCAGAGTTGAAAGCGATTGAACTCAATGTTTGAACGTATCCAACGCTAAGATGTTGGTAATCAGTTTCCGATTTGATACCGATTTGCTATTTACCAACTTCGGAGGCTAGAAGATAACATAAATGTAACATCTCTGCTAGTGCTAACTATACTAATTAAAGTTTTAATGAAATTATTAAGCTGGAAAAGAACAATATCCTAAATCTCTTAACAGTTTCTTACGTTTCTCACACAGGATTGCAGAGGTTTGTTTGTAATATAACAATTCCATTTTCGACCGTGGAAATCTTTCAGTACTTATTAGTAGATCTTGATTTGAATCGAATTAAGCCCTGAATTAAAAATGCAACGTATTTTATTTATTTTAGATGGAAGGGAAGTATGGATAATAAAAAACTGCCATTAAAAGCAAAACATGATAGAAGCATAACCCTATTTCTGAGTATAAATATTGATCAATTTTCTAAAGCAATGAGACTAGAGCTCTAGTACGACATGACTGATGTTTGAAATTCGTAAAATTACTCGTTTTTTATAGACAACTATGAGCGTTGTCAAACATAGGGTATAACTTGTGAATAGACTTTAAAAGTCATTATCTTCAAAATCTTGAAACTTAATTATGTAAACAATGCTATAAATTAAGAATCAGCATAGAAAATGAAAACATAATTTAACCCCCAAATATTAAATTTTTTTTTGAAATGTCCCATTCTTAGAAGTGGAGGTAATGGCAGTGAAAATATTTTAATGTAAAGCATCATTAAAAAAACCTAGAAACGTAAAAATACCATTGGTCCTATAGAGTTGGAAAGAAATTCTTTTACGCGGCAGGTGTTGCTTTGGGAATACCTGTTGAGCTTCCCAGAGCCAGATATTTTACTCGGCGAATAGAATTTTTCAGGAGGTTTCTCCGTTGGGACCAAACGCGCCGCTTAGTCAATATTACAGGTGAGCGCGCCGACGAGGTTTTATTGCAAGCAAATAAATCATCCTAAGGTGATTGGCTAGTTCAGGGCTGAGATAAAGCCATGCGCGGCGTATTATTGACGTTTAGAAACGATCAATGTCTTGTCGAGGGTCGTCTGCTCAGTCCGTACCTTTTCCTCCTTATTCAACCCTTGGATGAAACTGAGCAAAAGCTCGATGTATCGATGAGCGAAAGTGAATCACCAAGTTCCCGCGTTTGGATTGAAAACGCAGCGTAACAGAAATTTTCTAATGGGAAATATATAAAGGAAATATTGTAACAACTTATGACTGTATATCGTACTAAGCCATGTATTAATCTAAAATGTTGCATAGCGTCCTTTGGAAGATGAAAGTAGGCAAAAAAGGAAACTTAGCAATGTCACCTTTTTATCTACCAACGTAAATTGTGATTTCAGACGTTTAGTGGTCCCGAATTGTTTTTATGAATCCGTTACTGGGACGAAAGGTTGTTGAAAGATCCCTGATGATAATATGATAGTTATATCATCTATGGTTACATTATAATTAAAGTTCGCCAAGAACATGGACGCTTCTGCTACACGACATGGATAAAGACGACACGATGAAAATATATACTTTAAAATAAAGAAAGAAAGGTTAAATACATAGTTATCGATGCAATAATAGTTGCATTGATTGTAGTTTATATCGACATAAATATTATACATTTATGTCCATTGCGCAAAAAATGTAATTTCATCTTCCAAGTGACACAGCTCACGCACATTGTATACTAATGTTAAATGGTTACGGATTCTCTATTACATTAGAGATATATTAATACAGATGAGTAAGTAAATAATAATAATATCAAGATTCCGCGGAAGTTACTGAATAATAGAAAACCACCAGTCTTAATCAAATTCCTAAAGAATATTATGGTTTTTGAATAATTAACTGAGTGTTTTTACCTTAATGAAATACTTTTTGGAAGAACGCTGACATTTTGCGCATTCTGATTTTCACGCTAAAATTCGTTATGTTTATTACCCTTACCTAATACTTTTCAGATAATGAGGAGCTAAACTCAATATGTGAAGGTGTTACCTCGTGGAAAGCCATGATATGGGAGAGAATTGTTTCGTACACTCCCATAGACATATATTGGTGCTACATGTTTCAGCAATAAATTTTTTGGGAGTGTACTGATACTGAATGGAGAACTGATTACCTATGGAAGTATCTCAGCCTCTACGCTATGTCATTTAGAGTGCATTCCACGTACAGTGCAAGTGAAGTTCGTTTATACATGAGTTTTAAACAATGATCGACAAACCCAGTCCAACAAAATTTAATTTTAGGAATTACCAGTCGGAAAAAATCCGTTAGCTGTAATAACAATACTACATCTTTATTCGTGCGAGAGTCGTAAAATATATATAAATTAATTTTTAAGAGATACTATGAAAAAAATCAGAAGAATTGCGAATGTGTAAAACCTAAGAATATCTTAGTGAAAACTTTATCCACTGCAGGAAAGCACCCACTAAGGATAGGGTGTGAGAAACCTGTGCAAACCTACTTATAGTAATAACTAAAAGATTTCATGAAACATGATAATATATGGAAAATAATCAATAGGTAAATGTATTAAATACATCAATAAGCATAGCCTCGTTGTCATTTACGTAAGTGTTATCCATATACATAAGAACATAAAATAAAAAAATAAAAAGATTTTGACAATTAACAACACAAATAATACACAGATGTATAAATATTTTAGAATCTTAATAACATACATACCGTATATAGTCAATACAACATAAAACGTAAACATTATCACTAAATAATAATAATTTCTCTAGGGTGTTAAAAAATCTTGAATGAAAAGTAGGATAAAATCATTCGGCAGAAACTCTTTGAGCGAAGTATTGTGGTTCCTGTCGCTGCTAATACAACTTTCTGGGTGAATTATCTATAAGTGTAACGTATCCTGAGTGAAATTTTTAGTGACGATTCCCTTGGACGAAACGCCCCAAGCATAGTTCTAAAGACCATGCTTATTTCATAAAAGGACCAAATATAAAAGAGATGGAATCTACATGGAAAAAAATAATTTTAAGGGATGAGGGAAAATATTGAGTGGGGCGGATGCCGCTGAAGGGATGCTCACCCCTTTGAAGATCAGTATCGTACGCGGCGAATAGAATCCCCAGGAGGAGTTATGGTAGATGTTGCCATGCGCCGATCTAACAATATTCTATGCGGGCGCGTGGACCGGATTTTCTGGGAAGAGAGGTGCGTTGTGGACAACGATTGGCTGGATGTGAGATGAGGTGATTTGAAATGCATTGCGTTCCGGTAGTGGGAGGGTACGATCGATGAGCGATGGGAGAGGTATTTGCCCTTAGGTACCTTCTTTCCCTTATTCTATCCAATCCTGAATGAGAAACAAATGTACGTCGTAAAGATATACGGCAATTTCTCGTACTAAGAACGTAATCCTCATCAGGATACCGTTCTAATTCCAAATCATTTACGGTCTAAATAAATTTTCTTCACACGAAGTCATGGGAAGACAATTCATCTCCATCAAACCCAAAACAATGGAGATTTATATACACCCAAACAGCATGCAATAATAATAATAAAAAAGGGGCTCCCGGATAGTGATGTGGACAGCGCGTTTGCCTTTGGTGAAAGCGGTCCCGGGTTCGAATCCCGGTGGGAGCCAATGTGCGAAATGACCTAAGCTGTCGAAGCACTTTTAACAAAACTACTACTACAATAATAAAAAAGAAATTTATTCAGGGCAAGATTGAGATTAAAAAGTCTCTCCTTACAAAAGAAAGATATAGATTGGAGAATTACACAGAAGAACTACTTCGTGGATTAAAATACCTTAGCTATGAGCTTAGGAAAAATATTTCCTCTGCAGAAAAACACCCTCAAGAAGGGGGCTGTGAAAGATCTGCGAATCCTACAGATAGGAAATTAAATTTGGTGATGAAATAAGGTTAAATGAGATGCAAAAGACAAGAAGGCAAGACGATAATATCAAACAAAAAATTAATGGTATGTAAGTAAGAAAAAAATAACTGATTTGGAAAAGGATCCTCCAAAAACAACATAAAAATAGGAAAAGAACGGATGTATTTAGGAAGAATGTTTTTTAAACATATGTACACTTATTATGTTATTATGTTCTTATGTTGGAAATATCTTGTATTAACATTTTGATTTTAATCATCAATGACTCAGTAGCGGCGAAAGTCAATATGTATTTTTTTCAGCTCAAAGAAAGGGAGTTACAAACTTACCTTTCATGAAAACAATGCCGTACCTTGACATCTGAGCGCCCAAACTTCAGTTTCTTTCCCCACGAGAAGAAAATATACGAGGGAATTGTGTTGACATTACAATTTGGAGCAACGTTTAACTTTAGTATGAAGTCCGTAATAATTGACTTCCTCACGGAAAGAATCGATTCTATTTTCCGACCTTTAGTTTTATACATCTATTTAGTACAAGAAAAAATTGTTCTATTTTTCTCTAAAGGAATTCTATTCTTTTCTTTATTGTCTTAAATAATTCACTGATATAGAAAAATAATGAAGATGGCGGAATTATTTGAAATTAAATGTAGTCATTTATATTTTTTGTAATCTCGTTTGAATATTTTTGTGATATTTATTATTTTCTCATAGTGCACCATTATAATTTTTTCTTTTTTATTTCATATTACTATTATTTTTTTACTACTTTGGTAATATCAATGTTATGCACATTTTTCTTTTACATATTTTAGCTTGTACACTCCTGGCCAAAATTAACGCAGCACCTCCCTAGCGATCCTTACGGCCGGTGCTGCGTTAATTTTGGCCAGGACTGTACTATCAGTAGGTTTGCGCAGGTTTTTCACACCCCCCTTCTTTCTTCCAAAAGAATGGTCATACGAAATTGAGACAAGCGCCAAAAGAAGTGAAAATGAATGAAGAATCTTATTTTAGTCGTGTATTAATGTTTTAGAATTGAAATATCGAATTTTTACACAAAATACACAAACATTTTCTAAAATCTTGTGTGTGTAAACAACCGGTCCCCCTGACGACAAATACTATTGTTGAATCCGAGCTCCTCCATTTTAGCCTATTAAGTTAAGAAGAAGTTAATTGTTTGGTTGATTTCGTTCACATTGATGTGCATATTCAGTCGTTGTAAGTGATTTACATGATCTGTTTCCGAAATTCAACATGTGAGTTAATTAGATACCGAATGTTCTATTTAGTTCAATTCAATTGATCGTCGTCTTTGTTTTCGCGTGCCATAGTATGCGTTTCACGGGTTGAATCGAGAAGAAGAAGAGCAACTCAATCGTCTCAACAACGCCAAGAACTATTAGATCTACAGCTAAGACGTATGCAGTTGCAATATATGAATGATCGAGCTTCATATCCTAAAGTCGTACTAAGAGTCTTATTCATAGTGCAGGAGCCATTATTTTCTATGAAAAAATCTTTTTTCTTCCTTTCCTTTCTTTCCACAATATAGCCACAGCAACGCAAGGCTATAACGCAATTGAATTATGTGTTTTCTCGGTGAATCTATGTTCGCTAGAATACCTTTATTTACTCTCTCATTCATTTCATATATGACTGAGCCACAGCGAAGCGTGGCCGGATTTACCTAGTTAAGAATAAAAATTCACTGCATGTATAATAGGGTAGACTGGGGCTGAACGGATCTTGCTAAGGTATAACGCTTCTCCAATCCAAGAATACATATCTTCCGTATTGCTGAGTTTAATTTTGAGAAAGTCATCTATAGGTGCGTATATGAACTGCATAAACAAGTGGCTGGAAGTCTTGCTCTCACGTCAGTGGCCATTCCGGGAAGAGTCGCCGAACCGTGTATACGGGATTTTTTCGTCAACGTAATTTTTGCGAACAACATCAAAGAATTTTTCTGCTCAGGATACGTTATATTCCTAATTTTTTTGCAATATAAGGAAGTAGTAGCTGTTGAAAAATGATGTACTAATTAGTGTACAATCATTACACGTATGATTACAAGTATTGAGTTATTTTTTAAGATTTTTGCAATTGACTTTTGCTATTCAGGGATAAACGGATCATAACCTTAAATGTTACTTATGTATATATCTTTAACATTTATTAATTATTCTCATTCCAGGCATACGTGGTTAGAAATAGCCATGGAAGAGTTTGTGCAAAAAATAAAATCTAAAACTGTAACTCTGCTCAAAGCTGCCGTACACTACCTTACACATCCCTTCAAAGAAGAGTTTCTTCTCTTACTGGTATAGTCCAAGTCATGGGGGCTAAAACTGTAATGGATCTCTAATCTGAAAAAGATTTGTAGTTAGAATATTACATCTGTCAAAACTAGGATTTAGGCCAACATCAAAAAATGTAAAGAAAATTCCTTTAAATTCCTTGTGAACGCATGGGAATCGCTCTCAATTTTAACCAGGAAGCAAAGATGGCTGGCCAAGATTGGTTCTACGGATTCCTCTAACGACATTGTCATCTGTATATCAGAGGGGCTATCAAGAGCAAGAATAAATGCTTCAAATGCGAAGAACGGCGTCATGAGAATTGCAGCAAAAAGATGTTTAATAGTCACTTCATCCGTGCAGTTTGTGAGCCAGATAGGGATGCCAATTAAAATATAATGACTTTTTATTTATAAATAACTTAAATTCCTTCATTTTTATTACTAAATCATATTATGTACTCACATTTATTCCTTTTTTATACATACGCACCATGATCCGTTTAGCCCCCATTATGGGGGTTAAACGGATATTGGACGGTTGATGGTTAATTGCAATTTTTGTGAAAGTTTTAACAACAATACATATACAACCTACCTCATTCGTTTTATGAAGAGTTGGCATGTAATTTAAACAAGTTTAAAGGAATATATTACCAATATTTTTTTTGCAATATGAATTAAACGGCGGAGTGATCCGTTTTGCCTCGGTCTACCCTATATTAAATTCTATTGGGACTCACTCACGGGGTTCTCTTCACATAATCTCATGTAATGATTAGATATTTATATACTTTTTCTTTTATAAGTGATTAAGTTAATATTTAGCTGTTACTTACAAAGATATTTAAGCTTTAAAATTCATCGGTTTATTTAAGTACTTGACAGGAAAGTTGTTGCTGTTATCAAATATGGCAATTGAAATCATGAGAAGAATGCCGTGTTTAGAAAAGAAAAATCACATTAACAATCCTGTGAAGAAAGACATATTGGAACACGGCTGTTAATGAATTAGACGTTAAAAATCTCCAAAAGCCGTCTTTGTCGGCGTTCCTCCTCTTACTTCCCGGTTGTCGGAGAAAGCATGAGAGGAATGCCGCACTTTTTTCAACCTCTAATTATCAAGTGTGTGTGTGTGTGTGTGTGTGTGTGTGTTCTAACAATCCTGTGCTTCTGAAAAAAAAGAAATTCCTAGCGTGAATATGATTTTTTGAAATTTTTAGAGCAGGCGCATCTTAAAATTCACCTCTCTATTGATTTTACCTTAAATTGGGGGATGGGTAATTCCATTAATTAGGCCTGAGGACCGGGAGGTTACCATGGTGACAGAAGATCAATAGAGCTTAGGGCGATGACTTTATATTCACGCACTTAAATGGGGGATGCCCCCATTTGCATAGGGGTGATGTCCCAAATGTCGCCTACCCTAACTATTGCACTGTAGGAAAAACAAGCTGTAAAATAAAATATTATCAACAGAAACTATCCTCCTTTGGTTTCCAGAGATCAAATCGCTTCGTAACTCACGCCATTTAAACTAATTAGCAAAACTTCAAAAAATGACTCGCTAGAATTTTCCATGATGGAGTTCTTAATATCGCCTACCCCTGTTCCTAATACCACCTACTAGGCTAAAATAAGAGCTCCTGTTAAAAATGAGTAGATAGAAAACACGTTTATAAACTAATTGGTAGTTATCCAACGAAAAAAGAAGGAATCAAATTAATAACAAGGACAACGACGAATGTTTAAAAATTGTTTTGGAAAATTAAAAACAAATCTGTGTATAATTAATACACTTACAACACTTACGTACAAATAACTAAGTTATTAAGACAAAACGAACATGTGTATTTCACTCGCTGCATCACAAAATTTGTGATTCCAGCTGAAGCGCCTACGGCGATATTCAGATCGGGTTGGTAGGTGATATTAATTAGTTAGACCCTTTAGTGATGAGGCCAGGCCAGTGTGGGCCTCTCTTCCACCTAACCTCGTATGTCGGCATAATATTCACAAATATAAATTGAATCAAAAAGATTGAGAAGAGTGTGAATAAAAATCTTTGCAGCTGAAAGTTGACAAAGAAAAAACCCACAATGCGATAAAACACCCACAGGGAAGGGGGGTGAAAACAAATCAGCGGAAACACAGCGATTTTAGAAAAAATACCTGTTTGGAGTTAAAAACCAGTTTATTCGCGAAAATAATAACACCTTTATAATGCAACTACATAATAATTATAATAAAATAATAACATAATTTACTGTAAATACATACATTCAAATTATATAATCGAAATCTTGATTGCAAAACACTGACCTGTTCATTTCCTGGATTGATTGGAGAGGGAAAAAACGATCATCACGCTATCAAACTCTTCAGACGCAATATTGTTATTTCTGTCAAACATAGGAATTTTGGCGATGATCTTACTTGTGGCCATACCTCAGAATTTCGTGGTGACTACGTAAACTCATCGATGGGAAGAATAGTAGCTTTAGAAAACGACTAGGCGATATTTGGGACGCTTACCCTATATGAAGAAAGAATATATGTCCCTTCAAAATCTCAGGCGCTTATGATATTTTCTCCCTTCTTCTCTGAAAGCACAGCTTGTGAAATCTCTAATTATGCCTCACTTTGATTACGGAGACATTATCTACCAAGACTTGTCCGGTGAACTAACTCTTAAACTACAGCGAGCTGAGAATGCAGCTGTGAGATTAATTTTTAATTTAAGAAAATACAACCATATATCTGAATCATACGATAAATTAGGCTTGTTGAAGTTAGATTCTCGCAGAAAGCTACACATTCTTTGTTCATTCTACAACATCCTACACACACATACTCCCGAATACATCGCAAACAAATTTGTAAGTTTAGATTCAGTACATAACCGTAACACACGAGGATGCAAAAACACTACTTATCCCTCACCACCGATCTGAAACATTCCACAACTCTTATATCGTAACTGCAAGCAAGCTATGGAATTCTCTTCCGGCTAATATCAAGCTCTCTGTATCCTCTCATTCTTTCAAGAGAAAATGCCTTAATTACCTTCAGCTAGATAGACTTCCTAATTAAAAAGCTACACTAATCCTTTCTTTCAATATTCATTCACTGAATCACCTTATTTTACTCCTCTATCCTTGCTTAAATCATTCCTATAAATGCCCTGACACGAAATGCAGCAATGCAATCAGCAATGAAAAGAAATCTCCTCTATCCCATACATACTTAACTGATGTTGCTCCTGCTCTTCCTCTTAACGCATAAGATACTTTCTCTGTATTTGTACGTAATTATTCTGTCTTTATATCTAATAATTCTCATCTGTTTCTTTTTTTCTCTCTTTTTTCTTACTTAGAGTTACCTAAATGTCTATGTTATATAAAATTTTGACTAGTAAATACTGTATGCATTATTTTGATACTGTTTTTTATAATATTCTTTTATTTTTCTTCATAATGTACGTTTTGCTTGTTTTTCTATTTTGTTTTTTATGTTACTTTGTATATTGCTATCTCTTGTCAAATGTGAACTGATTTTTATTTATGTATCGCATATAAGTACTTATTGGTAGTGTATGTATTTATTTTTGAATGTTCTTCTCTTATCTTATCTTTTAGCTATTATTATCGGTAGGTTTGCGTAGGTTTTTCACACCCCCCTTCCTTGCGGGTGTTTTCCTGCAGTGGATTTTTTCCCCTAAGAATCTCTTAGGTTTTTTACATCCACAATTCTTCTAATTTTTTTCCTACTTCTTATTTACTAATTAATGACGATGGGTTAGATGGAAGAAGAGACTTTTAAGTCTCAATCTCGCCCAAATAAATACGATTTATTATTATTATTATTATGAAGCGGATCAAATTAAATAAATTAAAAATCCCCATAAACCTTCCATTAACCCAAATAATTTTTTTGGTACGTTATTTTGATATTGAGAATTATTTTACTGGTATGGCACAAATAGTTGTGTGATATTAGTGGAATGATGCCTCCTTCTAAAATCCTTAGCCAATAACTGAAAGTTATCATTCTGTGGAAGCCTGGGGTTAGAATTGCGTTGGAGACCGTTTTTACTTGAGGAATGAATAAAATCAAAGGATTATTACTTTTCTGCTTATGAATATATGTAGTATGGAGATAATGTAAATCGTTTGGCAGACATTTTTGAAAAAAGCGACCTTAAATTTAAGGTTTAGCTATTCCCAGCATAGGAAGCCAAACCCCGATGATTAACTACTATATATGAACATTAATTAAACTACTATATATAAATATTAATAAACATTGATTAATACTATATTAAAACACTAGAGAATTGATCTTTTTAGGATGCGGTTTTTATTGAATTCAAACTGTAAATTTTGTGGCGGATATGGAACTATTTACCGATTTAAACTGCATTTTGGACTGCATTTATTGCGTCAGAGAGAAACAGAATGAAGTTAAAAATGTTCAGAGTACATAAAAACCAGGAAGTGCATGAAACTCAATCGATATTCCCTGCTGGTTTTCGCACTGATTAGATTGTTTTACTAAAAGCGAGCCATCCCAAAAGCACTTCAAGCCGAGCCTCTTTTTTAACTCACTTACGAAGATACGAAGAGAAAATTTGATCAATCCGAAAATTGGAATTGCTGTTACTCTCGACCAACCACATAATTTCCCTAAAAATGCTTTCCTTGACGTATTCCATAACTCAATTTGCCGCACGTATCACGCTGTCGGGCATCTACTGTGATCTTCCTCTTCCGATCAAGTTTTCCTTCCATTACTGTATACACCAGACTATTGCGTTGTTACACACGTCCAATATTTTTCTCTTATTCTTCTCAGAGGTCTTATTTAATTTCTCTTCTGTCCAGCTATTCGTAGGACTTCTTCAATGGTGACATTTGATATTCGTCATTTCTCGATGGCACTTCATCTCCTTCTCTCTGCAGCCATTATTGATCTAGTTTCACTTCCTTATAATAGAATACTCCAAATTCATGTTTTATCCCTAGAAGGATGGTGGTGGTCATTCGATCAATTTTCAGCGTTTTTCTTCAAAATTTTTTAAGTTATATATTTTGAATTTTTTTGAAAATCTTTGACTTTGTTTAATACCATACCGAATTCAATGTAAACGAATTTAAATTTAGTTGACACCGATGGGGTATTTTTACCTCATATTTTACC
The DNA here is from genome assembly GCA_947579665.1 of Sympetrum striolatum. NCBI lineage: Eukaryota > Metazoa > Arthropoda > Insecta > Odonata > Libellulidae > Sympetrum > Sympetrum striolatum. Next base: position 38,660,897 of record OX388352.1, on the reverse strand, counting down.
TTTCCAGATTTTTTAAATATTTTCCTGCAGATATTTAAATTTGAATTATTTATTATATTTAAGACTTTATGAATGATGTTTCAACTTGAATAGAGCGTATTTATTACTCAATGCCCTATAAAGCGAAAATAATGAACTCCAGTAAAAAATGACTCATTCCTCATATAAGACAGAACTTATATAATTTGAAACACTTTGGGGATTAGGCCTCTTACATATTTAAGATAATCGGAAACGGAAAACTTCGGTATTATACTAAACGCGTGAATAGGGTGGAATGATAAGCTAAAGAGTGATAAGCTAAAATGAAGCTTCCATTCTAGAGATTTAATATCAATGTGGCACATGGATAATTATTATATTGTATAATTTTCTTCTGTTAAAAAATTTTACTACGTAACAGGGAGTTATTACGATGTTAAGTGTGTAACATCACATCTAACGAGTAGGATTATTTGGTAATATTCTTTGCTTATTCTATGTAAAAGATATTTCGAAAACAGGTGTCTTATATATATATTATGTTTCTCATTTCCACATTAGTTTGAAATAGTATCTGAATAAACTAAACTTGTGAATTTGTCTCAAAAATTATTTTTCCCTTAATTTTATTAGGTGCATGCATCCATTCTTAACTCCTCATTCACAATTCTCATGAATAAATGGAATAGTTGGCAACACACAGAATAATAATTGCGTTAAAAACATCATAATATTATTCTCGCTCAGTATAATTGACGATAAATTATTTAAGAAGAAACTATTGCAAGAAGTGGTAGTAATAAAAAGCAGAGATAAATCTCTACTGTTATTTCACTACTATAATTTCAATCTACAACTATGGAAACCGATATCTTCAGCCTGTAGGCGAAGAATTTTTCCCGGCTCTATCAATGCTGATCAACTATCTTATCGTCCCACTTAGCAGAGGTCTTAATAGTTACTAGCCAAGTAATTCATCAACATACTCAATATTGCCTTAAACATCTCCTACAACTTTCCAATTTCCCTAAAAATTTCGTTTCATAATGTCTATTCAAGGCATCCAATTAAACTCTCATGATTCATAAAGAGGTGAAATGTACGAAAGATGTAACACTCATGAGAAAGCAATAATTTCAGGGATGCACACCCCTATGGAGATGAGTAACTTACGCGGCGAGTAGAATTCCCAGGAGGAGTTGCGATCAATGTTGCCATGCGCCGACTTAACAACATTCTATTCGGGAGCGTGGATCAGGTTTTCCGGGAAAGGAAGTGCGATGTAGCCAATGATTGGCTGGATGTACATGAGGTAATTTCAGATGCGGTGCGTTACGATGGTGGGAGGGGAAGATCAATATTGGGAGAGGAACTTGAATTTAGGTAGCTTATTTTCCTTATTCTATCTAATCATGAATGTGAACAAAATGTACGTTGTAATGATATACGGCAATTTCTCATACTTAGAACGTAATTCTCATTATGAGGCCATCCTAATTCCAAATCATTTACAGTTGGAATAAATTTTCTTCACACAAAGTCATAGAAAGTCAATTCATCCCCATGAAACCCTAAACAATGGTGACTTATATACACCAAAACAGCATATAATAATAATGAAAGAACTTTATTCAGGGCAAGATTGAGACTGCAAACTTTCTTCTTGCATTTAACCCATTGTCATGTTAGATACAAATGAATGAAATAGATTGGAGAAGTACACAGAAGAAAACTACTTTGTGTATTAGAAAAAAACCTAAGCTATGATCTTAGGGAATATATTTTCACTGCAGGAAAACACCCTCAAGAAGGGGGTGTGAAAAACCTACGAACCCTACATATAGAGAACTAAATACAGTGATGAAATCAGATCAAATAATATGTAAAAGACAATAATATAAACCAATAATACCTTTTATACAGGAGAAAACAAACAGCTATACATTTACATGTAAGTAAGTAAAAATTAAACTGATTTCGAAAATAAACCTACGTGTATACTTCAACTTATAATGTAATTCGCTTCAGGATACCGTTAAATCTCCAAATGGTTACGGGTCCGGATCAGTATTCTTGTTTTGAAGCGATGGATGGTGAAATCATCCGCTTCAGAGCAATGCTGTGTCTTATACATCCATGTACGGATCCTTCTCCATGTACTCATCCTTCAAGGCTTGTTTTTCAACAATGCATTTTAAATAATCGTTGAGTAGTAGACTTCATTTATTTAGTCCTCTTTTGGAAAATAATTGTATAAATAGTTTAAATAATTATCAAAAATCGCTCAGTATTGGTGGGAGTAAATGTTTAATATCTCACTTTGAGCAAAATAATAACTTATTTAACCTTCTTGAAGACTACAGCGCAACCTTTTCATCTCAGGGCAGAACCATTTCAAAAGGTAGGCTCTGCAGAAGTTTCTTTGCCAACTATAAGAAAAAATAGATGGGCATGAGAAACTGCAGCATTGATAAACTATGGCTTGTATAAGGAAAGAAAATTGAAACACGGCTGTAAAAGAATTAAGCATTGAGGCAAAGAGGTATTAAATTTCATATAGCGGTCTTTTTTTAGCGCTCCGAACCCCGTTGACACCTGTTACCGGAAACAATAGAAAGGACCGTATTACCAACCTTGTAAAAAGCACTCTATGTACATTTCAATATCCATGCTATCATCATCAGGCATGAAAGAATAGCATTTACCTAGGTATGAAATAATAGAAATATAAAATAATTTCGGTGCAGCTAAAAATAATTTCAGATCTTCGAGTCTAAAAGACCACTTTAACAGTTGGCGTTCAAGACACGAGTAGTTTTATTTAATGTTTCACTTAATTAAATGAATCGTGATTGAATATATTATATTATATATTAAATAATATTGATACTTGCTGCTGAGTTGTTCATCACATTATCGCAAATAATTTCATTATGTTAATAAATGTTAATTTTCCTGGGTATTCTTTCATGGTTTGAAAATTATTCTAGTCATATTATTATACTCTTGGGGTAGAGATCCTATCCCATTGTAAGAGTTACTTAATATTCATATATATCGAATCCAGCTATAAGTCATTAAGCTAATGTGTAAGTAAAAAAATGAGTTTTCAACTCCATCAAATGATATAAGTAGTTGATCGGACTAATCGGAACGGGGAAAATTGCGTAGATGGCAAGGATGAATATAGATGCTCCTGTCTTTTCGTTAAGTACGACGATTGGTGGCGTAAGAAGACATAGTTACCTATTTAACAGAGAAAAGTCATATTTTCATTTCTGTGTTTTAACGAAAAGAGGAATAACTCGCGGGTAAAAGATGTCCGAAATAAATCGAGCGGGAATAGTTATAGCATCGTTGTATCCCACCTTTGTATTGATTTTACCTGTGTTAGGGGAAGGGAAATTCCTAGAAACGCTGGCCGAGGCTGGGTTTCCATGGTGTCACTTGAGATCAATAGCGCTCAAAATCGTGGGCGATGATGCTATTTTCACGTAAATTAATATGTTATGCCTCCATTCCATGCATAGTAGGCAGTCAGTGCAGCGAACCAGATTGCATAGAGCCTCATATCCTTCATCGAGTATTTCCCATGTATGAAGTGACGGGCAGTATGTTAGAGCTTAGTATTTACCCAACACAAATTTTAAAAGTTTTTCGTGAGGAGACAGTTACAGCAGAATGAATCCTATACAATTAACGGAATAAAAATAAAAGTAGTCGGCTCAGTTGAATATCTCGGTGCAACTCTTACCAATAATATAAACTGGACCACGCACATATGAAAAATTTGTGGTAAAGCAATTAAAAAGCTCGGCTTCATAAGGCGTATTATCGGTAAATGTGATGCTACGGAGAGCGAAACGTTTCGTTAAAAAATGCTACGACAAAAAAGCACGCGTTAAAATTAAATTTCGCGCTAAAGAAATTATTCCATTATTTGTTGCTATCTTTTTTGATTCCAACTGTGCACAATGGCGGAAAGCATTGCTCCCACAAGCGGGCGCGATTTTGTACTCGAAGTGATTGAGAAGTTTAGGCTGCATACATGTATTTGGCAAGTTACGCATGAACATTATTATGACAGAGCAAAAAGAAATCGTGCCCTCTACGATATCTTACAAGTATTTAAAACAAAGGACCCCAATGCAAGCCGAGAAACGGTCCAGAAGAAGCTGTCGTCCATTCAAGGATCTCACAAAAAGGAACTAAGAAAAGTAAGTGATTTTTTATTTATCTTTGCTTCTTTAATCAATTGCCGTTAAGATTCAAATAGCATACATATCCTTTTATCAATTACCTGTTATAAACATCTCAATTATATTTTATGTCATTCGTAGATGAAGGCCTCCGTGACCATAGGATCGGACCCAGATAGTGTACACGTCCCAAAATTGTGGTAATTTAACGATTTGAACTTCCTCGAAGATGAAAGTACCCTACGGAGCAGTAGAACGGTTTCATCTATTTTGGATGACATGCCGTTCCAGGAGGAAGAGGTAATAAAATCAATGTTTCGTTGACAATTAAAAAAAATTTATATTCTCCATCGAAAGGCAATACATTTTCTGCTATATTCTGGACTCCTGCCAAGGCACTTGACCTTCACCAATGAAATATTCATTGAAAATTTCTCGAACAAGCTTCGCCGACGTTGTAGAATTTTGTGGGCCGATGGTTTGAAGGGATATTAGGGAATTATTTGTTAAAGCCCGACTTTCTTCTTCCAATTGTTTCATGCTATATGTGGAACAAGTTTTTCTTAAAAAAATATGCAAAACACAAGTTAGCACAACGAGATCTATTTTATCTAATGATAAATTAATACTAGTTTGCAATATTCGAAAACGATTGGTTATTATTCCGAATACGTTTTCCACCATTCTCCTTGCTCTCGATAGTCCATAATTACAAATCTTTCGATCGTCGTTTATAATTTTTTGGGCTGAAAGGCTTCATGAAGTCATTTCTCAGCGCCAACGCTTCATCTCCTATAAAAACATGGGGTAGCATTGTCCCTGCATCACCCGAAAGAGGTTTCGGGGTGGAATGTTCAGTTGGCCATTATTCAATTTTCTGAAAAACTCGGTGTTATTCAGAACTCCACCATCTGATATACAGCCATTCGTTCCCACATCCAACCATATGATTTCGTAATCAGCATTCACACAAGCCATTAGCATAATTGAATGACAATGTTTGTAATTATAGAAGTAGGATCCACTTCCTGGAAGTGGGACGATGGCAGTATGTTTTCCATCCCGTGCGCCAAGACAGTGTGGAAAATTCCACCAGTCAGCAAACCGTTGAGCAATTGCTCTCCATTCTTCGATGGTGTTCGGAATTTTAGAGAAATTAATGAGAAAAATTAGTTATTTGACTCTACAATTACCACTCAGTTTTACAATATGTTGATACACTACTGTTTGCAAACATTTATAATTTGAACATTTGAATATTATTGGAGTATTTACACAATTGAGAACATTAAATTGATTTATTTATATTATTTTCAGAGCAACAATTCGTGTGATGATCGGAAGATCCCCTCAACGCCGCCAAATTTTAAAAGGCAAATGTCAAAAGCTGGTATGGTTATAGAAAAGATTGCGAAGAAGTTGAAAGAACCTCCATCTACCCGAAGGGACCACGATTCTTTCGGGCAATTTATCGCGGAGAAACTGCATCGCTACCTCCCCGATGGTACCAATTTGCCAAAAATTGATTAGCGATGTTGTTTTATTGGCGGAAATGCAACGATTCAGTGTCACATCAAAAGTTGTGACTGACACAACATCAATACTGTGATTGAATTTCGAAATAAACTTTTTGAACGCAAGACGTAAATTATTTACATTTATACACCTACCTTTAAGTAATCTTGGAGACAACGCATAGTCGCTCGGCATTTGTCTGGTATTATCTGGCCCAAAGCCTGAGGTGAGATTAACGTCGTGAATTTCAGTTCCTCGTACCTACAGCCACTTGCTAAATACAAGTGTCGCTGTTAATCTCTCGTGTGGAGTGATGGCTTCTCTCATGGAAGTATCCTTCCGGTTAATCAGGGGGGTGACCATACGAAGTAACTTCATCTTCTTCTTCATCTAGTCGCAGGTAATTTCGCCAATCGTTCGGCTCGATAGAGAGATGTCGAACTAGGTTTAAATGTGGCAATCTTTTCCTTGCAAAAAACCATCCTTTATGCCACTTGCTTCTCGATTTTTTCCGCTTCATTACAATGCAAACGACAGCGGCAGCTAAATTAAAAAAATCCTCCTCGCTCGTAGTTAAAATAAAACATGCTAAATGAAAAATGAAACTGACACCGCACCGCTAAGACTCACTCACGTACTCTACACATCTTCATCACTCTATACAGTCTTCTGCAGTAAACTGAAGTGGCCGGGATGCCTTGGCCTCGTCGTGTGTGTCCCCCTAATTTTGCCCGAGGACTAGTTGGCTCGGACGGATTTTCCGAGGTCCAAATGGACCGCTCGTGTGTGGGGGCCTTTAACGAAATGCGCTCTGATAGAGGTTGGGAATCCTTTAAATGTAGGAGACTAAAAGCTAGGCTGCGTTTGCTGGATAAGTTTAGGGAAAATACGTTTGCCAGAGATATAATTGATATTATAGGACCACTCTGCTACCTTGGCCGATTTGAAAAAGAGCGTATAATAAGAGAAATAGATGCAAGGACGAATCGTTCTAAGAATCCATTTTTATCGCGAACTACAGGTGACAATGATAGGCTGAAAAATATCCCTAACACTCCGTGTTCACCCCCCTGCCTCACGTCGAAAGGTGGATTGCAGGGTATTTATGTAGATGTAGATACTAAGATTATTTAGTGAACAAATATTCGTTTTCATAAGATTAGTACTTCATTATCTAATAGTTAATTTTTTATTGGTAATGTAAATTATCCGTTGCACTTTTTTTCCTTGCAGGATATGGATTACTATTTTCATTTCTGAAATTTATTTACATCCTTCGTTAAGGTCACGAAGTATCCGACAACCTTATTCTGCCTGGAAAGTAGTACGAAGATTTCTTGGCATTAAGTTGCAGCTTTCAATCGACAGAAAAGTCGATGAAACCAGTTGAGTGGTACGATTGAAACATATCTTGGTACTATTTCAGCAAAAGTATATTCCTCATCCACCGAAATACCTTTCACTGTTATTCAGTAAAAAATATTGAGGAATTTTGAGGTTTCTATTCCTGTAGGATTCTCAATACTTTTACTATCTTAAGTTGTAACCAAAATTAAGGAGAGAAGTAAAAAAAATCTAAGAAATTTGGTGACAAGAATGTGTCGGGGAATAGTAAACTGCTTCGTAAAAATATAAATATTCTGAAGTATAAATAACAAGAGTCACTACCTTATCAATATATACTTAAAAAACCTGTTAAATAAATGAAGTATTGATAAATGATTATAAATATTGTGAATATATTATTTTTATAAATTTAAGATTATTTTTTGAATAGTATTTTGTAATTTCCTACTCGTAGAGATTCAATAAAAATATTTTTTGTCCTCTAGAGTTATATAAAAATAAAACTGCCTTATTAATTTATAATGACCGTATCAATGGTAGTGAATCAGTATAATTTACGAGGATATAATACGATAGACCATTACGAAGTTATTCATGTCTTGATTATTAATGAAAAAAAAATGAATTTCAATTAATATCATCTCGATCTTCCACCGTAATCTTCCATTTTCGATCTATTTATCTATACATCAATGTTTTGTGTATTGTGTCACAATATATGTCCTCTAACTTTCTCTTCTTCTTGTCAGAGATTTCATCTGATTTCTCTTCTACTATTCGAAAAGCCTCTTCGATGGTGACTATTTCCATCAATTTATCTTCGTCATATGTTGATAATACTACATCAACTTCGCCCTGCAGCCATTATTGTTTACGTTTCACTTCCATATTTATTTATTCTTAAGGACTACAACTAGGCACCAGGCCAGGTGGTAATCATTCCAGTGGGAGGAGGGGAAACTAAATAATCTGCTTGGTATTCACCCTAGTCGGGAGGAACACCCCCAAAACCTCCCGAAGGCAGTACGTATTACATAAAATTTAAAAAATTACAAAAATATTCAAACATTTAGCACAATATTTACAAGAATTACAATAATAAAATCATGAAACTCCATTAATTCTATTTATGAATACACTGCAAGAAGGGGGAAAGGTTCGAAAGGCTCAATATAAAAGTGAACTCAAAATGTGTTTTCATTATTTAATACCACACTTCTATTCTCATGTTATTAGCTGTCTGGAGCCTCTTATTCCCGCAGATAACCAACTCTTATTGGGATATTGTACTCATAATATCTTTCTTGTTTCTTAAACTGCTGGTGATTCTTCTTCCCAGGTAGCAAAATTATTTCATCCTCTAAAGATTTTGCTTTTTATGTTTGATTGTAACATTTCCGTAATGATTTTTACCACGAATCACAATCATAGATTTTTTAAAGGTAAGATGTATTTCCCCATTGCTTTTTCTGTAAGGTTCAACAAACTTGTAAAATCTTCATTCTTATCTGTCAGAATAGCTGAATAATCAGCAAAGCTAAGCGGGCTGATTATTTCACCATGATCATATTATCATGACCATATTTATGAGGGTTTTCTTTTTCTAATTTGCTCCATTTGTTGCTTTCTCGATGTAGATATTGAAGATCACAGATAAAAAAGCACACTCTTGTTATACTTCTTTTACCAGTTCTACTTCTTCTAAAAATCGGGGCTACCATCTATAATCAGTTTGTGTTTGTATCTACTGAGGCAATTCCGTTCCGTTCAGTGCTATATTTAACGCGTGAATAGGTCAGAAGTATTAGCTAAAGGACAACAAGCTAAAGCGAAACTTCCATTCTAGGAAGTGCATATCGATGAATTACATAGTTTATGATGTATTGTTGAATTTATCGAATAAAATATGTCCCAGCTACTACAAGGGTTAATTACGTAAAAAGGAATTATCGTTGAGAGAAAAACATCTTCAACTTCATTTCAGTCAGAAGCAAGTCATTATTTGAACATCTTAAAATTGATGACAGTTTTCTCCTAGATTGTCCAACTATGTGGTCAAATAATGCTTTATTTAAAGAAGCCAATAAGAAGGTTTCAACGCTGAGAACAGTGAACGATACAGCTGAAAGAGCGGCCAAGTTGACGCAAGACTTTCATGGTCACGGTTGAGGAGGAACAAAAGCAATTTTTATTACATTGCGTACAAGAACACCGGAAGATTTATTCTGACTGCAAAATGCGAACTTTAAAAAGAAAATTTCAAGAATAATGTTTTTCAAATGTTAGATAGTAAACATACACGATTTGTGAATATCGCTGTTTTATTTACTAAGTAAACTTTGAGTTCTGGAATCCTTCCATACTAAATCAGTACAAATTTTCATTTCTCATCTTAGGCATCGAGTCGGCACGGGTTACCATACGTAGGGTATATGTATTCGAAGTTACAAAAATATGGAAGAAAATAAATTCCTATTAATTCGAGATATATATATATATAGAGCAATATAGGTGTATGGCGTGGTTGCCTAACTCCGATATTCAGTTGCTAAGTTTTTATAAACAAAAGCCCTTTGAGTTAAACGGCTAGACCCGTGTCCACTATTTTAAGCAAAGAACGTGCCCTGAAAGATTCGTTAGAATCCGTGAGTTAGTAACCCATTAATCTGGTGTCCCCCTTGTCTGGTACAAATTTTCATTTCTCGAAAATGTTTGGCATCAAGTCGGCACGGGTTAATACAATCCAATCGCTATAATATTTATTGGGTAAGTTTATAAGGCCAAATAGAAAAAAATTAGAGGGTATGCGTAATTGAATTCGCAAAATAACATTTTTCCATTACGTCTTGGGACACCCTAATGCTCACCCCTATGAATATCAGCATCGTACGCGGCGAATATAAATCTCTAGGAGGAGTTGTTGTCAATGTTGCCATGCGCCGTTTTAACAGTATTCTACTTGGGCGCGTGGGCCAGGTTTTCCGGGAAAAGAATTGCGTCATGGACAATGATTGGCTGGATCTGACATGAGGTGATCTGAAATGCGTTGCTTTCCGGGTGGAGTGGGAGGGTGGAATCAATGAGCGATGGGAGAGGTATTTAGCCCTTAGGTACCTTCTTCCCCTTATTTTACCCAGTCACGTATCTGCATTGTAAATTATGTATGCTAATACATTTCAATTACAACGAAATTAGTATTGGAGGGCGTTCGTGTTCCAAATCGTTCGATGTTCTATTATATTTTCTCCGCTCGAAAATATGAACAATGGCGACGTATATACCCATTGTGCCCATTGTTTAACGGAGAACTGATTGTTATTCACGTATCATATGCATGTACTTAGTGGTAGTGTATTTATATATTTTTGCATGTTCTTTTCTCTCAAAATTTAGTTATTTCTGTAGAAAAGTTTGCGCTGGTCCGTATCGCCCAAATAAAGCCGAATAATATTATTATTTGGATATACAAACGATCGGTCGTTCGTGAGGGATGTACTTTGCAACGATGCCTTTCGAAAAGTCGTTGTAAACTTGAATTTCTTAAGCCGTGTCCTTCCAAATACTTCAATAAATATTTAAAATCACTATCATAACCTGGTTCTGTATTAGTGGGAGTCAGTATAAAATATTTCAGTTTGATAAAAGGATAAATGCATATGCACTTCATAAAAAATACTGCGCATCTATTTCAACTCAGTGAAGAAAAGTGAGTTTCTATACCATCTGTATGACTAATATTAGATGTATAAGTGATGATACATGAGAAATATTGGTATATATTTTGTAAAAGTTTACTCTAAGATGGAGATTAATAGATGACTAATGATCCTGTTGGCAAATCATGGCACATTTCATTTAATAAATTTCATCACAAAATTTAGTTTACCTATCTGTAGGTTTTGTAGGTTATTATACCTCCCTTCTTGAGCGTGTTTTCCTGTAGTGGAAATGATTTCCCTAGCTCCTAACTTTTGGCATACTCCAGAGGAGTGGACACCGATTCAGGAGGAAATAATTAAGGAAAGAAATTCTGAACATTGACGCGAAGTTAAAAAATATTACCACATATTTGAATCAAAATGGCCAATTGGTCTTTAAGGCTCATAATACGTATACTTTTATTCAAAACATCTCTTAGAATTAAAAGTCACGGGAAGTATCGGGGCATTAGATACTATTGTCTTTCCTTGCTGAAATCCCATTCACATACTCAAAAATAATGGTAATTGATTTACTTGTGTATGCTTTGCGGCTTAAAACATCTAAGCTCTATATGAATTTTCTGTGGAAAAAGATCCCAGCCCTCTTTAAGAAGTATTTCATATACATGTACTATGTCTCCAATTGAAATAACGAAGGAAAATTTGAATTTCTAAATAAAGTACATTTGAGTTTTAAATTCCATTAGACTATTAAATAAGTCGGTTCGGAAAACGAAGAATATTACCAATTTATATGGTTATTTCTGTCTTTTTATGTTTAGCATAAGGATTAATGACACGCAAATTAAATTTTTCAACAGAGAAAAGTAATTAGAGGTTTAAAATCTCCAATAGCTCTTTTTTCGGCGTTCCTCCTCTTCTGCCCTTTCTTGTTTTCTCGGAATACCAGCGAATGAGATGAGGAACGCCGACAAAAACGGCTATTGGAGATTTTAAATCTCTAATACCATAGCAGCTGTGTCCCAATTTTCCTTTCTTTACAGCGAAAAGTAACATTATCATTTCTGTGTTTCTAGAAAGAGTGAAATACTGCGCGGACATATAATTCTCTAAATTCGTCGAGGAAGAGCAGTTAAATCATCGCTATACCCCAACTTTATATAGATTTCCCTGTAACTGGAGGGAGGGAAATGTGTATAAAGTTGTCCATGGACCGGATGGTTTCCATGGTTACACTGGAAATCAATAGAGCTTCGCATCGTGAGCGATATCGTTCAATTCACGCACACGAATCGGAAAAGCCTCCATTGGCGTATAAAGGTGTTGCTATACAAGTATATGCAGCGAACCAGATTAGAGTCTCAGATCCCAATTGGAACCTTTGTCACATATGGAGATGACGGTAGGAAGTGGATCATTGCATTTGCCTAAAAAAGAATTTTTAACGAATAAATTTTGCTTTTCTTCATTAATCCCATCTTTAATTAGTTGATGGATGATGTGTGTTATCCATAAAGCAAATTATCCAATGCACTCTTCTACCTCCCTTCGATAGAATTATTAAGGTTAACTTTGTGCTGAATCATGATTCATGATCTATTTTACGTTTTTGGAGTTAATAATACAATAATAATAATATTTTTCACTTTCCTATATAATACATACATTATAATCTATATATATAAAGCAGAAATTCTGTGGGTTTGTGTGTTTGTGTGTTTGTGGGTTTGTTTGTCTTGGATTGGAGTCCACACCGTTTGCCCGATTTGTCTCAAACTTTGCATACGTGTCCATTTATATCAGGAAGGAAGTACTGTCGCATTTTTATTCAAGAATTTGTCTGGGTTCGAACCTAGATCGTTCAGATAGATTTTCATAAGGAATACACGTAAGCTTCACTTTTATCGGTTGCAGGCTTTATTTCTTTTGAAGAATTATATTAGAAGAAATAGTCGTACAGAATCGAGACAAACACCGAAAGAAAGAAAATTAAATGAACATTCTAATTTTGGTCGTGGAATCTTACTTTCGATTAGAATTTGCGAGAATATTGGTAAAATATACAAAAATTTCGTGAAAATTCGAGGCTATAAACAACTCATCCCCCTGACGACCGATCCCATTGTTGAATCCGAGCTCATGTTTTATCCCGTTAAAATACTCGTGGACTTTAGGCACATAAAGCTGATGATTGGAGAGGACGATATATTACATGGATAACGAGACATTTTCTTTAAGAAGGTAACCAGCAATTGCAGGTACGTAATTACAGTCAGGAGATTGTGTGTCTTCGATTTTAGTACAAACAGTTTGCCTGATTCGCGTCAAACTTTGCGTACGTGTTTTCTGGGACCAGGAAGGACGTACTGTCTCAATTTATTCGATAATTTTGCTGGCTTCGAACCAAGATCGCTCAGATGGGTTTCCATAAAGAATAAATCTAATCTTCACTTTAATCGGTAGCAGGCTATATTTCTTTTGAAGAATTAAAACAGAAATATAGTCATGCGGTGTAGAAACAAGAAGCAAAAGAACGGAAATTAAATGAATATTCTAATTTTGATCGTGGAATATTGTTTCCGAATCGAAATTTCGAGAATTTTGATAAAATACGCGTGAATTATCCTAAATTGTTGAGGTTGTAAACAGCCAATCCTCCTCACGATCTATGCGATTGTTGGACCGAGCTCATCCGAGTACTCCTGTACAGTAAGAATAGCTTGGGATTTTAGACTGTTCTAAAGGGAATTTACGCATCGCACGACTGGCAACTTGAATTTAATCTTCTTCAATATTCCCCGTTGAGAATCAACGGGCTCTTCAGCTAGTATATATATATATTTAAAAACCAAAAAGTGAAATTTAGGCATCTCAGAAGATGATCCCTTTTACAGGGATTGCCATCACTTTCAATAGAAATTGACATGGTTTTCGGCATACATCTATAACAAAACAAATGTTTTATGTAAAACGCTTTGAGGTTATAATATAAACAAAGTGTATTGAGATATAAATAAAAATATAGTAATCATGTTGTATATAACATCATTATAAAATGTTGTAATTGAAAATTATATTTTCGCGTAAATATGTCGCAATAACCAGAAAATTGGTCAATTATGATATGACTCCTAAACAGTGTTTGATATCGAAATATTTTTCTAATAAAATTTAAAGATAATTAAACTTTTTGCAAATTTTGTATATAATTGTATATTATATGTATATATAATTGTATATTATATGTATATATAATTGTATATTTTGTATGGCGACCTATTTGTTGTCGACCATTTTGTATGGCGACCTATTTGCTGTCGACCATTTTGTATGGCGACGTATTTGCTGTCGACCTTTTTGTATGGCGACCTATTTGCTGTCGACCTTTTTCCACGTCGACCCTTTGGCTATCGACCTTTTGTCGTCGACCTAATTGCTATCGACCTTTAGTCGTGATACCATCCCAATAAAAGGATACATTGCTTCATCCTAGGTCAAGAGAATTTGAGTTCAGTAGACACTCATCAGACCAGTTGTGACTTATGGAGCATAAACGTGGACCATGTCTGCTGCTAATGAAGAGGCTTCAAGGATATTTGAACGGAAAGTTCTACGAAAGATATATGGTCCCGTGAAATATGGTAGAACATGGAGGATAAGAACAAACAGGGAAATGGAACATAGTGAATGAGTGATGGAGGGCTGCCTAAGAAATTACTGCATGGAAGGATGGATGGAAAAAGAAGAAGAGGAAGACCGAGGAAAAGGCGGATGCAGGACTTGGAAGAAGACGTAAAGGTGATGAGGATTGAAAGATGGTGGGGGAGTGCGGAACAGAGAAGAATGGACAGGCATCTTACGGGAGGCCAAGGCCCAAACCGGGCTGTAGTGCCAAGAAAGAAGAAGAACGATGGCGTACTAAATACATTTACGATTGCTAAGGAAAATTTTTGAGAAGAATTCCGTAATATTTACTTTGAAGAAAATAATATGATTAACGCAGTGGGAAATAGTAATTAATTAAAAATTATGAGTTGATTTCTGTATTTTTTCGTAATGAAAATTGTATGACCAACGAACTACGCTTTCACCTGTTAGAAAAGGAATAGGAGCAGTTACATTCTCTCACCTTTAAGTAACATCGATGCTCATGCGTTTTTACGTTGAGGTAGGTCACAGATTGACCCGAATTGAACTACCTGAGGAAAGGAACAGTCTTTAAGGGGCTGAGAAATTGAGAAAATCAACAAGAGAAATTGAGAAATTGATTGTCTGAGAAATCATTTCATGTTACAAACGGTTTTTGCGGAAAGTAATATTATTATTGGGAAATAATTTTATTAGTGTGACCCAAGAAGTTGTGAAATATACGTAGAAGGGCATTTTCTCTAATCAATTGAAAAGACTTTATTTTAATCATCAGTCAATAATTGGAGGTTATTATTATCCGAAAGTATGGTGTTAACTAGGAGCTGGAAAACACTTAATCTTTAGAAAGATT
The DNA here is from genome assembly GCA_947579665.1 of Sympetrum striolatum. Lineage (NCBI taxonomy): Eukaryota > Metazoa > Arthropoda > Insecta > Odonata > Libellulidae > Sympetrum > Sympetrum striolatum. The sequence continues at coordinate 38,645,691 of OX388352.1, read as the reverse complement.
TGAAATTGAAAGAGATGTTTAACCTTTATAAAACTGAATAGCTTTTGTAGGGAAATGGTTTAGACGACATTTTGAAAGCAAATGAATGTGAAGTTCTATATTCGGCGAATCCGGGCATTGGAAACTAAATATGGTTGATTGTTGCCGCACTTTTTTCAGGACGCCTTTTATCGAATTCACTTGGAAAAAAACATGTGGTAATACTATTGGGATTAATTATGATCTTCATCATTTCCAGTGGTAAGTAATTGATGAAAATGTGAAAATATTTTTCGTGTCTCTGGAAAGGTTTGAAAAAAAAAAACAAATTAAAAGTAGCGAGAAACTTGTTTGTGAAAATAAATATAAACTTAGAGCCAGAATTAAAATAGACTATCCGAAATTCTTGCCATCGCTGAATTTCGATGCATATATATCGCTGTATTCTTGGCGTGTGAATTCTTAAAACTGCCAACCTCGCCATCGAATGTTAAACGTAAATACAGTGGGAATATTCCGTGGTATCTGAAAGTTCCTAAAATGTATGACCTCCTTCAATAAGGAGCATGTGATTTTGTGTTTGATTTGGAATTTGAGAAATAAAGTAAACACCTTATCTCGACGGTATTTTTGTTACATTAATTATGTGTATCAATGTTGGCATAATGTAACTATGGGATATGTGTATTTGCATAAATGTTTCTTCAGCAGAGTTTAGATAAAATGTTGCGGTTATGTTTAATGCAATAATTACCATTGTGGACATAATTAAATGGATTTTATAATAGCTAATTATGTGCCCATTCACTTTCGCTAGGCGATAAAGTTCTCGCTGAAGCAACTCAACTTTGATATGAGATTATCTACGGAAATGTGTCAGGTTTATATCACTCCGCACAACAGCTTACGACGCAATTTATTGATTTTTCACATTACCTGTGGAGCGGTCCACTTTTAGATGAGCAACGCACATTTTCATTCATGAAACAGAACTAGGTATGAAATTACCGAGATGACATGTATGGTATTTATCATTTCCTCGATTCGTATTGATGATATACTCTTCCGGCCAATGTCAAGCTTTCTGTGTCCTCTCACTCTTTCTAGAGAAAATGCATTGGTTACCTTCAGCTCGATAGACTTCCAAATTAAAATGCCACGCTACTCCTTTATTTCAATGTGTGTCTACTGATTCAACTTCTTTGATTCCTTTCTCCCTCCCCAAATCTTCCTTACAATAACCACGACATAAGCAATGAAAAAAATCTCCTCTATTCTATAAATACTTGACTCATTTTGCTTTTGCTCTTCTTCTCATCGTATAAGAATTGAAAGAATAATTATTTTACTTGGTGTGTGAAATCTTAAGATCGTCTGCCTCACCGTCAGACGTTCATTTAAAGCAATTAAGACATTTTTTTAAATATAATATTTATTGTAATACTCTCGGTGCAAATACCCCTAAGGGTAAGAACAGAGATTAAATTGAGATTTGCCTGAACAAAAAAATAATTTTAACATCAGGTTGGACATTTAATTAAAAAACAAAGAACATTTTGTGTCCAAATGGCAGCAGAAAACCATATTCAAAATAAAGAGTAGAAATAGAAAAATAAATGAAATAAGTAATACACATATTATATATACATATACAGCTATATACGCAATAATCCGTAGACAGGTTATTATTATTGTAACAATTACTTACATAACTTCACCTTAAAGTTTTGAAGATTTACACAGTTTTACTAAATTATCTGGGGATTCCAATTTATCGTGGGATTCACTATAAAATATTTTTGGAATGTTGAGGTTTTGTGCAATGGAATGTAAAGATTGGAGGGGTTACTCTACATGGTTCGAGTTGAAGGTCTATACAAAAATAGGTCAAGGAGATACCTCGGTTCCCCATTTTGTATAAGGAGAACAAGAAGGCACAGAACAGGTATTTTGCCTGGTTTTGATGCCCAGTACATAAATCGATGAGGGTATGGCTTCTATGAACATGACTAGTGGGTTCAAACATCACTAAGTGAAACTTATTACAATACATAAAGTTAGACACGTACTACTAATACATAAAGTTAGACACGTATTATAATACATAAAGTTAGAAACGTACTTGTAGTGCAAAAAGTTAGACACCTACTTACAATGCATAATTTTAGACACATACTTATAACACAAAAAGTTAAACACATACTTTCATAATAATTTCGATACATATCAACATTGAAGTCATCAATAATCACAACGTCACCGAAAGTTGGGGAGAACTTAGAAAAGAAGACACGTACTTATAATACATAAAGTTAGACACGTACTTACAATGCATAAAGTTAGACACGTACTACTAATACATAAAGTTTGACACGTACTATAATACATACAGTTAGAAGCGTACTTGTAATACAAAGAGTTAGACACGTACTTACAATACATAAAGTTAGACACGTACTTATGATACATAAAGTTAGACACGTACTTACAATGCACAATGTTAGACATTTACTTATAACACAAAAAGTTAGACACAAACTTTCATAATGATTGCAATACATATCAACATTGAAGTCACCAATAATCACAACGTCGCCGAAAGATGGGGAGAACCTTGAAAAGACGATCTCGTCGAAATATATTGTAATCGGGCAATTTAACCAAGGAGCCTAGAATATCAGTTTTCAGCCAGTCTCAGATAGGCCAACGATATCAAAATAATGGGTTTAGAAATGGTAAAGAAATTCATCAAAGCGGCCTAGAAGGAATCGACAGTTTACATGACATATTTTTAATGAATAAGTAGCCCAAATCTATTTTGGGATATAGTACACAACTCATCCTATTCCAGTTTCTTTAACGCTTCCTCATTGTGAATAATAATTTCGTGGCTATCCTCCGTCTTTCTGACAAAAATATTTCCACCCCGAACCCATAGTTGCTTTAATTTGTTTTCTTTTTTTAACCCCCAAGCTATAGCGAAAAGCCTTCTGTTAAAAAAGGTGAGCGATTCATTCACGTAAACACCATAATTTTCCACGGCGGAGGCGTCATCGCTCCTTCCGAGGCTCAAACCCACACGTAACACATCACGTAGGTTAAAGTTCCTCCTCCGTTTGCGAGCATTCACAATTCTTGATGCATGGCTGGGACAGAGAAAACGGACTTTTATAGGGGGAGGTCTCTGGTGACCGCTGTCACTGACCCTTGGGTAAGTGTCACATGGTTTTACCCTGTAACAATAATCTATGTCAGCCGATACAACGTTAACGCCGAGAGCAGCACAGGTTTGGAGCACAATGGTCTCCACTGTCTCATTAACGCACTCAGGAATTCCATGGATATCGACAAAATTTCTCAACAGATCTTGTTTGACCCTATTCAACGCACATTCCATGCCGGACATTCTATTTTCCAACACATCGTTATCACTACCCAAGACAACTAACCGATCGTTAATAGCACATATCGAGGAAGTCATGTTTTGCAATAACTGGCATTGATTTTCGAGTGAATATTGCCAAGCCGTGAGCGATGTTTTAAGGCGGAACTGATCGTCTTGGAACTGTTTCGCCTTAACGAGAAGCTCAGCTAGGTGATCATCTTCACTCTTGGAAGCAGAAACAGGAATCGGTGTGGTGTCTTCAAGTTGGATCTGGCTTTTAGCGAGGCAACTAACGCAGAACCAAGTTCGGCAGAATTTCCCGAGACTCTGCCTGTCAGCATCAGTAAGGGATGCACAGTAGTAGTGATACTGTCCCTTACACCGGTCGCAATTGACCTGCTTTTGGTATTGCTTCACGCTTTGACCGCATTTCATACACGCACTATCCATTATGAGCGCGGAGAGCAAGAGGAAGAATAAATACGTCCGCACACCTCGAAGGCTCCGAGCAGAATGATGATATTTGAAGTCATACAATTACATATAAAACGCAATATTACCTGCTCTGTAAGACATTCGATAGTGTTGGTGATTTTTTTAATGAAAGAAATTGTCCATTGTGAATACGTATGTATGTATGTAAGGGTATCCTGCTGTAACCGTGCGTGTCTGTTTATATGTATGTAAATCAAAAAATTCTGCTATGATAAAACTAATCAACGTTGTAATTAGTAAATGATGTAATTTGTATCACTAACTGCTATATGTGTTAACTATATGACTATTCCTATACATACCTTGTATGTAGTTGGCCAAATAAAAATTATCATCATTATAATTATTTATGTGGATAGATGAATGAGGATGTTTCAAGCTTTCTGAAAGTACCCACAATATTTGAGCGTTTTCAACAGGTAACATGGAATATAAAACATTTTCATAGGACGAGAGTGCACGTAAACACCATTACGGTATAACACCATTAAGGATTTTTCTCGTTCTCTTATTTAATGGTGGTTGTAATGCATTTACGAGCATATTCGTTTAGTATAGTTAAGTAAGTCAAAAATAGCCCATTCTTGTACGGAAAAAATGCATCACTTTTTGAAACATCAAGGATCGATCAAGTGCTCTAACGGAAGCGGAGTTTTCTACCAAATTATACAGTGGGCATATAGAAGCCATCATAGTGTACTGGAATGTAAGCCGAGTTGATATATTAACATACTATCTTCAATTTTTTTCATTATTAATGCTTTTGATTTATGATGCATTAAATTTATTTATAACGAGTGAGATGCGGTTTCCTCCGTTACAATATGAATTCAATTAGCGCTGCTTAAGTCGATCGTATTATGGCTATCGAAATCTTGATAGCCCCGCAATCTTATGCAACCGGCAATGTTTTGGCAAATTTATAGTTTTATATAAAAGCTACTATCTTGACCTCTCTTCACAGATCTTTATATTTAGAATTAATAGATTAAGACTCCAGTGAAAAATTTCATTTGGTTTACAAATTTACTGATATTTTCATAGAAAAATCCACAATTGTGCTCAAATGAAACCATCAAAATGAGCATTTGTCTGATAAATAAAAATTTCAATGCAATTGCAATTCTTAATGTATCAATCATTCCCTGTTTTGGTAAAGAAATGGTAGGATTTACTGGTGGTGGAATCTGCCTTTGGACAACTGTACGAGTGCCCTCAGGGCCTTCAACTTTGAAATCTGCCTCCACTGGCCCTCTGATGTTGTAAGTTACCATATTGGGACCTGTCACTGACACGCCTCGACCACGGAATGGGCTTGGAGTTCCAACAGGAGCAGATCCAGCAGCAGCCCTGGCCTCACTGAAAGAGGCAGCAACTACTATACCCCCAGGGAGGACCATGCTGAAACTAACGTTAAATGTACGCTCACGATCTTCAGCCGTTTTATTTTGAAATGTATCAAACATGGTAACGTTTTCCATCTACCTCTTAAGGCCTGTGGAGTTTCTTTTTCACGCAAATGATTACTGAACAGATTTTATTGAAACACCGATGGTTTTACGTAATGAATGAATTATCAACCTATACGATATGCAAAGGGATTTATTCATTTAAGACTTTTTATAAGCTCCTATTCCTAGTTATCATAAATTATTTAATAAAATTACTATATGAAGACTGAAATAATTTATTATTGCAAATATTTGAAGTTTAATATCATTTATTATTCCAGATACAGATTAGAATAACGTGTCGGTAGGCAATAGGTTTCTTTGTAATCTCAATTATCTAGGGTTTGAGAAGTTTTACCACGTTTATTAGTTGAAATAGTTCCCATTTTAGTGAAAATTGATAATTACCGCGATAAGTCACGGAGTTTAAATAATGTTGTAATTCACGCTGGAGTAAATGAGGTCCATGTGAGAATTTATAGATAATCAATCACGATTAAAATTGAAATTAATTCTATCTAAAGATTGTGAAATGGATAACTAGGATCATCTTAAATAATTTACTAATAATACACCTAAAATTCCGAAATACTTCGGAATTGGGTTATTTCTTATACATCCTGGGTTATATTCAAAACAAAAAAATAAGCTTTTTTAAGTAGCTTTGGACGCTTCTGCACCTGGTGCAATAAGTCTATAATATATATATATATATATATATATAATATATATAATATATATATAATATATGTATAATAAGCTGAATTTGGAACGTTATGACATTTGGATGGTGTCGAAAATCAACCCTTTTATAAAACATTTCTCCTATGGTGCGGAATCATTTTTTCATGCGGGAAACGCAAGAAAATAGAACGGCCATGGAACTTTTTAAGATGAATATGGATGTAGATGGAAGAAGACTGAAATATCCATCGAAGCCAAAGCTGAAATTGAATATAGCCGCTTAATAAGAGGCATGCACCAAACCAAAAATCTATAGAACAGTACTGTATTAACAAAGTTCTTTAAAAATTCTTAACAAAACAGCGGAATAAATGCACAATTTTTTTTATTAAGAGAATGTGAATCTAAATGTGTGCTTTCTAGGCTCTGGATTTGAAGGCATTTGAAGTAATGTCAATGTCGGACAGGTCGGCTAATGTAGTTCCCTATTGAAAACTACGATATTGATTGATGTTGCCTCGCGCTGCCTTAGGGTATGCTGCTATGTCGGCGCGTGGAACAGAGTTTCCCGGAAAAGAGGTCCCTTCCTGGACAATGATTGGCTGGATGTGCATGACGTGATTTCAAGTGCGTTGCGTTTCGGTGGTGGGAGGGTGCAATCAATGAGCAATCGATACGCGATTAGAGAAGTATGTTTCTATAGTTACCCTCTCCCCGTTATTCAATCCAATCATGGATGTATACGAAAAGTACGTTGTAATGATATACGGTAGTACATCACACTTAGAAGGTAATTTGCTTTGAAATGACGTTAGAAAATGTCGTACATAAATTTTAAGCAAAACTAGTTCTTTTATTTATAACTAGCGAGAACCTGAATTGGCGAAACTTTGGTTCCTAAAAAGTAATAAAATATTTGGACGGAAATTATATTCATTATTCGAATAGAACGCCGACGCTGATTGCATTCTTGGTGCTTGAATTCTTAAAATTGCCACTCTCGCCATCAAACGTTAAACGTAAACTCAAGGTATGTTCCAGGTTATCTGAAAGTTATCAGACAGGGAATATTGGTACGGTTTATCTTTATAGCTATTTGAAATCGGTAGCAACCGGATTTCCGTAGGCCGTTCTTGATTAGACAAATCTACATGCATAAGGTTGAAACTTCCACAATGGCCAAGTATTTATAGAATATAGCTTGTGCCGTGCGGGGACATCGTGTATTCAATCTCTTTTCTATATCAAATGCTCGAGAGCGTAAAACTGGAGCATAAATCTAAACGTGCGATTTAAGAGATTAACTAGGCTGAAGAACTATGCGATAAAGTAGAATTTCCCTTTCTAGGGAAAGAATTTTAAGCAATTACTTTAAAGGGCTCGCTAAAAATCTTGAGTGGGACAGATGCCCTTGGAGAATATAAAAGTCAATTCCACGCGCGATGATTAGCATCTCCAGGGAACTTTATAGCCGATGTTGCCACACGCTGCCTTAATCATAACGAGGACCACATTTTCCGGGAAAAGGGGAGCATCGTGGACAATGATTGACTGGATGTGAGATGAGATGATTTCAAATGCATTGCATTCCGATAGCGGGAGAATACGATGAATGAGCGATCGGTGAGTTACTTGCCTTTAGGTACCTTCTTCCCCTGATTCTATCCAATCACGAATGTGAACGAAATGTACTTTGTAATGATACTTGGCAGTACCTCAAAATTATAAGGTAATTCGGTTTAGAAGGACGTTAGAACTCCAAACCGTCCCAGATTTTTAAACAAAATGGATACTTTCTATTTATAGCTAGCGATAAACTCAATTTGTGAAACCTTGGGCGTGAAAAGATGTATAATATTAAGACGGAATTGATATCATTACCATAATCATTATCACTATTGTATTTTTGGTGCTGAATTCTTAAAAACGCCAGCCTCACCATCAAAGGTTAAACCTAAATGCAGTAGGTATATTTCACGATATCTGAACGTTTCCAAAATATATTAACATCTTAAGCAAATAGTGTGTAACTTAGTGTTTGATTTGGGAGTTAAGATACGAATAAACGAAAAAAAATCCTTGATCTCGTCGGTAATTTACAAAAATACTACGATATGTATATTTTTATTAAACATTTCCTTCAACAGGAGTTGGATAAATTGTTGATATGATTAATAAAAAATGAATACTTGAAAATTTGACTGCTACCTTGTTAATATTTTCATTTCAATTATAAAATTGACATTTTCATTTTATGTAAACAGCTGTACTCTATTTTGTATAAACAGCTATATTTTTATAATAATGTGGTTTATTAATAGAAATACACCGAACTTGAACATAAAGCGGCACTTGCAGACAAGTCCTTCTCAGGACTCTGAAAGACCTTATTCGCTATATTAAATTTAAATTGTATATCCTTCCCTTGTTATCGTATGTAGTAGCACTAGGAGTTTCTAAGAAATGATATAAAATTTTGTAAGCCGTTCACAGGCAGGGTATACACACTTTATTTCATTTATTTATTGTAAAACTATATTTTTACTTTGAATATTTGTACTTTTAATACTTTGAATAAATTATTTCTACGCAAAATAGTAAAAATATATTAATTGCATAGATAGCATAGCGGAGACAGTTTGAAGTTTTATCTAATAACTGATTATGTGCCCATACACTTGCGCTACGGTGATCAAATACTCGCTGAAGAGTCTCAACCTTGATGAGCGATAATCCAGTGATATATTTTAGGTTCATATCACGCCGCTTAAAAGCTATTTCCACGATGTAGTGGGTTATCGAATCACTTGTTGAATGGTCCATTTTAGATGAAAAATTCACATATTCGAATGTGGAAAGGAAATGGGTATGAAATTATCGAGATGAAATCTACAATCTTTATCATTTTCTCGATTTCATCTAATAATATACTATATTTTACGTTTAGAATGTAAGTAACATATTAACACTAACATTATAAAGTTATTAGGATTTCCAACAAAATGACCAAGATTACCCTTGTTTTATGTTGTGTTTTTGAGTATATTATTAGGTTCCCAGAAAAACCTTGATTGAAAAGAGAAACTCTGTAAATTATAATCGCAATATAAGTATCATTCCTACTAAAATTATATTAAAATTAATTAATTATAAGAGAACAGTTTGTGATTAATATTTTAAATTCGAACGGTGTGGCAGTACGCACGATGGTAATAGCGTGTAGAGGGATAAAGATCTTAATAATAATGTACTACCAGTAGTATCACTGTTTATTAAATTTAAACAGCAAATTCCCTACCAAACCGGATATATTGGTATGGCTTATCTTTATAGCTTATTTAATGTCGACAGTAATCTCCACAGGCCGTTTACTAATATACATACCTACATGTAGTATGTAGCTAAAACATTCCATAATGGACTAGTCTTTATACAAAATAGAAGCTCGTGTCGTATGGGCGTATCGTGTATTTAACCTATTAGCTATTTCAGAAATTCGGGAGCATAACGTTTAACGTAAGATTAGGGAGGAATAACTAGCTAAAGAGCGATATGATAAAGTAGAACTTTTTTTTCTAGAGATAGGATATGTATGTGGCACAAACCACTAACTTGTTACTGCTTTATTTAAACTGAATGTTACTTTTTCTATCACGAATCTACGCGCAAGTAGGCTTAACGATAGAAAACCTCGGCAGTTTTTTACTGCTAGGAAATCGCGCCATTTGGTTGTAAACGGAGAATTTGCATCCTAATTAATCTGCAGTTACGAAGCATAAAAATACACCAAATGTTTCCATTGATTGGTTCATTGGATATACAGTAGTAGAATTATTATAAAAGGTACTTCGACAGTTTGTTTTTTCGCCAATTGGTACCCACCGGGAATCGAGCCCGGGACCGATTTCACCAAAGGCATACACGCTGTCCACATCACTATCCGGAAGTCTTTGGATACATTTACCTGGCCATACCCCCACACCTAAATGGAAGCATCCCAGACTATGTGCGTAAATGTAACGTCATAGCTCTATCGATCTTAAAAATCACCATGGAAACATCCTGGTCCTCAGGCGAAAGTTCTAGGAATTCCCCTTCCCTCAACTACAGGTAAAATCAATAGAAAGGTAACTTTTAAAGATGACTTAACTGCGCCTGCTCGGATATAGTTTCAAAAAATCATATTCTGCGGAGGCTTCTCTCCTCTCCTACGAGCACAGAACTGTTAATATGATTTTTCTTCGTAAACTTTTAAATTATTGTTATGTTTTCAATGGTCATGATTAATATCGACTGGGAAGAGAAACTTCATACACTGAGAATGTTCATCGTCCATCTGATCGAGTACTTTAATAACAACATGGAGTTTAAAACTCAAATGAGTTTTTAATTTAGAATTAAAAATTAGTTAAATGAAAGGTAGATGGTACTTGAGGTGCGTCAAATGGAAACATAAAAACATTTACCTATAACATTTTACTTTCGAAGGGAAAAAAACAGAAGTTTGGATGCTTTGATGATGATCTACACCAAAGTTTACATGAGGCGTCAATTTGTTTTACCCTTTTTCAAGAATTATACACCAAATGATGACTCCCATCAATCCAGATGTAGAGAATCATTAAATTATTCATGCTTGATATTGTGAAAACTATAATAAATATGTCATATATCAAGCTTGAATAAAATTATTCATACTTGATATTAGTAAATAAACGTTTCAAAATACATTGTTGCAAGATACGATAAAAAGTCTAGAACTAACTATAATCCATAAATCCTGCTTAGGTGAAAATAAATCGTCATTTTTTACGATATCAAATAAAAGCATTCACTTTCGATTACTTAAAAAGTCGAAAATTCATTGAATCTGGAGTTTTAACAGCCTCCTTTATTATGAATTAATTTCTAAGTGTAAGGAATTGCTGTAAATCATTACAACTGACATTTCGTTTGCATTCGTGATTGGATAGAATAAGGTGAAAAAGGTCCCTAAAGGCAAGCGTCTCTTCCATCGCTCATCGATCGCACCCTCCCACTACCGGAAAGCAATGTATTTCAAATCACCTCGTGTCACATCCAGCCAATGATTGTCCACGTCGCACGTCTTTTCCTGGAAAACCTGGTCCACGCGCCCGCATAGTTGTTAAGTCGGCGCATGGCAACAACGACAACAACTCCTCCTAGTGATTCAATTCGCCGTGTACTATTCTGGTCTCCATAGGGTGGGCCATTTTGCCACTTTTTCTGATCAAAACGTAATACCCAGCAAAAGTGGCCCACCTACATGGACATCGCTGATATAAATTGTTATCGAAAGAAATAAATATCTTCTGCGGGAATTTTTGCCACGAAGTTTCGAAATTTCATAAAAACATCAGATTTGTCATTATTTTTACAGCTTATACGACAATATTTTCCGCAAAAAGATTTTGCTTGCAATAAACTCTGATAACTAAGCCACTATGTGCCACTTATATGCCCCTCGAGATGGCTAAGAGGGCTCCTAGTAAAATTAAGCGGTTTTGCAGCACCTTCCATCCTCATCAATTCCTTCACACAGTGGCTCGTAGTGCTAGCAAAGTAGTAGGAAAAATAATCCAAATATAGTACATGAGAAAATTTACATAAATCGCAGCATCACTAATTTGCTACATTATTTTCATAGGTTTCATAATGTTTAAGTTTCGTCGTTCTTTCTTCTTCGAGGACTGCTGTTTCTAACGCGTTCTAAGTTGAGGAAGGTCATTGATTGAGAACACTTCTACCATCAGAAAACATAACTGAGAGGTAATTTTTTCTAGGGAACATCCAGTCTTGAAGAGTGGGAGAAACATTACATTAACTCCTTTGATTACTTAAGTGTCTTCCAAACTGACATTCCGAATCTTTTTTCAGGTAAGAGTTTATATATATATTCCGAATCTTTTTTCAGGTAAGAATTACTAGTTTTTGTCTTGTTAAGTTTTCTACCTGTAAGTATTCGGTAATGCTCTCTGATCTCAGTACGTTCGTTAATATGTGTCCAATAGAATAACGAAATAATAATAAAGGAATTTCCTTGAGATTTTTGAAATATTTAAAACACAAATTAAAGTAGAGTGTTAATATTTACAATTATCGATTCACTTTTCCGAATAAAATGAGATACTTTGGTAAGTATAATACAGTATAGAATGAGACATGCCATAAATATTTATTTATTGCACAGTAAGACAATGATTTAAAATGAATCACCATAAGTATATAATAGATATTATCCTAATTGAACGCCTAATTAATGCCTTTAGTAAGCTACGAGTAAAGTATGCGAATTCCTAAAATTACTAGCCTCAACACCGAAGGTTTATCTTGGTACCTATCCCAGCACGATAGCCGAAATCTCTTGCAACAATTGATTTTTCGAAACGAAAAGCATGTTAATAAAAGCTTGATTTTGGAGACGAGAGAACAATGAAACAGAAAATATCTTTCTCGTGATTGATGATTATCATTGATATGATTTGTGTATTTGGAAAAACATTTCGTGACAGAAGATAGAATATATTTAGCGACCGTATGTAATCCGTTTATAGCCATTTTATAAGTCAATAGAAATGTACTCTGATACAAGATATATAAGTGTGTATATACTACCGCTAAGATGATGAAATTCAAGTTTTATTTTAGAGAATGACGCAATAGTTATGCAATAGAGTTTTTATGCGTTTTGATACACCATCCTTCAAATTGAGCTTCGAATTTTTAATTTGAGAAGTTGCGACACGTAATAACCATCGAAGTAGCATAATATATCAATCTCGGTTGAGTAGGGCAGTATCGTACTCTCTTTATTCCAACGAAGAGATATTTATAAACGGCCATTTATTTTCAATTATTATTCGATACAAAATTGTTCATGTTTAGTTGCAAAAGTTACCGCCCGGAGTCTGTGTTCGGCTTTATTGATTTTTATCGTCAGTGCGTAGGTATCCATTTCAAAGTGCGTAGACAGGGATGGTTTTTTAGTATCATAAGACAGCAGAGCAGAGATCAGATTGAGTCTAGCATTAGTAATCATACTGTTTATATTTAAAGAGCCATATCCGTTCCAGACATAATATTAATGTGACATGCATTTTTACCTTATATGGTGTTGGTACTTTGATAAGTAAACTTCAGCATAAAATGAGACATGTTATAAATATTTATTTGTTTCACAATACCACTACAATAAAGCTAGATTGCTGTATGCTATATATGAATCTATTCATCTAATGTGAAGGAAGTCAAAAATCACCCATTCCTTTTAGCAAAGGCTTCATATCAATGGGAGGGTAATTGTGGATTAATTATCTTTTTTAGTTTAGATGATTGGGAGTGGAAAAATTCAGTATTATACTGTCACACCGTGATTTTGGTGGGACGATTGTCATAGAGTTATATGATTAAATAATACATACGTTTATGAGATGAAACTGGGTGTTATTTTATCATTTCCGAAAAATGTTACAGATTTCACAGTCCAACTGTGCCACATAGTCACAGTTTCAACGATTTTAAACATGTATATCAAAGTAGACGTTTTATTCACACTTCATTTAAGTAAAATGATGAAATTCTACTAGTATTCTTAGCATGCGAAGAATCCGGAATAATTTCTTTTCTACAAATACATGATCTTCATGTTGGAATCACAATTTAAGGAAATGAAAGCGAATGATCTACTTTTGGTGGTGGTAATAATTAAAAACTACTTCAATAGCTGAAATTATTTCACAAAGAAAAGCAATAATGGAAATTGAACCCTAAGTAGCTTTTACGATGACAGGAGCGCTTCCCACTTTCCTGACCTTTGCTTTGCATACACATTTATATGCAAAGCAAAGTTGACTTGTTGACAAGTCATGCAGATGCTGTTTTAATGTCGTTAAAAATTCATGTTTTACTTATAACTAATTCACCGCAGTTTAATTTTTTTATGATAATTAATAGATGTGCTATGTATTTATATTTTTGTATTTATTTATATTTATAATTTTTATATATGCATGTTTATATTTTATGTAGTTGGGTTTATTGTAATAATATTGTTTTAATCAATTGTTTTATAAGTTAACGTCACCACTTGTCCTCATGACTAATGGCGTCAGTATTGCGGTAAATACATAAATAAAAATATGAATTTTAAAATTTTTCTCTCAATCACAATTATTACGCGATCAAGTCGACTGTATAAGATTGTATGACGGAAAGCTAAATTTAGTTTATTCATGACGAAGTGACGACAGAGTCTTCCCTCACTCCAGGTATTCAACCCTGTCTGTGAGTCAATCGAACGCTCAGTGAGTGTAGAAATCCTGAAAGTCTCCTTAACCTTACGCAACAGGTTCTACATTACCTCCAACGATACGCTAGCGATGCTCAGCTTTATTCTTCAAATATTTTCCTCGCACGCGGTAGTTCATGTCTTCTTGCTCTTAAGCCTTACGGAGTTTCTTTTAGTTCTTTTACAAAAGTTTACGTGAGCGAATCTTGAAGTTTAAACACCAGAGATTAATAAAAATAATAAATTACCAGCAGTATTTGGTATTATCAACCAACATTTAAAGGGTTGTATTTCTTAAATACTTTTCATTCCTTGTTGCTTGAAATTATATATTTAAACTATTTTATGACGAAAAAAATGATTAATTAAAGCAAACGATTGTGAAAAAAAATTTCAAACATTTTTCCAGGTGTTGGAAATAGAGTAACGTCTTAGAAAGTGTCAAGTTTCTTTTTAATTTCTAGAATCTCAATATCTGGAGATATTTCACCTTGCTGATTGTTTGTTTATATTCTCTATCAAGATGAATTTCTACCAACGCTTCTATTTTATAAAGTTTGCATAGATATATTTTCAAGCAGAACGCACATTTATTTACCTTTTAAGCTACGCTGGGTAAATGAATCTCATTTCGTGAGTTGACAGTGAAGTAATTGTAAGGATAAGTTAGAATAATTTACTAGCAAAAATTGTAAAATGTACTTGGCGTCTTTAATAATTAATAGAAGCATTTAAAAATGCTATGGAGAAACCAGAATTCCGCGGAAAAGATAGCTCTGAATTTAAAACTAAGCCTTGACGGCAAAGAACGGACATCGCGAAATATTCTTTTCAAAGGAAGAAGTTACTTGGATCGCTCTTAAGCCCCTTGCCTAAAAATACAAAATCTTTTGAAAAGATATGTTTTAATGTATTGTAGTAGATAAGGGTATTTATAGAATGTACGGGAATTTAGTAATGTAAAATTTCTGGAGGAAGTGTGGGATTGCTTTGCAGGGGTACGGAGGGGTTTTACCGCGGGACCGCTACGATAGCCGAGAAGGCCTGTCATGAACCCCAAAAAATCCAGAAATTACCTGGGCTCGGTACGCGTTTGTGCTTATGAATCTCAATTAATGCAGATGTTAAATATAGATCTTCATTAATTGGTCTTAATTCGCAAGGATTTGTTATACGTTTTACGTGTTTTGATAATTTTCGAAATGAAATTGCTTTTTAGGTTTGAGAGCGGATGCTTTACGTGTTAACGTGTAAATTTTATAAAACCAGCTTCGTTTATAATTAATTAGAATATAGAATCAATTTTAGAAATATAATAGAATGTTTTTGGAATATATATATATATATATTGAAGTAATTTAATTAAATATACAGGTCAAAAGAAGTATAAATATACATAAAATACGACAATTGTAATAATTATTAGAGAGATCGTCATCTTAAGCTGATCTTAATGTGATCGTTTTTTATATATTCGACGAGTTGTAGATTTAAAAACTAATTGCGAACTTTACATTTTTTCCACTCCCAATCATCTAAAATAAAAAAGAGAATTAATCCACAATTACCCTCCCATTGATATGAAAGCCTTTACTAAAATGAATGGGCGATTTTTGACTTCCTTCACATTAGATGAATAGATTCATAAATAGCATATATAAATCTAGTTTTATTGTAGTGGTATTGTGCAATAAATAAATATTTATAGCATGTCTCATTTTATGCTGAAGTTTAATTATCAAAGTACCAACACTATATAAGGTAAAAATGCATGTCATGTTAATATTATATGTCTGGAACGAATGTGGCTCTTTAAATATAAACAGTATGATTACTAATGCTAGACTCGATCTGATCTCTGCTCTGCTGTCTTATGGTACTAAAAAACCATCCCTGTTTACGAACTTTGAAATGGATACCTATGCACTGACGATAAAAATCAATAAAGCCGAACATGGACTCCGGGCGGTAACTTTTGCAATAGCAGACTCTCTCAATTTTGTTTGAGATAAACTGAGTAAAATGATTTAAAATTATCCCTTTCATAAAAACGGATTCAGCAAGAATTTCAAAACTAACCAAAATGCAACATCCTTGGAATATATCTATGGTGGGATTTCTCTCCGGAATATAAGAGGTACTATGGTCTCAGAACTGCAGGACAAACAAATGGGCAGCGCACTCGGCTGTCGTAAGAGCAGTCCCGGGTTTGATTCCCGGCGGAATCATGTGCGAAATGACCTAAGCTGTCGAAGCACAACAATATTACTATCATGATTTAAGTTATAGGTAGAATCTTCCTGGAATTACACAGGGAAAATAGCCAGTGGATACTCATGTTACAGTTTTGCACTTTAAAATAATAAATTTGACCGCAGTCTTTAAAAGAATATTTAACTTGGAATTGTGGTTAAGAATGTAAATTTATTTCAAAGAGGACTAAACATTACCTGTAATCATTATTTGAAGTCCTTCCTCGGGGGACACTAGCGGAAGGAGTCGAATGCAGGCCTCGGCTGAGGAGTAGTTACTTTCCCACCTTCAGTGAAGACAAACGGAAACCAGTGAAGTCCATCAACTCCGCGTTAGTAGTCGAGCTCTCTCTCTCTCTCTCTCTCTCTCTCTCTCCCCCTAAGGCCTCCCGGATAGTCGAGCGGACAGCGTGTTTGCCTTTGGTGAAAGCAGTCTAGGGTTCGATTCCCGGTGGAAGCCAATGTGCGAAATGGCCTAAGCTGTCGAAGCACTTTTAACGATTCTATACTCTCTCTCCCTAGCCCACAGTAGTCACGGATACGGTCTTCCCTCTAAAACTGCGAAGACCCTTCTCACCAAGGCCTTAGCCTTGCTCCAAAATGCCCTTCTTCTATCTTCCTGATTGGCCTAATGATATCGAGTTCTTTTCTGCTGTGGTCGTGGCGCCTTCCCTCCAACGGAATGACTACCTGCTAGCCTGGTGTCTGATTGTAGTACTTAAGAATAAATAAATAAATATAAATATTTTTAGATAAGATTCTACAAGTTGAAAGCCGGCTAGTCGGACATATTTATAAATAGAACACGTGATTACGTTTAGCGTGAATTGTAAAGGAATCTCCAATACTACGAATGATTCCGTAACTTAAATTTTGACTCAGACATCTATAGCATGTGAACTTTGAAATAGATAAAACTCTATTATCTCTATTGAAAATAAAAATAGGTCGTAAAGTCTCTTCCGGGAAGCCCGTCACGTAGGAAATGATTCCCGGTGACGATCGATTAGCACGTCTCACGGGAGAACATTCCCAACGTCACAGACCATACCCAGACGTGCTCAGCTAGTTTTTATGTCTGAAACACACGAGACTTTGACCCATATGTTTGAGCAAACAGAGCTTCCATATTTGTACTCGAACATTGTATGTTTTACATATACGAGGAGTAAAATGATGACAGATTTTACAAGTATCTGTTTGAGTAGTCGATCTTCACATGTGAATGGAATCGTAGAAAAATTAAAAATCTCTCAAACAGTTGTAAAATATTCAAGATACAATTAAAATCTCAAAGAATAAGGCACTATGTCTAATTGGTTTGAGTTATGTATATCTATTATATATAGATGCTTCTCCGGATTCATTCACGTATATATATTTGGGTGGTCCTTATTTATATGGGAAAAAAATTTTTGAGGAATTCTTTCGGGACGCCACCTAAAGTTCTTGCATTTGGTTATAAAATAAATCGAGTAAAATATTATTTAAATGGGAAAACGGAAAGAAGTGCCGCATCGCCCTTAAAGTTTATAATTTTCAACATTGTTGGCCTTTTTTTCGATCATCATAGAAGATAATGGAGTCTTCCCATATTTCAACTGTTTTGATTTTTTATCAATGCATCGTTAGACATTAACTGTGATATTCGTAAAATATTAATTAGATCTGCTCAGTTGTTTTTGAGATTCAGCCCAAATTGAGAGCGCGCGCCGTACAAGTGGCGCCGTGCACAAGGCGCCTCCGTTCGAATCCAAGAATCTCGCCGCCTTCTATTTTGTCTAGTTTTTATAGCTCTAATCAAATGTTAGCATTTTTTATCTGCGTATCGTAGGTTAAAGACCTATTTCTGCGTTATATACTTTAAAATTTTGAAGTTAACTATAAATAAAAAGATGAAAATTATTTTATTCCAGTATAGATATCGAAAGCTAGTTTTTGGTCTTCTTAGGTTAGGTAAATGAATTGAGGCCGTTTGATGATATAAAATGCAGTATATAATTTTATTAATGCATAATCCTAAAATTCTTGGGCCAACGTTTTTCTGTTGCAGTCTGGGAATTTCCGTCAGTGTTCACGCACGACTTTTAGCACAAATTGTTTTTGTATTTCATTTTTCGTTAGTTTTTCGTTGAACTCCTCCATCAACTTAACCCCTCTTTCTGCACAGTCGTTGACGACTTTCAATTCTTTCACTACCTCAAGTCCTTGTTTGTATCTTTCGTCTTCTAGCCACAGTTGTGGATCCTTGGACAAAAATGATATAGAAATATTAAATCTTTTAAAAAATTACTTAGATTCGCAATAAATGAAACTTTCAAGTCCATTTTCTCTGAATTGGAGTATGTCGTTTGGGTGTACCGAAGGTCTTTTTGTGGAATTATCTGAAAAATCGCTGAAGCTTGTTTCCAGAGCTTTTACCATTAGTAGTTTTGTATTCACCGATACCTTCTCATCGAAGAATGCTAAGGCCGCATTTTCTGGTGCAAGGTACTACAAATGAATTGCAGAATTTGTTCATTGTGGCCACAGAAACAACATTACTTTTTCTACTGCATTCACATAACTTTTGTAAAAATATCATATCTCTTCTAGGTGTCACATCTCTTCTCTTCCCTGGCATTTGGCGCGGTAATCCAGCCCTCCACGTACAGGCTCACTACAAATATGCAGACATCGCGTATTACACCTACTTCTTTAGTAGATAAGCCAAACTCATGACAAAAAAGAAATATTTTTAAGGGATACTGTGCTTTTGACATCCACCTAGTATGTTGCAACGCACCAGAGACGCGAAATGATATCCCTCGTTGAGGTACTCCCATAAAAATAACGGTTAGCTCAAGGAGCTCTCGATAGTCTTCTCTGGGATGACTACCTTCTAGATGCTGAAGCGCAAAATCTAAAATTTTTCCCGCTGTGTTCTTAAGCACGCTCCGAGCACGGCAGTCTTGCATCCCAGGTTGAAAGTTCTCACAGTTGATTTGAGACGACCATGCGCTCTGAAACCTTTTGAAGATAGGGACTTTTGGACTTAGGGACTTTCCAAATTTTTTGTCGAAAACACTCCGTAAAATTATCTCATAAATATGGTGAGATGGTAAAAAATACATTTAGATAAGCTGTTCTTGGGTTCGATGCCAGAGGACAATAATATTTCTCAAATAAAGAATATAAGGGAAAAGTAGGACGTAGTTTGAGGCTGTTAAAGCTGATATATCTGCTTGAGTTTTCACACATATGGTGATATTCTGTTATGCTGCATAGTAAGTATCACCAGGAAGACCTGGGTTCGATGCCGGACGGATAAATTGCAGCGAAATTTAAGAAACATTTTCTATCCTTTGTTTTCTTTTGAGGACCCTCTCGATATGATGCCGACTTGAAATTTGTGTTATCTATAGTAGTTGATGCTTTCTGGCGATATCTGGTGGAACTTCTCCATAATAAATTGGAAATAAAAGTTCAAAGTTCTTTTATTTCCATTTTTTTTATTTGTGTTATCGATATGCTTGCAGTATGCAAGCAGCATTTTACTCCTATATAGATAAATAGATAGGATAATTAGGATAGATACTAATTCACAGGCTAAACCACAAGCGTCATTGACTTGAAATTTTTACGACGTATTGGCTATAACGTGTAACCGCCTGAAAAATTGGGATTTTGAACCTCAGTGTCATGGGTTCGATTCCAGAGGGCCCCAAAGTCTCGATTTTTCCCTTTTAAAAGCATTGCTTTGATTTTTGGGAATAAAAAAAAATACTTTTCGGATATGTATAGAAACGAAACTCAAGGAGCGTATAAACATGGCCATGACCTATTTAATACATAGATTACTTTCACGGAAAAAATCCTGAGTACGATGCTAGGACGATGCAAAAATCTATCATTTAAAATACATTGAGGTAGTTTTTCATTATTTTTTTCATGCACTTATCTAAATGATAGGAAGTTCTTACTTAGACAGAAGTATATTAATTTTCGGTTTAAGAAAAAAAATTAGATAAGACCATGCTGTTGCTGGGTCCGATGCCAGAGTACATTAACATTTCTCACATAAGGAACATATGTGAAAAGTAGGACGTCGTTTGAGGCAGTTGCAGCCAATACTTCTGCTTGAATTTTCACGCATAGTTATAGATGGTGATCTTTTAATGTGTTGCATAGGAAGTATCACCAGAAAGACCCGGGTTCATGGCATTACTAACATATAGAACAATTCCATCACCTTTTCTATCCTTTCGAAGTTTTTTGTGTATTTTATACCCTTCTATATCATAACACCAAACATCACCAGTTTGTATAAATACCTCAATAATAATATTATACGTCCTTTATTTTGGTCAAATTGAGACATTCAAGTCTCTTCTTACATCTAACCCTTCACGGAATTCACTAACGCATTCTTAAAACTTCTAAATAATTTAACTTCACGTATAGTATTACGTATTCGTATATACGTATAGTATAGAATTTAACGCTTCATCATATAGTATCACATGGAGCAAAATTCATCTATTTTTCTCACAACCGTATTTGTTACTCATTCCAAAATACAAAATTTTGCCATTAAAACAAGACTCTCAGGTGGATCTTAGTTTATTAATTTATTTACAAAGTTCAAAAAATAATAATTAGTAATTCACATTGCTGAATATATTAAAATAATTACACAATAGTTGCATACCACATTTTAACAATCAGTAAATTAATTAATTAATAGATAACCATATTGGAAAATAAAGTACATAGCTTTTGATTACGCTTTATAAATACATCACAATTTCATAAATACAATTTAAAAATAAAAGATATAATGAAAAATAGATAGATAGATCGACCCTTTATTGGCCGGGTTAGGCCCGTGTGGGCCTCTCATCCACCTAACCTCGTATGTCCGAGCATACTGATCATAATGGTCGGTCATCCAAGGTTTTTCAGTGTCATTCATTTTTTATTAATTTTCAGTATTATTATTTTTCAGCACAATCTCTCAATGTAGAATGAGGTCTTTTCTCATAATGCAGGTACTAACAAAAGTTGTCCCAGCACTGAAAATTTACTTTTCCGAAAAAATATTTATAAATATATATATTTAATATTTCTCATAGTGCTATCAGACATTCCCAAGCACTGAAAGTGTACTTTTCTGGAACAAACAAATTAGACGCAATACAATTATCCTCATATTATAATATCCTCATAGGGAATAAAAATGAAATTAGGAAAACATTTGTATGCTCTATAACAAGCAAACACTTTTTCAAATCCAACCCGGTTGTAATCGAAGTTCCATCCTCAAAGAAAACGATAATAAAGGTAAGTCTGCTAAACTTGAAACTATAAACATAGCGTTGTGGACGAGCTGCGGTATTCTTTCAAGGTTCCTCTTAACAACAATTTGATCCGACCGGAATAGATGGACTCTTTTCGGGCGAGGTGACATACTACTCGAATAATAATTACGACTTTATTAGTCTCCAAAGACCATTCTTTCAATCAATCCCTTAAGTTGCCGGCACAA
The DNA here is from genome assembly GCA_947579665.1 of Sympetrum striolatum. NCBI lineage: Eukaryota > Metazoa > Arthropoda > Insecta > Odonata > Libellulidae > Sympetrum > Sympetrum striolatum. The sequence goes on along the minus strand of OX388352.1, from coordinate 38,623,610 downwards.
ACATATATGCACAAATCAGGATACGAAAAAGGCATGTTGCCTGCCTGCACGCTAACTGTACACCACTGAAGTAGTCCGTGGCAGTAGATAATTGCTTTTGGATCATGTAAGAAGATGTCATGTTCAGTCGCAAGATAGGGCCTTGATTGAGGCTAAGACCTGAAAATATTAAAGCAAAAATATGTAATAATTTGAAGTTCCACAGCGTATTATGATTTTAAAAATTGTGTAACTTTTATTAAACACAATGTAGCATATTCAATGCTAACCTGCTGCGGTTCTTGGAACCTTAAGAAAATAAACAGTTGGGAAATAATTTGTTCACAATCCTGATGTAGATAATAGTATGTATGTATTTATGTATTTGAGTGTAAGGCCGTCGCCACCGGACTGTTGTCCAATTGCGACGTATATATATAAATAAAAAAATAAAATAAATAAATAAATAGAAGTATAGATAGGAAAGTATAAGCGGAGTACTCGTCCGCTTTTCTGTCATTCGAAATGATCGATAAAAGAACTATATGAAATTTGGTTTATCTTAAAATGTATGTTTATACAGCCTTATGGAACAAGTATGTTATCTAATACACATCAAATTCAACGAAATTATGTACGGTGTTTTTTTATTAGTAAAAAATGTTTAATCACGAGTTCCCAAACATTTTCGGCCGTCAACACCCTAAGGAGTATTTTATGCATGGCCACTGATTTTGAGAGAGATTCCTTTCCCATGGAATGTTAGTTAGTAGTTCCCACCTACTCACCTTTCAATGTTTCTCCATTTTCTTTCCACTAGGGTCTCCCTTTGATCCTGCTCCAACTTCTCAGACGTGAAAATGACTTAAATAGGCAATTGTCGATCCCAGAAAGACGCTAAGGGAATCTCTCCTGCTCCCAGGCCGCCATCACCCTGCGGCATCTGGACCCTCTCCAGCTCCCGCACCTTCCCCAGAGAGAATAAGAAAATATAATATAATTAAATAAATTCAGCCACCTTAAAAATGCCCAAATTAACCTTCACCCTCAAGAGCGACTGTCCTATTTACGCGGACGAGATGTCATAGAGTAAACGCCCATTACTTTTAGCATCCACTCCTTAAGCAAAGAACGAAAATTTGGAACACGGCTGTTGAAGAATTAGAGGTTTAAAATCTCCAATAGTGGTCTTTGGTAGCATTCCTCGTCTCATTCACCGGTGTTTCGAGAAAACAAGAAAGGAGACCGCACTTTTTAAGAACACCCAATGTCTTTATCAACCAATAAAAGTGCGGTGTCCTTTCTTGTTTTCATGGAATATCGGTGAATGAGACGAAGAACGCCGACAAAAACGACTATTGGAGATTTTAAACCTCTAATCCACTCCTTAAGTTTTACCCTCCACATCTATTCACCTACGCACAACTTAGGTTTTTGTATCATTGACGAAAAAGTTGATGGAATAAGTGACATTTCAGTTTCAATCTCGTCTTAATAAACTCGCAATTAAATAATAATAATATATATCTACGACGGAGAATGATCGTTGGGAGGAAATAAAGTGGCCCGCCTCGGCTAAGTCTCACCTGCCCCAATGGAGAGCCAGAGAAATATCAGGAGACAATGGGCTCATTTAAAGCCTTTTAAATATTCATGTTCGACATGAGACTATACTTCTACTATCTAATTTACAAAATATTCAATGTGTGAAGGAATTACCTCGTGGTAGTTAATAATGAAAAAGGAAAAAAACACTTTTCATACACTTTTACCTCAGAACCTGCTGTGGAATTGTACAAGAAGTTTTTATTCCTAATTTACAAGTTTACACAGAGGTACGAAGTCTTTGCAGCTTGTTATGTTTACGATGAAAATATTTTACAGATATTTTGTTAACCTAGAGAATATTTCCATAGCATCTATTAGAAAATATATGTCTCTATATAATTTATGGACTAGTATTAGTCAATAGAATATAAGTTGATTTACTTCTAATATTTCCATGTTTTATTTACATCTAAAGGCTTAGGAACATCTGAAATTTCTATTACCTACACATCTGGGAGAATGAAAACAAAATGAAGTTCTATTTATTTGATGCTCTCTGTTAGGATCCGAGATCTAATATTTATACATCAGACCTCTAATAACCTCTATCCACCCTTATTACGCATCTTAAGTTGGACTCCTTCCGCGATAAATGCTATAATTAAATACTTAGAGAACGTAGATGCGTCACGAGAAGCATTGATTACAAAATAGACATATTGATACATTGATATATTGATAGGCAAAAAGTAGTCCATCGATAAAAATCTTTGCAGTGGGAGCGGATGCGAAAGCTACGCGTGCGAAATTATCTTAATTTTTTTACTATACCCTGAACGTGAATGCATATAGTGAATATACCTAGTGATACTGACATGGTTACCGTAAATAAAGATAACTACAAATGGTCTACATATCAATCGTAAAAATATCTAATCATATATTGCTGGTTATTCTCTATCCTTCCTGGTTCTTCTTTGAAATCGCTTTTCCTTTATAGTTTGAATAAATAAATAACAAAGAGGGTAATAAAAAACTGCGTCTTTCATCTCAGAACTCAATTGAAGCAAACGGACTGACATACTGTTTTAAGAGGCCAAATTGATTACGAAGGATAAACTTTATTAGCAACATTTAGTAAAGGAGACATTCGAGGTAATTAAAACTCCAATAAACATGGCTGGAGAAGAATATATTCGTAGATTTGATGAACAAGCTCAAAAGAGGCAATCTATTTTTAGGAAATATTTCTCACCATCTGAGTGTTTACTTTACAATTAATACAGATAATAGGAAGCGGAAATCATCCACATTATGAATCGCGTATGATACAGTATGGAATGAGTTTACGAACATGGATGGCTATTGCCTAATTTTGAAGATGAAGTAGCCATTTGATTGCCGTTTGGAAAGTAACTATTTTCTTGCATAAACAATATGTGAAATTTGGAGTTTGCAGGCTCAGTTCATAAATTCTACTCAATCAAGCCTATTGCATACTAGGTTGGAGCGAAATTGACGAGGATGGAAGGTAATAAAAAATTTCTTAATTTTACTGATTTTGACTCCTTTTCTGGTCCCATAGAAGGCATCTCAGCCACCTCTAAAAGCAAATAAGTGGCATACTTAGGCTTGTTTATCAGTGCTCGTTGACTGGGCAGATAAATGAAAGATTGCTCTAAATCCTCAAAAATTCGCACGTATGCACTTCCGTCAAATGAACAGGAAGAAAAGACTCTTCAAGCTTTTGGTGGAAAGGAGAACAAATACCTAAACAGACGTCTGAGAAATTTTTAGGAGTCACACATGACGGAAAATTAACATGGAAAAGCAACATCGAAAACATCATTCAAAAAGCAACCAGTACTAAATTCGCCTTATCCGGAATCCCATTTAACAAATCTCAGGTCAACATTAATACAAAACTTCTGATTTATTTAGCAATAATCAAGCCGATACTCACTTATGCATCACCCACTTGGCAATATACGTATAAATCCTATCTTCAGAAGCTGTACAGATTCGAAAGCAAAACCATCAAGGGGAATCTAAATGTCTCATATCGCACAAGTACCTCAGAGATGTACAAATACCACAAAATCATACTTCTCTCCAAAACCTTAAATATTTTAGCTAAAAGGTTCAACTCAAAACTAAAACACACTCAAAATAGCTTATTTTCCACTGTCTGGGATTACGACCTAAAATTAACAATCAATAAATATTGCTATCTAAAATTGCGCTAAATGAATAAACCATGACCCAACCTGAAACCGAGTAAGACTAGTGAACTTAAAAAAAAACTGAACATAGAATGAACTAAAAATGTTGCAGAAACTATTGAAGATGATATAAGATAAGGAAGACAGGAAAAGGAATATTCGAAAATCAAAGAGCCACTTTATAAACAAAAAAAGTTTGTATTGTGAAAGTTAAGGAGGGAAATGTTCACATAGACAATGAAAAGTTCGTTGAAAGATGAAAAGGGTGCATAAAGGAGTTATACGATGGATATGATACAGAAAACAAAAATGAACTTCTTGAAAATGAAGAGAAAGTAGAGGAGGATGAATTAGGCCCACCAATAACGCAAGAAGAATTTGAATGTGACCTACAAAGTCTTAATATGGGCAAATCAGCATGGAGATGTTGTGCCAGCAGAAATGCTCAAGCATTGAAGTTGGTGAAGCAAAAGAACAACTCCTAAATGTCGTTAGAGAATGTTATGACGAAGGTAAACTACCAGATGATTTTATAACAAGCTTGACTATAGCCATACCAAAGAAAGGTAATGCAGTAGAATGTTACAACTGTAGAACTAATATCCCTGTTTTCAGATGCTTTCAATATTTTAATCAATGTAGTGAAAAACAGAATAAAATGAAAAATAGAACAGCGCGTTGGTGAGGACCAGTTTGGTTTTAGAGGTGGGAAAGGATTGTGCTTGGGAAGCGATAATTGCTCTACGCATGATAATGGAAAGATTCTTAGAGATAAATTGTATGTACCTTGTACTTGATCGCTATAGACTTGGAGAAAGCCTTCAGTACAGTTGATAGGAAGGACTCTTGTTTGAGCTCTTGAAAAGAATAGGCTTTGATTGGAAAAGATAATGGAAATATTGGAGACTGGTAATGAAATTATACGAAAACCAAACAATGAATGTCAACATTAATGGAAGCGAAAGGAAGGCAAAGATAAGGAAAGGAGTGAGACAAGGTTGTCCCTTATCACAATATTTATTGAGCATGTAGTACGTTGAAGAAAGCATAGATAAAATGAAAGAAAGAACGAGAAGAATAAAAAATAAATGGTTTAAGCATACACAGCATTAGGGTCGCCGATGATGTTGTTCCAATAGGGGATTCCGGTAAAAAAATGAACAAACTTTTACACATTTTATCCGCCTCGTTTAAGAAGTGGAAATTAAAAATAAATGCAAAGAAAACGAAATTGATGGTCATTTAAAAAATATCACCAGAAGAAGACCCACTATAAAAATAGATAATGAGAAAATACAACAAGTAAATCAGTTCTGTTATTTAAGGAGCATGGTGACTGAGGACAACAGGTGTCTCACAGAGATAAAGAAAAGGGTGGCAATGGCTTCCAAAGTAAGATAAATCTTCTAACAGTCAGACACATACATTTAGAAATTCGGAAAATTAGGCTCGCAAACGAATCTTATTCTCTAAGAATACACAAGCATTGTTTGTGATAAATCAAACACTACACGAATTTAAATAAAATAGAAAGTCTAATATATCATTAGAAAAGCAATATGCTGGCAGTGAAACTTTTCAGAATTTTCCAGCGTCATTATCTCTTTTGGAATTCGAGATTCGGATCAAGCGTTCCCTTAATATTAGTAATAAGTCCCTTTAAACCCTAAAAACTATAGCTATTATTACGGTTTTTCGTACAGTAGTTTTTTAAACAGATAAACATAAATGACCCTAAAGAATACAATATGCCAAGTAAAATTAGAAGTAAATGTAACCAGAGAATTTTCAGTCAATCTGGGTCTACGACAAGGTGATGTGTTATCTACCATGCTCTTTAATGTGTTACTGGAACGGGTGGTGAGAAAAACGCATTTAAAAAACCCAGGGGGCACACTTCTCAATCATACATCACAAAACCTAGCTTATGCTGATGATGTTGATATGATATCAAGGAGACTCAAGGACCTAGAGGAAGGATTGGAGAGATTAGAGATGGAGGCAGAAGAAGTTGGACTTAGAGTGAACTGTGCCAAAACACAGTATTTGTTCTCTTCATGGAAACGTACGACTGGAAACGACATATTCATTGCATTAAATGGGAATAAATATGAAGCATGTGATAGGTTCAAGTAATTGGATGATATAAAATAGGAAATAAAATCTACGATCGCAACTGGCAATAGAGCTTACCAAGCTCTATTGAAGGTAATGAAGTCAAGGAGCCTAAGCAGAAATTTAACCATTAAAATCTACCAAATAGTGATAACACCTACTATTAGGTGCGACTCTGAAACATGAAGGTTGACTTCGTGAGATGAAAGTTGCTAATCAAATGGGAAAGGAAAGTGTTACGAAAGATTTTCGGTGCAGTTGAGGAGGCCATTGGAGAACACGAAAAAATAGAGAACTAGAGAAACTATATCAACAGCCTAATCTGGTGTCAGAAATAAGGAGCAATAGATTAAGATGGTTAGGACATTTCGAAAGGATGCCTTAAGACAATATGGTGAAGAATATATACGAAGGACACCCAGACGGCAGAAGATTGAGAGGACGGCCGCGAAAAAAATAATGGCTGGATGATGTAGAGGACGATCTAAGGAAGATGAAAGTTAAAAGATAGAGAATGCATGCAAGAGATCACAACACCTGGGCTAGTAATACTAGAGGCGCCAAGGCCCTGCAAGGGCTGTAGCTCCGAGGAGTAAGTAAGTAAGTAGTTTTTTTAATGAAATAGCGATTGCTTAAAGAGGTCAGTGCTACTTACCTACTCTTACTTATGACTGGTTAACTATTCCAAGTAAGTGAGACAGTACTCTATTTCTACGTGGTAGAAATATTAAACCGCCCGATTGATGTAGTGGAACGAGGAGTTTCTTAGGTTTAGTTATAGTCCCAAAATAGCTTACTAGACTTCATTAAGTCAGACCTAATCATTTAATGTGGATATTACGAAGCCTTTCCTAACTCCTTTAGTATGTCTTTCCACGAGGACGGGCGAAATGATTTAGAATAAATCCAGAATAGCTGACATCTCTAACCCGCTTCACTTGCAAAGGTTAGATGTAACGACTGGTATTCCTGCGAATACTACCTAGATAACTCCGATTCTAATCCTGAATTACCTTTAATATTAGCGAAAAGTGTATAGTAAATGAAATTTTTCATTATTGTGCAGAAGATATCGGCTTTAGCAGTACGCTAGGCAATGTTACCGTCCGTCGTTTGATTTTTAAAAATATATGTATGAACCTAATAGTGCTATGAAATGAAAGTTAGTTTTTGAAGCTTTTGAATGTTAACAGCGAAGTTACTTGGATTCCTTTCATTTCGTATTTTATCAGTTAGAAAAACTTAGGCGACGATGCTGATTTGATAAATTTCCAATCATCAATCAGATGGTGAGAATGATTAGAATGTATTAAATAGCGGAGATTGCTCTTTTAACTTTCTCTATTTTCTGACCCAGAATCTTTTATTAGTAAACATAGTAATAAATTTTAGGTTTGGGCATCAAATCCGAATGCGGAGACAAGCAATTATTACTCTAATATAAGGTGGCTGCATAAGTTATTCAAGTTACGTTAAGTCAGCGTCAATTCTGCTAAAAACTAACCAACGTAAATTATGGGGTGATGAATAGCCGTCATAAATATACTCCATATCATCCTGATGATGATGAGGATGATCTTATAGATGAAAACCATGGTCATGAGTTAATAAAATTACCGTAGTAAAAGTGTAAGTGTTTTTCTTTTTCTCAAGTATTTTTATGGAGAACTACGGCAAAGTTGAGGCCGAATCAGCAGATTTCTTATCCTCGATATCGTTTAATCTGAACTAAACCATACCGATGGGAGTGAAAGCGAAATGTACGCTTACCTTAGTATTCTTCCTTGTCTCTAATTCACCATCTTCAGGTCTAACATAAAGTATAGTCTACTCGCCATTTGGTGGGGAATGACGTCACGCGAGAGTAGGGGAAAAGTGGAGGGGATGGGACATTTTTGAGGGGTAACTTCCGGTCATATATTCTGCGCAGTTTGCGCAGTATTGCAAAGTTTGGAGCACACTTTGATTGCGCATGTCTCCCCTCTGAAGAAACCCTGCCTCTCCTATGTTTGAATTGGACTGTGCCCACCTGTGCGGTAGACTACGCAGTGTTCGCCTCTATTTGGCGTCTTATCAGTAATTGCGATACATCCCATATTTTCGGTCATTAATTCACCTCTGTTAACTCTAGTCCTGAAAAATGATCATTTTTTCAACTAAAATATTATTTCACCGATTACCTGCTCCCGATGGGATTCATCTTATATTTAATTAATCTTAAAGACTACAGTTAGGCACCAGACCTAGTAGTAGTCATTCTTGCGGGGGATGGAAAAATAAAATAATCTACCTGGTATTCACCCTAGTCGGGAGGAGAACCCCCCAAAACCTCCTCATATATTTTTGAAATTGTACGTTCATCCTCGGAATTCCCTTATCGGTTTTTTAACCACTGGTATGACTTAGGTGAATAACCATCCCAATGGACATAGGAAATATCACACCAATACACAAATCGGTATCTCTAAGTCATGTCTCTAACTATCACCCCATCTACTTTGAGGCAGAAAAATAGACGAGGTCACCGCTTGGTAGAGTTTGCAGAGCGCATCAATATGTATGTGACAAATACGTACTTTAAGAATAATCCTAAAAGTGAGTATGCATGAATAGGTCCCAATAGAGCAAAAATGAAATAAACTACATATTGGTAAACAAACTCTACACTGTAACAGACTGAGATGTTTAAATAACTTCAAGACTGGAACTGACCCCAGAATTGTAAGATACAGAATGAATATCAACCCCCATATGGAAGGAGGAAGTTGGTTCATTGCAAGATGCATCAAAAACGCATTGGTAACCTAATAAGCAACAATACAGAGTTTCAGCTAGAACTAAGAAATACATTTTTGGAACTTCAGGAGGATGAACTAGAAACCAGACTGTTGGATGTCATGAAGGTAGTGGCGGAAGATGCAGCAAAAACACCAAGAAAATCGAGGAATAAGAAGTCCAGTGATAGAACACGGCAGCTGATAAAACGACGGAAGGAACTGTAGAATTCACACACTCCAAGAGATAACATTGAACATGCCAAGATTTGCAAGTCTATCAGGTTGGCAATTCGTATATTTATTATATGCGCTGCGAGTAGAATTTCTTCTGGTGGCAGCCCTAACCATTGTCTATGAGGAACGTTAATCATATAAATATTCCAATAAAAACACATACACATGGACAGTATTCAAACAGACATCTCCCCGGTACCCCCACTAAATTATATTCTCTAAACACAAGAAACAAATTTCAAAGTTTACAGTGTTACTTTTTAGGCCAAAATATAACTTTATCATTTTCACATCGTCACGTTTAAATTGATCCAAATAATGCAAAACATAATAATATTCAACCATTTAATTACATGAAATAAATATTCTACTTTTAAACTGCTTTCTATTTTCCAGTAAGGGTATGAAGACCTCTTCAGGCAACTTATTCCATTCTTTGACTCCTCTGTTTATAAAAGAATACCCGGCAATGTCAGTTATTTGATTTTTCAACTTTAATTTCTGCGCGTGATCCACTCGTGCAATATAATCCGGTTCTTCTATTCTGCTTTAAAACTCAATCCATGCCTCTCCGCGGTTTCTAACCTGAAAGATGCCCAGGAGTCGATTTACTCTCCGCCATTTTTACAACGTTACCCAACCGAGAATCTCTAACATTTCTGTTACGCTATTTTCTTTTCTGTGTCTCATAGCATGCCTAGCTACTTTCCATCGAATTTTCTCTATCTTTTTAATGTATATTTTATCATGCGCATCCCACACATTTGTGGAATATTCAAAAGAGGTCTCACTATTGTCTGATACCCCAACTCTTTTGCTTCCCTACTACTTTCTTTTAAGTTTCTCATTATGTAATGTAGATTTTTTAAAGCTTTAGACACGATTTTCTCTATGTGGGTATCCCAGTCCAAATTATCAGCAAGTATAACTCCCAAGTACCTGTATTTTGTTACCCTGGGAAGTATCTATCTATTTATTTATCTAAGAAGAATCTATCTATTAATCTCATAACTCATAATCTCTATCTGAAGAATCTATCTATTAATCTCATAACTAATTCCTCTCTCTTTTCCCTTAGTACGGAATATTATGTGTTTACTTTTCTTAGCATTTACCTTCATTCCATTTATTAAAGACAACCTTTCAACAGCTTCAATGTCTTCTTGTAATATTTTAGTATGGTTCACACAGTTTATGTCTCTATAAATTATACAATCGTCCACAAAAAACCTTATTTTAGATTTTATACCATGCGGTAAGTCGTTTTTATAAATTATAAAAAGTAATGTACCAATTACACTTCCCTAAGTAACTCCTGAAGTTATTTCTATTTTAGAAAACAACAGAGCATAAAGAGGGCCAGACGACGCCTAGCAATAAGGAAGAAACAGATTTTAACCATACCGAAAGGTGATGGCACAACAACATACTACAGACCAGCAATATTACGGACAGTGGCAGAATACTTAGGCAACGTATACAAGAAAATGGAAAATGCCGAGGAGAAAATCCTAAAGGAAAGCAAAAACCTGCAAAATCGCCTCCCAACTCTCCCAGAAGAGGTAATGGCGGCGATTAAGTAGATGAAAAATGGGAAAGCAGGAGGAAAATTTTGGCGGAATATCTGATTGCCGGTGGAACAGAGATTGCTGATGTTTTAGCTCTATTATTCAGTAATTGTCTAAAGCTAGGGAGAATCCCCAAGGAATGGTACCACGTAAGGATTGCCCTTCTGCCATACAGTACAAGAGTATGAACAGGGCCAGACGACGCCTGAGAATAGGGTAAAAACTGATTTTAGCTGTACAAAGAAAATATGGCACATCATCATGCGACATACCAACATTTCCGAGAACAGTAGTAGAATACTTGGCTAATCTACACAAGAAGATAGAAAATGTCGAAGTGAAGATTGAAGAGGAAACTCTAGGAGGATAGCAGAAGCTTTGGAGTCTACCTGGAGCTGAATAGAATGATGGAGTTTTGGCAAAGTATATGTAAGCTAGTGAAACGGAGATTGCATAGGTTTTAGCGCAACTTAACACTAATTGTCTTGAAAAAGGGAGAATCCCTAAGGATTTGAACCATCCTTTTTCATAAGAAAGGAAGTAAGGAAGACTTGAAGAACCACCCCATCAGCCTCCTCCCAATTGTGTAGAAACATTTATGAGGATTGTAGCTGAATGTCTGACTGCCCTGTCCTCTTTTCAGCCTACAGAACAAGCAGGATTCAGGAAGGGTTTCGGAACTATATAACCCATTAACACGATGCAGGAGATCATCAACAGAAAGAATAAGTACGAAGTGCCGCTCGTACTCTGGTTTGTGAACTACGAGAAGTACCTCCTCTACTGTGAAATATCTGTAGAGTCTCTCAGGTAGTACATATTGAAATGTAACATCTTCTGTAATGCTGAATGAAGAGACCGATGTATTCAAGGTTGAGAAGGGAGGTTGATATAAAACGACTGTCTTGGTTTATCTGTCTTGGTTTATCATCTTGGTTGATAGACAGTCGTTTTATCTTACTGACATGTAAATAAGGAGTACATCAGTCACCTACGTTTTGCAGCCAACGCGTAAGATTTTACTTCTGGACTTAAGAGACTAAAAACTGCAAATCTGAAGACATTTTTTCTTTTTCTCCTTTATTGATAACGAAATTTTCATGAATACTTTCCCAGCGCTCGCTAGAATATTTATTGCTACTGGAATACAGATCATGAATCTTCTTTGTACCTTTTTCGAGCTACCTCTATTTAAAAATTTATATGACGAAGGGTTAGATGGAAAAAGATACTATAGTCTCAATTTCGTTCTGAATAAGGTAATTTACTATTATTATTCTTTTAATTTAAGTAAAATAATATTACGAGAAATTATCAATGAAAATTAATTATCTCGTCGCCTACTGAAGGAAAAATTATCCAGAGATAATCTGAGTTGTTTCTTTGATCGCCTACAAGTCGTTCCTGTGATCCAAAAATCTTTTTACAGGGAGGACCCAGGTAGACCGAATATGATTTTTACGTAACGCTAATCTTTGTCATGTAAGCTGTCATAGATTGTATACATCGTGAAAGATTAGAATAGGGCCGTTGTTACTTGGTACTCTAACCAAATTGGAGTGTTACAATTAAATAAATAAATAAAACGATTAATAAAAGAGGAAAAATATGAGGCAGTCATAAAATATCTCATATTTTTTTACTTTCATACATTTCAACTCCTCACTAGTCTCAGTTTTGCCCTATGTTAATGCAAAGAAAGAAAAATTGAACACGTCTGTTAATGAATTAGAGGTTTCAAATCTCCAAAAGCCGTCTTTGTCGTCGTTCCACTTCTTACTTCCCGGAGGTCGGTGAAAGCAAGAAAGCACTATTATTGTACAATAATAGTGCGGCTTTCCTTTCTTGCTTTCACCGAATACTGGGAAGTAAGAGAAGGAACGCCGACAAAGACGGCGTTTGGAGATTTTAAACCTCAAACCTCTGTTAAATATAAGCTAGAATTTTCCATTATAACCTCGTATTATAATGTATCTTATATTACCTATTCAATGAATATGAATAATAAAAGAGGACTTTGTACGTAAAGGCGTACACCTAGGCATAATTATTGAGTAGAGATGGACATGAAAAGCAGGGGAAAAACAGGGTCGGGATACTGACCCGGATCACCAAATTGCCGGTTATTGGCTACCAACCTCTTCCTGCTACCCTACCAACCAATCAATCCCTTGGCCTCAAATTTTAATAATGTGAGACTTGGCCGAATACTTCAATTGGTAGAGCATCTCACCGACAATTGGGAGATCCTGGTTCCATCTACATTCGATTTCTGATGCTCTAGGGGTCATCAAATCGATCGACATGTATTTTATTTATCTGCTGGGATAAGTGAGGCACAGTTCGCCCCCTCTTCCCCGACCCCAGCAGCTCTCTACAACAGGTACATAGTAACAATAAGGATAGAAAGGGTTGGCATGATACCTCAATTTGCTAAAGCAACCGCCCGGAAAGTTGGATATCCGGGTTCGAGTTCCGGGTACAGTACAATTTGTCTCATTCGTTTCTTCTCTAAATTTAAAGCCTGCTAGCCATACCTATCTCGTTTCTTTCTCAGATAGTACATCCTAAAGTAGTAGAATCCATTAAAGAAACAGAAGCAATGTGAGGCAATAAAAATAGTTTTTCTTCGCCTGATTTCACTCTAGTTAGCAATAGCATATAGAGCATATTTTTATGGTAATTATCGTTCAGTAAAGGTGTACAAATTCCACCACATCGTGGATTATTCAGATTATTACTTACATGCAATGTTTTTTTCGTCTATACCCTTAAAATAATTTAAGTTGGAGAATCAATTGGAAAGTTATTTTTAAAGCCTACGGTGGTAATCAAAAATGTCAAACAAAATGGAAATTGAATTTGTAAAGCACCCGTTTAGCAGAAAAGAGAAAGTAAAATAATTTTTTCCATCATGTAAAGAAAACGTACTTTATATATATAATATATACTACGCGGAAAGTGAGAGACCTGGGTTCGAGTCCAAATCATATCGCTATTATTGACTTAATATATTTAACCTTTCCTTGTTTTATTATTTAAGATTTTAGCATCTTCTATAGCTATCTTTTGCAATAATTTATGTTGTATCTTTCAAATATTTCAACCTAGGGATCAAAATTACTATAATCTATTCTATTTCCTAGAATTACCTTTGGTGGCTGCATAATACGTTGTCTTCGACCTGTAGGTGTTAAATTACCAGGTCTATCCACAAGAAACGACTCCATTGACCTCCTCTTACGAAGCATCTCCGAAGACTGCATTTGGGATGTTCCGCGCAAGCCCAGCTACTCCTCGCTACGACTAGCAGTGCTGCCCTCTGTTAAATATCGGCTAGAATTATATAATTCGGGATCATAAAATAAGGCATCAGTGTATTCTTCATAATGTGTAATATATAACATAACATCCTATTACATTTATGTTCCCTTCAAACTCATTTCTTAGTTATATTTTTAGGCGTTCTTATAAATTCAAACTCTTTTCTCAAACTTTTCTCAATATTATTTTAATTGATTTATTTATTGCATTTTTACAAGATTGGTTGCTGTCTTAGATTCTTTTATCATCCATTTTGTAAGTGGAGTTTGAATGAACTACACATCTTGCGAATCTATTCATTTTATACTCGCAAATTAACATGCACAAGTGGTTGTTCGATTCGATTCCTCTTCCTCTGAATCTAATATTTGCGCGTTTGGTTCCTGACAGCAAAGACACACCCCTCTACACGCACCTTAATTGAACCCAACCTCTCCGTACTCCATAAATCGATAAATTGCGTACATGCGCCTTGCGGCAAATCGAGCAACTAAAGGTTTCAAAACATCCTTTGGTAACATATGGTTGAAAAGACAGAAAACAATTTCAAGTAATAAATTCACAATAATAATTTACAGTACTGATAGTTGTCGACCCGATAGATCTGATAAGGGATATCATGACTAAAAGTATCACTAGCATGTCTAAACAAACATGATAACGGCAATTAATGGTAAGAAAATGAATTCTTCCCTCGTATAAGGCGGGTTGATCCTTGTTCTTCTTAGTCTTGCGTGTTACGTATTTCTAATTTACTAAAACACCTACAGAATTGACTTTTATATATAACTCGCAATAAAAAGTCACTTAAAAACCTTCCTTGCTTACATGGTATGTTATTCTGTAGAACGTTCACAGAATGCAACATATAGTATTTGAGTCTGTATTATTTGGAAATTCTCTGTTTATAGACTAATTAACCACCGCAATATTCTTTCCATAGTTGCTACTGTGAAGTAAATGAATTTCCAATTGTATGTAAGTAAGAATACCAAAACCAAATGGGCATCCGTTATGTTGATAGTTCGTATTCAGTATCGGGATCTGATATTTGCTCCTCATGTCTCACCGGCCGTGGTGGCGGAGTGGTTAACGCGCTAGCGAGTTAACGCTTCAACATCACGGTCCCGGGTTCGAATCCCGGCTAATCTGATTTTTCCGGTTAGGGAATGGTTGTCTGTGTATGTTGTGTTTGTGTGATAGCAATAAAATAAAACGCAAAAAAGGAATAAAATTAAGAAAAGGGATTAATTGGAGGAATAGCCTTCCTAGGCTAAAATTTGCACAAAAAATAAGACGGAATTATTATTATTATGTCTCTGATAGTCC
Organism: Sympetrum striolatum; assembly: GCA_947579665.1. NCBI lineage: Eukaryota > Metazoa > Arthropoda > Insecta > Odonata > Libellulidae > Sympetrum > Sympetrum striolatum. Next base: position 38,608,514 of record OX388352.1, on the reverse strand, counting down.
AAACACACCCCTATTTACGCATCATATTTGGACCCCTCCGCACCGAGTCCCAAAAATCAATACATAGCGCATATGGACGCAAGCTAGTGAGAAAGCAATTCCTGGAAAAGTCTGTGGGAGGAGCAGGAGAGGAAATAATGGGATGAGGGATTAGATGACACTTTCCTGGTCCACAGCAATTCCTTGTTTGTCACCCATTCCGCTTGCTGGCCTCTTCACCTGTGCTGCCCAACCGACTCTTACTCCATCCCTGCCTTACCCTCCCGCTTCCCTTTACTGCCAGTCACCCACTCCACGGAGGCCTTTCATATAGAAGCGGCGATTCGCTGGCCTCAAATGCACCTGAGAAAAATCTGCTCCTGCGCGTAACCTAACACGGCAGACAAGCGAGTTTGCGATTGGTGGATGAGAGTTTCTAATAAAAGTTCATAATGAACACTCCGGGACATATAGAGGAGTACCAACATCAAATATCAATGTATCTACTCGTTAAATTTACTTTGCAGGGGGTCCTAAGATTTACGTGGATAATAAAATCCAGCTCAATTTACGACCTACCTCAACTGTTAACCTGTTGAGCAGCTCTCTATCTTGAAGGAGACAGCAGTTTTCCTTCCTTGTACACAGGATACAAGCTAATGTTCGTCATTGATGTTTAAAGTAGTTCCAGGATTGCCCTTCAAAAAAGCCAGTTAAAATAACAGCTTTATTCTCACCAGAAATTCGTAACTTAAGCGTAAAAGTGAACCTCAACCTCGAGAGAAAATAAGAAATTTTTTGACGAACTTGATATCACATATTTATGGGTCATATCTTATGACTTATTATAGTATATCAACTTGATTCATATTTAATAAGTTGTTTGTCATAAAAATCTCTGCTTTTTTCTCGAGGTTCACTTTTACGCTAAAATTGTGAATTTCTGGTGAGAATAAAACTATTGTTGACTATTTCGATCGGCAATCCTTGAATTACTTTAAAAATCAGTGGTAAAAATTTTCTCGCATCCTTCGTATAAAGAAGAAAAACTGCCATTTCTCCTTCAAGATGGAGAGCTGCTCAACAGGTTAACAGTTGAAGCAGGTCGTAAAATGAGTTGGATTTTATTTTCTGCGAGAATCCTACGATCCTCCGCAAAGGAAAGGTAATTTATCTGACAATTTAAATTTAACTAGTAAAATAGATTGATTTTTGAAGTTGGTACTCCTCTCTATGCCCCAGTGTGTTCATTATCAAGATTCTTTTAGTATTTCTCACCCACCAATCGCTTTCCCGCTTGCCTGCGTAGTTGCGTAGCGCGCAGAAGCCGATTTTCCTCAAGTGCAATTGACGCCAGCGAATCGCCGTGTTTGTATGAAAAGCCTCCCTGGAGAGAGCCATTTGGGGTAAAGGGAAGAGAAGGGTCAGTCAGAGGTGGGAGTAAGTATCGGTTTGGCAGGAGCCGGTGGGAGTGGAGAGGCGAGCAAATAGAATGGGTGAACAACAATGAATATGGCTGGGGACCAGGAAAGGGGCATCTAATCCCTCATCCCATTCTTCCCACCACATTCCTCCCCCAGTGCCTCTTTTCCTGGAATCACTTGATAAACAGCATACGGCCATATTAACAGTTTATTGATTTGTGGCATTTAGTTCGGAGCAGTCCAAATAAGGCGCGTAGACAGAGTTGGATTTAGGCTAATAGCTTTCCTAGGGCAAAGTAAAAAATTAAAACGCCATTACGGAGCATCAGCGTGATAGACTCAATTTATGTTTTAGCATTTCTACTAGTTTGCATAATAGAAAGTGCGTTTGCTTCATTGTGGAAAACAAAGATGAATGCCATATATTTAGCAATTTTAATCAGTATTTCCGGAACATGGTGAATCAAATCCCGTTAAAATTTCTAAAAACATTCATAGTTGATCTTTTCATCTCTTCTTCTCTAAAGAACATCAAAGGATTTAAGAATAGTGGCAGACGTTGGTTGGTGTCCCAGTCATGCCGCTATTTTTCACTACCACTTCGGTGTTAGCAAAATCTTAATCCGCTCATATTGAATATGGAATGGCGTTACACAAAGTCAATTAGTTCCAAATATTGAAAAATATTTAACTTAAACAAACTTGAAGTAAAACGCTGAAAAGTGGTCACATGACCGTCCTTATAGTGCTAAAGTATACTTTTAAAAAATTATTATACATTTTATTAAGTGAATAAATTTTACAACACTGTATATATACATTATGATAAACCTTCTGACAAAATTATCACTTTCACTTAATAATAAACAAGTAATATGATTAGCAGATTGCATATAGAATTTTACAAACTACACTATTACACTATATCACTGCTAAATACAATTTAAGAAAATAATTACATTGTAGGACCTGCTAAGCCTAAAATGGCTTCTCGGCAGGGACTTAAAAAAATAGAAAAACTTAATTTATATCAATCTAGTTTCAGCAACCAATTTTCACTTCTTGTTTGACAATTGAAAAATTTTCTAATGATTTTAAGTGATGTGGTGTGTCATTAAAAAGGATGGGAACAGTAACTGCTAAATTTTGTTTACCATGGCTATTGTAGTATATTGGAATGTTATACCTGACTCCTGGTCTATTATTCATATTGTGGTGAGAGATTTTTATGTGTTTATATTTATAAGAGTAATAGTACTTCTAAATTTCACAATACCAAATGGGAAATCATTGAACCGATGGTCTGTGATGAGGTTCTGAATTTGAAATTCGCGCCTCTGCTCTCTGTCTGCTAAAATCAACCCATACATACGCACTAAAATTTTATGTACCCTTCCGCACTGATTCCCATAAATCAATAAATTGCATGCGCAGAGGCCCCGCGCATTTAAGGAAACTAAACGTTTATTTTTAGCAACATTTGGGGTAAAGGTGGGAGGAAAAATGTATTGCGTTTCACGTGTGGAAATGTTGCGGAGATTATTATTTCAAGTTGTATCTACGTGTATGAATATTCGGTGCCAAAACTTTTCGATTTAAAATTATCAATTCGTATTTCAAAGCAGATGGTATTCTTATTAAAAATCTGATGTGGCCAGCACATGACTTTCTCCATATATAAGATGTAAATATTTATCTAAGAAAGTATTTTCGAACTCTGTATTCCATCTAAACTTTGAAGATGAGTGATTAATTTATATCATATTATACATTACGTCACAAACATAATAAATAATGTTTTTCGGGACATGCTCGATGAAAAACGATGAAATGGCTATTCGCCCACAGCGCCCAGAGCGCTCATGAAGTGCAAAATCGGCAATTTCCGGTTTATCAGTATTTCATGAATATCTCCTAAATAATCAGTTCAAAAAAATATATTTCAAACAAAAGTTATAGCAAATTTTATTTTCTAAAACTATTATAAATAATAGTATATACCTAAATATCATATTTATTGAGATATTTTGAAAACCGGAAATGAGCTTTGAAGAATGAAGCTCGACTTCCGGTGTACTGATTTGCTCCAAAAACTAATCAACTCTAAAAACACCAACTAAAATACTATATATGAAATTTGGTGTTGATCCAACAATTAGTTTTCATGTTAGAGCGCCCACAAAGTACATAACAGCTACTTCCGGTTTATCAGTATTTCACGAATAACTCCTAATCAACCGATGATACAAAAATATGTTAAATACAGGGGTTATAGTATATCACATTATCTAAAACTTTTATAAGGTACACAATATACCTATACATCATATTTATGGAGATATTTTGAAAACCGGAAATGAGCTTTGATGAAGAAAGCTCGACTTCCGGTCAACCGATTTACACCAAAAACTAACCAACTCTGACAGCACACACTACAGTGCTATGTATGAAGTTTGGTATTGATACGACATATAGTTTTTACGTTAGAGCACCCACAATAACAGACACACACACACACACACACACACACACACACACATACACACAGACATCATTCCGAAAATGGTCAAAACGTGTTCTAGGGACCCCAAAACGTGTATTTCCGTTGAAATCTCGAAGTCGAATTTTTTCATGAAAACAATACTTTCTCTATACTTCGTATTTTAATTAGTTCTGAGAAAGAACGTTCTAAGATGATATAACCAAAATAATTCTACATCCCTGTTATTTAGGCTATTTTGATACAGTGAGGAAGATAAAGGAAGTAGACGTTAGAACGAGTCGTTTCAAGAATTCATTTTTTTCGAGAACGATACGCGAATGCAAGCGAATGGTGTTTGCACCAACTATCCACATACCCGACTTCCGGAGGGCCGGAGTTGTCAAATCTCTCGTACATCAAAAGAAAAGAATTATAATTTAATAACTAATAGAACTTTCTTCTTCACAGGCTAATAATTCGAAATAGTATAGCACCACTTCAACAAAACTTAAATGTTAATAATAATTAAGTAATATCATATTTTAACTGCGTGAAGTTACGTTAAGTCAGTGAATAAAACGTTGTAATTACGGTGCCAAATCCAAACTAAACCGTTGACTGCACATCAAAAGAACTTTTCAGGATGCAGTGATTTCAGGAGTCCCTTATTCCAACGCAACAGGTTACCGCAAGGGACTGGCGTATGATTCTCACCTGTTGTGACAGTTAAATGACTTTATGCGTGTTCATATCATTCGTCCGTAACAGCCGACTTAATTACGTGCGAGGTATGAGGGAGTACTGCATTAAAATGCAACAGGTTTTGAAATACCACAGGGGACGAGCTTTCGATCCTTACCTGTTGCTGGAGTTGATTGTAAACGAGGGTACTTGTCCGCTTCGTCAAAGGTTTTTAGGGGATTCCTCTTGTGCGTGGGTTTGTAGTGAGATTTGAAAATCTTAATATCTCCAGTTTCCAGAGATAAATAATATTCAATCGACTTAATATGGCCCGTGGGGCAATAAGTACAAAGGGGTTAATTAAGAAAGCTAGAAATTTCTCTATGATTACATTATAGTTTATTAATTGCAAAAATACAGTGATATCGTTAGAAAACATAGGACCAATATTATTATTTTCAAATATAAAAAAATATGTCGTTTGCATGTTCTACCCCGGGTATGGGAAAAAATGGAGTGGTAAAGATAAGTAACTAGAAAATCAATTAAATTAGTGGAATTGCAGAAAAAAATAAGTTCACTCTATATTTATCTGATTTCAAGTAACCATAAAGGTTTAGCTCCATTTCAATTAAATGTATATAAGCCTATTCCAAAAATTCACCTTCTAGGACAACAGAAACCTCACACTAACGCTCAAGAACATAAGACTAACTTGGTTGTCGTAGTTGAGTAGTAACATGTTGGTGTAGTTATACTTATTACCGCTCATTGGCAGCATCTCTTTGATACCGAAAGAAAGACGAACTTCATTCCGCCCCGGTACCTAGGCGTACCTTCCCCTATATTTTAAGAGTGGTAAATTTGCAAATTTCAGTGTTTGAATTTGTAGATTAAGTTATATTAATTTCTCTTTAATTCTGACATTACTCTCTGACAAAAAGGATAATTTTTGTTAATTTTTTTATTCCCTCTATCAGATTTACAAGGAGATTTCAATGGACACGCTTTCTGTTTTTAGCTGCTTTTTTGAAATTCACTCACAAAATAAAAAAATAAGACAAGTCAAGTCACAGTGACCAGCTGTCATCTTCTACATCTACATTAATATCCTGCGAGCTGCCTTATGGCGAGTGGAGGGGAGGTGTTAACACCAGTTGATTTAAACTACATCTTTACTCGGTTACTGTCGCGTATCGCTCGTGGAAAGAATGAATTTTTAAAACGACTGGTCCCAGAATCTATTTCTCTTAACTTACGGTTATTATCGGATCGGCTGAGGTAGCAGGGGGGTTGCATGATACCGATTGCATCTTCCGAAAATGTAGTTTCCCTGAATTTATCAAGCAATCGCAGCCTAGCTTCCAATCTCCTTTCTTTCAAGGATTCCCAACCTACGTCTGAGAGCAGTTTTGTAACGCTTGCTTTTTTATCGTAGCATTTCTTAACAAAACGAACCGATTTACGCTGCACTTTCTCGAGTTCGCGAGTACACGTTTCATCCGCCGGATCCCATATACTTGCCGCATATTCCAGAAGGGGTCTGACCAAGGTAAAATAACATCGCTCTCTCACCTTTTCGTCGCATTTGCCGACAATACGCTTTACAAAGCCAAGCCTTTTACTTGCTTTGCCGCAGATTTTTCGAATATGCGTGCTCCAATTTAAGTTATTAGTAATGTTGATCCCGAGATATTTAACTGAATCTACTACTTTGATACTAATTCCATTAATTTTGTATGGGTGATTTGGACGCATTTTTTTATTTTCGAAGAAATTAACTACGGAGCATTTACTTACGTTAATATCTAATTCCCATTTTTCGCACCACCTTTGGATGAGGACTAAATCGTTTGAGAGAGATGTCCGGTCTTCCTCGTTTGTTATTTCCCTATATATAACCGAGTCATCCGCAAATATCCTGACATTACTAACTATCTCGTCACTCAAGTCATTGATATAAATAAGGAAAAGAAGAGGTCCAATTACACTGCCTTGAGGTACGCCAGAGGTAACTTTGACTCTATTTGAGCTAACGCCATCCAGCACAACTTGTTGTTCCCTCTCGTAGAGAAAATCCTTAACCCAGTCGACTACTTCCTTGTTAATGCCCGCTAGTTTTAGTTTGTAAATTAGTTTGTAGTGGGGGACTCTATCGAATGCTTTTTTGAAATCTAGGAAAATAGCGTCTACTTGCTTTTTACTTTCGGCGGACTTTAAGATATCGTGTACAAATAGAGCAAGTTGGGTTTCACATGATCGGGACTTACGAAAACCATGCTGGTTTGCGTCGAGGAATTCATTTCTATCTAAAAATCCCATGAGTGAGCTTACGACGATATGTTCCATTACCTTTCCGGACAGCGAAGTTAATGATATGGGTCTATAATTTCCTGGGTCCTCCTTTAATCCGCTTTTGTAAACAGGAGTAATATTAGCTAATTTCCAATCGGATGGGACCCTAAATAATAGTTATATTAATTTCTCTTTAATTCTGACATTACTCTCTGACAAAAAGGATAATTTTTGTTAATTTTTTTATTCCCTCTATCAGATTTACAAGGAGATTTCAATGGACACGCTTTCTGTTTTTAGCTGCTTTTTTGAAATTCACTCACAAAATAAAAAAATAAGACAAGTCAAGTCACAGTGACCAGCTGTCATCTTCTACATCTACATTAATATCCTGCGAGCTGCCTTATGGCGAGTGGAGGGGAGGTGTTAACACCATTTGATTTAAACTACATCTTTACTCGGTTACTGTCGCGTATCGCTCGTGGAAAGAATGAATTTTTAAAACGACTGGTCCCGGAATCTATTTCTCTTAACTTACGGTTATTATCGGATCGGCTGAGGTAGCAGGGGGGTTGCATGATACCGATTGCATCTTCCGAAAATGTAGTTTCCCTGAATGTATTAAGCAATCGCAGCCTAGCTTCCAATCTCCTTTCTTTCAAGGATTCCCAACCTACGTCTCAGAGATTGTTTCCTACGCCTTCTTTTTTACCGTAGCATTTCTTAAAAAAACGAACCGCTTAACGCTGCACTTTCTCGACTTCGCGAGTACACGTTTCATCCGCCGGATCCCATATACTTGACGCATATTCCAGAAGGGGTCTGACTAAGGTAAAATATCATCGCTCTCTCACCTTTTCATCGCATTTACCGACAATAAGCTTTACAAAGCTTAGCCAATAACTGTTTTTCCGCAGATTTTTTGAGTATGCGTGCTCCAATTTAAATTATTAGTGAGGTTGATCCCAAGATATTCAATTGAATCTACTACTTTTATGTTAATTCCATTAATTGAGATTTGGGCGCATTTTTTTCCTTTCGAAGAAATTAACTACTGAGCATTTACTTACATTGATATCTAATTCCCACTTTTATCATCACCTTTGGATGAGGACTAATTCTAACAATAGTGGTAAGGGTGCTTTTCAATTAAACAAGCTTAGAGTTACTCCTAGCCGTAGGTTGCAACGAGAGCCTTAGATGAAGTTGAAGGCTATCAAAACGAAATGTAACGACGGCGCGTCTTCGATCAAATGTTACATCAAGGTATTAAAATGCTGGGAGTCAAAGGGATAAAATTGTGCTGACACCGGTTTTCGGCAGTTTTAAATAAACTGCTCGGAAAATTCCAAGTGGAATTGTTTTTCTCTTGGATTTTATCCCTTTGACTCACGGAATTTTAATCCCTTGACTTTGACTCTTGGCCGTTTTACACCTTGGTGTGTTTACTCATTTACACATACTCCAGTCTGCTGGTGATTCCTTTTATTTTTTTTACTTTTAACCCGCAACTTTTTTGTATTATTGACAAGGTAACATTTGACCGACGAGGCGCCGTCGTTGCATTTCGTTTTTATTGCCTTCAACTTCATCTAAGGTTCTGGTTGCAACCTACGGCTAGGAGTAACTCTAAGCTAGTTGTATTAAAGGAGTAAATCGTTTGAGAGAGATGTTCTATCTTCCTCGTGTGATATTTCTCTATATGTAACCGAGTCATCCGCAAATATCCTCACATTGCTATCTATCTCGTCAATCAAGTAATTGATCTTAATTACTTAAACGAATTCCTTTTAGGTTTTTAAATCTCTTAACAGAATTCTGCTATCTTAGTGGCCATCAACTACACTTGAGTCTACTGAATGATTTATAAAAATTTATTTTATTTTATTCGGGAATATAATTCAGACATCGTAGAATACATTTTTCCCTTCGTTATAATGGAAAAATTGCATGGCAGAAAAATTCATTCCAGTAAGTCTAAGTATTTGAAGAGGTCGCGCATCACTGATCCAATAGATTCTCCGTCAAGTAAGATCACTAATATAATAATAATAATAATAATAATAATAAATGGACTTTATTCGGGCGAGATTGAAACTAGAAAGTCTCTTCTTACACCTAACCCATCGTCTTATGCGAAACAGAAAGAAAGAGATAGTTTGCAAAAGTACACGAAGAAAACTAGTATGTGGATTTTTAAAAAACCTAAGCTGAGGGCTCAGGAAAAAAATTTCCACTGCAGGAAAACACTCACAGGAAGGGGAGTGTGAAAAACCTGCGAAATCTACAATAGAAAATTATTTTTTTGATGAAGGAGAAAGAAAAGGGTTATGATAGACAGGCAGTGAAAATATAAAAATTGTACAAAAAGAAAGGAGAGAAAACATAAATGCATTACAAACAATCAGATAAAATAAATCAACTTCACTAAACTGACATTAATTATAGATGAATTAAAATAAACTTCGAATAATGGGAGATAAATCTCAAAGAAATGAAGAAAATGAAATTACATTGAGAAAAACATACAAACGAAACATTAAAAGGTCTAGTACACTGAAAATAATAAAAAACATAGTTTATAGGAAAGTATTAAAAGACAAAAAGAGAAAATAAACAAAAAATATAATAAATTAAATAAAAAAATAAAAAGATGTGTATTATATAACGGGGTTCATGCCTTCTCTTTCGATGGAACTCACAAAAAACTATATCACAATTAAGGCGGAGGCAAAAGTTTCTTTAAATTGTATAAAATGACAAAGAATATGTTCACAGCGGCACAAAGCTGAACAGCATAGCATAATAAAATGCAAAATAACAGTCGTTTTTCAGATATGGGAATCTATTTCGTAATACCGGCCATTGATTCTCTTTCATAGGTATTCTCCTCCAAGAAAATGAAGAGTACAACGAGAAAAGATTCTGTTCATAGGTCACGATTTTCTGAAAAAGCACTAAAATATTTTTCATAAATCTAATTGTGAAACAATTATCAGGGATATTCTTACGCCTTTGGCTCATGTATTGATGATAAGGAGGGAATCTTCTTTTTGATCCTGGTAATTAAAAATTTAGTGTCTTGCGTGTTACGTAACACTATGTAGCACTTTACATCGTCTGATGAATTGCATTTCTTTAATTATCTCTCGATATGTTTCCAGAACGGAAGATAAGCGCCACCTAGGTTCGTCTGAAGGTTCCGCGACAACTGAGCGCTTGACACATAAATGGAACAAACAAATAGCAGTGGCGAGACCTCAAAAAATAAAAATCACTACCCAAGGACAAGAAAGGCCGCACTCGCTGATTGCGGGGCAAGCTCGTTCCGACGAGCCGTTCAATTTTTACAAAAGATATAGAACGCAGGGAGTCGTTTTGGCGGCTTAGGTCGTGAGGTTGCGGGAAGGAGGCCTGCATTTTCCAATTCCTTAGCTCTCGTCCTTGGGGGCTGGAAAGAGGTCGCATTGGCGTCGGTATTCCCTCTTCAGCGCTCCTATCGGTGAGGTAATCCATCAAGGACTGCTGCACTTAATTGACTGATGGCATTCTTTGAGTAGTTGGTATTCGGAATGGCGCCCTTTTCTTTAGGTGCGGCCGAAGTCGCTGGATAACTTCTGCAGAACCAAAGGGGCGATATTATTTGTTTTTCCCTAAGCCGTTTGACTGCACTCGAGCTCAGAGCTATTTGAGATGGATCGTAGATTTCTCGCAGCCTTTTTTCACGGTGTTTGGCCCCCCCGGGATGGGGGTGCAGTATGCAATGAAGCTCGGTAGTTCTCAGATACTGAACCAAATACTCCATTTGCGAGAAGATTTTACAATATTCACAAAGGATATTGCGCGCATTTACGAGCAGAAGTAAGTAATCTTTCTCAACACGTCCACTCTCTATGGTGCGTCAAGGAAAATTCCAACAGCTCAAAACAGGTAGATTCAACATTCTTATAATGATTAAGAAATATCGGAACATTTTAATTTTCCAAACATACAAATGAATCGAAAATGAAAACGATAATAAGTACTTTAAGAATGACTTGTCATTGCTTCAAATGTCACCAGTGAAATATATACAATAGAGACCTGATGATTGAGATCCAGAACTCAGTATAATTTACTGGTAGCACTCATCATTGGATAATAAGAAAAATATGCAGATAATGTATATAAAATACGCAGTCTATCAGCAACGGACTAGCTTAGGATTCTCGCCTGTTGTGAAAGTTGAGAGCCTTTATGCGTGTTCATATCATTCATCCGTAACAACCGACTTAATTGCGTGTAAAGTATGAGGGAGTGCAGAATTAAAATGCAACAGGTTTTGAATTGCCGCAGGGGACGAGCTTGCGATCCTTACCTGTTGTTAGAGTTAATTGTAAGCGCGTGTTAGAAATGAGTGACGTGACGTCAGGCGTAGGAATATATTTGTGACGTCATAGATTACTCCACGAGGAGAAATAGTTCCGTAAAGGCGGGAGCACAGGGAGAGTCTACCGGGAGAAAAGTGAAGCCAAAAATAACGCAACCCGCAGAGCACTGGGTTGCACTTTTCTCCAGCTCCCCTTTAACTACATGTATTTTTGGGGTTTTATTTTACTCTCATACGGGACTCAGGAGCTTGTCTATCCTATGAAATGGACTCAGATAGTTTAAATGAACCTTTAACTTAACGATCATGTTCGATTCTTTTCTCTAAGTCCTCTTGATTCCTTTTATTATGGAAAATAAAACATGCCTGCAATGTAAACTTCTCGGATGCCGGTGTCGTCTGCTAGAGCGATATAGAAAACGAATCATCTGCCAACCTCCCGCAAACTCTATTAAAACATCGTTGATTATTATAATGTTAATTTTATATATATTATAATGCATTAATTCGTCATAGTTTTTAATTGATCAATACCAAGTATGGCATAAAATTACTTAATAGTCGTTTACCGCAATGAAATAAAGCTACTTTATAATACATTATAAGAGCTTATCAGGGTGATTAGAGATTTTCCGCTTGTGCAAATGTTTATTCTAATTTATAATTGGGGCTCAATGCAGTAAAAGTTGTCAAAATGACGAATACGAGAACTTGTATACCATGCAAGACCTGCAGGTGCAGCCGAGAGCACAATGAAATGTTCATTAAAATGCCGTGGATTGATACTGACGTTCGTTCTGTTTCATTGATTTCAGATAATGAATGAAATAATAAAATTAAGGAAGATGCGTAGATTCTAGTTCGGAACATTTTTTGGGGGCAGCTGTTCTGATGCGCAGCAACTGACCATGCTGCAGGCAGAAACAGGCCCCTGCTTATTTACCTATAAAACCTTTAGAAACTCGAAAATAACAAAATTGCTTCGTGTTACGCATTGTTCAAACTACATTTTGTGTTTCAAAACGTTCGACTTACTCGATCAAACCTTGATAACTCTGTATCAGAACCGCAAAATCACGAAAAAACAATGTATTGGTATAGGGAGATACGAAAAGTGCTACCCAGCATGGCTAAATGCGCAATCTGCCGCTTTACCCCTGGCTTCACTTTTGGGCAATAGAGGGAGACAGTAATACTACCCCTGTGGGCGGGAGACTGACCTCCGATGTGACCGCAGATTCGCGTCCTCTCTTTTTTGAGACAGACACGACAGTCCGGCCCCTTCGATACGTCGGTCTTGCCTAGTATTTTCTCATCATTGCTAACATCAGAAGTGGGATCCTATCTGCGATCTGGACAATATCAATTGAAGATGGAACACTTTGTGAGGAACCTTTCGGGGCTGTTTTCTGATCTGAGGGATCTAATGGCGACGAATCCTCGAGCTGGCTCATCAGAACATCTCGCCATTCCAAAATACGACCCAGTGGAAGAGTTGGAAGATCAGACTGCAGAAATTGAGGAATTGGTAACAAAACTTCGGATGGACCGAAGGAGAGATTCCGGTAAGAGTAGCGTCCTCTAATTTGGGTTCCGTCAAAAGACGGTCAAGATGTGGCATCGGACCAGATGGACCTTGATGGCCATGTAGAACGATTCAGCTTTGGTTTCTCCTTTGATTGTTCATTTTGAGCAATATCTATACGGTACCGTTAATATTTTGAGCCGTCAGAGAGGTAATATGCGGATTTTGTTCCCGTACAGTGTGAATGAGTGATAATGCTTGGATCTAATCAGCCTACAGAGGACGTAATAGTCATATTTGTCTTCGGGACATTTGATCCTGTCGTTTGCTCCTCTTTGATTAACTCAAAACGTAAACTATTACGAGATTTAATTTCGGTACTTCGGTATTTTCTTCCATTATCGAATACTCGTTGAGGCAAATATATCTCTCGTGGGCAGCAAGCGAGGGCTTATTATGCCCTTTGGATTTTTATGCCCAGTCATAAGGGGCACAACTAAAACGGTGTCTCACATGTAATGAGCTTTGTATTTAAAAATCCAACTCTAGACTAGTCAAGGGCAAAGAAAAAAAATAAATAAATAATAAATGTTGGTGTTCGTGCGTTAGCTCTATTTACAGTTAAAAATTGATTGCCGTTAACCAATTGGACTCTATATCTCGAAGTAGATACCTCACCTCTTTGGAAATGGCGTCGATTTTATTAAAAGATGTAGTTACGATGAGCATTGACGCTTGGGATCTGCCCAGGTAATTTTAGACCTATCTGGTTGTTTTTAGTTTCTATCGTTTGAAACGGTATATGAAGAACTAAATATCATATTACGTCACAAGGAAAAAGTCACCTCAACCCTTTCCTTATATCATATTACGTCTTTATAAAGTAAACAAAGGCGGAATGAAAGACTGTTGCGGCAGTTGTTCGTGAATGCTCCTATTGTTGTAATTTATTTCCATAGGCATACCGAGAAGGAAATTGTTGCGGCGTAATTTACATCAGAATCATCTCTGAACTTTGCACAGTAAAGGAGAATGAAAAGTCAGAATGGGCGAGCGGCATTTCACATTTCAGTCAGTTTTTAAATTGAGACACCAGAAGTAAACAGGTCCCGCACGGTTGCGTCATCTCGGAAACATTGACGGCAAATTCCGATGGTTCGAGCCGTTATGCTCGCTGTACGTCCTTCAATCGAATTCTCAGCGGAAAAGACCTCGACTGTACTACCAACACGAATTCTTTCACAGATAGTGTTTGTAAACAAAAGGACGTTTTGACGAGAAGCGTCACAATTCTGTTTACATAACAGCTTCTTTGTTAATTTTGGCCTTTAATGAAACAAGATGAAAGATTGTATTAGGTAAACCGTTAGCAGTGCTCATTAAAGTGATTGAAATCCAGCCAAGAGGCAGGATTAAGTTTGCGAAATTATGCAACGTTAATCCACGTAGGATTGTTGAAAAGGAGCTATGGGTGGTTAAATGTATGGTCCCAAGAGGAACTAGAAATGCTATTTGATTTTGAGAACGAATCGTCGTTGTATCGAAGTTGTTTTATAGATGCTGTTCTATAGAAATAGTTTTCTGGAAATTGGTTCACGGAAGATCAATTGTTTTATGATGAATTTTGCTAATTCTTTTTTTTGGCAGTAGCCCTGAAGAAGAATACGGGAACCCAGAAGTAATCTCAGAAAGTGCTTGAGATATCCTCTTATTTACTCACGATTTTTCTTGTTCTGTTTTGAACCTACTTGTATCTATGTGTTTCCAGACAAAGGCCGATACATTTTATTTGTTTATCATTTTCGTTGTTTTGTTTTGAAACTGCTTCAGTTGCTTCCTATAGACCACGGACTTTCACTTGACGCCTAAGAAGAATGCGGAATTCCGGAAATTCAATTTAGGAATGTGGATATGAGAAGACGATACTCTCTTGTTCGTTTATCTATTCTTTACTCCTTTTTTTTGAAACAGATGGAATGTGTTTCCAGGTAATTATTGATACCTTTCTGTGTGTTTACTATTTCATTGTTTATGTTTCGATACTGTTTTGAATATTTTTCGAATAATATTCCATACCAGGTTTCCGTATTATTACGTTGACTACGAATGGCATTGACCATGAATTTGGACTAGCGACTTTTGCGAATATTGATTTACATGTGAATTTGCTGAGAAAATGAACTACCGAAGTTTTCTTTTCTTTATAAGTATGATGTTCATTTCTTGTGCTTACCAAAGCAAACGTTCTATCCACATGACTATCCGGGAGCCTTGTGCTTACCATACGCTTTATTGCAGTTTTAATATTTCCTCTGAATTGTTGAATATGTACAATTCATATGCTTTTAAAGTAAGCTGTACTGTGAACTCACAAAAATTTGACATCTTTATACGACTACATCAAAGAAGAGAGTTGATTTACTGGAAAACTGGATTGGATGATTGGATTGAATGACTGTGTGTGTGATTTGTAGCAAGTTAAACCCCATGGTCCCTGAGTCTTGCCTTGGTGGCGGAACAAACCGGGTCCCTGAACTTGACTACGGTAGCAAGTTAAACCCCATGGTCCCTGAGTCTTGCCTTGGTGGCGGAACAAACCGGGTCCCTGAACTTGGCTACGTGAATTTGGAGTTGTAGCAAGTTAAACCCCATGGTCCCTGAGTCTTGGTCAATTAAGAAAGCTGCAAATGTTTATAAGAACACACTATAGTTTAATAATAACAAAATAGAGTGCTATCGTAAGTAGTGATAGTGATAACACAAGACCAATATTTTTATTTTGAAAATAAATCGTAATACGTAATATTCAAATGACAAAATAAAACATTAATGTTAATAATCAAAAATTAAGTCAATCCTGACTAAGTGGAATTTCGTACAAACCATCTTAAAAGAAAAACACCCGATATATCGAAACATCGATGTTTTTTGCCGATGGATAATGAATGAGTGGTGAGTACTTTTATAAACATCGACCACTCGATGTTTTTTAGACGATGTGGCATCCCTACTTAATACCTGTTCACTGTCGTCTCTGAGTTTGTCTGTGTCTTCTGTCAAAGTGTCCTGTCCGATGAGCTCTCCTCTTGCCAACGCCGATCAAAACGCCCAGTCTTCATTTGTTTGAAGGTGGACAAGTACGCGGCTAGACCATAACGTAGGCAAGGGGAGACGAAATAGATCGATAAAATAACTGACATAATCTCCTACCAAGCACTAGAAAGAAGTAAATTTCTACCTCTTTCTCTCCTTTATTTTAATTTCTTTACTTTCAAGCGTACGTATGTTTCTTTGCTCTGAAGTTTGCGAGTACGGCAAAGAGGCAGAGAGCACACTGATCAGGAGTAGTAATACAAGGAGAGTGAGATGGGGATTCAGAAGAGCGGGACTACACTTCAACTAAGCTAAGTCAGGAAAATAAATAAATTGCGTCGAAAATACATATTGCTAAGACATAATCTCCGAAGTTTCTTAAAAAAATCTAGAATCGAGGGTAGCTGGGAAGAGTTGAGTCGCTTATTTCAAACTCTTCAAATTTTAAATATTCCCGCAGTGTGACATCTTTTGTGACGTAAGTAGGCGGGAGAAATTTAAGATTTAATTGGTATTATAAAACGTAAGCAACATGGCTTTATCATGCACGCTAACCGTCAGGCCACTTTTTAGGTTGGTTCCGATAAGAATCTTGTTGTTTATATCCAAGAGACAAGGATTCAGGCGCAGTTCCTTAATTTCTATCAAGTAAGCATAACGAATCTAGTTACGCCGCTTCACGTTTCCTAATCTTATGCTTCACAGTATGTACCTCTGCCCACCGACACGTTCATTGCCTATCTGCCGTTATCGCAAACTTCAGAGTGAAGCATTAGAGAAACACTGGAAAGAAAAGAAATTGATGTAAAGAAAAGTAAGATGAAACAAACTTCTTTCGATGATTTGGTAGGAGATGATGTTGGTTTTATAGTAGATTACGTCCAAGAGTGCCAATGATATGGCTCGTGATGGATATGATCACCAGTGCGTCATGATTTGTTAACGGACATTATGTTTTCGATCCCTTTAAGCGTCTTGAGTCAGTCATCAGTTTAAACATTTTTCAATTTACATTCCGTAATTGAGCATCGACTAAGGTAATGGTGATACATCCAACGTAAGAAACAATCTCCTGATTTTCCTTATACATGGGTGGTCTGAAAAGTTTCCGACATTTCGTCATTTCTCGACATGTTTTCTGAAGATATCTGAAAATTTTTTGAAGATTTCTGAAAAATCTGGCGTCGGAAACTTTTCAGACCATCCTCGTCCTCTATTACTGTAAGTTCTGACAACGATTGGATGTTCTTTTCTTATATGTGGTCCTCATGTATCGTCACACTGCTCAGACCTTATGAATATATTTCTTCTATAGAAGATTTCGCCGCTGCTACGTGTCCCTTGCCAACATATTCAGGTAGAATGCGCTACATAGTCATGCGCAAAGGGGTGCTGCGACACCCCAAAAAATTAGGAACGCCATCACAGTTGGATATTTATATATTTTGACTTTTTTATCTTATATAATAATCGTTGTTGTGAATATATTTATACATCAGATGTCAATAACTCCCGTAAGAAACGCATGGGAGAAATTTTCGAAGTTTTCCGACTCGAATCGTCTCTCTCATAAGAAATGCACGTAAAGTTCATTTTGATCGATTGCAGACATTTTATCTTCCGCAGAATTTAATCAGAAATAATGGTCGTACGATATCGAATTGAACACCATAAGAAAGAAAATTTAATAAATATTCTTATCTCGGTCGTGGAATATCGTATTCGAGTCGAATTTGAGAGTATTCAGACAAACATTACGAAAACTTCGTGTAATTTGTGGACATAAACAATTCCCTGATGACGAAGGTGATTGTTGAACTCTCGTACGAATATACGGGAAAGATAAGCTCATGAGAAATTTATTAAGAGCCGATATTTCATAGCAATAAAACCATAGGTAAACTTTGTAAATTGAAATTTAGCTGTCTATCAATTAAATATGCTACAATATCACAGTGAACAAGCACTATTTGTGTCAACGGAAAAAACATCTGAACGTACCGGAATTACTTATATTTTTGCTAATCGAATTTCATTTTGATTACGTAATTTTATTTAGGTAGGAATTCACTATAAAATAATCATAAGGAGCTGTTATTTCATAAGGAGGGGACCAGCCTTTGTATTTGCTCCATTTCACTCACAAGACGCAAAGAAAATTTGTCAATGTCAAACACAGATCAAATGTCCAATAATTCAGCTAATAACGCTGTACCGACCACAATACAACAATGGACGATACGTTAGCAATGATAAAACGTATCATATTTATGAGGATTATTTTTTGGATCGAAATTACGAGAACTAAGGCAAAATAAACGAAAGTTTAAAATTCTTCGTAGTAAACAAACTGTCCCCCTGGCGACCAAGGTGATTGTTAAATCCGAGCTCATGCGTTATCTCATTTGAATGTAAGAGGATGGTCACGTTTTCAAATTCACCAGTCTGATGAGCGATGGATTGCGTCGATGTTTGTCTGATTACTTCGATGGATTATCAGTTCTTGAAGAATTTAAGAACAGTCCATTGGTTTGTCTGCTGTTAGACAAGATGGCATTTACAACTTGTTCCATAATCCTTTGAACGCTTTTGAAACGTAAATCATTGTTGCTGTTCGTTGATTGTTGCATTATAAATACGTTATGGTTCCCATTGTAAGTTGCCATTTACTTGCTTTTTATGGGGTTATTAACATTTCAATGACTCGCTACTGTCATCAGAACCATTGGCTCTTCATCGGGAATTAATCTCGATGGAGGCGAAGGACATCGGTGGTCGTAAAACCATTGGTGAATAAGAAAACGGTTTGATGGATCCATCGGTGAATCTAAAAATGTTCCCGATATTAAGTCCATACCGAATTTTACCAAGCGAAATTATGTTTATAATGCTTGTATGTTCAGTATTTCTATCATGTTTACATAATTTAACATGTAATTGACAAAACTAGTTTATGCTAGTTATAAATCAACTCCAATTAGTTATACTTTTGTGTTCATATGTTATAATTTGCTCTTTTTTGTACATTCTAATTACTTTCTTTTTTTCTTGTCTTATATAGCTCTTTTATCAACTACCATATTTAAATTTAGTTTTCTATATGTAGGTTTTACAGGTTTTTCGCACCCTACTTCTTGAGGGTGTTTACCTGCAGTGGAAAACTTTTCCAAAGCTCTTAGCTTAGGTTTTTTAATCCACACATTAGTTTTCTTCTTTTGCAATCTATCTCTTTCTTTCTGTTCTCAAATAAAAAAGGGAGGGAGAGACCTCCTAGTCTCTATCTCGCTCTGAATAAAGTATTTTATTATTATTATTATTATTATTATAGCTAGTGGCAGGAATTAATGAAAAACCAATTTATGAAGAGGAGGAAATTCACGGAGATCTCAACACATGCAAACTCTGATGCATCATTAACAGGAAAAAAATCACCGAATCAAAATACATTAATATTTATAACAAAAAAAGAACCGAATTTTTCAGAATAAATTAAGCTCTTATTTGATTTAAATTATGCTAAACCGCGCCAAAAATTTTTGGTTTGCTAGTAATGTGATGGATGGAACGGTGAATTATTTTCTTTCATTACGTATTGTTAATCGACAATGATTTTACTATTTTAAGGTTAGATATAATTTTATTTTCGGTTTCTACTTTTGTATGTTATGGGAGCGCGTAATTTTGAAGATCTATAAAAACTTATATATGTCTGATTTTTATTACGGTAACTAAAATTAATTTAAATCCTGTCATTTTTGACTGGGAAATGCCCCAGTCATATTTAATAATCATTGAAGCAAAATGTTCAATTTTGAGATTATTTATCTTCCAAATCATTATAGTTCTGGATTCCTCACGTTCTTTAAATGCGATGAATAAAATTCAGAGTTTGATAAAATATTAAAAACCTTATTCTAATAAAGCTGATTGCAAAAGATTTTTCGTATTATTTATAGAATGACCTTGCCTCTTCTTATATTTGATAAAAAGCAAATAGCTGACAAGTTATGCTATTTTATTATTACGAGGAGTTTAATAATCGACGTGATTGATTCTTAATGGTTTGGTTGCAGGTTAACCACCACTCGATAACATTTTCCTCCACTTTTGCACTTTATTCGTACAAAATCATATTGAAATAGCAGTAAGTTAGCTAGTTATTATTACGTGTATTCTTTATGTAAATCTATCAGAGCGATATGGGGTCGAACCCAAGGAACGTTGGTCAGTATTTTTACTTTCTCCATATACGAAGTATAGAGAAAGTATTGTTTTCATGAAAAAAATCGACTTCGAGATTTCAACGGAAATACATGTTTTGGGGTCCCTAGAACACGTTTTCGGAATGATGTCTGTGTGTGCGTATGTGTGTGTGTGATAGTGGGCGCTCTAACATGAAAACTGTTTGCCGTATCAATACCAAAATTCATATATAGTACTGTAGTGTGTGCTGTCAGAGTTGATTAGTTTTTGGAGTAAATCGATCAACCGGAAGTCGAGCTTCATTCATCAAAGCTCATTTCCGGTTTTCAAAATATCTCCATTAATATGATATATAGGTATATTGTATACATAATAAAAGTTTTAGATAATTTTATTTACTATAACTTTTGCATTTAACATATTTTTGTATCACCGGTTGATTAGGAGTTATTCGTGAAATACTGATAAACCGGAAGTAGCTGATTATGTACTTTGTGGGCGCTCTAACATGAAAACTGTTAGTCGGATTAACACCAAATTTCAGATATAGTATTGTGGTTTGTGTCATTAAAGTTGATTACTTTTTGGGGTAAATCGGTTAACGGGAAGTCAAGTTCATTCTTCAAAGCTCATTTCCGGTTTTCGAAATATCTCCATAAATATGATATTTAGGTATATACTTTTATATATAAACGTTTTAGAAAATAAAATTTATTATCACATTTGTAAGAAACATATTTTTTTATCACTGATTGTTTAGGAGTTATTCATGAAATACTGATAAACCGGAATTTGCTGATTATGTACTTTGTGGGCGCTCTGGGCTCTATGGGCGAAAGGCCAATTTCATCGTTTTTCATCGAGCATGTCCCGAAAAACATTATTTATAATGTTTGTAACGAAAAGATAATAATATATAAATTAATCACTCATCTTCCAAGTTTAGATGGAATATAGAGTTCGAAATTACTGTCGTAGGTAAATATATACATCTTATATATGGAGAAAGTCATGTGCTGGCCAAATCAGATTTTTAGTTTAGAAACCTTCGCGGGCGTTCGTACAACAACTCATGAAAGTTTCATCGCCATCGGATGAATGGTATTTGAACGCATACGGAACAAAGAAAGATGCATTCATTTTTACTTACTCCCTGTACGTAGTATAGAGAAAGTATTGCATTCGAAAAAAAATTGACCTCCAGATTTCAATGGAAATATATGTTTTGGGGCCCATAGAGTTCTTTTTCGCTATTTTCCCGTACATGTGTGTGTGTGCGTGGTAAAAAAGTTTGTGCGCTCTATCTTAAAAGGTAATTATCCGATCATTTCCAAAATTCATATTTATCATCTTCATATTTAGTATTTTCCAAACAATGCCAAGAGTTGATTAGGTTTTGATGAATATTGCTTAACCGGAAGTTGCGTTTTATCCGGAACAAAATTTCGTTTCTTAAATATCTCTGTCTGAATGCAATGTAGGTATATATTATTATTTAAAAAGTTATAGATAATTTATTTTTCTACAACTTTTGTTCTAAACATTTTTCTTAACACTAATTGTTTAGAGGTTATTCTTGAATAATTGTAGACCGGAAGTAGTTGTTTATCCAGAAATGGATGTTTTTCATACATATCTCTGTCAGAATGCAAAATAGGTATATACAATTATTTACAAAAATTATAGATAGTGTATTTTACTACAACTTTTGTATGAAAAATTTTTCTGTATCACTCATTGTTTTGGAGTTCTTTATATATTACCGTCATAGGCTTCTGTTTTCAATAAATATGGACAAAGTCAAGTGTTGGCCACATCAGAATTTTATATATATGACTAGCTAAAGTCAGCCACGCTTCGCTGTGGCTCAGAAAGATATGAACTAAAATACGGAAGTGAATTGAATGCACCAATCAAAATCAAATTAACTCACATTTTGTTCTTCGAAAACAGATCATTTACATCGCTTTCAACGATTGATTATGCACATCAATGTGAACGGAATAAACAGCGTTTCTCTTCTTCTTTAAATAGTCCAATATGTAGGAACTCGGATTCAACAATGGCATTAGTCGTCAGGGGAGCGGTTGTTTACACCCTCAAGGCTTACAAAAATTTCCTGCATTTCGCGTGAAATCACCATAACTCAATTCGTAATCAATGATCCAAGACCAAAATAAGATCATTTATTTATTTTACCTTATTTTGGTGCTTGTCTCAATTTCTTACGACTGTTCTTTTTAATTTAATTTTACAAAACAAATCAAGCCTGCAGCGGCAAAAATGAACTTAACAAGCATTTCTTATGGAAATGCTTTGACTCGTCAAGGATCGAACCGAGGATGAAATGCCAACATTTATAGAAACACTATCGTAATTGATATATAAATGTTGAAGTATATACATAAAGACAGTCCATAGGTAGGATTTGTCAGCACGTACCTGATTTAAAAAACAGAATACCTAGTTTATATCAGTCTAGTTTCAGTAACCATTTTTCACTTTTTGTTTGACTGTTTAAATTTTTTCTAATGATTGTAAGTCATGTGTCGTTGAAAAGGATGGGAACAGTGAATTCTAAATTGTGTTTAACATGGCTATTGTAGTACATAGGAATACTATATCAGACTCTTGGTTTATATATTTAAAGGTTTTATAATTATTTATAATCTTTCACCCTTACCCACCCTCTCCTGTCCCACCCTCCACCCCAACCTCTCACGTCCCGCCCCCTACCCCACCCTCTCCTGTTCCGTACCCTACCCCCCTCTATTTCCCACCCCCTACCCCACTCTCTCCCGTCCCGCCATCAACCCTACCCACTCCCGTCCCACCCTCAACCCCACCTTCTACCGTCCCACCCTTTTCCCCACCCTCACCCGTCCAACCCTCTACCCCACCAACGGCCGTCCCACCCTGTAGCCCATCCACGCCCGAAGCACCCTGGACCGTCCCATACTCTATCCAACCCACTTCAATCATAACCTATACCCACCCTCTACCTTACCCACGCCCGTCCCATCCCCCTACCCAACCTGCTCCCGTCCCAACCCCTACAACACCCATTCACACACTTCTCGCCAACAGCGCCTTCTATACATTACCCATTCCTAATCCTATTGCCTATTCTCCCATAACCATCTCCCATCTCCTACCTTCACTCTTTATTCCAAAAAAAGGCAATAGCAAAAATACGGGAAAAATTCGATGAAAAGGTACAGAATATATAAATTATACATAGCCCCGCCTTACACATCATAGTAAATGTAAACATACTGCAATAGTTAGTTTGGTTAAAGGCGCAAAATCTATCCATATTATGTTCATTTCAAATTATGGTACAATGTACTTGTTCCGGCCTTACAAAGGTGTACAGTGTACACTATACATAATTGAAAATATATTAAATCAATCGCTTCCTTCTATTCCTCTTCCATAACCTACTCCCAATACCTTCAGACTGTCTTCACGATTAGACAATAGCAAAATACAGGAAATTCAATTAAAAGGTACTGAATATAAAAATTATTCATAGCCCTGCGTTACATATCATAACAAATGTATACATTCTGCAATAGTTATTTTGGCTAAGGGTGCAGAGTTATTTTATATCTATATCATATAAATTTCAAGTCATGTTACGTTATACAAGTTCCGGCCTTACAAATTTTTAAACTATACATATTTGAAAATATATTTTGGCTCGGAAGAAAATTAATGCATTTCACTTCTAATTCATCTTCCGGGGCAGGGTGATGCTTTAGGGGCTCGCCCTCGGGTTCTAAACCCGCTTTGCAACCTGGGTCGTTATCTGGTAGTTCAGTATCGTGGAGATGTTCCTAATGTAAGTCCCGAATCATTGTACATTCGATTGCAAGGACTTCAGCTCCTTCCCGCGACCGGAGGAAATGTGCAGCCTCTTCCCTCATCTTTCGCTTTGCCGTCGAAGGCGTTCTCCTGGTTTTCGATGGGCATCGTATAGTCCTTGAAATAGAAGGAAAATTGAGGAAATGAATTTTAAAATGTTAGATTCCATCTAATTATTATGTATGAATAGGGAAGTAAATATAAGTATACATCCAAGGAAAACAATATCACTAATACCTAGAAAGTATCATTATGTAAACCGAAGTTGATTGCAAGAACTATATAACTTTCCATTAAACTAACATTTCATGTGGAATATTCAATCTCAATTTCGGGAGTTAAGAATGTATGCAACTTACAAACAGAAATATCTAAGAATCTAAGGTAATTGTACTTATTCCAGAAGTTGTATTTTGCCTAGCAACATCAAAAACACGACCGGTTTCGACGAATGATTGTCGTCACCTGATCGTGCTTTTGTTACTAGTAGACAAATATTTCATTTGTGGGAAAAATGTATTTCCTCAGAATTATTCCACAATACCTCGCATGTTTCTGTGAAGTATCACATTTTGTTTTCTAAATGCTGGGACTTTTCTATGAGGTTTTTCAACTTATTCTGAGTGGGAAAAGTAATCACAATAATTTACATTCATTCATTGGTAATCAGATCTACACGTTTGCAGTTATGTCCGAAATGTTTATCTTTAGATAAAAAGTAGAATAAATTGAATTATTATCCTTGTTCACGGCCTTTCCATGTATTGTTATGTATCTTTGAGAATATTCTTAGAACAAAAAATAGAGATAATCCTGCGACTGTTTTGATAGACAGCCAAAATTAGCTCATAGAATTTAATATTCTGGCAATGGGTTGGTACCTATGGTACAAAACTGGTCCAGCTAAATATTGACCACATCCTAAACAATATACTATATATATTATGTACGCAATCATTGAATCCTCATATTATATACCTAAATCCAGCGGCTAATATCCTATGAATTTCTCGAGGTAAAATTTACTAAAGAGAGACGAATTCAGAAGTGATTTCATTAGGTCCACTCCTGATGATCGCGTGGTTGAAAAAGGCATTGATTTTAACTAATTAGAGTTACTCGCAAAAGAAGACATTTATGGTTAGAGACGAAATTACTTATTGACTATCCGAAAATAATTCGAAGTTGCGCATCGAGAGATTGAAATATTCATACCGGTAGAAAGTGTAATCCCTAAACTATTTAAAATTCTAACCATAATAGTATTCATATTTTTGCTTTGCAAAGGAGGATAGAAGGGCCATTATTTCCAGTAAAACCAGATTATACCTTTTACTTATATGTGAGTAGCTCAGAAGTGTAAAAAAAGAAATTACAATTGTATTATAAAAGCAGAAATCAAACCAAACTATGTTCTTACTGCATGTTATCGTCTACATAAGGCAGTGAATAAACATGAAAATTAATTTAAAGCTCTTTGTTTGATGAGGAAAGTAAAATAACTCCTTGAACTGTTAAAACGCGAGCAAGATATTCAAGGTCGCAGAAACCCTATTACAGCTCTAACGAAATTATTTGGGAAACTACTTTCTCTTTCTTGAAAAAAACATTACAGAGAAAGTAAACCCAAAGGAAAGAAAATTAGCGGTTGGTATTCCAGATATCTGACGGCATGCACGAATATACTTTTCATTTCGTTCGAAAAAGCAAAAAAGCTAAAAGTGGAGGAACGAAAAAGAACTGATTCAACTATGACTTCGGAATCTTTAAGTATAAGCAAAGGTAGAGGTATCTATTGTAAGTAGGACAATAGCTTTCAAAGAAATAACATAATTTTATGGTGAAATTGGAATTAAAGGAAGTGGCATTTCTAAAACGCGAAAACACTGGCCATGGTAATCGCGCTAATATGCCCAAAGAAGTCAGAAAAAAACTAAGTTTTTCTCACAAAACATTGATCTTTATCAATCATTAGAATCTCCATATTTTTTAATTATAATTGAAGAAAAAAAATCGTCAATTTAAATCCATCATCCAGTATGTGAGATACGTCTTTTTCTCTGACAATTAACGGCGGGTACTCGATATCCTTTTTTATTTCTTTATTAATAGGAATATCAATCAAAAGATAAATATCGAAATTTTTAAGAAAGTGCATTGTACGGAGTCTTCATAGTTTGATTTGAATAGATTATAAGCCAACAATTGTTCTTAATGCAACAGTCATATAAACGTTTTGGTAAAGTCACATTCAAATCGGCATTTACATAGAAACTCCATTTTCCTTTAATAGGAAATACATAAAGCAAATCTAAATATAATATAATAATATAATGCAATAATTTAAAGAGGGCATGGACTCAGAAGGAATATATGAATGTGATTATTAAATTTGAATAGTTGGCAAAATGCTAAGAAGCAATTAGTTATTTTAATATTATCACACATCTAAAAACAGCCATGTGTCTTTCTTGTTTGGAATTTAAAAGCAAAAGCAATAAATTATAATTACTTTAATAAGCAAAAATTATATATAAAAATCATGAAATCATAGTCAGAAATGTCTTTCTTAATTCGAAATATAAAAATATTTAATGCCTCGAAATACCATAAGAAAATTAAATAAAAATTAATCTGCAAAATATGAAAGTTAACTCTGTTTACTTAACTTGGAGATCCAGCCTACCGTTGCCCCCCGAGTCTCTTCCGTTGACGGTGGTCACTCGCATTTCTGAAGTAGTACGGTAAAATCTTATCGAGATTTGGGAAACTTCAATTTAAAAAAACTGGAAAGAATAGAAACACCAAGGTAATTAATCCTTAATTAGTGAATATGGCAATATCAAGAAGAGAATAATTTTAAAATAAAATTCCCGGTGACAAATAAATGTATAGCAAAAATGTACATCTATGAAGTTATATAACGTTGATCCACTTCAATGTTAAAACACTGTACTAATCAACAATTCTAAACACAATATTCGAGTAGAAAAATTGTATTGTATTGACGAGAACACTATACTGTGCAACGATGACAATTTAAACATCCTAGTAATTGATAGCAAATAATATTAGAGATATGTAAAGAAAAAGGTTCAGCTCTACTTGCATAGATCTCAGGAGATCAAAATATGTTACTGGCGACATTTAGCTAAATATTTCAATTAATTTGGAACGAGTTTTTTTTAATAGCAACCCCCAGTGTGGCCCCTTTGGGTCCCCGGGATGGCTCTAGCGTGGGTTTGCAAAAGATAAATTTGTTTTGGGCGCCAGTACGGGAGAAGAAAAGCAAATAAGGACAAGAGGTAGGCCTCCATCCGCACTCGGAGGGGGTTAGGAAAAGAAAATGATAAATGAAAATAATTAGAAAAAAACACCAAAAATAAAAACAAAAACACACTTGTACTAATTCCAAATTGTGTTTGTGTTTTTGGTGTTTTTAAAAAATGAAGTTCCACCAAGTAACACTCGAATTGATTTCCTTAATGAAAATAGTTTCCTCAGCCACGAGGCGCGGATTATTCACTCAATGATTCCGACGCCGATCATCACAGGAAACGGTGGATTAAGGATGGTGGGAGAGGTAAGGGTAACAGGGGTAGGGAAGAAATAAAATCGAGCAACTAAACTAACCTTGTCGGCCAAGACAACCAAATGCAAAAGAAAATAAAGGGAAACTAAACGGGGACTTCCCGAAACTAAACCTCCAACATGGAAACTTAATCGTGACCTTCTCTCAGCTCCTCCCTTGAGGACCGTAAACGCAAAAATTCCCTTGGGGCGACCGACGGCGGACCTAAATACTCTCCGCCCTCCCCCCTCCGCGACCCGCGAACCAAACAAACGCGAAAGGAAAAGGCGGAACACGCAAGCCCAAACCGCCAAAGTTTCTTTTATATAGAAGGATTAGAATGATTTTTATCGGTTAAATATGGATTATTTAGCTTACTGATTGGGAAATTTGTAAAAGAGAGTGGATATCCAATGAAAGAAATTAGATAAGAAATTTCGTAATTTGTCATTCTTGTATATCACACCACTCTAAGGTAAAGGATGTTGGGAGTCCTGTATACCGAAAGAAAGATCACAGGGCATATACATATATAGGTTTATATTCACTCTACAGGAAGCGAATTTTGTAACGTATTCTGAAATGCTGTTGGAAAATGTTGAATTTATTGCAATGCTCTTTGAAATACTTCAGTAGCGAGTCATTCAAATGATAATAACCCCTTAAAAAAGCCAGTATATGCCAACTTACTAATATAACGTATTAATAATGCAACAAACGATGCGATGAATTACATTTCAACAGAGTATAAAGAATTAGGGAGATGGAACAAATTGCAAATGTAACAGAAGCCAAACAGCAGAAAAAATACGAACTGTGCTTAAATACATTAAGAATTGATAATCCATCAAAGTAATCAGACAAAAATTGATAGAATCCATCTCTCGTCCGATTGATGAATTTAAAAACGTCACCAGAGCTGCAATTTGCTCGAACATGAATTTCCCAGTTTCTTAAAGCTTAAAAAGATTTATAGATTACACCAGAAAGTGATATAATTGAGTATATAAATTATCTCAAATTTCCATCCAACTTCTTGCCAAACTGAATAGGAAACAACCGAATTTTAAAGAATGTTCTATTTTATGTGATTCTGATTTGAAATTTGTTAAAAGAATAAATCCTTCAGACATGGACGTTTTCTTTCATAGGTTTTATGTTCTGAAAGCGAACATACAAACACTGTTCACAGATCTTAATAACTAGTGATAATTACAATAACGATTATCTTTTCTTCTACTGTGACATTGCTATTCAACACCTTTTGTCATCCAACATCGTCTTATTCCTTCAAAATAGTCTAAAAGTTACGAAGAATATAGTTATTGAAATGCACAATATTCTCTACGAAAACCAAAAAAAGATCGAATCCGGAATGCTGATTTTGGAATACGCGACGGAGAAGCCGTAAATACGTTTGTGTTATTATTCCTAGTTATTTACTGCTGAGAAAAGGAAATTATATTTCTTAAAGAAAGAGGAATCTGCAATAACAATTTATCGGCTTCTTCTGGCTTGAGAAAATGCGCATAAATAGATTTATCGTTGTCCTGACAGCTTTTTTCTAATATTCACTCAGTATAATAGTAAGTTCTTTTTCCTTTCTGTTCATAAATGAGATCTTAATTCCCATTTATCATGTGAAATATTGCCATGGATCGAATTGCAGACTCGAGTAAACCCTTAAAAAGTTGTGGTTCACATTTGTAAGTGATAGAATGCGTAACGATGTCATTATAAGGCATTCCAGCGATAGAATTAGTAAATATCTGCTTTATTTAGGGGGAAATTGGCTTTCATGAACACAGTATACCTATGAAATGGCGCATGGTGAATTAGTCCTGGGATAATTCGGACGCGGGGAATTGATCCCCCGCGCTGATGTTGTACTACAAACCCAACCCAACCCCCGCGGTTAATTTATTTATAACATTAACCAATGATCAGGCGTGTAGATTAAGATAAGACTGAATAACAGTAGTACAACATCAGCGTGGGGGATCAGTTCACCGAGTACGAATTCACCGCATATGAATTCACCGGCGCCCGGTGAATTGGTCCAAGGGATATATTACTGGGAAGTAGCACTCTAAAACATTGAGAGAAGTGACTAAGGATTCAATTCCATACCCTTAAATTGTGTCGTGTTAATAGCATTATGTATAAATTATTTGCGTTAATGCTAAAAGTTTATTAATTTATGACAAAGTTTTATTCAGAGTCGGCATGTGTGAAATCACTTAGTTTCCGAAACCATCTCAGGGTTCACATTGTGGTATTTCTTAATTTGTAAAAAAATCATGGTAACAACTTTTACTAGACCACTAATTTAATATCTGTAAAAACACGACCTAGGTACTTGCTACCTTCTCTCCCCTCCCCCCTTTCATGTGTGTATATATTCGGAAGTGTGTTTTACTTGTCACCTGATGATGTAGCGACGCTACGAAACCTAGGTCGTGTTTTTTCAGATACTAAATTAGTGGTCTAGTAAAAGTTGTTACCATGAATTTTTTCACTTAGTTTCCTTTAATGAAGTTAAGACGAGTTGGAAATCGTACATAATGTTTTTGCCCAAAAACTCTAATAAATTGGAATAAAGTGCATAAATATTTCAGTTTCGTTATAACTTTGAACACGTGACGTATGTAAGGAGAATAGGCAACAATCCACGGAATAAAATTAAAGGTATTTATTATACGTACGTCTCAAATCTTTACTGATCTACCGAACGATTGAGCCCAAATATATTTACAGACTGCTGATTCAACGATTTAAATTAAAGAGAATCTTATTTATATTTTAATCGCCTCGTGCTTCTCAATACTTTTTGGATTGAAAGTTCAGCCTTGATGATGCAAACAAAATCCATCAAAATCAAATAAATGGAAATATCTCCTTCTTTAGTATAGTTTAATCACATTCTAAATTAATAATAATAAGATATGATATTTACCAACTATTCTATAGAACAATCAAAGACCAATATAAATGTTAAGGGTATGCCTTATGCTTATAAAATAATATCTATAAATACCATTTTTTTTAAATCAGTACGGTATTGCAAGATTAGAATGAAATGCAATTACTAACAAAAAGACAGCTGAGTCTCTAAACACTCGCTTTGATAAACAAATGTTAAAAATGTCCTTTAAATAAACATGTTCGGCTGGTTGGTTGTCTTGGTTATACGATGTCACAATTCATAACTCCGGTCGGTGGTTCAGTTTCGATTTGAAGACACAAAGGCGCAATTATTTTTGAAAAAGGTAGTGAGATATATGAAATGAAAGTGTTATGCTGACTGACTACTCTGTGGTCTGCGAGGAAAGGTGGCGTTTGCTATTATAAAAAGTCACAAGTAAGTTCTGCAGCATCAATAAGTAGGTAATCTGTAACATATGATTATGATACAAATATAGTTTTAAGAACCACAAACGGGTGAAGATATTAATGCAGGAAGTAATCGCTGGGTTTTATCAAATGTCTTATCGTGAAGATTACGCCTCTTGTCATTGCAGCATAAAGTTACAAGAGTTACTATCACTCGATGAGTATTTTATTTAATTGGATTTAAATTGATTGTCAGGAATGTGCAAAATTTAAATTGTTATTTCAAAATAGTAGTTATCTTAACAATATATAATCTATTTATGTATCTATTTTATTCTTTGATTGCGTGTATTTCCCAGTCAAGGGGGTAAATGCACGAAAGAAGGCAAATACCAAGTTCTCACAGAAACACACGATGAGTTCGCCTTGAACTTGAAGAAATGCGAAGAATTGAAGGCCATTGGGAAGCTGTTACTGGTCTTGTTGCATTGTTAGCATGAGCCTACTTCTTTTACTGACACCTCGAAAGTGAAAGCAACGGAAATGAAAACGATGCTTGGAAAATTCGAAATGAATTGAAGGACGTTGGAAACCCATTACTGGTCTACGAATGATTGTTTACGTGATAATTGCTTCTTTTCATAGTGCTTTGAAAGTGAAAGCAACGGTGAAGGAAAGCAAAAAATCAATAGGAATTGGAAAGGGCTCATCAAAGTAAGCGAAACTGCAATTCTGCGTCTGATCACAGAAAAATAGAGGAAAAGGAAAAGGATATTTATGTTCATTGCATTACTGTACTGTGCTATTTAAACACCATTATATTACATCAAATGACAATTATAAAAAATAGCAACTTACTACACAATCGCTCAGGTTTTGTTGTAATGCTCTTATGAAATTGGTTTCTTTCAACCCCAAAATTATTGAATCACTTAATTAATAGTCCGTTCGTAATCGGCTTATCCAGAATATGAAATAATTCAACAAGCTTTTATAATATAATACAAAAAGTGAAAAAAATTTCATAATTTGAGGATATTTTCAAAGTACTCGTTATTCGGGATTGATATACAATAATAAATTTTGCTTACCTAAGCTGAAGCTCCAATTTACTGACTTCTACCATCGAAGGATCTTATGTACGACTTTCACTTCTAGAAGACGCCAATGAACAATACGCCAAGATAATATCGGTGTGTAAGATGTAGCCTCTTAAATAATAAAAAATGATGAATCCCAAATTAATAACATATATATGGATTAAAATCAGAATTATATTCTATAGCCATGCAAATGTAAAACAAAACCAGTAATTTGAAAAACACCAATTTCCGTTCATTTGCAACCGTTTCAGCCTTGAGCAAACAGTTTGAAATATATTGTTACATTATAGCACAATAATAAAAAGATAATAACTAATAATAATTACCATTTAAAGAAGCTTTAATTAAACTCTTAAACATTGCCTGAAGATATTGAATCAATTCAGAAGTTTAATTCCGATTGCAAGAATAAATGATTAACGAAACAAGGATCCAACTTCGAAATTAATCAAAATTAAAAAAAGGATCACTTATTATTGAATCAGCTTGAAATTTGGTGAGAAATATATATTGTTCTTATTAGAAGGATGTTGCAACTCAATATCAATATAACTTTATCATAGTCGCGAGAAGACCGGAAATACTACTGCGAATGAATGAAAAAGAAATAGAAACAGGATTACGTGGATATAAAGATGATATTAATCTATTATACAATATTACTCTTCTACTATATTAAGGTAATACATTATATAAATAAATGAAAATAGAAAATCTACGATGCGTCCACAATTTCCGTTAAAATTCAAATCCATTTTCCCCTTGTTTATGTGATGACGTCATGCACTTACCAAAGCATAAAAATTAACGACAGAACCATTTTAAAAATATATTCAGATACAACATGTCGTATAAACTGAGGTAAACGAGAGTTCAGATCTGTATTCTTGGAAAATTGAAAAAATATGCATCAAAACCGAATATCTATCGGAATTTTCTCACTCCTTTCTTCTACGCAAATTCAGAGTGTAACTGGTACCGTTTTGGATGCTAATGAAGAGGCAGCTTAAATTTTCACAAACGCCAAAGACGATGAATTACAATCTCGAACCGAAAATACACTTATTCTCGCAGTCATAGGAGCAAGACCACGCGATGGCATATTTGCACTTATCGAAGCCTAAATATCAAAAGAAAAGATGTTTGGCTTTTACATTCGGGAATCGAGTAGACGTAGGCAAACATTTAAATTCGACTTCTGGAGAAGAATTGGCTAGAACTAGTCCCGGCGGCATTCCTTTCTTACATTCAAACTATCATAATATGTCAGGAGAATGGTCTTAGATCCCTATTTACACGCAAACATGTTTACTTAATCCGCTAATAACCATGCTTAATGAGCCTTTAAACCGGAAATTGTACTTAACAAATCGTATTAATCAGTTCCGGTGCTTAATAAACAGAATAAGGTCATCTCATTAATTCACCATAAATTAAAATCAAGCACAATGTTATTCAAAGGATACGTCGTACACTGATATTAAACAAGGAAGAAACTTAAATAATTTAATTTACCAACACATTTCAGCAATGTTTTCTCAGACAATACCTAATAAAGTATTTAATGAGACTTACCATTAACTGGAAATCATGGGTGACAATGATGGACGTTGAACATGACAAAAAAATTGAATTTCAACTGTTTTTAGAACACAGGTTGTCAGCACAACCTCGCTCGCAGAACTCCAGGCAGCAACTGATGAAAAACCCATCCGCGCAACCGATAAACAATACTGCTGTCACCTAATTGGTCCAAATTTAACCGTCTTTAAACTTGGCCACTCCCACCAACCGTCATAAAAATTTTCCACTGCTAACGTTAGCAATTATAATTCAACGAATTTATTAAAGTATCTATTTAAATATATAATCAATGTTTTTCTTAGATTATAATTGTTTTTTTTTATTTCGCAAAATCGTCGAAGTGCTGGATTGAAAAATATCAAAGTTTGCATAATCTAAATAATTTATGCTCTTAAATAACATCTTTAATTTCGTCCGGATATTAAAGATTAATAGGTTATTTATTTTCGAAATTGAAATAACGATTCACAAGTAGATATCATAACTATTCATCTAGAAAGAGATAAAAAGAACAATCATTCTAATTTATCGATGCAGAATCACTAACATGATTTCATTGCAAGGATACGTTTTGATCAAAAGAAGTGCAGGATTTCAAGAAATGATGTCCACGTTTACGAATAAAGCGGAAAAACCTTACATAAATTCCTCTTTAAATACCAATTCTCTCGCTAATCAAACACGCTACGATGTCTTCCAAAGATACTTTTTATGAAGCAGAAATATTAAAACGAGATGTAGAAGTAGATTTAATACTACATTAAATGTTGATTTTAACGAATTTATAACATAATATAAAAGATTACCAAACAGGAATGCACTAATGACCACTCAATGCAACACGAAATATTCTAGAATAGGAATAAGTTTGCTCTATGAGAGGCAAATCAGCATGTATGAATATCTCATTGCTAATCTATGAAGTTCATTCACAGCCATTCAAATTACTGCAAATACCACTCTCATCGTACTTACATGACTTCCATCTTGCGTTGATGGTAAATGTAGTCTGAAGGAAGGAATTCGATCTCTTAGAACTGCGATATGAAATCCATGAGTGCTCGTCTCGTTGATGCTTGTTTTATCGCCGTTTTATAATAGAAAAACCTGTCCACTATTATTTAAGGAAGTCACTGCTTTACAGATCGTCAACATTTGACTGGTCTTCGTTAATTGTTAACAATACTACATAAAACAGCCAAGAAGCTGTCCTAGTATGCAACTTTCTAACCACGAGTAAAATAAGGTAATCAGTTAACGATAAGAAATGGCGAAATTAACATAAAACACATGAGAATCAACAACTTAACGTATTTAAACATTACAATTGCAATTCAAAGCAATAATACCGCAATGAGACAAAATATAACAAGAAGTTTGTCGGAGCACTGGTATCAAGTATTTTCACAGTACTTTGGTATCGAAAAAATGGCGGGTTTTCCACAAAATATCTGCTACAATGTGATGATTCCTTAGATACGCTTTTACGTAGCACTGAGTTATACACTCACAGTGAATAAATTCAGAAAGTACTATCTGAAGCACTGCTATCAAACTTATTCTGCGAATAGGAACACTTACAAGCACCTTAATAGTATTCCAACTCTAGAACGCCATTTCAGAGTTTCTTCTGTCGATCACGAGGTGATTACGCACCACACCTAAAGAGAATTGCGATTGTCTTCGAAAATATGAAGTACGCAAGTCGCGTTTCTAAGGCAGTGAATAATGGAGGGAAATAGTTTTGTTTCCTGTTATCAGAGTGCTTACTGCTGAAGTTAAAGGGCTGCGTATTAACCTTGGGATTTAAGCGAGGACCTGTGCAAAATTGCGATCTAAAGACAGAAGGAATTTTACGATGTTATAAATGCTCATCTGTCACAGTTCGTTTGTTGAAAGTTGACAATGTTGCTTCTTCTTTTGGATTTCTTGATTGTGAGTGTGAAACATGTGCCACGGAAGAGAATGAGTGTGGAAAACTAATATAGAGTTGAAGCTCCCGACCCGATTTACATTGTTATCCAAAAGTAAGTGTTGAAAAGTGCGTTATTCTAAATCTGCGATAAAAGAATAGTCAAGATATAAAACCTCATGATTGATTTTATTTCACGCTGGAGCTGTACGAATTGGGTATCTTTCGTTCACCTTACGATCACAAAATGAAAGATTTGAAAGTAAGTACGATGACGATGATATATGCGCTTTGATTTATATCTTAATCTACATGTATGTGAGACGAACGTACGCGTCGTGGGTTAGCATGGACATAATCACCTAAGCAACTACAACGATATCGAATTTTTAATGCAAATATATTCGTGTTCGCGATTATGTAGTAATGTGATTCATGACGCGATTTACAGTACTTTCAAGGAAGGATATTTGATTGGATAACTAAAGACACTTATTGATTCTTGATTGAGGCGGTCAAGGATAGCAATGTTTAGCGGTAGTGAAATATGAATGTCAAAAAAAATCTATCGAAACCACTTCTTCGTTTTTACTTGTTTCATCTTGCTACTTTAGTGAATTTGTGAACCGTTAATACTGCGAATGAAGATGTTGTCGAAGGTTTCTTGACCTCCGCATAACAGTTTAATGTATAGTTAGATCTACTTATATATTTCGTTTAAATGATTTTGCTTTATAAAAAGCATCCTCTGAAGACATCGTAGAATATGTGAATGATTTGCGAGAGAATTGGTATCTTAAAGAGGATTTGCTAAGAGTAAAATATAAGGTTTTTCCACTTTAATCGTAAACATGGACCTCATTTCTTGAAATGATACACTTCCTTTGATCAAAATGTATCCTTGCAATGAAATCTTCTTAGTAATTGTGCGTACAATAAATACAAATAATACGTACGTTAAATACAAATTGCAGCAGGTAGTTTTTAATACACGTCTTAAGGTTTTCATTTAGCGATTTAAAATCGAGTAATTGTCAGAGCAATTACTAAAGTACTAACAATGACACAATTTAAAATTTGTAAATTGTCTACGAGATATAATTTCCTCTCAATTTATTCTTGCAGACAAAGGAATTTCTTTATAGAAATTTATTTACACCATTCGTGACCTAGAATACGCAAAATCTTTGTCCGTCCGAAATTAAGAGAAAAAATTGGAGGAAATAAAATTTCCGAAATAAAAAAAAAACAATACCATTAAAACCGAATAATTTCTGGAAATAAATCCGACTCTTCTTACATTTTGTAACAGGGAGCTCAATGACCTCGGTCTTGAGTCATTTGTTTTCCCTTCACGCGGAGGAATTCACGTTGAAATGCATTTAGATTTCGATACCTCGCATGGAAAGCTTTAACCATATGTCGAGCACTTTCAAAGCAAGCATTGCATGTTCCAGGTATATTTTTCCTTTCCGTGCCTATATCAGCTAGACACAGGACCCTCATTTTTACAAGGAAACTGTCATCTGGCTAATTAAAAGCTCCTTCCTCATTATGGGGCTAAGGAAATTAGATGTAATTACACTCATTTTGCTATGAAACTTTATATTACACTTACCTTTAATATTACCTTGCAAATAAAAGTCTTATAGTTCCCTAAAGACGTAAAACATTCAAACAAACTTTTAGTGGTGAATGCTTCCAAAGTATCAGAGTAAATCCCGTAAAATTCAACATTTAGGTATTGTGATAAAAAATGTCAATTTTGACGTTAGAGATTCGTTTAAAAGTTGTATTTTATTGGTAAATCAGACGTTTTTGATTCCGAATTTCGATTCGAAGTTCATGTTTGATAGGTATTTTATGAACGTATGACTTTATAAAATTATTAATAATCTACTAAAATTTAATTCTCAGTTTGTTTTGAAATGTCATAAATGTATCTAATTACTAATTATAATGTGTTGGGTTCATTGTGCAGCTGCTTGATGTATCTGATCGAGGGCTCAAGTTTTAATTCCGTTCAAGTTAAATGAGCTTTAATCTTAATCTTTTTTGTTGGGAAAATGAACGAATGTAAGATAGGGTTGCTACATATATTTATTTGATTACTATATACATAATATATACATTTACCAGAGATACATATAATATATAAATTTACCAGAGATACATATAATATATACATATAATATATACATTTACCAGAGAGATGAAATTCAGTATGAAGAAATAATCATTGGAATATTAGGATTCGAATCCGATTCTTCCAATTTTCGGCCAAGTACATGTTTCGCGTGTCAGCGGATATACCTCTTCTACCTAGGATTCGAGGTCGATCGCTGGAAAACAGTGTCGTTTTACATATTTTCCCAACACACTGGTATTTGCCAGGGCCTCCTGATTTCTCGAAGCACGATGAACCTTTCCCTTACAGTGTAGCGGGTTTTCGAAAACAAATGAGTCACTCGCAACAACAAACTGACCGTAAGAAAAGAATCTTTACTCAGGCTCATTGATGATTATTGCTTCATTGATGTCCTCACAGCAATATGCGGACAACCAGCAGACTGCGCAAGCAAAGAAGCTTTAGATTTTTTACGCTATAAATATCAGCCTTCAGAACTACTGATATTATTCATATAAGTCAAAATGAAAGAAAGACTTCATTATTCTGGCGGATACATGCTGCGGCCAGTACGTCATAAGAATTTCAATTCAATAGCAATTGTTACATAAATATACCAGGGGAACAGTTAGCTTCATATAATAGACAGTAAAATATATGATAATACCTATGATATCCTACTGCGCCAAAATGAAATCGGCGTTTATTTATTGCTCCGTCTCTGGTTTTCGTGGTGGTCCTGTCCTTTTCTTACTGTCCTTACGTGAAGTTTCCGGATTTCTCACAAGTCCGTCCACCAATTTCTTCACACTGCTTTGTTACGGTATCTGCTTCTAAGTGCATTGTTGGGGGTGAGATTAACCCTAGTGTCGACGATGTCCTATATAGTTGCGACATGTGCCCTTATCCCGTCGGAACGTAGGAAGTCAATTTTGCGAGCCTGCGTCGACGCATTTCGTGGGCCCACCAATTCTTTCACAGAATTCAACACTACTTGCCTCGATCTCGCGAGGGATTCTGTGATGAAGCTTCATGGACTATTCAAGGACTGCGTCGTGGACCAACGCGATGCGCACGATCGTTGCGATTTGCGTCGGTGGAGACGCTGATATTATCTCTAAAACCGGCAATTGCAATGGAAATGCAATATTCATTCGGCTGATCTTCCGGGATGCCATGGAGTAGGAGACTGTACCTTCGGGAATACTGCTCCAAGGTATCCTACCGTTCCACGAAGGCGTCGCTGCGTTCAACGATGTAAGAGTATTTCTCATTGAAGGAGGTCTCAAATGAGGAAAATCAAAATTTCGGTGAATCCACTTTTACCTGCTGCTGGTCTTCCTTTAACGCGGAGAACTTCTTCACCATCACCACGGCGGCTTTCTCAAGAGCGGGCTTCTCCGCCTCAAGGTCGGTAAGGGCAACGGGAGGAGCCATCGCGGGGCAAGTATTAATTAGTGAAAGGGAAGTGGAGCGAGCGTAAGGTGCGTCAGTCACTCTCGAGCATTGAGCGAAGACTGAATACAGAGTGATTTAACATTCTTGTTATGATGCAGAAATATCAGTACTTTTGAATTTTTAAAAGTATAAAAATGAACCAAAGAGGAAAACTACGTACTGCATCAAGATTGCCTCGTAAATGCTTAATGTGTTACCAGTCACATTAATCAAAACAATAGGAATCTGATGGTTTGACTCCAAGAGAGTTAAATCAGATTACTAAGCCTTGATTGTATATAAAATGATTATTGACCATCAATGGCAATTTAGAAAAAATATGCAGATAATATATTCACCATATACAGTCTATGTATTAGTTATTTCATTTTAGAGTTTTATAATTGAGGAAAATTACATCCAGGTTGTCTTCAACGTTTACATTATAATACATGTAAAAGTAGCTTGCTTATTGCAAGCATGCCAAATCATAGAATTCCACCTTTTCTGTAAATAAATC
Source organism: Sympetrum striolatum (assembly GCA_947579665.1). Classification (NCBI taxonomy): domain Eukaryota; kingdom Metazoa; phylum Arthropoda; class Insecta; order Odonata; family Libellulidae; genus Sympetrum; species Sympetrum striolatum. Next base: position 38,569,008 of record OX388352.1, on the reverse strand, counting down.
ATAAAATATTTGAAATTCGCGCCAAACATTTAAAATGGTAGGCTGCCTGGTATTGAACCCAGGATCCTTAAGAAGATATGAATGCATATAACGACTTTGTAGAAATAAAAGATATTTTATTCAAATTTTGAAGTCTATATCATAGCAGGAAGGTCCAAAAATAAGACTCCGTTACCCTCATTTAAAATGCATAGAGGAATGCAAACGGATCTCTGGGATCGAACCAAGGGCCATCAAGGAAACGTTAAGTAGCGTGTATAAAATGTATTTAAGATATCTATTCCCTTGCCGAGTTTTAAGTTTCTATGTTATCGGGAACGGTTTCAAAAAAATTATTAAAAATCACCACGATTCATTTTCAATAGGAGAAATTTTCACCAACCTGGCGTCAAGCTCAAGCACATTTGGTGATTTTTTAAATGAATATATTATAGAAGAGTGCGTCTTCTGGGACCTCATTGATTATGGATTCGCAATCCGCCCGGATTAAAGCTTAAATATTTTCGAAGAGGAATCATAAATAATTTGAATTTCCCGCCATACGCTTTAAATAGGAAATCTGCCTTATGTCTATCCCAGGAATTTTTCGGAGATGTGAATACATATAACGCTGTGGTAGAAATAATACTTAATCAATCCAAAGTTTGAAGACGATATAATATCGGGAAAGACTTTAAAAGGATTCCTCTATCCCCATTAGAAATATATTGAGGAATGTAAATGACTCCCTGGAATCGAACCAAGGACCATCAGGATAACAGTATACAGCGCAAAGGATATGAAATTATTAATTATATTCGCATGCCGAGATTAAAACCTTATGTTATTCGGTAAAGAAATATAATCAAACTCATAAATCGCCGGTTTGAAGTCATAGAGGGAAGTATTAGCCCTTATCAAACGTCGAGTTAATGATGGTGTTAAAGGTTATCTTGCCTGCTCCTGCTGTACAAGGATTGGGTGAAATCCCACAATCTTCTTCATACAAGCGCACTATTTATTTGGGAAAGTGAGATTTCAGATATATATTTCATAAACGTATGATTCTCAATCTATCTATATATATGTAACGCTATTACATTCCATGATCGTATATAGCTACTGAACTGGTATATTAACTTAGCTTATACAAAAAATTAGAGAAGGGTTTGTGACGTATGCACAGTATGAACAATTTGATTTTAGTGTTTATGATTCGTGTAACATTGTATCCGCTTGCAAGTCCCTCTCAATGTATACGTTATGTAACACGTGAGGAATAAAATAAACAGCTAGAATTAGGTGATTACTAGGGAACCAAACTACATTTCGTTGTTAAAATCTTACAGTTACCAATAAGGTCCGTTTAACAACATATTGGCAATGTACCTACTGCAAGTTTCTTAAAGAAAAAAAAATCGAAATCGGTATAACGGTATTGCGAGCGCCACCCCTTCCATTACGGCTATATACTGAAATAAATAATCTTATATTGTATGTGTATTCGAAGGAAGAGTGAGGAGATGACCAATCACGCTGATGAGATATTGAATGTATGGATGAGGTTTAAGTTTACGTTAAGAAGCTTTACTAGTCAAACGACTTCCTCAGCATACTTTAAGCTGTAATAAAGCGTGATGGGGGTTGTAGAGGGCCAAAATTAAGAAACAAGAAGGTCAAGATAGCGTTTGAAGATGTAAGGACTGTTAAAACTGTTGGTTATGATAAAACTGTATCGGAGGCAATGAAAAATTTAGGAAGCGGTGCGTTTGATAGAATTGAAGGTGTCATAAATAACATACATGAAATTGGACGGAAGATTAAGTATGTTCAATACTAGTCCCGATACCAGTGAAACATATTGCTTTAATATAAGAACAGGAGTATCTCATTTTGTTATGCCATATTACCAAACTGATCTCAATATCCATACTATGGGGGATGGAGAGGATAATTGAATATTTCTTGAGAGATGACCAGTTTTGGGAAACGAAAGGGAAAGTAGAAAAGGATGGGATGGTTTGCCTTAGGATTTTTACAGACAGATTTATTGGAAATTGGATTCATTAGAAAAAGACTTTCGTGTATGCAAAATGATATATACGAAAATATTGATCTAAGTTCAAGTGGAGTGGAAAAATAGATGCTTTTTACAAGAATTTTACAAAAGACAACGGGTAAAAATGTAATTAGATAATGAGGAAACTGAGGGCATGATGATCAGAAAAGGAATTAAGCAAGGCTGCTTCATCTTTAGGGTCTTGCTCAGCATATATGCAGAAAAAACTAATAAAAATGGCACAAAAGAAAGCAAGAGAAGCTAAGGTTGTGAGAATGAAAATAAAAACAACCTCATGTTCTGGATTATGTTTTGCATTGGTACCAGAGACAAAATTGAATAGAATATGAGAATAAAAAACGATGGAATTATAAAGAAATCTGCATAGAGGTGTGGTATCAAAATTATCATCAACAAAAGTAAGGAAATGAGGATTAGGGAAGATGAAGAGATCCATATTTTTTTTAGATGCTCTTCGAATAGAGCTGGAATACTCCTCAAATATCTGTGTAGCATAATAAATATAGACCAGGATTGCTCGCAAGAAATTAGGAGATTGAGTTAGAAGAAAAATAATGGAAGGGATCAAATGTCTGATTAAGTTCTGCCGAGAAAATACCAATATTTTTAAAAGAAAAGATTTCCAAAATGTTTTATATAAAGTGTGGTCCTATAAAGATCTAAAACTTGAACTATGAGGATGAAATGCATTGGTAAGCCTACACATTTACAAAAATCGTCATTCTGTTTTCAACGCAGACATGGGATTTGAAAAGAGATTGCACTCTTTACTTGATCACGCCGATTGATGCTGTTTTGATTTCTTTCTCGCACACCTCGCACGCTTGTTTCTAGCTTGTGCTTTTCAGTCACATCTTGCCTCTGAAGATGCTTCCGTTGGGAGCAAGATGCGCAACAGGCCGATTAATTCCTTCGATGGTTTTCGTGACAAATATTTCACGAGGAAGAAAAAAGAAAATTATCTTGAGATTTATGAAATGTGACTATGGAGGAAGATGAAGATGGACGGAAAGAGGAGAAATGATCATTTACTAGAACAAATTGGAGTGATAAGAAAAATTATTAACACAGATACGGAAGAAGAATGCAAATCGAATGGGACAGATCATGAGGTGTGACAGCTTAATATGCTGAATCATGGAAGGAAAAATAAAGGAAAAGTGTAGAAGGCGTAGCAAAACGTTCAACATGCTCTCAGATTTGAAGGGAAAATGGAGCTACAGACAATTAAGATCATTGCAATACAATTACAGTAAAAATGCAAGTAGATTAAACGTCTGGTTTCAGTGGTTATACATTACATATTATATACAGGCATATATAGTCAAGTAAAAGGGATAGATAGTCCAATTCTAATTAGACAGTGTAAGTTGAGGGGTAAACGCAATATATGTGAAACACATGCCCAAGGAGGGTGGGAAACCTCTCAAAAAACCTCCCTCTGACAGAAGTCAAGACATATATATAATCAATCCTTTACAAATATTATTCAACCCCATGAAAACAAAATATATCTTCACGATTCATAATTCCATGGACAAAATAAATCATTACGAATTACAGAGAGTCAGTAAATCTTAAAATTAATTGGTTTATAATTATTACAATTTACATTACTTCGCTTTGAAGGTAAGCACTCCAAAAGGAAATGCCTCAAATATTTACAGGAAGAGCGTTCAGCTGATATATAGCTTTTATAAGGAAGGAAAATTTAGTAGTTTTAATTCTTTTAGGCTGAGGCTCTATTTTATATCTAATAAATTTTTTTGCTTGTAAAACAAAATAGGCATCCATCACGTTGATGCCTCATAAAGGGTATCTAATGCTGATTCTTGCGCCTCTGGTCTCTCAAAGCCAAAATCCACTCTATTTACGCATCATATTTGGACCCTGCCGCACAGAATCCCATAAATCAATATACTGCTAGCTATATTGATTGGTTTACTGCTAGCTATAAAGCTAGCAAGTGAGTGATACCGAGGCTGGGGGAGGAATGGAAAAGGAAGCATGGGCTGAGGGATTAGATTACAATTGACTGCTTCCCCAAACATCCTTGATGCTCTTCCCTTCACCAGTTCCATTTGCTGGACTCATCACCCTTTACCCAACCGATTCCGACTTCCAGCATGAGATGAGGGATTAGATTGCATTTGACTGTTCTCCCAGCCATTCCATATTGTCCTTCCCTTCATGCATTCCATTTGCTGGACTTATCACCCTGGCTCAACCAATTTCCACTTCCATCCCTGACTTACCCTTCCCTACTCATTTCCTGCAAACACCTGCTCTCTCCTCTCTCTTCCTTCCTTCTCTTACTTAGTGATGCGTTTATACCTTCGAAATGCTGCGATTCTTCTCTTGATGATGATACTACGCATTGAAACCGGTCCTGTACTCTTTTGTATTGTGGTTTAGCATGGATTAAAATGCATTGTGCTTACTTAAATTTAGTATGGCATACCGTCAGGTCAATGCCAAAACTATCAACGCTATTTTCAAGTCTTAATTTTGACAGATGTATTCCTCTCACCACCAATTGCCAACTATTTGTTCATGTTACTTTTATAATCCGGGATGGTCGTTTACTGAGTGATATTTCAGGATCTATAAAACTATATTTTAACGAGATTCTGAAGCGAGACGAAGTAGCCATTTTCGACGTGTGATCTCATTATGTCTCTTAACAATACTTGTTCTATGAATTATTTTATTTAACATAAACATTTAAATATAAACATTGTATTTTTGGGAAACGTCATAACCAGATTGATGTTGAGGAAATTATTTTCTGGGGGTCAATTGGCAATGTTAGCTTTTGAGCCTTCTTTTTAAATAAATCAGATTATTTTTACATGATTCATTTTATTTTGAGTCTTCGCAGAATATAAAACGGGAATAAATTCATTATGTGTCGGTATTACTAATTTTAATTTGTAAAACTACCTTTATCTCCATCACATCACACTTAATCATCTGTGCATACAACTTTGAAGCAAGGCAATTTCTATATATGTATGTACTTGTACGATTTCTACAACTAAATTAGCACATAGCACGTTGATGCTCCGTAGTGGGGATATAAAGCTGATCTTTGCGCCACTGACCTACATTCGGTCAATTCCACCACTTTTATATGGAGCCACCCGCACTTCCCATAAATCAATAATTAGCTAACATAAAATATAGCAATAGCGACGCCTTGCGAGAATAAAGTCATACAACTTCGTGTTTAATAACATTTGGCTGGCATGGAAAATCGACTGTTTATTAAAATCTCTATTACTGTATCTAATTTTCTTTGATGAATGCTATCTAACTGTAATTTACAAATGTAAGTACAATTCAATAAAGCTATCACGATGTATTATAATACATATAAATCTCTGCACTTCTTTCAAAGCAAGATTGTCCCTTAGCGCAAAAGTTGCAATTTCTGCTACGGCTGAGGAACTTCTTTTATTACAGACACTTTTATCGGACGATCGTGGAGTTACTCTAAACGCAAATATCGCAGCTTTTGCTTCGCCATGTTTGTGAATGAGAAAATAAATATCTCTGCTTCGTCTGCTTTAAGATAGAATGCTACTCAACAGGTCAACGGTTGAGGCAGGTCGTAGAAGGTGCTGGATTTCTGAATCAACGAAAATCTTGGGATCCCATGCATAGCAAAGGATATTTCTTTAACAACTGAAATTGAACTGATAAAATCCATAGATAAATAATGTTGGTACTCTTTTCTTTCTGTATGAAAAAAATTTTAGTGTCTCGAATCATCCCCCATTTGAATTTCCGAATTAACTTTGGGCGCTTCTTTACGCGCAGAAGCAGATATTCATCACGCGCACTAGACGCACGTGAATGGCCGATACGACATCAACCGCCATCGTTGAATTAGACGATCGTTTGATTTTCCTACTTAGAATAAGTTCAATGGGGATGTTTCTTTTTGTTCCTTCAAATACATTTTTACTTATGATCAATATCGCTACAGCGTTTATGTGTTTAATATCTATACAGACTATACAGTGTATACAGACGTTTATCCGGATGTACCTATATCTATTGTATGTAGACGTTTCTCCGGATATCTATTATACAGGGTAGTTTAAAAGTCTAGAAACGACGAATTTATTTCGCGCACGGGTAGAAAATCGGAATTCTGATACTGGGGTCATTAGGCCAGTGAGGCCCAACTTTGAAATTTCAAATGCAAACCTATATTTTTATTGCAGATTCGGATTTAGCGGGAAATTTTTCACCCGAAATGGTTAAAACCCAAAATCTTTTGGTCCATTATTGGGCCCTATGCTGCGTTTTTTCAAGAACGTGAAATTCCCCGCTGATTCCGAATCTGAAAAAAATGTACGTTTGGATTTGAAATTTCAAAGTTGGGTCTCATATCTCGTATAAGGCCCCATCGGGCCCAAAATCTGATGGGCCCATTCGATTCACCGGGCAAATTTACTAAAGACCCCAGAATCAGAACTCCAATTTTCTACCAGTGCGCGAAATAAATTCGCCGTTTCCAGACTTTTGAACCACCCTGTATATGGACGTTTCTCCGGATGTACCTTAATAACGTGTAACCACCACAATAAATGCAACTATGAACCTCAGTGTCATGGGTTCGATTACAGAAGGCCCCGATGTCCAGATTTTTTTCCATAAAGATACATGGCTGGATTTTTCAAATTTTTTTTGAGGTCGTTCCCAGCAAATTAGAGTTAAAATTCGAGAGATCGCTGGAAGTCGTGCATATCGAAATCTACAAAGGCATCTTCTAGCCTTGGTTTGCACTAGGTCAGGGCAAATATTCTCCTATTTAAAATATATGGCGGCGATTTTTAAGATTTTTTTAATATCCTTTCCCGATAACGTAAAAACTTAAAACTTGGCATGTGAATAGATAACATAAATGAAATTCCTTTACAATGATTAAGTCCTTCCCGGTATGATATTGACTTCAAACTTTGCATTAAATAAGATCAAGTCCTACAAAGTTATAATGTGTATTCACATCTGCCTATGCGTCCTAGTTTCGACACCAGGTGTCTCTAAAATTAGAAATTGGTATGATTTTTAACATTTTTTGAACCCCTAACGGATAACATAAAAACTTAAAACTCGGTATGTGAATAGAGATCTTAAATAAATTTTACATACTCTATTTAATGTTTCCTTGATCATTCTAGGTTAGATTCCAGAGAGCCATTTATATTCCGGTATGCATTTAAAAGGATATCAAAGAGTGTTATTTTAGGACCTTCCCGGTATGACATCGACTTTAAACCCTGCATTAAATAAGTTCAAGCCTAGCAAGTTATAATGTGTATTCACATCAGCCAATAAGTCCTGGATTTGACACCAGGCGTCTTAAAAATCAAAAATTGATAAAATTCTTAAAATTTGTTTTGAACGCTTTCCCGATAACATGGAAACTTGAAACCCGGCATATAAATAAAGATTATAAATAAATTTCATATACATTGTTTAAGGTTCCCCATAGTTCTTGGTTCGATCACAGAGAGCCATTTATATTACTCTATACGTTTCAAATGGGGAAAACGGTGTATAATTTTAGAACATTCGCGGTATGATGCAGACTTCAAAATTTGAATTAAATAAGTTTTATTTGAACCAGGGCATTATATGTATTCACATCTTCCAAAAGGTCCTGTGCTCGATATCAGGCAGTTATGCCATTTTGGCTACATTCCGCGAAATATCGAAAAATATTTTAGGGACTTTCAGGTAGGATAGAGGAATCAGGATCACCAATGTCCCGGAAGAGGCGCTCTTCTAAATCTATAGATGTCCGTGTGTTTGATGCCAGGTGAGTGCAAACCTCCCGTATGAAATACATTGCGGCGATTTTCAAGAATATTTTTAATCACTTCCCTATATCATGGAAACGTAAAACTCTGAATAGAGATCATAAATACATTTCAGATGCACAATTTACTGTTTCTCTAATGATCCTAGGTTCGATGCTAGATTGCCATTTACATTCATTCTTGCATTTCAAAGTTGGTAAACTGGAATCTTATTTTCGGATATACCCGGTTTGATATCGACATCAAACTTTGGACTACATTAGTTCTATCCCCATCAGGTCGTTATACGTTATCATATCTTGCTAAAAGATTCTGATTTTGACACCCAGTGATCTTGATTCTCCCTTATAAAATTACTGCTTGAGAATTCAAACATTTCTTTGAAGTATTTCCCGAAAAGACAGATATCCGTAACCAGGCATGTATAGAGTGGTCATAAACATGCCTCACAAATGCAATGCACCGATCTATTAAAAGACTTTGGTTCGAAGCCAGGGCACCATTTGAAAACGTACTTGCATTTAAAGGAAATACAGACTTTCCTTTGAGAACTTTCCGGATGCATCGACTTGAAATTTTAGAAACCGTCAAAGACCTTTGCGTATTCCATAAGGTTTAACCGTCAAAAATATATCATTCATCAACATGCGTGCAACATGCGTGCAACATGCGTGCAACATGCGTGCAACATGCGTGCAACATGCGTGCACCATGCGTGCAACATGCGTGCAACATGCTTGCAACATGCAAGCAACATGCAAGCAACTTTTACTCGTATAATATAATTTTCTAAATTTTATATAGGCTTTCACGAGAAGAAATGAAGAAGAAAAGGTCTGCCGCAGCCAGGACTCAAATCAGGATCTTCCACTTGCCGGCCGGGCGGCCGGAAAGCTGGCCGGGTTTTAACCAATTATGCTACCGCGACACAACAATTTCCCATTCAATTTCTGATGCTTTGATGGGACTCGGTGTGCTCTGAAGGATCCATCAAAGATGGAACCAGTCCTGCGTCCACTTGCCGGCCGGGCTTTAACCAATTAAGCTAACGCGACATAACTATTTCCCTTTCAATTTCTGATGCTATGTTGGGACTCGGTGTGCTTTGGAGGATCCATCGAAGATGGCACCACTCCTGCGCACACGCGGGACATCTAAGATGCCACCTCACCATCATAGAGGACTTCGAAGATCCGGGTTCGAGTTCTGGCTGCAGCAGACTTTTTCTTCTTCATTTCTTCTCAAAATTCAAGCGTGTATCATGCATATTTTTATCGCTTACATAGCCTTTAAGAGACACACACTTTTTCTCACTCCTTACAGTATGTACTTAAATTAGCAAGCATCGATTATTCTCACTGATGAGAAGCTGCTGAATATTCTATGTGCTGCATTTACTCTCAAGGGTATCGGAACGCAATACGATCATCAATATAAGATCATAAACTATGATATGTCCAAATCAGGGCCTAAACCAATGATTCTCAAAGTGGTCAATAGAGCCCCCCTAAAGGGCTTGTGGTAATCCAAGAGATTTTTGCTGCTAAAATATTTTATTTCCATTTGATCGTATTTACATTTTTACTCAATTTTACTGGGCTACAGGCGGTTATCAAATATGAGGTATAATAATTTGATGGACGTTTTAAACATTGCAGCTTATATTTTACTTTTTATTTATTATTTGGATTTGGTCATACGGAAAATGTTTTCATGGATGTCGGTTGGGAGGATGGGTGGTATGTGAATTAGGGGTCGGCAGCATGCAAATGTTTGGGAAGTACTGGCCTAGACCACCGAATCTGATGGCGAATATCAACACTTATTTATACACCTAAATATGAGCACTTACAAACCGAATGGTATGAATCAATAATGGCAAATATAGAATAGTATTTTCAAATTCCATGCATGGACATCCTTCGCGTTAATAGTCCGTAAATAAGATGTGGATCTGATATTTGCTCCTCCGGTCTCCGATAGCCCAGATCCACCCCTGTCTACGCACCTTGATTGAACTCTCCCGGACCGGGTCCCATAAATCAATAAATAACATGCGTGAACGCCCCTGCGGAAAATCAAGAAGCTAAATTTTTAATTCCGAATAAATAACGTGCTTGAATGCCCTGCGGCAAATCAAGAAACTAAATTTTTAATTCTGAAATTGTGAAAACGAAGTTCTGAAAATTCAATATTTGAATGGTAACAAATAATGAATTCTTTATGCAACTCATAATAGGAAGTGTGTTGATATTTGTGGAGTGGTAATGTGTTTAGTATTGCATTACACCTGGGAGTATATTTTGTAACCTATCATATCAACTTGAGCATGCATGAGTATTTGGTGCCAAAACCTTTCGAGCAAAAATTTTTGATTAGATTTTAAAGCTGGTGACATTCGTATATTGCATAGTAAAAAAATCTTCCTTCCTTTGGATGTTATCCTCTACCTTTCATTGTCATCCATAGATAGTCAATTAACCGTTAAGGCTGACTCATACCTCATACTGCCAGAAATAGGAGTTGGCAAGCTGTGCATTCAAGTGTATGTATTTTGCTTCTTCGAGATTCTTTTTACTTTCGTCAGCTATGGAGGCACATAAATTGTACATACATACTAAATTTGGTCATTGAATTTTTTTTTCAAATACGTTTATCGAATGAATTTCGGTTATATGGCCTGGCCAGGAGCATGGCGTTTGTTTTATTCAATCTCTTGTCCACAAAAAGTAAATTTGGTTAACTAATTTTTTTTTGGTTAAATTTAAAATTTTGGTAAGGACTTTGCTTGAAAAAAATTGCAGATCCTGGATAGCTTTGATACTCCATGATTCTAAATCGTAGTTAATAATTTCAAAATTAAATATCACTAGGTCAATTAACGTTCCATGCTTTGTGATTGTATGTACTCTTGGAGTTTTAGATTCCTTAGAACATTATATTGTACCTTAATTTGAATGGAGGCGTCAAATCTTCCCTTGTCAGCAATTAAACGTTAGACCTAAGTTGTAAATTTAAAATTGAGTAAATACTAAAGCATTGCTTTTACTGAAAATTTCTCTGAATAACGATGAGCATACCATTAAAATCAACGTATGAAATCACGTAACTTTCTCGCACCTCATATATAAATAAAACGAAATTAATATGTTTCATCACTTTCAAGATTTATGATCGTTGCGCAACTGTCTAATGGTTGAGGCAGGTCATGGTAGTATGCTTCAGTGTTTACGAATATTCCAAGACCAACTGCGTAACACAAGAATATGTAGTCTTAACGGAAATTTAGCACATGAGATAGAGTTTATAATTACACGGCATGTCGTAGTTTGTCATGTTTAGGGTACATAAATAATATTTGATAATTAGTCAATTTACGTTTTGCATTTAATACAAAATCCTCAACTTAACCATATGAAATGTACAGCCATTTATTCTGATATCGAAAGTTTCTTTCAATTATTTGTTATCGCATAAAGTGCTTGTTAACGCTAACTCTTAAAGAGAAGGATATTCCTCCATTTAAATTGCCTCTATCTCGTGATAATAGTATTAGCAATATGCTATCTCGATTACTGATGTCATTTTGTACCATTTTCTATTTTAGTGTAATATGTTTAAGTTTGTATTTAGCAGTATACAGTCGTAAATAAATATATTTAAATTTAAAAATAAAATATGTACACAAAATTAGATAGAGAAAAGTACATTAAAAAAATGGACTTTGTAAAGGTTTATATAATGTTTTATGTTTTTATAAAATTCCTAGTAGATATATCGGGAAGGTTCTCAAACGAAATTCCGTATTCCCCTTTCATTGAATGGAAGAATGCAAATTGTTTTCTGACGTCGAACCAATGATCATATGGTAAACGGTACATTGTGTTTATGAAATACATCCATTACCTCTGTTCATATGCCTGGTCTTAGACTTCCACCTTTTCCGTAAATGTGTCCTTAATTATAAAAAATTAAAAATTAAAAATTTAGAAAAATGGACAAAATTAGATAGAAAAAGTAAATTTTTATTTTGAAAGGACAAATAATTGTATCCCTGTATCTCATTTATAGCTTTCTCAAAAGAAATTTGGAGATTGAGTCCTCGTCATCTCCCAAAGATTGACTGTGTTTCCCAACGAACGGAGGATCATTTTGTATTTTTCCCCATCAGGGGATGTCGGAAAAAATCTAACCATAATCCCACCTACCTGGCAATATACATACAAATCATATCTTCAGAGTCAATACAAATTTGAAGGCAAACTATCAAGGGGATTCTAAATCTCCTATATCACACAAGTATCTCCGAGATAAACAAATACCACAGAATCATAACTCTCTCCACCGCTTTAAATATTTTAACCAAAAGATTTAACTCAGAACAAAAAAACATTAAAAATAGTTTATTTTCCAAAATCTGGGATTACGACCTAAAAACAACAATAAAAAAGTGAACTTAAAAGTGCTTAAAAGAAAACCATGGATAAGACCCCATGTCAGGAGCCATAAACAAAGTTTCCGTCAGGAAGTGAACATAATTCGGTCGATCAGGAGATGTCAGACATTAAGAAGGCAACAGTATTCATCACATTGAGTTTGGATCTTCTCTTCTGTGGAGAGGTAAGAGTGGGTCAAAGGACAGTGTTCTATCCTGAGGCGTGTGGCAATATCGTCTTTCATCTGCTCCAGACCTACTCTCCGGAGGGTTATTTCCAGATTCTTAGATGGAGCCTTTTATAATCTGGTATCGTGTTATCCAAGGCCTCCTTGGCTGCTAAATCTGCTTTTTGGTTTTCAGCAATGCTATACCCATGTATTTGGGGCCAATAATCACGAACTTCTGCAAAATGATTTAAATCAAATAGCCGAATGGACTAATGTAAACGGGATGGAAGTTAATGTTAGTAAATATGTACACATCAAGTTTTCCAGGAGAGAGTCTTGAATACAGCATTTCTATTCCTTAAACCACTAAAACATTAATTTTAGCATTTTTAACCGTTAATTACCCGAATGCAAATACCTAGGCGACAATCTAACCAAAAATTTAAAATAGGGAAGGTACGTCGAAGACATAGTCGAGAACGCATACAGGAATCTCCATTTCGTTATGAAGATCCTAAATACGAGCAGGAAAGGTGTCAGCGAAAGAGCGTTTTAACCACTGGTCAGACCGATTATTGAATACGCAACGAGTATATGGAATCCCCGCAAAACAGGCCTTATTAAGACGCTCGAAGGGGTACAAAGAAAGGCGGCTAGGTACGTAGTCGGTAAGCCCAAAAGCGGAGAGTGTAACTAAAATGCTAGCCCACTTGAAGTGGGAATCATTAGAATCGAGAAGAAAAATCCTTAGATTAGCCGGGATGTAGAAAGCATGGAATTCTTTGGAGGGCTGGGACGAACTCAATGCTAGGTTTAAACTTCCTACTTATATCGGACGTTGCGATCTTTGCTTAAAGATCGAAGAACGCGAACAGAAAACAGACATTGCAAAGTATTCATTTGTAAATAGGATAATTAGAGAATGGAACGCCCTACCTGGAGAAGTCCTCTTTACAATGCCAAAAAATGTAAAATCTTTTAAAATAAGCTTAAATCTATTTGTACTTTTTAAATTTTTTAAATGTTAATAATTGTAATATTAATGTTATATTATCTATTGAGTATGTATATATGAAAGTAATTCATTGCCTGCGGGAGGTTTTTGGAGGGGTTTTCCTCCCGTCTTTGGGCGAATGCTAAGCAATCCTTTGTAATATAGTATTTACCCCTCCACCACTGCCACCAGGCCTGATGGCCTAATTGTAGCGTCATTTGATAATAAATAAATAAATAACATGTCGGGGAAATTTGATGTCTTTGCCTTATGTTTATCAGTATACCATCTTTGCTCAGAAACTTAAGTCGATATTCTGGCGAATTAGATTCCATTAATTTTACTTTGCAAAAATTCAGCCTTATTATTCTATAATAATCCTCCCTCAATGAACTCTTCAATTTTTTACTTTAATTTTAAAATTTTGCTTTCCCCGTCCACGTAATACCACTACAGAGCCTGTATTAAATTACCTTTCCTTGAGATTCCTAAAAATCCTATTAATGAGAGCTGATCTTTCCATCAGCTATAGCAGATTAAACACCTATATCGATTCCCTTGAAATATTTTCACTATTTAAATGTCATCTTCCACCTAGGGTAATTAGACCGAGTCTTTTTCTCCATTTTCCTACATTTAGATCATCCCATACGCATGTTGACTACCAAACTTTCTAAATTCCCTGCCCGACTCCATAGACTCATTCAGACTGTCGCTAGACACAGCTTAAAAATGTCTGTACATAAATTACTGTAAATAATTTCCTAATTGTATCGTATTGTGTTTTTATAATTATGTATACTTATCTGTGATATTGTTTGTTGCTTCACTTCGATTTTTTTTCTTGCAATTATGTATATATATTTTGAATTTGTTATATTCTATGTTTGTTTTTCATTCATAATGAAATAGCATGAAATCTGGATGATCAAGCGTTTCTTAGTGGAAAGACATTGAAATAACGAAGGGAAAACTTGGTAAAATGTCCACACGATTTTTTTTTACTATACGACCGGTTTCGCTACCGGAGAAGCATCTTCAGGCACCAGAAGGCGAATTCGATAAAACAATTGTAAAACAAATTTACCAAGATTTCTCTTCATTAAAAAATAAAATAGTGCCAAAACTGTAAGGGAACCTTTAAATAAATGAAAAATAAGAAAAAGCTGGTCATAGTCACCTCCACACAAAGCGGCATGAATACAGCGTAGACATGCATCAGTTCGGGCAATGATTAATTAGACGTCATCATTTGGTGCACACGATTTGGACGCAGGAGGCTTCGGACCAGCCGAATATATGATGTGAATCTGTGCTATATATACTGCTGAGATTTTGCGGAAGCGAGTCGCGAGGATTAAAGTTTGTAATTCGGCATTGATTCAGCTATTCATCTAATTGGCAACAAATGTTTGCATCAAGAGACACAAATGAATTTTCCTTCTAATAATCTTGAGAATTTATTTAATCTGTTAATTTAGTTGAGAATCACTCCAGGATATTTCACCAATTAATCTATTGTTAAGTTTTCAATGTACAAAAAATCACTATACATATGGAACCAGAAGGATTCTTAAAAATTCGTAGATTCGCGTTAGGTAATTATATCCTCGTGGCCCTTTGCATGGTAGCTCTTGGGAATTTATTTTGATTCTTAATTTTTTGTGTTTTGCCCAAACAATTTCCATGCTATAACGAACTAACTCTGTGCAAGTTGACCATTTTTGACGGTGTGATTAATTTCTCCATTGTTACCAAAATATTGTAAGTTACTTGAATATATGACTAGATTCCTAGTAAGTTATACTCTATATGCTATATGTTGTGACGAATTTCTAGGGAAATTTGGCCATAGTAAGTTGCCCATTTCTAAGTTGCCCTTTTACAAGTTGCTGTTAGAATGGCTCCGTTAGAACGGCTGTTAGAAAACACGACTTTTATACTGACCAGTGCAGTGATACTGTCGGCGATCGGACTAATTAACAGGGCGGAGTTCTGTGACAGTTTCTAGCAACGTGATTGGACAATCTGCTGAACCCCTTTCGTTACGAATTTCTGTGCTTCATTGTTTTTCCCTCTTGTTCACGAAAAACGGAGTCCTCCGAAGAGAAGGTCATTTTGCACTAGAGCGCGGGTCGCTGAACATTACCCGTCGACGCCGGTGGCGGTAGACTTTCTTTCGATCGCGTGTGCCGACATTCTCGTGAATTTACGTGGGAATCTCTGTAAAGGCTAAGTTGATATCATTATTATTTGTGCAAACTGAACCATATCATTTAATTTGTGTATAATAATGTGTTATTTTCACTTAATCGCATTTACTTAGTATTATTTTTCTGTGGTTTCGTACTAGAGCGTATTATCCTTGATAAATGTCTTTCAGAGTCATTGTTTCTCATTCTTTCATTATTTCGTATTTGGTCGTTTGTGTCGCTGGCCCTGTTGACTTTCTAACAGATATTTCACGAAAATAATCGAATGCTGTGTACCGATGGATGACAAGGTGGGTTCGCCTTGATTGCTATTGTGTATATTGCAACAATGTTATACATGTCTATATATATATATATATATTTAGTATATAATTGGAGGACGTTACTCGATTAACAGAATGATTATAATTCACTCTTTCATAATGTGAATATCCTGTAAGTCAAAACACACGCAACTCAGTTAAGCACATCTGGTTGCTTATCTTTCAGGATGGTTGTTATTCCACCCAACTATGTATTATAACGTTTGAGTGTATAATTAACCCCTCTATCCCGGAAAGATTCTTTAAATACCCTGCATAGATGCCGGATATGGTTTTTAAATAATGACAATAGAAACCACTGGCTGCAATTATTTCTTTGAGTTAATAACGTAAATTCATATACCAATGCTGCTATACACATTTCAGTGAATTAGCGTTTTAAAATCTCCAATGACCGTATTTGTTGGCGTGGCTTCCCTCATTCACAGCTGTTCCGAGAAACCAAGAAAGGAATGACGACCTTGTTTCTCCAATTACCTGTGAATTAGGGGACGCACGTCGGCAAAAACGGCTATTGTAGATTTGAAACCTCTAATTCATTAACAGCCGTGTTCCAGATCTTTTTTCTTTACTACCACATTTTAGCGAATTTAATAAATAAGTGTCAATACACACTTATATCCTACTAGTAGTTCTGAATTTGGGATAATAATTCATTATGAACCCATATGTAGTGATATATGTGCATAATTATAATTCATGAATCCGACAGACATCACAGGTGTTTTTTCCCTTTCCAAAAACGTTATAGGAACTTAAAAAGGTATTCCTACCTTATCAATTTGAAAGTACCCCTGGTCGATTTAGATAAATTATTTCCTTCAGATCGTGGAAGATTATTATATCTACATTCAATAAGCCTAACAGCTGCCAGGCGACCGCAATTGTTGCAGCTGATAATATTTTGGAAATTTAATAATTCTTTAATTATTCGATATCGGCTAAGATGAATGAAAAATATTGATGAATATCTGATTACATATTTTAAATTAATTATTCACTGACCTTATATTAATAGTATCCTATTATCCTAATCTCTTGTCTCGAGAATAATAATATTTCAATGCTAAAAATGTTGTAGAGAGTTTTCTCGGGTTTCCAACCGGGTTACAGACAGGAAAGGGTCCGACGTTTCGACTATTATCTCCATAGTGATCTTCAGGGATGAAGTGCCGAGTAATGGAAGAGGTCCGGTATATATAGGGGGGACTGAAGTCCCTTTCACTTTTTTCATTGGCCGCGGCGGTGGTCTGTTCCTATTGGCTGGTGGCTGACTGCGATTTTTCGGAGAATTGGTTTCCAAGTCTTGTGGAGGGGGTATCCTCCATCTCTATTGATATTATTTTCATTGAGTTCAATTTCGATTGATTCTTTAATCAGTCGGTCTCAAAAACGTGGGGCTTTGCAAATAACTTTGATGTCTTCAAAGTTTATTTGATGCTTACGCTCCAGACAATGCTCAGCAACTGCCGATTTCTCGGGCTGTTTTAATCTGATGTGGCGGTCATGCTCCTTAATCCGCGTCTCAATAGTCCTGGCTGTTTCACCGATATACACGGCTCCGCACTCACATGGGATACTGTAAACTCCCGGTGTTCTGAGGTGTAGTTTATCCTTTACATTCGTCAGGAGACTTCCCAATTTTCTAGGTGGTTTGTGGATTGTCCGTATGTTAGTTTTGGTGAGGATTCTTGATTTCATTCTCGATACAGGGGCCACATAGGGGGGGAGATTAAAACAGCCCGAGAAATCGGCAGTTTTTGCTGGTGTATTTACGTATTTGCTGACAGTCAACTTTAAGAAACGGAGTACACAAGAGGAGATTTTGGAAGACATAATTTTATTTCTGCGGATACAACATAGAAAATGAGAAATTTGACTACAAAACAATTCCTCTTCTACCTATTCTTTACTAAATTTAATACAAGGGATTATCCATCAGATTTATTATAGGTCTATATTGTAGTGAAGCGAACATTGGGTTACCCTTACATTTAGTCTCATATTATATCATCAATGATAGGCTGTATAATTTGCTATGGAATATATTTACGGAGTTTCGACACAATGGATAAATTTAACTCAGATGTTTTCTAATGTGGGTCTCAATCTTATAGGGACTCATAAATAAAATACGTTTCCGTCTATCAATTGGATTCTTTCGCAACTGTTGCTATTAAACAATAAATTGCAAATATAGTGGCCGTGGGGATATTTGGATACTAAAGTTATTTATAAGGTTGTTATTGTGATATGCCTTCACGGCTACCGCTGCTGCAATGGGCCCACGAGCTCCCCACTGTACATCACCCTTTCAGTCGATCCACGTCTAGCAGTCCGTGTTTTGTCCAGTCCAACTTCTTGCTTTACACTCTGAATTGGCAAGGCTTCAATACTTAAACTGGTACTTATTTATTGAAAGTTTCCTTCAAATTCAAAAATGAATGAGGTTTTATTTCTGTAAGGTGATACCACCGTGAGAAGAGGCCATTTTTGGGCCTCTTTCCGCTCAAATCCTCCCCTGTTTACGCACTTTAATTGAACCCTTCCGAATCGTATCCCATAAATCAATAAATAACGAAAATCGCCACACTGCGTCGAATCGAGAAAATAAACATATTTAAAGTTTTTTTTGAAACATTGGGATAGCAATGGGAGACATTCTTTTCATGCATATCTCTTTTATCATGTGGGTTTTTTGAATGAAGGGTTGAAATGAAGGGTTTTATATTGCACTTTACGTCTATACCTGCTTATCCATAAGAATTTACATAACTGTTGGCAGGTTTCTTAGATTATTCGCACCCCCCATAACAGCAATGTACAGTACTTCAGTAGCAAAACCTTAGTTTTAAAGCCCGCAAGTTAATTTTCTTCTGTATACTTTTTTCATATTACCTCTTTCCTTGAAACTTTTTTGACGAAAGGTTAGAAAAAAGAAGAGAATTAATATTCTCAATCTCTTCTTTCTGCAAGATGCTTTATTATCATTACTAGACGTGCTGAAATGTTGTAGAGAATTCCTTCAAGCTATAGAGGAACGAGGGGCAAAATGGGGTGGTGTGGCAAAACGGGATACTGGGGTGTTTTAGCCTTTTATTAGTGATTTTAAATAAGGAATAATGACTCGATTAAAAGCAATTTTCGCCACTCCTTGCTTCTTTGTGTTTCATAACATTACGTCGAATTTTCAACGACCGTTTTGTAATTTTGGGATTCAATTCCTGATGCATGCAAGTAGTAATTCGTTGGAATACTTTTGCATAACTCACAGAGGTCTGTTTAATGAGTCGTAATCTACGTTTCTGTATGTTCAATGTTTATTAGGCTAGAATACTGTCACGAAAGAATTGGTTAACGTAAAATTGAGGTTTTGGGGCAGAACATTGAGGCAGAATGGGATACTACCGGGATAACTAAAACTCCATCTTCTAGTGACGTTGAAGTAGACGATGACTGTGTTTACTTTCCTAAATATTCAGTGGAGGGCTAGATAAAATTTAGGTACACCATAAGCGTGCCAGATAGATAGTGAAGACGATGAGGCCACCCACATAAGTGTATTATGTGAATGACTTGTCTATTAGATGCTCTACATAAGTTAAATTTTATTTTTTTAATGTTTTTCAAGTTAATGTTTTAGTCCATAATATTTTCACTTTATTGTAACATAGTTCTCCGTATTGTCCCACCATAGGGGCAAATATATAAAGTGGCACCAACCACCACCAGAGGATTTCTCATAATTTCGCTTTGTGGTTCGTATTGTCCCACCATAGGGGCAAATATCTAAAGTGGCACCAACCACCACCAGAGGATTTCTCATAATTTCGCTTTGTGGTTCGGTTGCCTCAAATATATAAACTTTTCACTTATTTCAGCCCAAGAACAATCTGAGAAAATTAAGTATTCCGTACTGCCCCACCCTCTTGTACGTAAATTCGCATTTATTAAAAAATTGTAATTTTCACTTCAAGATAAGATTAAAAACTAGTTGGTGTTCACATTTACCAATAAACAAATCAAATTCTTGGTATTTTTTGTTATTATTTACCTCACAATATTATCCAAATTTGATTTGATGATTAATTTAATGATTCAATCAATTTAGCATTAAAGCTGATAAATTTTAGCAAAAACAAGCTTAGATATCCGCAGTTACAACACCTTCGGTTGTAATTCCAAAGCCTACAAGTTACTAATGAGGCGACATTTTCATATGTTCCATCTTTCTACTCCTTTTCGACCTTTCATTTCCCATCATTGCTTACTAGGAATTTTTCAGTTTTATTGAATTTTTTTGGGCAAATTGAAGCTTACATTTTTGGGGAAGGATTTCCCCATTCCCTTTAGTGACCACATTACAAATTCTGCGAACAACTATGACATGAATTCAGTTTTCCTCTGAATTTATAGTCAGGACATAAAAAAGAAATCGGTCTTATTCATCGACTTTTTTACTTTCTCCATATACGTAGTACAGAGAAAGTAGGTATTGTTTTCATGAAAAAAATCGACTTCGACATTTCAACGGAAATACATGTTTTGGGGTCCCTAGAACACGTTTTGACCATTTTCGGAATGATGTCTGTGTGTATGTGTGTGTGTGTGTGCTTGCTGGCGCTCTAACGTAAAAACTATTAGTTGTATCAATACCAAACTTTCTGTACAGCACTGTGGTTGGTGCTGTCAGAGTTGATAAGTTTTTGGAGAAATTCGATAAAGCGAAAGTTGAGCTTTTTGCTTCGACGCAAATTTCCGTTTTTGCAAACTATCTCCATTAATATGATATTTAGGTATATTTTATTACTTATTAAAGTTTTAGAATATGTAATTTACTATAAATTTTGTATTAATTGTATTTTTTATCAACGGTTGTTTAGGAGTTATTCGTGAAATAAATTCCTGATAAACCGGAAGTAGCTGATTATATACTTTGTGGGCGCTCTAACATGAAAAATCTGTTTCGTATCAACACCAAATGTCATATATATTATTTTAGTTGGTGTCTTTAGATTTCATTAGTTTTTAGAGTAAATCAGTTTACCAAAAGTTGAGCTATATTATTCGAAGCTCGTTTCGGTTTTTGAAAAATATCTCTATTGACCTGATATTTAGGTATATACTATTATTTATAAAAGTTTTAGAAAATGTAATTTACTATAACTTTTGTATGAAAGATATTTTTGTATAACTGATTGTTTAGGAGTTATTCATGAAACACTGATAAACCGGAAGTTGCAGATTATGTAGTTTGTGGGCGCTCTGGGCGCTGGGGCGAAATGACAATTTCATTGTTTTTCATGGAACATGTCCCAAAATACATTATTTATAATGTTTGTGACGTAAAAGATAATATGATATAAATTAATCACTTATCTTCCAAGTTTGGATTGAATATAGAGTTCGAAATAACTGTCGTAAATATATATTTACATCTTATATAAGGAGAAATGAACTGGCCACATAATATTTTTAATTCTCGTTTTTGGTATCAAGATATCCCTTTAGAACTGGAATGCGACCTTACTGCTCTTGTCTCTTCAAATATCTGACACCTTTCGTTTTTTTTAATCCAAAAAGGCGAGTAGAACTCTTACAAAATTTCACCGATTCCCTGAGGAATCTTTTCTTTCCTTTCTTTTAGCAGCTTCTGAACTACCTCTGTAGCTTCAAGGACAGTGACTGGCATTTCTAGCAATTTTTTTATCCCTCCTTTAACTGGGTTAACTTGGCCATTACTTCAGCCAAAGTATTACAGGCGTTCCATTGCTTTATTCTTTTATAAAGAATTTATTTGACTATTTCTATCCGAAGCTTTCTTATTTGATAGCTTTTACACCGCTTCTTTAATTTGAAGTAAAATAACTGGTACTTCTATCATTTCTTTTACCCAGTTCTTTATCTTGGCAATTTATTCATTTCCTGGCTACTTCTACGGAGTATTGCTGACGTTGCCTTTTAAAATTTTCATATAAAATGAAACATTTTCTTCTTCTATTTCATCTTGTTTCGTCTTAATATTTGCTTTAATATCTTTAAATGTTTATATGTTTTTGCCTTACCTTCTCTCTAGAATCTTTTCACAATGATTCACAGAGTTTCCTCATCTACTGTTTTAATTTCCGTTGCCCCCCAAACACACAATATCATTCTTCTGAGCTGGTATTACGAAGAATTTATCTTTTATATATTTATCACCCTGAAAAGCATAACTTTGTAAAGATTTTTCGTGTGATCCGGTATTTCATTCTCTAAACGAAGCTCCTCTTACACTTCTTTTATTTTAATTTTTTAGTACATGAAAGATGTGTAAGATAAATTTAAAGTGTAATCAAATTTTAGAATAAAATATTTTGATAAAATATCTATTAAAAAGTAATATCGTCTGCAAGAATTTCTTTTAATTTTGGACGACTTAATAAACTGTTGGTTATCTTCCACTAATCTGTCTCTTTTTCGAATTTGTATTCGTTTCATTTTTATTTTCGAGTTCCAGTTTCACGATAACGGCATTGTAGTCCAAGGAAAACTAAATATGATATTTTCCTTTCCCTTCCAATTTATCACTAACATAAATTATGTCAATTTGAGACCTGTTCTTCATTCTCAATCTCGCACACGAATTGAGTTCATTTTCTAAAAGATACACTCGTTGTATGCGGCTTGTTGTACTGAATAGCAGTTCAACAAATGTTCTAGATACACCAGCTAAAAAACGTATGTAAAGTGCTAAGAAGGTTAAGTATATCGTAGCCTCTGACAGATTCTACCAGCCTGTTTCCTGTTCTTATCATCACATTTTAATCGTTACTTCAGGTAAAATACTTACGGTAGGCTAATTAATTTTTGATGCCCTGTCAATATATAATAGAAATGAATAAGATATTTACATAGGAAGAATCTCGCATTGGGAATCATGTTTAAATTAGGTTATTTTTACGGTTTATACTTTAAATAAATAAACGCAAAAACCTAGTCATGGTCGCCGCTGTACAAAGGAGCATCTCTACTGCGTAGACATACGACAGTTCGTGCAATGATTCCCACAAATATGACTATGGATAATGATGATTATCACGAATAAGACGTCATAATTTTAGTGCTCATGATTAGACTAATAAGGCTTTTGTCCATATTTAGATTTGGTAGTATTGATTGATATTATTTTTATTGCATATTTGCTGCCGTTTGGTTACTGTAAGGTGGTTTTAAAATCTCCAAAAGCCACCTTTGTAGGTGTTCATTCTCTTACTTCCCGGTAGTCAGAGAAAATGAGAAAGGAATGCCGTACTATTATTTTACCCATAGTACTTTTCAAAGGCAATGCCTCCATCCTCAGGGGTCGTAAAATACAAAGCAAAACCGGGAAGGTGTGGGGTATATATTGAGTGGGTGGTGGAGTGGGAAGGGGATTTCCTGTGACGTATGCCAGGGTCTATGGGGTTTGAAAATAATTCGGTTACCAAAAGGTGACGTCGATGGTCAACTGGTTTTTCCTACCTGCCTCTTGGGAGAGGTCCCAAAAGGGAATAGAGGGAAGAGTGGCTTTTGGAGAATTTTCATTTTTCGTGTTGCCTCGAGAAAGATCATTTAATACATGACGCAAACAGCTTTCCATTAGCAATAAACTTTACCCTCCCTTATTGTTAAACGGTAAATTTAAATTACACAATAAAATCAGCTTTAATACTGATCATATGTTATTTTCAGTACCTCCGTTTTTTACATAAAAATGTATTTGCCTTCGTAAAATTGTGGTAATTATGATAGTTAAAATACTATGTATGTATTTTCTTTAAATTGACAATAAACTGGTCATAGCCACCTCAATACAGAGTGCTACGTTTACAATGTGGTACACACATCTGTTTATAGGGCTTTCATTAATAATCACGCTCTTCTCAAGTTCAAGAAACAACATTTATTATCTTTAAATGCAAAATAATGGTCAATTAATGAAAAAATTAGAAAAATAGTACAGTCGGAATTGGAATAAATATATTTGGTAAAGTAATAAAATACACATTTCCGACTGATGCTTACTTTCTAAATATTTTCCCTGATGTAAATTTTTACACAAATACGACGATTGTGTAACGAGTGACGAGTGAACACAAATAATACGATTCGTTGACACATTCTGGAGAAATTTGTTATTTTTCCTTTTTGCAATCGCATAGAAATTTTTGTTTTACCTGAAGATTCTCGCACCAAAGATAATAATGATAAGAGGTCTTTATTTGGGCGAGATTGAGACTAGGGAGCCTCTTCTTACATCTAACTCATTAAGATGACCAAGAAGGTAAGAGCTCCGACGTAAATGAGTCGCACATACACTCAAAAATCGAGTTTGATGACTGATGATATGAACATTTCCTTCTTTTATATGACAAATTAGTAATAAGTGGTCTTGGGCCGAGATACTCAACCAGGTGCCCGAAACTACCTTGCACAGTGCCCACCAAGCTAAGGTAATAGGATTTATTTTATTTGCTACAACAGTATTTCTTGGGATCACACTAGCTGGGAGAGTGGAGGTTCGGCGGGGAAGGGATGGGGGTCAGATACTTTGTTGGCCTGGTCTTCGGCTTCGTAAACATCGAGGGTGATGGCGTTACGAAACTGCATCCCTCTTATCACCTATATCCAGATTAACAAGACGCATATAGATGTAATATTTAGTTTATAATGCTAATGCAAAGATTCAGCTCGGCTCAGATTATCAGGGTATCAAATTCTCTGTAATAAATTAATAAATGCTGCTATTCAGAACGCAGTGCTGCACCTGCAGCGAAAACCTTCAATCCAGATTTATTCCCCGTAATCAAATCTTCTTCGGAGATAAAGACTTTCCCACGTTAGAAGGTTGTAATGAAATTATATACGTTGAAATATTTTCGATCATATTTACCATGGAGCGCTATTTTTTCAAAATACCAACGGTTAACTAGTAAAGTGATAACATTGCCAAGGGATGACCTGAATATCAACCCGAACGGAAATCTTACGTGGTGCCCACTTCGCTCTCTGAAACTTCCTTGGATGCCCGGGCACCAAAAAAGGTCGAGTATCCAGGGTCTAGAGTGTCATTCGATTCTTAGTGCTTTTGATCTAATTTCACTCTTAGAATTCCCGAATTTTCCCTTTCACATTCCCTACAAACCTTAAACTAGGTCAAGCCTTGGCTGATGCTGTGAATCGATAAATGAGGACCGTAGTCACCCTACTGTGAGACATAAAGTTAATCTCATAAATTTTGTATCATAACACTTTGATTTCGTCGGGGAACCTGTCTAAAAACAGTGGAGTAGCCGAGCTTAATCACTTATAATAATAATTAATGATGGATATCCATTTAATGATTGCTGTGAATAGAAAATACCAACGTATTTGTAATAACATGGTATGAATGTGTTCATCTTACTTATTAAGGGTCAAGGGAAAGGAAATACCAACGTATTTGTAATAACATGGTATGAATGTGTTCATCTTACTTATTAAGGGTCAAGGGAAAGGAAATAGCTACATTTTTCTTCAAGTGAAATGCGATTGGACTGAATCGATATCTGTAATCAATCAGGTTAAATTGAATAGTCCGAATAAGCCATCGATCAAGGTGTTAATCATAAAAAATACAAGCTCAGCTATTATTGCTATTTTCTGTCTTGCGACGTCATTCATTAAACTTTGATTATATTATCCTCGGTGTAGACGTGGTAATTTAACTTTTGCAGCATCGTCGTTTCTCATTTTTTCAATGACGATTTTATACGTAACTGCAATGCTGCGCCTAATTAATGTTAGAAATTGAATGTTTATATTTATATTCTAATGATTTTGGTCGCTCTGTAGTCCAGAGAAATATTGCTTTCTCTCTCGAAGTTTCTTTAAGTATACTATTGAATAAGGGTTATTTTGAGACAAGTTTATGAAGATCTTTCACTAAGATGAATTTCAGATGCCAGACAACTTATGTATCCTATTAGCGTTGATAACAATAAATTAATATTAGTGTTTGGAACATCATGGATCTAAAGTTGACTACATGAATACATATGAACACGTTTACTAGCTATGGAGCAAAGAACTTGGGCTCTCACTGTGTAGAAAAGAATGGCTTTAAAATTCCAGTTCTGTAGAGTATCAAATATATATCATTACAACCTTTTGTTCATTATCTAACTTACAAAATAAAGATTTCAAAATTCTTTAAGTTGAGTGAGAACCGATTAAAAGCGGGTTTTTCTTATAAAGCTTAAAAGTTTTCATGCGCAAGACCTCCAAGTGCGCTGAAATATAAAACACAGTATTTTTACAACGTATTCATAAGAATATTAGGTGCATTTGCAATGATTGAATAAGAGATTTAGCATATTTATCACTTAATCTGGATACACACTTGATGAAGGAGACTTTTAGTCTCAATCTTGTCCAAATAAAGACGATTATTATTATTATTATTAATTAGATAACAGGATTGAAATATTTACTGCATTTTTTCAGAAAACTATCTCTTTCATGCTCAGCAACGAGTTGTATCATATTTAATGACGTCTATGGATCATAATGTACATAAAATTATATAAATATCGAGAATCATTTCCGTTTTAGTTTCATAAGTTTTGTCAGACCAAGATGATTTCCACTTCTACCTACTATTTACTAAATTTATTAGAAAGAATGATATTTAGTTAATATATTATAATAGGTCAATACTGCTCTGTAACGAACATTAAGTTACATTTAAATTTGGTCGCATATCTTAACTAACAATAAGAAGCAGTTTAAATTGTAATGGTATTTGTTTCACGGGGTTTTAAATAAGATAAACAACTTAAGCTTAAATTTTTCTAATATGGGGACTCATTTTAAAAACACATCCCCGATTATGTACTATCAATTGGACTATTTGAACCCGATTCATATAATCAATAAATCGCAAATACAGTGACCTTGGGGATATTTGGTAACTTAAGTTATTTATAAGGTTGTTATTCTGATAGGCCTTCAGGACTGCGACTGTGGCAATGGGACCCGCGAGCTCTACACAAATCACTTTTTCGGGCCTTCTTGGAGGACCACCTCTGTTCACGAACTTTAATAAGACCATTCCGCACTGTATCCCATAAATCAATAAATAGCGAACATAGCCTCACTGAGAGGAATCGAGATAATAAACATATTAAATATTCGATTTAGAAACATTGGGATAGCAATGGAAGATGATCCTTCCATTTAAATCACTTCTATCATAAATGAAGCGTTAGGCATTGCAATATACGTTTTAACCTGCTTTTCTATAAGAATTTACATAATTTTTCGTAGGTTTCTTATATTATTCGCTTCACCTACTGTAGTATACAATTTTTTAATAACCAAAACCTTAGTTTTTATGTTCGCAAGGTATCTTCTACGTACTTAGCTATCTCTTTCCTATAACTTTCGATACAAAAGGTTACATACAATAGTCCTCAATCTTGCCCATATGAAAGAATTCTTATTGTTATTATTATTAATATGCGTGCGTTGAAATTTTTTAGTGGATTATTACAACCAATATATACATTCTTATTCAATGCCGAAAACTTTTAACTACAACTTCAAGATAAGAATTTACGAGCTCGTAAAAGCTGTTGGTGTTCACATTAACCATCAGAGATATCATTTTCTTGATTATTCCCTGAAGTATTTAGCTCACAATGTAATCCTCATTTGATTGAGGATTTAATGATTCAATCAAATGAGCATTAAGGCTGATACAATCATCTACAAATCTCAATCACCATAAGGCAGCTTAGCGGTTATTAAGTGATAGTCATTAATGCATTATTTTCTCATCTAGAGAATACGTTTTTCTTTATTCTGCAAATCGTGTTGTATTAGTTTATCGGATTTGAAACATTTTACAGAGGATTTTTTTTAGATTCACGTAATGCATTATATCCGATCATTCACCAGGCCATGGAAGTGAAATTTTTGTCTTTTTCGTTCTCTTTCTATCAAATACCATCTTCCTTTAGCATTTTGAAAGTTTAAGAATGTCATAAATTGAGAGAAATTCCTGTATCCATAAAACTGTAGCTTACCTTGATTTCAAAAGTAATAAAGTGTAATTAGAAGAGTGATCGGGAGTTTAATAATTTCTTTCTAATTTTTAATTAGGTAAGGACTAAACCATTGCTCGTTCATTGAGTAAATTGAGAAACCTTGATCATCTGTTTAAGGGTTGAGGGAAATCATGTAGGTTGTTGGATTTATTTGTCTACGCGTTAAGAATACTTACATAATTACAAGGAAGAACGGACATGTAAAAAGGCTGACAAATCTGGATCTTCTGATATTCGGTCAATTGCTCTATGCAACTGAGCTTTATTTTTAATAATTCATTTATTGCGACAAAATTAATAGTTTTACGAAATTATGAACTGTTGTGATCAAAAGACAATACCCCATACTTTTAACGAAGGATCAAATTTCCACCGCACATGCCATTTTTAAGTATCCCAAATACATTTAATAGAGATATCTTTCATAGTAAATTTATTTTCTCGCGGGATAGCAAAGATAGCCTGTATTATCAAGAATATGATTTAAATTATGACTAAAATCGGTCAAAAAGCTGGTCAAAGTCACCCCAGTACAGAAGTGGCATGTCCACGTAGCGGTACAGGCATCAGTTCGGGCTATAATTTATCGGGTTAGTTTGGCGCACGAATCGGACGCATGGGGCATTGGACCAGCCGAAGATTCGATACCAATCTGCACTTTATATGCCGCTTGAATCAGGGTTTGGCGAGTTCGTGAGGAATAAAGTTTGCAATCAGTTTTTAAATTAACTATTTGTCGGATGCAGATAAAACGCTCGCATTTAGAGCTAAAGATAATTTCTCTTTCAAATAATTATTACATACATTGTATTTTGTATATATTAGTCTGTGTTGTTTTTTTTTGACTTCCTTCATTTATAATCCGTACAATAACTTATATTTGTTTTAAATTTGTGATTTTCTTTAGCTATAATATATATTTTTGCTTCATTCATTCTAATATTTTGTTCGAACAATTCTGCGACGAGCCATTTCATGAACACTGTTTTCCACCTCGGAAATACTAGAAACTCTCCATAGAAAAGTTTCTTATCAATTATATTTCCTTCTCTTAAAGTTGAGATTCTTTTGTTTATGTTTTTATTTGTTCCAGTTTTATTACATTTAGTTCTACTGTGTTCAATGTTATCACAGCTTTTTCAGGAATCGAAATTTAAGGTCAGTGATAAACCTATATTGCTTTATCCTCCATCTGTTGCTGTCAAGTCGTTATTCACCTTGAAGGTACTGCTTTCTTGTGTTAAGTGACCTCGATTTTATAATAAGATTATAATTTAATTTAACTCTAAATGCTAAGTAGGCTATTTTTTCAGCCGAAGTATTACAGGCTTTCCCTAGATGTGTTCTCGTATAAAAGGAAACAATTTATTTTACTATTTCTCCATGTTTTGTCCAACTATCTGAAATTTATTATTTCTTGAAGTTATCTTCTCTCAATTGTCTTCCATAGTGATACACATATTTTTTTCTCCTCATCTATTGATGTTATCTCTGGTGCCTCTAAACGTACAATTTTATTATTTTCTACTGACATTGCGAGTAGTCTGGCTTTAACATCCTTGTTACGTTTTTGATCCAACGGTCTTATTGTATTTTTCCAATGTCTCTCGAAGCTCTGCATTGTAGAATTTTTTTGACCTCTCCAGTAGTTTTTTCTCTAAATGATGCTCTTCTTCATTTTTTTATTTTCATGTTTTAGCCTTCCACCAATATTGTATGTTAGCATTTTTCGGTAAATTATCTCCTGCAAGATGCCCCTGTTTTACGAAACCTACTTTTACTTCCGAAAGATTTAATAAACTGATGTTTAGCTTCCAGGTGCCGGACTGATTCTAATTCTCGTATTTTTTCATTGTTATATTCAAAATCCATTTCCACCGTAACGACATTTTAGTCTGAAAATAATATAGGGATGGCTATATTTATATATATGTATATAAGTAAAATGTTGCTAGCATACTGCAAGCATATCGATAACACTAATTTCAAGTCGGCATCATATCGAGAGGGTCCTCAAAAGAAAAAAAAGAATTGATAATATTCTTAAAATTCGCTGAAATTTATTCATCCGGCATCGAACCCAGGTCTTCCTAGTTATACGTACTACGCAGCACAACAGAAGATCACCATCTATAACTATGTGTGAAAATTCAAGCAGAAATTTTGGGTGCAACTGCCTCAAAGACGTCCTACTTTTCCCTTATATTCCTTATGTGAGAAATTTTAATGTGCTCTGGCATCGAACCCTGGAAAAGCATGGTCTTATCTAAATTTGTTTCTGAAACGGAGTCTTAATATACATCTTCTAGAAGAGCAAGAACTTCCTATCATTTCGATAAGTGCATCAAAAAAATAATGAAAAACTACCCTAATATATTTTAAATGGTAGATATATTTACCGCCCGGTATCGAACCCGGGTCTTCAGCTCACTAAATTCTAAGTCATGAGTCTAAAACGGTATCGACAACTATTGGTACCTGGAAAAATACCTCAAATACTTGGAAAAAGGGAAATTAGATGTAGGGAATCTTCCTATTTCGAAAACCTTTAAACCGACTCTTCTCATTTTTCTCATAATATCTCTTTAAATTGATAGTTTATATATTGTATGACGATGAGTTAGATGGAAGGGGAGACTTTTAGTCTCAATCTCGCCCGAATAAAGATGTTTTATTATCATTATTATTATCATAAACAGTAAAAAAATGAACCTATAATGTATAACAAGGGAAAAAGATTGCCCCGAAGAAACCGTTGTATTTGAAATTGAATACAGTCGCGAGTTCTTGAAAATATATTGATAGGAAAAAAGTTAATATACAGTAGAACCCCGGTAATCCGGACACTCGCTAATCCGGAACCCTCGGTAATCCGGACGGTCCATTGGGTGTTATGCAAACCCGCAACTTCTTCTTTTGAACATATAAACACGCATGTCAGTAATAAGAAACGAGAAGTGGACAGACTATTTGAAAACATTTCCATTGGCTGAATGATGTGATAGAGATTGAAGTATTTTGTTTATAGTGATATCACACCTAAGTTATGATACTTTTCAGAGAGAGCATTTTTCCATTAGAGGATAGCTTAGTATGTGCGAAACTAAACAATTTCAAAAGACAATACAGTTTCAGTTGAGCAGGGTATTAGTTATCAAAATATCACGTTCATTAAAAAGCTATGAGAGAAGAGGCGTAAAAAAACAATCCTTCCCTTTTATAGACGTCCAATGAGGATGAGCATGCACGGACTATAGAGTTGGTGGTAGGCATTATGATTTGGCATTGTCTATACAATATAATTTTTGAAAAAAAATGTTTTTATGTTATTTTTTGAAACCTCGCTAATCCGGAAACCCCGCTAATCCGGACGCCTATGTGCCTGAATTCGTCCGGATTACCGGGGTTCTACTGTAAATACAAACAAGGAAAATCGGAAACGTAACGTGCCATGGAAGATGCTATGTGAGAACTTTTATTCTTTTTATTATATACTCACAACCAATGGTTCATGGATAACTTCCTTACTGAAAGTAAATCGGCCTGAGGTGATTTGTGTTGTGGAAAAAAGTAGTGTGGTGGCTCATGGCGACGAGGAGAGGGGCTTTTTGGAAGGTGAAAGGGTGGAGAAGGCTCGCGGGATCGTTGCAGGACGGAGTGGAGGCAAAAAGGGAGCGATCGAGCTGACTGGCGGCGCCGCAGCGATAACCTTTTCTTTTTCCTTTATTAACCCTTTGAGTGCCATGCAGAATTGCCTAATATCATGCGAAAATTGCCAGGCTATTTTACAGAGAATTGCAGACTTTTTGAAAAAATATCTATTAAACCAATAATATTCTGAATAATTTGCTAACAAATTTACTGGGTATAGAATACATTTACTTTTTTATTATACAATCTCTATTTCAGAAATTAATTAAATTAAGTAATGTTTTTATAACAAACATTTTTGATAAGAGTCGCTCAGAGCGACGCCGGCATTTTAACGAAAATTTTCCAACGTCTCTGTGAGCGACGTTGGCACTCAAAGGGTTAAAAGTATTCATCTCGTAATAAAGGACGTTAATTTTTCTATTATGGAAGGAAAAATTCGTTACAATATGCATATCCTAATATACGATAACACTTAGAGATATCCCAACACGAGGAACAGGAGTTCCAGCTAGAACAAAGTTTCCTCTAACTCATGTCATAATCAGGAAGAAGAGTACCTGTATAATATCACAATCTAATAATATTATCAATATCAACACCCCATCAGGATCCAGTAAACATAGAGAAAGGAAAGAAGGTTTTTAAAAAGATACGTCAAGTCTTCAAAATATTGTTAATGTAATCCTAGTAGACATTTTAATCGCATAACGAGAGAGGAAGGTAGTTCAAGATATTTAACATCTGGCAGATTCGATCCATGTAAAAAGCTTGACCAAATAGCGATTCAGTTAGGGCTACACGACACAGTTTTCACAAGTAAATAAACTCAGTTCATTATACGAGAGTGGGAATAAAGAACAGCTCTCGAATAGACGGAATTTCAGTCATTAATAAAACGAACGGGGATTCTTTTTATATATATTTAACCTTTCCTGTATTATTTTCGGACTAAAATGTTGTTATGGCGGATAGGGCACAGGCATCGAACCGTAGATCAACTTGGAAGCCTTCACCTACAAACATTAAAATCAGGCAAGGGTCTCATTCACAAGCAATTCGGTTCCGCCACTCTTTGTTTTCGGGAACTGATTAAAAATTTATTAATTAGCTGTAATGAATTTCTCACGGAATAATTTTCCAATAACCTAGCGTTGAGCCCAGGGCATTTTTTGAAGATTTCTTCGCAGTCCGCCATAGAAAACCATTTCCTCCAACGATTTATTGATTTTCAATTTTAACTCATGAAGGGAATTATCCCAAAAAATTTCCGGAACTCCCAAGTATATATTTTTATTGGGAAAATGAGTATTTGAGGCCTTCAGGGGTCAAATCAATCTTGTTTGGATCAATAGTGACTACTTACCTAGAGTATCTTGCTATTCTATACGAAAATAAAACGCTGGATCAATGACGCTTTTCATTTAGGCTCTAATTTTGCATCCTATATTGGCATAAATGTATCCAGAGAGGCATTCATGCATAAAAACCGTCAATTCTGGGTACAACGCTCAAGCTTAGGACTCATCCTACTTATACCCGTACGATCTTTCGTCCCACTTAATAAAACAAAGATTGTTTTAATTGCATGCTTCTTCTTTTACCGCACAATATGGGGAATTATTATTGTAAAGTGGATGTCATTTAGCCAACGCGTCTCTGAAGCAGTACGTCAGAAATACATGGACCTGTAAAAAAATGGAACACGGCTGTTAAGGAATTAGAGGTTAAAAATCTCTAATAGCCTTCTTTGTCGGCGACCCATTTTTCATCCGCCGGTGTTCGGTGCGGTTTCCTCTCTGGTTTTCTATGGACACCGGCGGATGAGGAGAGGGTCGCCGACAAAGAAGGATTGGAGATTTTTAACCTCTAATATGGACCTATTTGGGTAAGTTTTATTTCCTTAAATAGTTGCAGTTATCTTCAAATATGAAGTGGGGGACTGTCTGGTGGAATGAGGTAAGTGGTCGACTGGGCATGCGCTGGGACGGTCACGTAGAGCCGCGAAGGCCTAAAATCTGGATGTGGAAGTATCAGTTTAAGGCGGAATTTGTTTAAGGAGGGAACCTACCTAAGCCGGATGCATATGTACAGGGTGATTAAAACGTCATGCATGGTTACAGAAAATCAAAACTTTTATTTTTCAACATAGATGCATAAAACAAAGATGACAATAATTAGAAATACATCAAGTTATTTTTTTATCACTACAAATGTTCAATGTGACCTGCATTTGAAGAACAGCACGCATCTACGCGATAGAAGAATTATCGTGAGGCGGAAGAAAAATTTCTCACTCTCAAAAGCATTTACGTTCTCGAAGAATTCAGCAAACGCTTATTCCTAAAATAATGAATACTCAGAAGAAAAATATTCGATTTAGATGCCTTAATTTTGATAGTTTACGCTTGGGGTCTCCATATCAGCTTAAATCGCATCTTGTTTCCATACTCTTCATAATCATTCTTGCTTTCTTATGAAAATGTATTCTTTTGATGTATGGACATCAGCATTATTGTATCCGGACTGTTAACAAAGGGTAGGGCAGCCTTTCTTGCACCAGTTTTCTGAGCTCACGAACTCTTTAGTGAAGTGATATCGACGATATCCTAAGGGTACGAATATGAAGAAAACTGGTTTTCCACTTGCTGGTAGTCGTCACCAATACGATATTTCAATGGAATGAACTGAAGCCCTCTCAGAAGAAACAAACTGAAATTTGTCGACAGCAGCTATTTTCTTTAGCTGCTCGCTATTAATTCTTGGTGCTTGTATTCAGCGTTTTAAGGAGTGTTCCGTTTTATATTTCTATTTTAGTGTAAATGATACTTTTTTCAAGAGAAAATAATTCAAATTGGTGTGATATTTCTATTTTATATTTTAGAGTATAATACATAAGTGAAAAGCATTTATGTGATAAAAATAAAGCCAAACTCGGAGTTACTGAATAATGTTATTATCATTTCAGAAGAGTAGCTACATCATAGAACAATATTCAACCTGAAAGCAACTTAAAAAGAGAAAATATCAACATTAACGCTCATATTCATATCCTAACGAGGGTGGATGGTCGATGCTCCTTGCAATTGGCTTAACGTTGTAATATTGATCGGCTACCTGACATAGAAAAACTTTTTCTTTCGGTGAATTGCCTCGGTCGCAGACAAAAGTAAGCTTAAACAATTCCAATGGAGCAAGTTCCGTGTGAGCTCCACCTTGGCTGCATTTTAAGTCGTTCTAGGGAAATAAGGCTACATTCTAAGTAGAAGATAATCGAGCAATGTACAATCTCTGTTGACAGGAGAAGGAGCTTTATCGCTAATTCTATTTTCAGAACTTAACAGAGTCAAGCGTCAATGTATAATTCTCTGCGAAAAAGCTCAAGGTCATGGTCATAGGCTGTACCCTAGTTATGAGACAGGAATGCCAATTACGCTTTGTATCGGCACGGGGTCAGTTAGGTTAGTGAAGTAAATTTGTTAGAACTTCTGCCGCATAGAGCACCCCGTGTTAATCCATCATGGAACTGTATTTTGCTGATCGAAAGCACGAGCATAAAATGCTATAATTGCGGGGCGAAAATTTCG
Organism: Sympetrum striolatum; assembly: GCA_947579665.1. Taxonomy (NCBI): domain Eukaryota; kingdom Metazoa; phylum Arthropoda; class Insecta; order Odonata; family Libellulidae; genus Sympetrum; species Sympetrum striolatum. Next base: position 38,533,632 of record OX388352.1, on the reverse strand, counting down.
GAGATAAACAATCTACAGGTGGTGAAGACTCGACCTTTCTTCCTTTAAAAAATTATCATATAGTATTTGAGCACTACATTGGTATGTTAGATTTTTGAGTGTATATTAAATAGAGGGAAAGCTGTAAATATAGGCAAATTTGTTTTTTACTTAATGGTACTTTGTTTGGAAATAATTCTATATTTTTGACATTCATTAATAATTTTAATAAGTCTACTAAATGACAGGAAGCAAAACGATGATTTATATGATTTTTCTTCAGATGAAAACAAAGATTCACAAAAACCTTATAAAATTGAACCAAAGAGGTTGGGGTGCGAATATATGATAACATATCGTTTAATATGTTTTAAAACACAATATTGCCTAAAGAGCAAGTTTTATTTTTAATGTTTTAAAGAGGAGATATGACGAACGGAGAAACTGCATTTGAAGTACCCGGGGAATATTTTGGTGTTTCAACAGCCCCATCAATTGTTATAGCCTGATGTGCTTGCATATCAGAGGCAGATGATGTCAATGGTCCAGAAATGGGAAAGAAAGCAGAGGAGCATGTGATTCTGGAAGGTTATTTTTGTGGAGTTTCCTACAGCCACATCAACAGCTATAGAGTCAGCGTTGGTGATGATGTAACGACTCATAGGGCCCAGTTACTTTGAACCCGTTTATCTTCGCCATTTGTGAGCGAAAGTAGGCTAAGACAGAAACCTCTATATTATTGTAGGATGTGAGGGAATGACCATTCTGATGCAACCATAATCTCATTACCTAGCTGAATTACGTTTTAAGAGTCCTCGTGGAAGTCTTATCTAGAGGATGCAATTTGTGGGTGGAATGAGGGGGAAATAAGAGTCACGTGGTTCTTTTGGCCAACTCACTCACATCCGGGTTAAGAACGTGGCTAAAATACCATCCAAAATGAGGAGAACAGGCCAGAGAAAAGATGGTGTAATTATTTCTCCCTCTTTAATTGGGGTCCCATATTTACACCAATGTAACCTAAACAAGATGGCCACTATAACATGTAACCTAAAGGCGTTCGTGACTTAAGGAATATATTTGAAAGTAACGTAGGGTCTCTTCTTTTTTATATAAGTGTAAAATTATTATAAATCAAATATAAGAATATGAAAAGAAATCGATTTCACAAGCCTGTCAAAAGATTGCAGTCCAGAACAAGCACTAATTCATACAATAACTGACTCTGCATCCACAATATATTCAAAATAGATTCCAACTGCTTAATTCTATCTTATCTCATCTTATTACCAGTCTGCAGGACCTCCAATATCCCATTTGGGAGGGGTGCCCATTTTTTCACCTGAGCCCGTTATTACACCTTTTTCTCTATATCTTATTGAATAATCTTTTGGAAAAGACGGGTGATAATACAATATTAAAGACTGCTGTTATTTAACAAGAAAAATCCATTGAACTCATTCTACGATTTACAAATAGCCTCTTGGTAATACAAAAATACTACTCGAGTAGAGGAAATCTAATCCCCTAAGTGAAAATATGAGGTTGATTGCGGATGCGCCTAAATCGGGATTAAGGAACACAAACGACAGAAATAATGTAATATTTTCAACGTTTAGTAGCTGAAACAACAGGTACAGTAAACTCCCGTTTATACGAATCGCGTTTATCCGAAATCCGCTTTATCCGAATAAACTTTTACGAATGCACCTACCCCACCCCCGCCCACCGAATACCATCGCGACCCATTACTTATTTTCTCGTGACACCTCTTTAAAACTTCTGTTCTTTCCCACTGACAAATAAAGCAGATTTTTTCTGTAGGTAATAAATCAAAATAAACGAGCTTTGTTATTCAGCATTTAAAAAAATTGAGTTTTCAATCATACTTTGGCGCCTTTTTAACACGTCAACACAAATTTTTCAGTCAAAAACATGCAGGCTTATTCAGAACCATATCAATAGCATTCTACGTACGCACGTTTTATGATCACATTTCGCGATATTGACGTAATTCGGGGTGTTTCACGCGGGACTTCGGTTTATCCGAACCGGCCGTCGCTCGTCCCGATCATTTCGGATAAACGGGAGTTTACTGTATGTTCTTATTAACTTTTCCTTCATATTCGCTCTTTTATAAAATAATGGCCTTAGGAGATTATTGAAATATTTTACAATTTAAATAAATAATAGAGTATTTAACTATCATTACTGGGATACAGTAGAGATGTAGGGGAACTCGGGGCAGAACGGGATAGCGGGGTAAGACGGGATAGGGCCCTTATCTCGAATAGTGAGAAAAAAAGAATGGCAGAGAGACGTTGAACTATTCCTACATACTATCGAGATTAAGCGGCAACCATTTTGACCACTTTGCACTGTGTCTTCTGAGTGTACCGACTACACGTGGTGCTCAGGTGTGGTGTTTTGTAATTTTTCGCAGATTTATGTGCAAGGTAAGCTTTTAACCGTTACTTTAACGTTGTTGTGTGTTATCTACAGTCATAGTGCATGTAATTAACTACAAGACACGCGTGTAATACTATGAATATGTCAGCTTTTTCACTCGGTGTACTCTCATTATCTAAAACGTGCTCTCGGGGCGGAACGGGACGGGGCAGAACGGGATAGTATCCCGTTCTGCCCCGTCATATCTTGACGAGAAAAGGTTTGTAAGCAATGATTCTTTTAAATTTCAGATGGTTCGAACGTACGTTAGGAAGACTGATAGACAAACATGGGATATCGGAGCGATGGAATTGGCTGTTGAAGCGGTTCTATCGTCTAAAATGGGGTATTTGAAGGCTTCTAGACTATTCAACGTGCCAAAGACAACTATCGAAAGATACGTGAAGAAAGCCAATAACAATCCGCAGTATAAAGTTAATACATCGGGTGGAAAATATAAAAATGTATTCACGCCCGAACAAGAAGAAGAACTGGTATCATATCTGAAGAGAAGAATATGGGGAGCAGTCTGATTGGACTAACTACAAAAGATCTTAGATCATTTGCGTATGAGTTGGCCGAAGAAAATGGGCTAACGCACAGATTCAGTAAAGAGACATATCTAGCAGGAGAAGACTTGATTAAAGGATTTCTTAAAAGGCACCCTAGTTTGTCCATTCGCACTCCAAAAATACGAGTGGCGCGCGTGCTATGGGATTCAATAAGATCGCAGTTTCGAAGTTTAACTGTCTTCTTAACGACATTATTGATAAGCACAAGCTGACTCCCGACAAAATATTTAACTGTGATGAAACCGGCATGTCGGTTAATCCGAAAAGTCAGTCGAAAATAATAGCTCTTAAGGGAAAAAGGCAAGTGGGAGCTATTGTATCTGCTGAACGGGGAGAAACAGTGACGGCAGAGGTTTGCATGTCAGCTTCTGAATTGTACATGCCAACGATGCTTATCTTTCCTAGGATTTACAAAAAGCAAGAATTTGCACTTGGTTTACCCCCAGGAGGATGGAGCTAAGTTCACCGTTCGGGTTGGAATACTGCTGAAATATTTCTAATCTGGTTTGCTAAATCTATCGTCTTTTCGAAAGCCACAAAAGAATCCCCTATTCTGCTCATTGTGGATGGACATTCGAGCCATACTAAAAACCTGAAGCTGCTTGAAATGGCAAGAGAAAATGGTGTAATTCTTCTTCATTTACCTCCACACACTTCCCACAAGTTGAAGCCCTTAGTTGTAACGTTTTTCAAGCCTCTCAGTCTCTACTACGGTGAGGAGGTTAGAAAGTGGCTAAGAAGCCATCCAGGAAAAGTCATCACTCTTTTCCAGATATCGACAATCTTTGCTGCGGCATTTTTACATGCTGCCACAATGCCAACCGCCATAAACGGTTTTAGGAAAACGGGGATATGGCCATCAGATCTTAACGTTTCTTCAGGCGTAGACTTCCTGCCTTCTGCGACTACTGACATTCAGGAATACAACGAATGCTCCGCAGAAAAGACAGCCGATGGTAACGATCTGACTCGCTAGGGTGCACTGAGCAACAGAACAAGAAGGCGAAAATCCAAGATAACTCCAGCAACGAACCACAACCTGGATGTTCATGGGAGTATGATTCTCCGAGCATTTGCTCAAATTCCCAGGCAAAGTCAGCTTTTCGGACATCACCTGAAGCTCAATTCCAGTAATCAAGAGAAATACAAGGAGGACTTCAAGGTAAAACCGTCATATTAACAGATCCTCCTTACAAGAATGAGTTGCAGGATTCTACTGTCAAGAAAAACAAAAAAGAAAAAGTGAAAGAGCGCAAAAACAATGAAAATTTATCGAAAACTGCTACTAAAAATAAGTCAGTTAAGGAAAACTTATTCAAGAAGTCAAAGTGCTCAAATAAATCAGAGAAGATAGGCGTGGAGGCTAGTGAAACACACATAGAAGATGAAGAGTGCATTTACTGTGGAGAATGTTACTCCATTTCAAATGAAGGTTGGGTTGCCAGTCAAAAATGTTTTAATTGGAAGCACAACTCATGTGCTGGTATAGAGAGCGAAGACGACGAGGAAATTTTAATTTGTGAACTTCGCCAGGACAAGTAGTGTACTTTTTTATAAATATACTAAAAAATAAATTTTCTACTTCAAACATGGCAATGGGTTTTATTCCTAATAATTTTCCCTATAATTTTTTATATTTTTCTATTAACTATCGAAGAAAAGATATCGTTTTTAAGGTTTAAGGCGATAATTCCAATTGTTTTTCAATGTTTTTAGTGATAGAATTAAAGGTTAAAAAACTCTATCCCGTTCTGCCCCGTACGTGGGGTGGAACGGGAAATATGTAGACTTTCTTTAAAAATACATAAAAATAAACAAAATGTATAATTATAAGTACCTCTCATGTCACAATTGTTATTTAATATTATATAGTTATGTTTTATGCCTTCATTAGGTGTTTATTTTATTTACCTGTTTTTCTAAAAATGGTTAAACAAAAAATATCCCGTTCCGCCCCGCCTTCCCCTATATACAGTTAAGTCGATGGAGCTATACGCCCCCAAAAATTCTCAAAGAGCTTATTCAAGGAGTTTAAATTGCAAAGGATGCAATTCCTTCATTGGGCCAACTCTCTGAACTCTCATGGTTCTACATATTAAAATGCAGCCAAGGTAAAGTCAACACGGAATTAAACCTGGGTTTCCATCCTGAATTCTCATCTAAAATAACTATGGAGAAAAAAACGTGATTACACACAACTTAACCTGCCATTGAGAAGCTTATTGGTCCATGGTTCCTCTCAAACCAAGATCGACTTTGAGGGGGGCATACTGCGCCGCGAGAATTTGGTCATGCAGTGCTGTCGACATTATTATCAAGGGGGAGAATTGCGGCTACATTTATTTCAGATTCCTCTTCACAAAGCTTCAAAGAATAACGTGGTATAATATCTCCGCGTCGGTTGAAGTAGATTTCCACAATTGTCCTCGCTTTAGATAAACATTAGAAACAAGAGTTCGCCATTTTGCTTCATAAAACATGCAAACGTCCATGGTGCAACATGTCCGTGGTGGCCCCGCTGAAACCGCGAACGCCAGGGACGGCCATACTACGCCACGAGAATTTGGCCCGTGCAGTAATGTCGAAAATTCGGAGCTATTATTGGGACAGCAAATCCAGCCAAGATTTCGTAGTAGTAGTAATATTAAAAATGCTTCGACAGCTTAGTTCATTTCGTACATTGGTTCCCACCGGGAATCGAGCCCGGGACCGCTTTCGAACGCGTTGTTTACATGTCTATCCGGGAGCACGGCCAAGATTTTATTTCAGATTCCTCTCCGGGAAGCTTCTCAGAAAAACGTGGCAGGATTATCTCCGCGTTGATGGACGTCGATTTATACTATTTTCTTCCCTTAAATATTTAAACAGTTAAACATAAACATAGATAAACATTTTCTTAAAATCAATAGTCCGCTATTTTGTTGCATTAAGTATGCAAATACTCATCTTGGATCATTAAAATCGAGTGTTATGAAGGAAAACGTACAGCGTTATAACTGGTTATATTATTGTTTTATCCGATAATTTTCTTCTTATAGAAAAAAAAAATTCATGGTAACAACTTTTACCAGACCACTATTTTTAATCTGAAAAAACACGACCTAGGTTTCGTAGCGTCGCTACATCATCAGGTGACAAATAAAACACACTTCCGAATATATACACACATGAAAGAGGGGGGGGAGAGAAGGTAGCAAGTAACGGAAGGAGGAAAAAGGGGGGGGAAGGTGGAAAGGAGGGGGTAAGGGATGAGGCTGGTTACATAGCAAAGGTTCCGGTTCATGACCACCAATATGCGGCGATGAATGCCAAAGACATTTTCGTGTGCGAACACAGTTTGAGATTCAGCCCAGATCGAGTCACAGGGAAAACTTGAATATTTGCCTCTTACTTCTGGGCGGAAATAATAGGGCGTTAGATTTAGGCAAAATCCGAATAAATATGATTTTCATTTCTCAATTGAAGGAATAACCTATGTAATCACTTAAAAGTATTCACAGTCAGTTGTATTAGAGGTGGAGGCTTTATCTAATTGATAGCGGGCGATTGGAATCCGCAGTTATAACGGACTTTGCATTCTGAATGCGACATCACCTGGAAATTGAAACCCAAAAATACATTTCCTCTAAACGATACAGATTCAGGATTAATTTTGTGGTACTTATTAACTTGTAAAAAATCCATGGTAAACAAACTTTTACGAGACTACTATTTATTTTCAAAATAAAACCCATGTTTCGTAGCGTCGCCATATCTTCAGGTGACAAAGCAAGAACACTTCCAAATATATACACTCATGAACGTTAAGAAATCAGCAAATAGGAAAGGAGGAGGGGAGAGAAGGTAGCAAGTAACGGAAGGAGGAACAAAGGGGGAGGAAGGTGGAATGTGGGAGGGGGGTAAGGGATGAGGGAGGTTACACAGCAAAGGTTCTCCATCACAAATCGAAGAAATGCAATATTTACAGAGTTACAGAGTAAGTAAGGAAAGCAAGAGTTACAAAGTAAGGCATGGTCATAAAATTCACTAAAATCCATTCAAAAACCAAAGAAGATGCAACGAGTGGGAAGGTGAAGAACAAGGGGCGGGATGCTAGGAAAGGTGCGTGGAAATTAAGGAATGAGGGTTTGGGAGAAGGGTTAGGAAACAGAAATTCGTTGGCAATATTTGACGAGGAATTCCTCGCGATTTCTTAAGTCTCCAAAGCTTTGTGTCTCTCACTTTTGTCACATAGGTGGAGCACTTTCATATCAAATTCACTTGTATGCCCTCTTTCAAGCAAATGCTGGCTGAAGTGAGAGGCAGACGGATTGTTATTAATAAGAGCACGTTTATGTTCTTTTTTCCGTTCTGAGAAACATCTTCCGGTTTGTCCAATATAAAAACAATCACAATCATTACAATTTAATCTATAAACACCACTTCTGTTAAACACCTCAACGGGATCTTTGCACTTGACTAATAAGTCTTTCAGTTTAGGGCCTGTCTTGAAGGAACATTTAAATGTAGAGGGAAAACTGTTACTCACTGAGTAGGAGATTTAACCGAGGAACTTAAGGGAACACCACTTCATCTTTGTAGGCTTAAGCACTCGGAAAATATCGTGCAAAGCCATTTTATTCCTCTTCTTCTCTATAATTTGATCCACTATCACAGGACTGAAACCGTTTTTAACTGCAATACTTTTAATAATGTTCACTTCGTTAAGATAACTTTGTGTGGATAGGGGTACACTAAGTAGCCGGTGGATCATGCTGTTGCATGCTGCTAATTTATGGGAGAGGGGATGAAAGGAGTCGCTATTGATGGTGCAATCAGTATAACAGGGTTTCCTGTAGATAGAAAACTCATGCCGTCCGTTGGCAATGGAAATTAAAAGATCCAAATAAGGCAGACTGCCGTTGATGGCTTTTTCAAAAGTGAATTTAATCTTCTTCTTCTAACGTCATTTGTGTTTGGACAGGCACTGAACGCACCCATGACCTTTTCTTCAAATCCCTTAATTCTTTCCATGAGAAGATTAAATTCACTTTTGAAAAAACCATCAACGGCAGCCTGCCTTATTTGGATCTTTTAATTTCCATTGCCAACGGACGGCTGGTTTCGTTTCTTTTTATAGGTTCGGCATCGGTTTCAAGTTGAAGAATTTCGCGCAAAATCCAAGAAAGACATTTTAGCGTGAATTACTTGCATGGTTGTATGCGGAATTTATTCATAAGTAACCATGCCATGTTTCAAAGTCCGCACTCGATAAAACCACTTTTGTATTTTTAGCCAGCTTTTTTATGATTCTAGCCTATTATGCGCTGTCCCTATTAGATTCCAGTTACCAGTAATCCCACAGTAGCTTCTTATCCTCCCCCTCGCCCGAAGTTCCAAAACATAAACCTCTGTTTTCCTGTCTTCCTGCAAATCACGTTCTGCCAACAGTAATTTTGAGTGCACTGTTTTGCCGCTAGAGTAGCGAAAGAACAGGCTCACGGAATTTTGCAAGTAAAAGAACATTTCATTAGGTTAGTCGGCCTAAAAAAGTCTCTGTTAAATGCCATTTCTTTTGTTGATAAATTATAAAAGAAGATAATGCACGACTTTAATTACAAATTTTCAATAAAATTAGTGCACGACGACCTCAGCTTTCTCAGCGGAACCTAACAACAACGCACATTGTTACTAAATAAAAATTAACAGAGTATTTCGGTTTGCACATTTTTTATTTACTACAAAGTATTATTTTGTTTTAAAGGACATTAATAACAATTGCCAAGTGAAATTTTTGCTCCAAAGACCATTGAAATGTATTCACTAAAAAGTCTCGGAAAACGTTTCAACATTCGAGTGTGACTAAGTAAAATTGATCATATAGGAAATAAGTCGCTATTTTCCGTTCAGATTATCAAAGGAAATCATTTGAATGCATTTTAACAAGCTGTCAGCGTGATGCTATTTAAGGAGGATTGGGGAGATCTAAAGATCTTCTGTGTAATCCTGCTGCGTAATATGCGTAAGCTTATAGGTATACGAAATTTTAAAATCCAGATTCAAAGAAACCGTTGAGGGAAATTTATTTTTAAGATCAACTATTCGCTGTCCATATTTAATTGAATAACAAACGCGTTTATCAAGACATCCTCGAAACTGGAAATCGTTACATAAAATATTAAGCGAGCCTTGAAATACAGGGAGATTATGAAACAATGGATCGAAATATTATTGTATATACTTCATTCAGCTATTGTCGCGAATTCAATACGCCGTGGCATTATTTTCAAGCTCAGCAAAAGGGAAGAGGAAAGGGATGTATGACCTGGCGCAACATCAATCGCGTTGGGGTAACCTAACGGATACCGAACATCCAAATTGTAGCGAGGATGCTGCGAGCAAAAGGAAAAGGAATTTGATAGTTATTACGTAATATTAGACGTATTTGAATTATGGTTATGATTGCGCCAGCTTAATTTAACGCGATGGAAACACTTCACCATTGTGAGAAGCGTTAAATATTTTAGCCAGAATAGAGCTGTTGGCACCCCTGCGATCCCCGGGGAAGGTTTGAACTTGCGCGAACGGCCCACACATCCATCATTCCTCGACGAACCTTCGGCGGAGAATGACGTGTCGTTTGTTTGCTCCACGCGTATCCGGGAATCTTTCGCAGCCAGCCAACGCCTTGGTGTCATCCCCCACCTGAGCTGCAAAAGGTAATTCTGGAACATATTCAATTCCTTGGTTTTAAAATCGATCATTAGCAATAGTTAATGTTTACTGCTTTTATAACGAAAATGCATCCGCGAGTACTAGAAAGTATGTTAAGTTAATATCATTTATGAAAGTATCATTTAAACAAAATTGCATCATGATATAACTTTTAATAGACTAATGAAATCATTTTGTGTGATTAAATAACAAAAGCATAACCCTGAGTGTGTATTGTTTAAAGCGTCATTGATTTATTAAGAATGTCACAGCTAAGAGGAAACTTGAAATTGAATCAGTAATTCCAGAATATATTTAATTCATTGGTTTTAAAATTGATCATTAGCAATAGTTAATTTTTACGGCTTTTATAACGAAAATATATCCGCGAGTACTATATAGTTAAACAAGTATTATTTATTTACAAAAGACGCATAACTAATAGGGAAATTGAAATGAAATCAGTGATTCTAGAACATGTTTCATTTATTGGTCGCAAAAGAAATCATTGGCGATAGTTAATGTTTGCAGCTTTCGTAAAGAAAATAAATCCGTAAGTTCTAGATAGTTCTAGAAATAATTTTTGTAATGGTGCCATAACTAAGAGGATAATTGAATTGAAATCAGCCCTGAGATCAATGTAAATAATCATTTCTCGCTTTTCTATTACAATTTATATGGTGGACTGAGATGGATTATATTACTGTATATTATTTTATATGATTATATATTACTACTTAATAGTATAATACTCTGTTATGGCTACTAAATTTCTTTTCAATTTTCGGCAAGAAACTTCAAAACACGACACTCGAAAAGTGTTTTGGCGGCATATTTGATGTATTTTCAATCTTTTGTGGTGCGAAGACATAGAATACTTCATTTATTTCTTTCATTGCCAACAATCAATCTATGGTGTCTGTAAATCTTTAAGAATCGGCCCGCCTAGCTTAGTGAATATGATTACAACGCGTCCGTCTGAATCTTAGGATATTCCTGACCTTCATCAACAGGTAACCTGTTGAGAATTGCTGGACCGTCTGGCAACTCCAGACATGGCAAAGAGGCGCCTAAATTTATTCCGCTTCTATCTCCACGCGATGAGATCTAACCATGACTACTATTTTGCGGATTTTAGTGATCACTTATACGCAGCACGAATCAGGCGGCATGGTCCTACCTTGAAATTCATTTTTGAAAGTTCCGGACGGTCGTGAGATGTCTGGCCCAACGCGTAAGAATCAGGGATTCTTTGATCACGTTTATATTCAAAGACAGGAAAGTGTTATTTTCAATTTCAAGATGGAGATGCGATATTAAAAGAACTGGTTCAGGCATGACTTTTAGTTTGTCGTCTCGCCGTAGAGTTCTCACGCTGTTTTGTTGATCCTCGTGACCTACCGTAGGATTTTCTGCGTCTTGTTGTCTGCCGATTACTTTCCGAAACACTTCAACTGCTGTTTCTAAACACTGATATCTTAAAATTTTCACATGTCGTTTATTATAGCATCCTCACCTATTTCAAGCTCTCTTAATTTTGTCCAATTAGCTCCTTAAATTCCTTCTTATATTCAGGATCTGAAACCTTTTCCGCTTAAATTTTCTCAATCTTCTTATGTGTTCCTTTCTGAAATCTCCTCTTATCAAGCAGTAGTTCATGGTATGTGCCTGTTTCTGCATCTCGTATCACTTTGACATTCATAATGGCATTTGGAATGCGCGAATATATATTACATAATCGATTATGCTCTTAGCTTCTCTTTTTTAGTTTCATAGGTTATTTTGCGAATTCTTTTGTGCAGGAAAAGAGAATTTTCTCTTAGCATTTGGTTTTTTACAAAAAATCCTGTTAATATCTGGCCGTTTTCATTTATTACTTTCTCCCAATTTGGGCACAAACCTCCATGCGCTCTCAGCATATCTTTCCCAGTTCGTCCATTAGAATCAAATACTCCTCTGCACAGAACACTTAAAGCGCATTTAGATAACTCGTAGACATTATGTAAAATTGCACTCCCTATCTTTATTCCAATAATATAATAGAACACTATGTCTCAAATGTAATTATAAAGTCGTAAAACTTCAGTAATTTCTTGATTTCCTTCATTTTTAGTTTTAGTGTTTTTAGTTCTTTGTTGTTAATCGTTCAAGAAGAAATTTGTAAATAATTTTCATTTGTTTGTTTAGTATCTTGGGAATTCGACTGATGGCTAAGTATGAGGAAAGAGTTACAAAATACTCCAAGCACCATCAAAAATGAGATTCCAAAAGCAAACTGTTAATCAAATCACAGTACAGGAAAACCATCTCTAGAAATCTCCAGTCCCCTTGTCCCACCTACCCCCAAGATTATCTCAAGACTGTGAGATCATTAAGATCCAAACACTGACTTTTTATGAAAGCAGATAAAAGTAACACAGTAGTAATTTTAGATAATGAAGAGTACTTGACCAATTCTCAATCCCTTATGGATGATGGTCCTTATGTACTTATGTCCAAATCTCCATTAAATTAGCAGGTTCTCCAGGTAAAAGACACTTAAAAACTGCCCAAATTTAATATCCGGTAAGCTGAAGTATAAACTTTCAGTACCCAACCCTGCTATTCCGAGACTATACTGCCTTCCTAAAATCCGTAAAAACAATACTGCAATGAGGCCTATTGCCTCGGCCATCAATTCACCCACTTACCACATTGCTAAATGGCTGAATACCTAATTGAATTCCATGCCCTTCAATTTTAATCATTCTGTTCTAAACTGTTTTGATTTCACCAATAAGATTGCTGATTTAGAACTCAGAGACTCAGAAATACTCTTGTCTTTTGATGTTTGCAGCTTATTCCCAAGTTTCCCCATTGACGTATCTCTAAAAATTTTAAGTAAACATTTCCAGGATTTAGGTCTCCCTGATGCTGTGATTGAAGAATATGTAATGTTAACTGAATTATGTATGCCTCAAAATTGTTTTCAATTTTAGTAGTATTGTTAAAAGTGCTTCGACAACTTAGGTCATTTCGCACATTGGCTCCCACCGGGATGTTTTCAATTTTACCACAAATTTTACGAGCAAAATTTTGAAACATCCATGGGTAATCCACTTTCTCCCTTTATTACTAACGTGTTTATGGACCATCTTGAAAACCTATGCAAAAAACTTTTAACTATTTTTCAAAAAGAATGGCTTAGATATGTAGATGACATATTCACTACCTTTGACACTTCTACCTACAGTTATGATACTTTCCTAGTTGAACTCAACAACCAATTCCCATCTGTTAAATTTACAATTGAAACTGAAAATAACAACTGCTTACCATTTTTGGATGTTTCAGTCTCTAGGTTAAACAATAAGTTACAGTTTGATATATACAGAAAGACAACTTCATCCAATAATTTTATTCCAAACTCATCGTTTCATCCATAACAGCATAAGCATGCTGCCTTTCATCACTTGGTTCACAGATTAATTGACCTGCCACTAATCAATACTGGTTTTTGTAAAGAGCTCCGTTTCATAAAAGATACTGCATTGATGTTAGGTTTCAATATTTCTTTAATTGATACTTTAATTAAAAGATATAAATATAAACTATTAATTCATAAGAACTCTACTTTATTAGCTGTCTCTACTTCCTCGTGTCAGAAATATATTTAAAATACATATTTTCCATCTTTAACCAAAGGTTTACACAATATTTTTAAAGCCTAAAACTTCAACATCTGCTTTTACAATCACTTTAATCTTAAAAACCTTCTATGCTCAACAAAGGATAAAAATGAAACACTTGAAAAATCAGGTTTATACATGATCTCTTGTCCTGAATGTAACCAAAAATATGTTGGAGAGACTACTAGGAAGTTAGTTACCAGGTTCAAAGATCATATTGCTTATTTTAAATATGGGAGGTACGAACATTTTGCAGTCGCGAAGCATATGACAGATAATTCACATAATATTTCTATAAACAATATAACACTTCTATATACTGCAAATTTTGGTTTAGATCCCTGGGAAAATTTATATATTTACAAAAACTTAGATAATATTATGAATAATTACATTGATTTTGATAAAACTTTAAATCATTTGATTGACAACACCTGACATCTTTTCGTTTTTCGATTGTTTTTTCTTCAGTCTTTTTCCCACTCAATTTAGCCAGTCTCCTGTGTCACCTTGATGATGCTGTTTATCAGACAGCAAAATTTACATCGGTGGATCTTATTTTTGATGGTGCTTGGAGCATTTTGTGAATCTTTCCTCTGCTTGAATAGTTGTGATTGTCTTCAAAGATGGAGTGGGGGAGTGCCTGGTGGAATGAGGTTATTGTTGGACTGCGGATGCGCCGGGAAAGTCACGTGAAGCCGCGAAGGCTTAAATGAATTACAGTAAAATCTTTGGAAGGCGGAACATCTTTAAGGCGGGAAACTACCTTAGCCGGAAGCATTATTATAATTACTACATAATCGCAAGATTTTTCGCAGGAAATGTTAGGCGGAATCTGCATCACGCGGACGGAAATGTATCTTCCTCCTAGTTCGCATATGAACAACTGGTATTCGGAGCTGTGTAAGGCGGAAAGAAATTTCTTACTTTCAGAAGTAATTGTCATAGGCTTGAGGAATGAGCTGAAGCCCTCTTAGATGAAAAACATTGATGAAAATCCGGAAGACATGTGTAAGCAGAAAAATTTACTCAGTCCCTCGGGCTTCCGCCTTAGAATTTACTGTGCTACAGCTATAAAAATGACTATAATAATATAAGTGATAATAGTTATGGTAAATTTTAGTAGTTATTTTTGAACTGATTAATTATTTTACATTATACTTTTAAATAAAACTATTGAAATGTCCAAATGATTATCGATATAATGTTAAATTTTATGAGCAAGCATTGCCACTAGATGCGGCAGCTTCAACTGCAGCGTATTATAACTAAGTAGAAAAATCATTTATTTTTTAATAGCGATCAACAATAAATCACTGAATTAGAAGTATCAGTTGGCTCCTAGAGAGCGACAAGACGTCAACATCCCCATGAAAATCTTACAGATATGTAAAAATATTTGTTTCTCTTGGGATGCATTGTTGATTCGCACAATTTCCGCAAGAAATTAATATAAAAGGTTCATGGCCGAGTAATAAATTTACTGGGACTCTTGATTGGATTGGCATTAAAAATTAAATTAGCTAAACAGTTGAAAAATTAACAAAATATAATAATTTATGTTATACCATTGTATTAAGAATTATTTAGAACATTTTTTTTTCGAAATTGATCAACGGCTAGCGCTTAATGTTTGTGGTTGGTGATCTTTATAACATGTAAAAAATTTCAAATCGATCAGATTAGTTCCTGAGGCTGCGAATATTAGGCAAAATTTTAAATTTTTCTGGAAAATGTCAAATTTTTTCCTGATGGTTTCTCAATGTTGTCGAAGTGAGAAATGAAAATATTTAGTACGTTCCAATCAAGGAAAATGGTTTCTCAGTTCGCCAAAATTCGTCCAAATACGCAAAATATACAGAAACGTTATGGATGTTGGTTTGACAGTAGGGGGGTCCACATCAAATATTTTGTGAGAATATTTACCTCGAAGTTTCGAAATTTCGGCAAAAAACGTTAAAATTGCAAAACATTCTCGTTCGGTTCAATCGATTGCGACGAAAACTGTCACTCAAGCCTCAATATGCCAGTTGTATGCTTCTGTATGGGGCAGAATTTTGTATCGGTTTTGGCAGTTCTTCTCCATGTACTCTTTATACTCTAAGCGGGTTTTCCATTTTTCCCTCTCAATACTTCAACTATATTACAGCTATGTTTTCTGTTTCACAATTTTCCCTGACGTTTGTTTTTCCTGGTTTACTTTAACCTTACAGTAATTTTATTCTTGTTAGTAACTTAATCTATTTCTTCTCTTTTAGTTCACAAAATTCTTCCATGTTTCTTTTTTCCTTTGCTTTGGCCTTCACTCCTTCCTTCCACCATTTTGTTTTCTTCCACCTATTGTCGATCCTAACTTTCTCTCACACTTTAACTGCTGTTTCCAACACAGTTTTCTTAAAATTTTCCCACTTGTCATTTATTCCAGCATCCCCAGCAGTTTCAAGCTGAATTATGTTTTGACCAATTAGTTCCTTATATTTCTTATTATATTCAGGATTTGATACCTTTTTCACTCGAATATTCTCAATCTTCGTATATGCTTCTCTATTTTCTTTCTTAAACATTCACTTATTAATCAGTAGTCTATGGTGTGTATAAATTTCTCCACCTCGTGTCACTTTTACATCCATAATGGCATTTAGAGGGAGCGCGAATATATTAAGTAATCAATTATGCTCTTAGCTTCTCTTATTTTAGTTTCATAGCTTATAGTTGCTTCATAGCTTCCTGAGAATTCTTTTATACTGGAAAAGGGTGGTCGTTATTTATATGGAAAAAATTTTTTTTTTGGAAATTCTATCGGGACACCCCCTAAATTTGTTTCATATGGCTAGAAAATAAATTGTGTAAAATATTATTTTAATTAGAAAACTGAAAGACGTGCCGCATCGTACTCAAAATTTATATTTTTCAACATTTTCGGCCCTTTTTCAGTCATCATAGGTAATTAGAGTGTCTTCCCCTATTTTAACTGTTTTGATTCTATTATCAATTCATTATTAGACATTGACTGTGATTTTTGTAAACTATTAATTAGATCAGCGCAGCAGTTTTCGAGATTCAGCCCAAATAGTGAGCGAGCGTCATACAAGTGGCGCCGTGCAATCGGCGCCCCCGCTCGAATCTGTGAATTTCACCGCTTTGTACTCTGTCTTGTATTTATAGCTCTAAATTGATAATAGCATAGTTTTTCTGCAAAACATAGGTAAAAGACCTAATTAAACGTTACGTACTTTAAAATTTTGAATTACATCTTATGCACTGTTTGTTCAATTTGATAGTCCTTTCTCATTCTTCAGCTTTCAGGATACATAAATCGAGTAAGAGTTGTTACCAATATTTTCGTTAATTTTCATTATTTGCGATTGTCTGATTAACAATAAACAATTAATCAAAGCAATAGTTGTAGTTATGATTTGAATAATAACTACCTGTTTGTTATGGGTATGAAGAAGTTTGTATTCCTACCCTTACTAAGGATATTCCTCACCTCGAAATTTAGGTAACTAGTTTTTTGCCTCTTATCTTCAGTTTCAAATCATCAAAGTTCCACTCTATCATCAAATTCTGTTTTTGACCTTTGGGTAAAAATGTTCTCTAATACAAGAGTCCGCCATTTTTTACATAAAATATGCAAATATTCATTTGCAATCATTAAATTTAACAGTTGTGAAAGATAAAGTACAGTTTTATAACGTGTTTTTTGTCCGATAACTTACCTTTAATGGGTCCAGCATCGTTTTGAAGTTGAAGAATTTCGCGAAAAATCGAAGACGGGTATTTTTTGAAAAATTTGGTCAACTTTGCCCCCCTATTGAATTTGAATGCGCAAGATTCAACAAAAATATTTCGCAGTTATATGCAAAATGTGTTCAAGAATAACCATGCAAAGTTTCAAAGTCCGCACTCAAAAAAACCACTTTCGTATTTTTGGCTAGCTTTTTTCTATTCTAGCCCACTGTGCGGTGGCCGTTTCGGATAACGAAAATTTCGGATAAATCGAAATCCCCGCGTGAAACACCCCGAATTGCGTCAATACCGCGAAATATGATCGTAAAACGTGCGTACGTAGAATACTATTGATATGGTTTTGAATAAGCCTGCTTGTTTTTGACTCAAAAATTTGTGTTGACGTGTTAAAAAGGCGCCAAAGTATGATTGAAAACTCAAAGTTTTTAAATGCAGAATAACAAAGCTTGTTTATTTTGCATTCTTACAGAAAAAAATCCGCCCTATTTGGCAGCGGGAAAAAAGCAGGAGTTAGAGTATGTACATAGATATATGAAGAGGTGTCACGAGCATATAAGTAATGGGTCACGATGGTATTCGGTGGGTGAGGTAAGTGCAGTTGGAAAAGTTTGTTCGGATAAAATGGATTTTGGATGAACGGGAGTTTACTGTATTGTTTAAAGTACTTCGGTGACTCAGGTCATTTCGCTCGCGGGATCTCACTGGGAATCGAACTCAGGACTTCTATCACCGAAGCCGAAAGCGCTACATCAATTGCCTTACCCCAACTGTAGATAAAAAGTAGCATCTCCGTTGAGTACACATGGATGCCATGTGTACTCAACAGGCTTCGTGCACGGTTTTGAGCTCTATTGATTTGTTGAGATACCATGGTAAGTACCCGGGTTGCAGAATCATGTTCTCGGAATAACGTCTAGCCCCCAGATCGTCAGCGGAGCTACCGTTAAGAGTGTTTACCAACATGAGAAATTTACCTTTTAGTAATATTAACTACCGTAAGACTTAGGCGTTGTCATTCTACCATAAGACTTATGCATTGACTTGTTACCATAAGATATATGAATTGTATAACCAGATCTCTCTTAACCTGAATTTCCATAAGAATTTTTTTCCTAAACTATGAGTAGGTTTCGCAGGTTTTTCACACCCCCCTTCTTGCGGGTGTTTTCTTGCTACGGTGTATGTCATTTCCTAAGGCAATCCTTAGGTTTATAAACCCGCCATGTAGTTTTCTTCTGTGTACTATTTTTCAAGCTATTTCTTTCCTTAAAGAAGAGGCAAGGTAGCGAAATTTGAAATGCTAAAATCGTAGCATGACAAAGATGGTCCTCAAGAGATCGTTTTTTAGTTTTTTTCATCTTTATCGTATAGCGAAGCAAGCAAGCGGCCGCAGTGGCAGAGAGGTTAGCGTGCTAGAAACCCCAAGGTCCTGAGTTTGAATCCAGGCTAATCGGATTTAGGAAAAGGTTGTGTTTCTTTGTAAACAGTAATAACTATTAAAATGGATGTAATTGGGATCTTCCTGTATCCAATAGAGAAGCTATTATTACTTTCATAGTATTATAAACATATATATGACGAAGGGTTGGATGCAAGAAGGAACATAAAAGTCTCAATCTCGCGTTACTAAAAGACCTTTATTAATATTATTCCTTCAGTTACAGTATTTGTAACTCTCGATAAGTACGTATTATATATTCGTTATTTCTATGCAATTCCGCAATCGTATTACTTCACCGTTTCAACGAAAACAAAATTCGAGTGATAAGAACTCGCTGGGATTATACTTTCCTCAATTTTTTTAAATCATTTCTATTAATTTAAAACGAAAGGGATTTTTAATACTCACCACTTGATTGATAGCAGTACTTTTATTACTCTTCTAATATTTTCCGTGTTTTTAAATATTTGCGATCGACCTGGAATATAGAGGTAGAACCGCTTTCTTGCTTCGCGATACTTAAGAACGAGATAGAAATAACGATTTCATAAGAACGATCTTTCTCATACTACGATTTTTGTATATTAAATATCGGTACCTTTCTTCTTCTGTAAGTTCTTACGAAAGCAATTGGTAAAATTTAGGTATTCGTGTAAACGTTAATTAAATGATGCTTCCCATAAAGTAATTCCGGGAGAGATACCCCATCTAAGGAAATGACTTCATAACAATGCCATAAGTGATAATAGGAATGTGAAACTGCGTGATACAATATAACACATATTTATTATGAATAGTATGTAAACAAATTTTGTTTAGAAAAATTCTCACCCAAAATATTAAAATATGTCTGGATCCTTGCATTTGGCCATCTCTCCGAGTGTCCAGGTGAGACGCCCCACTCCTATGAAATAGATGCATCATTAGCTTAAACTGTATCTAATCTGGAAAGAGCTTGTTATATGACAAAACTGTTAAATTGAAATTGAAATTAGGATATAAATAAACGTTTAAGTTAACTTTAAAACCTATTTAGAAGTGTCATTTGTAAAAAAATTAGGAGGCATCTCAGCCTCCTCTAAAGGCATATAAATAGCATATTGTGGCTCGGTCATCCGTTTTTTTGACATTTTTACGCAAAAATATTGTCGTTTTAACCGAAAAAAATGCGACAATTTTGATGTTTTTGTCGAAATTTCGAAACTTCGTGACAAAAATTCTCACAAGATATTTCTTGATTTCGAAAGAAATTTATATTTGTAATTTTCATGAGAGTGGACCACTTATGCCGGGTATTACATTTCGATGAAAAGAAAGGGGCAAAACGCTCCAACCTGGTGCTTACTAAACAATACGTCATCTTTTGATCGTGCATTCATGCAGTCGACCGTGGATTTAAATTTGAATTTATATCTAAATGTAGAATAAAAACGTTTTATTGAATAAAGCCTTAATAAGTATCACCTTAAAGTTAAATTGATACTTATAAGGCACATATACCTAAAGATAGCATCTATCCCGAGAAGAGGTACTGGGGTACTGGGGCGTTTAATCTTTGTCCAACATGGCCAGTCACTACTTGTGGATATTAGATGAACCTATAGCTACATGTTTTTGCCCTTTCATACAAAATATTCAAACATTTAAACTAATGCAACCAGAAACATTATACTTTATCTTATAACAGGGCGAAAATAAAACAGTTCTTACTTGAAATTATGTTATAAAACAGAGTAAAAAGAATAAATCGTCGTGAAACTCATGAAGATAGACAGGTGCATTCCAACTAACTGACGAACACCGTCAGTAGAGCAATATTGTGGTTTTCCTTAAAAATACTACAACTGGGGCATCTCTCCCGGTGGGGCATTTCACCCGTAATTATCTTATATCATAAAGATATGCTTGTAGCCTTGATAAGCAAGATTGTTAAATGACCAAAAAATCTTATTTTTTTGACGTACCGCCTTTGTTATGGACACTTTTATGTGGCCATCGTTCGGTAATATCGCTGGATTATGAAAGAAACCGTATTTCAACTCAAGGTAATCCAATACATTTGCAGCACTGGATGAGGTTTCGAATTTTTTTTTCAGGATGGTGGACAACACTGAGCTACCAGGAAATCTTCTCCAGCTGCGCCGACTGCGCAAACTGCGTGCATTTCACAAACTGCGTAGATTGCGTAATCTGCGTCGGTGGAGTGAGTTTCGTAGGCTCTGCTGTTCCCTCCCCGCACAAACGCCAGCGCCATCAGTGGTCAAGAAGCCCCCTGGAGAAGAGGAAGCCATGTTGAGTCGAGTGGTATTAGAGGAAGCACTCCTGACCTACGCTACCCAGACATCGAATTCTACACGTCGTAAGATAGTTTACCTATTTTCCTAGCAAGAGTAGTTATTTTAAGTAGAGTGACTCAAGGAAACCATCAAATACTTTTCATCAAGAAAGGTTTTGATGAATTTTGGGTATGACTCTACGTAGAATAACCTACGCAATCATTCGTCTTATTCATTCCATACGATATTTTAGTTTTACAGTTTAATAAGCCGGCGACGTCGAACCTTAAGGGTTATAGCAGTTGCAGTGAAAAGCGAAGTTCCAGCATGTACAGTCGTGGCCAAAATTAACGCAGCACCAGCCGTAAGGATCGCTAGGGAGGTGCTGCATTAATTTTGGCCAGGAGTGTACAATAACTAGTTGTAAGCATATTTTTTTTCTTATATAGCTAATATGATTCGTCTTTGAGTATTCAATGTGATCTACAAATAAATGGAATATAAATTGCTATATAAGGACAAAAGTTCAGTGTTGCACTTTATTTAATATCAGAACATAATGTTCTAGAGAGGGTCCACGCAAAGTTAGTCCACACAGAAGAGTTTTTTTAATGGGATACTTCTCCAAATTGTGTTTCGGAAAAGGTTTTTTGGAATGCTTCTTTTGAATAATATATGGAAATCTCCGAGCTTTCGCGATTTAAATATCACTTAGTTCAAATAATGAACTCCACTTCATAATCTGTACCGTCCAAAGTTCAATTCATTCACAGCCCTTCACAAAAATATCGTGTATATATATTTGATTTGTGCCACATGATTCATTTCTTTTGTTCAAGTGAATTGTTTGAAACATCATAAGCTGAGGCACGGGCTAAGAAACTAGATACACTAGCTAAACTAGAATAAGAAAGTGAAGTAATTTCTCTCGAGTTGAAAGGTACCCCTCATATTATTATGTAAATGGGTTTAATACCCGTAATATATTCATGATTATAACAGTCATCTTGTATATTTCTAGAAATTTATCTGCACAGATTTACTCAAGGAGCATTAAAATTAAGTAATTGACCTAAAAGTGAAAAGACAGCAAAGCATTACCTGGAAAATGGAAAAGCACTGCAGTAACGCACTATCAAGAGAGCCACCAAAACCTTTAGAATTGATGCAACACATTCCATAGCTAAGCTCTAATGGAGGACACCCTCTTTTGCTTTAACACCCCTTCATTGCTCTCAAAGTATATCTTCAAGGCATTTGCTCTCCATGATTTTAGGTAGAATGCTCTGAAGGTTTACTTCCAGTCATAATGCCCCTGATACAAGTAATTCCAGAAACGGTGAGGAAAATCTAATTCTCCAATGTGAATGTATTTCAAGTTAATGAAGTTTCGATGGAGAAATATCAACTCGATGATAGTATCACGTTTAAATGTCAAGATCAGCATTAAATCTGGGTTAAACTCAAAATTGTTAAAAATTATCTTTATTACATAGAGCTAAATTCTTAACTGCAACCTTAATAACGCACCTGTAAACCACCAGAAGTTTGGCCTATTGCCAAGGTTCATGTTTCTTACAGCACTTGGAACTAGCAGAATTTTATTCTCCTAAAAACTTGGACATAGGATGGAAACACTGCATTTCTTCATCCAGATGGTGGATCAGGGCATTGCTGACAGAAGTGAACGGCACTAAGGAAGCATTATGGTATGGAATTAACTGAAACTGCTGAGTAAGTAACTCCTGATAACTTTTCTAGGATTTTTTGGTAATGGTATAGTTATTTTGATATTGTTTATTTACGAAAATCTATTAATATTTTACTAAGACCATTTTCATTCAAATGGGGATTTCTATGAATCTATTACTCCGTATGTTTAATTTTTAATGTTGTTGATGATTAAGAAATTTTGAATATTATTAAAATTTAACTAAATTCATCTTGTTAAAAAGTACTTCAAATATATAGAAAAAATTAAAACAAACTGTAATGCATGATATTGTTCAATATTTATTTATACTCATATCCTGTATTTGCTATGCCTTATTTTGTGATCAAATAATTAGTAAAAGTGCTGAATTAGTTCTGCCAC
Source organism: Sympetrum striolatum (assembly GCA_947579665.1). Taxonomy (NCBI): domain Eukaryota; kingdom Metazoa; phylum Arthropoda; class Insecta; order Odonata; family Libellulidae; genus Sympetrum; species Sympetrum striolatum. Next base: position 38,510,710 of record OX388352.1, on the reverse strand, counting down.
TGAACATTTTCATACAAAAACTATCATATTATGGAAAATTTGGTTGTAATTTTATTTTGAGTTTATTTATACGTATTATTCATTATCAAGAATAAAATTCGGACCCTTTTCCCAGGATGATTTAGTAAAATTGTCCTATTTTGCCCGAAAAATATACCTCACTCTTCGTTTTAAAATCTGTTAAGTTGGTTACATTGTATCTATGAAGTTAAAAATGCTCAAAAGGATCAAAAAAAAATTTAATTGATTATTACTCTATGAATCATTATTCATAAAATTCCAATAGAGTTACATAGTGCTACGCAATAAACACTTTTGAAAAATTTAAGTTAAAGTACTTGTCTTTAGAATTCCTCCATTTCTCTCAATTCATAAGTTCATAAGGCAAAAATTTATCGATGTATTCCGCAGCATTTTGAGGGTGAGTATTTTTCTTCTGTGCTTCTTCCGTTACCTTTGATACAGTAATCTGAATGACGATCAAAAGAAACAAGAAAAGTGAGCAAATAAAGCCTTTAGAAATTTTGTAACGGATGAGTGAAAATTTATCAAGAGTTAACCAATTTCCCGAAATTACCAAGTTTTACCCTAAACGTTTTGGATATCTATTATTCACCATACAAAATTTGATATGCCTTAGATATAGAATCGACATATTTGAGAGGTATTTATGATTACGTCATACTTACTGGTGAATTCAAATTTAAAATCCTCCATCCTCCAAAATGATCCAGAGTAAAATAAATAAATTTAAAACTTAAATTTCTAAGACATTAATGGTGAATATTTTCCTCTTCTCTCTCTAAATCCCACGCAATTCGCATTGTGTCTTACCATATAAATGAATCCGATCCTCAAAAATATGCCTGAAATTTTCAATTCTCAAATTCTCAGATTTTATATAATGATGTAGGACTTTTCCTCTCCATTTGAATCTTATTAGCTGCAATGTTTCATTAACTTTTCTTTTATTGTCATCTATTTACGAGCCATTTATCTGTGCATTATTATATTTCTTTCACATAAGACAGCCCCTAAGGAGGGGAGCTATTAGAAGTTTATTAATTTAAGTCAATTAATTATTTAACTCAATCCTTGATATACGAGTGTATTGTGGGAAAATTATGGAAAGATATTATACTATAGCAATGCTATGTAAAGCACTAGCAATTTAAGGAGTTATAATTGTTTAATAATCCAACTAACTGCGTTCTTTGTTTTCAGGAGTTATATTTTTGGCCATCCCATTCCTTTCGGAGAAGACATCGACGAATTTCATCAATGTGATGATAGTATTCAGGAATTAGATACTTCTGAGAACCCTGTGGTTTAAATTTCCAGGAAACAGTTTTCATCGTGATTAGAATAAATTATTTTCAATGTATTAAAATCACTTTCCTAGTTTTCCTAGTTTTCTTTCTCTACTTGAAGCTTCTGTTCTGTATTTTTGAAGGTATAGATGCTTGAGATTAAATTTCCAAAACGTAAAATGCTCATAACGAATTCTATAGGACATTGATGCTTTTTTATTACTGTCTTAAGGTTTTACTTTTCTTATGTATGTTATTTTTTTATATAATATCCAACGGTAACTTTGCGGAGCTCCATATAATGATGAGGTGACTAGGTAACGTTCTTCTACAATGCAATTTTGAAAGAGAATTATTTGAAAAATTACGTTTTGGAAAGTCAAACAACTGAACGAGAAATAGCCAACCAAAGTAGTAGAGATATCATTAGTTATCGTTGTTGAAACCTGTGTTTTTAGAGGGAGTAGTAGCAAGTGTAGAATCAACGGCAAGGGGAGTGACTTGGAAAGAGGTGCTTGTAGGTGAGTTCGTTATTAATTTCTTTGTGTGTCTCGTCTTCACTTGTCCAAAGAAGCCTGTTTCGCAGCCTCTATGCAGGATGCGTAAAAAGATGCCTAAAAATTCACAACTATGCCTGTTTTCCCTGTAAATGTTTTGTAAATGTGATGAGTGTTAGGGAATGAGTGTAAGTGTCCTTTGGTATTTGTTTGCAAATCAATGCCTGTTTGTTCACTGTACCTTGAATCTTCGCAATGTAATATGCAAAAACCAGCTTTAAGTGTGTTGTTTAGTGTGTTTTCTTTCCTGAAAAATATTCTTCTTGACTTTTGTGTCGTCTTAAATGGAAATTTACTGTTGTAAAGTGTATGGAAGTTTTCCTGGCTCTTTGAATTTACCATGATCCGTAACTAGGCATATGTTCAGTTTAATAATTATATATCCACATATAGTGGTCGAGTATTCTTTGCACTCATTTGCAACAGAAATTTGATTAAAAACTTCAATGGAGAAATGTTAAGGTTGATAGGTACGTGCCAAATACAGTATTTTTCTGTGGGGGAAGAATCTTTGCAACATTATTTTTACGGATGATTGGAACGTGTAATTTAAACTTAGTCCAGTCGCCCTGAGCTCTTTACTTCTGTTCGTAATCGGTAATAGCTTTAGTATGTGATCAAAAACGACTTCGCGACATCAGGTACATTATTTATTTGAGAAATTCCTGAGTAGTTTTAGACTAAAATATCTTTACACCTCTCATTATGTGCCTACACAATTTTACCTAGCTTTTCCTGAAATACACTGAAGGTTTAGAAATGAGGCGCGAATAGATTACTTGAGATAAACCTAGAAAAGAAAGTGATTACATATTAGCAATGCATTTATGTATAGTTTCAAACACATAACTATTCTCTCACATATGAACGTTTAACTGATGGCAATTAGCCCATTTAGCTCTAAAACAGCTATCCGTTAGAAAATTACATCTCAGAATTTGCATTGGTAATCTTTATGTTTCAAAAAAAAAAACCGTCCGTTTTCCCTTGGGAATTTTCCTGGGTGCACACCCTTATGTGCAAAGTCACCTTAACCCTTTCCTTATTTATGTTTCAATCTTACGGCTTTTTGTTCATTATAACATAAATGAACATCGTGTACACAATAGCCAAAAAAATATCTGAGTAACGAAAGACATTGTTAATTTTTCATAATTATTTAAAACTATTAGTAATCGAAGATCATTATTCATAAATTCATTAACTCTCTATAAATATAAGAACAAAAAAGTTCAATTGTGGCATTTATTGTAACTACCTTTGCAATTGTGCTATTTCACTTGAACGTTAATCAAATATCGTAAAAATATTTTGAAGAGGAAACTATATACTCTTATGAATCAACTTTCCTTCATATTCTTCCATGAAGTCACGTCTTCTCATACTGAGTTTATATATTCTTAAAAAAGTTCCTTACCGCAGCTGCTAAGTTTACAGAGAATATAAAAGATTACTTTAGCTCAAGTATCAGGTCAACTAAGTTGTTAGGACAATCTTGAGGTGGAGCATTTTCTACAATTCAAACAAAATTTCCCTCAACTAGGGAGGAAACATATTTATTATATTGATGGAAGTTTGAAAAAAAAACAGGTTGAACTCCATGCAATTCCAACAAATTTCATAATTAACGGAAAGTAAACATCTGAGAGAATTGAATGGAATAGTTACCCAAGTATTACCCTTGGTGATATACGCACATTAGGAAGTTTGTTTAATCCCAGCTATGGGAAAAACTCTTCCCTAATCTGTCACCATCCAAATTTTCCAATAGTTCGAAAACAGACTGAACTCTGATGATGGTCAATCATAGCTATATATCTTTCTCTAATAGATCTTAAATCCCCACATCATTCATCCCGCTTTCTGACAAAGTGAGGAAGTTAGTACTTAAGTATTCAAACGATATGATTAATGAGCATTAACACTGATTCCTGTTTAAAACCATCTCTTTGTCTTTGCTGCCAAATTGATCTTCTTCAACGAAAAATAAGCAAAAAGGGACATAAAGGGATGCTAAAGATCTATCTCTCTTCATTCAATATCCAATCTCAATTTACTTCTACCTATAGCCTCTATCTACTCTCCATTTACTTAACTGGTAAACACACTTACTTACTTTAACAAAAAAAACAGAAATCAGAAATTGTGTGATATCACTAAAGATAGTAATTAACATATAGTGTTACAAAGGCAACACTAAGTAGCAAAAGATGATTGTCTCTCAAAAATCTGGTTTATTTTCTCTAATTATCTATCTATACTGTACAGACATGGTTTGACACTAGATCAGGTGACGCCCCTAAATTGATTTACAACTAACAAAAAGAATATTACAATTATCTAAATTTAGAATTACAGATCATAATAACCTACACTAATTATAATATATAATATAATAACCCCATAATAATTCCGTTTACCTCTATAGTTTACAGACGACGCCAAGTCAAAATTCAAACTATTCACAAGACAAATTAACCGCTACTATTACCATATGACTTTTCAAGTTCTAACAGTTGAACATAATCTCTAAATACAGGTACACAATACAAAAATGTAGTTCTTAAGTAAAAAATATTGGTTAACTACTGTAATAACTTAAGAACATCTTGGCGAAGATACGCTTTGCCAAAAGTATTATATAAAGAAATGATGGTACGTGAAATACATTATGGTATGCCTTTGATATTACTAATATTTTGACTGGTTTGAATTTAGTAATAATACTATATTATAATTTCTCGCCAAAAATCATCTCAACTTCCTCTTTGATATTCCTCAATCAAATAAGCAAATGGAGACCGAAATGTCTTAAAGGCGTTTTAACGAAAACTTTTTAACCTAATCGCACACAAATAAAATTAAATTGTCAGTTTTTATACTTTTACTGGTGGAACTAAATATCTTCTTGAACCTTTTTCGTCTTCTATAATAATTTCCTGTGTGTGAAACAACTTAATGACCCTCTACATTAGTTCGTGAGTCATTATATAAATTAAAATACATTAAGAAGTGCAGACTTAAAAATAAAATTCCAATTATTTCTTTATGTTATTATACGTCATGCGGTTTGTTATCCGTAAAGCGTGCCATAATCGAATTTACTAAGTAATACATTGCAGAAAGAATCCACCAGCTTTATGTTTTCTGATTTTAGCTTCTTTACCTGCCCCAATGGAAAACCTGTTGAATGTGGCTTAATCGAAAAGGAGAGGAAGGAAGTATTCGGTTATTACTCTTGAGATAAATTGGATTTAATTGTCATTGAGATTGAACAATTCTTATCTATTGCAAAATATCTACCAATGCAAGTTGAAAAATATAATCACACATAAAGTTAAAACCTAATGTAGGTGTTTCAACTATCAAGCTTTTCCTTGGGGATATTTCGAAAACAAAACAGTTTTCTTTTAAAAAATAAGGATTTGCAGTTAGAAATAACAATAAAAGAAAATTAACAAATTGAAAAATGAATGCTTCATTACACAATGATAAATATACGTGAAGGTAAGGCACAGTGAAGAGAAGGTAAGGCACAGTAACCCATAGTTAAAGTATGACGTGATTGCTGGAATAAAGTAGAACAGAGGCCCAGCAAAAAACGTCAGTTCGCCGTTAGATGGGTGGTGCTTCAAGTTGAGCAGTAGGCTGTAATGAAATTTTGCGTCCGTCTGAAGATACCCGCCGTCGATGCATGCAGATCGATACAGGTAATATTAAGGTTAAGGTAATACTAATGCATGCGCCAATGATGCATAAGGTGATCTCTGCACGCACCTCTCTGACTGAATGACTGGAATGCATAGGAAAAACTTAGTCCGGTCACCTAAAAATTCTTTCAACACCTTTATAACCAGCGGTCATAGACTTTCAGCTGTCTTTACAAGTCTCCCTTTCATTCCCTGAATAAAACCTGAAGGATTATAAAACAAAGTAAGAATAATGATAATAATAATGCACATGAGTTAGGCCTTGAAAAAGAAGCAATTGTGAATTATATGAAAGCCTCTATATATGGACGTACGGTAAACGTCTAACTCCATTAATAGCTTTTCTGTCAAAGAGCGCGTCAGCGAAGCACTTTAGTTCGCAAGTTGTCCACGTAAGATGGAAGCGCTTCATGATGAACAGGAGGCTTTCCCGTAGTTATTCGTCCGTTTGCAGAATCTTGTCATAGAAGGATTCACGAGATTATGGGGCTAATTAGCCCTGACATTAAAAACCGTGCGTTAATGATGATTAAAAGAGCATGATGATGACTGATTTTCGAGGAAACCATGATCGACAAGGCTGCCAATGTTGCATGAAAACATCGACATATAACCGGTGGACAGACTGGCATAATATGACAGATTATGCATGCAACAGCATCTGAATGACATAGAAAAAGTTATTAACAATGTCCGTAGGAACATAATATTTCAAATGCTCCAAAAACTCACCATCTTGTGGAGAGATAGAGGGGTAACTCTGAAGATGTATAAAAATGCAGCTGCAAATATCAAAATAAGAAAAGTCACAAAGAAGAAAACAAAGGAGTAAGAGTGGATTCTAAATTGATCACCAGTACTTTTCTATGCTTATATTCTGGAACCATTACATTCTGTTAACGAAGGTGTGAATGGCAGAGTGAACATACGTGTGGAGAGAATAGGTATGCTGAGATTTGCTGATGGCGTTGCAGTTACAGAGGAGATTGGACCTTAGTTCTATCTTAAGCAGATTGAATTATCACAAATTTTAGCTAAACAAGAACATAGCTAAAGTCATTGAGTGTGGCAGAGAGAATATACAATTACAGGTAAAGTTTGATGAAGAATATCTAAAACAAGTTACAGAATTCCAGTACATTGACCAGTACAACACCTGATGTAAGAAACAACAGAGATATTAAAATTAGGATCACCATTGCCAAGATAACATTCAACAAAAACAAAACACCACTGTGCGCTAACAACAAGAGCAGAAAGAAGAAAACTATTAACCTCCAACATGTGGTGCCAATTAAAATACTACTCAACAAATGGTGGACTGGTAGAGTGATACAAGCAAAAGTACTTCATCGGTTAATTGAAGCACAGAATATGTAGAATATCCTTAAAAATACAATGATACATTAATCGGTCATATTTTGATACACCAAGAAATTCAAAGTAACACCAGAAAGAAATGGGTTGAAGGATAAATGTATCAGGGGAGAAATAGTCGTTAATACATTAATCAAATAATGGAAGACGTCAACTGCATCAGAAACGGACAATTGGAGAGAATGGCCCAAGACAGAAGAAGATGAAGACTTAAACACCAATATGCAGATACTTAGCTGTCGTGGCAGAGTCTTCGGATACATCTTGCGGTCCTGATACTATATCAGGAGAGTTATTGAAACTGGGATCAACTGAAACTGTGCGATACTTAAAAGTTTTATTTCAAGCAATTTTATATAATAACACTATAACGGAGGACTGGGAAAAGGCTACGATCATACCAATTCACAAAGAAGGAATCAAGACAAGCGTAGAAAATTACAGGCCGATCAGTTTGACGTCAGTGACATGCGAGATAATGGAGAGATTGGTAGCCAATTATTTGAGAAGATTTTGGGAGGATATAGGGTGGCAGTACAAGTATCAATATGGTTTTAGAAGAGAATTTTCATGCGAATCGCAGTTTCTGAGTTTAGGTCAAGATATATCAGACTCATTAGATCTGCAAAAGGAAGTTGATGCCATTGTAATAGATTTTTCCAAAGCTTTCGACATAATACCGCACCATCGGTTGGTAAACAAAATAGACGAAATGGATATAGACAAGAGGATTAAAAACTGGTTTCAAAAAACAAAATTTCTTAATTGGTAGATCGCAGAGAGTAAAAGTAGGTGAGATGTTATCAGAAAAAATTGAAATAACGTTAGGGCTACCCCAGGGAAGCGTAATCGGGCACTTACTACTCTTAATCTATGTTAATGATTTGGCAAAATGAATGAAATCGAAAATCAAGCTTTTTGCTGACGATTGCATAATTTACAGAGAAATAAATAGTGAGGAAGATAGTAAAAGACTGCAAGACGACATTCTAAGAGTTGAACTGTGGGCTTCATTGAATGGAATGATAATAAATGCGAAGAAAAGTAATCATATTACATTCACAAATAGAATGAAAGAGAGAGAGAGAGATTAGAAATGAGTTAAATGGTGAGAAAATTCCAAAAGTAAGTGAATGCAGATACTTAGTGATCATATTCACGAAAAATTTGGACTTGAGTTTTCATATAAGTAAAATTGTTTCTAAAGTATTTAAAAATTTGCATTTCGTATTGAGTAATTTAAGGGGTAGTTGTAGGAACGCGAAATAATTAGCATATAAAACAATAGTAAGGCCGATATTATAATTTGCGACCAACGTATGAGATGCTCATGATAAACTAAACTTTAAAAATATAGAGAAAGTGCAACAGAAAGCTGCAAGATATACATTAGGAAGACATTAGAAAGAAGACAGCGTTACAGAGATATTGGAGATTCTCTGCGGGGAATCACTAGAAAAAATCTGATGTGGCCAGCAGATGACTTTCTCCATATAGATGATGTAGAAATTTATCTACGACCATATTTTCGAACTCTATATTCAATCTAAACTTGGAAGGTATATAAGTGACTAATTTAAATCATATTTACTTTTACGTCACAAAAATTATAAATAATGTTTTTCGGGACTTATTCGATGAAAAACGGTGAAATTGGCCTTTTGAGTCTACTACAAGCACCGCTATAGGATGAATCACAAAACTGATTATAATAGGCGATGGAAGCGAAATCAAAATACGAACGAAGAGCAAAACAAGCTATTAACAAAAATAAAGACTAAATATTTAAGCAGTAGAAACTTAAAAAGTAAGAGTGAATGACGAAAATTATTAACATACATAAAAGAAAGCTAATAAAGAAGACAAATGGAGTAAAATAACAAAGAAAAAACCTTTCAATTATTATCAATCAGCTCCTGCTGATTGATAACCATTATACCATGAATAAACCATTATAACTGAATAATTATTTTGTAACAAATACGCGTGTTATAAATTCCAAATCAACTTCCAATTAAAACATTTAAGAAATATAGTAAGCATGTTGAATATAACATTATTATGAAATGGTAAAAATGAAAACGACATTTTAATGTAAATATGTCGCAATAACAAGAAAATTTGCTAATTATGATATGACTCCTAAACGGTGGTTTATATCGATAAATTTTTCAAATAAAAATTATAGAAAATACATTTTTTAAAACTTTTGTTGATAACTGTATATACCTAAATAACAGATTAATGGAGGAATTTTGCAAAAATGGAAACGAGCTTCGAAAGCTAAAGCTCAACTTCCGGTACACCGATTTACTCCAAAAACTAATCAACTCTAACGACACCAACCAAAAAGCTATGTATGAAATTTGGTGCTGATACGACACAGAGTTTTCATGTTAGAGCGCACACAAAGTACATAATCAGCAACTTACCGTTTATCGGTATTTCTCGAATTACTCCTAAATAATCAGTGATACAAACCAATGTTTCATACAAAAGTTGTTGTAAATTATATTTTATAAAAATTTTATTAGAAATAGTATATACCTAAATGTCAAATTTATGGAGATATTTTGCAAAAACGGAAATTTACTTTGAAGAATAAAGCTCGACTTCCAGATTTACTACAAAAACTAATCAACTCTGACAGCACCCACTACAAAGCGATATATGAAGTTTGGTATTGATATGACCAATAGTTTTTACGTTAGAGCGCCCACAATCACACACACATACACACGTACACAAAGACATCATTCCAAAAATGGTCAAAACGTGTTCTAGGGAGCCCAAAACATGTATTTCCGTTGAAATCTTGAAGTCAATATTTTCATGAAAGCAATACTTTCTCTATACTACGTATATGGAGAAAGTGAAAAGGCATTCACTCGCTATTGAGAGAACTTCATGGGAGCCATGAGCTTCGAGGGAACCATAAGCCTCGAGAGCAAAACTATAGAGAAGTGCGAAAGCAAGTTTATGGACAAGCAGGAAAAGAATATCAGGAATATAAATCTCGAACCCTGTTACAATCACTAGGTGGCGATCAGAAAGAATGTTGGTCATAACGTCGTGAGACTCGTGGAGGTATTTTTTTGTGACTAGCCTTATAAGCGAAGAAGAAATGACCGCAAATAAATCGACATAAATAGCAAAATTACTTAACCCGCACCCAGAAATGCTTTTTTGTAAACAATGGTAAAAATTTATGTTTTTCCCCGGGCATTGATTCGGAGATGAGTCATATCTAGATAATAGTTGATGAAATTGGAAATATATTGCAACAGATTGATAGGAAAAGGCACCTGGACCTGAAAGTATTCCCATAAGTATATGGAGAAAGTAAAAAGGAGAAGGATAAACCGATTAGAAGGAATCTTCCAGGTTAGAAACGGAAGTGAGGCGTGGGCAGAATTAAAGGACAGAATAGAGGGACCTCATTATGTAGCTCGAGGGGACCATAAACATAAGTTTAAGCTTAGGAAACAACGAGCAGATACCGCAAAGTACTCTTTTATAAATAGGGGGATGAAATATTGGAATATCTTACCTGAAGAGGCTCTCAAACCCTACCCGAAAAGCAAAAAAGACTTAGAATTATATGTTTTAAATTAGAAATATGTTTTAAATTACTATAATTTATTATAATCTTGTTGCGTCTGATAAATCTTACCACCTGAATTTTATTCTATTTGTAAGATTGATGATGTAAATAAATAAATAAAGGCTGGACCATCCATTGTACAAACTTCAGATGGTGAGAAAAAACTTCGCTTATGTTTAGAAGATATGTTTTGATCTGGAGAATGACAGGATTAGATTAGCGAATGAAAAATCACGGCAGGTAGATGTTAGTATTTTGCAAAAAATATACATTATCTGTGGATTATTAAACAGAGTTATAGAATTGGTGGAATCTAAATTTCAATATATGTATAGACAGACAATCTATTTGAACTTTTGCGTAGCCTTCTCCATGCTGTCACAATCGCTAAAATTACTCCCAATGTATCCTGATTTTACAGAAAACTTAATATAAACTTCCTGAAACTGCAGATATTAATTCAAAAATATCTAATGCAAAATATCATTCTTTGATTTTAGCACTTATATATGAGAGATTTCCGATGAAACATGCCATTCATATTTAATTATGAATGTCTTACTTATTCTGTACTATAAGGTCATTTTTGGATTAGGAAAAAAGTATCAACGCTATTTACTGACACAATTATAAAAAGGAGTAAAGCGAAATCGACAACGCTATTAAGGCAAGATCAACTTTGGATTGTAGAGTAGTCTGTTTGAAAGCTTTTTGCCCATCATCATCGGTTTCCTCCATTTTTAACAATCACTCTCTGCTGGGTGTACAGATTCTACATAACTCTTACGTTTCTTCAATTCCACTCCATAATCCCTGAGGATTGTTATCAGCTTACTCCATTTTACCGGATGAAAGACTTTTCTTAGACCAATAAAGAATATTAATATCGGTTTACTCTTTTCAATCAGTATTTCTCCATTGGTCTTAAAAAGGCCTATTGCGTCTTTTGTTTCTCTCCTTCTTCTGAAACCCAGCTGTTCTTCACTGATAACATATTATTATCTTAATATAATTAGCTCAATACTTCTTACTCTACCAGGGCTTCTTTTCAACCAACACACACGCCTAATTCGATCATATATTATGTCACAATTTCCGCCCTTCTCAAGGCTTTCAATTTCTGTGCGTATTCTTCTCTAGCCTTATCTGTTCCTCTCCTCTAACCATTGTTTAATTCCTTATTACTTTACGCCAATTTCGTTAGTAATGCTCTTCCATTAAACGGTGAGGGAGGTACCAAAGGATATGGAAAGCAAGATGAGAATCTATAAGTATAAAGACATTTGTCTATCCACTCTCAATCAAAACGCCTTCCAGTGGGATATATGGAGGGAAGATTTGTCCTGTCCCTTACCTTACCTCTCCACTTTGGATATAAGTTTTCAACAGGACTTAATTCTTTCTTCATGGCATGGAATCACATGGATATCCCAATCTAATAATAATTTTTCACCCAATGCTGACTCTATAATATAATCTAGTGGTGTACCCTGTACAAGGGGTGCATTCAGGAAATGGAGCACTGGATACAGAAAGAATAAATTTTGACGGTAATTATAAGACTGAGACTTTCAGCTGTTATTATTTCGAAAATGCATTATATTATTGTATTATAGAAAGGTTACCTCCTTTATTCCACACTTACGCTTCACTTTTATTTAAAAGCAGATCCTACTACAGAATTGTTGGTAGAAAGGAGATTCCTAGAAAATTTTCGGACCTGTACAGAGATCCTTTGTAGGAGAGTTTCCAAGGAAGATTTAACGGTATATTCAGAATGCCGGAGAGGGTCTCACAGCAGTCCTTTTAAAACTCCGTCCTCCAAAGCTGATAGAGGTAATTGTTGATAATGTCGTTGTTATAGCTAATGATTACTGTCATTTTCGGAAGATAATTTATCTATGATTTTATGAGAATAAATAAGAAAAAAGGGACAAAATAACTTAGTCCGTTCTGTAAAAATACAAGCCATCGTAACAACTATAAAACGTGGAACTGAAGATGTGTTGAATTGTGAAAAACCGATCTAAGGCCGAAATATTCTACTATGCTAAAGATTTAAGGCGTAACGCAGTATTCCTGCCATAAATTTTTGGTAATAAATGCTCCTTGATAAAATTTATAATTCTGCGCTGGAATAGGGAAGAAAAATTCAATCATAGATATTCCTTAGAACACTACCTTAACCATTCTGGACGTACAAGCTTGAGTGGATGTACAGAGTATAATTTGAGAGGAACTAATAATAAATGCCATCCTTTTTCTTTTCAGTAAAGTGAGCAGCATAAATATATTCGAGGAACGTCTAATAACAGGGTCACGACTTGCTCACAGGCAGGCACTAATAAATCTAACATCAAATTTTCGAAGAGAGATCTGATGGAACTTCATGTTCACCGCAAAATGAATGAAGATCTATTTTACTTCTAATGAACTTTCTTCGTGAAGAGTAAGATCATCTTTAATCATATATCTGTGAGTAGAGCATATCCTACGAGGGCACGTAATAACATTAGCTTTTTAAATACGTGCATTTTCATCCCTCTTTCAGCAAACTTATCTCGGGAGATTTAGCAGAGGAAGGTCAAATTTGAAAATAAATCCTAGAAAGATATTCTTTCTTTGAGGCTGAGTCGGGGTGCCGTAGACTTGATTGAATCGCCAGAGCTAAGACAGTACTATTGAAAAATAATAATATATTTTGATTCTTTTAAAGGAACAACATGGAGGAGTTAGTACCTTGCTATTGCTCATACCATTTACTCTCCTTGAGCTTGGACTCATTGTCCTGAAGAAGAACTCCAGAGCAAAATGCCTACAAGTAAATGGCATTCCTGAAATGGTGATGGAAAATGTCTCCCTTCGATAGATATATTTGGATACAAATCAATCCTCGATTGAGGTAAGTCGACTTCATGAAAGTATCGCGTGTATTTGAGAGTCGATTGTTATTTAAATTAAAACTTGACCTGGATTTTAATTTTTTCTAAACATATGATTGTCATTACTTAAAACTTTATTTCGAAACATAAACAGTAAAATATGTACTGAAAATTGTCATCACGTTTCTTTTCAAGAAAGTTTGGAGCTTGAAAATATTCAAAAAGTGTCTTCTGATGCTCCCTACCTGAGCGCGGAAGACAGCAAAGCATATCCTGTGATAAGGGAAATCATTGTAATGGCGGAATACCGAGGAATCTAAGAAATCAGTGGAGCCTTGGACTTGGGTTCACTGCATTCCAAGACTTCGCAAAGGGATGGTATGTATTAAAAATATTTTTTATTGGGTTCACCATCTTCGGACATCTTTTTTTATTGATATTCAAGCGAAACTATCTCGATAAAAATTACTAGAGCAAGTTTAATTTCGGCTCACTATTTATGGTAGAGCAATAGACAAGATAAGATAGCAAGAGGTTCATTAGACCTAATCTCGCCAAAAAAGGGTGAATTTGTGTAACTATCTCGATAGTATACTATCCTTTTGCCTTTAGAAAATTGTCTCCCCCCCTGAATTTCATTATCACATTGATGACCTTATATTTGCATGTGTCAACTACATATATCTCAGATTTTGCTCAGTTACTGTCTCTGAGTTCAATAGTTATTATTCAATATTTGAGTTCAATCATACTCATTTGCAAATCCAAAATCAGGTCCATCTAGGGATTTCCGTATTTTGACTCTTCTTAAACTTAAGGCTTTTCCTAACTTCTCCACTGATACTATAGTGGTATCCTCATCTTTTACTTTACCACCCACCTATGGATAGAGCTGCATAATTATGTCTCCAACATACTCTTCATCTGTAGACACTATTGAGAAAATGAATATCCATTTTATAAATTGACTTTTTTGGATAGAAAACATTACATTTGTTAATACAAATAACTATGCTTTGTTGCATGAGATTTTGTTGGCTCCTCTCAGAACAAGAGGAGTTGTAGCCAACATTTCTCTTTTGAGAATTGTTATTGTGAGGCCAATAGATTCCGAAGATCTTTATAAGATACAGTTCAAGGTGAATTGAGAAGATTCAGACACACCCTCTTTTTCCGGGCACCCTATGTTCTCTATAGATTTGAAACACTTAGCAGGATGCTGACAGTGGCTACTGACATTCTACACGTAAACAGTGGCATTGATATTTTAAAGTGTTGATAGATTTCAGTCAAAAATAAAATATAGCCTACATCGTTCTATTAATTAATGTTCTATGGCTCTCTTCTTTTTCCATTGTTTTCAATTTTAATTGTTTATCTTTGACAAAACAATCCCTTTGTTGGGACAGGTTAAAGCTGAAATTTTTTAACCTCCTCTATCTTACGACTATCCTTTTCATTGATTGAAACTTCGTTTTCCTTTCAAGTCAGAGGGTATGCCAAACTTTTTGCTATCTCTTTTACACTTTCCCTTTACAATTCCTTGAATGACCCAGCACATGAAACTGTTGCGCCTCCTTATGTATCCCATCCAATTTGTCTTCGTTCTCGGTATTCTGTTAATAATATCTCTTACCTCTCCAATTCGTTCTAGTATATGATCATTCCTCACTCTTGCCATCCATCTTCATCTTCCTCCATAGTCAAATTTCAAAGATATGAAAATAGTTTTCTCCTTTTTTCCTCTAAGTCCAAGTTTCGGATCTATATAGGACCACACTTCATATAAAAAATGGTTAACCTCTTCCTTAAAATGATATATTGATTGATTATAATATTGATCATTCCTCACTCTTTCCGTACGTCTCCAGTTGCCTAGGCAATCCTTTAATCTTTAAATGCTTTCTCAACTTCTGATACGGAACTTATGCTTGAATGCTCTGAAATATGATATGTTAATACAATCAATATGGAAACTATTCAATTCACTGATGAATCACTGCAATTGAGGTATAGAAACCTTTTTAACACTTCACTTCAGGAAAAGCCAACTTCCCTTAAGTGACCTCCGTTTTTAATCATGAGCACCATACGTGGTCTTTTATAACATACCTACAAACTAATCGCAATGATTGAATGTGTGTAATCTAGAATGGAAAAAATTCTTTATCATTCATTCAATTCAACTTATGAACTCCAAGAAATGCAGTACAATGCAGTAACATAAAAGAGGAAATATTTCTTTGGAATTCAAAAGGATTTTGTTCAGCAACTTTTCAACTTAGTTAAGGATTTGTAGATATATTACCAAGCTTTTTTGATCTCTCAAATAGCAGGTTAACTGTGAGGAGAAGATGTGAAAGTTGCTCTTCAAAATCGGCCTATGAGTATAAATATCTAATTATTGTGAATGTATAAACTGATAAACAGTTTAGATACACATTTAGAGAGTTACAAACATGAAAATATAAAAATTAACAAATAAATTTTTCATTTACTTAATGTTTATGCAAATCATCAAAAGCTGTATATGTTGGACAATTTACATTAAAATTACTGAATTTATTGAAAAAATTACATTATGAAGCAAGTAACAACTTCAATGTTACCAAAACCTTGTCAGCCTGGGTCATTACCCTATGCTGTTGAAAATGTTACCTATTTTCTTGCTTTTAAGCTGTAGAATGATAACTGCAATAAGGAAAGATTGTTGGTAGCTCTTCCCAACTCTTTTTAAAGAGTCAAGAATAACTCTTGGTAATTCTTCAAAATTATTCTACTACAGTAAAGCTTTAGCTGAAAGAACTTGACGAAGGAATAGAATGGTTAGAATGGAATGCCCGTAAAGGTAATTTAAATATAACTGATTGTAATACAATCTAACTTTCTTCTAGGAGTTGGATTAGAGATCAGCATTCCTGATTACCAGTCGAAGATGGATCTCTCAGATAGACTGACTGAAGATACCCTTGATATTCGCCCCTCAGTTACGAAGATGGTGAGTACAACAGTAGTTAAGAATTTGAACTAATATTAATATTTGTATCTATTCTACATATTATTTGGATTCCCTTACTATGATTAGTATGATTTTTAGATATCCATGACCACCAGTTTTGCGAGAATTTAGAGACTCTCAGTCATTTTATGCAACTTTAGCCAGAAGATTATATCAGCTTGCATGAAGAAAAATTATCTCTTATTTAATCAGTCATTTCTGGCTGTATGTCATGGAAAGCCATTGAATAAAGTAAGAATTACTTGGTAGTATCTGCAGGAAATATATTTGACCTGAAGATGGCGTTAAATCAAAACTAGTCGTCCAAATATAGTTCCTGTGGAAAATTGCCAAATAATTCATATTTTATTCTCTCTAAATTCATTATCCCATCGACGAAGTTTTGTTTGAATCTGCAAACTACATATTTCACGGATATTGGCTTAATTGTTATTTCAGTAGTCGTTCATTAAGTCCACACCAGGATCATCTATTTTATGACAATTCCAAATTCTATTCTCATCAGAATCAGTAGGACATTTGAATGGGCTTAAATTCAATGGATGTACGGTTGAGAATATCCCCATGCGTAGTTTTTTGGGAGTCTATTGAAGGATTAGATTAGATGCACATACAAGGATGATTAGTGCGATTAATGACGATCGGTAAAACAATAATGCTATCGAATATTTCAGCTATTCATTGAGTTACCTTTACCGGAAATTGCAGTCTATATTATTTTATCTGTGATCTTTTTATTATTAATTTGCCATATGCTAACTTCATGCCCACTGTTTGTATTCACAACTGTACATTATCATCATGGTTTATCTTTTCTGGAACATTTTAGTGATGAACTATTTCACAGAAGCTTTCTCTATACTGTGCCTGCTGCTTCAATTACTTGTAAATCCATTTTACCTACAAATCTGAGATAATTTCAATGTTTCTGATTCCCCCTCGACACATTTCCTTTATCAATCCTTCATGGATGCAGCAGATTAAGCTAACGCTCCTCTTGATGTGTCGCAACCCATTTGTCCTCCTCCTCAGCATCAAGTAAATATTTGATCTTTCCTCACATGCTGGTTGTAGTATTTGAACAATCCTCAGCAACTCCATCCATCTTCCTCCATAGCCACATTTCAGAGCTCTCTAGAAATTATACATCTTTCTTCTTCATAGTCCAAGTGTAATATCAATTTAAGATTCACTTCAGATGAAAATTTTGCAATATCTTTTTTAGAATATTAGTATTTTTGTTGTTGCAATTAAAACTCTATCCATTCCTCTCTTTACAATCACAATTCTGATTTTTTTGTCTTGCATGTAGTTTTCGTCTATATAATCCAAGCTACACAGATATATGAGATGTTTATCTTTTCAATTCCTGACCTTCTAATAAGATATTAACATTTACATCTTCTTCTTTCCCAATTCTAATTGCCTTACTTTTGGTAATGTCAATTTTCACAGCATACCTATTTGTGGCTTTCTTTATAATTCTATATGTTTTGTTGCTCATTTGTTCTCCCTAGCACAACTGTTAAACACATGCCAACATAGAATGTTTCTTTTTATGTTTGCTCTTGAATCTTTTTCAACTCTTGATATCTTGAGTGCTCTTTTCATTAGTTTTTCCTACTTATTGGTGGAACATGACCGTTGAGATGAAGCAGCTATGTTTTACTCCTTTTCCAATTTTCATCACCTCTGTTTCCTCATCCTTGAATAATATTTTGACTTACTCTCTGGACTAAGTTTATAATGGACGGTCTATCAATTCTACCTGAGTTCCTTTCATTATATTCTTTACTATGCTTAACGCTACATTATTAAACAGCTTTTCACAATTTATTAAGCAAATGTGTATTGAACTATTCATTCCCATATATCTCCTTCTTAACCCTTAATGAACCAAGTGACATATATGTCCCATGAATTTAAAATATTCTGGTTAGTTTATTTTTCCTTCTATTCTAATGATATATTTCTTACATTAAATCAATGTGTTTGATTTTATATAAGTATGGAAATATTTTACAATTTTTATATTTACATAGAATATTAAAGTAACAATTTAAGTAGTCTTTGATGTCCTCAATTTCAAAAGTTTGAACATTTTTCAAGGAAAGGTGAGCTGTTTCACACTAATCATATTTAGTGTTTCGATGAAGAAGTCAATTAATAATCATATTGAATTAAACTAAATATTCCTAATGATCCTTAAAAAAGTCTAATTGAAAATTTAAACTTTTGGGATAAATATGTCACTCTGGCCACACGTTGCTACATCGCCGAATTTTTAACTAATTTTTTCTCCTTGTATAAGAACGCTATGAATATACCTGGACTCAGTACCCATGCTCTGTATAGATATTTTAACATATATTGTATCTGAATACATGTGTTAGTTTCTTAATATTTGAGTTTAAATCTGCTTTTGATGCCTTATCTTAAGTAGAGCTTGGATGACCCAACAGCAATTCGAACTTGGGTTATCAGGTGCCTCAGCACTTTGCTTTTCAAGTAGGATAGAAAAGGATATTTTCTCCTTGTTTACAGATTACTTAAGCCATTTGGTTTGAAATTTTGTATCTTTAGTAGCAATTACTCTTCAATTCGGGATGACAACCAACCTCAGTCTGCTTGCTGTACAAATTCAACACAGTATTGGACTCACATTCATGGAGTTCACTCGTCTGTGTGACCATTGCAATTCTATGGAGAATTTATATTTGAATAAGTAATTCAAAGAAAGATAAATTTGCATTTCTGGGAATTTACAATTGAATGACTCAAAGTAAAAAAATTACTTAAAATATGTTTTTCTGTTTAAGTCCAAAAATTTTCCTCAACTAAAAACACATTTCCCTATCTTTATGGGAAAGCTACTTGATCCCTATACAACAGTAATGACCGCTCCAAAATCTCAAGCAAAACACCAATTTTATTACCCAAGCATAATTTATTGATCTGTAATCCATTATATACATTCAAATACTTGTAAGCAAAACGGTTCCCCTTTTCCACTAACTCAGAGGAAGTGAAGGAGTATCTGGAAATGTTTCTAGTGATGTTTTCAAATGGGATTAGAGATTAATGAATGATGGAACCAGAGTTGTCTTGCTCGTACCTTATAGAGTATTATTTTCCATTTTCCTAAATTGCGGCAACTACTGCAAAAGAAGAAAATATTTGCATGTAATACAGTAAAGATAGCTAAGAAAGGGGTACCAAAAAAATTAGATGAGTTAATGGGATGTAATGCAGAGATATTGATTGTGTTGTATCGAAAAAAGATTAATTGTTAAGTGGATATATAATCATTCTTTTGCTCATCTATCAAACCTCTTAGACTTAATAGAAACAGTGTGGGATGAAGAGCATCAGGCTCAGTTGAGAGAACCCAAGGAAAAGCAAAAGTTTATGTATATGTTGAAAGAACTTAGGTATATCCCTTGTCCATAGAAGATAAAATGTTATACAAGTTTAAGGAATGGGTAGACTAAATGGACCAGAAATAAAGGTTACCTACGGAATCGATGGGTGCTCAAACATTAAATATTACTTACGATTTTATTTATTGCTGATATTACAGTTAATAAATAGTAGTGCATATTTTTGGTAAACAGCTAGGAAAGAGAGAGCTGTAAAATAGTCATATCCTTGCAATTTAGAAATGTTGTTAAACACTGATGAGGTATTATGCATCACCACAGAGATGGGTCTATGAAGAAATTGTTTGTCTGCCGATAATGTAATTGTTAAGAAGGATAAGACATAAAAGTATGTGAGATATGTGGTGAATATAGTTTAAAAACAAATAATGTCTGTAACATATAATCTGTCCAATTATGTTTTATGTTATGAGAGAGATCTTGAGCAATACAGTTTTATGAATTTCGATCCTGAGGAAAGTTAATTTTCTATACACTATTTAGAGCATCCTTTTTTTAAAGATTTCTTAATAATATTATTAGTTTACATTTTATTAAGTGAATAAATTTTAAAATACCTTGTTTACATTATAATCAACCTACCATTATGACAAAAAAATATAAATTTCACTTTATAATCAACAAATTATATGATAAACAGATTGCATATAGAATTTAAAAAATCATGCAATAGTTAAATACAATTTAAGAAAAAATTAACATTGTAGGTCCTGCTAAGCCTAAAATGGCTTGTCAGCAATTTTATACATACATACATGTCAACACAATTTAAAATTAACTGAAAAGACTATATTTATCTATCTTTGAATGGCACATTTATCATCTATATTTACCTAATATTCATATTCAAATATTTTACAGCACAAAATAACATTAAGTACTATAAATTATGTTATATATACATACAGAGAGTGCATACCTAGGACTGGTCAGCAGGTGCCTGATTTAAAAAATTGAATAACTTCATTTATATCAATTTAGTTTCAGTAACCATTTTTTCACTTCTAGTTTGACAATAGAATTTTTTTCTAATGATTGTGAGTCATATGGTATGTCATTAAAATGGATGGGAACAGTAACTTCTTAATTTTTTTTACCATGCCTATTGTAGTATATAGGAATACTATACCTGACTCTTGGTCTTTTATTCATTTCTGGTGAGAAGATTTTATGTGTTTATATTTATAAGAGTAATAGTTATCCGTAATAAGAATATATTTGTATAATAAGTCCAAACGAAGAAACTCCAGTTTTTTATAGTAATAACCATTAGTTATGTTAGTTTTTTAATCCTCCTTACAAATAAACTTCATAATCTTGTTTTGAATTCTTCTAGTGCTTTTTAACATACTTTGAGCAGTACAAATTGTTATTCCATATCCTATTAATGACTCTGCAACTGCCATATATATATATTTTTTTGTTTTTAAGGGTAGAATATCTTTTATGTGATACATTTGATTGGAAATCTTTCTTAGCTTATTGTTTAAGTACATAATGTGTGCATCAAATCTATATTTTTTGCCCAAAATTAGCCCTAAATATCTGTGATTGGAAACTTGCTCTATGTGATCACAAATACACCTAGCTTTAGTTCTTCTGCATTATGTGAATGTAAGCAATGGTAGTTATTAATTTTGATCTTGATACTTCTTTGATTAACAATTCTGATAATTATATGCATGACTTTTGTTTTATTTTCATTAATTGACAAATCATTATCATGACACCATTTACAGATTAAGTTTAAATCTTCTTTGATGAGGGATACAGGGTTATCAAATCTTTGTGTGTAGCCACCAAAGCAGCATCATCAGCATACATGAAAAGCTGGCAATCGTTATCAACAGAAAATATATAATTGACATAAAGTACAAATGGTAATTTCTCTGTCTTCACTAAATTCATTTTTTAACTTGATTACTAATTTTGCATTATGTAAATAACTTTGAAACAATTCATGATACTTTCCTCTTACTCCTATGTTATACAGCTTATTCAACAATAAATCATGGTTAACTATGTCAAAGGATTTTTTAAGTCAATAAATACTGCAATTAAATGGTTATCATCATCAACATTTTTGTTATTGTAATTTGAAATTTTTTCTAGCAAGTTTCTTGTTCCCTTGTTTTGTTGAAAACAAAATTGGTCTTCAGATATAAGGTTGAATTTTAGAGCATACCCCGTTAAGTGCTTTGCCACATATTTTTCTAATATTTTATCAATGCTAGATAGGATGGAGATAGGCTTAAAGTTTCCATAGTCATTTATCAGTTTTCCCTTAGGTATGGGCTTGATAACTGCAATATACAGCCCATCTGGTACAGTGCCATTATGCAGACTTTGTTATATGTAATAATTATTCAAGTATTTCGATTCCAATAGGCTGCTGACGGATCATATTTATTACATATCTTATCTTCGTAATTAGGCTATATAATTTGATAGGAACTGAGTTGGTATCATTAGTAGACGATTCACAGAATTTAGATGAAAAAAAACGGTATTTCGATTTAAAAATTTCTTCCCAAACGAATTATAATATCGTAAGTCATATAATCGAATCTTTTTCCTTTCCTTCCGTCAAATAAAACTGTTCATAGAAATAGTAATTTTAAATTTTTACCTAAATGCTCGATACTTGAGACTTACAGGAATTTTCATGAACCCATTACCGATTACATAAAAACGTAACACCCGAAAGATGAACAGAGATCATAAATAAATTTTATACACGCAGTTTTAGGTTTTCCTAGTAATCCTCGGTTCAATTATAGAGCGTAATTTACATTACTCCATGGATTTCAAAAGGGGATACGGTAATATTATTTCAGGACCTTCCCGGTATGATATCAATGTTAAACTTTGGTTTTAATAAGTGTTATCCATACCAGGTTGTTTTATGTATTCGTATCCCGCAAGACGCTTTTGGATTAGACACCGGGCGGTCCTATCCGTCCTATCGCTTAAAATGTATGGCGGGAATTTCAAATTTTTATAAAATGTTTTTGCAAAATTACTGAGAAGGTCAAATCTATTATTTTCAACAGTTCATAGGTGCAGGTACAAACATATCATCAATATGCTTTAAGAAAGTGCTACTATTACTAATCATTCTTACAACTGGGTTTGTTATTTCCCTGTTTCCGAAAAAATAATGGATACTAAGAATATTTCTTAAGATAAGTTTTATGACAGTCTTAGCTCTGAACCTCGTAGAACATAATAGCGATTGTAGTTAACCAAAAACTTGAATTTATAAGCGATAATTCTAAAAGCATTAGGATAAATTTGCTACAATAATTCTCGCTATGGATTTCGTTACTTGGTCATTTCTTTTCTGCACAGCTCAATAAATCATCCCATCTATGTCCGGAGAGTTTGCAGGTGCCTGATGATGGTGTAGTTTTTGTATTTTTTATGCAGTTTTTAGACTCGTTCTACTTTTTGATTCGATAAAAACGTCCATATGAATATGTATCACCATTTATCATCGGAGTTAGTTATATGTAACTTGCTGTTAATTGATTGATTGAGATCCAATGTAATAAATAATTGTGGGAGATTTCTACTTAAATTTCAATTTAAGGCTGAGTTTCTATTATGTCCCTACATTTGTATTAGGCTGGGCCAAAAAAATGATTTTTCGAGTTTCGAATTCAAAGAGCACTCAAAAATTGCGTATTTTCATATTGATTAATCAAGAAAAAGGAAAGAATTCTTGAAATAGATATTTAGTTGGTGCTAACGGCCATAAGTTAAACAAAAATCACAAAAACCGACAATATTCACCATTCCGCTAAAATTATAAGGACTGCAACCTTCAATTTCTAATAGCTTCACAGTCCTGTATTATTGATGAGCTGTTGAAGTAAATATATTTTTATATCCCATACGGTTCATTTTAATTTCGTAAATTATAGCTCAGATTCCGGAATTTTCGTGAAATACGAGTTATTGGCCATTTTCTAAGCAGACAAAACTTTTGATGACAGGGGACCAATTACCCTAATTATCTCTTATAAAAATGATTATATACATTCTATGTTAATGACAGTAAATCGTTTTGCAGCTCTTTGCTCATTTTCTATTTTTCTGTGAACTTATACCATGAACTCACTACGAGAAGGTGGCTGCAATTCGAGTTCCACCCACACCCTAACCAACCATCCAACCAATTTAGGTGTATTTAAATATTCATAGGTATTCAAGGATGTGGTCTTGAATTTAAACATATGGTCAAATTTTGGCATTGTTGATCTTGAAAGAAAAGTTGCTTTAGTGTAGCCATCTCTGTTTTCTTGTCTCGACGACAAGTTTTACGCATTTTTCAACGTCTTGAGCGTGGCATGGAATGTTTACATTAGGAAACTCGGGCAGTGTTTTTTCTTCTTGTATTGTCATTGAAATTGTTTCGTTTTTTATATCTTCCATTATTGGAGGTGAATAGAATTTACATTTGGTCCAATATATCAGTTCACTGCAATCCATGGGTTCAAAATTTATCGAGGGAGTCGAAAAAATTTTACAGAATTTCTCTTCGGATATTGAGATCTGGCCACAGATATCCTCAGACAACCCAATTCTCGAATGCGTTGACTTTAATTAATTAGCATTGCAAGCAACAAGTTCTCCGGATGACAGAAGAATGCGTCTCAATCAATCAACTCAATCACTGGGTCTATGACTATTTTTTTTGGAAAATGTCTCGTTGTTTGATTTGCCTTATATATGTAATTAGAGCCATTTATCAGAGACTGGTGTCTTTTAATGCTGAACTAGACTGGAGCATATGTCTTTGTAATATGCAGCTCTGTCAGAAACAACAAATCTATCGCTAGCTAAAGCAGTTGCAGTTAAATTTGGTCTCAACTGAGATGTAGAAGGAGCTGAATGCAAAGAAATCTCACTACTTCTCTTTAGACAGGAATATGGTATACCTTTGAAGTCATTAGTATCATAGTACGTTGAAACTGTTTCTCGCAATAGTTCTACCTACATCCTTTCTTGTTTTTTCGTAAGTTTCTCTGTCTCTTGTTAGTCTAATCTCCCAATATACGCAATCATGTTTGTCCGCCTATCATACATAAACATTCTCTCGATGAGTGGGATCTTTTTGTCTTCTTCACATTGACAATAAACAACTGCAGAGTAGTCACAGTCAATGGCTTTTTCCGCATACGCAAGAGTATGTAATAGTACACTTACACGCTGCAACGTCAAGTAGCTTAGATCTCGTTTCAGTCACAAATTGCTCCATCTTTTCTTAAAACCCTCTTTTTTCCAGTCCTGGTTATGCGATGTTATATTAAATTATATCATTTATCTTGGTTGGATTTAATCTTTTCAAGAACCCGAGAGTAAAACACCACTGGAATGGAGGCTTTATAGCATTCCATCTCTATTTGAGTAGCTATATTATCGGCTATTCTGGGAAAGTTATTTTTTCTTTGAATTAAATGATATTGATATTTTATAACTTTTTTCAAAGCATCGCAGGAGCACATCCTCATAAGTTGGTAGTTTCCATTCATGGGCGTAAAACATTCAACATTTCTACCAAAAATGTTAGATCGTTCATTCAAATTATTTTTAAAATTTATACACTTTGACTTGGATTCATGGAAAAAGATATTTAATTGAATTTCTTATTATGACGTCATTCATTCAAATGCAGGCGAACTACCTGAATGTCGACAGCCATCGATACGGAATATCCGAGGATATTGGAAAGCATTCCATTGCAGTATAGTTGAGAGATCCATGGAGCCGCAAATAATTTGGGTTGGGCACACCACATTTCACAGCCACCTACTGAGTTTTTAAGTTATAAGAATAATTCTCTTAATATGTCATCTCCTTTTAGTTTCTAACTTTCATCCATCTCCCAGTAAACTCGTCTCAAGGAGATTAAATTGACAGATTCTAATATCTTGACTTCTCCAGTAAGATTAATTTTGTAGGATGAGTAGGAATGACATATATTTGGTTGAACCTCAGATTCAAGACAGTCCTCTTATCATAAGGAGGATAGTATTTAATTCTTCTGAAATGAGGATGATGGAGGAATTGACACCTTACTGTTGACATCGAGTGACCATTCAGAGTCTCCGTCCGTTCTTCTTGAGCCTCTGAAGTTAAAGGAGACCTTCCTCTTTGGAGGAAGGTCTTAGGCCCATGCAGAGCGAATGGATGCCCTGTATAAGTATTCCAGAGCAAAATGTTTCCCAATACATCTAGTAAACGTCGGGGGAAACAGCCTTGCCACGTGAATCTACAAGTATTTTGAGACAAATCAGCTGCTGATGAGGAAATCTCGGCGATGACTAAACCTCGTTTTATGTCAGGATATTATAGATATCGAATCCGAGCGTTTCATAATTCAGGGTTTTTCAAAGAGAATGAACCAATTTCATGAAGCTATATTTTATTAACAAAAATTAGTACTACAATCATACTGAGTCACATGTAATCTTCTAAATCAGAAGTATTTATCGTAACAGAAAATTTCAATGTTACCAATATATCAGGTACGGACCACAAAATGGCATTAGAAGAATTCTTTCCAAACGAGTCGTTATCACAATCCAATGAGTGGATCGCTCTTTTTATTTGATTTTTAAGCTCATCCATGTTAGTTAGTATTGGTGGATCAAAAACATTCTTTCGACGTATCCCCAAAGGAAGAAAATGCAAGGATCAAGATTTGAGGATCTTGGAAGCCGTGCTTGAAGAGCAAATTCATGATTAACTTTGAAATCATTTACCGCTGAGCTAATTTTACTGAAAAATATTCATCAGGTTGGGTGAGGAAGGACAAAGCAGAGATCTCTAATTTCAAAAACTGAAAACTCAGAAATCCGCTCCCTGAAATTGTGTAAGACTCGTTTCGCTCAATCACTTAAGAACTGAGAAATCAACGCTAGAAATCGGTTCTTTATTTTTAAAAGACCCTGAAAAAAGAATATCACGCGACCTGAACATCGACAATACTTTTAAAAACGATTACCATTCCTTACAAGCTCCTTACATTATCTTAGGAATCCCAACAGTAGATTCCTGCCAGACCAGTTACTGCCCAAGTAGATGGTCAACAGAAATGCATCCACGTGAATGGTTGGTGGTAGGTCTGGCTCGAATTTACCCCTGGTAATACTCGGACGCAATATGAGTAAGTCTTACTTCTGACTACATAGGGAAGTACATGGGGTACTTGGGCAACGCACATGGGAATCAACATCAATTAGGAAGCACGAGGTCTCAGCAAAGAGGTACAACAAAGAGGAGCAACTTAGTTTTCGAGTAAGAATGAAGAAGTTTGCACACGACAAGTGTATGTTTCCTCTTTATATAAAGTCTCGTGTTTAAGAAAATATACTTTTTATTATATCATTTTTTGTCGCTAAAATTATCTTTCTAGTAACTTTGCTGTCTACTTTACAGAGGGTTAGCATCTATGTATTCTCTATTTATCATTTGACATCTATTTTAATTCAGTATTGAAATACATTTAAGTTCATTATTGAAATCCATTTAATCATGCCAAATGTTTCATCTCATAGCCATCGGTATAGAATGCATTTATAACTAAAGATAACTCCTGCGGGTAGGGAGAAACAGAATGCTCCTCGGTATTCCCGCCTGTCGTAAGAGGCGACTAATCGGGCCGGGAGACAACCCCGAAAACAATCCACAGTGAAGCAGAGGGTTGAGTGTGTATAGCTCAACTTGGATGAAGTGTCTGTGTACGCTCATTCATTTATAAGGAAATTTAATTTCAAATGACAGATTCAATATATATTAGAAGTACTTTAATGGTAGATATACTTAATTAGCCATATCAGGGTACGTTCAGTGCGGGAAAGGCTATGGAATATAGAAAAAAAACAGGATGGCTGATTCGAACTGATACTTCCTGTTTTTTATAATATGTATAATATACACCTGTTCATAATTACTATATAAACTTGGTAATTTGTGTACTAAATTCTTTTTATTTTTTCTCTTACGTTATTTTTGGGCTCTAATAACACATATGTAATGCAAACGTGACTATTCTTATTGATGCATCACAAACATGTATTCATCATGTTTAATCTCATCCTTTAGTTATGACTATCGGTGGGTTTTCGCAGGCTTTTCTTATCCTCACTTTTTCATGGGCTTGCAGCAGATAATTTTTTCCATTGTATATTTTCGATTTTATATCCACAATTCTTCTCATTTTTTCTAATACTAACTCTTATATTTTATGATGTATAATATATGACGATAAGTTCGATGGAAGAAGGGGATATTGGTCTCATTCTCACCAAAAGGCGAATTATTATTAATATTGTACTTGCTGTTGGGAGCCAGAAGCCACATCATAGGCAGAGTACTCACAAAGGTGAGGTCTGAGGTACGTAAGTATGTTTTTTGTGTATTACTCTTATTTTCACTAGAAGCATATTACGTAACTCAGCCTTCTCCGTATATCGACGGTGACTGGAGTCTTGAATCCTGACCTGAGTGCTGAAGTTTTAGAAAGGACCACCAAAGCGACTTTCTATCGGCCACCTAGACCCTACTACCAGGTGTTTCTTTTTCAGTATTTCCAGTCAAATCAAAAGCAGCAGTTTATTGTTAAATACAGTTCATTCTCTTTCTGTACTATATTTTCTCTTCTTTGAAAAACCTCCATAGTTTTAGGCTATTTAATTTTTATACATGTATATTATATAAGAAAGGGTTAGTCGTTACTTCGTAGTCCTTGTACTACTTCTTTGTTACCAAATCAAAGCCTCCCATTTCGTCCACGTGAGGGATTAATATCCTCCTTGCAGAGAATTTTAAGAGGCTTAGGTAGTCTTGTTCTTAGTCTTCTGCATAACATCAATGCCTCTTTGACCGTGAGCACAAATTTTTCATCTTAAGGATGACTATCTGTATGAAAACAAACCAAGATATTACGAATTATGCAAGCAGCTT
The DNA here is from genome assembly GCA_947579665.1 of Sympetrum striolatum. Classification (NCBI taxonomy): domain Eukaryota; kingdom Metazoa; phylum Arthropoda; class Insecta; order Odonata; family Libellulidae; genus Sympetrum; species Sympetrum striolatum. The sequence goes on along the minus strand of OX388352.1, from coordinate 38,481,838 downwards.
TGTGTCCAAATATTTAATATTACTGATTCTTCGAATAAAAAGGCAATCTTATAGTATTTTTTCTTATGTGTGCTTACTTCCACTGGTATGAGTTCTTTTTTCGGCTACTATTTTTAGGTTATGTCACTGTTTACTCCTGAATTTACTCCTGCAGCAAATGTATCGAAATTCTATTCCTTAGTAGGATTAATAGAATTAATAAATATCGGTTCGAATTTGAGCGAAATTAACTATTGTATTTACTAATAAAATTTATATTTGCTACCAGCTATATGATGAATTACTTACTCATACGTGCTTATCATTATAGTTTAATTATGATGGTTTAGATACTTAGTGAATATCTCAGTTTTGGCATTAAATTATATACTTAATAATTATTTATTATTATCTAAATAATCTTCCTAACTTAATTCTACTATTGTAAATATATTTAGGTCTTAAACACCCCTTAAATATTTTTTTCAGGTTATTAAATATCTTGCATGTTTAAAAAGTAATTTGGCTGATGGCTTGATGAATATAGCGGCAGCGACAGAAACTCAGATCTTTTTTGTTGGTATGCTCTTGAATAACAAAGTGGAGATGGATTTCCCGAATTTGTACTATTAAATTGCAGCTTTACATCCCTTGGCATATAGTTCACGACTGCAGATGTCTAACGCTTGTCGTTACTTCTCGTTACATGGCCTTCCCATATTAACTTAGGTGTTACTACTTTATCTATTATGTCTGTCGTTCTAGACGTCATTCCCACATGGATGTTGCGTTTCCTCTGTTCTTGTGATATCTAGCATATATTACTCAATGCTCCCTCCCGTTGCGTGAAGTTGCTGCGTAGTCACTGCATTTAACACCAAAGTTTAACTCAATTAGTCATGGCTGGGAAAAGCCAGTGGTTAGAGGATTCCTCTCCAAAGCCATTGGTATCCTTGTCTTATGAAGGTGTTATTTATGTTGAAGGCGCTCCAGCAAAGTTTAATCGCTCTCTTTACTTCATTATTTGTAATTTCTTATCACGTTCTTAACAGTTGTCCTAGGTATGTGGATTAAGAAAAAAACATGCAAAGGTCTAGAAGTTTTACCGCTTTCTATACTGCAAAATAAATACGTAACTCCTTTATTTAGTCTATCCTGACTACAAACATCGGTAAAAATTTGTTGTGAATTTGGTGCATTGAAATAACATATTTTTCGTCTTTTGCAAATACTACATTATAATCTGCAAAACCCAGGTAACTGATATGCTTCCCAATCTTTAGTAAGCCTTTCTTCTAGTATTATATAGTTTTAAAATTATCCTCCAAAACCTCTGTGAGTAAGACAGGTGATACACAGTCACCTTTTCGAACTCTCTTCAGAGTTCTTAAATTCTGTAGTTACTAGTCTAATATTGGACAAGTTCTGTAGTCTGTGTAATAACAGAAGCTGCCACATTCTCATGGGTTTTGAAAATATATCAGGCGTAAATACATTCATCCGCAAGTAGGCCTCCGCAAATACTTTCCAATTTTCTCTCCCCTGAGCTTCTCGTTGCCATGTTACACCTAAGCACATGATGATATCTCTAATCCATCTGTGCTTGTTTCGTCACATCTCTTTGTATACAGTTGAGAACTCTGATGTCAAACGGTTGTCATTTCTTCTCGTCGCATGAATGGCCCACCTCCTTTCTGGTTACCTTATCATTTCTATTATTATCAGTCATCATCCTCACCCAGGCGTTACGTTAACCTTCTCTTCTTGTGATTCCGAGCATACAGCGTTCCATGCTCGTTGGCTTTGTCTGATTTCTCTGGGTTATTACTACATTTAACAACTTAGTTTCAATACTATACGTCAAGATAGGTAATATGCATTGATTGAAGACTTACCTCATCAAAATATCTAGTATTCGTTACTTCAGAATGTTCGAGTTCCATCCAAAGGTGCTGCAGCCAAGTTTCATTCTTCTATTTACTTCATTGAGTTTCCGCAATAACTCATGGATACAAAGCGAAGCGGTCTAAATAATTCATCAATTTCAATCACCTAGTTTAGAAATTGTATCAATCATTGTATTGTATGTAATTGTATCATTCCAATCATATAACCAAATTCCACTCCATCTTTTCTATGAAGTAATTAATTTTCGACTTCATTTTGTGGTATATTCTAAAAAGGGATTTAAGCTCTAGCAAGAAATTATTAGTGACAGGTAGAAGTCTCTCGGCTTTTATGTTGAAAAACATATTTGTTTTATATGATACAAAGCTTATCATCATTTTTTCCAAATCACTTATTTTTAATATATTGAAAACAATTTGAAGAATATTAAGTAGATGTGAAATTGCTGTTAAAGTAACGAGCCTGTATTAAAGTCAGGAGCGAGAGGGTTAAGTGCTTTTGAAGAAGATGAATTAGACCATATCATCAGAGGGTTTGGGAAAGTGCTAGACCTTGGGAATAAACACTACGAACTTCAGAAACGTATGAAGCAATTGCTTGAAAACATTTACTTCGTTTGTAGTTAAAGCTTCCAGCATTGAATATCACTTTAATTCCATAGCTAATGAGAATAACTACAATGGAACGGGAAAATGGGAGCGCTCCGTAGGAAATTGAAAATTACCATAATAATCACAAATAATGGAAAAGAAAGTTGTGTAAAATAAATTGCCAATATAAGGAATAAAACACTCAAGAGAGATGCCGTATATTTTGGATACAACATTCAGATTTTCGAAGAGTGATTTGGCTTAAATTGTGCAGATGAGGTAATTCAATTATGGTAACAAAATTCAGCAAATTTCAGGCAATAAACCAGCTCGAATCCGGAGGGATAAGCATCTCTTGGGATAGGGCAGATAATAGCAGTCATATATTCACGAAAGCTCACAGAAGTTTCTAAAACCTTCGGGGTGGTACGTAGTTTTTCATGTCCACAAACTGACTCTGTGAGTAATAGCAAAAATTGTTTGACTAAATCCTTCTTTTTCATACGTTAGTTTGTATCCCTCTTCCAGTAAACCTATCTCGAGATGATATAGTGGACCAAAATTTATATTTAGAGCTTTTCAACAGTATTCGTTTTAATTCGTTTTCAACTAATGTTTGAAGCATAATTTTGCGTTTTAACCAGATCTAAGACATTATTCCGTAAAAGTAAATAAAGACATTTAATTATCTTGAAAGAGATGTGATGAAGGAAACTACACTGCGTTTTTCACTAAGGTTTTATTACTTTAGATTTAACATCTTCTGTTCATTATCATGAACAGAGTTGCTCGAATGAAATAATCAAGTAACTGGTGTTCAAGATCAGAGCCTGATATAGTGCTGTTGCATTAGAGAAGATTGATCAGCCCGTTCCTAATATCATCAATACGTTTCCCAATAATTTACTTCTGATATCATTCTCAGAATATCGGACTAAGTGCCGTCGTTTGTTCTTCTTGAAGTTGATTGAATGTTCATTGATAAATTTCTATTGTGTTTATTTCTTTTTATATTTCTCCAAGACATGAATTTTGCTCTCAGTCTTGCACTTTTGGTTTTTCATATTGATGAGGTTAGGAAAGTAAACGAAGATATGGAGCTATATTGTCACTAAACGGGAATTTATTCTCGTTTAGCCTCGCATGAATGCCTTGAAGATGTTATCAAGATCAAGAAGATGTTATCAAATCGGTTCCTTATATACGGAATTCCGCAAACGTCGAGGGAGAATAGCCTTGTGGCGCTGGATCTATTTGAAATGAATTTATTCTTTATGTTGGAAAATTGACTCGGTGAGAGCATCTAAATTCGATTCTCAGTGTTGTTAACATATCTGAGAGTCGTGTATTAGTAATATTGACCTGAAGGTAAATGAGATTTTCTGAAACGGTAAACAATACTCACAAGAGTATTATTTTCAGTGTTCGGGAGTCTGGACTACTAGATTCCTTCTAGTCCTCCTTCTGGTCTGTAGCAAGGTAATTAAATATCCCTGTTACAGACTGGCAGCAGGATGGGCAGGAATCAAATCCACGTAATTCACGAATTCAGGATTACCAAATGTATTTCTTCGTCGAGATAGGAGCGTTAAGAAACGGCGACCAATACTCACAAATCCACTATTTACAGCATTCGGGAGTCTTAACTACAAGATTCCTTCCAGTCCTTCTTCTGGTCCGTAGCAAGTTAAATAAATAGGATCTCTGTTACAGATCAGAATTAGGTCTGGCGGGAATCAAATCCACTTCAGGACTCAGGATTCTGAACTACCAAATTGTATTTCTGTGTCAAAATAGGAGCATTTGACACGCTGCAACGCTCATAGAAGTTAACAGCACTAGGAAAGCAAGAAATGCGAAACTACAAACCCGTCGATTCAGAATGTCAAGATGGAGAGAATCAGTAAAGATCCTCGAGAAGGATATTCTCTGCTTGGAGCGAAGGCTGAAGTTGGGCACAAAATCTGTCTCACCTTTTGATGATTTAAAAGACGAAACGCTCTTGTGACATATTCCAGTCAAATAATGACCGGTTTAATTAAATAAATTCAATCCATTCAACTTTACAAGCATAAAATATCACTATTTTACCGGTAGTTACTATCTAGATTTTGTTCTTCCTCTCAACGGGAATAATATGCTTTCTCTGTCTTTCTTTCTTTGTGCATTATGATTCTCATCTGCTTCTTTTTCATATTCACAGTTACTTAAATTTCAGTGTTAAATGAAATATTGACCACTATATACTGTTTGAATTGTATCGGTGATATTTTTTATAATATTAATTTATCGGTCACATATGTTATCAAATGGATTCAAGTCCATGTACGGTTTTCCCTTTTTTATTTTCCTTTGTGTTTGTTTTAGGTAACTATGTATATTGCTTTAATTTAAGTGAGAAATGATTGTTATTAACGTATCGCATGCATCTAATTACCGGTAGTGTATTTCTATATATCGTTATTTTTTTCCTCATCTTTTTTTCACATCCTCTTCTTTGTGAGCGTTTTCTTTCAGTGAATACAGTTTTTCCTAATATTCTCTTAGGTTTTTATACCCTCAATTGTTCTAAATCAATCTATAAATATTCTTTTTGATATAATCGTTCTATAATTAATGAAGAGGGGGGAGGGAAAATGATACTACTTTTATTCTCAATCCCTCCCAAATGAAGACAATTAATATTATTATCTGTCGTGGTGTCTGAGACGACTCAATTGCTGAAGAATACTGTTAAACGTTTTGCAATAGAAAACAACCCATGAAGATGATGCATAAGGAAGCAAATAAGTGGGCGCAAACAACACGCTTTGAAGACGTCTTAGGGTCTACTGCATATTGGAGAGTTATAAAGGTTGTTTTGTATAGAATACCTTCCTTCTGTAAATAATTACAGGGACGACGACAATTATCTATTTAATAACAACTGTACATGACTTACAGGAAGTTCTGTGCAGTCTTCTACATCTCGGATGTTTTTCTAAAATTACATCTAATTTTAAGGTAAACTAAAATCACGGTAAAAAATTAAAATAGTACAATCTTACTTAATACGTAAAATAATTTCAGAAACTTGAAATAATGTCATCAAAATTTTAAAGTGTTTATTTGTTGGAAAACTCTTATTCTTTTAAAATCATTTATCCCTGTTATCATTCAAGTGTTTATTCATTAATCTATGGTTCCATTTATGTAAATGATCTATTAGGACATTTGATATTTTACGGATACTTCTCGTAGATTTCGGGTGAACTTCTTGCAGTATACTACCCAAAAAGCCATTTTACGAATTATCTGGATAATCTAGGTTGTATTTTGTCATTTCCATTGTAATTATCTAGTGTTCGAAAATTTTGTTTTATATTGTAGTATTGTTTTGAACTTTGCTTCTTCTAAATGAAACTTCAACCCTATAGTTGGTTTTTCAAAATAATTCACTAACATAATTTTAGTTCTCATTTCAAATTACATAGTCTAGAAGTAATAACATTATTTTTTTTCTTATTTCCTTCTTTGAATATAGACACGTGATATTTTTCAATGGCGGATCTCTCTACCTTTTGCAGTTTATAATTATCTTTTCAGTAATATATAAATATTGCTTGCATAACGAATATTTTAATATTGGTTGCATCACTGAGATTTATACAGTAGAACCCCGGTAATCCGGACGAATTCAGGCACATAGGTGTCCGGATTAGCGGGGTTTCCGGATTAGCGAGGTTTTAAAAAAATAACGTAAAAAACATTTTTTTTCAAAAATTATAATGTATAGATAATGCATGTATATATAACATAAGGTATTACAACATGTAATGTGAATGAATATTATCAGCGAGGAAAAAAGTCAGTTATTTTCTTTTGCGGAACCGTTCTTATTTTTAAATAAGAGCGGTGAAAGTGAAAGAAAGAAAGTGCGCGGTCTCTAAAACCTCTAAAGAGCATAATTTCATGTGCTTCAAAAGTATGCTCCTCGGCCCACTTTAATGATGTATTGAGTGCCGCCAAAGCCTCAGAATGAGAAATTTTGACGGAGTCTACAGGGTGGTCGTCGTCGTCATCATCATCATCTTCTGTCGTTACTATTCTGATAGTTTCGTCATCTGTTAAAGCTTTGTTTCGAGCCAAACTGTCGTCAGCCTCAGCAGCCCACCGGAGAGCTTCAGGGTTAGATATTGGGTTCGAATTTTGTAACTGACTAATGAGTGGCGCAAGCTGAATTTCTCCAGTTTGCTGTCTCAGAAAAGTATCACAACTTAGATGTGTTATCACAATAAACGAAATACTTCGCTCTACATCAAATCATTGCAGCCAATGGAGAAATGTTTAAATAGTCTGTCCACCTTCGTTTCTTGTTACTAATATGCGTGTTTATATGTTCACAAGAAGAAGTTGCGGGTTTGCACAACTCCCAATAGACCGTCCGGATTACCGAGGGTTCCGGATTAGCGAGTGTCCGTATTACCGGGGTTCTACTGTATATTACATTTATAAATAATTAAACTTCTAGTTGGTAGTTTAGTGATACCAGTTTCTTTCTCCAGCAAGCAATTAATTCCTGTGTAATTTGGTTATTAATTAATTGCAACTGTTCAAAATCTTGTAATTTTGATTATATTTTGCCGTGAAACTCTTTAAACTTATTATATGTAGCTGTAATTGGACGAAAGACATATCTTTCTTCGCAAATAATATTAATCCATCTCCTTTTTTGTACTCTAATTTTATAGCAATTAATATAGACTTCCAGGTTACGAAAGTTAATTTCATGTGAGTTAACATTATCTCATCAAGTATCAGGAGTAAAACGTCGTTATTTTTCTGGGAAACGCCTAATTTTAGAGCGTATCACAGATTAAAAACGATGAATTTGCTTCGAGAAACATCTTCGCAATACCAGTAACTACTTCATCTTGCAAAATTCATGATTGGTCTTCACGACATCAGCGACTAGTAAATCTGGAAAAATTCAGAAGAAGTTCTCGGCTCTCGGCTGTCCGTCTCAACTCCTCTCCTCAACCCTGATTTACCCTCTTTTCCTCCTGTGTTCTCTAAAGTAAATCTACCGGAGAGGGAAAGGAAAGAAAGAAATCGTACATTGTAATGAGACATATTTACGTGGATTTATGGTTAGTGGCAAACTATAATGCTTGTTATCAACATTTTAGCTTTAATAAACTCAAAGAACTTGAACATAATGCGAAACTTGTAGACGAGTCCTCTTCAGGACTCTGCAAGACCTTATTTGCGATGATATATTTATATTGTTTACTCTTCTCTGTTTTCTATCTCTGTGCTATTTCATTTTAGTTAAATAATAACTTTTCAATGCAATATTTTATCATAAATTAAAATTTCTCCATTGTATTTTAAAAGTTATAATCATCTTAAATTTTACGATAAAGGCAGTTTCACATGTATGTACTAGAAGTTTCTAAAATATGTTTTTCAATTATATAAGTCGTTCACAGGCAGGGTATACATGTTGAAATATTAATTATTCATAAAATCATTCATAATATTAATTAAATCAAATAAAAATGGAAAAAAGGTTATTGTATTCGGTTTTATATCGGTTTTATCGGCGGAGAGAAAACTCCGCGTTCGGTAAGTTTCATTCTTTTCAGTATTCCTGGAAATAGAAAGAGGAATTTTCATACATGAAGGGAAGCGCTTGTTAAAGAATTTTCTTGCATGGAGAAAATTTCACTGCGCAGACATTAGAGTGTCAGAAAATATCATCACCAACGTTTTGGGTAACGGTAAGATAACGCCTAAACATCTACATTTCATCAGGACAAACGTTTTGAAGGTACGCTTTGCTCTCAGTGGCTGTTACAAATTATTAAATTAAAGATACACGTCTAATAAATGTTATTATATGCAGGAATATCTTTATATGAAAATAATTACACGGAAATAAATGCCCTACATATGAATAACACCTACACAAGGTGAATGTAAAGCTCATCGTGCTTCTCCTACGCGGAAGATGAGAGGAAGTCGCTGAAATGGCTTCCGAACGACATCAAATTAGGGTAAGCGTCAAAATAATTAACTTCATAAACTGGAGGTTTCGTTTCAATGGCATTGTATTAAAAGCCGTGTTCTTCTTTTGTTACATCTGACAAATTTCCGGACCTTGGTAAATAACCTGAAGGATAGCAGTCTATACTCAAGAACTCGCCAAATAACGTTTCTTTCTTTGTGAACAAGTTGGAATGACATCAATTTGGCTGAATCGCCCATCGAAGATGTCTTTTCTGAAAAAAGAGGATTTACATTGTGTTTTTTTCGAAGTTTAAGGAAATTAAATCCCTGTGTTAACTACTAGCGTCTGTTCAGCTCATCTATTCACTCTTGTTGAACCTCAGAAGGGAAACCATTGAGTTCTTGTTAGTCCTGTAATAACCGAGAGAGTGGTCGATACAAATGATCCATATTCCCAGGTTATTCCAGGTATGACAAGGATTTACTCCACCTAATACTTGAATCCAAGATGGCCAAAACGTGTTATTGCGTCCAGATGGGAGACTATGGCACATTACAACGATCATAGGAGTCATCGGCTTTGAAGAAGGCAGGGGTGTAAGCGAAATGGTGCGGATCTGCTTAAACAACTTTTACTTTTGAGTAAGTACTAAACTTTTTTAATGAAAATTTAAATGGTCTGCCATCGTGTCCTGAGTATCCCTTCCCTCCTTCGGTAATAATTTTTTATTAGTTATGCCTACCATTCCCGGTAGTATATTAAAAGATTTTCCTTAAAGGTCAACCCTATTTTTATAAGATACTAGTTGAAGCGCCCGTTGATTCTCAACGGGGAATGCATAAGTAGATTATGTTTGTTCTCCTTGTATAGAATTGAACCTAATGTATATCATATTTGATTTGCTCAATGGCAGGCCATTTATAACTGTAATTTACCGTGAAAATTCCAATATCCTATGTATCAAAACTCTCACAATTTATTGCCGAAATCTATACTGTAAAGATTTAAAAGTAAATATTTAGAGAATATTTCCAATAAAAATTGTCTCGAGCTCATGCAATGATTCTTTTTCATGCACTATACTTCCGTACAATCGACCATGTAAATAATATTTATGCATAACTAAAATCCCAGGCTATGCTTACTATACAGGAAAATGCATGAGATCGGATCCAACAATTGCATTGATGGAGTCATGAGGAGTGGTTGTCTATTACGTCCAAATGTTCGAAAACGTTTTCGCGTATTTTGTAACAATTCTTATAATTTCGACTAGAAAAGAATAGTATTTTACCACCATAAAAAGAATTTTTATTCAATTTTAGTTCTTCTGGTTTCGACTTTGGACGACCATTTCTACTAATTACTACAAAATAAATATAGCCCGTAACCGTTAAAAGTGAAGTTTAGATGTATTCTTTATGGAAGCATATCTGAGCGGACTTGGTTCGAACCCAGCAAAATATATCATATGAAAATGAAGCAGTAGTACTATCTTTCTGGTCCCAGAGAACACGTAAACAAAGTTTGAAGTGAATCGAGAAACACGATGAGGAATCCATTCGAAGACAAAGAAACATACAAACTAACAAACATACAAACACACAAACCCACAGACTTTCTGCTTTATGAATATAGATTACACTATAGATGTTGATTGGTTAACTATTAAATAAACTTTTTGTTCCAACTCTATTGGTGAAGTTATTTTCGGTCGAATGACTGATTGAAGTAGAACCGATAAAAAGTCCTTCAGCATCACCAAAGATTGATCTTTCCCGTTCAGGAAATGCATGCAGACCAGTCAGGAGTATTTTAAGGGCACCAAATTGACACATGGATGCACCACACTCCGTAAATTCGCTGGAAGGGTCGATATTAATGCTGAATTATACCTGTGTGGTCGATGACGACTTCTTGGATGGAGACGAAAGAAATTTAATTCTTCTTCATTCTGGAAGCCCTCAGTGACAATGCAATTACTTCTCAGAGATAATTACCATGTCTTTACTATCCAGTTCCTGTTTAACAATGGTAAGCCGTTGCATCATCTCAGGGATTGTTGACGAGATGAGGAAATACGTACGTAAGTTCTATATTGGCTTAGAACCGAAATTATAACTTTTGGCACTTTTTTAAATTCATCAATCTGATGATGTTTGTCTGATTACTTCGGTGGATTCTCGATGAATCAAAGAACAGTCCGTTAATTTGTTAACTGCTTAATAAAATGGCTACTGTTGAATATGCAACCTTTTTCATCTTCTTAATTCTTAAAACTCTGTTGAAACATAAAATACAAATAAATGTTTGTGTTCGTCGATTTTTTCATTATGAATTAGTTATATTCCCCATTGTAAGTTGCCATTTATATGATTTTGATGAGGCAATAGAAAATAACAATTTAAAGACCTGCAACTGTCATCAGAACAATTGGTACTTCATCGGGTATTAATTACGATGAAACAGATGGGCATCTGTAGAAAGCGTTGTACAGTCCTGGCCAAAATTAACGCAGCACCGGCCGTAAGGATCGCTAGGGAGGTGCTGCGTTAATTTTGGCCAGGAGTGTACATCCATTGGTGAATAAAAAAACGGTTGAATGGATCCATCGATAATCTTAAAAACGTGCCTCTTCGGAACTTTGCTGTGGCATGAAGGGTGTCCTCAGAGTGCCATTAGCCGGAGAGGGTGTTTGAAGGTCTTTCTCCAAAATTTGGATAACAATCAAGGGCATGAAGGTGACGCATGCATGACAATGTCTGGATTCCGATGCCGTCAAGGTTCTTCAAAATCCTGGGAGGCCCCAGCAACAATGCAGAATTCCCGACGTTCATTACCAGACCATCAGAATCCAGTTCCTCTTCAACCGCTGATCATTCATCCCAAGGAGAGTTCACGAGCTGAGGACAAATCGAGTAAGTAAGACTCATTTTTCTGCTTATGACCGAATTGAAAACTTTATTTGAGCTTTTCCGCATCACTTTAGTACAGCTAAGAGTATTGTGGAAAAAGTATTGGCTTAAGGTGAATGTTCTTTTGATGAGATCTTGCGTCTGTTTGGTGTAGTACTTACTTTTTCCTTGCATACTCATTACTTGCTACTTAAAAATGTGACAACTGTAGCGTATTAGGGTGTGTCGTCCCTTAAAACTTTTGCTGCTTCCGGAAATGACACTTAGAGATGGAAAATGAACAATGCTGAGATATATTTATAATCTAATCATTCTGACTGGAAACATACCTCAATGTCGATGACTAATAATCAGGATTTCTTAGCAATCCGGATTGATCATCACCTTTGAATTCCAAATCTATCTAAGTCACATGGATTTCCTATACATTAAAATTATGTTAGTCACATGTAATCATTGGAAAGAAATCTTATGTCGTAATTTTTCAGCTTTTACGTCGTGGCCTGAGATTTCTGCTTTATTTCCCTATCATACCATTATTTTGTTGGAATTCAATCGGTCTCTAGTATTGGAAAGGAATTAACTTCCTCAATGTGAAAGTATTTGAGTGGGCGTAAAAACTTCCCTTCCCCGAAGTGGAACGTATGATACCAATTCACGAAAATGAACTTTCAAATCAATTATAACCCTAGCGCAGTACCTAATGGATTCTATGAAACTATGTATTTTTGGGTCTCATGTTATAGAAGAGCTGTTGTATAACTTCCCTTGAGATAGTTTCACAGTCAAGACGTGCGTGCAAAATACGTATTTGTCAGCGTTGAAAGATGGTTTTTGAATGAGTGTGGTTTGATGATTGAAATATTAAGTAAAGTTTCCAGTATCTTAACAAAAATGACTGCGAAAAATTGCATAAATATGTTTTCCAGATCTCGGCGAATAGAGTACGTTTTGAGATGCGGGTCACTGTACTCTTCGTCGACTTTAAACCTCTCCTTCACACGCATGCCCATATTTACCCGACGTTTTCTTAAATTCTACCCGAAAAATCCCACCACATTTTAAATGAAGTGAAAAGACCTTATGTAGCACCTACACCTGTGGAGTTCCTTGAGAAGGAAGCGTTTGTATGATGTAGTACAGTATTCGTTTGCGGGTTTACACGTAGTGTCTTCTTGTAGTGTAAAACTCAAAAGATTAATTTCTTCATTTTATGCCTTTATTTTTTTCTTGTGCTTTAATCTAATTAAATGGGTCAAAAGTATCGATTTGTCTATAAATTTAGTTCCAAGCACGTAGTACTTTATCTTCATCAGTAGCAATACTTTAGTACTCCCAATGGCAAATTTCACTTCGTAATCGGTGGTTTATTGAAAATGTTCTATTTAATTGCCATGTTTTTATTTGTCAGGAATCAATCTTATCTTTTCACTTTTCGGCTTTAAGTACTTATAAAAATGAAGTTTCAGTTAGTGATTCTTCAATCAAGTCCATCCTACGAGAATCTTTATAAACTGATCACAGTAAGTATAATTCTGTATATAAAAATTAACATACTTAATTAAATTCACGCGTAAAAAAAGCTATGAATTATAATCAAGTCTTTGCAGTGCTATTTGAACTATATTTTGTACATATGAGCATATCTATTATATATAGATGCTTCTCCGGATTCATTCATATATATACCCAGATAGGATACTAATTCACAGCCTAAACCACAAGCGTGATTGACTTGAAATTTTTACGACGTGTTGGCCCTAACGTGAAACCTCCAGAAAAAATGCGATTTTGAACCTCAGTGTCATGGGTTCGATTCCAGAGGGCCCCAAAGTCCCGATTTTTCCCGTTTAAATGCATTGCTTTGATTTTCGGGAATTATTAAAAAATACTTCCCGGATAGGTAGAGAATCAAAACTCATGGAGCCTATATATATGGTCATGATCTATCGAAAACATATATAACTTTAATGGAAAATATCCTGGGTTCGATGCTAGGACGATGCAAAAATCGGCCGTTTAAAATGCATTGCGGCGAACTTGAAGATTTTTTTTGGATCCTTTCCCAATAACATGGATACTTGAAACTCGGCACGTAGATAGATATCATGAATATATTTCATAATAATTTTACACATGTTCGCTTATGGTCCTTGGTTCGATCCCAGAGAGCTATTGGCACTTTTCAATGCATTTCTTATGGAGACAGCGGAAACAAAATTTCGGTACTTCCCGGCATGCTATCGACTTCAAACTTTGCATAAAAAAAGATCAAGCTGGTACAAATCAAACTGTGCATTCGCAGTTTACAATTTGTCCTGGGTTCGACACCAGGTGTCTCTGCAATCAGCAGTAGATGCGATTTTTAGGAATTATTTTGAAACATTTTCCAATAATATAGAAACATGAAATTCGGTACATAGATAGAGATCATAAACAACTTTAAGAAACATGTTTTAGATATCCAAGATCGTCCTCGGTTCGAATCCAGAGAGCCCTTTACATTCGTGGAAATTAGAACGTCTTTTGTGGCAGTTGTAGCCAATATTTCTACTTGAATTTTCACACATAGTTACAAATGGTGATCTTCTATGGTGCTGCATAGTAAGTTATGCAAGAAGACCCGGGTTCGATGCCAGACGATGAAATTTTCAGCGAATTTTAAGAATATTTTCAATCTTTTTATTTTTTTTTTGAGGACCGTCCTGATAAAATGCCGATTTTAAATTATTGGTGTCGATCTGCTTGCAGTATGCAAGCTACATTTTACTCGTATATATATATATATATGATATATATACAGGGTGTCCCAAAAGTCATGGACCAAACGAAACACAGAGGTAGAGCATCACCTGGGCTACAGGTTTGCAATTCATTTTGGTGTCCGATCTTCTTTTGTTTTCGAGTTACGAATTTTTTTCGTATTTTCTGAGAAAACCATGACTTTCCAGACATTTGTGGCCATGGTGACGTAAATATTTGAGATGCATTGTTGAATTTTTTCTCTAAAAATGCTAAATAGTTGTTTTAACTGACAAAAGAATATTTTTTACCCTTACTCATACCGTTCAGCCAAAATAAAATTTCAAATTCTTAAATTCTCAAAATTCCGAACTTTGACGAAATCTTTGAGGGCTATTTAAAAAAAAATTCATAATAAAAAAAATTTTTGCCTAGTATCCTTAAAACTTTTTTAATGCATCAGCTATTTACCACGTAAATTTTGTTGGGTTATCTTTACTGCATCATACCTAAAATTTGATTCGAAACATAGTAAGTCGATGATTCCTAGCTCTAACAAACAAGTCAAAGCCTCTTTAAACCTTAAACTGGAGTCATTATTGTGTTTCATTATCGGAACAAGAAAACGTTTTACCATTTAACATGGCTGTCGCACTCTTCGGCGGTAAGTTAAAATACCCCCTTCCCTCATTACTTGCTTTAATCAACAACAATACCCTTCGAGATTACTACAATGTACGGACGATTGTTGGGAGCCGCGGCGTAATTAAGCTTTTGCAATAATGCAGCCCACGATCGTTTCAATTCGGCATTAAAACGGAATGGCTTGATAGAGGGTGTCATCTGCTGTCAAAATAATAGCTTATTCTATGATGCGTTGGTTAGTGGTTTAGAAATTCTAGCCTTTTTGGCGTGTGTTTTTGAATTTCAATGCCTTATCGAGTAAAGAATGATAAAAAGCTACTTTTGAATTCTTCATACATAAAATGTAAACTTTGAAGGAAGTTTCCTAGAGATAAAAACACAGGAAAGTGAACAAGCAGTTTAAAAAAATCTACAATTCAAAGATACAGGCAAAGACCAGAGAGAGAGAGAGAGAGAGAGAGAGATAAATAGTCTCAAAAATTTTATTAAATTATCCTATATTAAATGTTCAAAATGAGCTCCTCTGGCCCTAATACAAAGGCGACACCTTCTCAAAAAGTTTATTTTTAAATTCCGTAGTTCACGAACATTATCTCTTAATGCTTGTGCTGCGGCTTCTAATTTATTGCAAAGCTCCTTGTCACATACATTTTCTTCGGTGTAAACTAATTCCTTGAAATATCCCCACAGAAAAAAATCCACGGGATTGAGGTCCGGTGAGCGTGCCGGCCACTGTATGGCTCCCCCTCTTCCAATCCATAGATCTTGAAGCTTCTCATTTAGAAAATTTCGCACAAGGCATGATTAATGCGCCGGTACTCCGTCGTGCTGCAGCCACATTCTTTGACGAAGCTCAAGTGGAATATCTTCCAACAGAATTAGCAAGTGTTGTCTTACAAAATTTAAGTACCGTTGACCGTTGAGTCCTGGTGGCAGCTCAAATGGTCCTATGAGCCTTCCTCCGAGTATTCCAGCCCATAAATTTACACTAAACTGATGCTGGAAGCGGTCAATGCAGATAAATCTTTGATTGTCCACGCCCCAGTAATGCAAATTATGTATGTCGAATATTCCCACCCTTCTGACTGAAGACTCGTCTGTCCATAAAATGGTAACGAAGAAGTTTGGATCTTCTCGGGAAAGTCGCAGAATTTCTCGACAAAATGCCACGCGAGGAGCGTAGTCGGCTGGTAGTAGCGCTTGCACGCGTTGCACGTGATATGGGAGTAGAGCGTTACGTTTCAAAATACGCTGTACAGTAGATTTTAATAAATTCACAGCTCGTGAGATGCGGCGTTAGCTTGTAGAAGGGTCCTCTTCTACCATGTCAAGCACTTCTTCAGCGTCCAACGTAGACCTTCCCTCCCAATCTCGACTACCAGGAATCACGCCTTCAATGTACGCATTGTGAACACGCACAAAACACTCTAAGATCTGGATAGCGTTCGCGACCCGGGAATCTATTCTGGTATTCCCTTGCAGCTTGCCGAGCGTTTCCATCACAATATCCGTAAATGAAATGTATTTCTGCATATCACACGGTGTGTACAATTTTGGCATCTCAGCAAAGTTTCAAAGTTTAGATCACAGGTAAATCGGAGTTCAAATAACAAGCACAGGTCTAAGAAAAGCAGGATATCAATCGAAGTCAGTAAACAAAGCCAATTCGTAGGTTAATGATCAAAGAAACTAGAAAGATCGTTGCCGAAAAATTGGGTAGAACCTTCGCAACGCTCACAACAAATATTAGTCGGCAATGACTGCGATGGAATTGAAACGATCGTGGGCTGCATTGTTGCGAAAGCATAGTTACGCCGCGGCTCCCAACAATCGTCCGTACATTATAGTAATCTCGAAGGGTATTGTTGTTGATTAAAGCAAGTAATGAGGGAAGTTGGTATTTTAACTTACCGCCGAAGAGTGCGACAGCCATGTTAAATGGTAAAACGTTTTCTTGTTCCGATAATGAAACACAATAATGACTCCAGTTTAAGGTTTAAAGAGGCTTTGACTTGTTTGTTAGAACTAGGAATCATCGACTTACTATGTTTCGAATCAAATTTTAGGTATGATGCAGTAAAGATAACCCAACAAAATTTACGTGGTAAATAGCTGATGCATTAAAAAAGTTTTAAAGATACTAGGCAAAAATTTTTTTTATTATGAATTTTTTTTAAATTGCCCTCAAAGATTTCGTCAAAGTTCGGAATTTTGAGAATTTAAGAATTTGAAATTTTATTTTGGCTGAACGGTATGAGTAAGGGTAAAAACTATTCTTTTGTCAGTTAAAACAACTATTAAGCATTTTTAGAGAAAAAATTCAACAATGCATCACAAATATTTACGTCACCATGGCCACAAATGTCTGGAAAGTCATGGTTTTCTCAGAAAATAAGAAAAAAATTCGTAACTCGAAAACAAAAGAAGATCGGACACCAAGATGAATTACAAACCTGTAGCCCAGGTGACGCTCTACCTCTGTGTTTCGTTTGGTCCATGACTTTTGGGACACCCTGTATATATATATACCGACACATTATGTATATGTATTACGCTGGAATATAAATTATAAAAGTATAGTATACATAAATTTAACCTAATTTGGGGTCCCCTACAGAGCTGCTGAGATAATGTAAGACACCTGACAATTGAATCAGCTCATCTGATCAATTAATCAATCCCTGTCGATTTTTTGTTTCAAGGCAAGCTAAATTTTCGAATACGTTGAAGAAGGACACCAAATAGCAGATTCAAAGACAGTACAAGATTGATTCTAGTACTAATATGAGTTAAAACATTACTCTACGTCATTATTGGATATCTGTCTTTTATTGCAAATACCTCTGATAGCATTTACTTATCTCAGTATATTTTTAATGTGGATAAAAAATAACGTATCAATCAAACGTTGCAGCTCACTTCGTTTCATTAAAATGTCTAACATACAAAACTAATCTTGTCAAGGTTTCGCTTGATAACAGCCTACAAGATACGTATTTTTAAATACATGTAAAATTTTTCCATACTTCATTAGTAAAGATACTCTGGAAGACGTATTAGGAGACTTTCAGCGCTGGTATTAATTTAGATCTTTAATTTCTAACTGAATTGAAGAAACCCCTGCGGTTAGGGGGAAAGAGAATACTGCCGCGGCATCCCGGCCTGTCGTAGGAGGCGACTAATCGGGACCCCCCTCCCCTCCCCCTATTCCTTTCCCCCTTCTGTTGATCCCTTTACCCTTTCAAAGAGTGCATTTATCAAAACTGGCCTACACGAAACCAGATCCTGATGCAGAAACTCTCTTAAATGTCATCCCCCAACCTTAGATAACAAATTTCTCTCCTTCTTATTTTCTTTTCCCTTTTATTGTTTTGTTTGAAAAATTGCTATAACATCGCTTTAAATTGGTTTCTGCTTTATGTGACTAATTGATAAATAAATATATAAACCATGCTATTATCTTTGTGGTAATCCGAGCCTTTCCATTATTATTTATTTATGTAACACAAACAGGTAAATATGACCAACAAAATTGTGTTTTAATAAAAACATAACAAATAAATACGTCGAAGTTATCGAAAAAAATAATCAATTATAAAAATGTCGTCTGAAATATAATAAGAAAAAGAGCAATTAAAATCTATTTAAAAATACAAGGAAAAATAGTCACAGGCCAGTAAAGCAACTAAAACACACCAAGACTTAAAAACCATTTAATGATTCTTCTCCTAAATGTAACATATTTTTCACTAAAAACGTCACAGTCAGGAATATTTCTTAGCACCTCGTTTGCTTTTGCAATGATTATAGCAATTAGTAGTAGTAGTAGTAAAATATTTAAAGTGCATCGACGGTTAAGGTCATTTTGCACTGTTAGTTAAAGTTATTTAAAGTGTAAGACTGTTTATGTGGGTAGATAGACAATCGTTGTCCAAAATATTCCCAGATTTTATATTCCTAGTTTTCGTTGAAATAAAGTATCATTATGAAGAAAGGCGACTGTAAAAGCTCCCGTGAAGCTCTACGCCGAAAGGTGGTTCGCAGGGTATTAATGTAGATATAGATGTAGATTTACCATAGGGATGAAATTCAGTAAGAACGATACTTTCTCTATACTACGTATATGAAGAAAGTAAAAAATAATAATTGGACTAAAAGGATTTGAATCCGATTTTTCCTATTTTCAGTCAAGGACATGTTTCGCATGTCAGCGGAAATGCCTCTTCGACCAAGGATTCAAGGTCGTTTGCTGGAAAACAGTGCCTTTTGACTTATTTTTCCAACTCACAGATATTTGACAGGGCCTCCTGATTTCCCGAATCACGATAATCCTTTTCCTTTCAGTGTAGCGGGTTTTCGTAAAACTTTTTGAGGAAGGCAGGGGGTGTAATAACAACATCATCACTAAATCTACTCTATCAGTCTCTCTAATTGCCTGGAGGAAAAACGAGAGAAGAATTTATCTGTTTTTGCGATTACTTCCCTGTAACGTTTCGTCAATGCTTTTCGGAGATCGCTTTCGGTCTTTACTGGCACTAAAATTAGATTTACTTCATCCTTAAGTTATGAACCAGTGAAACTTTTGAAGAGCTCCCATCATTAATTATATATTTTCACCTGAAACGAATTCCAACCGAGGTACTATATTATATAAGTTGGACCATTTCTAAATCTGAGACTATACCTACTTCATACGGATCCCAAATCATGGAACAGTATATTTTTATTCGGCTAGGTCGAAATAAGAAAAACTATATTTTTTGACACTCGATGAGCATCCCCTCAATGTTCTACCTGTTAATCTTTGCATTATTAGATTTCCCTATCGCATCTCGAATATGTTCTTTAAAAGAGTAGCTATAACTAAACGCGACTCCTAGGTGTTTGTTGTCGCACACTGATTCTAAGGGATGTCTTATATTACAGGAACGTATATGGATGATATCTAACTCCCTTATCAGCTGCTTTTGATACGTCATTCATAAAAAGCGCTAGGTGCATCTCACGAGACCTATTTTTTTGGAATCTCTAAGCAGTTTCTACCTTTTTGGCAAGAAAGCTCAATATAAAGTTCGCTCTTATGTGCTTCATTGTTAGGCTCAGTAGTGAAATTTGCTTTCTTCCTCGGCATTGGGACAGTACCCTCATTCAATAATTTCTGTTGTAGTTCTTTAATAAGGGGAGCTGGCTCATCGGCTATAGTTTTTATGACAACAGTGGGAATACTTGCAGGTCCCGGTGCCTTTTTCCTGTCAATCTATTGCAATATAGTTCCAATTTCTTCAACTATTATCTAGATAAGACTCATCTCCGAATCAATGTCCGGGGAAAAACGTCAATTTTTACCATTGTCTACAAAAAAAACATTTCTGGGTGCGGGTTAAGTAATTTTGCTATTTATGTCGATTTATTTACGGTCATTTCTTCTTCGCTTATAAGGCTAGTCACAAAAACTTATCTCCACGAGTCTCACGACGTTATGACCAACATTCTTTCTGATCGCCACCTAGTGATTGTAACAGGGTTCGAGATTTATATTCCTGATATTCTTTTCCTGCTTGTCCGTAAACTAGCTTTCGCACTTCTCTATAGTTTTGCTCTCTCTCTATGGATCCCTCGAAGCTCATGGCTCTCATGAAGTTCTATCAATAGCGAGTGAATGTCTTTTCACTTTCTCCATATACGTAGTATAGATAAAGTATTGTTTTCATGAAAAAAATCGACTTCAAGATTTCAACGGAAATATATGTTTTGGGTTCCCTAGAACACGTTTTGACCATTTTCGGAATGATGTCTTTGTGTATGTGTGTGTGTGATTGTGGGCGCTCTAACGTAAAAATTATTAGCCATATCAATACCAAACTTCATATATCGCTTTATAGTGGGTGCTGTCAGAGTTGATTAGTTTTTGTAGTAAATTTTTCTTCGAAGTAAATTTCTGTTTTTGCAAAATATCGCCATAAATATGATATTTAGGTACATATATACTATTTCTAATAAAAGTTTTAGAAAATGTAATTTACAACTAATTTTGTATGAAACAAGTTTAGATTGAATCTAGAGTTCGAAAATACTGTCGTAGATAAATATTTACATCTTATATATTGAGAAAGTCATGCGCTGGCCACATCAGACTTTCTTTATATGGCATAGGTTCTGATTCTCGAACTTCTATATGAAGATGTAGGATTTCTTATTTTTTCAATTTCATTCCTGTTTTTCATATGGAATACAAGTAAAAAGAAGTCCAATTAAAAGTAAAATATTTTTATTTAATACGCTATATATTTATGAATACTCTTATGAATGTTGAAGTTCACAACCAAGGTGACTTATTCAATTGTGCGCCTTCTCTTCGCCTGTCGCTTGTAAGTCTTGTCAGGAATATCCTGACTCAGAAACCAACAGTAATCGGCGAGCATGGACACATCCCCCTTGCCTTGATATCTGTTTGCCATGACAGCAATGTGTTGATGAAAACGCTCTCCATGTTCATCACTCACTGCGCCAGTTTTTTTGGGAAAAATCGAGGTGAGAATCCTGAAAATATGTTTTAAGAGACATATTGCATCCAAGTTAATGGTATATTTTTAGAAGGTCATTAACAAGCTCCACATAGTAGTTATCTTTGCGGTTTCCAAGAAATCCGCGAACGACCGCTTTAAAGGCCTTCCATGCCTCTTTTTCAGGGCCTTTGAATGTTTGGTCAAATTCTTCATACTTTAATAGTTCTCGAATTTATGGACTTACAGATATCCCTTCTTTAATTTTAGCCTCACTCAGCGACGGGAATTTCCTTCTCAGGAATTGAAATCCTTCACCGTATTTATTCATGCCCTTAACAAAGTTTTTCATCAATCCCAGCTTAATGTGTAGTGGAGGCAGAACTATTTTGTGGGATCTCACTAGAGGAATATATCTAATATTTTTTCTCCAGGCACCAAAATTTTTCTTGAGTACCAGATTTTCTGCTTATAATGCAAATACTTCGCTCGACTGTCCCAATCGCATAGGAAACTACGTTTGATAATCCCCTGTTGCGTACCCAACAATATCGTGATTACCTTCAAGTCACCACATATTTGCCATTGATGGTCTTTGTACTTGATGCCTTCAAAAGAAAATTGTGTATGTTTCTTTCATGTGAATGGCGTGGCCCAAGGGGTTAGAAGGAAATGTATTACCATTATATAGCAAGACAGCTTTCAAGCTAAGCTTAGAGGAATCTATGAACAGTCTCCAGTCTTTTTGGCTCTAGTCTATTTTCTAAATTTTCATTAGGCCAATGACATTGCTCAAAGAGATAACATTGTTTTCCTTCTTGAAGAACTGGTTGATTTCTCTTTGCCTATTCCTATATAGGGAAACTTTGAAACTAGGGACTAGTTGTTTCCACTCTTTAAGTCTTAATACAAGGAGCTATGCTTTTTGCATAGACAAATCCAAGTCTTGAATGAGATCGCTTAATTCTTCTTGAGTGATCCTGTGTGGCTCATTCAGTGATTCAGGCTGAGGCACAAACTCAGAATCCTGCAATTTAGAGGGCTGCTTCTGATCTTCTCACTCTAAATTTTCTTTATTTTCATCTTCATCCACTATTTTGTACTTTTCTGGAGGCACAGGAAAAGGAAGAACATGTAGTACTGTTCGTATCGCAGAATGAATATTTGGGTAGTTTATTATCCACTTTTTTTCCTTGACAGTCCATTTTTAAGAGGAGAGACCGTGCAGAAGAAACAATCATTCACATGATTTGAGGGTTCTCGCCAGACCATGGGGATGGCAAACGCATAGATATCTTTTCTTTTTCAACCATCCACGTAAATTTACTGCACAATTGTTAGAGAAAATGTGATTGGCCCAAGATTTGTCTTGATCTCCAACTTTTACGCCGAAATAATGCTGATAAGCTGTCTTCACAAGAGTAGTTAACACGCGCTTCTGAGACCGGAAAGTCACTTCACCGCACATGTAACAAAATTTGTCCACTTTATTGCCACACTTTCGCGGCATAGTTACAATTGGGACGTAATCCACTCTCAAAAACAATTAAATTCAGAGAAATCAACGAAACAAGCGCATAACACCCGAAAGCAAGCACACTCCTACTTTGCGTAATTTCCTGAAACATGGAGTGCATATATGTCCGCAATTTGGCGCGTACCGCGGTTAATCCACGCAATATCTATTATATATAGACGCTTCTCCGGATATACTTATCTATTATATATAGACGCTTCTCCGGATATACCTATATCTATTATATATAGACGCTTCTCCGGATATACTTATATATATACGAGTAAAATGTTGCTTGCATACTGCAAGCAGATCGACAACACTATTTTCATGTCGGCATCATATCGGGACGGCCATCAAAAAAAAAAATGGATTGAAATTTTTCTTAAAATTCCCCGAAATTCCATCGTCTGGCATCGAACCCGGGTCTTTCTGGTGATACTCACTAAGCAGCACAATAGAAGATCACCATCTCTAACTATGTGTGAAAATTCAAGCAGAAATATGGGCTACAGCTGCCTCAAAAGACGTTCTAAGTTTCACGAATTTAAATGGCTCTCTGGATTCGTACCAAGGACGATCTTGGAAATCTAAAATATGTTTCAGAATTTAATTTATGATGTCTATCTATATGCCGAATTTCAAGTTTCTATATTATTGGGAAAGGTTTCAAAATAATTCCTAAAAATCGGATCAACTTCTGATTGCAGAGACACCTGGTGTCGAACCCAGGACAAAATGATAGCTGTTAATGCACTGTTTGATTTGTATGGAATTAATCTTTATTTATGCAAAGTTTGAAGTCGATATCGAGCCGGGAAGCACCTAAAATTTGTTTCCGTTATCTCCGTAAGAAATGCATTGAGGAATTTAAATGTCCCTCTGGGATCGAACCAAGGACCATCAGCGAATATGTAAAATTTGATTATGAAATACTTTTATGGTATCCAACCTCATACGGAATTTCAAGTTTCTATACCATCGGAAAAGGGTCCTAAAAAATCTTAAAAATCGCCACAATGCATTTTAAACGGCCGATTTTTGCCCCGACCTAGCATCGAACCAAGGATAATATTCGTAGATGTCTTTATGGTTTCCTTTAGATATGCACGGCATCTAGCGGTCCCTGGCATTTCAACTCTCTCCTTTTCCGGGAAGTGCCTCAAAAAAATTTTCGAAAATCCCCGCCATGTAATCTTATGGGGAAAATCGCGACTTTGGGGCCTTCTGGAATCGAACCCATGGCACCGAGGTGCAATGTCGGCTTTTTCCTGGAGGTTACACGTTATGGCCAATATGTCGTAAAATTTTCAAGTCGGTGGCACTTGTGGAACATGCTTAGACTTTTGATCCCCAGTGTATCTTATATATATCTATTATATACGAGTAAAATGTAGCTTGCATACTGCAAGCAGATCGACAACACTATTTTCATGTCGGCATCATATCGGGACGGTCCTCAAAAGAAAAAAAAAAGGATTGAAATTTTTCTTAAAATTCGCTGAAATTTCATATATATATTCATATATATATATATATATATATATAGAGAGGATACAAAGTCACAGGCTAAACCACTAGCGTCAATGGCTTGAAATTTTTACGACATATTGGCCATAACGTATAACCTCCAGAAAAATTGCGATTGTGAACCTTAGTGTCATGGGTTCGATTCCAGAGGGCCCCAAAGTCCCGATTTTTCCCGTTTAAATGCATTGCTTTGATTTTCGGGAATTAAAAAAAAATACTTCCCGTATAGGTAGAGAATTAAAACTCAAGGAGCCTATATATATGACCATGATCTATCAAAAACATAAATGAGTTTTACGGAAAATATCCTGGGTTCGATGCTAGGTCGGGGCAAAAATCGGCCGTTTAAAATGCGTTGTGGCGATTTTTAAGATTTTTTTTGGACCCATTTCCGAATGCATGGAAACTTGAAATTTGGCATGGGGTTAGAAATCATAAATATATTTCATAATTAAATTTTACATATTCGCTGAGGGTCCTTGGTTCGATCCCAGAGGGCCATTTGCACTCCACAATGCATTTCTTATGGGGATAACGGAAACACATTTTAGGTACTTCCCGGTATGATATCGACTTCAAAATTTGTATGAAATTAGATCAAGTCCTAGCAAGTCATTTTGTGCATTTACAGCTTCCAATACGTCCAGGGTTCGACACCAGGCGTCTCTACAATCAGTCACTGATCCGATTTTTAAGAATTATTTTGAACCCCTTCCCAATAATATTAAAACTTGAAATTCGGCGTATATATAGAACATATAAATACATTTCGAAAACACATTTCATATTTCCTAGATCGTCCTTGGTTCGAATCCAGAGAGCTATTAACATTCGTGAAAAGTAGGTCTTCGTTTGAGGCTTTTGCAGCCAATACTTCTGCTTGAATTTTCACACGTATTTAGAGAGGATGATCTTCTGATGTGCTGCATAGAAATTTCACCAAAAAGATTCGGGCTCGATGCCAGACGATTAAATTGAAGCGAATTTTAAGAATCTTTTAATCGTTTTTTTCCTTTCCGGGACCGTCCCGATATAATGCCGTTATGAAATTAGTGTTGTCGATCTGCTTGCAGTATGCAAGCTACATTTTACTCGTATATATATAAGTATATCCGGAGAAGCGTCTATATATAATAGATACACTGGGGATCAAAAGTCTAACCATGTTCCACAAGTGCCACCGACTTGAAATTTTTACGACGTTATGGCCATGACGTGTAACCGCCAGGAAAAAGCCGACATTGAACCTCGGTGTCATGGGTTCGATTCCGGAAGGCCCCAAAGTCCCGATTTTCTCCATAAGGATACATGGTGGCGATTATCAAAATTTTTTAAATAATACTTCCCGGACAGGTAGAGAATCGAAATTCAAGGAGCTTACAGATATGGTCAAGAACTATTATAAACAGTGATGATTACTAATTAGAACGTACTGGGTTCGATGCTAGGACGATGCAAAAATCCCGCATTTAAAATGCATGGGGATAGTTTGTCATTAATTTTTTTGATGCACTTACCGGAATGTAAGGAACTTTTCGCTCTGCTAGAAGATATATATTAAGAATTGGTTTCAGAAAAAAAATTTCTTAAGCCCGTACTATTCCTGGGTTCGATGCCAGAGCACATTAACATTTCTCTCATAAGGAATATAAGGGAAAAGTAAGTCGTCGTTTGAGGCAGTTGCAGCCAATATTTCTGCTCGAATTTTCACACATAGTTAGAGATAGTGATCTTCTATTATGTTGCATAGGAAGTATTACCAGAAAGATCCGGGTTCGATGCCGGGCGGCAAATATGTCTCCCGTTTTAAATACATTGGTTTAGTAATTTATTATTTTTTTGATGAACTTATCGAAATGATAGGAAGTTCGTACTCGGCAGGAAGATGTATGAAAAGAATTGGTTTTAGAAAAAAATTTAGATAACACCGTACTATTCCTGGGTTCGATGCCAGAGCACATTAGCATTTCTCTCATGAGTAATATAAGGGAAACGTAGGACGTCGTTTGAGGCCGTTGCAGTTAATATTTCTACTTGAATTTTCACACATAGTTACAGATAGTGATCTTCTATGGTGCTGCATAGAATGTATGAGCGGGAAGACCTGGGTTCGATGCCAGACAAATAATTTGCAGCGGAAATTAAGAATATTTTCCATCCATTTTTTTTTTCTTTTGAGGACTCACTCTATGTGATTCCGACAAAAAACCTTTGTTATCGATGTGCTTGCAGTATGCAAGCAACATTTTACTCGTCTATTATTTTCTGAATCTAATTTTTTTTCTGAAACCATTTCTTAATATATATCTTCTAGCAGAGCGAAAAGTTCCTTACATTCCGGTAAGTGCATCAAAAAAATTAATGAAAAACTATCCCCATGCTTTTTAAATGCGGGATTTTTGCATCGTCCTAGCATCGAACCAAAGAGGTTCTTATTAGTAGTCATTAATGTTTTTAATAGTTCTTGACCATATCTGCAAACTCCATGAATTTTGATTCTCTACCTATCCGGGAAGTATTATTTAAAAAATTTTGAAATTCGTCACCATGTATCCTTATGGAGAAAATCGGGACTTTGGGGCCTTCTGGAATCGAACCCATGACACCAAGGTTCAATGTCGGCTTTTTCCTGGAGGTAACACATCATGGCCATAACGTCGTAAAAATTTCAAGTCGGTGGCACTTGTGGAACATGGTTAGACTTTTGATCCCCAGTGTATATATATATAAGTATATCCGGAGAAGCGTCTATATATAATAGATATATATACGAGTAAAATGTTGCTTGCATACTGCAAGCAGATCGACAACACTATTTTCATGTCGGCATCATATCGGGACGGCAATCAAAAGAAAAAAAATGGATTGAAATTTTTCTTAAAATTCGCTGAAATTCCATCGTCTGGCATCGAACCCGGGTCTTTACTATGCAGCACAATAGAACATCACCATCTCTAATTATGTGTGAAAATTCAAGCAGAAATATGGGCTACAACTGCCTCAAAAGACGTTCTAATTTTCACGAATTTAAATGGCTCACTGGATTCGAACCAAGGACGATCTTGGAAATCTAAAATATTTTTCTGAAATTTATTTATGATCTTTCTCTATATGCCGAATTTGAAGTTTCTATATTATTGGGAAAGGTTTCAAAATAATTCCTAAAAATCGGATCAACTTCTGATTGCAGAGACACCTGGTGTCGAACCCAGGACACATTGATAGCTGTGAATTCACTGTTTGATTTGTATGGACTTGATCTTTCTATATGCAAAGTTTGAAGTCGATATCGTGCCGGGAAGTACCTAAAATTTGTTTCCGTTATCTCCGTAAGAAATGCATTGAGGAATTTAATGGTCCCTCTGGGATCGAACCAAGGACCATCAGCGAATATGTAAAATTCAATTATGATATATTTTTATGGTATCTAAACTCATACCGAATTTCAAGTTTCTATGCCATCGGAAAAGGGTCCAAAAAAAATCTTAAGTATCGCCACAATGCATTTTAAACGGCCGATTTTTGCCCCGACCTAGCATCGAACCAAGGATAATATTCGTAGATGTCTTTATGGTTCACTTTAGATATGCACGGAATCTAGCGATCCCCTGAATTTCAAATCTCTCCTTTTCCGAAAAGTGCCTCAAAAACATTTTCGAAAATCCCCGCCATGTATTCTTATGGACAAAATCGCGACTTTGGGGCCTTCTGGAAACGAACCCATGACACCGAGGTTCAATGTCGGCTTTTTCCTGGAGGTTACAAGTCATGGCCATAACGTGGTAAAAATTTCAAGTCGGTGGCACTTGTGGAACATGGTTAGACTTTTGATCCCCTATATATAACTTATAGGTATATCCGGAGAAGCGTCTATATATAATAGATATATAAGTACGAGTAAAATGTTGCTTGCATACTGCAAGCACATCGATAACACAAGTTTTTTTTCGGCATCACATAGAGTGAGTCCTCAAAAGAAAAAAAAATGGTTAGAAAATATTCTTAATTTCCGCTGCAATTTATTCGTCTGGCATCGAACCCAGGTCTTCCCGGTCATACTTACTATGCAGAACCATAGAAGATCACCATCTGTAACTATGTGTGAAAATTCAAGTAGAAATATTAACTGCAACTGCGTCATACGACGTCCTACGTTTCCCTTATATTCCTTATGAGAGAAATGCTAATGTGCTCTGGCATCGAACCCAGGAATAATACGGTGTTATCTAAATTTTTTTCTAAAACCAATTCCTTTCATACATCTTCCAGCTGAGTACGAACTTCCTATCATTTCGATAAATGCATCAAAAAAATAATGAAATCCTAAACCAATGTATTTTAAACGGGAGACATATTTGCTGCCCGGCATCGAACCCGGATCTTTCTGGTTATTCTTTCTATGCAACATAATAGAAGATCACTATCTTTAACTATGTGTGAAAATTCGAGCAGAAATATTGGCTGCAACTGCCTCAAACGACGTCCTACTTTTCCCTTATATTCCTTATGAGAGAAATGTTAATGTGCTCTGGCATCGAACCCAGGAATAGTACGGGCTTAAGAATTTTTTTTTCTTAAACCAATTCTTAATATATATCTTCTAGCTGTGCGAAAAGTTCCTTACATTCCGGTAAGTGCATCAAAAAAATTAATGACAAACTATCCCCATGCATTTTAAATGCGGGATTTTTGCATCGTCCTAGCATCGAACCCAGTACGTTCTAATTAGTAATCATTACTGTTTATAATAGTTCTTGACCATATCTGTAAGCTCCTTGAATTTCGATTCTCTACCTGTCCGGGAAGTATTATTTAAAAAATTTTGATAATCGCCACCATGTATCCTTATGGAGAAAATCGGGACTTTGGGGCCTTCCGGAATCGAACCCATGACACCGAGGTTCAATGTCGGCTTTTTCCTGGCGGTTACACGTCATGGCCATAACGTCGTAAAAATTTCAAGTCGGTGGCACTTGTGGAACATGGTTAGACTTTTGATCCCCAGTGTATCTATTATATATAGACGCTTCTCCGGATATACTTATATATATACGAGTAAAATGTAGCTTGCATACTGCAAGCAGATGGACAACACTAATTTCATGTCGTCATCATATCGGGAAGGCCGTCAAAAGAAAAAAATTGGATTGAAAATATTCTGATTATTCGCTGCAATTTATTCGTCCGGCATCGAACCCGGGTCTTCTTGGTGATACTTACTATAGAGCACAATAGAAAATCACCATCTCTAACTATCTGTGAAAATTCAAGCAGAAATATCAACTGCAACTGCATCAAACGACGTTCTACTTTTCCCTTATATTTCTTATGAGAGAAATGTTAATGTGGTAAGGCATCGAACCCAGGAATATTACGGTCTTCTGAAAACTGTTTTCTTAAACCAGTTTTAACCATACATCTTCCGGCCAAGCACGAACTTCCTATCATTTCAATAAGTGCATCAAAAAAATAATGAAATACTAACAATATGTATTTTAAACGGGAACCATATTTACCGCCCGGCATCGAACCCGGGTCTTTCTGGTGAAACTTCCTATGCAACATAATAGAAGATATTATTCTTTAACTATGTGCGAAAATTCAAGCAGAAATATAGGCTGCAACTGCCTCAATCGAAGTCTTACTTTTCCCTTATATTCCTTATGAGAGAAATGTTAATGTGCTCTGGCACCGAACCCAGGAATAGTACGGTCTTATGAAATTTTTTTTCTTAAACCAATTGTTACTTTACACTTTCCGGCTAAGCACGAACTTCCTATTATTTCGAGAAGTGCATCAAAAAAAATAATGAAAAACAGCTCCCATGTATTTTAAAGGGCAGTTCTTTGCATCGTCCTAGCATCGAACCCAGGATATTTTTTGTGAAAGTCATTGATGTTTTCAAAAGTCCAAGACCATAAATATAGGCTCCTTGAGTTTTACTTCTCTACCTATCCGGAAAGTATTTTTTTTTAATTCCCGAAAATCACGGCAATGCATTTAAACGGGTAAAATCGGGACTTTGGGGCCCTCTGGAATCGAACCTATGACACTGAGGATCAAAGTCGCTTTTTTCCTGGGGGTTTCACGTTATGGCCAATATGTCATAAAAATTTCAAGTCAATGACGCTTGTGGTTTAGCCTGTGAATTTGTATCCTATCTATATAGCTATATAGCTATATAGCTATATAGCTATATATATGAATGAATCCGGAGAAGCATCTATATATAATAGATATATATAAGATACACTGGGGATCAAAAGTCTAAGCATGTTCCACAAGTGCCACCGACTTGAAATTTTTACGACATATTGGCCATAACGTGTAACCTCCAGGAAAAAGCCGACATTGCACCTCGGTGCCATGGGTTCGATTCCAGAAGGCCCCAAAGTCGCGATTTTCCCCATAAGGATACATGGCGGGGATTTTCGAAAATTTTTTTGAGGCACTTCCCGGAAAAGGAGAGAGTTGAAATTCAAGGGACCGCAAGATGCCGTGCATATCTAAAGGAAACCATAAAGACATCCACGAATATTATCCTTGGTTCGATGCTAGGCCGGGGCAAAATTCGGCCGTTTAAAATGCATTGCGGCGATTTTTAAGATTTTTTTAGGACCCTTTTCCGATGGCATAGAAACTTGAAATTCCGTATGAGTTTAGATACCATAAAAATATTTCATAATCAAATTTTACATATTCGCTGATGGTCCTTGGTTCGATCCCAGAGGGACATTTAAATTCCTCAATGCATTTCTTACGGAGATAACGGAAACAAATTTTAGGTACTTCCCGGCACGATATCGACTTCAAACTTTGCATGTAGAAAGATCAAGTCCATACAAATCAAACAGTACATTCACAGCTATCAAAGTGTCCTGGGTTCGACACCAGGTGTCTCTGCAATCAGAAGTTGATCCGATTTTTAGGAATTATTTTGAAACCTTTGCCAATAATATAGAAACTTCAAATTCGGCATGTAGATAGAAATCATAAATAACTTTCAGAAACATTTTTTAGATTTCCAAGATCGTCCTTGGTTCGAATCCAGAGAGCCATTTAAATTCGTGAAAATTAGAACGTCTTTTGAGGCAGTTGTAGCCCATATTTATGCTTGAATTTTCACACATCGTTAGAGATGGTGATGTTCTATTGTGATGCATAGTAAGTTCCCAGTAAAGACCCGGGTTCGATGCCAGACGATGGAATTTAGGCAAATTTTAAGAAAAATTTCAATCTTTTTTTTTTCATTTGATGGCCGTCCGGATATGATGCCGACATGAAAATAGTGTTGTCGATCTGCTTGCAGTATGCAAGCAACATTTTACTCGTATATATATATATACGAGTAAAATGTTGCTTGCATACTGCAAGCAGATTGACAACACTAATTTCATATCGGCATCATATCGGGACGGACATCAAAAGAAAAAAAAAATTCAAAATATTCGTAGAATTCGCTGCAATTTAATCGCCTGGCAGCGATCCCCGGTCTTCCTGGTGTACTTACTATGCAGCAAAATAGAAGATTACCATATCAAACTATGTGTGAAAATTCAAGCAAAACCATTAGGTGCAACTACCTCAAACGACGTCCTACTATTCACATACACTCCTTATTTGAGAAATTATAGTGTGCTCTGGCATCGAACCCAGGAACAGCATGGTCTTATCTAATTTTTTTCTTAAACAAAGTGTTAATATACATCTTCCATCTAAGCAAGAGCTCCCTTACATATCGATAAATGCATAAAAAATTATGAAAAGATACCCCATAGTATTATATATGGGGGATATTTTCACCGCCCGGCATCGAACCCGGGTCTTTCAGGCAATACTTTCTATGCAGCACAACAGAAAAACACCATCTCTAACCGCGTATGCAAATTCAAGCAGAAATATTGGTTACAGCTGCCTCAAATGACGTCCTACTTTTCCTTTATATTCCTTATGAGAGAATCGTTATTGTGCTCTGGCTTCGAACCCAGGAACAGTACGGTCTTTTGAAAATTTTTTTCTAAAACTTATTCGTACCATACATCTTCCAGCCAAGCACGAACATCCTATCATTTCGATAAGTGCATCTAAAAAAATAATGAAAAACGGCTCCCATGTATTTTAAAGGGCAGATCTTTGCATCGTCCTAGCATCGAACCCAGGATAATTTTTGTAAAAGTCATTGATGTTTTCGAAAGTCCAAGACCATAAATATAGGCACCTTGAGTTTTACTTCTCTACCTATCCGGAAAGTATTTTTTTTTAATTCCCGAAAATCACGGCAATGCATTCAAACGGGAAAAATCGGGACTTTAGGGCCCTCTGGAATCGAACCTATGACACTGAGGATCAAAGTCTCTTTTTTCCTGGGGGTTTCATGTTATGGCCAATATGTCATAAAAATTTCAGATCAATGACGCTTGTAGTTTAGGCTGTGAATTTGTATCCTATCTATCTATATAGGTATATATATGAATGAATCCGGAAAAGCATCTATATCTATTACGAGTAAAATGTTGCTTGCATACTGCAAGCAGATCGACAACACTAATTTCATATCGGCATTATATCGGGACGGTCCTCAAAAGAAAAAAAAAAAGATTTAATTTTTTCTGAAAATTCGCTGAAATTTATCGTCTGGCATCAAACCCGGGTCTTACTGGTAAACCTACTATGAAACAAAATAGAAGATCACCATCTCTAACTATGTGTGAAAATTCATGCTGAAATATTGGTTACAACTGCCTCAAAAGACGTTCTAATTTTTACGAATGTGAATGGCTCTCGGGACTCGAACCAAGGACGATCTTGGAAATCTAAAAATTGTTTTTGAAAGATATTTATGATCTCTATCTATATGCCGAATTTCAAGTTTCTATAATATAGAGAAAGGTTTCAAAATAATTCCTAAAAATCGGATCAACTTCTGATTGCAGAGGCACCTGGTGTCGAACCCAGGACACATTGATAGCTGTGAATGTACTGTTTGATATGTATGGACTTGATCTTTCTATATGCAAAGTTTGAAATCGATATCGTGCCGGAAAGTACCTAAAATTTGTTTCCGTTATCTCCGTAAGAAATGCATTGAGGAATTCAAATGTCCCTCTGGGATCGAACCAAGGACCATCAGCGAATATGTAAAATTCGATTAAGATATGTTTTTATGGTGTCTAACCTCATACCGAATTTCAAGTTTCTATGCCATCGGAAAAGGATCCAAAAAAATCTTAAAAATCGCCACAGTGCATTTTAAACGGCAGATTTTTGCCCCGACCTAGCATCGAACCAAGGATAATATTCGTAGATGTCTTTATGGTTTCCTTTAGATATGCGCGGCATCTAGCGATCCCTCGAGTTTCAAATCTCTCCGTTTCCGGGAAGTGCCTCAAAAAAAATTTCGAAAATCCCCGCCATGTAATCTTATGGGGAAAATCGCGAATTTGGGGCCTTCTGGAATCGAACCCATGACACTGAGGATCAAAATCACATTTTTTCTGGTGGTTACACGTTATGTCCAATACGTCGTAAAAATTTTAAGTAAATCACGCTTGTGGTTTAGGCTGTGAATTAGTATCCTATCTATCTATCTATCTAGGTATATACATGAATGAATCCGGAGAAGCATCTATATATAACGAGTAAAATGTAGCTTGCATACTGCAAGCAGATCGACAACACTAATTTCATATCGGCATCATATCGGGACGGACATCAAAAGACAAAAAAAATTCAAAATATTCGTAGAATTCGCTGCAATTTAATCACCTGGCAGCGAACCCCGGTCTTCCTGGTGTACTTACTATGCAGCAAAATAGAAAATTACCATATCAAACTATGTGTGAAAATTCAAGCAAAACTATTAGGTGCAACTACCTCAAACGACGTCCTACTATTCACATACACTCCTTATTTGAGAAATTATAATGTGCTCTGGCATCGAACCCAGGAACAGCATGGTCTTATCTATTTTTTTTCTTAAACAAAGTGTTAATATACATCTTCCATCTAAGCAAGATCTCCCTTACATATCGATAAATGCATAAAAATATTATGAAAAGATACCCCATAGTATTATATATGGGTGATATTTTTACCGCCCGGCATCGAACCCGGGTCTTTCAGGCAATACTTTCTATGCAGCACAAAAGAAAAACACCATCTCTAACCGCGTATGCAAATTCAAGCAGAAATATTGGTTACAACTGCCTCAAATGACGTCCTACTTTTCCTTTATATTCCTTATGAGAGAAACGTTATTGTGCTCTGGCTTCGAACCCAGGAACAGTACGGTCTTATGAAAATTTTTTTCTAAAACTTATTCGTACCATACATCTTCCAGCCAAGCACGAACATCCTATCATTTCGATAACTGCATCTAAAAAAATAATGAAAAACGGCTCCCATGTATTTTAAAGGGCAGATCTTTGCATCGTCCTAGCATCGAACCCAGGATAACTTTTGTAAAAGTCATTGATGTTTTCGAAAGTCCAAGACCATAAATATAGGCACCTTGAGTTTTACTTCTCTACCTATCCGAAAAGTATTTTTTTTTAATTCCCAAAAATCACGGCAATGCATTCAAACGGGAAAAATCGGGACTTTGGGGCGCTCTGGAATCGAACCTATGACACTGAGGATCAAAGTCTCTTTTTTCCTGGGGGTTTCACGTTATGGCCAATATGTCATAAAAATTTCAGATCAATGACGCTTGTAGTTTAGGCTGTGAATTTGTATCCTATCTATCTATATAGGTATATATATGAATGAATCCGGAGAAGCATCTATATATAATAGATATATATATAGACGCTTCTCCGGATATACTTATATATATACGAGTAAAATGTTGCTTGCATACTGCAAGCAGCTCGGCAATACTAATTTCATATCGGCATCACATCGAAACGGTCCTCATAAGAAAAATAAAAGGATTTAATTTTTTCTTAAAATTCGCTGAAATTTCATCATCTGGCATCGAACCCCGGTCTTACTGGTAAAACTACTATGAAACACAATAGAATATCACCATCTCTAACTATGTGTGAAAATTCAAGCAGAGATATTGGCTACAACTGCCTCAAAAAACGCTCTAATGTTCACGAATGTAAATGGCTCTCGGGACTCGAACCAAGGACGATCATGGAAATTAAAAATATGTTTCTGAAAGTTATTAATCATCTCAATCTATATGCCAAATTTCATGTTTCTATATTTTTGGCAAAGGTTTCAAAATAATTCCTAAAAATCGGATCAACTTCTGATTGCAGAGACACCTGGTGTCGAACCCAGGACACATTGATAGCTGTGAATGCATAGTTTGATTTGTTAAGTCTTGCTCTTTTATCATGCAAAGTTTGAAGTTGATAGCATGCCGGGAAGTACCTAAAATTTGTTTCCGTTATCTCCGTAAGAAATGCATTGAGGAATTTAAATGTCCCTCTGGGATCGAACCAAGGACCATCAGCGAATATTTAAAATTCGATAATGATATATTTTTATGATATCTAACCTCATACCGAATTTCAAGTTTCTATGCCATCGGAAAAGGGTCCAAAGAAAATCTTAAAAATCGCCACAATGCATTTTAAACGGCCGATTTTTGCCCCGATCTAGCATCGAACCAAGGATTATATTCATAGATGTCTTTATGGTTTTCTTTAGATATGCATGGCATCTAGTGATCCCTTGAATTTCAAATCTTTCCTTTTCCGGGAAGTGCCCCAAAAAAATTTTCGAAAATCCCCGCCATGTATTCTTATGGGGAAAATCGCGACTTTGGGGCCTTCTGGAATCGAACCCATGACACCGAGGTTCAAAGTCGGCTTTTTCCTGGAGGTTGCACGTTATGGCCAATACGTCGTAAAAATTTCAAGTCAATGACGCTTTTGCTTTAGCCTGTGAATTTGTATCCTATCTGGGTATCTGGGTATCTGGGTATCTGGGTATCTGGGTATATATATGAATGAATCCGGAGAAGCATCTATATATAATAGATACACTGGGGATCAAAAGTCTAACCATGTTCCACAAGTGCCACCGACTTGAAATTTTTACGACGTTATGGCCATGACGTGTAACCTCCAGGAAAAAGCTGACATTGAACCTCGGTGTCATGGGTTCGATTCCAGAAGGCCCCAAAGTCCCGATTTTCTCCATAAGGATACATGGTGGCGATTTTCAAATTTTTTTAAATAATACTTCCCGGACAGGTAGAGAATCGAAATTCAAGGAGCTTACAGATATGGTCGAGAACTATTATTAACATTAATGACTACTAATAAGAACGTCCTGGGTTCGATGCTAGGACGATGCAAAAATCCCGTATTTAAAATGCATGGGGATAGTTTTTCATTAATTTTTTTGATGCACTTACCGGAATGTAAGGAACTTTTCGCTCAGCTAGAAGATATATATTAAGAATTGGTTTAAGAAAAAAAATTTCTTAAGTCCGTACTATTCCTGGGTTCGATGCCAGAGCACATTAACATTTCTCTCATAAGGAATATAAGGGAAAAGTAGGACGTCGTTTGAGGCAGTTGTAGCCCATATTTCTGCTTGAATTTTCACACATAGTTAGAGATGGTGATGTTCTATTGTGCTGCATAGTAAGTTCACAGTAAAGACCCGGGTTCGATGCCAGACGATGGAATTTCAGCGAATTTTAAGAAAAATTTCAATCCATTTTTTTCTTTTGATGGCCGTCCCGATATGATGCCGACATGAAAATAGTGTTGTCGATCTGCTTGCAGTATGCAAGCAACATTTTACTCGTATAATAGATAGATACACTGGGGATCAAAAGTCTAAGCATGTTCCACAAGTGCCAACGACTTGAAATTTTTACGACGTATTGGCCATAACGTGTAACCTCCAGGAAAAAGCCGACCTTGAACCTCGGTGTCATGGGTTCGATTCCAGAAGGCCCCAAAGTCGCGATTTTCCCCATAAGGATACATGGCGGGGATTTTCGAAAATTTTTTTGAGGTACTTCCCGGAAAAGGAGACAGTTGAAATTCAAGGGACCGCAAGATGCCGTGCATATCTAAAGGAAACCATAAAGACATCCACGAATATTATCCTTGGTTCGATGCTAGGCCAGGGCAAAATTCGGCCGTTTAAAATGCATTGCGGCGATTTTTAAGATTTTTTTTAGGACCCTTTTCCGATGGCATAGAAACTTGAAATTCCGTATGAGGTTAGATACCATAAAAGTATTTCATAATCAAATTTTCTATATTCGCTGATGGTCCTTGGTTCGATCCCAGAGGGACATTTAAATTCCTCAATGCATTTCTTACGGAGATAACGGAAACAAATTTTAGGTACTTCCCGGCACGATATCGACTTCAAACTTTGCATATAAAAAGATCAAGTCCATACAAATCAAACAGTGCATTCACAGCTATCATTGTGTCCTGGGTTCGACACCAGGTGTCTCTGCAATCAGAAGTTGATCCTATTTTTAGGAATTATTTTGAAACCTTTCCCAATAATATAGAAACTTGAAATTCGGCATATAGATAGACATCATAAATAACTTTCAGAAACAATTTTTAGATTTCCAAGATCGTCCTTGGTTCGAATCCAGAGAGCCATTTAAATTCGTGAAACTTAGAACGTCTTTTGAGGCAGCTGTAGCCCATATTTCTGCTTGAATTTTCACACATAGTTAGAGATGGTGATCTTCTATTGTGCTGCTTAGTGAGTATTACCAGAAAGACCCGGGTTCGATGCCAGACGATGGAATTTCGGGGAATTTTAAGAAAAATTTCAATCCATTTTTTTCCTTTGATGGCCGTCCGGATATGATGCCGACATGAAAATAGTGTTGTCGATCTGCTTGCAGTATGCAAGCAACATTTTACTCGTATTTATTATATATAGATGCTTCTCCGGATTCATTCATATATATATATAGATAGGTATATAGATAGGATACTAATTCACAGCCTAAACCACAAGCGTCATCGGCTTGAAATTTTTACGACGTATTGGCCATATCGTGTAACCACCAGAAAAATTGTGATTTTGAACCTCAGTGTCATGGGTTCGATTCCAGAGGGCCCCAAAGTTCCGATTTTTCCCATTTAAATGCATTGCGTTGATTTTCGGGAATTTTTAAAAAATACTTGCCGGATAGGTAGGGACTTAAAATTCTAGGAGCCGATATATATGGTCATGATCTATCGAAAACATAAATGAGTTTTACGGAAAATATCCTGGGGTCGATGCTAGGTCGAGGCAAAAATCGGCCGTTTAAAATACATTGTGGCGATTTTTAAGATTTTTTTTGGACCCCTTCCCGATGACATGGAAACTTGAAATTCGGCATGAAGTTGGAAATCTTAAATATATTTCATAATCAAATTCTACATATTCGCTGATGCTCCTTGGTTCGATCCCAGAGAGCCATTTACATTCCTCAATGCATTTCTTATGGAGATAACGGAAAAAGGTTTTAGGTACTTCCCGGCATGATATCGACTTCAAACTTTGTTTAAAAATAAGATGAAGTCCTAATAAGTCACAATGTGCATTCCCAGCTAACAATATTTCCTGGGTTCGACATCAGGCGTCTCTACAATCAGTAAATTATCCGATTTTTAAGAATTTTTTTGAACCCCTTCGCAATAATATTAAAACATGAAATTAGGTATATAGATAGAGAACATAGATACATTTCAAAAACATATTTTAGATTTCCTAGATCGTACTTGGTTCGAATCCAGAGAGCCATTTACATTATTGAAAAGTAGGACGTCGTTTTAGGCAGTTGGAGCCAATATTTCCGCTTCAATTTTCACACATAGTAAGAGATGGTGATTTTCTGTTGTGCCGCATATTACTTTCACCAGGAAGGCCTAGGTTCGATGCCAGACGATTAAATTGCAGCGAATTTTAAGAACTTTTTCAATCCCTTTTTATTTTCTATTGAGGGCCGTCCCGATATTTTGCCGACAAGAAATTAGTGTTGTCGATCTGCTTGCAGTATGCAAGCTACATTTTACTCGTATATATATATATATATATATATATATATATATATATATATATATATATATATATATATATATATAAGGAAATTAAAAAACTCTCATACAATGGTTTTAAGTATTCATCACCCTAAATCATTTTCTTTTTATTTTCCAAGTAATATAATGCGAACACCAACACAAATGTGCATACGCCGAACGGCGATTTCCTATATATGGCAACATTGCAATATCTCGTAAATAAGAGCTAATTAACCTTTTTTGTAGTAGAATTCGTTTTTCTCATCCAAAAACCAGTAAGAATCAGCAAAATTCAAAGTGGAACCATTTTTACTGTTACCAGGGTATTGAGTCCACTAAAGAAAATTTTGCAGTTGAGGGGTGCGCGCAGAACTCAGTGTAGTGGGCTGTTTTGAGAAGAATGTTTGTGAATGGGTGCTTGAGTTCATTAGAATGTGCATAGAAAACTTATTTTAATGGATTCTAGCGCTTTACTCACAACCATAACCACTTAGAAGGATTTAAAATTTCTTCAGCCACCAATTTATCATACAGAAGTTCCAATCCATCCTGAACTAACAGCTTTCTTTACGACTCTCTTAATCCAAAGCAACTAGGCTTACCTAACTTTCCTTTTATGGTTCCCGTTAAGGACCTGCCAGATTGGATATGTAAGTAATTGTAGATTCTTGTATGGCTTCTGCATGTGGCTTCGTAGTAAGTGTTTAACCCTATCTACTGCATGCTATGCATTGTATTGGACTTAATTAATGTTATGTAAGTTTTATCAACATTAAAATGCTTTTAAAAATACTTATAGTAAAATACTACTTTACTTTTAAGAAAGTCTAATATCTTTACCTTGAAAGAATTATCCTAGTAAAAACCTAACAATCTTACTCTACATTATGATAATGCTTTTACGCAGTAAGCACGTTGATTACGAAGTACATCTAAGGAACACTTCACCTCAAATCTCCAGTCAGATTATCTGAAATAATCTGCGGAAGAATGATTTTTCTTGGAATTACTCAAATATTTCTAGTATAGGTAAAGACCCATATCCATTACATCGATTAAACGAAATAAAGAATAAAATTTGATAGGAAACCGTGAATTTAAAAAAAAAATTCCATTTTCGATGTAAAGTTAACTTTCGAGAACTGAAATGAGAAATGGGACCCATAAGTAAGTTTTCTTGCGTTAGCGCAATGCGCAATGAAAGTATCGCGTTTTAAAGGATCGGTGTCAGATCGAAGAGTAGAATATTACCAATAGGATTTATAAAAAGTTCCAAATAACCGTTGTTTTCGAGCGACGGCTATTTGGAGATTTTTAACTCATCTAAAAAAGGAACACAGCCGTATTCCTTTTTTCCTCATAGAGAAGTATATTATTTATATGAACCTGAATGTAGGTCGTGTAAAACAATCGCAATTACCTATAAGTTTCTTCCTAATAGCATTCTGGAAACTAGTAGGTTCTTGCCAGCCCTGGTACCAATCAATGATATGGTTAGTTGATATAATCCATCGAATTGACTAGTACTAAAGCTGGTGGGGATTTACTCCACGTAGGACTCAAAAGCAAAATGGCGAAATCGTATATCTACGTCTAGACTGGAGAATGGGACACATATAGAAGCCATCGCCAGTAAGGAATAAAGAAGCCCCGGCGAAAGGATGCGGAACCGGTATAGTATCTTA
Source organism: Sympetrum striolatum (assembly GCA_947579665.1). Classification (NCBI taxonomy): domain Eukaryota; kingdom Metazoa; phylum Arthropoda; class Insecta; order Odonata; family Libellulidae; genus Sympetrum; species Sympetrum striolatum. Next base: position 38,440,819 of record OX388352.1, on the reverse strand, counting down.
GACTTCTAAGGAAGTGATGACTGAGAACTAGTTAAACGGCATGTAGGTGAGCTTCGGGTATTATGGAACAGTTAGGCAATAAGAAATGCCGTGATATCTCATCCGTCGAGTTATTTTTTCAAGTGAGAGAGGCATCGAATACTTATAAATGTTCCCACAATACTCTGTACCGAGTTTAATTCGTCTCCGGACATGGTGTGAGTAATAACGCAGGCAAATTATTTCCGTATTTTCATAAAAGTTAGCAAGTATTTCAAAAATATGTGATAATTATGGAAAAAGTGTACTCAAGATTTAAACTATGGATAGAACTAAGTTTATTTAGAATATTTTAAAATTTTATTCCACATTTGCATGATTATCTAAATTTTTACCACACTATTCCACATTTACGGCATATTCCATATTACCCCTAAGTGCAACATCTCTATAAATTTTATGTGTGGTGTTTTTTTACTTTCTCCATATACGAAGTATAGAGAAAGTATTGTTTTCATGAAAAAATTCGACTTCGAGATTTCAACGGAAATACATATTTTGGGGTCCCTAGAACACGTTTTGACCATTTTCGGAATGATGTCTGTGTGTATGTGTGTGTGTGTGTGTGTGTGTATGTGTGTGTGTGATAGTGGGCGCTTTAACGTGAAAAGTATTAGTCGTATCAATACCAAACTTCATATATATTACTGTGGTGTGTGCTGTCAGAGTTGATTAGTTTTTGGAGTAAATCGGTAAACCGGAAGTCGAGCTTTATTCATCAGAGCTCATTTCCGGTTTTCAAAATATCTCCATAAATATGATATATAGGTATTTTGTATTACTCATATAAGTTTTAGAAAATGTAATTGACTATAACTTTTGTATTTAACATATTTTTGTATCACCGGTTGATTAGGAGTTATTCGTGAAATACTTATAAACCGGAAGTAGCTGATTGTGTACTTTGTGGGCGCTCTATCATGAAAAATATTTGTCGGATCAACACCAAATTTCATATATAGTATTTTGGTTGATGTCGTTAGAGTTGATTAGTTTTTGGAGTAAATCAGTTAACCGGAAGTCGAGCTTCAGTCTTCAATGCTCATTTCCGGTTTTCAAAATATCTCCATAAATATGATATATAGGTATATTGTATACTTTATAAAAGTTTTAGAAAATGTTATTTACTATACATTTTGAATGAAACATATTTTTGTATCACTGATTGTGTAGGAGTTATTTGTGAAATACTGATAAACCGGAAGTTGCTGATTATGTACGTTGTGGGCGCTCTTGCAGCTGAGGCGAAACGCCATTTCATCGTTTTTCATCGAGCATGTCCCGAAAAACATTATTTATAGTGTTTGTGACGTAAAAGATAATATGATATAAATAAACACTCCTCTTCCAAGTTTAGATGGAATATAGAGTTCGAAATTACTATAGTATATAAATATTTACATCTTATGTATGGAGAAAGTCATGTGCTGGCCACATCAGATTTTTAATTATTAATTTTAGTAATGGAAATGCTGACACTGATTGTTAAACAGTTGAAATGTATAGTAAAGTGTGCTTGAGAGCTATGAATGAGTTCGATTTGGAGATACAACTACAAAAGTAAATTTTATTCCATAATACCCAAACTTAGCCTTTATGTTCTGTATTTGTGAAAATTTTTGAGGTTAGAAAACAAATTTCTCTACCCTGCCCTATTTTAGAAGGTAAGTAATTATGTCTGTTTTTCGATAAATGTGATGATTATTTGGGTTTGTGCACAAGAGTACTTTCGCTGCTCTTGTCTTCCCATTTCGGCCCATTTTTCAGTTACTTATATCCTCACAGTATTATTATTATCTGTGTGAAGGAGATTTTTTATTCCTCAATCTCCCGTTTGTTACTTGAGTAATGTTGCGTGGTGTGGAATCCTCAAGAGATGTATTTGAACCTAATACAAGAGATCATACAACGTAGAGTGGCTCGTTTTGTTTAAATTCTCAATTATTGACTCCTTTTTCTATGTAACATAAATTTTCACCAGCTTTAACTTAGTCCCAAATGTGATTGTTTTTATTTTCAACGTTTTCCTTTATTTATTTATCGTCTGAAATGGTGATGGAGCGTCTGAAGTCTACTGAAGTTTCTCCTTGAGCTTTTCATTGTTGTTTGGTCCTATTCCTTGTCTTAATTTACTAGGAGAGTGTTTGATTATTCTGCGCACCCATTCGTAAGAGAAGAGCTGAGTTCCGTGGAAAATTTTTCGCACTTGAGGGGTGCGTGCAGAACTTTTGTAATTGGCTGTTTTGGAAATAATGTTTGTGAATGGGTTCTTGAGATCTCTAAAATATGCATTAGAAAGCTATTATGGAGCTCTGTAGTATCCTCTTCACAATCATGAACACCTAGAAACAGTGGGAAAATGTCTCAGCAACCTCAGCTACTTTGATACGTTGTGAAGTTCATAAACCGTCGTGGACACTAAAACGTCTTTTCAGTTCTCCCCATCCCAGCCGCCTATACTTTGCCCCTTTCCTTTTATGATCCCTGACTGCAACCTGACGTATTGTACATAAGGAAAGAATGAATTGTTAATTGTAATAGGGAACGTGGATTTACGGTAAGTTGCACAACTCATCCTTACTATTTAATTTGTCACATTATTATGTCATTGTATTCGGTTTTAGGTCTCAGTATTAGCTCCATAAAAATGCAATTGGTTGTTCTATACAGTACCAACGGTGAATTGGATGCCGAGCTGTATTATTATGAAGTTGGATTGTTTTTACAGCACTTTCACGTTATCTTTTAACCATCTTTTGTAGTTACAGTTTTGTTAATAATGGAGTGACTACATTATAGCTAAATCTATTTTATGGCCTAACCAAAATATTATAAATTGGGTAAATAAATATATTTAAATCTTGGAATAAAAGAGTTTATGCCTTTACAAAAGTTAGTTTCTAGTGAGTAGTTTATAGTTAGTTTACAATATTTATTCATAAAATATACAATTTGCGTAATTAAGAAACATTTTGAGAATGTTTGAGAAAATTTTGATTTTATTGTAATTCTTACATTGCAGTGAAGTTAAGATGCACGAGAAGTGAGTGACAAAATGGAACTGTTACGCAGGTATGCTCACGAAAGCAATTTGTACTTATTCACAAAGAGTATCGTATTGGGATTCCTTTCTTTATTTGATTGACTATATATACATCTTCTTCGATGTTAATATTTAATTCTGATTTTTTATTTGATTTATCTATCACTGCAGGTCGGGGGAATTTAGTTAGATCTTAAATATTATCATAAATGATAATAATCAATATAAGTGGCCCCATTTCTAGCAAACAAAATTACTATTTACTTTACCATAAATTGGAGGATACCATCAGGAAGTACAAAAATTAAAAAGACTAGGTTGTGAAGTAAAGTAGAGGTTTTCCGTTTGCAGTATTAACGACATCGCAACATTTATACGATGCAATGGGTAAGTACTTTGTTTTCCAATTCAATTCCTTTTTATCTATGACTCTCAATCATCATAACAATTGTTACAGGCTTGGTTCCTTGATAACTCCTGGATTTTTCTAACGTCCTGAGCATAAGTAGAAGAGCTTTCAATGAAGATTAGGAAATACCAAAAGAATCTTCAGATGGCAAGAGAAAGTCCACATCAAGAACTTTGACATTTTTTACTGCAGTGTCTTACAATTAGAGGTAATTCTCAAAAATAGAAAAAAAAGTCCATCTAAGCGCACAGATATTGTGAATAACTGCGAAACTATTGGCAAAATAAATAGATATGTTGCGAAATTATTGAAAACGACCAAATAAGAAGGAAATAATGGATTTGAAAAACTTTCCTATAGCGTAACGTCGAATTTTGCAATAGAACTTATATTATTCCAGCAAATATTAAAACATCATTCACATTTTAGCAAGCATTAATGATTGTGAGTGGGAACTATGCAGGAAAAGCATTATGCCCGAATTTATTGAGGAATATTTTCAAATATGTTAAAATAATGATTATTTTTATTGATTTACTTAGCAGTGCTCTGAAATTTATTAATTGGCGAGTTTAGCTTGTGCATACTAAATATATGGCACAATTTAAGACGAGAAGTGTAAAGATTTATTTTTTGGAAAGAAAGATCATGATGGATGAATTTCTCGTTATTGCCCGTGATTGTCCTTCCAGATCTTCCGTTCATTCTTCTCGAGCATCGAAGGGTCATTCTGAAGGGAAATTTCAGAGCAAAACGCATCCTAATGCATGGAATTAGAGAAACACCGAGGAAAATTAGCCAGGTGAATTCATTTTGAAACATAAGAAGATAAGGTTAGAGGTAAATCGGCCAAAGAGATCACTTCGTTTTGATTTACACTTTATTTTGATGTCGATCACATATGAAATATTGAGCTCCATTACTTTCAACAGTATTCTCAACTGCATCCTGGCCATAGTCTTGCAACATAGTAGGGGGTTAGCGTTTTAATTAGCAAGTGATCCTAGTAAGTTACAGGACTGAAAGGAATTTAATCATCCTTATAATGGAGCTCAGGATGAACAAGTCATATTTCTGAGTCCAGATGGGAGCGGAAGGCATATCTCAAGGATGATAGATTTATAATTGTATAGTGTTGTAAAGTGTGTATTTGTAGATGATGGAAAAAATGCTTGGTAAGGGGAGCTTAGGATAGATTGGAATGTGAACTAAAACTTATTTCATCTTAGAAATACTACCTTTTCCCATTCATATCAAGTACAACGGCTAAAAATGTCAAATTAGCCTTCCTGACTCCAGTGACTATGTTAATTACTTGCTATGTTCCCTAGCAATCCTTAAAACTAACATCTCTTTACAGCTCTCCTCTACCTTCATACTTATTTAGTAACTTAGATTCTCCCCATTTCACTTAAAAGAAACCGAAAACATACGGCAGGATAGTCATAGGCTACATAGGCAACAATAGTCCAGACGAGGTTCCTTTTAGAATGATGCGTTTGCAAATTGTAGAACAGATTTTGTATCTTCTGTATTGTATACTGAAGATAGGGACGCTTCGTAAAAAACTCAGGGGGTTTTAAACTCTTTCACCTGTAGAATCCTTAAGTAAGGGAAATGAATGCTGGATGCAGGAAAATGTGTACTTTCTCTTGTTGAGCACCATTTCATGTGTCATTTGTCTTGGGTGAGTTTGGGTGTCTTACCCAATTGGTGACACTACTGTTCATGAATGTGATTTGAATGTGTGTAGTTGCTCGTGAGTGGGCAATTGGTCTGTAAGATCAACGTGTTTGCATCAAACCAGTAGGAAAGAGATTACTATATTGGTAAGTGGTATTTGCCATCATTTTCCGTGGTTTTGTTCGGGGTCAAACTCAATCTATTCAGTGCTCAGTGAAATGAGATCGCGTTTGGGCGTGGTCGACATGTGATTGGATTAATGTTTGGAGACGAATGTGATGACAGAGTTGGAATGTACAGTAACAAAGCCATCCCCTCTCTCATCGCATTCTAGTCTCATTCATTACCTTTGCAACTGCTGGAGAATTTTGGATAAATATTTTCCTGAGCTTGACCATTAAATTACTTTGCAATATTCCCGAGCGAAGAATTAGAAGTACATTGTGGTAGTAATGGATGCACGAAAAAAAGAGTGTTTTACTGTAAGAGTGTATATCATAGGAATGATGTTTGAAAAGGTTCCTTTGGTATGATAAAAATGTGTAGTTAAAACTTAATCTAACCAATCAAAGGATTCGATTCTCATCGTTGGCACATATTTGAATGGGTTTTAAAAATGTTTTTCACAGGTTTTCAGATTCATTTATATGCAAACAATTTTTAAATGTTTAAAGGAGAGGGAAGAGGAGGAAGTGAAATTTCTAAGGAAAGATATAAAATGTAAGTTTTATGCATCACGATATTCTAAAAGTGATCTGACAGGACAACATTAGCAGTACTAAAAAAAATTTCTTTCCCACTAGGGATTCTTGTCAGCAAACTGTTCTACTTTGGCATGGATACGTAGGAAAAAAGGGGACACTCAATAGACGGAGGAAGGGTATTAGCCTGAGGTAAGCCAACTTATCACATTTAGTAGCATTACATTTGAATTGGCGATTAAACGTTATACTACGGTTTTTAATGGAAATAATTTCAAGCTCTTCCGCAGAATAAATGGAAGAGATGGGAGTTCAGAGAATTTTTGTGACTTTCTCAAGTACTTTAAAGATAGCATAGATGCGTCTTCTACAGGAAATGAATATCCATTACACAGACTTAAGATGGTCTGAGATATGCTTATTCTTACGCTTTGAAGACACGAATTGGTATTATAGGCTGCTACTGCTTAGGAAATACGAGTTACACGAATGGTAGATATTATTTACCCTGTGGACCAGAGTGTATCTGTACATACAAAAACGGATAACCCCAGTGGCGCAGCCAGGATTTGCCAATTGCATATAGAGGGGTCCAAGGCTGCCGAGAAACCGAAAAATGCCTAACTACCCCCTCTTCTAAGAAATAAAAAATCATTTATATCACATAAAATTTTCTGGTAGGCTTACAATTAAGCCTGATTTCCTTATTTATGTATTAGCTAAGTATTCAATTGAATCCGTCACATACCGAACAGTAAAAATTCGGCTGCTTTAAAATATACTGTAGACTCTTGATTATATTTGATATTATAATTGAATTTGCAGAAATCAAGTTGCATACCATGGTGAAACAAATTAAGACATCAACTGACAATTATTAAGACTAAGTAATAGTTAGGTGGTTAAACTAGCAAAGAGCTGACGCAAACACAGTCTTACTGGGTTTGCGTCAAGTTCAACTGAGCTTGAGTGTTCAAAGGAAGCAAAAATTTTTCATTTATTCAAATTTTGAAGGGGCATTGCATGACTACGTGGTTAACAGGATAAGTCTTGGATTCTATCGCCAAAGAAAAAATTGGCTGCATCGAAAAGTAAGCTGGAGAATTTAAGTCACAGTTTTAAGTTTTTCAAATTTATTTCAAGTCATCAAGTCACAGTTCCGATAAATCTGTGCGTACACTACGCGCACAATTCCTTTCAGCTGACTGATTTGCTTCCAAAATGGTATATTATTAATAATATCATCGAAAATTCATTTTTACTGATATCATGCATTGCTCCAATACTTTTACAAATATCTACGGAAATCCGGTTATTGAATTATTTTCGTAAATGTACAGCAAATTAACGGGTAATCATAAAATAAGGATCAATATATTTTATATCATCCCTAGTAATGAAGAACCTACTATATATACTAATGCTTAATAAAGGAATCAGTACCAATGGAATTGTCGCTAAACTCATTGAGATGTGGCTTCCGATAACAGCCATAAAATAAGACAATCCTAATTTATGCAACTAATAATGGTCATTTACAAAAAAAAACACGCAGATATTAACTTACGTTTTTCTGATAGAGGCCTAGAGCTATTAGCGGACTGAGAAAAAAGTTTCGGATTTGCATCTGTACCTTATGAAATCCAAACTCAACTCTCCTTCGAACTATTCACTGTGAATTTCTCAAAAGCACTATTCACGAGCCTAGCTTTGCATTCATACCCTCAAAACAGTCACGCGCAGAAGATCTAACTGAGTGTTTTATCAATCTGTTTGTCTCTCAAACGTAATCTTCATCTCTGTTTTCAGGGTGTGAGTTTCGAATTACTTCTCGAATGTTCCTTTGTGTTTTTGCAAGAAGTAAACGAATCAGCACTTTCGAATTTTGCTCATGGGAGCCTTATCTTATGGTGTGAGTCATCTAACTAAAGGAGTGCACGCGTTGAACATAGTGTGCGAAAAACTCGTGTCGTAGCGTCCCATTGATATCGATGTCGGATATAGGCCTGCTCTGCTACCGTTAACATCACCTCAGCAGAAATCGGAGCCATATTTACGAGCATGCAAAGCTTTCACTAAATTTTTCAAGCAAATGATCGGGGTCTTGTACTCTTCAGCAGAAAAAAGCAGAGAGCTAGTCATAGGACTTGACTCTTGGGGGGGGGTTTGAACCCCTAAAACCCCCCCTCGCTGCGCCACTGGATAACCCTAGTCGACTGGAAGATAACATCTACAGATAATCTGTGTGGTCTCGCCGCTGCCTTCTACATCCCGAAGCAATCACTACAATTTATTTCAAGGTACCCAGAAAAATGCAGTTTGTGGAACAAAAAAACTTCCTCAAACTAAATATTTTATTTCACTAATATCGTACTGGCTAACTTGTTTTAAATATGGATGCAATATTCCAATATAAATATATTAAAATCATCGATGAAGCATGCTGTGTAAGTTTAGGTTTTGATTTGTTTTTTCTTGCAAAACAGATAACAGTAATTTGTCTTTATGCATACAATGCTTGTTTCTACATTAAAAATAAAATTTATTCTAAATTTCAATTTATCATGCTCGTGCTCATGTTTCGTTGTATAACATTCGATATCATATACATTTCTAATAAAAGTTGTATTTTTCTATATTCTGTGAAAGGGGATCCTTGAAAATATCAGGAGGTATTCAGCGTGGCAAGACTAAGGTATAAGAATATGAAATATTTTGGAAGACTTCAACCGACATACTTGGGACCCTGAAATCAGTTTACTAAGTTAAGTTAATGACGGGAGAGAAGTCTGTGTCCTATAAATTGTATTATATGTGCATCATGCTATTTTCCTGTGTTCATAAATCGTATCACAGGTTTCCCATAAGGTGACTACGACCATTGTTTTAACTCGAGAACTGCTAACAACAAACTACTGCTACCTGGAGCTCCAGAACTGACCTCCATGGTGACAAACCATCGGACACCAATCCCTCATTATCAGGTGTGTTTATCAGACATTTACGTATCACATGTGAAGTAGTTTAGCCACCAGCGCAACTAATACCCTTTTTATCTTCTTTCTGTTCTTTGCATATCCTGAATCGCAAGCATAAGATGAAGGTTCCTCTACTGTCAAGGGCCGTACTTCAGTATTTAAATAAGCTTAAGGATGCCAATTTTTACAGTAAATCTGAAAATTCCAGCCCAGTTGCTGTATACAATCTCCTCAGCTACGAATGTACGGAAGAAGTGAATTTCTAGAAGGTATGTGTCAATCATGTTTAGATAGAGTTATGTAATCAGAATTCGGTGAGTATACCTTACACGTTTTTGAATAACGTCGCTTTGCTTTTTCCAAACCGTAATGCTGAGTACGTTGATGGAGTTTGGCTCCTTGCAAATATCCGGACCTACACGAAGTACCTGAACAATATCGGTTATGGCATAACATCCAGAGGGAAAGGAGCTTTCTTTACACATTCCTCAAGTTAGAGAAGAGCCCACCCCTACGTTTTGGAACAAGTTTTTAAATTAAAGGCTGCTGCGGACTATAATGAGAAAAATTCAAGACTGATAGATGTAATTAAGATGCAGAATATTGCTAATTCTTAAATAATTGAAGTGGGATATTCTACATTATATGAACAACTATACATGCTCTTCATTAAATTCTGCTCAGCCTTCATCATGTAGGTAAAATACAGTATTCTGAATTTTCAGGAAACCTTAAATTAAACGCTTGTTGAAATAATGGTCTTAATAAAACTTATATCTGATGAAAAAATTACTTTCCATCTCTTGCAGCACTCATAAGTCTTCGATACAGTCTTACTTAATTCTGGATTTCCCATATGTTCGTAGAAGGAAGAATTTTTTATCATAATTACATATATATTTTTCTATTATAATCAACGGTATTCAAATTGATTAATTTTATTAATTATTCACGTCCAACAACTGAGGGAAATCTATAATATAAAACAGAGTGTGGGTATGTGTGTGGGTGTGTGGGTGTGTGTGTGGGTGTGTGTGTATGTTCGCTAAAAACTCGAGAACCGAGAAAAACTTTGCAATTTTCTACATTATTAAAAGTCGACCCCGCGCAGAGTATAGGCTACTTTTTATTTCCCTAAGGTCCACGGTTCGAACCCAGACGGGTGAAAACTTTTCCATAAGAAATACACGTAAAGTTCATAAGACTGATAAGGAGTAGGTTCCGCGTTCAAATCCCAAATAGACTAAATTTTTTTTTCACATATTTTATTTTACATTCTTTTTATTTTGTAATTTATTTAATATCATACTGATAATCATGCAAATATCGTCATACATCGATAGAATGTGCATGATCGGAATTATTGTATATGGGAGAATAATGAAGTCACGAAGAATAGAAATTATATTTGTAGTTATATTAATTTATAATCCGATTTTTTTAAATTATTCGCAAGCACCCGAATGTTATTATCATAAAAGCATTCGAAGAAAAATATATTTCGGCAATGTGAGCAACAAATAAATGATGGCTGCCTACATGTGCAAGGAGTTTTAAGCAGGTCTATTGAAAAGCAAACTTCGTTAACATTCCTAAACATTTTTAGGTTGTCAGTTAATTTTGAGGCGAACCAGGCGTTTTGTAGCATATCAGTAAAAATGGGAGATGATATTGGGTGTGAACTATGGATTGAATTTCGATGCAATCTTCCCGGGAAGTAATTTCAAGTAAATGACGCCTGTGCTATAGCCTGTGAATTGGTATCCTATCTATCTATATGAATGAATCCGGAGAAAGAATTATATATAATAGATACATGAATGAATCCAAGGAAGGAATTATATATAATGGATACCCCTATTCTTTTGTTTCGCATGCATCGCTGTCGCATTTTTAATCCAAGTAGGGGTTACTTAAAGAAAGTCTTGGTTATTTTCATACATATATACACACATTCACACGGTCTCATTCTTTTATAGACTGACACTTTGACGCATTTGTTTAGTAGGTTTTTTTTTGGGTCAGGTGGTCTCACTTGGTACTTTGCACCACAGAGTGAACCCACTTCCTTTGTTACGCATGCTTCGCTGCCGGAATTTTAAACTAAGGCATGGTTATTATAAGAAAATAATGGTTATTTACATCCATACATACACACATTCACATGATTTCATTTACTTATAGTGGACAGTTTGAAGTAGTTGGTAATTAGTATTTGGTTTATCGTTTAGAGCTTTTGTATTAGTATTTGTATTTAACAGTACTTCCTTCTCATGTTGAGATTCAACGGGTATATAATAAATAATTTATTTATTTCTATTTCGAGTGATATATAATTTATTTCTGCAATTTATGTTAAATGTTTGATTCATTTGTCCCCTTGTACCTGTATGAAAACGTTACTTTAAACGTGGTACTGCTTATCCTAATGTGATCTTAGAGTATACTTATATATTCTCAGTTAAAGAAATTTTTCATTCAAAGTATATGAGATTGAATATTGAGTTGGAGCGGCTTTGTAGACTTAATTGTAACTTACATTTCATGTTATATATTGGTTTGGAAAGTCTGGTATTCGCTATTCACCAACAATTATGAAGCATTTGTTACGATCAAGGTTATTACACTGGTATTTATGAAATTAAATATCGCCGTTGAGAATCAACGGGTACTTCTGCTAGTCCAAAATAAAACCAAATTTTTCCTCATCCGCAATCTCCACTCTCTTTCCTTTCATATTCGTCTTTTCATCCTTTTCCCGATGATGATTGCATTCAATAATAATGATTCATTTTATTAATTATTAACGTCCGAAAACTGAGAGAACTCCTAAATGAAACTTTATTTTTCTTATCCTCTACCTTTCCTCGCATTTCTCTCATATTTCACTTTCCTTCCTGTTCTCGATGATGATTGAATTCGGGAAGAATGATTCATTTTATCAATGATTCACACCCAGCAACTGCAAAATGAAAGCTTATCATCTCTCATCGTCCATCTCCCCTCGCTTTCCTTCTGTAATTCCTTGTTCGTTCCTGTTCACAATGATGCTAAAATTCGGGAAAAGTGATTCATTTTATTAATGAGTCACGTCCGACAACTGAGGGAACTCCGAAATAAACTTTATTTTTCCTCATCCTCCCTCTTCCTTCGCTTTTCTTCTGTATTCTTCTTTCCTTCTCCTTATTCTTTAGTCCTGTTTCCCATTATGAAAATATATTTCTTAGTAGCGCCTCATATGTTAAATTAAATATTGATGACACTGCCATATTTCTAAGATATCAATTAGGATTTTTATCTAAATCTCTCTCTCTGCCCTCTGTAGAGGATAATCAAATTGTTACAAAGAATCCTCGAAAAATTGCATTCATCTATCAGCTGAATACAAATCGAGTGCTAGTAACAAAATCACTACTATGATGTGGAATATGTATGATGGATAAAGGAGGAAGAAGGTTGTCAATCGACAAGTATCGAAAAAAAGTTCGTCATTCATCCATCAATAACTTAAATATAATAGCAATAACATCAACTAACTTTATGATATTAGCGCTCACTGAGTATTTGATACTCAATGATACTGATGAAGTCACTATTTAGCAAAATCTGCATAGAAGGTATTTTGTATTTTGAAGGTATGAAGTCTTTCCGTCTGAAGATAGACGCATAAATGGAGAATATTTTCGGTTTAATGGTTAAGGGGACTTGATTAAAACACGGTATCTTCTTATGATGGGATATATTTTGTGAGAAGAGGCCTTGGAATAACTGGAATGTGAGCTGAAAACACGCTCATCCAACATGCGTGGATTATTTGTGTTTGACTAAGTTATCATTTTTTTACAATAGGGATCCCGTGAAACAAATTGTGTTGTTTTGGAACGTAAATTTTGGGTTAAGAATATTGGAAACTGAATAGATGAAGGAAGGGGATTTGCAGCATGTGTCACTTATATACCATATCCCTAGCAAAATTAACATAAATCACTTGGTAAGCGTTACAATTATGTATATAGTAGAATTAGTATCAAGTTGAATTGCAGAAAAATAGAAAAATAAGGGTATTTTTGACCTCAAGAAAGCAACTGACATCTCCTTTTCTCAATCATCTGATGATCGGAGGCATAATTATCCCTACACTTTGAAAACAGGCTTTTGTCTTTTAGGCTGCTACTGGCAACTTATACAGTACTACAAAGTTACATGGCTGGTACATCTTGTTTACCGTATGATATCCAAGTGTCTGTAAATACAAAAAAAACAGATATTTGTATTGCATAGGAAAATATGATCTACAAATAATCTACGTGGTGTTGCTGCGTGAAGCCTTCTACATCCCAGAGCAGTTGCAAAAAATGCTTTCAAGAATGCTTTCAATCCATACTTTTTGGACATACGGTGCAACATACTGAGAAATGAAAGATTCATCACTTATATATGTTATTTTACTGCCAAAGGTGCTGTATCTGTAGCTAATTAACCGGAAGCAGTACATTCTGTAATTAAATTACAACTAAAGAAAATCTTCAAGACGTTCGAAGACTTCTGCATTCCGACAGAATCACTAAAATGCCTTGCATGATATCTTACTGTTAGTCTCATCGTAGCAAAACAATTTCCAATAAATATAAATTTAATTTTGTAATATTTTATCGAAATCGTTGCTATTGTTAATCCGAAACTCATTTGTAAGAAAAAAATCGATTATTGATTCTGAATAAGTGTAGCACTAAATGTCTCTTCTCTTCTTCCACGCAGAAAGAAATCGGTTGGATGTCAGAAATATCATCAAACTTATTTGATTAATGCATTCACGGAGAGTGCTGAAGTGAAATCGGATGCTCATTGAGAAGTTGCTCCACCCTGTCACAAGGTAAGTCAACTATATATGATATTTACTAACATTTAACATTGATCAGAGAGTAACCGTCTTAGTTCGGTAATTAATCATAAATTTTCAAGTTTTTCCGTAGAATAAAGGGTAGAAATGGGGCACCAGCGACATTTTTTGACCTTTCCAAAATGATTGAAGTCTACCAGTCATCGATTCGTATTCTAAGAAAAAGGAATGTCCAATGCAAAGACTTAGGATGCTTGGGGAAATACCTATTCCTACGCTTTGAAGACACACTTTGATCTCACAGGCTGCTATAGTTTAGGAATTACAAGTTACACATCAGGTTGATGTTGTTCACTGTATTTGTTCATCATTCCCCTTCTTTCCCCTTTGCACTCCTTCCTTTTTCTTAGCTTTCGAGTGCCAATATAAATTTTTCGGAAACGATAAATTTAATTTAGTTTAATTGTAATTGAAATGGTCGCTCCTATTAGTGTATAATAGTGCCGGGTAGTAAAAATCCTTTTCTGTAACAGTGGGAGGAGCATCGACATCCTACTCCACCTCCGAATACCTCCACCTTTGGTATCTCCTCCCACCACCCTCATGCAGTGTCTCTTCTATGCTCAACAATGTTGCAATATTTTCTCAATTCGCATATTCCTTAATAAATGATAGGGAGCAAGCGGCAAATTTTGAAGAAAAACAATAGAACGATTAGCAAAAGCTGGCCACCACGAGAATATGAGTCTTATCGTGGATTACGCAGAGTAAGGAGTTCACACAAGCGGGGCACACCCCTCCGTGGAGAGTATGCGCGAAAAATTCCGCGCCGGCAGGGCACACTTGTCAAGTGAACGCCGCCTTCCGGTGAGAGTCACTGTACAGTGATTCCCACCCGTTAAGTGATCCTCGACTCCTACTCCGGCTCTGTACTAATATAATTAAATTCTAAAGTTTTTACATACATTACTTTAAGTGGATGGATTTTAATGACTCTAATATATATTATATGTTATATAATTAATAATATTATCTATGGAGCGAAGTTGTTTTTTTATTACTACAATGATAATAGTTGACCGCCGTGAGAATAGCTCGGTACTATTTGATAATTCTTTACACAATTCTTTCTGTTTTCTTTTGTTCAAGGTAGACTAATTTATGAATTGTGTGATAAATAATCGGAAAAGTGGTGATATATTTCAGAATTTTGTTTTCATAATTACGCATATTGTGATGCCCGATTAGAGATAAATGAACTATTGTAGTTTTTCCAAAGTTTGCATGTCTTTAATCTGTAGCATATATGTTTAGTGTAATTTATAAATGCCCGTTTAAAGTTATACATTAGATGTGGCTTCCTTACTTTCCGACATTTTACTTACCTTTGTGTATTGTCTGAAATGAAGATTTATCGCTTTGAGCTTTTCTGAAGTATCATAAAGTTATCATATTTGCTCGCAACGAATACCAACTTTCTGCTTTTTAGATTTATTATGTTAACGTGGATATTCTGTGCATACATTGGTAAAAAATATTTGTATAATGAGCCTCGATCTCTACATCGAGTTCTCTGAAGAAACGTTTTCTGTGGCAAGTGCAAATGCAACTGCAGTTTACTGTCTGATGAAGATTGTTTGTGTGTGAGGTTGAGGTGATTAGTGCTGGCGAAAGGAACACTAACCTCCTCTATCTCCCCTCAAACATTCCTAACTAACTCCAAATAGTAGAGTAGTCTTTGGTACCTAAGCTTTCCATAATCTGGCAATTCTCTTGGGCTGTCGAGGACCGGCAACTGTTTTTTTACCGTCATCCCAACGTCACCATCAGTGATAATGGGGCGTTAGGGAGAGGGTGTATAAACAGCTGTCCTATTACTGCAATCATTTCTGACAATAAACTGCCGAATTGAAAAAATTGAAGGGTTTCATTTTATATTGCTGTACAGATTCCGTATCTGGAATTACGGTAAGTTTCAATCTCCAATGACTGTTTTTGTGATAATATTAGTTCAAATAAAAACACGATTTATTATTGCATACAGGTTTTATGATGACTTTAATGCCTGTCAGATTATCTGAATGAAGTTCTAAGAAGCCTTTTCCATACCGGAGCAATCGCATAAATGGATTCCAAGGTATTAAAGAGCTTTTATATTCAAGATGATAATTTTTATTTTATAGATTTAAATTTAACTATGAGCTATTTCGAACGCCTTTCTTAATTGATTGAAGCACTCATACGCAAGTAATCTTCAACGATTAGTGATTTTTACAATTAAATATTAATATTTTATCACTTTTTATAGGCTTGGAGAATTTATCTGAATCAGAAGCAATTATTAAACGGTATTAATTAATTACCATCTTCCTAATTTATAAAGTTATCTATCACTACCCTATATTGTGGGGTAGTTTCAAATGAATTAAAGAATTGAAGTATAATGGTTTGAGACAGAAGGCAGAGGACTTCAAGGTTCGATATTTACGATGATGTGATGACATGATGAAATAGGTAATGGTTTTTTCTCTAAATTTTACTCCTTTTTATATAATTCTTTCGTTGCTGAAGAATAATTTTTTCAGAATCATAATATCTTTATTAGTCATTAAAAGAAGAAATTATGAGATTCATAGAGAGAGATAAATAAATTACAAAGAAAGCACAGAATCTGCCAGTGAATGATTTACTAAGCAAACATAATACAAAATTTAGAGCCTTCGAATACCCCTGAGCAAATTACAGCTCATAAAGTGGTGGTGTGATTAGTTAACCACTTAGTCGTATATAAGTGTTTTTATATTCATCTTCACCTCAGACAGAGTATTGAGATGGTGCATACAGTCGGGCAGATATTAAAAACTTTTGGAACTAGAATAGTTAAAATTAGGATAACTCAGAACTTATATTACATTTAAGATTCATAAAAAATTGCAGATGTGCTGACTGCAAGCAGAAGAGCCTGCTGCGGAGGTGACTTAATGCCAGAGTTATCTTATTATATTTCGAGAGAGTAGTACGTCAAGGATTATTACACTCCGATCTGCAATACCCTCTGGAGGTAATAACTGAAAATAGCATTACTATTGGTAATTATAACTTTCAATATCGAAATTCGATTTAAGCTCATATCCAATGATAATAACTACAAAAGAATTGGCGAAATGAATAGACTCGCAGAAATGGATGAGTGTTGCCTAAATAAGTGATCTTGCGAAAAAACGAAATGCCGATCTGAGGCTGAATATTGCTGGCATACGTTATTGATACTTCATGAACCATTTTTATGACTTTTAGAAATTATAAGCTGGAGTAGAGTATACTACGTTAAATGTCAATTTCTTATTTTTAATGTATTTATAATTGCATCGCAGTATCATCTTTCCAATTTTTACTTGGTTTTATGGACAAATTTTTATTCGTCTTACAAGTTAGTATTGACGAAACTGGTTATACTTGTGAACTATTTAATTCTCTACTCTATTGTCATTTTAGTTTTGTAGATATTTTCTTGTAATATTTTTACTTGCTTTCCATTATGTTCGTCATCGTTTATATTGATTTATTTATGTGAATATGTATCTGTATTGTTTTAAAGCTTTTCAGATATCTCATAACCTGCTTTTCCATAAAAATTCACTTAACTATTAGTAGGTTTCGCAGTTTTTTTAAACCTACCATCTTGTCAGTCTCAGTCTCGCTCTAATAAAAGCGTTTATTAATATTTTATTAAATATGTGGCCTATACCATACTCTTCTAAATGAATAAAATCATATTTTTTTATATGGAGGATGGACAATATTATACATCGATCATGGACAATATTGGGAATTACTGCTGAAAAAAAATTATTTTCATTTAAGAAAAGATAGCTGTACAGATATATTTGTGGAACATACGGCCTCAGACTTACGGTCTTATCGCAAGCAAACACTAGAGCATCTTCATGGAAGGTTGGAAGAATTGCATTCTCTATTTAACAAGAGAGGCCAGTAGCCACCAGGACCATTGGTTTGGGTAAATATATTTCATGAATCCCCCCTTTATTTTAGATAATAGAATTTGATATTTATCCGATCCACTGTGACCATACGTAAGCGTTCCTTACATTAATAGTAAAACTGTCTCGAGAAGAATTAGTAGAGCAAGAATTTAGGAATTTCTCAAAAAATATCATTATTCCGAGGCTGAGCTGGAGTAAATTATTTGAATAAGAAGATCAAAGGCACGCCTCTAAACAGGGGAATGATAATATTGTGACATTTATTATAAAAATCACAGTCTGGGATTTTTGAACCGTTCAAAGCTTCTGGTAGGTGTTGACATTGACAGGGTTATATCTTCGTAATACTGGAACGCATAATGGCTAAATTATAATTCTGATTAGAGATGAGAGCACACATGAGCACACTTCAATTCTGATCGTAGAAAGCACCAGCAGATAAGAAGGATTTCTCAGCAAAATAAAAATGAAACCATAGAGACTTCTGAGTAAGTTGTGACCGAGAACACACTTATGAATAAATGACGGTATTTCTTACTACTTGACGTATCCAAACCGTAACTTTCAATTTCATAATTGATCCATCAGTATTTCTTTTCTTCAGTATTTGCTCCAGTTTTTGCTGTAGTATGGTCAAAAATGACATACTTTTTCTAACTATTGTAAAATCCTCCCCGATATAATTATTCCCATTCATTTAATATTAATTGAGTAATCTTTCAATTTCACGTGTCCTCATTGTGATTATAGATATGGTATTTCAAATATTAATTCAAGGAAAAGAAAAACATACAATCTGAAATTCCATATTGCACAATGTTAAATAATGTTGTCCATATTGTAACGTTCTTCCCTGGCTAGGGGTTTCGGTTCGTCCTTGACTGTCCGCCACCGGCACTTTTCAAGTCTCGACCACCCAACTCCGACCGTACACCAATTCTGTCTCTCTGTCTCCTTCACAACCCCCAAGCAATCTCCCAAACACAAAACAAAAAACGTTCAAATTATCACGGTACGGTGTCGCCCCTGGCGGGACCGTCACGATATATGTTTCTTTCAAAGGATTTCGAATTAAATTCATGCATTCACCATATACGAAGGTTGGTACATAAAGACTGAGAATCATATTTTTCTAGATAATACAGTAAAGTTTGGGCTGAGAAACCAGTGATGCATGAATTGTGATACAAGCGGAATAAATCGATAAGGCATGTGCGTGCTTGATAATTACCTCACTTTGAATTTAACAACGTTACATTGAGATGCATTGAGGTACTTTAGAGGTTGTTTAGAAGTTCATTCGCCTGGTTCACTTAACTGCAGAGAATTCTCAGTTAAGGGATGCCTACAGAACAAAGGGCATTTTTTATGTAATATGAATGATGTTTGAGAGAGGATCCTTTGGTTGGATTGAGATGTGCAATTAAAGCTTTATCTGACCACCCAAAGGATACCAGTATCTCTCATTACCATCACAACGACAAGAGGATTCGGGATAAAGGTCTTCCTGAATTTGGCCATGAAATTACATTGCATTATTCCCGAGTGGAGAAAATATTACACCTGTGGTAGTACGGAATGCATGGAGAAAAGAGTGTACAGATATTTATGCCACACAAATAATGATTGAGAAAGGGGACTTATGGGTGATTAGAATATATTACTAAAACTCTAGTCAATCTAAGTCTACCAGTCTCATGCATTATCTTCACAACGGCTGTACCATTGTGAATAATAGTCTTTCAGAACTTCGCCACTGATTTACTTTGCTTTATTACTTAGCAGGAAGTTTTGGGCATGGGGAACCTTTGAAAATTAAGCCATGGCAATGTGTATGAAAGCCTGTATATCAGGATTAAGGTACAGGACTAACTCAATTGTGCAATTTTTTTAAATGAGTTGGGGTCAGCTGAGCTCGTTAGTTCACAACTCTCTCACGGAAGGCAGAAGCTCTTCATGATAAAAATTGTACTTTCTGAAGTTTTGCGTCCGTCTGCACAAATAGGAATAGAGGAATACATGATAAGAATAAGAATACAAGATGGAATGTATCATGCTTTGTTTTTCAGGAATTAATCACTACACTTCGATGGTCAAAACAACTTAAGCATAAGTTTAACCCCCTTCTACGCACCACTGGCGGATTGCAGGGTTTAAACGTATATTTTAATC
Source organism: Sympetrum striolatum (assembly GCA_947579665.1). Classification (NCBI taxonomy): domain Eukaryota; kingdom Metazoa; phylum Arthropoda; class Insecta; order Odonata; family Libellulidae; genus Sympetrum; species Sympetrum striolatum. The sequence goes on along the minus strand of OX388352.1, from coordinate 38,420,950 downwards.
TTTCGGCTACGAAGGGGGGTAACTAAGTTACCCTAGCGATAGTTTTCTGCGTTATTTAGGTTGTAGGCTTTAAATTAATGACAGGAGTCTATATATCTGTTTTTCGATGTATAATTATTTTATTCTTTGAATACTTCTCAATCACTTACACATTTTTGGTGTAATTGCTATGAAGTACCTTGCTGCGATATGCACTCCGTAAAAGAGGTGAAGATAGAAAAACTAGAAATAGAGCATTCTTTCTCTAAGTGCTCCCAATGGGAAATAATTCCTAAATGTTGATAAAACCATTCACAATATTACATTATATAACTTAGTTAACTTGAATAAGCATTTGAAAGATTTGTGGTGAAGATATTTGAAGTGTTATTGTTTTTTGATTGTATTTTCCAAGAAAGACAATTCTGGAGAGCAAATATCAGTTATCTATCTATTATAACTAACGGAAGTGCCCGTTGAAATTCAATATAATAAACATAAATGAAGTTATCTTCTCCAAAGATTTTAGCAGCCAATGGTGGACGGGTAGAGGACCCTCCTAGCCTTAAGGTAGATGACTTTATGGTTTGTATATTGGTACGCATTAAAGAATTTATCTAGGAAAATGGATTGATTACGAAATTTATGATGTTTGGATAGTGAACAAGTATACATACACTTGTAGGTATTTCATTTGTATGCATTGAATATTAATAAGCATACTGTTTGAATGGCTCTTATACGATTGTAGAAAGCCGAGAAGCTTTACAAACCCTGATTTGTCCAAAGCAAACCTTCACTGATAGATTCCAACACTACATGCCTGTCATTTCTCCCATTCTACCGATACCGTAAATTACTTATGAGATAATATTTAAACCCACTGGATTTTAAATCTCCTGTTCGCGTATCTAGCGTCATTTTGGAAAATCTCCAACACTTATATGTGCATAAAACACACACTCTATCGTCACACGAGCTTCAATAATCATAGCTTAGGCACGTAACCTAATAATTTTGATGGCCTCTATTCAAATCACAGTTATATTTTGATGAAAAACTTATATAATTTATAGAATGCATTCATGATTAACTGTGCTAATCCATTCATTAATGACAATATTCGTATGTATGTTATTAACTATAAAAAATTCGTCTCTGTTGACGTTGATGTTGGGTTATGCTTATACTTCATCAGTAATAAATGCAATAATTGTATAAATAACTTTAGTCGACAGTAATAAACTAAATAAATTCATTTCACTTCTAATATATAACTAATTATAACACTTATAAAGTATCTGAATCATAAAAAATACTTCACAGCACACAACGTAAGTGTTATGATTTACAAAAAAAGAAAAAGGCAATGTCACGAGAAATATCCGTGTAAAGGAAACAAAAAAAATATTATTATTAAAGAACCCGTGGATTGAATCGCCTGCAAAAAGGTAGGAATGCGTTTTGATTGAATTAATTTCTATGCATACAAAATCTTCGTATTTTCTAATATTACCTCTATACTTGCAGATGATCTTCTGTGTTTTAATAAAACATCTGTGATAATGACTCATTTTGAAAAAGGTAGGAATGCTCATGCGATTTTGAATCTGCAAAATTTCTTGTGTAATTAACCCTCTCTTATTCTTTCAAATAGAATCAGTTTGTGTAGCCACAACTTTACGGAACACCATTCTGGAGAAAAGGAAGAAACAACTAAGGAATGCTCCATGAAAAATCATTGAATGGTTATGAATTCAGTTTTTTGAGATGGCGAAGCAGGTTCAGCACCAAGAACAGTTGGAAAGATTCGGAGATTAGCTGCTTTTGGTGAGTTATTTGTCTTTGAAGTATTATTTTTATTTTAGCGCTTGCAGCGTCTACAGATGGTTGAAAAGTAGTTATTTCTGTACCAGAAAATAATTATTATGTAGACACGACCTTTTATAACTAAAGATACGCAAAAAATGAATATACCCAATCACTGTAACAAAATATTCAATTTTACATTCCACATTATTCAAAATTAATCAAAGTTAATAGCACATCTTTATTTAATAAGATTTGGTAAGGACATCAAGCACACTCTTTTGCCTCTCTACACTCGCCACAAACAATATAAAGGCTGAATGAATGATGTTTGAGATATGATCATTTGGTTGGATGGAGATGCGTAATTAAAGCGCAATCGCACCAACCAGATGATTGTATTCTCCCTCATTACCATCACAACGACAGAAAAAAATAGGGTTCGTTCCTGAATTTGGCTGTGAATTACATTACATTATACCCTAGCAGAGAAAATAGTACACATGCAGTAGTAAGGGATACACAATACAATGATACATTTATTGCGCGATTAAGGGAATAAATCAGAAGCGCGAGTGCGCTTGATTTATGATGAACCATTCATCGGTGATAAACAACGGTATTAACTCGTAGTAAAAACACTGAAATATACACGTTGATAATCTGAAATGAGCCGCCTTACAAGGAAAGATAGATGCATCAGTTTGGTTGAGTAAAGATAGAAAATTAACATATTGTTGTGCGCAATATATATTAAGCTATATTTCGAAGCCTCTTTTTCATAGCCTCTTTCGTATATTTCGTAGCCTCTTTCTCTTCCTTACTACCCATCCTTCCAGCGCTGTCACGATTCTCTCCCTCGATGATCCCCTGAGTACATGTCCCGCGTATTTCGAATTTCTTACTTTCACCTCTTTCAATTGGCTATCTGCTTCCTGTACTTCTCCATACTTCTTCATTTTATTTTGTATGTCCACTCATCTTTCAGCATTTTTCTAGCAAACCACATGTCCAACGAATCTCTTCCATACTTTTTAAAATCGTCCACTCACACACTTACAGGAAAACTGGCCAAACATACCGCCTTGACATTTTCAAATTTAACTACCTGTTGATCTCTCCTCTCACTAGCTTCTTGTATTTCCAAAAACTTTCCTTTACCATTGCAATTCTTGTTTCTTTCTCCATATACGTAGTAACGAGAGAGTATTGTTTTTACTTAGTTATTGCAGTGCCCGTCGTCTGATATTAAACTTTCCAGATATCTAAACTGTTGTACTTGTTTGATTGGTTTGTCATTAATTTTTATACTGCAGTCGACGTTGCTCTTTTCATCAGCCACCACCATTACTTTTGTCCTATTGGTATTAATTCCAATCCAAATTCAGAAATGGTGGAGAAGATAGGAGTATTTATTATCCTATTTATTGGGTCGCGGTAGTAAATATCAAATATGGGTATATTGATATTATATATATTGTTATATAAATCGCAGTAGTAAATATCGATATAACTATACTCATATTTGCTGCCGCAAAAAAATTATGATCGGCAATTGCCCCAATAATCCATTTCATTTCCCACCAAGCAAGTCAGTTTGCAATTCGGCCACCGTAGATGGAGGCGCTTTGTGATGAGCACTAAGCTATTTTGGATTTTGTCCGTCTGAGGAGGGTATACTTATTGATATGTATGTACTTCCCGTTATGTGGAGCACGCAATGCAGAGTGAATACGTAAGTGATTGGAAATATGTAAGGGAATGATGGATATGTACGGGATGGGAGCTGGGAGCTTTGGGAGGGTGAAGATGTACTAAAAACTCTCTCCCCCCCTCCAAGCTTCCAGTTCCCGTTCATAACAAATGCATACAACGGCAAAGAGAGCGAAGTGCAATTACTTGTGATCTGAAGAATGATTGGAAATGGAGGTTTTGGAGTGACTGGAATGAGAACTGAGGATATATTTGGGTCGCCTAAAGCTCTAAAGGCTACTAAACTACCAGCATATTGCTTGACTGAGATATTCTTTCAGTTAAGTGATGCAGGAATAAAATAGTGTATTTGCTTGTAACGATAAGATTGCTTGGAATGGAGTTCCTGGGGATGATTGAAATGTTAACTAAAAACATGTTTCGCGCATCCAAAGGACGCCTTACTGTCCATAATCGGTACATATTACGGATAGAAAATTGTTTCTAACTGCTTCGCAACCTCATCCATCATATTATTTTGTGGTACCCTCTAAATTGGTCTTAGCCTATTATTGATTCATCTATCACCTCTCTTATACCATATATGAATTGTTACCTGTAGTTATGATTGCAATGCTAAATATATATAACCTATAATTTTCTATGGCAAGAGAACATGCTGATTACTAATCACATGTAAGATAGAGTTCTCTCAGAGGAAGTAAATTGGTGGCAATTACTAACAAGACCACCCGTTTTTGTTTCGAATGTTTATTTATATCTTCATCCATTGCTCTAGTAGTTGCAGCAGTATTTTGGTTACTATTAATAAATATTTTTAAATCCGCATGGACATGATGCATGGACATAATCTAACGTTTCTTAATAAATACCTTGATAGAGCAAACACAGCCTTATTACTGTGATGTTTTAATTCGATCAAAATTCAAGGATGATAAATAGACACAATGTGAAATTCTACGTAAGGCGAGGATAATGAAAGATACTCATGCATTTTCTTTACCGGGTGGTCGAGTGGTTAGCGTGTAAAGCGCTATCACTCTAACCCGGCCCCGGGTTCGAATCCCGGCTAGGGCATCCGTAAAAGTCGCTTCATCGCCAAATTCAAACCTCATCCTCACATTCACCCAAAACCATCATTCATCAGCCTGCACCATAAAATATGGGGAAATGGCTTAGCGGAAAAAAAGCTCATGCATTTTCTTTCAAAAGATTTGGGACGCACATCACATTCCCACCATGTGATAAGCCTATTATATTAAAACAGAATTACTAACTTTCACATCACACGCCGGAGATAGGAAAAATATTTTAATTACACAAGCATTCCGTTATGATAAATTTAAATTGGAAGCGCAAATGAACAATGATTGACGCCGTGCGATTCGGTTCTCAATTCGGACGCATTAGAGATACTGGTGTTAAGTGCGCTTTAATGCTTCGGAATTCGGCCACGTTGTAAGGAGGTGCTTCTTAATGCGCACGAGGATGTTTGGGACACCTTGTATATAGAAAAAACTGCCACGGGGCTTACAGCCTACATGCAGTTTGTACAATAATGATGATAATGATTATTTATCATTCACCCTCCAAAGCACCTAGTCCTGTTCATTACCAGTACAATGTCTTCAATACACTTAAACTCTGTTATGATCTCAGAGAACAAGTTATTTTGCGGCATTCGGGATCGGTTCTAGCTTCGAATAAGTATTTACTGTGATCTTCCTTCTGCAAACGAAACATTTCTTATCCTTGCAAATGAGACTCGTTTGTATCAGGTATATATTCAATTAATAGACGCATGGAGAGAGTACAAAATTGATTATTTTTGATACACCAAAGCAAAACATACCGAATATTTCATTTAGTAGCTATTAATATAAATTATATGCCGAATTGAAGATAACCATTGCAGGTAGGGAGTCGGAGAATCCCCCTGCAGAGAAATAAACAGGTTTTATCATTATAACATACAATTCTAAAAAAAAACAAATAAAGGATAAGAATTCGAACCACATAAAATTTTACATCACAAAATGAAAATGAAAGATCGTATTGTTTATCTCACAAGATGTCGGACGACCTACATGTATCCATCATATGAAAAGTCTACTATATAAAAACAGAATAATATTTTTACTTTCTCCATATACGAAGTATAGAGAAAGTATTGTTTTCATGAAAAAATTCGATTTCGAGATTTCAACGGAAATACATGTTTTGGGGTCCCTAGAACACGTTTTGACCATTTTCGGAATGATGTCTGTGTGTATGTGTGTGTGTGTGTGTGTGTGTGTGTGAGTGTGTGTGTGTGTGTGACAGTGGGCGCTCTAACGTGAAAACTATAAGTCGTATCAATACCAAACTTCACATATAGTACTGTGGTGTGTGCTGTCAGGGTTGATTAGTTTTTGGAGTAAATCGGTCAACCGGAAGTCGAGCTTTATTCATTAAAGCTCATTTCCGGTTTTCAAAATATCTCCATAAATATGATATATACGTATGTTGTATTACTTATAAAAGTTTTAGACAATATTATTTACTATAACTTTTGTATTTAACATGTTTTTGTATCACCGGTTGATTAGGAGTTATTCGTGAAATACTGATAAACCGGAAGAAGATGATTATGTACTTTGTGGGCGCTCTAACATAAAAACTATTTGTTGGATCAACACCAAATTTCATATATAGTACTTTTATTACAGTCGTTAGAGTTGATTAGTTTTTGGAGTGAATTGGTCAACCGGAAGTCGAGCTTCATTCTTCAAAGCTCATTTCCGGTTGTCATAATATCTCCATAAATATGATATTTAGGTATATACTATTATTTATTAATGTTTTAGAAAATATAATTTACTATAACTTTTGTTTAAAACATATTTTTATCACTGATTGTTTAGGAGTTATTCATGAAATACTGATAAACCGGAAGTTGGTCATTATGCACTTTGTGGGCGCTCTATGGGCGAAAGGCCAATTTCATCGTTTTTTATCGAATATGTCCCGAAAACATTATTTATAATGTTTTTGACGTCAAAGATGATAATATATAAATTAATCACTCTTCTTCCAAGTTTAGATGGAATATTGAGTTCGAAATGACTGTCGTAGATAAATATTTACATCTTATGTATGGAGAAAGTCATGTGCTGGCCACATCAGATTTTTTGTTTAATACAGTGAAGAACGGGCAAACCTTCCAAGCATACCAATATTCCATGATGCGAAACAAAGATTGGGAGCGCAATTACGCGATCGTGGACAGCTGCGCAATTTAGTTCTCCATTCTGCCACGTTAGATGAAGGCGCTACGTGATCAGCAGTTCTGAAGTTCGTACATCGGAATAAGCCCTATTTAGGCGAACTAGAAATTTTGCAGAAATATTTCTAAGCATTGGAAAAATGTTTGAGAAGGAGCGACACTGGTTCAACTAGAATGTGTACTTAAAACCTATTCTAGTTAATCAATGTCCTTCATTCTCGCTCATTACCTTCAACGGCTGGATTATCGCCGGAAAACGCCTTCCTGAACTTCACAACGGAAATATTTTTTTTTCTAATCGGGGAACTGCTTGGTAATTAATTCTTCTACTTGGCCGTGTTAGATACCCCGTATTGAGATACCCCGCACTTCGTATTGTGCTGTACTTGCCTGTTTTTCCGAACTTCTGCATCACCTCGACGTAAAAGGATACATGATGCTACCGAAAGCGTGCATTTAAGTGTCCGATCATTATAAATTGCAACTCGATGGTTAAAAATTTTAACCATGGACGTTTCACGTCGATGGAGTAGAATTGTCTTGCTGCATTGGTGAACGTAACCACAATAGAGAAGGCAGCCGCACTTAGTTCGAAATTACAGACACATAAAAGCCAATAGACTAGTATTAATAGAACAGACTACCCATGGATTAGCATACAAGATTTAGCGGGGAAACGTTTTTGAGAAACAATGTTATAAATTTCTACAATTGGTTAAGTCTCGGATATTGGCAAATGAATATATTGATATATTTCTTTCATATAATTATGGTAGTCATATTACTGCTTCATATAATTAGTAACATATGAAATTATTTTTTTATCCATTTTCGTTGCTTTTATCGATATTATCTTTATAGCACTTTATTAAGTACATTTTCATTAAATTAAATCAGTAGAATACATGAAAAAAATACAAGAATAAAAAAATACAATAATAGTACAGTAATATACAGGAGATTAAATTTCATTTTCAGGATATACTTTAAGGTCCACCTGAGCCAATAATTGGCTCTTCAGGTGGTTCTTGAGTTTTAAGAGAGATTTTGTTTTTACATGGTTATTAGCAAAAGTAGTATTAACAAAATAAATTAATTGTACATATTTTTATACCATAATATTCTCAAGATATTTTTTTATTTTTATTTTCACTTGGGACATACTTGTCAAAGTCCTAAGATTTTTTGGTATTTTATTAAAGATTTTGGTAACACGACTTCAAGTTTGTTTCTACCAAAATGATTTATAAAAGACGGCACATGATACATATCTTGTTTTCTACCTTCCATAGCATGTTTTCTTGTCCTCAGTATTTTGTAAGTGTCCTTAAAATGATTATCCTGTATAATTATGTAGGTAAGGAGTTTGTCCAGAGGTAGAATGCCTAAGGATTTGTACATTTCTTCAATGTGTATGCTCTTATTTGAAGTGCTGGAGCTATGTATAATTTTAATTATTTTATTTTGCAAGGCAACAAGTTCTTTTTTATAAACATTGCTGGTGAAACCCCATAAAGTAATACCGTATCTTAAAATAGATTCTACCAGAGCATGGTACATCAGCATCAAAACCTTTGTTGAAATAATTTCTTTAATGTGATAGAACTGATAGCATACTTTCTTGTAAAATCGACTGTCTGGGCCTTTACTTGGTAGTATTCCATAATAGAATCAAATTGCCAAGGGAAAAATTTATTTATATAATAACCACAAGAACTGACGACCCGGGTTTCGATGCATATTATCATTTTCAGGATTTCTTGTGGTTATTGTATAAATAAATTATTCCCTTCGCAACTTGGTTCTATTATGGAATACTACCAAGTAAAGGCCCAGACAGTCGATTTTACAATTTGGTAGCTATAAACTGCTTAATAGAAATAGTAAAATTACTTTTTATTATCGTTATATACATATATCTTGCAATTTTGTCGACTTTATAGGTATTACTATCTTAAGAACAAGTAACGCACATTTAACCCTATTCTGTTAAACTACTTCCCTTTTTTAAGTTTTTTTTAAGTTAAATATTGTATCTGCACCAGATGTCCGCCTTATGTTTGATTTAAATAGTAACCCCGATATAGGTTATATCTATGGGGTACCAAATTTCCATCTTGATATGTATTTTTCATGCTGTACTTATTCTTTGCAAGATGGAATAATTTTACTGACTTTATGCAATAAGATGGAAAGTTTAGATCTGTGATGGTAAATTCACCGTCTGTTAGTAAAACAATTGCTCGTTTTACTCCTTCATTACAGTTGATAAGAATTCTCCTCATGAATGCGATCGGGATATGATATCCGTTCACCAAACTCCGTCATGGCAAAGGGGAAAGACGCTCTGTGGATGAAATTGAAAAACGGTTCACAATAGAGTTTATGGGACTAGCTGTCACGTTGTTTAAAAAGCAGAAAAATCATTGGGCACTACTTTGAAAAATACTTTATATAATTGGACCCTAGGAATAATGTACCTTGCAATTTAAAATATCAACTTTTCATTGTACATCCCTTATTGTTTCAGATTCCTCCAATAAAAAGTCCAAAGTGACCTTTTCAGTTTTGAAGTTTGTCCGTTGGAATAAGCCCTATTTAGGCGGAATAGAAATTTTGCAGAAATTTTTTTAAGCACTGGAAAAATTTTTTGAGAAGGAGCGAACCTTGTCCAACTAGAATGTGTACTTAAAACCTATTCTAGTTAATCAAGGTCCTTCATTCTCGCTTATTACCTTCAACGGCTAGAAAATCGTTAACTTCACCAAGGAAATATTTCATTATTTATGCGGGGAACAGTTTGGTAATTTTGGTAAATAATTTTTCTACTTACTTAAGGTAAACTTAATTGTGATGAAATATAACATACCTATAATGACGGAATTGAATTTTATCTTAGCATATGAAAGCGTGAAATTTAACCCAAACTGTTGAATAATTGAAAGATAGTGACTCTCCCAGCAGCTGTTCTAACCAGCTAAACTACCAGCCACGTCCACGTTCCCATTTCTGTATCATAAAAGCCCCCATATACAGAAGTAATAATATTTTAATCGTACTCCGCAGCACCCTGGTTCGAAACAGAAAATTCCTGATGTACTAAAACGTATGTACCATTTCGAATGATTTCTTTGATAACTTTCGACATAAAATAAATTTCTAATTGAAGGTAACCCCTGCAGAAAATTCGTCCGTCGGAATAAACCCTATTTAGGGCGATAAGAAATTCTACAGCTAAGCCTGCATGCAGAAAATAATTTTTTTAAGCGATGGAAAGACTGCTCGAGAAAGAAAGCTATACTCCGGCAGGAATGTGTAGTTAAAACTTATTCCAGTCAATCACAGCTTTACCTTTTCTCTTCGTTCCCTTCACAACCGCTGGAAAATCAGTCTGATAATGAGTATACTAACTCGAACGCGGTCGCACTATTTTCCAAATATAAATTATCTGGGCACATTAAGGTTGTGTTTACTTTCAACTGATAACGATTAAACTTTATTCTCCTGCTGCAGCATATTCGTTCAGAAATACAAATGTTTCGTATTCCTAAACATATCATGCTAAATGTTTCATTTGATGACTTTCGATTTAAAATATATTTCTAATTGAAGAAACTCCTGCGAGAAGGGGGATAGAGAATACTCCCGTGGTATCCCTGCCTGTCGTAAGAGGCGACTTATCGGGCGGGGAGAAAATCCCGAAAAAACAGGTATTAGAGGTTTAAGAAAAATCCTAAATAACATTTTTGCCAATGCCCTGCATCGCTTTGCTTACGGTTTCAAAAAAATACACGGATTGCTGGACTTCTGAGAAACATCTCATGAATATATCTATCATTAGCCATGCTTTAATGCGCTTCCCGTTCTTTTCAAAAACTGGCATGGACGCGAATCGGAGCGCTGGCAGAGACGGCTTTTGGAGATCTATTTTTTACCTCTAATTCATTGACAGCAATGATCCAATATCCTTTCATTAGAATTCCCAGGTAAGGAAAGAGCTGCGTCTGGAGAGTCACGTGGACCAGCTCTCTTTGTAAGGATTTGCAAGCTAAACAAGGATTCATCTTCGTGTTTGTTGCGTGTGAAGACTCGTAAAGGGGATATGGGCTGCTCTGGAGGCTGAGCGTTAAATGATTCTTCCATACTGAAATGGTAATATTTCTACTTTAGCCAAATCAGGAGACTTTAAGAATGGAAAAGGATATCAGACATAGGAAAAGCCAATATTTTGAAGAAATACTGTAATGTCAGGGTAAGTCTTTTGCCCGCACTACTAAATATATTTTATTTTTGAAGTATGGGTAAAATTTTAAACAGTTACAAAATATTTCAAGGAGTATCTACCTTTAGATGCTTAGGAAACCTAATCGATCATGAGAATAAAATTAGCAGCTGTGTTACGGAGTGAATACAGGCAGGGAACAATGCATTCTGAGCTAACAAACATTAATACGTCCAGTATTTACATATGGTGCAGAAACATGGGCCTTAAAAGAAGAATACTCTGGGATATTTTGAAAGAAAAATGGTAAGGGAAATACAATTTCTAGATTTCTATATTTTTTATAGAAATCCCTCCCCCCAACCCAACCCATCCCCGGGGCAACGTTGCAGTACATCAACGGGTCATTTATAGCAAAATCCCGGAAAATCTTAATTTTCATTGTAGAACATCGATCAAAAGACGCTTGTGTATCTCTTTGGACTAGTGAGACGACGAAGATTATAAATTGTTCCTCATTTGTATTGTTTATAACTTTTCAAATCGTATTCCACGTGGTCAGTTTTTTATGGTCCCCCCTGATACGAAGGTCGGTCGCTCAGTAGATACGAAGGTCGGTCGCTCAGTACCTGCGAAGGCGAGCTAAGGGTCCGGATTAGGATGGAGACCCTCCAAATTTCTACCTGAAAAAAGTAATGGTGTAACCCCCAGATAACTACCATTAACCTAACATTTAACTATCAATCACTTGCGCATGAGACGGGTCTTTACAAGCTTGGTCTTCCGTTTGGATAGGAGGGAAGAGAATATTGTACCATTAGACGTGTTAAATTGAACCTCTTTTGGTAGATCATGGCAGTGCATAACTGAATTCCATATTTAAGTAAGATGAGATTTTGCTTCAAAAATTATATTTCAATATGGTTTTATTTCATAGAACTATGCTATCGTGAAGAACACTCTGTAGAAAAAGTCGAAAGACTAAAAAGTCTAGTGGGTTTTTCTGGACTGACAGTTATTTAGGGCTGAGGATAATTTTTGGGAATCATTTGAAAAGGTCCATAAAATGGTAGAAACTATGAATGTTCTAATTTGCAAGCAAATCTCGCCACCTAATCCATTTTGAGATATCCCTCCTACTGTGCAGGCCTCCGATTAACAGCGACTTTACTCGGTATCCTAAATTGAGATGAAAATTAACGTAGGTACAGTCCTGGCCAAAATTAACGCAGCACCGGCTGTAAGGATCGCTAGGGAGGTGCTGCGTTAATTTTGGCCAGGAGTGTACATGTAAATCTTTGTTTTTCGAAGCAGCTTCTTTCAATGAAAGTAAAACTTAACTGTATATTTCAACTCACAATGACAATCTTTTTTTTGCAACATAAGATATAAAATATATTTATAATCGCAAAAATGCTTTTTCTATACTTCAGGGGTAAAGATGGTCCTTGAGCTAAATCCAGAGACTTTCCTCACGGGGAAGGCTAAGGAAGAGAAAAACCAACATTTTGAATCGCCCAAAGCGTCATACATGCTGTTGGATCCAAGAAACCAACTCCTAACGTTAAGTAAGGACAGAAGTCTCTGAAACATAAATTGTGTTATATTTGCATTATACTATTTCCATGTGCTCACAAATACCACCTTTCACGTCGCAGGTCTCTCCATACTGGTAGCTAAGACATAATTCTTGACCTGAATATCAAAGCTAAAGATGGTGTTCTCTGCAGTTCCTAAACTTACCTCCAATATGAAAATTAATCGGTCAGCAAGCCTTCATTATCATGTGTGTGTTTATCAGCCATTTTTGCCTTATACGAGCAATTATATAAGGTATATTTAAATCCATTTTTTATATTGTGTGATCTTTGTAAACCTCCAATTGAAGGCATATGGTTATGGTTTCTCTACCATTAGGAACCGTGTATCGATGTTTAAAAGACCATAATGATATACATCAATAACGAAACAATCGATTCAGTCGAGTTGCCGAATGAAAAATTGAATTGCAAATTTTCCTCCGTTACTGAATGAACGAATGGTGGACATTATTAGTAGGTACGTCACGTGTTGATTATGATTAGAAAGAACGATGTTATTAAGATTATGTGATTAAATGTTATAATTTGTCAAATGACGCCGTATTTGATATGTATTCATTTGATTTACAGAGTAAATGGATGGTGTTGTGCTCCTAGGAAATGTCTGGAAATGTGCATAGCACCTGAAAACGAGTATTCATCTCAGAAACTTCTTTGGGACAAGAGCTTAGCTATGCAGACTCCAGGTGAGTGAATAGAAGCCTAGCCTGTATCTACCATTGAAAAAGAGTTTTGAATAAAAAGGCTGCTGCAGATAGTATAAGGATATATTCACACTGGTGGTATTTAGATGTTAAATGTATGTTATCCCTAAATAATTATACGGAAACAGTGTTTTCTACTTCTTAATAACAACTAAAAATACTCTCCAAGGAGTCATAAGCATCATTATTCATCCCTGTATAATCATTAGAACTTCATCTAATGCATCTTAATCTTTCTGTAAACATTAAGATAAAGTTGAAAGAATATATGTAAATCTAACACAAGCCTTAAGTATACGTTTTTCTTACTCGATCACATTTCTAGAAATCAAAGATGCAATCCTCTCTTCTTTGTTAAGGAAGGAAGATTTTAAGCAGATGTTAGAAAAAGTATTTTTTTGGGTTTTAAAACGATAATCTCTTTAATACATAACTTCTGTATGAGTATTTGAAATAAAATAGATGAGATTAACGTAATTTTTGTCGTCATTTCATCAGCACGGATATCTTTCACACTAACAATGAATTTTTTGGTTGGGTCCCTGTTAACGATGTTTTACCGTAAAACTAACATAGTCAAAATAAAATAGCTAAATTCTCTTGGATGATAAAAGAAATGTTTTTGGGAGGAATTGGTTGCAAGTTCAAAGTAGACACCAAAGAAACGCAAACGCCTCGGAAAGGAATACATATAGGTGAATTCGTAATTAAATTCTTATCATTACTTCTACCTACATATGCTCTACATATTTTAAGTTAGGGACTTAGTGAAGGAAACGTGGAAGGGTGACAAAAAATTAAAATCATGCTAGTTTTACAACGATTGTTTACCGGGATATGATGTGCCACAGAAAGACTATCATAGTTGTTTTTTCTCTCTTTCTATGTCACCATTTTTCGTTAGAATGCATTTAAATGCATATCACAATATAATTTGAAGGTACGTACCTGCTTTATTTATGGTACCAAATGTGAATTTTTAGTTCGCGTTCTCGTTAGTTCTTTCATCGTCGGAAATGGTGGATGAACATTGTTAGGTTTCCAATGTTGTGTAGGAAGGCTTCCCGTTCCCCCGTTATTCATTTTTGTTTAAAATAATACTAATTTAAATTTTCTCAAATTTTTATCAAGTATAATACTTGAATATTCTGCACATCCATGGTAAGAGAAATTAGCTTAATTGAGTTCTCTGAAGAGATTTTGCAGTTGAGAGGTAATAGTAGTTAAAAGGAAGAGGGTTTGTGAAGGAGTTTTGGGAGAGTGGCATGTGCAATAAAATCTCATTCCACTTCCACATATCTCTTCACCCACTTTCATAACCACCGAAAAATTGCCGAATAACGGTTTGTTAACGGGTAACCAGAGGTACTCACACTTTGCAACCTCAGCCTCCATTGAAATTCGGGAAATTCTTGAGCTATCCTAGACTTTTCGCTATTTTTTTAAGAAGCGAAGAACTCAGATTTGGAAAAAAAGGAATTAAATTTTAAATTCCAATAAGGCTACTCTATCTGTATTTAGTGTAAGTGTCGATCTTGAATGATTTTTTCCTGTCATAGAATTTGATCAAATATAAACGCAATTTCTTAATGCATTCTGTTTCTTTGGTGATTTTAACGCCTGTCAGATGATCATGAAATTATGAGCAGCCTCTTTCATCCTGGAGCACTCGCTAAGATAGATTCCAAGGTACAATACTTAAAAGAACCATTAACATTAAAATAAAGACTCATAGAAACAATACATTAAAATTTAAATCATATCACATAACAATTTTTTTCATTGATCGAAGCACTCAATTACTGTTATTCCTCAATGATGTATGCTTTATATATTTATATATTTATATTTTTACTATTTAATTTTTGTATTTAATTCTGAAATGTCTATCTCTTCTCACGGGATACCATAAACAGCCATAATTAAAAACCCCGTTTTCTATCGCATAAAGTTATTCTTTACTGTGAGGTATTGCAGGGCGGATTTAAATGATTTACACAATTGAAGTAGAACGAATTAAGACAGAAGGTGAAGGACTGCCGGATTCTAGTTCAGGATGATGTTAGTTGTATATGATACTACAGGTAATTGTTTTTTCGCTAAATTATCTCCTATTCTATCAATTACTAAACATCTTGAATAATAATATTGGCCGAAAAGGTTTATGTAACATGGACGTAGTTACTTGTTTCGCATTGTATATTTTGCGATAAATACAGCCATGCTTGTGAAAACTGTCCATCACCTACAGTTATTGAGAATTTTTACATAAATTAAATAAACAAATTAAGTTCATCTTTTATTATTTTCTATAAATTATTCAGTTGGAAACATTAAATGTATATCTTAACTGTTTATCAGCCTATTAATTCACTAAATTTACATTTAATTTTCATTCCTAGACCGAATTCGAAGAGCAACAAAATGGTGAGTTGACAGGGTTCCCAAAAAGTGTGCATTTACGTGCCCGCGATCTCACTAAAATTCTCTTTTCCCAAAGAGAAACTTCTTAAACTTAAAAGACATCACATACACTCATCGTGAAGTTCTTAAAAAGACCTTCATTTTAGTACGCGATTTTATTACATTTCAAATAGCTCTTGTCTATTTTTAGGCAAGATACGGTTCTGTACCCCAACCTCGGCCTGACGGCCCTCGTATCCGTCAATGGGTTCGCATTTCTAGCTGTAAACATTCTTTCTGCATCCTCTTATGTCCATGGGGAAAAACATGATTCCAAGTAAGTAACTAAGAACCGGAAGGGATGTTTGTGTTACTAATTCTTAAGCCCAAGACATCCTTCTAAGGGTACCTAATATATTGAACCATGGAGGTGTAGAAGTGGATAGGAAATAGTAAAAATTAGCAAGTGAAAGTTACAATAACGAAAAATTTAAAATCTGTAGGCCTATGTATTTTTTCAGGTTTGATTACTCGAAAGTTAATGGAACATGCAGGCAAGTGTCCTAAGTGCAACATGAAGAGTTTCCGAGGAATACGACACCATACGACGCCGACGTACTAAAGGTATCTTCAGTTGACCAGAGAGAGTCTCTCTCCTCGAGATTTGAAACACAACCATCTGCAGTGCCATCTAGAGGTAATCTTTGAAAATAGAAATATTATTTAAAATCAAATCTTAAGGCAGTCATTTTTTATGAAGACAACCTAAAAAAATTTCTAAAGAATTACTGGAAAAAGCATCATACTGAAAGATAACGAAGTAAGAATAATTAATGTTAATGATGTTGTGTTTAACGTAACACCGAGGCGTAAAACACTCAATTCCGGGGACGTATATTATTGTTGCATCATTCATTCTTCTACAACATTCCAAAATTGTAAACTGGAATAAAAAATAAACTAAAATACTTTTTTTCCGAAATACAACACAATCGTTATTATTTATATGGAGGCTAGAGTTCAAAAAGCGTAAAAGTTAGCAGTTCCTTGTAAAAAAGCAACTCTTTTTCATTTCAGAAAATATAGCAGAAAAGACATATAAGAGGAATTACTGATTTAAGGCTCACTATTTTAGCGCCAGCAAATGCATCTCCTAAGAAGGAGGGAATCAGTGAATCAGCCTGTTATCAAGTGACCCTGAGAGCCACCAAGAACTTTGATGTGGTTAATTAGATTCCATGGATCCCTCTTCATTGAAGGTATTAGCAGTTACTTTATTTTATCTACCGTAATAACACATAGATTTGACACCTTGCTAGCATTTCATTCCGAGAGATTTTTACATCTAGAGGAAAACTTCCGGGAAATTATTTATTTAGGTCCCTAAAGTTCCAGAAAACTTTCTTCACTCAAAAAGAGATAAATTGCAATAAACTGTTTGTCATTACTAAACTAGCGATTTGTATTCCAAGTGAAATTTTCTGTTGCTGTGCTTCAGTCTACATTATTGAGGAATTAAAGCAATGTTACTAAAGTCAGAGAAAGAATATAAATATAATAATATATCCTCACTACGTCATACAAAGTATATTCTTTCGACTAGAATATCCATCGGCAATTTATCGTGCTAATCTCATATTCTCTCATGGCTCGATTCTTAACGAGATTCTTATTGCACAGAGCCATCGTCTTCTCTGACCACCGTTGCCATTTAAAGTTAAAGCAAGCAGTTTCTCCGGTGTAGAAATGTATCCTGAAATCCGGTACTAAGACTCACCAAAGTTGTTGGATATTAACAAAACAATACCTGGGTAAGTAAAAGCATTGGCAGGGTATTACTCCTCGTAATGCTTGGTTGATGGATGGATAAGACACACTGGGAGTAACTCCTGGGAAGGTTGAAATATTTGCATTTGCCTTTATCAAGAGAGGCACGGAGCTTCCAGGACTACTACATTCGGTAACAACATTCTATGTTTCCTTCCTTTATTGTAAGTAATACCATAAGTAGTTTTATCTAGTCAACCACCATTGCGCATTAACTTTTATCCCTCTGCATGTAAAAATTTCTCGATAAGAAACAGTCGAGCAAGTGTAAATTTAGATATTCCTCAAAAATGTCATATCTGTGGTAATCCTTCTCCTAAGTACAGTGAAATGATTGAATTTTGATCTTCATAATTCAGATTTCTTTATTGCTTGCGAGTTCCACTTCTGGACATTCTTTCGGGTTTAATCATCCCCGAGGATATGTCCTGAACTGGTATTCATGAGCAAAACGCATCTTCAAAATTGGAATCGAGGAAACATCGATGGGAAAGGCCTCTCCGTGGTGAGGAAAATCATTTACAGATGGCAAACATCCACTCAACGAAAGCCTTTCGCTAATTCCTTTCGCATACTGGGGCCAAAATATTTCTTACGTTATCTACTGTCCTGTCTGTAGTCGAAAGAAAAAGGTCCATTTCGGCTTAATCTGGGAGAGGTGGAAACCTTAAGTTCTATCCTATACAATTTAGACTATCACGAGAACAATAATTCAAACTAGACTAATTTAAAAATTCCTGGAAAAATATCCTTTTTTGGCCGAGCAGGGAGAGACTATAATTAGTATGCCACATGAACTAAGGCAATCCTCTCGGCAAGGGAAAGTTTACATTTTTTTCTTCCAGAATGAAGAACACGGAGGAATTACAACTTCACCTTCCCTGTTAGTTTCGCTACGTGGAAGCTATCCGATCCTCTTGAGCCTCAAACGGATTTCCTGAAGAACTATTCCAGTGCAAAATGCCTCCTTACACCGATTGCAGAAACATGAAGGGGAGAAACCTCTCTATGGTAGGTTTTTTTAAAGAAAAATCAAGTGCTTATGGAAAAAAATCAATTCAATGAGAGGATGGATGTCAAGATAGGAACAAAATCAGGGAGTCGTACTCTCTTCAATCGAAAATCGACATTAATAACGCATAAATTTAAAGAATTGGACTGTTAAACTAGCAGCACAATGTCAAAATGTATCCTGAAATCCGGTACTAAGATTCACTAAAGGTACTGGATATTAACACTCAATACCTTGGAGGAATAATAGTACTGGAGGGGTATTACTCCTCGTAATTCTTGGTTAATGGATGGATAAGACTCACTTTCTGGGAGTAACTCCTGAAAAGGTTGAAAGATTTGCATTTGCCTTTATCAAGAGAGGCACGGAGCTTCCAGGACTACTACATTCGGTAACTACATTCTATGCTTTCTTCCTTTATTGTAAGTAATACCATAAGTAGTTTTATCTAGTCAACCACCATTGCGCATTAACTTTTATCCCTCTGCATGTAAAAATTTCTCGATAAGAAATAGTCGAGCAAGTGTAAATTTAGATATTCCTCAAAAATGTCATATCTGTGGTAATCCTTCTCCTAAGTACAGTGAAATGATTGAATTTTGACCTTCATAATTCAGATTTCTTTATTGCTTGCGAGTTCCACTTCTGGACATTCTTTCGGTTTTAATCATCCCCGAGGATATGTCCTGAACTGGTATTCTTGAGCAAAACGCATCTTCAAAATTGGAATCGAGGAAACATCGATGGGAAAAGCCTCTCCGTTGTGAGGAAAATCATGTACAGATGGAAAACATCCACTCAACGAATGCCTTTCTCTAATCAACCATGTAACTGGATATTGATCACATCTTTATCAAATACAACTGTATTTTAAACTGCATCCTGGATTCCATTCTGAAAATCTATGAGAATCTTGGCTTCATGATATGGTTCAAGTTTTTTTAGTTTTTAAGACTGACAGAATTTTAGTCATCATAGTACTCGGACGCATGTTGGCTGCATCATAATGCTGTTTCCAGATGGGAGATTGAGGAAGCGTGGAATAAAAAAGTATCGTGGAACAAAAACTAAGTATTTTATGTTATATTTACATCTACCTTATTCCACAAAGCCAAAGTGTTCCACCCAAAGGATTAAATGTTAAAACCGTTTTGATACTGTTATCCATTAATTATCTAGAGAAACAGGATACAAGGATTACTCTTAGATACCCAAAGGATGAATCATCAAGCAACAGACAAATAAGGAAGATCCAGAGGCGACATTATTCGTTACGAGAAGAAATCGTGTGAGTGAAGAAAAATGGATGCAGGATGATAATCGATAAGAATTAAAAAGTCTCTTTCATATATTATCACCACAATATTCTTCAGGGCTGTGATAATTTGAAAGATTCATCTCAGCCGCCTTCACAATAGCCTTCTTCGTTTGTGCCGTTTTTAACCGTTGCTAACGGTTTTCGAAAACGACTAAATGATATAGAATACTGAATTTCTGAGTAAAAGCTAAGGTATCCTAATGATAAACCAGGCCTTTCCGTTCTTTCCAAGATTCTGCATGGACGTGCTACGGAG
Organism: Sympetrum striolatum; assembly: GCA_947579665.1. Taxonomy (NCBI): domain Eukaryota; kingdom Metazoa; phylum Arthropoda; class Insecta; order Odonata; family Libellulidae; genus Sympetrum; species Sympetrum striolatum. The sequence continues at coordinate 38,400,841 of OX388352.1, read as the reverse complement.
CGCGGAAATAGACGGCTATTGAAGAATTATCCTTAAACGCAAAGAGGAGCCTTAAAAGGAAAGCGCAGGCAAATTGTAATACAGCTTATGCAGCTGGGCATACGTAAATGACTAACCTGGTTTGCTGCATTTTCTCAAATAGCCGATTAAGTTTGTCAGGCACGTAAGTTCGGAATCCACCAACGGAAGATGGAAGCGTTTCGTGATTAGCAGGAGGTATTCATGACGTATTACATCCTTCTGCAGAATCTTCTGCAAATTTTTGCATTTCTGCAAGTGGAGAAATACATAATTCTACAGTATGAATTAAGTTAAGTTTCTCTGAGATTAAGAACCACACAGCGATGATTGAAACCGCTTAGAGTGTATTCAATTTGGTTTAGTTCAACCGGCATCGACAACTGGATGAAATCTTCGGATTGAAAAGGGGTTTCAGCTGTTCAAAGACAAGAATGAATGGGATGTAGAGCCTTGACAGATGGATACATAAGTTGAGAATGTATATCATCGGTCCAAGCTCACCAGTCCCGTTTATTAGCATCACCATAGCTTGAACCTCGTCGTCAACATATTATTGGCATTGATCAACAAACCAAATTCCGATATCTTTACCGCGCACCTCCCTTCACGATTATCATTCATTAGCACACTTCCCCAGTCTTTGAAGCTGGATCAAAGTGAGCGTATTCAGATTGCAAACAGTAACCGAGCATGGTGTATTTACTTTTAAGGGAAAATAATATACCTATCCAATACTTTATAATTCATCCTATAACTGCCTGTAAGAATGAATAAATATTATATAATCTTCAAATATATAATATTTCAACCTTTACCAAAAAATAGAAAGGATTTTAGAAGTAGATTCTGTAGTCTATGTAAATAATAGGAATAAATATATTATATATGCTCTGTGTTATTTGGATATTTTTAAAGAGACGATGTGAAAACGATCAATTGACATTTTGCCCTGAAAGTTGACATTATAAACTGTGAAATGTAGTTTTTGTGATTAGAGGATAGATTTTGAGTACATTTTTTCGAGGGATACCAGGTAGATGTATTTAAATTAGATCTTCTTTCTGTGTTGTGGCGTTCAAATACTGACTGGGGATATTGAGGATAATTTAGGAAATTATTTTTGTGTGTAATGTGTGATTTGAAAAATTGGGGTTGGAATAAAATTTTACATAGACAATGGTTGGAGCTGCCACCGGAAAAATTCTACCTCCAGCATAGGTAATTCAAAATTAAATAATGTAATCAAACCCCTCCGCCATTCGGCCATTTTACGTGGAGGCGCTTCGTGTAGAATCTAAAAGGGGGCAATTGAATTGAGATATTCTCAGTTAAGGATTCTTTTAATACGTAGTTTAATTATGAGTGTTGGTAAATGTCTTGTGGAAAGGGAGCTTTTAGAAGAACGTAAGGTAAACAAAACACATTTCTCCTAAGGTGTCTTTTGCCATTGAATAATATGACTGAGTATGTAATACTGCTTTTGACCTGAAGAACGAATGGGGAGGATTGGTCCTTGGAGTCTGATAGATAATTGAAGAAATTCTTCAGAATTCCAAGGCTCTAAACTTTCCTATTCGTTAATTGCATCACGGCTAGAAAATATTCGAAAAGGTATTCGTGAGCACAGCCTCTACTTTATTTTACGATATTCCCGAGAGGTTATGCCTTCTCAGTCGTCTTTACAGCTCTCTACACATCCAATTAAATTTTCTTTGATTTTCTTTTAGTTTTTCCAACAATAATCTGCAGAATATGAAGAAAATTAATAATATGTCGGAACAAATAGTATAGTAAAATTGAAAGCTTATGGCCCTTGGATACGAGCTAATTATAGTCTGGACAGATCAAAATTCTATATATACTGGTGGGTATTGGTCACCTGGTGAATACACTGTATCACAATTTATGTTCGAAAGTAAGAGATACAGAGACTCTGTTACTCTGATAATATACGCTTATATACTATAACGTCAGGGAGGAAAGCTTTCAATTCAGTATACAGGTGAGTGAAGATGAAGTGGTTTCAAAATCTATAACAACTTCCTTTATCTATACCTCTGGCTTGCACATGTAAGATATACTTCCATTTTCTGGAAGGCACTTCTTAATTTCCTGTGCTCTATTTTGAAGTGCTATATCTGTCTGCTGATTCCTGAAGAATGTTCCCACTTAACTGAGCATCATTCTCATATACTTCTGCAACGTCCACGGAAGATGGAGGATCTTTATGGTGAGCAATTGGCTGAATTTTGATTTCATGTCTTTATAATGATATTCCTGGTATACTCAAACATACCCTTTCGAATTTCATTTTATAACTTTCAATGTAAAATATATTTTTACTTGAAGATGACCCCTGCGGGTAGGGGGAGGTAGAATACTCCCGCGGCATCCCGGCCTGTCGTAAAAGGCGACTAATCGGGCGGGGAGAAAACCCCGAGAAAAAAAACAGCAATTCAGGTTTAAGGAAAGTCCTAAATAGCTGTCCTCGTCAGCAACCTGCTCCGCGTTGCTACCAGTTTTCTGAACCGACTAAAAGACGCAGGTTACTGGATCTCTAAAAACCATGTGCATTACATTTCACTAGCCATGTCATCACATGCCATCTTGATGTTTCGTGCCTTCCCGTTCTTTCAAAACTCTGGCATGAACGCGGTGCGGGGCGCTAACAAAGACGGCTATTGGATATTAATTCTTATACCTCTAATTTATTATCATAAATGATGCAATTTTCTTGTTTTACCTTCCTCAGGAACAGAAAGAGCTGAGTTTGGAGAGCGAGGTGGGTAAGCTGTCTTTCTATGGTTATGCAGGCTGACCAAGAATTGATATTCGTATTTGTCGATTGTGGAGACTAGTTAAGGGGAAATAGACTGCCAAGGAGGCTGAGCATTAAATGATTATTACATACATTAGTGGTAAATGTTCTTCTTTAGCCAGATCTGGAGCCTTACAGCAGGGTAAATGCTATGAAACAAAGCAACAATGTCTAGGTAAGTCTTTTACCAATATCATTAAATGTAATTCATTTCTTAGGCATTGTTAAAAGTCTTATTTTTTCATTTCTTCTTGTTATGAAATCCTGCCACAAAGTCGTTTCTGAAGAAACGGACTGTTATAACCAACATTTATTTGATTCGAAACCTCATTCGTCCAGTAGAGAAGAAGAATTAAACTCATTGAGTACCCACGGAAAAGAGGTTTTTAACTGAGAAAGTGAGGTATGTGTTTCATTTTCCCTGATGTAATAAACGTTAGCTTTTGGAAATTGCTATTGGATGTTCTTTTGTGACATAACCGGACAAGATTTCTTCCGATATGGGATTCGTCGCCAAAATAAAGTTCCCCTATAAGAATAAATGGCGGAGAATATATTTTCCTTTTTAAAGCAAAATCCGATATTTTTATTCTCTCTCTATACGTAGGATAGAGAAAGTATTGTATTCGCAAATAATTCTACCTCCAGATTTCAACGGATATAGATGTTTTGTGACCCATAGAGTTCGTTTTCGCTATTTTCCTGAACATGTCTGTCTGTGTGTGTTTGTGTGTGTGTCTGTAGTAAAATGTTTGTGGGCCCTCTATCTTAGAAAGTGATTATCCGATCATTTCCAAAATTCATATTTAGTATTTTCATAGCAATGCCAAGAGGTGATTAGTTTTTTATGAATACCGCTTAACCGAAAGTTGTGGTTTATCCGGAACAAAATTTAGTTTCTTAAATATCTCTGTCAGAATGCAATGTAGGTATATACAAAAGTTATAATGATAAGATAATCTACAGTACTATAACTTTTGTTTGAAACATTTTTTCGTAACACTGATTGTTTAAGAGTTATTAGTGAATACTCGCTAATCGGAAGTTGCTCTTAAAAAAAAATTGTAGTTTTTTTAATTGTAGCCTTGAGTGTATTCTAGGGTGATATAAATTTTCTATATTGTAAAATTGGGAGATAGCTACCACAATGAGATTTGTATGTATGAGTGGTTTAGTCAATTGGTTGCGATTTTAAGTTTAAAAATGAGTTCTAGCTAGCCACTGACAAGAAAGTTTGGGAATTAGCACTTTGTGATGACTATAATAGGAAAAGTTATTTTTATGACGTAAAGCCTATATTGCGGAAGCAAATGTTTTGTTTTCTGTTATTCACAGCAATATTTCGGTGATTGAAATATCATAATAATATGTTTTTATTATCGAGCGCCACTGTCAATTTTCATAGAGATATTAAAGATAATAATATGATTTCTCATTCATCAAAATGTTGTTGAGAAATGGCAGAACAAAATTTGCTTATGCACTTGAGGCTTTTGGTCATCTAAAATGATTTTATTTTCTTTTATAGACATCACAAATTGCTAATTCCCAAGCTATATTGTCAATGGCTAGTTGGAACTTTTCAAACTAAAGATCACAACCAATTGGCAAAACCGGTCGAACTATATTTCCAGTGATAGCTATTTAGTGTTCTTTTATGCCAAAACTTCATATAGTGACGTTGGATTTTATAAAAAGAGATATAAGTAGCAACCAGGAGGTTTTGTGCGAACGATTTCGGCAAATGACTCCAACTGGTTACTGACGAAATGATGAATGAATATGAATACTGATGATTGGGGATTGGTGAAATTGTGCTGCCGTTAATGCGTGGTAAATATATTCATTTCGGTGCCCAAATTCACTTTATCCCGTTCATTACCATCACAACAACTACAAAATAGTCCTCAAGGTATTAGCGACTACAGCCAGCAAATTAATTCGCTACATTTACGTGGGATTTCAGCCTCTCCTCTGAGTCTGCAGCTCTCCACCGCATGCCCAATTAAACTATCATGGAGGTATGAAGTGGATGCAGAAGGAGCCAATTTAGTTCGATGACTCAGCTGTATCTCAGCTTACTTGCTGTGATTCTCAAACAAATCTTGAGATAGTAACACTAAGTAATTGGTTTTGATGGCCAAGTGGTTAGATTTTTAGCTTCGCTATCGCTCCTACCCAAAGCTCCCGGGCTCGATTCCCAGCTGATCCTACTTTGCAGAAGACGGACTGATTGTGTGTGTTCCTTGTTACTGTTACCTGGGTGAAGAACCTCCTGATAAGTTCAGCAGAGATAAAAAAGATTTCGCCGTTAGTGGCAAAAGTAGCTCAGAAGGAAAAAAGTAGGTGCTACAAGTGATATGATGCATAGATGCAGAAAATTGCAACCGGTCTCGCCGACTGGCTAACCTCTTCATGGTGAAAATGAGTTAAAACTGTCTCGCAACAAGAATAAAGAGGAATGGGAGGCATGAGATGATTGAATTGCGAAATACCAATACATTTCATCAACCCAAGCTTCTCAATTCCCGATTACTACTTGAAAAATGATTAGAAAAGCCAAGAACATATTAGAAACGTTCAGTTTCGGCAAATATTGGACATCTTCCTTACATACATACTCTATCTGGCTACCGACGAGAATGATCGGGAATGGGTGATTTGAGAGGACTCGAAGGTGCAGTTAAATTCATTTAGGGTCGCTCACCAATCACTCAAACTTTGTTCATTACCAGCATAATGGATGGAAAATAGTCGTTGTTGTTAGTGACATCACCCGCCAAATTACGTGCAGATATAAACTAACTAAGGATTTAAGCATCACAACTGTATATTTTGAAAATGGTTTTGTGAAGCCGACTTCGTCAAATGGATGAAAACTTCATGTTGAAAATGAGTTCCACCTCACAAACAAGAAGAATGCACGGGAAGAGGATTCTAGTGGCAACTTGAATGTGAAATAAAAATATATTCCAATCACCGATGGTTCTCAATTTCCCGTTCCTTACCAGCACAATTACTACAAAATAGCTAAGAACGTAATTTTAAAGTCAGGCACAGAATTTATTTCCAATATTCCCGAGCGATTTTAGCCTCACGTTTGTTTTTAGTTATCTCTCTCCTTCACAAGTACACTCCTGGCCAAAATTAACGCACCACCGGTCGTTAGGATCGCTAGGGAGGTGCTGCGTTAATCTTGGCCAGGACTGTACATTAAGACTATCCGATGCGAATGAATCAATTATTCTTTAAGTGAGGATATTGGGTGACGTTCAAAGGAAAGAATTTGGCTACCAATTAAGAAGAGTGGAGAAAAGCATGTCCTTTTTATGCATTAATCCTCTTCCCGACAATGAAGCTGGGATATGAACGCATCTGCGGTAAGTGATACTGAATAATCTATGCTCTAGCGATCTTCATCTTGGTTACCATAGTCTTATGAATAAATTAATTCTGATGCTTAAAATTTCTTCCTACTTTCTAATAATACTTCTCCATTTGCAGTTTATCATCTGTGAATTTGAAGATATCAACGATTGTGATTTATTTTCCAGAAGGTAGGAATGCTCTAATGCTATAATTAATTAAACAATCATCTTTAATATCTAACTTAACTTTTGCTCTCTTTTTTGCAGTATAATAAATCTATAAAGCCAGAAATTTAAGAAACTATGGTACGGAGAATGAGAAAGGTCCAAGAATTTGTCTGCGAGAAGGAATTTACAGTAAGGTGACCAGTGTTGAACTGCTGGTGTGTAAATCTGAAGAGCTTATTCTTAAAAATATACAAACCGGTATGGATAAACAACGAATAAAAATATCTAATCAGAGGATGGAATTGATCAATACTAACTGCAGAAGAATTTAGTTTGCGGACGGAAGATGGTTCATCATAATGGGAGATGGTTCACCAGAAAAGGCAGACGAAAGAACTTGAAGGCGCTTATTGGTGAGTTTTAAATATATTTCTATCTATAAGTATTGTCTTTGGCTCACTGTAGTCTTATGCTGGCAGTAATAGTTGACAACAGATGCGAGTTTCTAAATAGTAGGAAGTATATCAATTCTAGCACATTATAATAAAGGATAGAAAGCCATATCATTGCTAAATGTTTAAACTATCCCTTCAAATAAAATTAACACAATCGATATTAAATCCTTAATTGCACAAAAATGAACGAAGATGCTGTTATATCAATCGAACATATTTACATTTCAATATTCAATATATATTTCAATTTAGGATTAGCGTAATGCATTTCCAATATACGAAGGCTATTGCAAAAAACAGAGAATGGTTTTTTGTCCACGAAGTACAGTAAACTCAGGGATTTGTAGTGAAGAAAGATATACGTTAAAAGCTGTATAAATCAGATTCAGCAAAAGACGCCATCCCATCATCACACAACGCAGTTTGATCAATTTAAATGGACGTGCTTCGTAATGACCAGTTCAGAAATTCGTTCGGGAACCTCATAATTGAGATAATTCCTTAGTTTAGAGGTGCATGCCAAAAAAGTACATTTTTTTGCCACTGGAATAATGATTAAGAAGTCGTACAATAAGAGTACTGAGATGTGTATTTGAAATTCGGTCTTGTTCCTCAATGTAACATAGTCTCGATCATAAACTTCTCAGCCGCTTGAAAACTATGGGAAAACGTCTTCCTGGATTGACTCAAAATTAGTACTTTTTTATTTCTTAAGAAGGGATTAGCAGGCTCTCGAATAGCCAAGTGGGTAACGCGTTCGGCTTTGACGAAAGCGGTCCCGGGTTTGATTCCCGGTGGGAGCCCAAATTTTCCCGATAACGGTTGGTGAAAGAAAAGGCCTCCAGCTATAAAAATCAGTGCTAAATGAAAATTCATCATCAGTCATCATCGTCATCACCATCACCAGTAGTCACAAATCATTAACTGACCCCTCGTGTATGGGAATAGGGTTAAGGGGGTACTTTAAAGACAGGAATAGTGAACTAAAAGGCCATGAAAGAGAAGAGAAGGAAAATTGTACTGCATATTCTCTGTCTGGACTTTCGTAAATGGCTTGCTCATTCGGCCGCTTTTTCCCGCAAAGAGTTGATTGAGTGAGCTGAGCACGATAGTCCGTAAGCCACCAATGGAAGATGGAGGCGTTTCGGGTTAAACAGACTGGTTTCAATGAAGTATAACGTCATTTTCATTAATTTGTAATACTAATTCTTAGTCATTATTGGGTGTCTGTCGTATAGTTGATAACAGAGACTGAGCTAAATGTATTTCATTAATGAAGGACTAAATAACGTACGTCGTCAAAGTATAAAAATCTGATGTGGCCAGCACATGACTTTCTCCATATATAAGATGTAAATACTTATCTACGACAGTAATTTCGAACTCTAAACATTATAAATAATGTTGTTCGGGACATGCTGGATGAAAAACGATGAAACTGGCCTTTCGCCTATAGAGCCCAGAGCGCCCACAAAGTACATAATCAGCAACTTCCGGTTTATCAGTAATTCAGGAATAACTCCTAAAAAATCAGTGATACGAAAATATGTTTCATACAAAAGTTATAGTAAATTTTATTTTATAAAATATTTATAAATAATAGTATATACCTAAATATCATATTTATGGAGATATTTTGAAAACCGGAAATGAGCTTTGAAGAATGAAGCTCAACTTCCGGTTAACCGATTTACTCCAAAAACTAATCAACTCTAAAGACTATAATAGAAGTACTACATATGAAATTTGGTGTGGATCCGCCAAATAGTTTTCATGTTAGAGCGCCCACAAAGTACATAATCATCTTCTTCCGGTTTATCAGTGTTTCACGAATAACTCCTAATCAACCGGTGATACAAAAATATGTTAAATACAAAAGTTATAGTAAATTACATTATCTAAAACTTTTATAAGTAATACAATATACGTATATATCATATTTATGGAGATATTTTGAAAACCGGAAATGAGCTTTAATGAATAAAGAACGACTTCCGGTTGACCGATTTACTCCAAAAACTAATCAACTCTGACGGCACACACCACAGTACTATATATAAAGTTTGGTGTTGATACGACCAATAGTGTTCACGTTAGAGCGTCCACTATCACACACACACATACACACACACACACACACACATACACACAGACATCATTCCGAAAATGGTCAAAACGTGTTCTAGGGACCCCAAAACATGTATTTCCGTTGAAATCTCGAAGTCGAATTTTTTCATGAAAACAATACTTTCTCTATACTTCGTATATGGAGAAAGTAAAAAGATATAGTCATGTTTTTACTTTCTCCATATACGAAGTATAGAGAAAATATTGTTTTCATGAAAAAATTCGACTTCGAGATTTCAACGGAAATACATGTTTTGGGGTCCCTAGAACACGTTTCGACCATTTTCGGAATGATGTCTGTGTGTATGTGTGTGTGTGTGTGTGTGTGTGTGTGGTGTGTGTGTGTGTGTGTGTGTGTGTGTGTGATAGTGGGCGCTCTAACGTGAAAACTATTAGTCGTATCAATACCAAACTTCATATATAGTACTGTGGTGTGTGCTGTCAGAGTTGATTAGTTTTTGGAGTAAATCGGTCAACCGGAAGTCGAGCTTTATTGATTAAAGCTCATTTCCGGTTTTCAAAATATCTCCATAAATATGATATATACGTATATTGTATTACTTATAAAAGTTTTAGATAATGTAATTTACTATAACTTTTGTATTTAATATATTTTTGTATCTGCGGTTGATTAGGAGTTATTCGTGAAATACTGATAAACCGGAAGAAGATGATTATGTACTTTGTGGGCGCTCTAACATGAAAACTAATTGTCGGATCAACACCAAATTTCATAAATTGTACTTTTATTACAGTCGTTAGAGTTGATTAGTTTTTGGAGTAGATCGGTCAACCGGAAGTTGAGCTTCATTCTTCAAAGCTTATTTCCGGTTTTCAAAATATCTCCATAAATATGATATTTAGGTATATACTATTATTTATAAATGTTTTAGAAAATGTAATTTACTATAACCTTTGTTTGAAACATATTTTTGTATCACTGATTGTTTAGGAGTTATTCATGATATACTGATAAACCGGAAGTTGCTGATTATGTACTTTGTGGGCGCTCTGGGCTCTATGGGCGAAAGGCCAAATTCATCTTTTTTCATCGAGCATGTCCCGAAAAACAATATTTATAATTTTTGTGACGTAAAAGATAATAATATATAAATTAATCACTCATCTTCCAAGTTTAGATTGAATATAGAGTTCGAAATTACTGTCGTAGATAAATATTTACATCTTATATATGGAGAAAGTCATGTGCTGGCCACATCAGATTTTTTATTGTTGAATTGATTTCATTATTGCTGCTTACTTAAACGATAATAAAAATCCAATGTACGTCATTTTTTTAGTAGAAATGTATTACCTGCAATTGTCAGACATATCTTAAGGAAGGAATAGTGAGTCGCTACCGCAGGAGATCTATTGCAATCGGTTTCGCTCAATGGTTGATGTCTTCATAATTAATATAGTATTTTTCCCGCAGACAAATTACAAGAATGAATGGGAAGGGAGGCCTATCGGTGATTGAGATTAAATATATATTTTTAAAAGCCATAGTTTGTCCAATCCTCTTCATTGTGTTTCAACGGTTGATTCTTCAATAGGAAATCCAACTATATACCAAACGACAGTAACAAATGGGAAGGGGAGATTTGGGATGGTTGGAATATGAGTTAAACATATTTTTCATCCACCCAAGCTACCCTAATCCAGGCAAACCAAGATTTTCTCCAAGGAGTATAGCGGTAGAGAAATAGTTGTTCCAGCTTACGTAGATAGCAATGCAAGAATCTAATTTACTTCAAATTACTACTTCCTGGTTTTTTGAGTATCCTGGAAAAATTAGCTCTTACAGCTAAAAATACAGTTATACCTTATGTTTGTGAAAAGTGGTAGTAGATAAGCAGGTAATAGATGCTTGAATGCACTGAACAACATCCTGATTTCTCAGTGTGTGTCACAAGCACTCGAATTAACTTAGTATAAAACCGTCATACTCCCTGTAACGCTATATGGGTGTCATAGTTGGAGTATATGGTAGCAGGAATTAAAGACTTTTGCAATTTTTGAGAGAAAATGCCTCGGGTAAATCTTTGGACCAGTTCAGGACTGTAACACAGAAGAGTGGTGAAGGGTATAAAATGCGGAGTTAAATGTACCATATAAGTAACCAAATATTGTTGAAGTAATGAAGTAGCGTAGGTAGGGGGGGGACAAGGGGGACATTCATCTCCTTGCGCAATATTCGTGGTCGCCAAATTGGTGTTAGGAGAATACGAAAAAGATTTATAATCAGGATAAAAGTAAAGTCCGAGTGAAATTCACCGTTGTGGATATGCATGATAGAAATGTGTGTCGAGACAAGACCCTTTAGGATTACATTATCTACATAGCGCAAATGTTTCTCTCAGAGCATTTACATCTCATAATTTAGGTCTTAAGTGTTCTCAATAGATAATAACTTAATCGCCTGATAGAGCCCTTTTTCCTACAATACTCCGGTAGTATTTCTATCAACGTATGGAATAGCGGATTGATACGATCAACTGTTTTAATAATTTAAATCTTAAATGATAAATAACGAATATACGAACTCACTGATTTCGTGGGTTTTTTGTCATGCGATAAAGGTATTCCAAGTAAAGTGTAATAAAAGCATCTGGGAGGGACTGACAGCATAAGATAATGGACCGTACAGAGGTGGGTTATTTTTCGTTTCCAATTTAAAATTAGTGCTCGGATTCTTCATATACAAAACGATTTTCTTGTTTTTTTTGAGGAGAAAAAGAAGATATCAGTGTTTAAGATCGATGCTTCTAACGGTCGGGATTCTCATGGGATATACCTACATTAAAACAGTGTCTCCAAAATATCCATTTAACTCTTGATATCTTATTATTCCAGGTCAGTCAATCCATGAAGCCAAAATCAAAGATATTATGCGCTAAGAATTCGGAAAAGCAAAGAAAGCTCCACTTTTAAATTATATTTTATCTGGCGATTAGAATTGAACTGATTGTACTTAACCCATTCAGTGCGGATGGCCTCTTATCACGTTATCGCTTTCCACACTTCTAGGGCCTTGCAGTAACTCTACCACTAACTCTTTCTATTTTCCCATTGAATAGAGTACTAAGAGGAACTGTGCCTTTCACTTAAGGTGGGATTTTGAACGATGAACTGGGGAGAATTAAATATAACAGGACGTCTATTTAAAACCATTTCAATAAAAATTGTTACAATATGTAATAATAATAATATTAATATGATTTTTTTATCGTATGAGGTCATCGATTCAATGAAGAATTAATATGAAATTTATTTCTGGAAGCATATTTAATTAGCAGAAAAGTTAGATCTCTCTTTATTCCAATACACACACACTTCGAAAATACAAATGCATTTCTGCTTGAAATGATTTGGAATGAGCTTCAGGTTCTAGCCATATATCAAGCCTAGTTTGTATGAGTACTAAATTCATTCCTTTTAGGGTCAAACTCTGAAGGTTGGGTTACCTGGAAGGTATGATTGACCCAATAGAAGCGTGTAAAGAGGAATTAATCTGGAGCGAAATTTTCCTATAGTCGTAAGTTTATAACCTAACTTAGCAATTTGTACCATCTCAAATCAACATCACCTTAAGTGCGGTGATAAACTGAAGGTGGTGGCGATTCGTGATGAGATGTTAGCCATTTCGAGGTCATCCGTCCAACGAGAGTCTCTTAACTATGAATTATTCGTAGCTAATCGTATTTGCTTCTACTGGAAATACTGATTGGGAAGGAGTGCATTGAGAAAACTAGATTGTTTATATTGTAACCAATCGGGATCTCGAATGCATTCAATTCCACTCATAACGTTCGCAATGCCTAAATATCTAATTTGGCCAGCACATGAATTTCTCCATATTTAAGATGTAAATATTTATCTCCGACAGTATTTTCGAACCCTAGATTCAATCTAAACATGAAAGATATATACAAATACATTTTTGTAGATAACTGTATATAGCTAAATATCAGATTAATGGGGGAATTTTGCAAACACGGAAACGAGCTTCGAAATATAAAGCTCGACTTCTGGTTAACCGATTTACTCCAAAAACTAATCAACTTTAACAATACTTACCAAAGTTCTATATATGAAATTTGGTATAAATTCGACAAATAGTTTTCATGTTAGAGCGCCCACAATGTACATAATCAGTAACTTCCGGTTTATCAGTATTTAACGAATACCTCCTAAACAATCATTGATACAAAATATACTTCATACAAAAGTTATACTAAATTAAATTTTCTAAAACTATTATTTGCAGTAGTATATACCTAAAAATCATATTCATGGAGATATTTCGCAAAAACGGAAATTTACTTCGATGAATAAAGCTCGACTTCCGGTCAACCGATTCACTCCAAAAACTAATCAACTCTGACAGCACCCACCACAGTACTATATATGAAGTTTGGTATTGATACGACTGATATCTTGTTTTTATGTTAGAGCACCCACAAACATTCAAACGCACACACACATACACACACACACATAAACGCAGACATCATTCCGAAAATGGTCACAACGTGTTCTTGGGACCCCAAAACATGTATTTCCGTTGAAATCTCGAAGTCGATTTTTTTTCATGAAAACAATAATTTCTCTATACTATACTACGTATATGGAGAAAGTAAAGAGACGCATTATTTTTCTTGAATTAAGATTAACTTGAATAAATCCTAACCTAACCACCATTTCTCATGGGGTTGGCTCCTTTCTTGTTGGATGGTGATGATTAAGTGTGGTCTTGCGCTGACTTTCTGTCCAGTTAACAAAGGACAAGAATGTACAGGAAAGGGTGCTTTGGAATGATTGGATAGTGAAGTAAAAGGATATTTGATCAAGACAAATAACCCAATTCCCGTTCATTACCACCTCTACGATGCCTACAAAAGAGTAGTCAACGTGTTACTGACGTCAGTAACCAGCACAATTTAATTGGTCTCATCTCTACTGTCTCAACTGCTACTGTTGAAAATTATTAGATTAGATTTATTTGTATCCGATTTTGACGACTCGTCGACATTTTCACGGTGAAAATGAGTTCCAATCTATAAACTAAAGGAATCCCTGGGAAGTAGTAGTCTTGATTCAAATTGGATGTGAAATAAGAATTCATCGTTCATTTGCCCTTGAACTGGTGAAACACGTGAAGGATCACCTTCACGTGTTTCACCTGCACCATGACTCTAAAAAGACCAAGATAGTCGCACCTACTTAGTATTCGAGGGGCTCCCGGATAGTCATGTGGACAAACTTTGGTGAAAGCGGTCCCGGGTTCGATTCCTGGTGAGGGCCAATGTGCGAAATGACCTAAGCTGTCGAAGCACTGTTAAGAATACTACTACTACTAAGTTTTCGAGTTGGAGCTAAATTGAGGCTAATGAATTAAACATTACCATCCTGCACATAATCTGTGTAGATTAAAATGAAAAGTATCCCGATCCCAAAATGATCCCGAGATTTTTTATCTTTTCAGCAGTCTTAATAGCTCATAAGAGCATACGCATTAATTACGCATCTATCAATACGCATCTAACAGTATAAGTCATTCCTTTACGACAAATTCTGAAGAAAGTAATCCTGTTCATTTCCAGTTCAAATATATAATGTACCAACATCTAAATTCAGGCTAATGAGTAAAAATCAGACCATACAGCAAAGCAGCTTCTCCGTTAGGGGAACCTATTAATGCGGTGCTCTATTTAGAGCTCGGTAAATAACAAATGTATGTGTTTGCTGGCGAATCAGCTTCTCGGGCTATTATCGCCGGTAAATAACAAAGCCAATCGTTTCTGTAAACAACTTTGTCTTAATTAAGTGCATCCGAACTTATGGATTCCATCTCTAAAGGCGTAGGAGCCTATCTTCAATCCTCTCCAGATGCATACGTGCAGATACATGGCATTTATCCAAGTATCCCTGCCTTTGGCGGTTGCTTCGTACATGGCTGTAGTGAAGTATCCATGTATTTGGCGTTTGAAGGTCTGGAGGTGATTTGATCTCTTAATGCTCGAGCGCAAGATGGATAAAACATTTTTCTGAATTCAGATAGGATTATGAGGCGCATTCCAAGGCTGGAAGAAGAGGACACAATGGGAGCAGGGACTCTCAATGGAAGTGCACGGAAGCGGAGGCGTAACTAATCATTCTTATCCATAAGATTTATAGGACTTATTATTTATTTATTTGATATATCGTTGCAATATGGCCAGATGACAAGATTACAACGGTCATGGGGAACAAAATAATAATGACATATGTCCGGAATATACCCAAAGACGGGAGGAAAACCTCCCGGTGGACACTCCTAAAATTATATAATTAATTATCTCACATATTATAGTATGTAATAACTTGTACTAATTAACACAATTTAATACGCTATGCTGTAATAGTATTGATTCCTGTATACTAAAACCATTGTGCTTTAAAAATTTCCTTGATTCTTCATCAAAATTACACTGCCGTGATTTTTATGATGCAGTCTTTTTTTACTTCCGAGATTGCTATTACAACGAGATCTAGCTAAAAGTTGGATAAAATACAGAAATGCCTTATTATTTTCAGAAAAGACTGCAGTAGAGATACAACCGAGGGATATCTGAATTCGGATTTAAATCATGACCATGATACTATCAATTGATTCAGGCGTGACTTTGTGGTAGGACGCCATTAATAGGGTGAATAAAAACATTACTTATACCCATACCATAATAATGGTTTTATTTGAAGATTTTATAAGCCAATTAAGTCATGACCATGATCAGATAACCTAGAATCTTCTTGTGAGGGGAAGAAATTAAATTTCTCGTTCATCAACAGGGCTATGGATCTCCAAGAACTTTGCTTTGTTTACTTATCTACCATATATGACCCTTAATTGAAGGTAGTAGCAAGATATACTTCTTAAAATAAGATTTAAAAGAGTCAATTAATTAACTCAATCGATAATTCACACGAGTATAATTAAAGAATAATATCCTGCCCAAGGAAACTAGCTGAAACGAAGTATATTTGGCTTCATCGTAAGATTTGGGGAATTTATTTGTGAAACAAGGAAAATGTTATATTTTTCTTGCGAAAGAAAAATCATGAATGATTTTAGGCCTTTCCATGTCCTGTGAATGTTGTTTCAGGGCGATCATGATGCCTCTGTGGACTCTCTGAGGAATTTTTTAGGTGTAAAACGGCTTCAATCCCATGGAATCTCGGAAGCATTAAAACATCTTCTCAACGGGGGATTTATTTGAAGACATATCCAGCCCCGATGGAGAAGAATCTGATCAGTAACAGTCTTGCGTTTTGAATGTTATCGGTATCAGATCGGGAAGTCGTGGAGTACTTAATCGTCTGCCGAGCATCATAGCGATCTCATTTAAATGAGTAGCACCGTTACAAACAAAGCCTATTCAACTACATTCTGGAGTCTTTGAATGATAAGGAGTGATTGCTTTTTCAAATAGTACTAACATGCTTCATCATCGAAAGACTAGCAGGATTTCGCTCGTCGTGATGCTCAGACGCACTGTGGCTAAATCAAATTTCGCGGTCCAGATGGGAGCATTGAGCTCACTTCTACGATGTTAGAAGCGGAAGCAACTATGGAAACGCCAAATCTCACCAAAATGGTAAGTACCCTTAAGCTTGACTAATAGTTCGGGGTAAGAAGGGATCAACATCTCTTCTTGGATTTTTCGATCATTCATCATCATAAATGAAGTTGACTACCGCTTGTATATATGTTAATATCTTCTATAGCTTGTACATCGGTACAATATGCGGTATCGATAAAATATAGAAAATCTTTAATACCTGCAGAAGTATTATAACTAAATTTTCCGACATAATTCAAGTGGAGTCAAGTTATATTTAGCGAAAAATTTTTAAAAACAAATTTTGAGGGTGGCTGATAAAAACCTTACCCATACAATGATTAACGCTATTGAAAGATTTTTAGTTCTATAAAGAAAATATTCCACTTACAATCCGTTTTCCAATAAAGTAAACACAATTACCGATTCACCCTGACGGTAACTCGCGAGCATCAGTAAAGCAATCTTCATCAAAAGCTGAATATCAAAATCTATAGAGAACAGCGAGTCATGAAAGCTGCTGGAATCAAATACGATTAAATTTACGGACGCGATTCTATTTGGACTTGAAGCGGCTCGCTAAGAAAAACATTACTCCGCCCTAATTTTTATTACCGTTTACAATATTGTAGTATCATACGAATACAGTTAGGCTGAATATCGGTTACTGTATCTGCAGTATATACTATAGAACAGTGAAATAAAGTGTGAGCTGAGTGAGCTAAGCTGCATGTCGGACTTTCAGAGTGATAACCCTTTGAACATCAAGCTGTTTTTCAGTGTTTTCTGTCATGGCTGACTATAAGTTCAGAATTTAATACAATTGAATCCTTCTTTATCTATTTTCTGTTCTTTGCATTCTCTCAATCGTGTGTAAAATGTAATGCTGCTCTGTAACACGTAAGCTAAACTGTCAGTCAAAAATAGCCTTTTCAATCCAGCACCGTTACGGAGTAAATGATTGAAAAACAAAGCTACCGTAATTTTTCCGCAAATTCGAAGGTACTGATTCTGTATTGAACGTACTTAATCAAAGTACAGTGCATATAATTCCAATGAAAAATACATTTACCATTCAGAATGATCACTTTCAAGTCACCTGCCTGTACTCTCCATGTAGTTTTTTATCTCCATAGGATACCCGATGAAGATCATCATTTATTCGCTCCACAGCTTGTGTTTGAAGTTTAAATTAGACATTTAATACGAAGATCTCTAGATAAGTGAATATATTACCTAATAGGATAAAAAGGAAATAGCTACCGAATAATATGGACAACATTTTTGTCATTGCTGCTGTGAATTTCCGGTTGATACTGAATTTGCTATCTTAACTTTCGATACATAGTAGGAACATTTTCTGGAGAATATTATCCACAAGAGTGATTAATGTGATCCGATTCTTCTTGATGAACTTCTTCCCTCCCTCCTTCTAATTTATTCGCTCAAACTGAATAAGCCAATGTCAAACTTTATAATTAAATGTAAAACATGTTTGTACGTTCATATATATAAAAGCAGATATTCAATGGCTTTGTTTGTTTGTATGTATGTGTTTTTGTCTTAGGTTGGAGCGCACTCCGTTTCCACACCAACAGTGGACTAAATTCCAGAGTATAGTACAGTCCTACAAAATGTTGGGTTGTTTTGGATTCTTGATATGGTCCAAACGACCGTCATATTGTAGGACTGGCAGGATATTACTCTTCGAGAAACTCGGTGCGTATGATGCGTATATCATGTTTCGGAGTCCAGAGGCAGCAAGAGGCATATTTCTACGCCCCGAAATTCTCAACGAAATAGTAAGTAGCCATATTTCATTTCATACTTCTATTTAAGTAGTAACTGAGATTTTATCTTATATTTCTTTATCGTATGATTGTTAAATTTAGACAAATGTCATCGTTTTTCAATTAATTCACACGTGATAGGATATTATAAGAGTCCATTTCATTTAAATACGTGATCGATGCCCACTTTCTTGGTTATTTTTCTTTTTACACAATTATTTCTGTCTTTATAGTATATAAATTGGCTCCATTATACTCATAGTGCTAGAATAATAAAACAGTTCACCATTATGAAGCCACAACTAAATATCAATGGCCTTATTATTCAGCATAGGAAACTTTCGAGCAAATTTACTAACTTTTGGAAAAGAGCAATGATACATGATGAGCAATGTGACTTATTCTAGTTTTAATTTCTCATATAGTCGGAAATAAAATCAAAACGGGTCTTTCTTGAAGTTGTTTCCATGAATGTGCTCAATTATTATTTTAATTCAGAAACATGGGAATATGTAAATGTAATTCGACTTGAAAACTTTATCTTATCATCCGCGATATAAATTTAGCAGGTAAATTGAATTAAAGTTTCGTTAAATAGATTTATATTACACTGAAACTGTTTATGAAATTAATGGAAAGTAGAGAAAAATATGCAAAGCGAAAAAAAATTGACTGAGGAAACCAAAAAACAAAAGATAGAATTTACTTAGTGAAAAAAATATTAGCTCATAAAGTCAGAAATAGCTTTTTTCTTCTCCTTTCAATCTGAAGATACAGAAATAACTTGGTCATTTGGCCTCATCTGTCCTTCTAGTATTAAAGTTTATGCTGAACTTGTTTGGCCAAAATTAGTTGGAATAACTATAAAGAGGTGAATACTACGCATGAAGTAGCATTGAAAAGGAAGTGATGGCAAAATGTATAACAGTTTCTTTATCTGGATTTACATAAAAATGTATGCTAGTCTTAAGTAATTCATGTTAGTTCGTAAGCCATTAACAGAAGTTGGTTGCGCTACTTAACAGGCGGGGAGACTTATATGATATGCCCAGAATGTTTCTGCCATTTACAACTACAATTCAAAAGATGATGTAATATTATTTACATGACTACTTGACTGGCAGGGAGACTTATAAGATATGAGTAAAATGTTGGTTGCAATCATGTTGATAACAAAAATTTCAAGTCTACATCATATCGAGAGGGTCCTCAAAAGTAGGATAGTATTGAAAATATTCTTAAAATTCGCTACAATTTATCCGTCCGGCATCAAACCCTGGTCTTCCTGGTTATACTTACTATGCAGCACAGTAGAAGATCACCGTTTCTAACTATGTGTGAAAACTCAAGCAGAAATATTGGCTGCAACTGCCTCAAACGACGTCCTGCTTTTTCCTTATATCCCTTGTGTGAGAAAATATAAGGTGCTCTGGCATCGAACCCAGGAACATTATGATCTTAACAAAATTTTTTTCTTAGATGGATTTTTAATGTACAGCTTCTAACTAAGCAAGAACTTCATATCATTTCGATAAGTGCATCAAAAATAATTATGAAAAACTACCTCAATGTATTTTAAATGGGAGATTTTTGCATCGTCCTAGCATCGAACTCAGGATATTTTCTGTAAAAGTCATTATTGTGTTCGATCATTACTATATCTATAGGCTCCTTGAGTTTTGATTCTCTAAATATCCGGGAAGAATATTTTAAAAATTCCCGAAAATCAAAGCAATGCTTTTAATTGGGAAAAATCGGGATTTTATGGCCCTCTGGAATCAAACCCATGATATTGAGGTTCAAAATCGCATTTTTGTGGGGTTTTACGTTAGGGCCTATACGCTGTAAAAATTTCAAGACAGTTAACCTCGTGGTTTAGCCTGTGAATTAGTATCCTATCTATATATCTATATGAATAAATATATGTATGCATCCGGAGAAGGAAATTTATGTAATAGATGCCCAGAGTGTGTCCTAGAGAAGGCTTAAGGGTGTTTCACTGCCATTTACAACTACAATTCGAAAGATAAAATAATAAATTTCATATGATCAAGTGCCACTACGCCGATTTTCAGTGATATATTTACAGAATTAAGACAAATTATCTACCAGAGGTGATCCCGTGGGACTGGTTATAAATATATAAATAATAAAAAATATATAATATAATAAAGCTTCATTATGTTGTTTTCTGAGAGATTGTTTAAGGACCTACAAGAAACTTCCAGAAGAGGTTTCGACAACTGATTGGCACGCACTGATTGAAGATGGCTCTAAGTGGATACCGATAAGAATGATTGGGAATGGATAATTTTGGAGAATCTGAAAGTGCATCAACAATGCATCTCGGTCCCCTAAATCATCCTCATCTCGTTCATAAACAGCGCAGTGACTAAAAATAGTCATATTATTGTTAATTAACATTTTTTTCCTAGTAATAGTGGTATGTGTTATCTATAGTTTTCATCTTTCAAATATTTCATGAAGGTTTTGCCTGTTCAATCTCTTAATCTACAATAGCTTTTATTTATAATGCTACATATTCTTAAAAAACTCCGGTTATTCATTTCAGTGGTTAACACCACGTTCGGGTAAATCTTAATTTTATTATAATGTGGTATGTATGTAAATGTTAATAATTTTACTCTTAGCTTTAAGTTACCACGTTTCATACTACGGATTTTTTGAAGAACAAACTCACTTATTCCAGGTAATTATTGTCATTAAGGGTGAAATTTTGGTGTTTGTGACAACTTCACTTCAAAATTCCATACCTCTATTTTTTGCAGGTTGATCATCGTCATCCTCTATCTTCACTCAATACTACAGTAGTTACATCCTGAATCTAGAAAATAGACGTCACGCATCAATTAGGCTTATGGACTTTATAAACTCATCCCCTACCTCATCGCTGTTGATCTCAACAAGACAATCATCACATACCATAAGGTTGGTATCCTTACCTTCACACATGACTTAAAATTTTCTAACGAAGAAATTTCAAATATTATCATAGAATTTCAATTATGTTTTCCTAATGGTGAATGCGTAACTCTTAATATCCATATTGTACGAAAAAAATATTCCGTTGAGGTTGGATGTCATCCTGTCTAAGAAACTTAGTGCATCCCTAAAAGTTAGTTCTCAGCTGACAAATTCCCTGATAAGTACTGCATCTTACCATTTTAACCAAAAAAAAACAATTAGAAATGCACAGGGATATCACTGTGAATATATTGGCCTACGGAATTGCCTTTTCTTTTATGAAGAACCAGTTGTTTGAATTGCGGTATTCGATTAACATTTCATTTTGAATTAGCATATTTTGATGCATTGGAATCGATAGTATTTTCTATTATTAACTCTTTACTTGCAGATTGCCATCTGATTCTTTGAAAAGATCGGCTTGAAAGATATATTTCCAAAAAGGTACGAATGACTAATTAATAGAGATATCAAAACACTATTCCGAACTATGTAACTAAACTTTTACTCTATTAGTATTTTCAATAAAGTCAATGCATGAAGTTATAATAACGTTTCGCATATAGCTCCTACACGGAAAAGAACCTGGGACCGCTTTAAACAAAGGCAAAGGCGCTGTCCAAGTGATTATCCGGGAGCCCAAGATTTATATTATTCTTAAACAGTACGTAAGGAAAGTCTAACTACGATCAAGAAATAATAGGACGAGAATCACGACTTGGAGAAACATTGGATTAAAGGAGCTGGTTCATCATTAGTTGTAGCGGGAAGGTTTGGAGAGAGGTACTTCTTGGTAAGTTGCCTTAAAATTCATTTTATTTAAAATATTCATTCAATTACTGTAATGCAATTCTTTAATTCAGTACATGAAACGCATAATGTGAGCAGTGAATTTAGAGTGAAATATATTTTGATAAATACTAAACATTATCTTAATTTAGACTTGTTCAACTTTGGGTTATTTAAACTTATTAAACGGAATTGAAAGTATTCTATCAATTGTAATGGAGAACTCAATATGAAGTTCAGCAGAGCACAATACCTTACAAAATATTATTACATATTTTTTCATTCAATTTTCGATTGGAATAACTTACTAATCACATGCGAAGCATACTTCATGCGCAAAAAATAAAAGAATGATTACTCTTTATTGAATATAGTGAAGATTGGGCACCCCAGTGATACAAGAATTAGGTGACGAGAAGATTATATCCGAACACTAGTGTGCACAGGACGCCAGCTAATTACGTCAGTTCTCTATTTTGCCAAGTTAGATGGAGTAGCTTTGAGCAGTTGAGTGTGCTAAGGTTAGTCCAATTTAAGAGAGCTTTGTGACAGTAAAGTATTCCTAGAGAAGCATATATGACGTATATGTAAACAGTGTATATACTTCTGATGGAAATGATGATGGGAAGAAATACATTTAGGTGACTGGATTGTGTAAATATTATTCAATCTTGTCCCACGGTGTATTCTACTCTCGTTCATTACCTTCAACACAACTGATAATAGACAATTTTTTTTGCAGTTGTGAATTTGTCAACTCATTTTCTTGTTTCATGTTCTTATGTGAATGAATAACACTAACTTAAATGCCAAACTGAATATGTTTAGTAATGTATTTCATACATGTACCTATTCATAGTGTATTTTATATATTTTTTATGTTTTTTACTATCTGTTAGATACTCCTGTCGGTAGGTTTACGCATGTATTTCAAACCCCCTTTTTAGAAGGTTAGAAGGAAGGGAAGGTTGAAACACCTGTTTTCCTGCAGTGGAGAAGTATTTTCTTAAGACATTCTTAGGTTTTTACATCCACAATTCTTCTGATTTTTTCTCATATTATCTATCCAAATTATTATATATTGTAGTTAGATAGAAGAGACTTTAAGTCTCAATCTCGATCGAATAAATCGTATTAAAATTTTTGAATAAGGCTATCTCAACCTAACCATCATTTCTGATGTGGATTGGAGCCGTTTTGTTGGATAATGATCAACAAGGTTAAGTGTGAGATAGCACTCATTGCTATCCAGCCAACAAAGGACAACAATGTATGGGAAAGGGTTCTTTGGAATGATTAAATTATGAAGTAAAGGGGTATTTGTTTGGACCCATTAATCCAATTCCCATTCAACCAGCTCTATGGTACCTAAAAAAGAATCTTCAACGCGTTACTGACGTCAGTCACCAAACTACTTTCTATAATTCGGGAACAATTTTATTGTCCTCACAGCTACTGTTAAAGTTACTACAGGAACTGTATTGTAACCGATTTCGACGACTAGTTAACGACTTTACGCTGAAAATTAGTTCCAATATAAAAACTAAATGAATGCCTGGTAATTGTCTGTCATGATTCAAATAAGTTGTGATATAAGAATTAATCCGATTTGTCCTAGGGCATTTGTTCCTGTTCTTTACCAGCACCATGACTCCAAAATAGCAAAAAAAAAGTAATAGAAACGTCAGTAACCTGATTTCTAGGACAATTATTTAAAAACAGACCTCAGAAAATGTACAGAGAAAAGTTGGAGATTTCTTGCATAAAATCTATCCTTATTCTTTTTCACGAATGATAGGAGTTTAAATGTCAAGGAGTATCGATGAACCTAGCGATATGAACACGAGCAAATTGCATAACATCTTCTTAAGAGGGTGAAGGAATATTTAGAAAATTAAATGTGACGAAATATAAAAGAAGCGAGGTAAATTCCACAGTAAATTTTCATAAGTCCACAATGTTTTGAGCTGCTCGTATGCAAATCGCCAAGGAGTTTATTCTTCGCAAAATTAGTTAAAACTGGACTAATTTCCAAACAAGAGATAACCAATCAAAGGAATAAAGCGATTATCATTCAATGGAAGAAAAATATATTTTGGGGAGAGAGTGAGGGTAGATTTGCATTGAAAGCAGGCAGATAGATTCGAAAGAATGTACTTATCGGTGAGTTCTTAATTAAATCCTCTGCGAATAAATGTAATCATTGATTCACTGAGGTTTCTTATTAAATTTCACATTTGCAGCCTACGCAATTGGCTTATTAGTTAAAGTTATCAATATATTAGTACACATCGATATTCCACTAAAAGTACGTTTTTTAATTACGTAAACAACTACCGATTCGCCCTGACGATAACTTGCGAGCAGAGTACAGCAATCTTCGTCAACATTTGAGGATAATAATTTATATAGAACAGCGAGTCATGAAATATGCCGCTGGAATCGTATGCTACAGTCAATGAGCCCACATGGGTTCAGCGGAAGATATGAATGAATGCAAAGGGACGCAATTCCGATAGGACTTTATTGACTGCGAGTAGTTATTCAACGTAACTCCGGCTAATTTTCTAACTATTAATAATATTGTAGTTTCATGTGAATACAGTTGGGCTAAATGCCGGTTGTTGCATCTGCAGCATGTACTGAAATTACTATAAAAGAGTGAAATGAAAGAAATTATTTTCATAAAAGTCAGTTATCTTTTTTTGCTACCCATGTACCGATGCAACTCGCTCAACTATCTCCTAAGTCTCCTCTATCAATCTTGTGAAAGAAGATGTAGGAAATTGCCTACTTTTTCTAAAGTTTCCATAACACCCGGTCCAAAATATAGTCCCAAAATGATAACGCTAATGTGCTGAAAAATTTGTGTGAGGGAGGTTCCAGCGAGGAGTTGGAGAATTCCTTGCTTTGCTTATGAATTGAGACTACAACTTTATTGATTAACGTAATTCAGCCTGGAACGAATGAGTTTTTAGACTCAACGAGATTTTCCACTCAAGGGAGGTTGACTAAGCGAGTTCCGACTGTATATATTTTGATATGAAATATATGAATTGTTAAATTTGAAATTTCTTTAGTATAAAGATAAATTTAAAATATTTTTATTATAAAGTCTTCCACCTGTTGAAATTTTCCTTTACAAAAAGAACTCTGAAAATCTTTCAAGACTAAGGAAAAGGAGCAAGCAGCATTTTCGATGTCTCGATGCCTCATTGTTCTTGTCAAGACCAAGAAACCAGCTGAAAATGCTGCTTGCATTGAGTGAAATGTTGGAAGAGTAGTCTTTGGCGAGAAAGGATGGCAGGGTGAATTTTTACATTATAATATCTACCCCGACATCCTTTCTTGTCAAAGGTTCTTCTATAATGGCGATTACAACCATTAACTGACTGATCAACTGAGTCTCAAAGACGTGACACAACGTACTTCCAGAATGATTGGCCATATGCCATCAACCTGTGTTTCAGTGTTTTCATTCATTGCTGAGTATCAGTTAAGCATTATATGCGATTTTTATTCATGTAACGCTCCTCTCATGTTGGAAAA
Source organism: Sympetrum striolatum (assembly GCA_947579665.1). NCBI lineage: Eukaryota > Metazoa > Arthropoda > Insecta > Odonata > Libellulidae > Sympetrum > Sympetrum striolatum. The sequence goes on along the minus strand of OX388352.1, from coordinate 38,375,167 downwards.
TATACATTTTATATGTATTTATTATTCAAAATGTTACGTTTCATATGATTATACGTTAAATGTCGTAACTTTCAATATAAACTGTATTTGAAATCGAAGATAATGTTTTCCTAAATGAAAACGTTTATTCGAGGAATAACCTTCAATATAAACTGTATTTCCGATCAAACTTAATGTTGAGGAATTATATTCAACACGAAAAGGAATTAATTTTTCAAACAAAAGAAAAATCTTGAATGATATTATAGCTTTCCATTGCCTGTTAGTATTTTTTCAGGTAATCCATTCGCTTTCCTAAAACCTCTATGGAATCTCTGAAGAAGTATTTCAGTGTAGAATGCCTTCATACACATGGAATCTAGGAAGCTTCAGAACAGCTTTGCAACGGTGATCTAATTTGAAGACATATCAAGATGGAGAAAAATTGGCTAAATAAGACTGCTGTGATTTGATTGTGATCGGTATCAGATCGGGAAGTCATGGATACTTTATTCGACGGCCAGAATGATAGCGATCGCTACTGATGAAACTACTCACATTTACCGAGGCCTTTTTAAAAAACATTCTACGGCAGGGGTACTCAACCTGGTGCCCGAAGCGACCTCGTACAGTGCCCGCCAAGCTTCGATAAAAAGATTTTTTTTATTTGCTACAACATTATATCTTGGAATTACACTATCGGGGATAGAGTGGAGGTCTGGCGGGGAAAGGGTCAGAAACTTGGTTGTCCCGGTCTAGGGTTTCGTAAACATTCTACCCCTCTTATCGCCTATGTCCAGATTAACAAGACGCGTAACTATGTCATATTTAGTTCATTATACGAATACGAAGATTCAGCTCGGCTCAACTTATCAATGCATCAAACTCCTGGTAATCAAGGACTGCAGCTTTTCGAAACGCAGCGGTGCACACGCAGCGAAAACCTTCATGCCAGATGTATTCCCCATTATCAAATCTTCTTCGGAAATAAAGACTTTCTCACATGAGGTTCTCACATATAAGATGTGAGGTTGTGATGCAATTGTATACGTTGTAATATTTTGGATCTTATTTACCATGGAACGCTTTTTTTCAAACGGCCAACGGTTAACTGGTAAAGTGATAATATTGCCAAGGGATGGCCTCAATATCACCCTGGATGGAAATGTTATGTGGTGCCCGCTTCGCTTTCGGAAGCGCCCCGAAAAAGGTTGAGTACCTCTGTTCTACGGGGTGACATAACTTCAGAAACAGTATGTTAACTTTGATTGGCGTCCATGTACCGATGCATTCCGCTAAACATTCACCACAATCTCATCTGTCATCCTTTTAGAAGAAGACATGAGAACTTGGCTACTTATTCTAGATTATCCGAGGCAAACCATCTCCAATGCAGCCCAGAAATTATAACCCAAAGGAATTGGAACGTCTTCGATTAAAGGAGGTCTAAATACATTGAAAGTAACTTAATTCGGTTAGAAACTGCGTGCTCGACTTAGAGCAATTATTGACATAAGGGAGGTTGACTGCATGTTCTTTGATATAGTATATTTCTAGTTAAATTTAATTCCTTAGTATAATACTTAACACGTATAGAAACTAAATAAACTACAAAAGGAGACATTCTATATAGCCAAGATTAATTAACTGGAGCAAGCAACTTCTTAGAAGACTCGAAGACTCATTCTTCCCTGCAGGACAATAAACCAACTCCAAATACTGAGAAATATTGGGAGAGGAGTCTGAGACAGGAAGGGTCGTATCTGTGAATTTGGATATTATAATATTGACAGATACCACCCTTCTAGTCAACGGTTTCTCCATATCGGCAACTATGACCTATGTTTTGCCTGCTAAACTGAGAGTAAAAGGCGTGCTGCGAGGAGCTCCGCAACGGACTACCAGATTGAAACGGCATCAAGCTGTTTTTTCTGTGATTTTTCTTCTTAGCTGAGTATCTGATTAGCATTAGATACAATTGCATCCCTATATATCTATTTTCTTGTTTTTGCATCCACTCAATCTTAAGCTTAATTCGATGGTGTTCTTGTATAAGTAAGCTATGACGACTTTCAGAGATGGCCGATTTCTCTAATGAACAACAGCAATCTATCACTGTTACGGAGCGAGAGACTGATTTACTAGGCCACCAAAATTTTTCTTCGAATTCGCCAAGCTGTGATTGAGTTCTGAATGGAATTACATTAACCATTCAGAAGAATTACATTTTAATCTCCTCTGTCTTCTGTGTGCAGATTTCAAAATATAAATCAATTCCCTATGAAAATCATCATAAATATCGCATCAAAGACATTGTGAGTTTCAATCAGTAATTCCAGCAGAAGATTGATTGATAATTGGATAAACTTCATTTAAGAACACAAATAACAATGTTTTAATATCTGATGCTATGAATTACCAGTTGATTTCGCATTTGACTTAACTTCTGATTCGTCTTTATCCCCTACAGTGACTAAGGTGATCTGAATCTTCTCGAAGAACTTTTTGCCACCCTAGATGTAATTTATTCGCTCAATCTGAATCCGCCAAAGACGAAATTCATGACTAAATGTAAAAAATATTGTATGTAGATAGGAATCTAAAGCAGAAATTCTGTAGGTTGGTTATTTGAATGTATGTGCTTTTGTCTTAGATTGGAGTCCACTCCGTTTCCACTGCAACACTGGACCTATTTATTGAATACTAAGTTAAGAATGTCGGATAGCTTATCAAATTAGTGTATCGTGCTTTTATCAATTGTTGCCTTGTTTTGGTGGGACGAATGTAATGTGAAATTAGATACGTTTCATTCACAACGGCTCTCTCTATCCCGTTCTTCACAGAAAAATCAACAGAAAAAAGTCATGAACTTAACTGTAATTCCCTCACGTACTCTAAGTTTAAATATCAGATGTGAATGATCCTACCATCCTACTTCCAGACGAATCGTTATAACGGATTACAAGGTATATTAATTTTACTGCTAAGTTTACTATGATAAATATTCTATAGTGTAGAATATTTTTAATATATAGTTTTGGAAGCGTTTTTCTAATTTGAATACAGCATTCATATGTGTTATATATTCAGAACTCATAATTATTTTCAATAAGGAGCGGTATTTATGCATAATTCTAAACATTTTATCTCTTCCTACTTACAGGTATACATTGAATGGATCAGGAAAATAAAATCAACAGTTTTTACGTAAGATCCCTTTTCTACTGCTACAGAACTGCCATATGGGGGTTTAGAAAAAATCGTATTCAGAATAACATTTTATTGCATTGTGATCAAAGAGAGAGGTATACTTTGTGCAATGTTTACAAATATAGAAGATTCATATGATGTCCTTGGTGAGTATATAGTTTCCATGTTGAACCCCTTTTTTATTATTGTTTTTGTGGTTTAATGTTGGATTTTTCGACGTTTTCTGGACAACTGTAGGTGTGTTGAGTGCGTGCTGATGAGCTTATAAGGAAGACTAAGCAAGACCAGATTATCCTCAGATTGCAGGAGAGTGTCCCTCAACAAGGACTCGAAGACCATTATCTGCATTACACAAGTAATTATTGAATATTTCAATATTAATGGTAAATATAATTTTCATAATCGACATTAAATTTAAGCTTGTGTAAAAAGAGAATATCATCAAGGTTATTACTGAAATAATTTTACTGCACGTATAAATATTTAAAAGATCAACGTATTTCCATGTCACAATTTTGATCACCGACTGTGTTTGATAAGAAGTGATTTTAGGTACTAGAATGTAGATAATGAATAAAAACAGTGTAATTTTCCACACTTTTGGTGTGGAAAATAACACTTTTTATTCATTATTTAAAATGGCTTTCCACAAAGTAACGCCTGATCATCTAGATTTCATTCGTGAAAAGTACTGAATCTTTAATATTAGGTAACAACCAAGCAATATATGTACTTCTTTGCCATTAAATCACTTTAGGAACATTGAGAAATCAACAGGAAAAAATGCAAAAATTTGACATTTTTCTCATACATTTTAAATTTTGACTAAAATTCGCAGCCTCAGGACATAATCCGATCTAGTTGAATTTTTTTATATGCTATAAGGACCACCAACCACCAACTTTAAGCACTAGCCTTTGACGTATTTCGAAAAAAAGGTTATTCGATCCACCCTACGATTAGATACGAAACGATTTGCGTTAAATACTGTGTAAATCAGATTCAGCAAAAGACGCCATCTCATCATCACACAACGCAGTTTGGGCAATATGATGGACGTGCTTCGTAATGGCTAATGGGCAGTTCAGAAATTCGTTCGCGAGCCTCATAATTGAGATAATTCCTTAGTTTAGAAGTGCATTCCATAAAAAGTACATTTGTTTGTCACTGGAATAATGATTGAGAAGTCGTACATTGAGAGTCTATGTCTATGTAAGAACCCTGCAAGCCGCCTTTCGGCGTGTGGCAGGGGGTGCAAGCACCTTGACTCTATTTTCCTAAACGGTTGCTTTCGCGTATACTTCGCGGAAAAAATGAATTTTTGAAACGATTCGTTTTAGCATCTATTTCCCTAATCTTTCGGGCAGTATCAGCACGGCCCATATAACAGGGGGGTCGCATTATATCGGTTACATCATCTGAAAACGTAATTTCTCTGAACTTATTTAATAAATTTATCCTTTGAATTTTTCTTCTATCTTCTAATGATTCCCATCCCGCGTCCTGTAACATCTGAGTGACACTCGCTGTTTTATCGTAGCAATTCTTTACAAATCGTATCGCCTTCCGTTGTACTTTTTCTAAGTCCCGAATATGACATTTCTCGGCGGGGTCCCATACACTACATGCATACTCAAGGTGAGGCCTAACTAACGCTAAGTAACATCGCTCGCGAACCTTTTCTTCGCTCCTACCGACTATTCTTTTAACGAAGCCGAGTTTCTTAAGTGCTTTTCCACATATATTTCGGATGTGGGCACTCCATGATAGATTATTCGTGAGAGTTACTCCAAGATACTTTACCGATTATTCTGACATTAGGTTTACCCCTCGGAGACTATAAGAATAATCATTTATTATAGATTTACTTTCGAAGAAGTTAACTACCGAACACTTTTCTACATTAAGCTCTAATTGACAATCATCGTACCAATTCATAATTCTATCTAAGTCGTTCGAAAGGGTTAATCTATCCTCTGAACTAACTATTTCCCTGTAAATGACTGTGTCGTCTGCGAATATCCTAACATTGCTTTCAATGTGATTGCTGAGGTCGTTGATGTATACTAAAAATAACAACGGTCCAATTACACTGCCCTGAGGGACGCCCGAGGTCACCTTAACCAAGTTGGAACTAATACCATCGAGTACTACTCTTTGCTCTCTATCGGTGAGAAAGTCTTTTATCCAGTTAATAACTTGTGCATTGATACCCGCAACTTCTAATTTGTACAGCAATTTATGATGAGGTACCTTATCGAAAGCCTTCCGAAAATCTAAAAATATCGCATCGACTTGCTTATGTTTTTCAGCAGAGTTTAGAACATCGTGTACTAATAAAGCCAGCTGAGACTCGCAAGAACGAGTCTTACGAAAACCGTGTTGATTCCTAATTATGAAATTGGACGTTTCAAGAAAACCCATTAAAGAGCTAGCTATTATATGTTCCATAATTTTACCGCTCAGTGATGTTAAAGATATAGGCCTGTAATTAGCTGGATCGTACTTAGAGCCACTTTTAAATATTGGCGTGACATTCGCAATTTTCCAATCTTTCGGGACCTTTCCTTCGCTCATACTCTTATCAAATATAACTTTAAGAAAAGGTGCTACGCTCTCCGCAACTTCCTTGAACACTCGAGCCGGTATGTCTTCAGGACCCGGAGCTTTATTCGGTTTAATCTGTTGCAATAGTTTAATGATGCCGTCTTCTCTGAAGGTGATTTTCGACATTGATTCAGGTTTATCAACATTCGGGAGAGTATTTGATGTATCGTCAGACGTGAAAACGCTTCGAAAAAAATCATTCAAGATATTAGCTTTGCCTTTAGCATCGTTTACTCTATTACCGCAAGTATCCTTTAATGAACCAACAGTTTGCTCTTTACCTTGGACCTCACGAACGTACGACCAAAACGCTTTTGGGTCCTCTTCCAAGTGTTCGCATAAAATCTTCTTTTTATATTGACGGAGGGCATCTCGCATAATTCGTTTAGTTTCCGACTTTGCTTCCTTACTGTAGAGTAGAGTAGAGTAGAGTAGAGTAGAGTACTGAGATATGTATATAAATTCGGTCTTGTGCCTCAATGAGTCATAGTCTCGATCATAAACATTACAGCCGTTTGAAAACTGTAGTAAAACGTCTTCCAGGATTGACTCAAAATTAGCACTTTTTTATTTCTTAAGAGGGGAATAGCAGGCTGTCGAATAGCCGAGTGGGCAACGCGTTCGGCTTTGACGAAAGCGGTCCCGGGTTTGATTCCCGGTGGGAGCCCAAATTTTCCCGATAAGGGTTGGCGACAGAAAGGGCATCCAGCCATAAAAATTAGTGCCAAATCAAAATTCATCTTCGTCATCACCAGTAGTCACAAATCATTAACTGACCCCTCGTGTATGGGAATAGGGTTAAGGGGGGACTTTAAAGACAGGAATAGTGAACTAAAAGGCCATGAAAGAGAAGAGAAGGAAAATTGTACTGCATCTTCTCTGTCTGAACTTTCGTAAACAGCTTGTTCATTCGGTCGCTTTTTCCCATAAAGGGTCGATTGAGTAAACTGAACACGATAGTCCGCAAGCCACCAATGGAAGATGGATGCGCTTCGTGTAAACAGAAAGGTTTTAATGAAGTATAACGTCATTTTCATCAATATGTAAATATCAATTCTTAGTCATTATTGGGTGTCTGTCGTATACTCGATTACAGAGACTGAGCTAAATGAATTTCATTAATTAAGGATTAAATAACTTACGTCGTCAAAGTATAGGAACATATAGTAATGCCTTTTTTCATTGATCATATTATTGCCTGCAATTGTCAGACCGTGGCCGGTAAATTGGTCCGGGGGGAATTCGTACCCGGGGAATTCGTCCGCGGGGAATTCATCTACCGACAGATTGGTACGCGGGGAATTGGTCCCCCGCGTTGACGTTATTCAGTCTTATGTTAATAACTACTGTTATTCTATCTTATGTTAATCTACACGCCCTGTTTATTGGACAATGTTATTAATAAGATAACCGGGGGGGTTGGGTTGGGTTGGGGTGGGTGGGGCTGGGTTGGTAGTAGAACCTCAGCGCGGAGGATCAATTCCCCGCGTACCACACTGTCGGGAGATCAATTCCCCGCGGACGAATTCCCCGCGTACGAATTCCCCCTGGATCAATTCACCGGGCGCCTTGTCAGACATATCTTAAGGGAGGAACAGTGAGTCGCTACCAGAAGTAGATCTAGTGAAACCGGTTTCGCTCAATGGTTGATATCTTCATATAGAAAATAATATTTTTCCTACAGCAAAATTACAAGAATGAATGGGAAGGGGAGACTATCTGTGTTTGAAATTAATTTATCTATTTCAATACCCATAGTTTGTCCAATCCCATTCATTATGGTTCAACGGTTGATTCTTCAAAATGAGATCCAACTACCAAACGACTGTAACAAATGGAAAGGGAAGATTTGAAATGGTTGGAACATGAGTTAAGATTATGTTTCATCCACCCAAGCTTCCCTAGTCCAGGCCAGAAAAGATTTTCTCCAAGGAGTATAGCGGTAGAGAAATAGCTGTTCCAGCTTACATAGATAGCAATGTAAAAGTATAATTTAATTAAAATCACTTTTTCCAGGTTATAACTTGAGTATCCTGGAAAAATTAGCTCTTACAGCTCAAAATACAGTTATACCTTATGTTTCTGAAAAGTGGTAGTAGATAAGCAGGTAATAGATGCTTGAATGCACTGAACAACATCCTGATTTCTCAGTGTGTGTCACAAGCACTCGAATTAACTTTGTATAAAACCGTCATACTCCCTGTAACGCTGTATGAGTGTCAAATTTGGAGTATAAGGTAGCAGGAATTTAAGACTTTTGCAATTTTTGAGAGAAGATATCCCGGGAAATTCTTTGGATCAGTTCAGGACTGTAACACAGGAGAATGATGAAGGGTATACAATGTGGAGTTAAATGGACTATATAAGGAACCAAATATTGTTGAAGTAATGCAGTAGCGTAGGTAGGGGGGGGGCAAAGGGGGACATTTCTCTCCTAGTGCAATATCCGTGGTCGCCAAATTGAAGTTACGAAAGTACGAAAAAAATTTAAAATTATGGTAAAAGTGAAGGCCGAGTGAAAATCACCATTGTGGACATACATGATAGAAATGGGTGTCGAGACATGGCCTTTTAAGAATACATTGTCTACATAGCGCAAATGTTTCTCTCGGAACATTTAAATCCCATAATTGAGGTTTTAAGTGTTTTTGATAGATGATAACTTAATCGCCTGATAGAGCCCTATTTCCTACAGTACACCGGTAGTATTTCCATCATTGTATGAAATAGCGGATTGATATCATCAAATGTTTTTATAATTTAAATCTAAAATTATAAATAACGAATATATGAACTCACTAATTTCCCAAGCAAATTGAAAATATATTGTAGTAGTATTGTTAAAAGAGCTTACAATAAAAAGGTACAAAAAATCTCACATTATATCTCAGTAAAATATGATTCACTTAATTATTAACCTCTAAATATAAAGGATTTATTTGTATGGGATGGGAAACATGCATAGCTGATGACCTGACTTATGTGTCAATGAAGAGGACTTCTTAACTGAGGCGGTTTCTTATTTCTGAGTACATGAGGAAAGCAGTGAATTCACCTCTGCCGGGAATTATGTTTGAGAGTGAGTGCATTGAAATTACTGGATTGTATGTATATAAACCAATCTAGGCCTTCAATTCACTCGATTTTCGCTCATAACCCTCACTACGTCTGGAAAACAGTAAGTAAAGGTCTTTTTGAACTTAGCTAACAAATTATTTTGCTTCTAAGTTACGGAGAGTTTACAAGGAGGAGCTATAAAAAGGAAGTGATTATTAGTTTTTTAATAAAGATATCACTTCACTACGCAATTTCAATGCTCAATTGACTCCTATTTTTCTATGAGGCAGTCTTTTCCGCGTTAGTTCGAAAACTAACCAACGGAAAATGGAGGAACTTCATAAAAATCAGGCGTGTTTAATTTCAGTATTACATCAATCCAACGGATATCAGAATGGATAGTGCTACATAATAAAAATAATTATAATAATAAGAAAACGTCTATTATTAGAGCTAGATTGAGTCTCTTTTGTCTTTTCTTATATCTAACCATTTGTCATATAAATTTTAAAGGACAGATTGCTTGAAAAAAGTACACAGAAAAAGCTACATTGCAGGATTATAAACTTATGGTTTAGTTTTGGAAAAAAGTATACACCGCAACTGGAAAAGAACCGCAAAAAGGGGTGTGTGAAAAACCTGCGAAACCTACTGATAGTTAAGTAAATTCTTATTGGAAAGCAGGTTTGTGAGATCTGAAAGGCAAAAAAGACAATGCTGATGCATATTCACTTAAATAAATCAATATAAACGGTGTAGAACATAGTGGAAAGCAAGTAATAAAGTTACAAGAGAAATAGCTATAAAACTATAATGAAATATTATATGATTAATATGTTTTGATGTTTTGATAAATGGAAATGATAAAGCAATTACATTAAATGTGGAAGAGATATGAAAAAAATCCTCAAATCAGGCGAACTTTCCTGATCTATGATTCAATATTTTGGGAAATTTAAAAATATGACCTAGAGCTATATAATAGGGATATGTAAATGACAAGTATTCCTAAATATAGCGTAATATCCATTGTTTATATTTAGGCTAAAAAATAGAAGAAATTCGGAGAGTTCTCGAATAGAAAAATCGATCGTCATTGTTTTCAGGAAAGATACTAGTTTGATTATAATAACCTGTGCCTATGACACGATAAGAGCTTTTATTTGGGAAACTAAATTTCATGGAACTCCCCTTCATAGTAGTTAATCGTGCATTATAGTAGTCTTTCTGACTGCGAAGACAATGAAGAGAACCAGTTAATTGAGCAGTATTCGTTGTTATGACTATAACCCGAAAACAGTGTATTTACTTCTGATAGAAATTATGCTTGAGAAAGAATGAATTGAGATTTCTAGATTGTGTATATTAAATTCAATCTAATCATCAACTCATTCTATTCCCACTCATAGCCTTCACAGCGCCTGAAAAAAAATGCGGATATAGGTCTTTTAGCCAACATATTACTTTGCTTCTTTCTTAGTGATGAAGAATGCGCAAACAGGATCCATAAAAATGATAGTATTGGTAAAATGTATAGCAGCTTTTAAAATGGTGCGATTGCAGTAAATATCTTGTCTTAAGAGTGTGGCTTTCCGTGGAACCCACTTCATTGGAATTAATCGCATTAGTTATTATACTGGGTCAGCCATCGTTTCACGTTAACGTTCACCTCAGAGGGAATGAACCTATCTCGTGAAGAATTACTCGTGGAGGTCACAGGTTATCAAATGACAAATGTCGAAGGAAAAGTGTACTTCGTCAACTACTATCTAATATTCCTTACGGCCGTGATTATATGAACACTTATTGGCTAAGTGATACCGAATAATGGACCTTCATCCTAAGACTCTCTTCAATTAGATTTTCGATCATTTCATTAAATTACAACGGATGTAGTCAAGCGCAACTTAGGGGCTTTTCTACAAATCATCTTAACATTAGAGTATTTTCCACAGTAGACGTTAAATTAACAGCAGTTTTTAGACGAGTTTTTGAACGAGACGGAACCTGTAGATCTGAATGTTTATTTAATTAATCTTACGATAAGCGAAAATTATCTATGATTGGAACTGAAGCAATGACATTATCTGATACTGACCGCTTACGCTCCAAATGAGGAGAGAATATTATGTTTGTAGAATATATATCGTGTATAATATCTCAATATATCTCAGTCCTCATTATGACTGAGGGTCAACGCAATTTATTTCAGTTCCTCTCCAAAACTATTGGTAGCTCACGGGGAAGGTTAACGCTTGGTAGCTAATAATTTTACTGTTCAGCAAATCCCAAAATAGTATTAGTATCTATGCAGTTTTAGTATCGTGTAATGTGTAGTTTTTCCTTTCGGATAGCACATCAACAACTTCCGAAAATCGAAGGGTGGTCTATACCCTTTTTATTTTATTATTGACCTAAATGAGGTTGACTAAGCGAGTTCCGACTTTATATACTTGGATAGGTAAGAGGAAATGAATTTCTTTTTCCACATAAGAAGAATTTCATCGGGGGGAAGAAAAAGGAGAAAGCAACATTTTGGATGTGTCGATGCCTCATTCTTCGTGTCAGGACCAAGAAACCAACTTCAAATGCTTAGGAATGTTGGGAGAGGAATCTGAGGCTTGAAGGATGTAATGGTGAATTTAGATATTATAATATTCACCCATATCATCTTTTTTGTGAAAGGTTTCTTCATACTGCTGACTACGACCATTAATTGACTCTTGAACTGAGCGTTTAAGACGTGCTGTGCTGACTTCCATATCGGACTTTCAGAGTGACAACCCTGAGGCCATCAAGCTGTTTTTCAATGTTTTCAGTCATGGCTGACTATCAGTTCAGCATTTAATACAATTGAAAATTTTCATATCTATTTTCTGTTCTTTGCATTCTCTCAATCGTGTGTAAAATATAATGCTGCTATGTAACACGTAAGCTAAACTGTCAGTCAAAAATAGTCTTTATCGGCACTGAAGCATAAAATCCAGCACCGTTACGGAGTAAATGATTAATAAACAAAGGTATCGTAATTTTTCCGCAAATTTGAATGTACTGAAACTGAATTGAATGTATTTACTTAAAGTACTGGGAATAGCATTTCAAAGAAAAATACAATTACCATTCAGAACGATCACTTTCAAATTAACTGCCTGAACTTTCCATGCAGATTTTTATCTCTATGAGGATACCCGATGAAGATGTTTATTCATTCGCTCCACAGCTTATGCTTGAAGTTTTGAATTAGCCATTTAAGAAGAAGAACTATAGATAAGTGAATATATTACCTAATAGGATTAAAAAAGGGAATACTTACAGAATAGTATGGACAAAAATTCTGTCATAGAAGCTGTGAATTTCCGGTTGATATTGTATTTGCTATCATAACTTTCGATACATCGTTGGAAAATTTTACTGGACTAAGAGAGATTAATCTGTTAAGATTCTTCTTGATGAACTTCTTCCCTCCCTCCTTCTAATTTAATCGCTCAATCTGAATAAGCCAATGTCAAACTTTATAATTAAATGTAAAACACGTTTGTATGTTCATATGTATGAAAAGCAGATATTCAATGGCTTTGTTTGTTTGTTTGTATGTGTGTTTTTGTCTTAGGTTGGAACGCACTCCGTTTTCACACCAACATTGGACTCAATTCAAGAGTATTGTTTTGAATGTTGGATAGCTTATCACTTCAGGGTATCTTGCTCTCTTCAATCGATAACTTGTAGTGATAGCTATCACATTTAAAAATAGAGCACCACAAAAGATAGCTGTTTCCTCAACCGCATCCTGGAGAACAGTCCTACAAAATGTCGGGTTGTTTTGGATTCTTGATATGATCCAACAGTCCATCATATTGTAGGACTGACAGGATATTACTCTTCGAGAAACTGGGGCGGATGATGTATATATCATGTTTTGGAGCCCAGAGGCATCAAGAGGCATATTTATAGGCTCAGGATAAATCTCAGCGAAATGGTAAGTAGCCATATTTCTACTCATACTTCTATTTAAGTAGTAACTGAGATTTTTTCTTGTAATTTTTATCGTATGATTGTTACGTTTTGATAAATATCATCGTTTAGTAATTGATTATCACGTTATAGGATATTATAAAGGTCTTTTCATATAAATACGTGATCGATGCCCACTTTCTTAGTTACTTTTATTTTTACACAATTATTTCTGTCTTAATTAATTAATTAATAAATCTGGCTTCATTAATTAATTTGGCTTCATCATACTCATAATGCTGAAATAACAAAATCAGCTCACCATTATGAGGGCATAACTAAATAGCAAAGGCCTTATAATGTAGCATAGGAAAATTTCGAGTAAATTTACTAATTTGTGTAAATGAGTGATGACATGGATGTGATTTATCCTAGTTTTAATTACTCATATAGTCGGAAATAAAATCAAAATCTGATCTTTCTTGAAGTTGTTACCATGAATGGGTTCAATTATTACTTAAATTCAGAAACATGGGTTCTTTAATTCCAGTACGACTTGACAATTTTATCTTACATTCCGCGATATAAATTTAGCAAGTAAATTGTATTGAATTAAAGTTTGGGGAAAAAATGATTTACGTTACACTGAAACTGCTTGTGAAATGAATAGAAAGTAGAGAAAAATATGCAAAGCGCATTGAAAGAAGTACTCTATTGCTGATCCTCTTCCGACTGGCCCCAGGAATTGTGTTAACGCGGGAAATTTTCAAATGAATAATATTATATATTTTCAATTGGATACCGAAATCCTTACTTTTACAGCAAAATAAGGTACTCATTTTCACTTCAGTGGGTAATTCATTACGCAGCGCGACTCGCGAACATTCGAACGGCTTAATTATGTCAAGTAATGCTTAATTGTCCTTACAATTTTGAAATGCACTCATGATGTATTGTTTTCAATAATGGGTGCATTTTATGGTAAAGTGATGGACTGAGCAAACTAAAAACACTAGTTTCAATTTGCTTAGTGAACAAAATATTAGCTCATGAAGTCAGAAACACCTTTTTTTCTTCTCCTTTCAATCTGAAGATACAGAAATAACTTGATCCTCTATCCTTCTAGTGTTAAAGTTCATCCTGAACTTGGTTGGCCAAAAAGTGGTTGGAATAACTATAAAGAGGTGAACACTACGCACGGAGTAGCATTTAAAAGGAAGTGATGGCAAAATGTATAACAGTTTCTTTATCTGGATTTAGGTAAAAATATATGCTAGTCATAAGGTATTCATGTTCGCTCGTAAGCCACCATCAGAAGATGGTGGCGCTACTTGACAAGCGAGGAGACTTTTAAGATGTGCCCCGAATATGTCCTAAAGAAGGCTTAAGGGTGTTTTTCTTCCATTTACAACTACAAGTCGAAAGATGAAATAATACATTTCTTCTGATCAAGTGCCTTTACGTCGATTTTCAGTGATATATTTACAGAATCAAGACAAATTATCTACCAGAGGTGACCCCGTGGGACTGGTTGCGGCAACTGGTTGAGATCGTCCGGCTAAAAATGAATTCCAACAGGCAACTGATAACAATGGTCCGGAATGGTTAATCTGAGAGGGGTGAGATTTGTAAAAGGAAAATTTCACTTCCCCAGTGCTAACAAGTCCGGTTCATTACTAGCACCATGGAGAGGGTGAAATATTCGTCGGAGTGATCCTTAGCTACTGTATGTATTTGCATCGGAGGAATTAGTTCATCCAGTTTTGCCTAAATGTCGACAGTGAGAACAAAAATATAGTTCCAACTGACAAACGAGAAGAATTGGACGAGGGGCGGGGTCGAATGAAATGTGATATAAAATACATTTTATTCAACTCATCACTCTTTCCCGTTCTTTACCAGAAAAATCACCAGAAAAAGCCATGAACTTATTTTTAATTTCCTTGTATACTCTGATTTTAAATAACTGATGTGGTAGATCATCGACTCTTTCTACTTCCAGATGAATCGCCATAACGGATTCCAAGGTATGCTAATTTTACTATTGCATTTACTTTGAGAAACCTCCTATAGCATAGCATATTTTTATAATATCGTTTTTGAAGCATTATTCTAAATTGATTATACCACTTATGTTTCACATATGTCAACACAAATAGATATCTTAAATAAAGCGCTGTATTATGTTTAGTTCTGGACATTTTATCTCTCTCTACTTACAGGTAGATATCGACTCGATCAGGAAATTTAAAACAACAGTTCTTACATAACATCATTTTTCTACCGCCACTCCTTACGTTGCCATATGGTGGATTACAATAAAATTGTTTTCAGAAAAACAGTGTAATGGATAGTAAACAAAGAGATAGGTATACTTTGTGCAATTGTTCCTAATAATGAAGATTCTTACATTCTTATAAGGTCCTTGGTGAGTACAAAGTTTCAATATTTACTCTTTTCTAATTTAACAGTCATTTTTGTGGTTTAATTGTTTAACATTGGATTTCTCGAAATTTTCTAGACCTCTTTATGTGTGTTTAATGCGTGTTGATGAGCTTCCAAGGAGGACCATGCAACACCAGATTATTCTTAGATTGAAGAAGAAATTCCCTCTACTCAAATTTGAAGGCCTTCGTCTGCAATAGGAAGGTAATTTTAGAAAATTGCATTCTTATTGGTAATTATAATTGTTATAATCGGCAGTTAATTTAGGGGCATGTAAAAACAGAGTTTCATCAAGGCATTACTGAAATATTTTGACAGCATATATAGTTAATTAAACAAAAACAATGGAATTCTATTAACATTTACAGAACACAGTGTATTTCTATGTCACGGTAATAGATTTTGATAAGGGGCGGTATGAGTTCACTAGAATGTACTTAAAACTCATTCTAATGCTTCGAATTGTTCTGTTATAGCTCATTAAACTCATATCTTACAGGAGAAAATGATGCTATGAAATTTACATGTACACCTTAATCCGTCATTGAAAACCACCATTCCATGGTTGTAATAACATAACAATATAAATTTTATAAACAAGACCCACTTAGTAGATGTTCAGAAAGATTAGTTTCATGAGGAGACTAAGTGAGACGGGATTAGTGAACTGGTTTGAATCTTTCGTTTGAAAACGACTGGATAGTGGAAATAGTGTTTGGGATGGGGGCTTTGGGGGAACGAAATGTGTATAATAACTACATTCCTGATCCCAAAATCTTTCATGTCCCATTCATTAGCATCACAACAGCATGACGATCCGTAAAACTGTACTAGAATCGTCACCAACCGTACTGACTCGCATTATTTCCAAGTGATTCAAGCCTCTCATCTTTCTTTACAATACGTAGAGGTATGCATGGGCAGGGTAAATCAGGCAATGTATTGGGCACGGGCTGGGCTTGGGCCCATAGATTCAGTCCCGACCCAATTATCCAGCATTATCCAAAATTTATTTTATTTTCTTTTAGTTTTCATCGCTGCAATGACTTACAAATTAATTTAAAGCTTTTACTATGAGAAAAAAAATATTTATCAATTTTCGTTTAACATCATTTCTTCAAAAAATTTGAT
The DNA here is from genome assembly GCA_947579665.1 of Sympetrum striolatum. Lineage (NCBI taxonomy): Eukaryota > Metazoa > Arthropoda > Insecta > Odonata > Libellulidae > Sympetrum > Sympetrum striolatum. The sequence goes on along the minus strand of OX388352.1, from coordinate 38,358,787 downwards.
TTAATCAACTGATTTAATTAATTAATTAAACTCCGCTACAAATCGTGAAATATGTTTGGCGCCGATGGGTTGAGTAGGGTAGGTAGGGTTCCTTTCACCCCAAACGTGTGATTGCCCATTTCATGAAATGGGCAACTTTTGCCCAATTCATGAAATTGGCAACGCGCCTGCCCATTTCATGAAATGGGCAATTACACGTTTGGGGTGTAACATATATAAGAAACTCATTTTCTCTTAAGTTGGTAACGTACAACGCAGCATGACCCGCGAATATTCGAACGGTTGTATTTTGTAAAGTAATGCTCAATTTGTCCCAATGATGCTTTCGTTGTAAGGAATGGATGCATAGTAAGGTAAGGCATTTGTCCTTGAGAGAAGCTGTCGCCGTTGCACAGTAGGCTAGAATCGAAAAAAGGCTGGCCAAAAATAAAAAAGTCCTTTTTTTGAATGCGCACTTTGAAACTTCGCATAACCGTTTTTGAATAAATTCTGCATATAACTGTGTAATCATTTGCGTTGGTTCCCACTCGTTACAATTCTACAGGGGGTCAAGGTTGACCAAATTTTACGAAAATTGCCGGTCCTCGATTTTTCGCAAAATTCTTCAATTTCAAGCCTATCCTGAACAAAAATGAGCTAAATCATCAAGTAAAAGACGATCAAGTATTATAAATCTAATCTTTATGCTTCATAATACTGGGTTTGAATGATCACAGTTGAATGTTTTCATTATTTATACAACCAAATGGCGAACCCTTATTTTATGGCAAATTTCCAACTAAAGTGAGAAAAATAGTAGTGATTAAACGCGATGTACGCGGAGTTATTTATATCACAGTGTTCTTTTAAGCTTTCTGAAGAGGAATCTGAAATAAAATCCTGCAACAATTTGCGATGCCGATAAATAAAGCTACTTTTCGATGGCGATGCAAGAGCTATGTCAGCGCGGCGGAGCGCCACTTTCTGAGTCGACCTCGGTTTTGAATAGGTCTCAAAAGTTATTAGTGAGGGACACGTTATGTAACGTTCTTGAACTAAAAGAATCTTGAGCAAGTAAAGAAAATATATGTGGTTCCTTCCAGATTTTTTTTATAAATTATGTATAGTACATACATGTTTGAATATATAATGGACGTTTTAGTATGTAATAATACTATTTGAATTTTGTATCATTCCTTGAACTTGAGTGGTTTGTCACAGGATGTATTAAACATCTAATATTGCTAAAATCACTAAAATTTTCCTCTCCGACTTCTTGAGTTCCTACAATAAAACTCAGTACAAATGCTAAGGAAGTAGACTTTGCATATTAAAATCACATCACATGTTTTGCATAATGAACAAAATATTAGCTCATAAAGTAAGACCCATCTTTTTATTTTTCTTCTCCCTATAATCTGAACAATGGGTTACGATCGAATACTTGATTCATATGTTGGAAACTACTAACAGAATACGAATACATGCTTTTGGAATTATATTTTTTCCTCGAGCAGGGTCGGCTTAGACCCTTAGATAGTTCAAAACTTCAGGACATTTCTTTAAAAAATTCTTCGGGTTTTCTATTTTACAATAAGATTATTAACAACCGTTTCCTTATAAGTAATCAGTGAAGGTGGCTCCGAAACTACTTCGTATTTTTTTATATTCTTATCAAAACCCAAAAACAATGACAAAAATCGCTCGGCCTAACTTTTTCTCTTCTGTGGCGCGGTTTGGTCCCATCTTACCTGTCTTTGTGCAAGGGTTCAGTTCCCTATAAGCACCACGTCTGATGGCGCATTTATGGTTAAGAGTGGTTAATAATTTTAAAATAATCAAGTTCCACTATGCCGAATTTCAGAGAGATATTTTAAAATGGAACACATCTAACAGAGGTGATCCAGAGCGACCTGTTTTGGCAACTGGTTGAGATCGTCCGGCTGAAATTGAATTCCAACCGATATATGACAAAAATGTTCTGGAATGGATGGTTTGGTAGGATTGAGATATGTAAATGAAATGTCTCACCCTTCCTAGCCAACCAATTCCCGTTCGTTGCCAGCACAATGATGAGGACAAAATAGTCGTCGACGTGATACTGACGTTAGTCACCAAATTACTTTCCGACATATCTGCACAATTTTAGCCTCAAAGGTTTTGTTTCTACTTCCAGACGAATCCCTATTACGGATTCCAAGGTATGCTAATTTTACTGTTAAATGTACTATGATAAACATTCTTTACTATAGAATATTTAAATATATTGTTTTGGAAGCATTATTCTAAGTTAACTACAGCATTCTTATGTATCATATATTCAGATCTCATAAAGATTCTACATAAAGAGCGGTTTTTTATACTTACGTATTTCTGACATTGTATCTCTTCCTACTTTCAGGTAGACATTCAATGGATCAGGAAAATGAAATCAACAGTTTTTACGTAATATCCCTTTTCTACTGCTGCAGAACTTCATGACGTTGCCATATGGTGGTTTTGAAAAAAAAGTATTCAATATAACAGTGTAATGCGTTGTGATCGAAGAGAGAGGTATACTTGGTGCAATGTTTACAAATATAGAAGATTCATATAATATCTTTGGTGAGTATATAGCCTCCATGCTAAACTCCTTATTTATTAATGGTAGGCAATTTTGTGGTTTAATTTTGGCTTTCTTGAACTTTTCTGGACCTCTGTAGGTGTGAATCCGTGTTGATGAGCTTCTAAGGAAGACCAAGCGACACCAGATTCTCCTCAGATTGCAGGAGAATATCCCTCAACAAGGACTTGAAGATCATTTTCTGCATTACAAAAGTAATTATTGAATATTTCAATTTTATTGGTAAATATAATTTAAAAAATCTGATGTGGCCAGCACATGACTTTCTCTATATATAAGATGTAATTATTTATCTACGACAGTAATTTCGAACTCTATATTCCATCTGAACTATGAAGATGAGTGATTAATTTATATATTATTACCTTTTACGTCACAAACATTATAAATAATGTTTTTCAGGACATGTTCGATGAAAAACGATGAAGTGGCCTTTCGCCCCAGCGCCCAGAGCGCCTACAACGTACAGTGGCGGAAAAAATTATCGCAACACTTTGCGCGCGCACCAGTGGCTTTCACAGGAACTATTTGGAATTCTGCTTTCTGTGACTGACTGGCAACACCGAGGAAAGCCTCGAAAAGCGGTAATATTTGAGTCGGAGCCTAGAACTTACACAAATTTCCTCTCTTTCGAACTCTTCTTAGAGCCTTCGCGCGAACTCTCCCCGAGTTCGTCGTGTTTATTTCGGCGTTTCTCTTTCACAGATAGTTATCGTATTTATAGAACGATAAGTTGAATATATATTTATTCCAATTTAAATCTTAAATGCAATAAAATACATAGACAATAATTGAAACTTAACTATTAATAATGTGAAGAATGCTATTCAGTTTTAATAATGCGTAGCAATAAGGAATAAGTGGGATTGGAGTAGGAATACGCGATGTGGTGATTCTCACCTTTAGAGAACGAGAATCTTGGAGTCTAGAGGAAAATGATGTTCTGCGAGATTATAGCGAGAACAGATGGCCTATAATGGTCTCTTTTCCTGGATAATTTGTGCGCTAATAAGGCGTTATTTTGTTAGTTTGGTTTCTCACTCCAACATACGTCTTACGGCTGCCTGCTGGATATTAATGTAAATGTAATTCTTCAAACGTCCAGTTCAAACATAGGATATTCATTATTTGTGATAAACATTCCGAGGAGGATTTTTGATTACAAGTCTTATGTTTTCAATTTAGCAATTAGAATTCGAGAAGTCGTTAGAGCGATTACTGACTTGCTAACTATGACACAATGTAAAATTTGTATTTTGTCTACGGAACATAATTTTTCCCCAACTTAATCATGCAGACGAAGGAAATTCGTAATATAAATTTATATACACCATTTGTCACCTAGAATACATGAAATCATTGTCCGTCCGGAGTTAAAAGGAAAAATACCAATTCCAAAGTTAAAACAAACATGATTTCATAAAAACCGAACAATTTCTGCGCATATATCGGACTTGTCTTACATTTTGTAACAGGGAGTTCGGTGACCTTGGTCATTAGTCAATTGTGTTGCCTTCGCGCGGAGAAATTCACGTAGAAATGCATTAAGGCTTTGATAATTCGCGAGGAGAGTCTTTAACCACAAGTTGATCCCTTCAAAGTATTGCAGGCTCCAATACAAAACAAACGTTGAAATGCATTACCTCGCGCGGAAAAGCTTTAACCATATGTCGAGCACTTTCAAAGCAAGTATTGCAGGTGCAAGGTATATTTTTCCTTTTCAAGCCTATATCAGCTAGACTCAGGACCCTCATTTTACAGTCGCCCAGTAGAAACAATCCTCTGGCTAATTCAAAGCTCCTTCCTCACCATGGTGCTAAGGAAATTAGATGTTATTGCACTTGTAAAAATATTCCCAAATAATATTATTATATTAGCGTATTTTAGTAAACAAAGACTTCCTAATAAACAACCCAAGTTTTTAGTACTGATACGTATTTTATGAACGTCTGACTTTATAAAGTTAATTAACCAGGATTATGCTGCCATAATAAAATTATTAATAAGCTGCTAAAATGGACTTCTCAGTTTGTTGGGAAGTGTCATAAATATAACTAGTTGCTAATTAAGAGGTGATTTTGCAGCTGTCTGACACATGTTATTGGCATAGGAAGGGCACGAGCTCGAATTCCGCTTAAGTTAAATGAGTTTTTTATCTTAAACTTCTCTTGTTCGGGAAATGAACGAATGTAAGATATGATTTCCACATATATTTATACGCCCCTGTAATGAATATACATATTTGCCAAAGAGATGAAATTCATTATGGAAAAATAACCATTGGACATGAAAGATGCGGAACCGATTCATCACCAATTGTCGGTCAAGAAAATGTTTCGTGTGTCAGTGAAAATTCCTCTTCTACCAAGGATTCGAGGTCGTTCGCTGAAAGACAATTCTTTTACTCATTTTCCACAATTAGAGGTATTTGACAGGGCCTCCTGATTTCCCGAAGCACGATGAACCTTTCGCTTTCAGTGCAGAGGATTTTCGAAAGCCTATGCGTCACTCGCAACAACAAACCGGTCGTAAGGCAAGGAGCTCAGGCTTACTTACTCAGACTTATTGGCGACTATTTCTTCATTTAGGTCTTCACGTCGATAGACGGACAACCAGCAGACCGCGCAAGCGAATCTTTTTCATTTTTACGCTTAAAAAAAGCCTTGAGAACTATTGACATTCTTATGCATATTATTATTCATTGTTCGTCTACAACCAGGACAATTTGCTGGTTCACAGTTTCCAATTTTCTCGGCGGTAGTTCCAAACCAATTATATAGATTTAGATTGAGATATATACCCCGCGAGCTGCCAGATGGGTATGGCAGGGGTTGTAATAACACCATCATCAACTAATCTACTCTATCAGCCTCTCTAATTGTCCGGGGAAAAAAGCGACCAAAAGTAATGTTTTGTGATTACTTCCCTGTAACGTTTTGTCGATGCTTCTCGGAGATCGCGATTAGGTCTTTAGTTGCACTAAAATTTCATTTACTTCGTCTTTAGGTTCTGAACCGATAAAGCTTTCGATAAGCTTCCGTCGGTCTCACCTGGAGCGAATTCCAATAAAGAAGTGGTTAACTCTGTGTCTCGGAGGCTGAATCATATGGAGGAGAATGAAGGAGAATGGATATATTATTAGTCATCCTATATTTTTATTAATTCCATTGTAGTTCTCGATTATTAATCATAGTGTATAAGTGCACACTGTTACCGAGTCTGAGAGAAATACCAATACATATAAATATTTTCCACTTGCTCTAAATTATGTTAAATAGTCTCCTTCTCTTAAAAACATGAAAATTGAGTAACATTACGGGGATGGAAGTCTATGGCGGAGCTGACATTTTTTCATTATCATCTATGAGTAAGAATCTACGGATTCTATCGAATGTGGACATGAATATACAGATGATAATTAATGATTGCTTTGTCGCAGGGGCGCAGCCAGGATTTGTGTATGAGGGAGAGGGTTATAGACAGTAGAAAGAGTGAAAACATTTCTACATTTCAGGGCCGGTATATTCATGCACGCTACATGATAGAAGGTATGTTAAATTCTTAAAAAACCTAAAATGCGTAGAAAACTAGGATATATTCACGGTTATGTGGCAAAATTAAAACCTTTTTGAGATTTTAGTTTGTAAAATGAATAATTGAATAATAATGGTGAATAATTATCCTCAATGATATTTGGATTTCCAGTTTTGATAGGGCCAATTTCTCTTACATTATCATTATTTCTCAAGGTGTAAGGTTTTTATAATTGTAAATATTAATTTCGGGTGCCTTTGAGTGTTTTTTTTAAATCAAAGGAAGGTTAATTAAAAATTCCTTTAACAGTTATTGAATGTGAGAAGAAATAAATTAGTAGTAGTGATTTAGGAGATGATATTGAAACGTAAGTATTTTGGAGGTAGCACTACAATTTGGACAACCCAGTTACTTTGATGGAAACCGAAGACCAATCGTAGCGGAGACGGATGAATTTTTCCTCTTAAATTATATGTTGTTTTATAAATACGATATATTCTGATTATTAAGTTAAAATGTCGACAGCACAGAAACACCATAAAAATATGTCTATGTAAGACCCCTTCAATCCGCCTTTCGGCGTGTGGCAGGGGAAACAGGCATCTTAACTCTATTTTCCTAATCAATTTCTTTTGCGTAGCATGCGCGGAAAAAATGAATTCTTGATACGATTCCTTCTAGCATTTATTTCTCTAATCTTCCTCGCAGTATCAGAGCGGCCCACATCAACAGGAAGGTCGCATTATACCGATTGCATCATTTGAGAACCTAATTTTTCTGAATTTACTTAGTAAATTTATCCTTTGAATTAGTCTTCTATCTCTTAATGATTACCATCCCGCGTACTGCAACATCTGAGTAACACTCACCGTTTTATCATGGCAATTCTGTACAAATCGTATCGTGTACAACCAATCAAGCAAATGCCGTACACGAACTGTAATACAAAAGTTATAATCAGTATAATCGCGAAACAGTATTTTCTCGTTTGGCTAGGTTGAATAAGAGGAATATGAGTTTTTTTCTTTGAAACACGATGAGCATCCCCTCAACGATCTACTAGTTAATCTTTGCATTCTATTCACTTTTCCTATCGCATCTCCAATATGTTCTTTCAAAGATAAACTACAGCTAAACGTGACACTTAGATATTTTGTGTGGCGCACTAACACTTAGGGTTGTCGCGAAATTTGTTGCTGCGTGGAAATAACGTTTTTGGATGATATCTAACATCCTTACGCTTTATATACATCATTCACAAAAAACTCTAGGTGCGTCTTACAAGATTTATCTTTATGGAATCCGTGTTGGATCCGAATGATTCCTATCTTTATGGTAAGAAACTGAATAATAGAGCTTGCTATAATATGCTCCATTATTTTGCAGAAATTCGAAGTTAACGAAAATTACCCATAATAATCTGATCATTCTTAGGCCCCGGAGTGACGTTTAATTTCTTCCACGACATTGGGACAGTACCCTCATTAATTGATTTCTGATAGAATTTCCTATCGGTGGGATCCAATGTGCGAAATGACCTAAGCTGTCGAAGCACTTTTAACAATACTACTACTACTACAATTTCCTATCAATCTGTTGCAGTGAATTTCCACTAGCATCAACTTATATCTCTATGGAAATCATCTCCGAATCAATGCGCGAAGTAAAATCGTTAACTCGACCATCATCTTATTAGAAACATTTCTGGAAGTACGGATTAAGTAAGTTAGCTATTTCTGCCGATTTATTTAAGGCAATTCCCTCTTCGCTGATAAAGCTAGACATAGAAAACTGACCACCACGAGTCTCTCACACTTATGACCAAAATTCTTTCTAATCGCCAACTAGTGATTTTAACAGGGTTCGAGATCTATATTCCTGGTATTCTTTTCGTGATCCTTCCTCAAATAGCTTTTGCACTTCTCTATAGTTTTGATCACCAAGCTCATGGATCTCACCGCACGGTTTAAGTTTTCTCAATCGCGAGTGAATGACTCCTATGCAACGATTCAAACTTCTTCCTCGTCTCACCTACTGTTTAGACGGAACATATTAAACTAAATCTACTTTGATTATCCGTAGAAACTCTACCAAACTATCGTTTACTGTATTTTCACCCGAAAAGCGTAAAAAATTATCCAAGCCTTCGTTCAAATAAAACCTTAAACTCAGAAATAATTGCTTTGCGAATTACATACACTTGCCTCACCGGCTTAAGAGATCTAACCGCTACTACTTTCATGCCTGCCATTATGACATCATGGTCTGACTGTACCGTCAACTACAGCGAGGCTAGTTATTATTTGTGGTTGGGAAGTGGCTAGTAAATCTAAATTGATACCTTGCCTCGCACGATTCGTTCGAGTTTTAGTCATATTTACCTTATCTTAAGCATGCAACGAAAAAGTAAGATGTATTTCGTGAATTTTTTTCCCACTGCTAGTGCTGGAGAATTTAAGATTATCCCAATGAATATTGGTTAGGTAAAAATCTCTTCCTACGGCGATGATTGGATCTTTTATTTTCTCGAAATTTTTATGTAAGGCCTCGGATAAATCAACAATACAACCTATTTTTTCATCGGGAGGACTACACAAAGAACAAACATTAATCTTACTTCCGTTTTGTCTTTGAATCGAGCACCAAATGATTTCGCTCCTGCTATTTTCTACTAATTCATCGCGCTTACTAATTAAATGAGTCCATACTGCTATAAAACCTCTACCGCTAGATTTACATAGTCATATTTTCAGTATATCACATAATTGGGGGAAATATCTCACTTTGAGTAATATCCTCGCGTAACCAAATCTTTCTAGAATGATTTCCGCGCAAGTTCTCATCGTAATGTTAAAGATTTCCACCTGTTTATTACGTAAGCTCTTGCAATTTACTATTATTATTTTTAGATCTCTCAGTTCGCACATTAAAACATGGTTTTCTTTTTCGAATAACCTTTATCTTTTTTTTTAAGTGAATTTTTCTTTTTCACCATTGCAATTTTTCTATGTTTTGGGGCTAAGCTCATGCCCACCCTTTTGCTTATTTAAGTGGGCGTTAGTAACTATTTCTACTGCTAAATTAAAGAATAACTTTGTCTGCGTATATTCGCTCTATTCTCTATTCTATTCGCATCTAAACCGCAAAACAACGTAGCAAACGACATTTAAACTACGGTCTTCATGGAGGGAGAGGGGTTGGGAGTGTTTCGGAAGAGTCCGTAAAGTGCACACAAATTTTAGTAAAATCAGCGAACAATAGCTGAGTATGGTGTCTAATATATGGATCTAAGTAACCTTGAGAAGTATTTTAACATACGGAAATCAAGATGATCAAATTGGAAGCGGAAAATTTTATTCATCGCTACGGAGAAAGTAGAGAAGTAAATACCGGCCTCTTGGAAACTTAATACAAGTTTAGATTATGCTGCCACAAGTATTTTCGTAAGTGTGGCCCGTTCTACAGTGTAAAATCTGTGGGGCACCTGCAATTCGTCGAAAGTGTGTGATTATGTTTACACTACGAGGCGAGTACGGAACATCTAATGATTGATTATCGGACATTCGAATCATCATTTTTTATTTGCATTAAAGATTCCAATTGTTGGTATAATTTCAATTGCATTCTAGCTCATTAATCAAATATATTACAGCTCTGGATAAATTAAATTGAAATTAACTGTTGTAGAGTAATACACTCACTGAAGAGGAAAATCGTATTAGTGGTGTGATGAATGACTGTAACATCAATAGAGATGTGGTACCGTTGCAATTTATTATATTTTTTCAGTCAGTATGGTTAAAGTGCATTGATGTCTCATGAGAAATACCATTTGTTATTACACAAATATTACTCCCTATTACATATAGCCTGATAGAGCTGAAAATTTTTTATTACCGATTCCACTATTTAAAAGTTAATAATAGTGATGACAATTCCTGTCAAAACGTTAATTGCTAAAAAGCTCTAATTGCTAAAAAGCTCTTGGAAAAGTTGAACTCCTTCAACACACGGATTAGATTGGATTCATCGAAGGGATATTTTTAATACCTTAAGCAGTGGAAAACTACACTGCTCGAGAGAAAATAGAAAGGTAAGAATAGGACGCATCTTAGTGGTTTCTAAATTCGAATTTTTAAGTGTTGAATTCTCTTTGCAAGAATTCAATTCCATCACAATTCTAGTATTTAGACCTTTAATTCTCGAAATAATACCTCAAAATGTTCATTTTAACGTCTGATATATCGCTATCAAACAATCTTGTTTGTTACTATCTCCCAGTGTATTATATTGACATTCTACATAACTATTTTTATCACAACTGACTTTGAATAATAAATGGCAAAAAATGAAGACAATGAGGCAAAGGCACTACTTGGAAATCTCGCGAAGGTGAGTCTTAAATTTCTGCATATAAAAACGAAACTAAAAGTCTCTTTTCCATTCGTATGGACTTTGAATATTCCCGGTTTTACTGCCTCTATACAGAGTTGCCGAATTGTCGGAGTTAGAGTGATTTCAGTTAGTTTCCACATAATCCGCGCTCTGACGCCAACTGGTGTTGCGATAATTGTTTCCCCCACTGTACATAATCAGCAACTTCCGGTTTATCAGTATTTCACAAATAACTCCTACACAATCAGTGATACAAAAAAATGTTTCATACAAAAGTCATAGTAAATAACATTTTCTAAACCTTTTAAAAATAATAGTATATACCTAAATATCATATTTATGGAGATATTTTGAAAACCGGAAATGGGCTTTGAAGAATAATGCTCGACTTCCGGTTTACCGATTTACTCCAAAATCTAATCAACTCTAACGACACAAACCAAAATACTATATACGAAATTTGGTGTTGATTCGACAAATTATTTTCATGTTAGAGCGCCCACAAAGTACATTATCAGCTACTTCCGGTTGATCAGTATTTCACGAATAACTCCTAATCAACTGGTGATACAAAAATATTTTAAATACAAAAGTTATAGTAAACCACTTTATCTAAAACTTTTAATAGGTATACAATATACCTATATATCATATTAATGGAGATATTTTGAAAACCGGAAATGAGATTTGATGAATGAAGCTCGACTTCCGGTTTACCGATTTACTTGAAAAACTAATCAACTCTGACAGCACACATCACAGTACTACATATGAATTTTGGTATTGATACGACTAATAGTTTTTACGTTAGAGCGCCCACTGTCACACACACACACACACACACACACACAGACATCGTTCCGAAAATGGTCAAAACGTGTTCTAGGGACCCCAAAACATGTATTTCCGTTGAAATCTCGAAGTCGATTTTTTTCATGAAAACAATACTTTCTCTATACTTCGTATATGGAGAAAGTAAAAACGCTTCATGATAAAATTATTTTACTACACCACAATAAAATTACAAGCAAGACCAGGTTTTGTAGCCAAACTACATCTTCTGGTGACATGAGAAAAAATATAATTTTCATCATAGACAGTCAATTCAAGCGTATGTTAAAAGAGAGTATCATCAAGGGCATTACTGAAATAATTTGGGTTTAAATATTCTGCCCATGCAGACCTGCACTTTTCAATTCCCATTCACCCGCACACTTAGACACCCGTATGATTGAAGAAGTTAGGATTTAAGAAAATTCAGATCCATATGTCAATTTGAGTTCAATGTAGATGAAGGTGGTGCAGCACGGAATACTTAATTTCCCAAATTTTTGGTGTTTATGGAAAGTTAAAAAGCATGATATTATGGTACGAAATAGACTACTAAAGTTGACTTTGTAATATATTTGGTTTTGCTCATTCAGCATTTTTATGTAATAAATAATTTTTCAAAACAGTGTACACTTTCCCGTTTTTTCTCACCCCTGGGGCAAATAACTATGGAATACAATATTTCTCCAGTTGAATGCGATATGTTACAGTGTCAGTGATTGGGTGGAGAAGGAACTCAAAAAATTGAATTAGCGGGAAGGACAGATCTATCGTAAGTATGATAGCACGTATTTCAAGTTAATAATCAGTAAAGAAACATCTCAGATGGGTTAGAAAATTTGAAAAAGGAGTGTTTTAATGCAGGAACTTTCTTTCCTCACTGAGAAATTTATAAATGTCAGTTGAAGGCGATTTGTGAGCTCGTTTAAATGTTCGTGTGCACGAAGAGGACTTCTAAACTGCGAATTTTTCCATGTTAAGAGCACATACTTAAATCAGTGTATCTGATTCTGATGGAAATTATGTTGTGGAAGGTTTGTATTGGGATGAAAAGATTGTATAAATAAAAGTCAATCTAGCATTTTAATGCAATCCATCCTCACTCATATACCTATCTACGGTGGAAGTATGTGGATAAACGTCTTCCTGAACTTAGCTAACAAATTACATCGCTGTATTTCTTTGGGTAGAATGCTACACGTTAAGCAGCCTGAAAAAGGAAGTAGCGGCAAGTTGAACTGCAACTCCTTACCTAGGGAAATGGAAACTTAGGGAAATGGGTAACTAAGTTGATTCCTTTTTCTGAGAGCTAAGGTAATTATTCAGCAAGACGACAACGGAGAATATTCTTAAGAGCTGATTACTTTGCATGGAATAGCCTAGAAAATAAGTAGACGAAAAATGCTAAAACCGCAAACTTATATGTCCTCAGGTAAATTTCCAACTCGAATGAATCCTTCGTTGTCATAGTGCTTGCACGTGCTAATAACTGTAATTTGCAACCCGTAAAGAGAAGTTGCTGGTGCTTCATTATTATCAATTAGGTTTTTTAATGAAGTATTTCATTACCTTCAAAATATTGGTAATGTGAATGCTAGAGAAGGCACATCCATGCCTAATTCTGCCACTTACAACTACACTTCCATGTTTTAAATAGCATCATATAAGATAAAATATGAATAAGGAAAGGGTTGAGGTGAATTTGGACATAAGGGCGTGCACCCAGGAAAATTCTCAAGGAAAAACGGACTTGAAAAACCAAGAATGATTGGGAATGGGTGATTTAGGAGGAACTGAATGAGTACTAAGATACATCTCTATCCCTCAAATAATCCTACTCCTATTCCTTACCGGCACAGTAACTGCAAAATAGTCGTTAAAGTATCAGTGACGTAAGCCGTCAACTGAACGAATACATTATAATGATTGAATCATCCGTTTTTTAATGTAGAATCTCTACTTTCAGGTTATCTTCAGTGATTTTTAAGAGCTCGCTGTTAAAAATGTCTTTTACAGAAGGTAGGAACTCTCATGTGATATAATAATAAATCCTTCCTACGGAACGTCGATTCAACTTTTGCATTGTTCCTATTTCAGAAAGGTCTGTCCATGGAGCCGCAAATTTAAGATATTACATGGTGGGACTTAAGGAAAAAGTAAGGAAATATCAACCGTGAAAGAATTTTAATTAACGTAATCGGATTTGAATTGCTTGGATGTCAGCCGGTAGAAATTGTCCAGAAGAAAATACGTTAAGAAAAATAACTGATTAAGAAATAGCCAATCAAAGGGACATTGAAGAAAAATCATTAACGGAGAAGAAAAATGATTATGGTAGCGAATGACCAGCAAATCCACAATCAGAAGAAGATGGAGAGATAAGGTAAGAGGTGTTTGTTGGTGAGTTGTAAATTACAATCTTTGCGATGAAACTTAGTAATTCGTTCACCGTAGATTGAAAGAACTCTTTATTTTAGTTCTGGCAGCGTATGAAAGTGACTGAAAGTTAGTGCTATATATTTCAACATATTTTGATAGAACAACGTCTTCGTATGACTAAAGATATCCAATTGAAATATTCCAATCAAATGAGAGAGACAGAATCATACCGATATTCCAATACATCCAAGAGTAAACACATTTCTAATACAAACTTTGTTTAAGTATTTCGAATAAGCATCAGTTATTCCAAAGACAAAAATTAAGATAACCAGATATTGTGCATAAAAACCAATCTAAAATTTCAATCTTGATCATTACCTTAGCTACGGTAGGAAAAATATATTTCGAAGTAAGGAGTGAAACATGCAAAGCAGCCTTGAAAATGAATTAAGGACTAATTGCATGGAGGCTTTACCAACAAAGCTTACCTAAGTTGCAAATTCCATTGGTTTCCTTGCTGTCGAAATACTTAAGTAATATGAACTTTAATTCGCAACCCGTCAACGAAACATGGCGGCTCATCAGAAAATTCATGGAAGAAAATTTTAAATTTCTAGCATAAAATCAATCCTTATTCTTTTCAGGAATGATTGCAGTTTAAATGTCAAGGAGTATCGATGAACCTAGCGACATGAACACGAGCCAATAGCAAAACATCTCCCAAGAGGGTGAAGACATTACATTGGCCTTTCATCAAGAGAGGCTTGTCAAATTCTGTGAATTGGTAAAGAACCGTTCTAAAAGGTAGGAATGTCCCTGTTCATGTATAACTGTGAATGACTTTTTTCGGAATGTTCATTTAACTTTTGATAATTTTTTCAGTCCATTCAAACCATGAAACTACAATTTGAAATATGAAATAATAAATTTCATTTGGAGCGATTTTGGGTTAAGAGCGGTTAATAAGTTAAACATAGTTTAGCACCATTTCGCCTATTTTTAGAGATATATATATAAAATGGAATACATAATATCTACCAGAAGTGATCCAAAGCGACCTGTTTTGGCAACTGATTGAGATCGTCCGGCTGAAAATGAATTCCAACTGATATATGACAAAAATGTTCGGGAATGGATGGTATGGAAGGATTGAGATATGTGAATGGAATATCTCTCCCTTCCAAGCCAACCAATTCCCGTTCGTTAACAGCACAATGATGAGGACTAAATAGTCGTTGACGTGATACTGATGTTAGTCACCAAATTACTCTAAGATATTTCTGCTCAATATATCCATTTTCTACCGCTACTGAACTTCATTACGTTGGCATATGGTGGATTACAATAAAATTGTATTCAGGATAACTGTGCAATGGATAGGGAACGAAGAGAGAGTTCTATTTGCTGCAATGTTTGCATATACAGAACATTCATTTAATTTCCTAGGTGAGTATATAGTATTATTTTGAACTCCATTTTTATTTATGACCGACACTTTTATGGTTAAATGGTTTAATTATATATTTCTCGAAATTTTCTGGACCTCTGTAGGTGTGTTGAGTGCTTGTAGATGAGCTCCCAAGGAAGGCCATCCAGCACCAGATTAACCTCAGATTACAGGATAAAGTCCCTCAACAAGAATAGGAAGGCATGTTCTTCAATAGACAGGTAATTCTTGAAAATTAGAATATTATTGTTTATTATACTTTTCATCATCGAAAGTCGATTTAATCGCATTTAAAAAGATAATATCATCAAGGGATAAATAAAATAACTTGACTGCACGTATAAATATTTAAGAGAATAATGTATTTCCTTGTCACAATTTTAGATCACTTTGTATTTCTATGTCAAGGGAATAACCCTTGACATAGATAACGTTTGAGAGGGGGCTGTTTGAGGTCACTAGAATATGCATTTTAACTCATTCTTGTGCTTCAAATGACTTTCTTCTCGCTCATTAACTTCACAGCTGGAAGAAAGTCATACTGGACTTACCCATATAATCGCTTTGCTTTATTTCTTAGTGGGTAGTAGTATGTAGGAGCCTTGGAAAAAGAAATGATTGCAGAGTATTAACTGTTTTGCATCATTTATTTCGTAAATGGGTGACGCCATTGACTGTGTAATTGTAGCACAAAAACGCACGCTAGATCAAAATCCGAAAACAAAATCTCCATTAAATAATTTTCCATATTTCATAAGCGGTGAGTGGTACACAAAAAGGAGCCTTGAAAAGTAAGTGATGGAAAATTGATCTGCAGCTCCTTACCTAGACTAATGGAAATACGTTCTCCATCATTCCATTTTTCAAACAACTAAGGTATTCATTCCGCAAGACTAGACTACAACGAAAAATAATAGTAAGAGATGAGTACTACGCATGGAAATTCCTAGAAAATGCATTGAGGAAAAATTTTATAACAGCTACGTTATATGTCTTCTCGTACATTTCCAACTCAATTGAATTCTTCGTTGTCATAGTGCTTACACGAGCTAAGAACTATTTGTAACCAGTCAAGATAAGTTGCTGGTACTTCATGATTATCAGGTGAATATTTTCAATTAAGTATTTCTTTCACCTCAGAATCATCTAAATGTGAGATGAATGATGCTAAAAGGCGCATGTCGTGATTTTCAGAATTTATTTTGAGGGTAACTTTGAGATAATTGGAAGGTGTACTAACAACTTACTCTCCAAGACTAAACCCAAGACCTAAAATTGTAGAACGGCCAATAAGAAACTATTAAAAGTGGTTCCGGCAACTAATTGGCACCTATTGATTAAACATGCCTCCAACTGGCTACCGACAAGAATGATTGGGAATGGGTGATATAGGAAAAACTTAATGTCTACTAAGACAAATCTTTGTCCCTTAAATTATCCTACTCCTATTCCTTACCAGCACAGTAACTGCAAAATAGTCGTTAAGGTATCAGTGATCTCAACTCCAATTGAACGAATACATTTTGATGCATTATATCATCCGTTATTTTTTATGTCGAATCTTTACTTTCAGGTTATCTTCAGTGGATTTTAAGGGCTCGGTGTTAAACATATCTTTTACAAGAGGTAGGAACTCTCATGTGATATAATAATAAATCCTTCCTATGGAACGTCGATTCAACTTTTGTATTGTTCCTATTTAACTATTGCATCTTTCATTTTTCAGTAAAGTCTTTCCATGGAGCCACAAATTTAATAAATTTCATGCTGGGACTTAAAGAAAAAGAAAGGAAATATCTACCGTGAGAGAATTTTAATTGATTTAATCAGTTTTGAACTGCTTGGATGTCAACTGGTAGAAATTGCCTAGAAGAAATAACGTTATGAACGATAAGCTATTAAGAAATTGCCAATAAAAGGAAAAATGAAGAAATATTATTAACGGAGAAGAAAAAATGATTATGGTAGCTAATGATGAGCAGATTCACAATCAAAAGAAGATGGAGAGATAAGGTAAGAGATGCATTTTTTGGAGAGTTGTACATTACATTCTTTGAGAAAAACGTAGTAATTCGTTCACCGTAGATTAACTCTTGAATTTAGTTCTGGCAGCGTAAAAAGTAACTGAAAGTTAAAGTTATACATTCCAACATATATCGAAAGAGAAAACACTTCTCCGCATGACAAAATATATCGAATTGAAATGTTCCAATCAAATAAGTGATAGAGACTCATTCCGAAATTCCGAAACATACAGCAGTAAAAAAACGAATGTGTGTCTAATAATCTAGTTACACAAGCAGTGCTTGTTGTCGCTATTTGGCCAAATTGAGGTTGTTCTTCAAAATAAAATTTTTACTTTGAAATTCACTAAGTGCATTAAAGAATATATTTGTAACTGATTGTAGGAAATTATTATGAGGACAAATTTGAGATGATTGGAATGTGTACTAATAACATACTGTATCTTGCTAATGTCTCCATTTACCTTCGATAACAAACACAAAGGTAATAACATTTCAAAAAAGGTCTTGCCAAATTTAGGTACAGAGAAGAGGAACTCTGAACAACGTATTTGCTTCTGATGGGAATAATGCTTGGGAAGGACTGTATTGAGTGACCAGTAGATTGTGTAAATGAAAGTCAATCTAGTCTCTCAATGCATTCTACTCTCGCTCATTACTTTCATACATACATCATCTATTTAGATTACTTTATTCCTAAGCGGAGTATAGTACGCATTGATGAAAACAGAGTTATTTAAGATGAGTATGCATCTTTATTTCATAAAATATAGAATTAGATATATTTGGTTTTAGATTTGATTATTTCGATTTAATAACTCGCTCTAAGGTAGCACTAAATCCTGTCTCTCTATGAATCAAAACTTCTTAGATATGTCATTAACATTCCATAAACGTACTGCCGTGATTTTCTTGAATCGATCGCCTTTTTTCATTCAGGGTTTTTCAGTGAATTTTATTTATGGAAAATAATGCCAAAGAAAGTAATGGAGACTTCAGTAACCAAATTTATAGATTTTTAATTTTAAAATAGACCTCAGAAAATACACAGAGGAATTTTCGAAAATTCTTGCTTGAAATCCATTGTTATTTTTTCAGGAATGATACCAGTTTAAATTACAAGAGGATAAATGAACATTATGACGCGGAAACGAGGCAATGGCAAAACATCTCCCAAGAGGGTGAAGACATTCTATTTTCTTTTATCCATGTTTATTTATTTATTAATTATATTTTCCGTAATCTTCATTTTACTTTTGAAAATTTTTTTCTGTCCATTCGATCCATGTAGAAGTATTACGGAACTATATGCGAGGAAACATGAAAGAAGCAAGGAAAATTTCGCAAGTGATTGAAAGAAATTATTATGAGAGTAACTTTGGGATTATTGGAATGTGCACTAATAACTAACTCCATCTTGCGGATGTGTCTAATTACCGTTTATGGCAAGCGCAACGGCTAACAACCTTTCAAATAATTTCCTCCCGTCTTTAGTTACAGAGAAGAGAAGCTCTGAAATAATATGTACTTGCAGTTAGGAGTACGTGCCGAAAACAACGAATTTGCTTCTGATGGGAATAATGATTGGGAAAAATTGCATTGAGCGGGTACTAGATTGTGTAAATGAAAGTCAATCTAGTCATTCAATGCTTTCTACTCTCGCTCATTACCTTCACTACGACTGGAGAATTTTGGATGTACAGTCCTGGCCAAAAATAACGCAGCACCGGCCGTAAGGATCGCTATGGAGGTGCTGCGTTAATTTTGACCAGGAGTGTACGTCTTCACGAAATTAGGCACCTATTTAGAATACTTTATTTCTAAGCGGAGAATAGTACAAATTGATGAAAACAGTGTATTTACATCTACTTTGTATACCTTTATGTAGCTTCGAAAATCAATTGACTTATATTTGGCCGACACTGTTGTAACTATCTCGAAGCTTTAATTCGCAAGCCATCAATGCAAGATGGTGGCGCTCCATAATAAGCAGGTGAGTTTTTATGAAGTATTTCTTTCCCTGCAGAATAATGGAGTAATAAAATACATGATGCTATAGAATGCCTTATTTTGCTATTTACTTCTACACTTTCATGGTTGAAATATTATAATAATTAATTAAATATGATCGAGCCCCAAAATCTCGATATTCTAAGAGATCGCGTCAGACTCAGCCTCAGCAGACCTGAGGAAGATGGGAGACTTTGTCACCGAAGCCTTGGCGAAAGCAATGTCTCCTAAATTAACATGGTTGGAAACCCGAGAATCCCTTTTGCAAGCCATTCACGAGTAAGGAATGAGATCATTCTATACAACAAAATTTTAAGCCGTCATCTTCCAAGAAAAGTCATTCCTTTACTACGGACTCTGAAAAAAAGTAATCCAGTTTATATGCAGCTGAAAGGTAAAATGGACCAACATATATATTCGGGCTAATGACTCAAACCGGACCATACAGCAAAGAAGCTTCTCCGTTAGGGGAAACTATCGTAGCGGTTCCCTATTTATAGAGCTCGGTAGATATTGAAGACATTTCTGTTAACAACTTTGTATGAATTAAGTGCGTACAAACTCGTGATACTCATCCCTAAAGACTTCAGTATCTATCTTAAATCATCCACAGATGCAACCTGGTAGATACATGGCTGTATTCAAGTATCCATGTCTTTGGCGGTTGCTGGTACGGAGGGAATTCGCTCCTTGCAATTCTCAAATGCAAGTTGATAATTCATCATTCTGAGTGCAGAAGGGAGAATGAGTAGAATTTCAAGGCTGAAAAAAGAAACAAATAGGAGCAGGAACTCACCTCTGCTGATTATAGTAAAACTCCTGTTGTCCTCAACATTCCACTACCGTAATTTTCGTGAATGAATCTCCCTATTATTTTATAAGGAATCTTCCGTGACTATTGTTTACAACGAGAAGTTAGTGAAACTTGGAATTAATGTTTATATTTCCTATTATTTTCAGGAAACATAGCACTAGAGATACTGCCGAGGGATATCTGAATTCAGCCTTACGACATGACCATGATCAGATGTCATAGAGTTCCTTGGGAGGGGAAGATATTACAATTTTCATTTACCAAGAGAGCTCTGGATCCCCAAGCAGTTCGGTTTATTTACATACATACCATAGATGTCCTTTATTGAAGGTAATAATCATTTATATCTAATAAAATATAAAAAGTCGGTCAGTCAGATCAATCAATCATTCAAATGGGTTTGATTAAAATAATAAATAATATCCTGCCCTTGAAAACAAGCCGAGGTGTAGTATATGTGGCTTCATCGTCAGATTTGAGTAAAAACTTTAAGGAACAAGAAAAGGATTTTATTTTTTCTTACGGAAGAAAAATCATGAATATTTTTATGCCTTTCCATTCCCTGTTAGTGTTGTTTCAGAGCTTCCTTTCCATCTCATGAAGCCTCTATGGATTCTCTGAGTACTATTTTAGGAGTAAAATGGCTTCAAACCCATGGTATCTAGGAGGCATCAGAACAGCTTTGCAACGCTGAAAAAATTTCAAGACATATCAAGAACGGAAGAAGATGAATCTGCTCAATAAGAGTACTGCGTTTAGATTATCATCGTTATCAGATTGGGAAGTCTTCGGTAGATAAAGTGGCTGCACAGAATGACACCGATCGGATTTAAATAAGTAGCACCATTACATTCAATTTCTATTCAACTGCATCCTCGAGTCTTTCCTTGATGAAGATTCTTTACTTAATTCAAATGGTAAGGTGCTTCATCATCGATAGACTAGCAGGATTTCACTCGTCGTAATACTCGGACGCACTGTGGCAGAATCAAAAGTTTGTCGTCCAGATGGGAACAACTTCTACAATGTTAGAAGCGGAGGCAACCATGGAAGCACCAAATTTTACGAATATGGTAAGTACCCTGAAGCTTGTCTAATACATCCGGGTAAGAAGGGATGAACACCTGTTCTTGGATTTTTCGATCATTCACCATCATAAGTGAAAATCACTATTACTTGTATTTCCTTTGCAGATAGATTTAGATTTAGATATATACCCCGCGAGCCGCCAGAGACGTATGGCAGGGGGTGTAATACACAACCATTATTCATTCAATCCCTATTAGCATCTCTAATAGCCTGGGGAAAAAACGACCAAAAGTAATTATCCGTCCTTGCGATTACTTCCCTATAAAGCTTCATCGATGCCTCTCGGAGATCGCGTTTGCTCCTTACTGGCACTAACATTTCACTTACTTCGTCTATAAATTCTGAACGAATAAACTTTTCGAAAAGTTTCCGACGATATTCAGATCTTCTCATCTGTAGTGAATTCCAACCGAGGGACTCTATCATTTCCATAACGCTGCTATCAAACCTGAAATCCCCGCAAACGGATCGGGCTGCTCTACGCTGGACCATCTCTAAATCTGAGACTAAACCTACTTCGTGTGGGTCCCAAACAGCACAGCAGTATTCTAGACTTGGACGAATAAGAGAAAATTAAGCTATTTCTTTGACTCTCGATGAGCATCCTCTCAACGTTCTACCAGTTAATCTTTGCATTCTATTCGCTTTTCCTATCGCATCTCGAATATGTTCTTTAAAAGATAAGTTACTGCTAAACGTGACTCCAAGGTATTTGTTGTCGTGCATTAACTCTAATGGATGCCCTGAGATTTGGTACTGCGCGGGAATTACGTTTGTGGAGCGCGTAAAACTCATGGCAACGCATTTATTTATATTTAAATCCAGCTGCCAATCTTTACACCATCCTGATATTACGTCCAGGTCGTTTTGAAGTACATTACAATCGTTTTCTGACAAAATCTCTTTGTATAACAGGGTATCGTCGGCAAATAATCTAACATTACTCTTTACTCTATCTACGAGATCGTTAATGTAAATTGGAAATAAAATCGGACCAAGAACACATCCCTGTGGAACTCCTGACGAGATGCTTATTTCGTCCGATAAAATTCCGTCTAATGCAACTCGCTGAGATCTGTTTTCTAGAAAAGATTTGGTCCATCTAATAGCTTTATTCTCGATCGTATAAGCACTTAGCGTTTGGATAAGCTTTTCGTGAGAAACTGTGTCGAAAGCAGTCCTGAAATCTAGGAAAAATGCGTCTGATCTAACACCGCCGTCTGCTGCTTTAGATAGGTCATTCATAAAAAGCGCTAACTGGGTCTCACAAGACCTACCTTTCCGGAATCCGTGCTGGCTCTGACTGATTGCTCCCTTTTCGGAAAGAAAGCGCATGATAGAGCTCGCTATAATATGCTCCATTATTTTGCAAAATATTGAAGCTAATGAAATAGGCCTATAATCATCTGGTTTTGACGCACGCCCTTTCTTAGGGACCGGAGTGATATTAGCTTTTTTCCACGACATTGGAACGGTTCCCTCATCCAATGATTTCTGATAGAAAATCTGTAGAAACGGGGCAATTTCATTGGCTAAAATTTTTATTACAACAGCGGGAATACCTTCGTGTCCTGGCGCCTTTTTCCTATCAATCTCTCGCAATAATTTTCCAATTCCATCAACCAATATCTCGATGGGACACATCTCTGAATCAATGCGCGAGGTAAAATCCTTAATTTGACCATTGTCTACAGTGAAGCATTTCTGGTAGTGCCTGTTAAGTAAGTTAGCTTTATCTTCTGATTTATTTACGGTAATTCCCTCTGCGCTTATGAGGCTAGGCACAGAAAACTGACCTCCACGGTTCTCACGCACGTATGACCAAAATTCTTTCTGATCGCCACCTAATGATTCTAATAGGGTTCGAGATCTATATTCCTGGTATTTATTTCGCGCTTCTTCCTTAACTAACTTTCGCACATCTCTATATTTTTTTCCCTCGAGCTAATGGTTATTTCCGCATGCTTTGAGTTTCCTCAATCGCGAGTGAATGACTCTTTGCTTCCTATGTAATGCTCGTAATTTAGGTTTCGTCCACCGTGGCTCTGTACGCTCACGCACGCTCTTAGTAGGCACGAATTTAATTAAACCTTCTTTGATTATCCGGAGAAACTCTATCCAACTATCATTTACTGTATTTGCACCCAAGAAGCGGAAAAAATCAACCTAGCACTCGTTAATATATATATACCTTAAACTCTGAAAAATTAGCTTTGCGAATAACATATACTTGCCTCGGTGGCTTAAGAGATTTAACCACTACTGCTTTCATCCCCGCCATTATTACATCATGGTCTGAAATACCGTCAACTATATCGAGATTAGTAATCAATTGTGGGTGGGTGGTGGCTAGTAAATCTAGGATGTTACCTTCACCCGCACGAGTCGTTCGTGTCTTCGTCATGTTTACCTGTTCCATCGCATGCATGATTAATTTTTGAGTAAATTTTCTCTCTCTACTAGAGTTGGAGCATGTTAAATTCCGCCAATTAATATGTGGTAGGTTAAAATCTCCTCCTACAACTATGATGGGGTCTTTTATTTTTTCACCGATTATCTGTAACGTCCTGGATAAATCGTCAATACAATCAATTTAGCCGTCTGGAGGACGATACAATGAACAAACATAAATCTTATTACCGTTTGGTCTTAAAATCGAGCACCAAATCATTTCGCTCTTGCCATTTTCTACAAACTCATCTCGCTGACTAATCAAATGGTTCTTTACAGCAATAAAAACTCCACCGCCTACTCTACTCTGTCTATCTTTGCGATATATCACATAATCTGGAGGAAATATCTCGCTTGAATTAATGTCTTCGCTTAACCAACTCTCAGATCCTAGTATGATGTCCGCGCAAGTGCTTCTTGTAAGGTTAAGAAATTCCACCTGCTTATTATGTATGCTTTTGCAATTCACGACTACTATTTTTAGATCTCTCAGTTCGCGCTTTAAATTTGGATTTCTGTTTGGAATAACTTTAACGTTTTTTGAATTGAATTTCTCTTCATTGTCAATGCTACTGTTTCTATTTCGGGGACTAAGATCATGCGTTTCTATTTGTCTATTTACGTGGGTGTTATCTATAATTCCTACCGCTGAATATACTTTCTGAATATTTTTATTCCCTATTAGATTTAAATTTTTCCCTCGCAACTCTTTCTGCGTTATATCGCTCTCATTTAAACTGGAATAATTGGACTCTAAATCTACCTGAGGTGGCGTACTGTGATAATCGTCTAACCTAAGAAAACCCTATTTACCTCGAAGATAACTCAGATACCAGTGATTTTGCTGGATATAATTAATGATAATGAAAAATAAGGTACATATTGGACCTAATACCCTTAGGTTCCTTTATTCTTAAAATGTATTTTCCTGGTTTGGATTTACTCATATTTCGTTTAGTTATTTGTAGCATACCAAGTATTTTGCTTTACAGTTGGACCACCTGAAGTCGAACTCAACATGGATCTGAAAAAAAATCGACCTACGAATTTTTCCAACTAAGGAAAACGGCGTTATAGGAGCAATTAACCCATTCACTACCTCTTTTAAGCTGCTGATAACTACGATACCAGAGAATTTTATCAGTATCAATAATGGTATTGAAAATTAGTATGTACCTCTTAATATAAATATTCTTACAATGCAGCTTCCTCGTTGTGAAATACTCGCATCTCATTTTGTTATATTAAGTATGTTAATATTTTTTTCAGTCGGACCTTTTTAAGTCAAATTCATTGAGATAAATAGAAAATCGACATCGAAAATTTTCATTTTGGGGAAAATTGCGTAATAGTTAACCATATTTGGTCATACTGTTGAAAATGTAGCAAAAGAAGATATTTTCACACTGAAAAGACCTGTGATGTGTTATATACGTGAAGAAAATCCTTAATAATTTTAGAAATCTTTAGAACCAAAATTTCTGGCATAATTCCAAATAGAATCAAGTTATACTTAGCGAAAAGAATTAATAATAATTTTCCGGGATGATTGAGTAATTCCTAACCCATACAATATTGAAAGCTATTGAAGGTTTTATAGTTATAAACGTTAAAATATTCCAATTGCAGCCTGTTTGTTAATAACATACACACCACTACCGATTAACCCTGACGATACCTGAGTACATCATCTACAGCTGAAGATCCAAATTTATAGATAACAGCGTGTCATGAAAACTGCCGCTAGAACATATACTGCAGCCATTATGCCAAGATGGAGTCAACATAAGATATGAATGAAAGAAAAGGGACGTGAATCTCTTTGAACTCGCCGGACAGTAAGTGCTTTGTCTATAACAAGATTAATTCGGCTATATTTTCATAACTGCTTATCATATTGCAATTTCATATAATACTATTAAGCTAAACATCGGTATAGAATCTGGAGCATGTACTTAATCTATAATATAAAATAGAGTGTGGGTGGGTGTGTGGGTATGTGTGTATGTATCTTCGCTAACAACTCGAGAACCGAGAGTCGCAAAACTTTGAAATTTTTCTACATTATTAAAAGTCGACCCCGCTATATATAGGTATAGGCTACATTTTATTTCCCTAAGGTCCATGGTTCGAACCCAGACTGGTCAAAACCTTTCCATAAGAAATTCACGTAGAGGTCAGTTTTTTCGGAGCAGGGTTTAGAAATTAGAAATAATAGTTCTAGAAAGCTGAATCAAGTACCAAAAGAAGGAACAAAGAACAATCCATCCCCCTGACGATCATGGCGATTGTTGTCCCCAGCTCATGTATTTCTCTGTAAGAACACATTGAGAAAATATGCATGCTTCAAATTAATGTTAAGAATAAGTGATAGATTATATGAAGAGGGAGAAATTTAAGGAGTACTATATATATGCAGTTTAAGTAACTGCAGCTATGAACGATATACTGTGAAGAATCGAGCGTACAAACATACGTATACCAGTATTCAAGAAATATTTTAAATTTTATGGAAGCGTCTGTAGCAACCAAGGTTTATTTATATCAAAGTCATTGTTTCCTGACTATTTCGTGGGATAAATGGGTTTGTAATAGTTTGTTAGATAAAATTGATTTCTCTCTATCAATACAACTGAATGGGTTAAAAAACATGGTAAGTTTCGGATGTTTTTAATATAATCTTGTGCATTACGTACAACAACTTATCAATTTACATTGCTAAATATTAAGCGATTGACGAAAATATATTTAGTGAATATCGTAAAGATTTCCCGGAATCAGTTTTGGAGTTAAACGGCGATTCGTAAAGCTGTATCAAATCTCCAACATCGTATCCCTTCATTGAAAAGGTAAGGCAAGTTTATGTTTTGTTATACGCAGATTAAAAAAAGTTATACATTGTGGTTTTTTCAAGTGCTTCCAATTCTAACACATTTACTATATTTCTGCTATCGGTGTTTAATCTTTGGTTCTCTTTTGGCACTGTGATTGCATTTGTGTTATTTGATGAGCTCCATCTTTATGTTACGCAGTTTAGTATTGGGGTACAAGTCAGCTCCATAATACACTTACTTTCTGCAAAAAATATTCTTCGTTGGTTTTGAGTGATATATATAAAATATATTTCTGTTATTTGTGTTTAATCATCGTTTCAGAGAACCATTTCTCCCTTTCAGAAAATGTCTCCTAAAAGGTGGTGCTGCTTATCCTAATGTGATCATCAAATATATTTTTTATAATCTTTAAATGATTTTTGTCTTCATCCTAGAAAGTTTTCATTCAAAGGATTTGAGATTAAATCTTTAGGGGACTTTGTAGACTTAATTATAATTTTATTTACTTTGTTCATTGGTTTGGAAAGAATTATAGCCTGGAATTAGCTATCTACCAAAAATTATGAGGCAAGTCTTACGATCAAGAATGTACCAAGTGTAATTATCAATTTGGATTTCCCCGTTGAGAATCAACGGGCACTTCTGCTAGTAAAAAATAAATATAACCCTTAGGAATAGTGTACACTTAATTTTTACAATAATATTACACAATAAGTTCTTACGGAGGTCATTCTTTGGAAGCAACTGCAAGTGCTTACTTATCATTCTTAATTGATCATTTCACTTAAATAAGTATATGGTTGTGTTGTATGTATAGCATGTTGTTGTGTTTCGTCCTGATTTTATCAGGTTTGTAATAGGGATGCTGTCTCCAGTTTCTTGATAATTTTTATTCTAATTTCATGCAGAATTTCATCTGGTGATTTACAGAGTGACGTTATAATAATAATAATATAATTGTAACCAATCTGTAACGGAGCCATCTCTCTATATATTGAAGGAATTCTCAAAAAGGTGGTTGATATGGTAACTAGAAAAGATACTGATAAATTACAAAAATGTGAGTCAAAGACGATAATAAAAAAATGTCTGTCTACTACGTCATGACGCGAAAACATACTAAGGCTTTTGCTGAAATGTGAGTAGATATTAATATATTTCATGCAGTGGAATTTAGGTTAGTTTCCATCCCGATATGTAACACCATTCGATGGAAACATGGATCATTATGTTAGGTAACTCGCAAGAACGGAGAAAAAATAAAAATAGGATATTGAGGCAGGAGAGGTGGCTGGTCTTTACTCTCTTAAAATTCTGTAAATAAAGCGTTCGTTATTTTTATGAATTTATTGCTTCCTTAAATTTACATCCACTTAATGTTCATTTATCCTTTGCTTTCTAAGTATCCTTTTATCCCTAAGTTTTCAAATATAAATTGATACCGGAATTAAAACTGTACATTCGTTATTCTGTTGAGCTGTATACTAATTCCAAATTTCCTCTCTCTAAGTTCCTTAATTGTACCACAGTTTCCTTTAACTCTATTATACCTGAAATCAGAATTTTTTGATTCGTTAATACGATGAGTTAACTATTTTGCAAAATGTATTTTCAATTTAGTAATAGTTCTGCCTTTAGTTCGCATCCTAAGTGTGTCAGTACACAGCACGTACCTCCTCGTGGTAGGATGCGGGAAACGGATCGCTTCACAGCAGCCTTTGATCGGGAGACGTTTGACGCACTCGGCGTTTACTGAGCGAAGGCTGCCCTTGCAGCGATCTGGCCAAAATATGCCAAAACTGACCGGTAGGGGTGTCTATACTGAAAGCGGAAAATGCAGCTTACGGCACACGTACGGTTAGGCTTGTGACCTGACCACCATTCACCAAGATAAAAAATATATAGCACATGTATCAGTGTACCTACATACTGTATAAAATACAGGCTTGCGAACTCAACTTCATTACTTGGTTAGTAGATAGAGAAGCTCTCAATTCAATAACCATGCAGTAAACTAGAAATTAGGGGGATTTGTTTTAAAAGATGAAGTTTTGTTTTGGCGGGTTACTCATTGGTAAAAGTTATTGCCACAAGATATAAAGGATAGACTTGGTAAAATGTAACATGCTGAATTGTATTAGAATAGTAATAAGTAGTAGTGATAGATCATTCTATAGCCGGGAACTGAGGAAGCATATAAGAGACTAATAAAATAATTTCACTTGAAAGAAATTTAGGATATTATCAGACTAAATAGCGGGTATTCGTGGTTTACATAAAATTATCTCAAAACATCAGGGTGGAATGAATTAAAATTAAATTTTTATTTCTAACAAATCCGATTTATCTATATGATGTTTTTAGAAATGTGTAAAGACGACATGATACCACTGAATGCCTGCTTTCGATTCTGTTATATAGAAAATACTATTTAATAATTTTAACCATACCGGTATTGAAAGTGGGGGTGAGGCAGGATCATTTTAGAGGACACAAGCAAGGGATTAGATTTGGATCTTTTATGCCAGATGAGATAATTTTTACACCGGGAGTGCATTAGTTAATGCTGTATCTTTAGACCATTTCTCTTTTTTACATTAATAAATATTTTGCCGCGCAATATTTACTCACCATGAAGACCTTTTGCTGACGATCGTTTATGTGCATGACAATAGAGAGGAATGCGATTGAAATGTTAATCGAAAGGATATTGATATATCCTAAGAAATGGTTAAAGAAAACGAGATTATGAGCACTTCCAAGTTTATAGATAAATAATTTTAATCTACTCGCCTATCATATGTTTCACTCATTCCTCTTGTATGTCCTTCCTTTCAGCTAAGATGATAAATACATAATACAATGAGGTTTACTGTTAAGTAATGAATAAAATTATTAAGTACCAAAAGATGCTCTTACTAGATTTTCTCTATAAGAGTGTAATTATTTCTCTATATTCAAAATCCTCCTATGTCATCACATGCTACATTTGTAATAGCTCCTCAAGATGAGAACTCAATGAAACGTAAAAAGTATTGCAAGAAATAATTTTTTTCACATTTTTTGCTAAAACTCCATCTTATCTTGGAGGTGAAATATAATTTTCACAAAGAAACCTACAATTCCATCAAAACATAAAAGTATCCATGTAAAAATGGAATAAATATGGCACCTGAATCATATTAAACTATCCATTGTAAAAATCAATTTATGACAATATCATGAATTTAACTCACTGATTAGCTCCTAAGGAGATATAAAAACTCTGTATTTGTCTATTTCATGTTTATCTAAAGGTATATGCAATAGTTATATTTTAATTTCAGAGATGAGCTATGGTTGATTTATTAAAATTTAATAACATTTTGTATATATCTATGTAGCACCAATGGTGGATGGAATTTAAATGAAGAATCATTACAATGGATTTTTAAATATTCAAATTGTTGATTATTGAATTGAATATCACTTGGCTGTGTCAATTTTCATTTAAAAGATGTTTTACCCTACCCCCTTCAAACTCAAGAAGAGCTAGACTATTCGTAAGATTCTTATGGCCCACGTCACATTTAATAACTCTTGTCCAAATTTTTTCAGAAGTGAGGAAACAGGAATATAGCTAGGGTACTTAAAGCACAATATTAACTTTAGTGAATTTATTTCAATGACATACAACTGATACATGTTAAAGTATTACTTTCATTTTAACCATTATTTGGTGCCACAAAAAATCATGTGGAGGGCTGTAGATGGCCCACCAGCTACCAATTTGACATGAATGGTGTTTATAGTGTGACAGTGTAGGTAATTTGAGTGGTACAAACATTAAAATGTCAAGAGATAACTATCCGACTGGAGTTTATGATCACTTAGGTTTATTGACACATTAAGTATAATTGTTGTCTATAGTAGACGATTATTTTCCTCTTGGGTGTGGTTTGATATTGACATTGAATGATAAGAATCTTGAATAAAAATTTCCTCCGCTTTAAGATAACCTTTCTGTTTCGTATAAAATTAATTTTTTTAATTTTTTTTCCTATCAACAATTTTAGGTATTAAAATGTTAAAGCGCTATTATTTCTCCGATTTTGGATGAAATCCGCTACTAGGCTCAAATTTGTGTTTTCCTGCCACAAAATTACCCAAAATGAAAAATTAAACATGTGTATTTCAAATCCTAGAATGAGCAAAGACCCATTCTTTCACCGCCAAAACTTCAACAAATCAAAAGATTAAGAGTTATAGTATATTTCTGCATCGTCGATTTTTCCAACAGTTTCTCATGAAAGTCTCCATAAATAAACGAAGTTGAATGTTTCCCCGAAAAATCCGAGAGGCTAATTTTCTGAGAGTTTGATGCCCTGTATCTTTTTGACGCCTGATAATTTAAAAACGACAAATGGCAACCTAAAATTCAATCTTTTTGCAATAACCATGCGAAGTTTCAAGTTCCGCACTCAAAAATACCAATTTTGACCCGATGTCCGAGTTTATTCGATTTCAGCCCACTGTGCGTCGGCTCCTGTCAAGTGGTTTCTTCCTCTTCACCCGAGAGAGAAGATGAGTGCTGGATGTGGTAAATGTTGGCAAGAAAATTCGCTCGAACATCGACTTGAAAGAGCTTTCTCGCTCACCTCGCTCGGCTCATTTCTCGCTTCGGTGTAGCGTACGGGCACTCTTTTTAATGAATGGCTCTTTTATATCCGGCCGAAGGATCTCCCATCTCCTAAGGGCTTACACCCTCTTTGTCTGTGCGAAACATGGCCACCAGAAAAACAAAAAAAAAATTGGTCTCGAACTTATGGCTGACCACTATCCCTTGTCTTGAGTGTGACGCCAAAGGAGAAGTCCATGGGAAAGGCAGATATTGCTATTCTCACGGGATTCATCGCTGAGATATTTTCCATTAAGAATATTCGTTTGGCCGATAACAGATGTACTCTTTGTGGGGGTTATCGACTTCTGCATCCTAATGGCTTGTTGTGTAAACCTCGTCTGACGCGATCTCTTAGAATATCGAGATTTTGGGGCTTAATCATATTATATTTATTACTAGCAGAAGTGCCCGTTGATTCTCAACAGGGATATTAAATTTCATAAATTCCAGTGTAACAACATTGATCGTAATAATGTTGAAGAGACCAATGTCGGTTAGTTGCCAGCCAAGCATATCCCCTCTGTTGAAATCTCCCATCTATCCGAAGGTCCTAGATATTCATAACATTGCCCATCATCTTTTCGTCGGCCTTCTCCAATCCTTACCAGTGATTTCATCTCCGCCGCCTCCCTTCTGGACTGACATAATCTCCGCCGCTTCCCTTTTTGGACCATTACATCACGTAGCACTTGGAGATATTCCTTTACTCGGCTCTTTCTGAGCCCCATTTCCTACCATCATCTGCTGCCACCTCTATCCCCTCTCTATCCTCATGCTGACCAAGCCTTCATAGATTAGGATAAATAGAGCTCATCCGTGTCCCTAATCCTCGGTGGGCGCGCTGCTCCTGTGCCGCCGATTCTTTTTAATGCCTCCCTCATTCCTCCTAAGTGTTGGGCGAGAGCAGTCGTCTTGCAATCCGTAACGCCCCCCGCAAACTTGGCTGGACGCGACCGACAAAGATTGTATTACTAATGCAGTGTTGTGAATAAACGCTTTTTACCAGAACTGAGACTTCTTGTGCCAGCCTGTACCTTCTTATCCGTAGTCGCATCACGACAATACATGTCTCATAATTTTATGTAGATAAAAATATCAGGCTTTAATTATTTCCTAACTAATAAACAAAGAAAAAAGTCACAATTACGTCTACAATGTCACCTAAATATTCAATTTCATGTCATTTGAATAAACAATTTCTTCGAGGAAGGCAAACTTTCGTCTAAAGTTTATAAAAAAATACATTCAAAGATCACATTAGGATAAGTAGCACCACACTTAAGAGGAAATTTTCAGAAATACACAAATGGATATCGGAAACGATGATTAAACACGACAGAAATATATTATACATAATTCTAAAACCATCTATGAATATTCTATGTGGAATGTAAGTGTATTATGTAGCTGACTTGTACCACAATACTAAAATGTGCAGCATATACATGAAGCTCATCAAATAACACAAATGCAATCACAATGCCAAAACACAACCAAAGATTAAACACCGATAACAGAAAGATAGTAAATGTATAAGAATTGGAGGTACTTAAAAATTAATAGATTTTTTATTCTGCGTATAACAAAACAAATATATATATATATATAACATTAAATTAGTCTTCGGTGCATCTTTTATCATTTTTATAATATCCTTGTATTAATAAGGAAAGGGTTAAAAGTTCTTTGCACGTAAGGACTTGTAATGCTCATTGTTTGTAATGTTCTAAGCTTGTAATACTCTTTTCTTCTAATGCTCATTGTTGCTATGAGATTGCGTGTTATTGAATTTCCAGCCCCTTGGCTTCAAATTCATCTTTTTCAATTTCTGTATCTCACTTAATGTAAGAGTGCTTTTGTATATTGACTCCCACCGGGATTTGAACCCGGGACCTCTTTCACCAAAGGCAAACGCGCTGTTTACATGACTATCTGGAAGCCATTAATAATATAATAGACAGTAAGTGCTCACGTAAGTGCTCAGGTTTTCGCGCTCGCAATGATTTAATTTGTGCCATTCTTCTTCGCGTTGTCATTACAGATTATAAGCTAGATGAGTCCTACATATAGTTTGATACTTAAGTAACCCTCAAACAATGGTGGAAAGAATAAAGGGTGAGTTCATTCGCAGGAAGTGCGACACAGTGACGTTGGATTTGGAAAACGTCTCATTCAGTACGCCGAATACGCTTCGTGTAGACTGGTTGACTGTTGAGAGTTTTCAGAGTTTTTTCTTTTTTTCTTACTTCTACAATGAGCCAGTACACATTCTCCTTTCCATTTATGTAGTCAACAGTGGGCAGCTTATCCTGTAACAAAACATTATCTGTCTGATTCTATGTTATCCAGCAGTAATACTTTCCATATTTTCAATGAAACCTTGCACTCACTCTGCGGCACTCTTCTGAAGTATCATTTCCACTCCCGCATTTTAATTTTCAGATCTTGTGTAAATAATTACGGAGTAATTATAGTCCCTTCTTCAGGTTCATTCAGTTTGCTTATCGCTGATTCACGTTATCTCATCTTTTCCATTTCTACCTTAAGATTCTAGAAATTGCCGAAGCCTTAATTTAGACTTGAAACATAATAATCATATCTCGCTACAAATACCGTACTCGAGATACACGCTAGGTGGAAATCTTATGGTTTCTTAATAATACACAACGAAATTCTTACGGAAATATCGCTTCGACATGGAGTGCACACGAGCTTACACTTACACGGAAAAACTTTCACTAAGTTAATTCGCGGAATATCCGAGGTCTTAAAGATATCTGTAGTTGAACCAGATGTCCTGTTCTGTGTTCTGCGACATCGGTCTTCATTTGAAAACATGGTATTTCTCCAATTTGCGAACATAGTAGTGCTACTCATTCAGTCATAATCTTTCATTTGAAAAATTAGTCCTTTTCCATTCTGAGGCCCTTAGTATGGTATCGATGGCATTTATGCCTAAATTCTGTTTGTAAATTTCATATGCGTCTCTGTTAACTAACTCAGACACGATGCTTGAGTTAGTTAACTTCTTTATCATTCTACGACACATTACTTTCATTGCCAATCCTCTACAAATTTTTTATAAGTTGTGCATTATCAGTACAATTTCAGCCGTCTCGTCTCAGTGCCTCATGCTTACATGAACTTTGATTTCAGAAACGTAGAAAATATGATTAAGAACATTTAGAGTTATTAAACAGATTAGAACCGACGAGCCGGTTCGTGGCAACGAACGAAATTTAAATTGCCACGTTTCTCTCCCGTGCCAACGTTAACTCGTCCCAAATTCGTACGCCGCACACTGGTTCAAATGGCCCTTCTCGCTGGCCAAAACTCAAAAAAATGACTTTTGGATTTTCGATGTTTTGTCAATGTATTCTTGTAGAGGAGACTCTGGTGCGTTTAGAGCCGTAATGGACAATTTTGAAATTTTTGATAGCTGCCACCCTGGGCAGTCGACAATCAGCTCTTTTGAGAGCACTGCGCGGCGCTCCGCTGCCGAGTTTCAACCAAAAGGCCGTTTTCAATTTTGTAAAAACAAAAATGTTGATGAAGGTATGTAGCATAGTTTTATGAGCTTACATTTTCAAAAATTTTTTTTCTTCTTTGTTAAACGTTATGCTAAACGTACGCCTGATTTTGATATATTTCGCTTTATCCACGATGAACTAATGGGGTTATATTTTTTTGTCCTGGTCCTGGTATTTACAGGAAATATTTACTGAACTGTCTATTAATGGAATATTGAAAGTGTAGCTGCACGAACTTGCACCTTCGGAAATTATAACAATTTTAGAGTTATCCGGCGCGCCGCCGGATGAACTCACCTAGTATTCTTTCCACCATGTCTCAAACCATCATCGTATAATTACCCAACAGGCTGAGATGGTTAGGTGATCATCGTAAACAATAAGTAACATATACTTAACTAACAAAACAAATAAAAGCACTTTCGGTGTGAACTTTTGTCATTTTTTTGTTATTATCAAATTCTACGATGATGGTTTGAGGGTTACTTAAGTATAAAACCACACGCAGGACTCATTATGCTTATAATATTTAATGACAACGCGAAGAATAATGACAAAAACTATTCATCGCGAGCGTGAGAATCTGGATGCCGTAACTATAAATACGAAACTGGCTGCCCAACATTTTTAGCTGGTCCAAAGTCTCTTGCGTCCATTCGTGAGCAGGGTGCAGAGGATTTATCAGATGGTGCTCACAGAGGTGTATCATTACATATCCTCTGTACTTCCTGCCCGAACTAAAGTACGTTGCGCATTTGCGTGCGTGCTGTGTCTTGTACACCGTGTACAGAGGCGACCATGACCAGTTTTTTCCACCCGAACATTAAATGTTCATTGAGATTGTATTTGTATGTGATAAATCATATAATCTTGCTATCATATTCTGATGAATGGAATATTTAAAATTATTTTTGGTAAAGGGTAGATAAAAATGTATCTTTCATTTACTCATATCACCGTCTTCGTCATGACTGTGATGAAATGGAAGCTTTTGAGGTATGAGTGGATTATCCCACTGGTCAAGGTCTCTTCTTTTGGAAAGCCAAGGAAAATGTTACTCGTAGAGTCATTATGCTGCACTTACATTGAAATATTCCGCTTTTAGAATACTGTTTCAGTAAGGAAAGCAAGGGCACTCTACCTCATTCCTCATCCTACCTAGTGAACCTGACCCCCCTCAAGCTCTTAGTAGCTTATGTCAGAGGAGGTGAGGCACCACCCGACCTTCGGGCTGAATACCTACCTAATTTATTGATATTCGTTGTACAGATGTATAACGAATATAAATGAAAATTATTATAATGTATGAATTTATATTAAATTGTTATCGTTCGTAGTTTATTCCATATAATAGTTAATTGTATATGTTGTTTCATGCATTTATATTTACGTAAAATTTGAGTAAAAACAACGCCCTAATTCCGCCGAAAATTAATGTTGACCTTTAAATGCTCCTCTGGAAGCGCGAAAAAAGAATGATACTGGGAGCATGAGTCACAAGATATGTCGTTGTTTGGGAAAGTATTTCTATAAATGAGTGTAAAAATTTTCATTGTTCATGTTATTCCCCTCAATAGTTATCAATCCTGAGAAATTCTAAGAACCATACACCTGATTCTTATAACTTCAACTTACTAATTCAATTACACATATTAGCTTTATCAATTTCTTAATTTATATGTTGAATCTTTGTTGAGTCATTTTACCGCTACAATAACTGGACATATCAACCATTAATTATTTTTAACAAATGTGAAGGTTCTAAACAATTTCAAGGAGGAATGTTTATATAAATATATTACAGCTTACTTACAGCTACTAATGGTCTTACTTCCTATAGAGCATTTATTTACTAGATATCAGAGCTACATAGGTTTTGTCGCAAGATTAATTCCTAAATAGTACGTTTAAGTTTTTTCCAAAGATATCTATAAAAATAAATGTATTTAAATATAACATGTGTATCAATTACAATTAAGGATGGGTCGATCCCGTTTCTTACAGGAATCGAGCATCGATAAATCGAGGTCTTTAAAGTCCATTCTGAAGAAATATTATCGTGTCAACTAAGTTACCTTCTGTGAAATCTAGAGATTTTTCGTATAGCCCCTGGTAAGTTGAAGAACTTTTTAATGTTATATTCTGACTTAAATTAGAAAGCATATCTAGTTACAACATCGTCTTTCCGCTGTCAGCGAAATGATTAACCTGATTAAGTAAGTGAACGTCTTTTGTTATGGTATTTGTTCTCTTTGAGGTGTTTTAATAAAAGTGATGAAGTAGTATGAATATTGAATATTTCACACCTGACAGAAAAGGTAAGGCGTGAATATGTTTAATTATTTGTAGAAATAAAATAATTAAAAATATATCAGTGCGATACTAATTATAACTTATTGTCACTATCAATTACATGGCATGGAATTATGTATAAATTAAATCTGATTTTCCAAACTTAGGTTCGGTATTATAACATATATTTAGAGTCGACCTTGACTGAAATTTCACTTAATCTCTAACAAAACGTATCAAAGTCGATATTTAAGCCTTCATTGATATTGAACTCTTAAAAGTAACTTTAACCGCAATGCATCATGGAGGTAAACAAACTATATGGCGGGCATTTCTAGAGCTAGCCTCTCGCCTCAGCTGTTTTATCGTTGAAAATAAGTTTATTTAGTGGTATTTTCGGTTGAAAATCCTCAAAATATTCTAAATAAATTGGTCTGTTTCCTTTAATCAGATATTTCTCGTGTTATTACCATTTTCCCTTTGTAAATCATAGCAAATACGTTCGTTGCTGTGAAGTATTTTTATGCTTCAGATACTTAATAATTGTTATAATTAGTTATAAATTGGAAGTGAAATGAATTGATAAAGTTTATTAAAATTATTTGTTTAATTTTTGCATTTATTAATGAAAAAGTATAAGTATAACTCAGTTTCTACGTCAACATAGACGAATTTGACAGTGTTAGTAACATACATATGAGTATGTTATTAACCCTGTCCGACGCCTTATCACTTAAAATTAAACACCTAATATAGTGTTGTCAGAATATCTATGTCAACCAATAACTTTAAAGACATTCTTTAGAAATAATAGAATAGCGAACATTATGAATCATTTGCTTCACGACCAGTATAGTTTAGTAATATTTTACTTCAAAGCTCACTTAATCCAAAGCATTTAGCCTGTAATGAACTTAGACTACAAAGTATAGCACTACTCCCTGTTTCCAAGGCACATATAAGCGTCAGAGATTTTCCAAAATGACCCTAGGTTCGCGCACAGGAGTTTCTAACTCCATTGGATTTAAATATTGTGTCATTAGTAATGTACGGTATTGTTAGAATGGGAGAAATGAGAGGCATGTAGTATTGGAATCTTTCAGTAAAGGTATGATTGTGACCAATTTGGGCCAGTAAAGCTTCTTGGCTTTCTACAATAGTGCAAGAGCCATTTTAACTATATAATTAATAATATTAAATGCATACAATGAAATACCTACAAGTATATTTATACTTATTTACTATCCAAACATCATAAATTTCGTTCTCAGTCCATTATCCTAGATATAAACTTTAATGCGTACCAATATACAAACCATTAAGTCATCTACCTAAAAGCTAAGAGGGTCCTTTACCCTTCCACCATTAGCTGCTAAAATCTTTGGAGAGGATAACTTCATTTATGTTTGCATATTGTTCCCGTTGAATTTCAACGGGCCCTTCCGCTAGTATACATAAAAACTATTTATATAACTATAAAGACTCGGACTCCATAATACGTTTCCATAACGAATACAGGCAGAGTTCGTTTTTGTACGTTGCAGGCTTTGTTACTTTTACAGAATTGAATTGGAAATAGTGGTCCCGCGAAGTCAAAAAAAGGACCAAACGAGTATAAATTAAATAAAGAATCTTTTTGATCTTAAAGATCTTTTGATTTTAAAATATACACTTTCTGAATAGAAATTACATGAACTATGATTAAACATAGGAAAATTTTCTCAACTTTCGCTGTAGTAGAAAACCTGTCCCCCTGATGACCAAGGTGATTGTTCAATCTGATACATTCATTTTCCCACAAGAATACACGAGGATTTTGAGTCCATACCGAATTAATAGTAGGAAATAATGTCAGAATTTTCGAAGAGGAGGTAATTTACTGAGATTTCAGCGAATGTAAACTATGATATTTAAATAGTAAAAACAAAATTACGGCCATTTTGGGGTTTTTCTTTATCAAACCGATTTACGAAAGGACGTTTATACGTTCGTTGGTAGTGAGCTAGATAATGAAGAGATATTACGTCGAGGAAGGAGAAGACTTTTGAGAGATAGAATTTTAACTCAAACTCGATTTTATTGAAGAGATATTAAGGCAGTGCGTTTATATGATTTGGAATCTCGCTAATGTTCTTAATTTAAAATTCCATCCTGATTAGTATTTATTAAAAAAAAGGGCATTGATAAGTTATATATTAAGTCATCTATATTTAAATGTTGCATATTTATAAAAACATTGAAATTAAGACTCTTAATACATGAACGGTGAGTTTACTAGTTTATTTATAATGGGTTATCTTTAACAATTTATTTTGTTAATTTTAAATTAAATTTCGTCATGGTTACCGCATTACCTCAACTTGAATAGCAGGGGCGGATCCAGGCACTAGGCATCGAGGCACTTGCCTAGGGGCCTCCACCATCTGGGGGCCTCCACCACTTCAGTATTATGTTTAATAATACGTATTTGTTCTCATGTATAACAGCACAAGCTTGAGTTTCCCCAGTATAGCAAAAAATGCGGCCGTAATTACCATTTCAAATTTCGTGTGTATCAAATGTATATACTGAATTTGTATGCGATTCCATGACCATTTATAATTAATAGGAAATGTTGGATTTCTCCGCCTTTAAGTGGGCCTCCACCAGTTATTTGCCTGTGGGCCCTCGCACCCCTTGATCCGCCCCTGATGAATAGCTTTAACCATCTACGTCCGAACCTTTGTTTCTCCTCATACGAGTTTTATAATACTTTTTTCCACTTCTTCCAATCTATATCTCGTTATAATAATTAATTTTTGGACTATGCCTAAGTGTTAAAAGAGTATTATAGAAAGATGCAGATTGCGTAATAGTGCGCTGAAAGGAATCTTTCCCTTTTTTATGAACCTGGAACATTTATACCTTATTTACATCCGTTCAATACATGTTCTACAGAAGTAACCATAAATAATATGGATATTAAAATGTGTACCGTTGTGGAAAGCCAATGTAAGAAGGAGATTAAAAGCTTTCTATCTTCGGCGATTGGACCATTGTGGTAGATACGAAGCATTTCTTCACCTTCTAACTAATCCCAAAATTTTAGCAATGTCTTCTAGAGAGAAGTTAAAATAGCTAAAAAAAACTATGACCAAAGGAAGGGTGCCGTTCTGACCGTAAGCCATTTCAACTCGTGAAGATCCTCGTCGGAGAGGGAGCCGACTCCTCCGAAGGGACGATAGCGGAAGGAGAGCGTGTTTTCCTCTTCGAAGTGTTTACTCAAGAGATACTTACGCGGCTTTGGCTTCTCTCCTTTCCCCCCTGGCCGATAATAGACAGTCGACCGATGGAACTTTTTATTTTTTTGCTGAGGTAACTGCACCGTTTTTGTTCACTATTATTCTACGAATTAGTCATTCCTGTATCGTGTTTCTTATTGATGTGTTAAAATATCAAACATTTCAGCATGATACATGATTCTTTAATCTTTCGATTCAAATACGGTTCCTGGTAACGATTTCAATTTCCTTTAGAATTAATATTCAAGAGAAACGTTCACTGAAGTCCGGGGATTTCTATGAAAATGTTCGATGCATGCAAATGCATGCAAATGCATGCATAAGTGGCTTTCAAACCACGGAACTTAAACGAAGACGAACGTATAATTGATACTCACTATCGGCATGTACGAGACCGAACAAATCGCTGATAATGACACACTGATAAGCGCTGGAATTTAGGAACGACATAGGTTTTCCAGCCATGAGAAAAAAAGGTCAGAGGGAGTTAGTGCGCATTCATGCTCTCGCTTTTTACGACTACGCCTTTTACGACTGCGCCGTCTGACAGACGCGTCTCCTCTCGCAGCAATCGAGGTTCACCGAACGCTTGGGATGCGTCCCAGGCTTGCGGCAGCGAGGCAGAATGATTACTATGGAGGGTATTTCTATCGGAGTGATTATCACTCGGCTATATGATCACTAAGCGATAGTGGAACAATCTGGTTCACAGGCTCCTCCAATTCATCGTTCCTACTTGTTCAAATGCCAATCGCAAACTTGGATCAGTTGCGAGGAGAAATACTGGCCTGATTTTGTAAATAGAGTAAAAGTAATTAAACAAGAAGTATTGCAATATTTCAGAATAAATAAGTGTAATGTATTAGTTATTAAATGATTTTTTTCAAAATAATAATTCATCTACGATTATTACAAAGCCAATTCCAGTTATCCATCAACAATAGTAATAATGATCAACTGATTAAATAATGATATAATTAGAAAAACAAAGGGGCGAGATTTAAGCGATCAGAGTTACAAAGTTCGAAATCAGTCTCTCGCCACCATATTTAGGAATGGTTTAACACGTAGGTAACATGGACCAAATTTTAATCGGAAAAATAGAGTTGAATATTGAGGGTAAACGGAAGAAGAGTGACCGTCTTATTATTTATTTATTTAATTATAAGGACTATAAGTCGGCTCTAGGCCATGTGGTAGTATAGGATAGCATGAGATAGGGGAGCTGTTCTCGATGGAAACCGGAGAGAGAACAGAGGGAGTAGGAATGGGGAATCAACCTTGTTTTGATAATACTATATCTTAAGGCATCATCGG
Source organism: Sympetrum striolatum (assembly GCA_947579665.1). NCBI lineage: Eukaryota > Metazoa > Arthropoda > Insecta > Odonata > Libellulidae > Sympetrum > Sympetrum striolatum. The sequence continues at coordinate 38,317,294 of OX388352.1, read as the reverse complement.
AGTAAGTATGCGAAGTTTTAATAGAAAAAGATTAAGATGGTTTAGAAGAAGGGTGTTTGAAATTTCCCTGTAAGAAGGAACTCGAAATTAAAAAGGCATTTAAGACACGATTGAGAGTGGAGAGGTTCTAATCGAAAGAGATCGCCCATATAGGGGAGCAATAAATAAAAGTGGAATAGCACAGCTTGAGGAATATGTACGTACGAAGATAGACTGAAACCCTGACGTCGGTAAAGCAGCAGAGCATCACTAGTTGATGCATCGAGAAATAAATATAATGCCTTAGTAATTACACAAATAAAGTTAATATCAACGATTTGATTTGTAAATAAGAAAATAAGAAATGATTTGAAGAATAAAAACTACAAATTGGTGGTGGTGAAGAGTCCAGCGATTCGCAGTGAGCATTGAGAGAAGGGACAAGAGATGAGATGAATAGAAGTAGTCTTTTTAAAAGTGCTTCGACAACTTAGGTCATTTCGCACATTGGCTCCGAACGGGATTCGAACCAAGGAATGCTTTCGCCACAGGCAAATGCGCTGTCCACATGACTATCCGGAAGCCTCACGATGAGATGAATAAACTGAGTTAAACTTACCGTACAGCACGGAGCAGTATAAACACGAACGAGTCAAGGTCAAGACATCAGAGTAAAACATCCACTAGTAAGACAGACAGCGAGAGAAAAATGTTGTGAAATCTATAAGAAGTACACAGTGACTGAAGCAAAACATTGGGAAACAAACAACCCTCGATAAATACGGAACAACGATGAAAATGAGTTCCTTAACCCTTCAATGAATATACTGTAAGACAATTGATCCCATTCACGCAGAGTAAAGTAATTTAATATTGTGTAAGTGAACGGCCAAAAATTGGGTTAGGCCAGGACAGATGGACCTAAAATTTGAGGATTTTAATGAAGTTTTTCGGAATTGCCTTTGGGGAGAGGCAATCCAACTTGAACTAATCCGGGAGCGAAGGACACGAAGGGCGAACGCTCGTTAAAAACGTCTCGACAACGAAGAGAAGCTAGGGGACTGCTGTGTGGGAGAAAAAGTACTGTTACGGAGAAAAGATGATGACCAGTGAAAGTGACCTGGTGACTTCGACGTTTGTTTTTGATACTTTGATTTTAACGTAATTTCGAGTGATTTAGGTGTAAATGTTGTATTCCCTTATGTCGATTGAATTAGAAGGTTTGCTGAACAGAAAATGAAGGTGAATTTTAATTAGTTTTTAAGTGGAATTTACAATGTGTTTTCATATTACGCTATTCTTATACAATAGGTGAGGTACGGTACTTGGTATCTAGTTTGATATGATTGAGAACTTTGTTGTTTTTATATCGTTGTGAGATTTTGGAGGTAATTGGAGTGCGATTTGGGATATTTCATTGTGTTCGTGTTTCTATTTTCATATCTGCTTGATGCGCTTGTAGTAATATAATAGAGGGGTCTTTGTACGTGTTATGTTTTGAGGGGAAATTTGATATTGTAAAAAATGATTTGGCAAAATAGCAAGTATCAATAAGATTGAGTCATTTAATTTATCTCGATGTAGATATGGGCTATTGTGATTTATCCATGCGTAGTTATGGAGATATAGGGATTGTGTGTTGGGCTCTTATATCATAACTGTTGGTAGAGAATTATTTCATTTGGCGTTGAATAGTGTAATTTATTTTGTAGCCAAGGAAGCTATTATTGATTTGATTTTCTGTGTGACTTTGGGGATTGTTTGATCTCAGGACATTGATGTCTCATAGGGCCGGAAATAAGATTTAATGCCAGCAATTTGAAATGAATCGTGATCAGGCCTTTATTGCATGCATTTCAAATTATTGTATTAAGTTGCATTCTCGCGCGAATAGCGATAGGATTTTGAAGGTTTTAGGAAATTAAAGTATATTGGCGGATTTGTATTTGCTAAGATATTTGTGAAATGAAAAAGATTTATATTTTGGGTTGGTTTGCCTGACGGTTAAGAAATAAGGATAAATGCTAGCAAATAAAAGGGAATGATGATCAGGCCTTTATTGAATTCACTGCAATTATTGCATAAAGTTAGATTCTCGCCTATATAATTAAAGGAAACTCAAATGTAGGTTGGGGTTTGTTGGTGTGTGGGTAATTTTCAAATGTGGAAAAGGTATATTTGATGTGTTTTTTCTGATTTTTGGGGGATATAGAAGTGGATTATTTTTGGGTAGTGGAGAAACGTGAAAATGTCATTGGGATAATTCCTGGGGAGCAAATTATAATGAATTCTTAGTTATAATTATAATGTGTTCTGAGTGATGCATTAGTTGTTTCGAAAATCCAACTCAGTTAGGTAGCAGTAGTAGTAGTATTGCTAAAAGTGCTTCGACAGCTTAGGTCAACTCAGTTAGGTTTCTGGCTTGATTCTTCATCGTGGGAGTATGAATTTATCGGAGTAGGATGGTCTTTCATATAAGAATGTGCGAGACTCATAAGAATCTCAGTGATTAATCCGATGGCATAATTAATATTGATCAGCTTAACATTATTTCTTTGAATAGAATTCTAACTCACAGATTCACGAATGATTTAAATATTCAAGCTATCAGCAATTATATTATTATATTTCACCAAATTTGTTTTCCTCACTTCCAAAAAATATCTCCACCATACCCAATGAAAAAGCTTTTCTTGGTAAATTGAAGGTTGGCTATATTTGCAAGATGACTTAGAAGTTTATTTAAAGTAACTATTTTTATTCTTTCTCTTTTCTCTTGTTTATATTCCAATCCTCGAGGCATTTCCATTGAAATTTTATTTTTGATATATCTTCTTCCTTCTTCAGTGGAACTGTCCAAAGACAGGTGTCAACTGGATCTCCAACCTCTCTATCCTGGGCGTCTTCCTTCATCTTTGCATAGCTCCTTCCTCCCTTCATGTTAGACATCACACTCGTCCTTCTTCTTCCTATCCCTCTATTACCGCTAATCTTCCCTTCAATAATATTTCTCTGCAAACAGTCCTTTCTATATATATATATATATATATGCCCAAGCTATGCCTTTTTCCTTTTCGCGATGTTTTTCATTAAACATCATTCTTCTCCGATCCTTCTAAACACCTCCTCATTTCTCACTCTGTCACTACACTTAATTTTTTCCATTCTTCTCCATAACCATACTTCAATGCTTTGCAGGTATCTCTCTTCTTTCTTTTTTACTGCCCATGTCTCGGCCCTATATAAAACGACTCTCCAAACAAAGCATTTTGCAAATCTTTTCCTTAATTCTAGCGGTATTTTCCTTGTAGTGTACTGACATTTAACCCTCCCGAATGCCGCTTTTCCATTGTAAATCCTGGTTCTTATTTCTCCTGTGCAACCTCCGTTTGAGTTGATTATACTTCTCAAGTACCTAAAGGATGTCACTTGTTCCAACTTCCTTCCTTCTATTAGAATATTAACTTCTCCGGGCTCTTTACTCATTTTCATAACTTTTGTTTTGCCTACATTTACTTTCATTCCATTTTCCCGTCCTATTTATACTTTTCTTTCCATCATCACTTGTAGCTCCTCCTCTGTCTCTGCTGTAACTGCCTGGTCATCTGCATATTTAATTGTGTGAATATTCTCTCCACCAATTATCACACCCCTTGTATTTTCCAATGCTTCTTCTGTGAGTTTCTCTGCTTGTATAATAAAAAGCATAGGTGTCAAGAAACATCCCTGTCTTACACCTCTTCCAATATTCACCTCCTCCGTATCGTCACCTTCCACTCTTATTATTACTTTTTGTCCCCTATAAAATTCTTTTATTACTCTCTGATCTTTCCAATCAATTCCAATGTTCTTTAATAGCAATAAGAGTTTTTTTCCATATGACTCTATCGAATGCTTTTTCCCAGTCCATAAAGCATACATATACTTCTCTATTAACTTCCAGCATTCTTTCTTGTATTATCTTTAGGGAAGCAGCCGCATCTCTAGTTCCCCTACCTCTTCTAAATCCAAATTGTTTATCACCCACATTTTCTTCTATTTTCCGTTCCATTCTTTTCATGATTAGTCTTGTTGTTTTATAGTCTTTACACTCTTTTTGTCATTTCTCTTTTTTGTTATTGGGATTAGAATAGTTTTCATGAGATGAGTCTGGTCAGACTTATGATTGCACCATCCCCCAGGTTCTTTAGCGCCTCTGATGGTATACTATCGTATCCTACTGCCTTTTTTTCTTTATGTTCTTTAATAGCTCTATCTACTTCACATTTAGTTATTCCTGGTCCTTTATCAGTCACCCATACATTCCGCTTCATTCTCCAGTATTAAACCATCTTCATGATTTTCTTTAGAGTCGATAAGTATATTTATATTTACCCCGAAAAACACGTCAACTTTGAATCAAAGAGATGGCAATCCCTATAAAAAATGTCTTTCTTTTGCGATGTCTGATTTTCACGAATTATGTGTTAACAATTCTAAAGCATGTATCAACCTGTTTTTGTTTGTGGAAATAAATAGTATTATTTTTAATTTCAACTCATTCATTTTGAAATATACTAGGTGGACTGCATCTCTTTCTACGCCTATAAATTATATATACAACTTAGAAATGAGAAAATAGATTAATCAAATTTTCCTCTGAAAGATTGAAATGCGTTAAAGGTATCATAACGATTTCTCTCCCTAAGCCTTGTATTTCTCGAAAATAGTATGATCCATCATGATGATGAAGAACTCGCTCCTTAAACTACCAAGGAATATATATTGTGATGTCTAACTCTGCTATCAATTTAATGAAAAGGAAAAATAAAATTACAAAAAATCCTCGCTGGAGGCCATCAGCGAGGATTTTTCCCACCTACAAAACGTAGGCAGAATCCTAAACTGGAATCTTCAGTAAACAACAAACATGGCGGGCAATCTGATCACTTCGATGAAATTTTGAATAAGAGAATTAAATGGTGAACTCCAGACTTCAACGATACCTTAAATACACTTGGAAGTCTGCAGAACTTTTTAAGGATATATTAAGATCATCCTGATATGTTTAAACATATCAAACGGAAGTCTTAGTATCCCAGCTGGGGCACTCGGTAATAAATGTGGAATTATTGGTTCTATTACATAAAATATTGATTTCTTTGAAGTGAAATTTATGGCCAATTAGTGTTAATGTATTTATGTTATGCAGGGGTGATTCCTGCCCTTGCTAATTCGTTGTCGTATCGGGAATGACAAGAAAAATAAAAGTGAACAATAGACTTAGTCATATTTTCCTTTTATGTTTCAACTTTAGATTATATACTTCAGATATATTACTATATACTGCAGAGTCCAATATTTATGCTTTACCATAATTCAGTATGGGAGTGTACGTGCCAAAGAATGGTATTAGAATATTGTCAATGATGTGAATTTGTTCGTGTCATATATTTTACTACGATTGTAAAGTACACTGGAAAGAAATATTTCCTTGGTGTTACCGATGGCATTCAAAATTTATCTTTAAGACCTGTTTCCCATTTTGCACTGAGTGAAGTACTGCTATTGACTTCTCATTAACTGGATGTAATGCGTGATAGACTTTCTAAGTTTCTTCCTTGTCGTTGTGAAAATACGAAAAAAGTAATTCCATAAACGACTTGTCATCGAAAATGACTAAGTGGGCTACACTTTCAAACTATACTCATTCAATCTCCGAAAGCATATTGTCATCATAAAGGGAAGTATACCCTCCTCATTTCACAATAATACCAACGATTACAAAGGTACTCAAGTTCATCCAATAATGGCTTTTCTCATGCACTAAACATGGAAAATATAAATGTTTACATCCCACGTAAGAGATTCAATCATCGCGATATATTATTGAAATACGACCCATTCAGTAATTATACGCTAAATTGCTTCCAACTGTATTTATCAATAATACTGCATGAACCTATAAGCTGTCATAGCAAGTCTCCTCTTCTCATGTCACCTGATGATGTACCTTGGCTACGAAACCTGGTCGTGTTTGCGGTTGTTTTATGATGTAGTAAGAGAGTTTTATCATGAAGCCGTTTTGTAGCCAGCAGTCTGCCGTTCGTTTCGTATTCGTATCCGATATCGTTTGGTCCGAAAATACATCTCTCACTCGTACGTGGAAAAAGTATCAGAAATGTCAAAAATCTCAGAAATTCCGTATCATTCGGAATATTGCCTTTTAGTGGAATTTTGACAAATTTCATTCCTCTCTAATCGGAATTGCTACAGAATTGACGCGCAGGTGTTCAAATTTTTCCCGAATAAAATTACATAGCTATGGAAAAATTGAATGGAAGTGCCTGGCTGTGGAAATATTTCCATGTTCATTGTTTAGAGAACCTCTATATGTTCAGAACCCATTCACGCTATCTACTGCGAGACCTCCAACTCGCTTATCGGTTAGTTTTTCAAGGCGAAGACAACCTTTCCACAGTTTTCGTGATTCGACTAGGACCGATTATCTATTCATCGTCGCATTCAAGGGCGTCGCCAGCCACTGGGCTAGGGGGGGGCAAGCTGCCAGATAAAATGAAAAATGCCTAACTTACAGGGGCTAGTTTATTCATGCCCGCTTCTTACTACAAATACGTCAAATCTTTCAAAAACTAAATGCATTGAAAACTAGAGGAGTTTAACGCTTATATGGCAATCTCATTAAACTTTCCAAGATAGTAGTTTACATAAGCAAACTATTGGAAACTTATCATAAGTTTTGTTTGGATACGTCCAATTCCTATTAAAAAGTCATTTTTTTCGATGCGAAAGTATTTTGATGCTGCAGACATATACTTCCCGAGTCTTTGAGAGTTCTTTCTTCCAAGAGGTTGCCAAGCGCGAAAAGGATAAAATAGTTACCGTTATTTGACAAGCGATATAAAACGTCCCAATAAATCACCACATTGGTGCACCCATCCTTATTTGAACGTCTTTCGTTATTAGACTATATGATCAGCAGCTTTCTTAGGAATGACTTCATCCGTTGCTATTAAAATTACCTCCTCTTCTAAGAAACAAAAAATCATTTATATCAGATTAAATTTTCTGGTAGGCTTACAATTATGCCTGATTTCGTTATTTATGTATTAGCCAAGTATTCAATTGAATGCGTCACATACCGGAGAGTAAAAATTCGGCTGCATTAAAATATTCTGTTGACTCTTGGAAATAGTTGATATTATAATTGAATTTGCAGAAATCAAGTTATATACCATGGTGGAAAAAATGAAGACGTCAACTTACAATTATTTAGACTAAGTGATAGGTGGTTTAACCAGCAGAGAGATGATACAAAACCCAGTCTTACGCACTGAGTGTTCAAAGGAAACAAAAATTTTCCACGAATTGAAATTTTGAATGGGCATTGCATAACTAGATATGAGATTTGTGGGATTCTATCACAAGAGAAAAAAATGGCTGCATTGAAAAGGAAGCTGAAGAATTTAAGTCACAGTTTTAAAAGTTTCTCAAATTTATTTCAAATCATCGAGTCACAGTTACGATAAATATGTGCGTAACTTACGCGCACAATACCTTTCAGCTGACTGATTTGCTTCCAAAATGGTATATCATTAATAACATCATCGAAAATTAATTTTTACTGATATCTTGTATTGCTCCAATACTTTTACAAATTTATATGGAAACCCGGTTATTGAATTATTTTCGTAACTATACAGCAAATTTACGGGTAATTATAATATATGGATGGGTATATTTTATATCATCCCGAGTAATGAAGAGCCTACTGTACAGACTTTTAATCGTACAGAATGCTTAATAAAGGTGCAAGTAACTTTGCAATTGTCGCTAACTCATCTTGAGATGTGCCCTCCGATAACAGCCCTAAAATAATACAATCCTAATTTATGCAACTAATAATGGTCATTTTACAAAAAACTACATAGACATTAACTTACGTTTTCCCGATAGAGGCCTCGAGCTAATGTAAAGCTACAACACTATTGTAAGTACAGCGGACTGTAAAAAAATTTTCGAATGTCCATCTGTATGTTATGAAATCCAAACTAAACTCTCCTTCAAACTGTTCCCTGTGAATTTCTCAAATGCACTACAGTAGAACCCCGGTAATCCGGATGAATTCAGGCACAGAGGCGTCCGAATTAGCGGGGTTTCCGGATTAGCGTGGTTTTCAAAAAATAACGTAAAAAACCTTTTTTCTCAAAAATTACATTGTATAGATAATGCATGTATATATTACATAAGGTATTACAACATATGAAGTGAATGAATATTATCAGCGAGCAAAAAATCAGTTTTTTCTTTTGCGCGACCGTTCTTATTTTTAAATCAAGTGCACGGTCTCTAAAACGTCTAAAGAGCATAATTTCATGTGCTTCAAAAATTTGCTCCTCGGTCCACTTTAATGATGTATTGAGTGCCGCCAAAGCCTCAGAATGAGAAATTTTGACGGAGTCTACAGGGTGGTGGTGGTCGTCGTCGTCATCATCATCATCATCTTCTCTCGTTACTGTTCTGATAATTTCGTCATCTGTTAAAGCTTCGTTTCGAGCCAAACTGTCGTCAGCCTCAGCAGCCCACTGGAGAGCTTCAGGGTTAGATATTGGGTTCGAATTTTGTAACTGATTAATGAGTGGCGCAAGCTGAATTTCTTCAGTTTGCACATTTTCTAAAACTTCCGAACCAATATAAATTGGGAGTAAATGTTTCTACGACTTGCTGATCAATAATTTAGACACAGATGCCAAACAGTTAGCTGGATTGAACACGACATCTTTTAAATTTAACTTTTCCAGTGCATTTTCCAAATTTTCATTGTGCACAGGATCATTCAGAATAATTGTAAGAAGCAACTTACGATATCCTAACTTAATGCTTTGAATAACATTCTGATCCATGGGTTGGATCAGCGCAGTCGTGTAAGCGGTAAAAACATTGCGGAAATTTCACCGTCATCAGTGCACAATTCTTCTGAAGAAGGATGGCCAGGACAATTATCAAGCAACAATAAAGCACGTTGTGATAAATTGACGGATTTCATATGTTGTCGAACTGCTGGAACGAATTCTGTTTTAAACCAATCAAAAAATAATTTTCATGTGACCCAAGAGTTTTTTTGCCCTCGATAGCACACAGGTAGTGTGACTGACTTGAATGCACGGGGATTTTTTGCTGTTCCGACAACAAAGGAAGCTTATGTTTGCCAGTCACATTTGCACACGGCATAAATTTAATCCTCGCTTTAATTACTTTCTCATTGATTACACGCAGTAACTTAAAATTGTTTAGCTTTTCTCGCTGATAAACACCAACTCTAAAGCGCATGCATGGTCACCCTCATTGGACGTCTATCAAAGGGAAGGATTATATCTTTCGGCTCTTCTCTCATAGCATTTTAATGAACGTGATGTTTTGAGAAGTGATACCCTGCTGCAACTGAAAATTTATTGTCTTTCGAAATTGTTTAGTCTCGCACATATTAAGCATTCCTAATGGAAAAATGCTGTCTCAGAAAAGTATCACAACTTAGATGTGTTATCACAATAAACGAAATACTTCGCCCTCCATCACATCATTGCAGCCAATGGAGACATTTTTCAAATAGTCAGTCCACCTCTCGTTTCTTGATAATAATATGAGTGTTTATATGTTCACAAGAAGAAGTTGCGGGTTTGCATAACTCCCAATGGACCGTCCGGATTACCGAGGGTTCCGGATTAGCGAGTGTCCGGATTACCGGGGTTCTACTGTATTCACGAGCCTAGCTTTGCATTCACACCCTCAAAACAGTCACATGCATCAGATCTAACTGAGCGTTTTATCAACCTTTTTGTCTCTCAAACGTAATCTTAATCTCTGTTTTCAGGGTGTAAGTTTCGAATTACTTCTTGAATGTTCCCTTGTGTTTTTGCGAGGAGTAAACAAATCAGCACTTTCGAATTCTTCTCATGGGAATCTTATCTTATGGTGTGAGTCATCTAACAAAAGGATATGGTTAAGAAGTGCATGCGTTGAACATTGTGTGCGAAACACTCGTAGCGTCCCATTGATGTCGATGTCGGCTCTTGACCTGCTCTGCAACCGAAAACATCAACTTAGCTGTAATCGGAGCCATATTTACTGGCATGCAAAGCTAGTCATAGGAATTTTGGGGGGGGGGTTTGAACCCCTAAACTTCCCCCTCTCGCTGCGCCACTGCTTGGGCCTATTTGCAAAATACTCACCGCAAAACTTTCTTATGTCCATTTTGAAGGGAAAACGAAAAAAACAGAATCCTTTGTGTTCTGCCGGCGATTGTCGGACGATACTCAAGGTAGTTTGAGAGAGAGGACATAATCGCCTAACCTCGCGCTCTGATCGCACCGAGAGGCAGTTCTAACTACATTGTTCACCTTGAAACCGAACTTTTCTTCTCTTGGGAGGGAAGGGGCGAAGGACTCTACTACAAAGTATTGTTGAAATATTTTTGCTGCGCTGGAGGTATAAATGAATTTCCTACGAGGAAGTAGGTACTTTTCCCATCACTTGTGTTTACACGTGCCAACACTTGACTTTGTTTTGGGTCTAAATTCTTTTCAAATACGCTCGTGCCTAAAAATTTTTTCTACAACACATCCCGAACCAAAAAAAGGATGGGTCTCCAGGGGGGGGCAGCTGCCCCCCCCTGCCCCCCCCTGGCGACGCCCATGGTCGCATTGGTTTCCGACAGGGGAGCCTTTCCCTTGAGAGAGAGTCATTGAGGGTGTTGCTCAACGAGTATCGAGAGTTCCGTATACGTTAAAGTGTTACTGCACCTGTGCTTTGACTGTTTAAAAAGTTGTGCTTTCTTGCATATGTGAGTGTGACATTTTGCAAAGTTTTCAAAAAAAGTATTTAGTTTCGTCTTATGAGAATTTTCAGTTTCTTCATTCGGCGTTATGGAACAAATTGCTTGACAATTAATTGTCTTATTAAAACATTTCATGGTGAACTTACGTGATCGATCATTGGATAATTTCTTAAAACTAAACTTGGAGTGAAATGGTTCTTGTGGAATACTGAAGCTCAAGGAAGGAATCAAGGACCCTTAAGGGTAATCTCGAATTGTGACTGATGGGAACAGCGTTGGTGATGGCATCCTACCTCGAATATTTGCTTATCTCAACAGTACATGGAGCTCAGCTGTTATCTTCAAGAATGGACGGTAATAGGTAAGGTTTAAATTGTATAATATACTAGCTGAAGCGCCTGTTTATTCTGAACGGGGAATATAGAAGTAGATTAAATTCAATTTGCCGATCGTGCAATGCGTAAAATCCCTTTAGAATTTACAGTCTAAAATCCCAAACTATTCTTACTGTACAGGAAAATTCATGAGCTCGGCTCAACAATCGCATTGATCGTCAGGAGGATTTGCTGTTTACAACCTCAACAATTTTGGATGATTCACGCGTATTTTTTCGAAATTCTCGAAGTTTCGATTCGGAAACAATATTCCACGATCAAAATCAAAATACTCATTTAATTTCCGTTCTTTTGCTTCTTGTTTCCACTCCGCACGACTATTTTTCTATTTTAATTCTTCAAAAGAAATATAGCCTGGTACCGATTAAAGTGAAGATTAGATTTATTCTTTATGGAAACACATCTGAGCGATCATGGTTCGAACCCGGCAAAATTATCGAATAAAATTGAGGCAGTACGTCTTTCCTGGTCCCAGAAAATACGTGCGCAAAGTTTGACTCGAATCCGGCAAACGGTTTGTACTAAAATCGAAGAGACACAATCTCCTGACTGTAATTACGTACCTGCAATTGCTGGATACCTTCTTACAGAAAATTTCTCGTTATCCATGTAATATATCGTCCTCTTCCATCATCAGCTTTATGGGCCGAAAGTCCAAGAGTATTATTACGGTATAAAACATGAGCTCGGATTTAACAATGGGATCGGTCGTCAGGGGGATGAGTTGTTTATAGCCTCGAATTTTCACGAAAGTTTTGTTTATTTAACCGATATTCTCGCAAATTCTAATCGAAAGTAAGATTCCACGACTAAAATAAGAATCTTTATTCAATTTGCTTTCTTTCGGTGTTTTTCTCGACTCTGTACGACTATTCCTTCTAATTTAATTCTTGAAAAGAAATAAAGCCTGCAACCGCTAAAAGTGAAGCTTACGTGTATTCCTTATGAAAACCTATCTGAGCGCTCCTGGTTCGAATCCAGCAAAATTGTTGAATAAAAATGCAACAGTACTTCCTTCCTGATATCAGAGGACACGTATGCAAAGTTTTAGACAAATCGGGCGAACGGTGTGAACTCCAATCCAAGACAAATAAACCCACAAACACACAAACCCACAAACCCACAGAATTTCTGCTTTATATATATAGATTAGAACTTTTGATGAAATTATGGCACTCTCATTTCTCGACATTTTCTAAAAGCAACCTGTGAGTTTCATACTACAATTGCCATGGTAATGTGCAGGCGATGTCATCTCCAATATTTCATTTCGAAAAGGAAGGATTACAGCGAAGCATATCGAAGGAAAAAAGATTAATTTATGCTTTCTCATATTACTTTAACTTGGAGCACAATGGCGTATGTTAGGATGAAGTTTACTATAGTTTCGACAGGCACCAGTTATACTACTTTTTAAATTTAAATTTTTGAGCCACGTGATGGGAATTGATTGTAGACAAACAGATCATATTTAAAATTTTGGTTTGATTTATTCGTAGATTTCTATACCATCTGTAAGTGCTAAAAAAATTAAAGTCTCAATCAACTGAAGACATGATATCTTTTTAGTTTTCATTGTAATTTGCAGCCTGATGGCTTTGGAGTTTACGACGCTGGAATGAAATCTTGATGTAACTGCAAGTTTCGAATTAGGGTCATATCGTCGGGCGATTAGGACTAGATGAGAGGTTGAATGGGGCAAAAAAATGATGCAAAGATTAGTAGATTCAGCAGCCCATTGAGTCCGCTCTTCTTGCCCCTACTCCCGACACTTTGGGCGTCCCTCCTCTCCCCTTAAATAAAAACCGAAGGATGGTTTCGGCTGACAGGGGAGACTCTCACTTTTGTCCGGGGATATTGAAACAAAGCGCTTGCGAATGCTATTTTTGCGCTACTATTATAATGTTTAGGAAGACAACTAATGTAATTAGTACCAAAGAATACCGAAGGTTTCCTGAGAGCTATGTTACGAACCACCATCATCATACTGCTTTCAGTGAGGAACTCCGTCATCGAAATTCATTTGGTTGATATGAGGTTATTTGATCGGATATCGGGTGCAAGAATAGAAATATTGCCCTTAAGTGTATCTGAGAGTAAGAGGAAAAATAAAACAAAATAGAATGAAAATAGAATCAGAGAATTACTCCGAAATAGCGAGTTATTTCCTAGCAATTTAGCTAGCGCGGGTATGTAAATTCAGGGTTACCTCAGATTTTTAATATTTAAAGATAATTGCAATGAAACTTAGGCCCATTATTCCTAACGCCCATGGACTATTTCGTTACTCCACCTCCTGCATCACCACTTAAAGTTTCCTCAAAACCTCCGGACAAATCTTAGAGTTTCCCTTTGTAAGTTTATTTCGCTAGCCATCTTCTTTAACTCTCGACTTCACTTATGCGTGACTCGTAAGGTGTCCGATATGCGGAGGTCAACCACGGAAATTGGCGATAACAGCTCCTTTCTTTGACTTTAAATTATTATTTTACGCATTAGTGGTTTTTACTCTCCATATTTTCTGAATTTTGGACTTCAATACGGTTCCCGATTCCGTCTGATTGCAATTCATTATTTTAGCTGATAGCAGCTACATTTATGTTGAGTACGAAAGTTTTTGTTTAAAGTACTGAAGAATTTCTATAGCTCGGGGTATATTACGAAACTATCACTGATTCCATATACTTACGATAGGCTTTGCAAAAACTCTTGAGGGAGAGAGTGATCTGATAGATCAAGTTTAATTAATTCATTTATAATTTATATTATACTTATATAAAGTTACTATTATATTTATATAAAATTATAGGGTATTTATTATAATCATAAGCTTAATATATGATAATACTATGTAGCTCGGTATAGCCGTGGCATTTTATTATTTTAATCTTATTTTAATCATCAATTATTCAGCCGTATAATTTTATTAAAAAATTCAGATTAGATACCAAGACTCACCTAGTCGTAGATGCAATGGTTCATTTGCGGTAGAATGTCAGTGAAACAAAATAATAAAAAAGATTTTGGTAGGTCAGACTGAAATTGTAAGGCAGCATTTCCAAACATGTGAGCAGGAATGAGAATCCAGGTAAACCTTCCACATTAAATTTCCACGGGCAATAACCCAACCCAGCTGGACCCAATTATAGCGTGAGCCATTCTCAAATGAGTCTAAAATATCTACATCTATATTAATGTCCTAAAAGACGCATTTCGGCGTGTGGCAGGGGGTGTAAACACCAGTGGATTATAAACTACTTCCTTATTCGGTTATTGTCGGGTATCCTTCGTGGAAATATTGAATTTTTAAAACGATTCGTCCTAGCATCTATTTCTCTTAACTTATGGTCATTATCGGATCGACCGAGGTAGCAGGGGGGTTGCATGATACCGATTGTATCTTTGGAAAATGTAGTTTCCCTAAATTTATTAAGCATTCGCAGCCTAGCTTCCAACCTCCTTTATTTCGATGATTCCTAACCTACGTCTGAGAGCATTTTTGTTACGCTTGCTTTTTTATCGTAGCATTTCTTAACAAAACGAACCGCTTTACGCTGCACTTTCTCGAGTTCGCGAGTACACGTTTCATCCACCGGATCCCATATACTTGCCGCATTTTCCAAAAGGGGTCTGACCAAGGTAAAATAGCATCGCTCTCTCACCTTTTCATCGCATTTACCGACAATACGCTTTACAAAGCCAAGCCTTTTACTTGCTTTGCCGAAGATTTTTCGAATGTGCGTGCTCCAACTTTAGTTATTGGTAATGTTGATCCCGAGATATTCAACTGAATCTACTACTTTTATATTAATTCCATTAATTGTGTACGGGTAATTTGGACGCACTTTTTTTTCGAAGAAATTAACTACGGAGAATTTACCTACTTTAATATCTAATTCCCTTTTTTAGCACCACCTTTGGATAAGGACTAAATTGTTTGAGAGAGATGTTCGGTCTTCCTCATTAAATTACATATTACTTCCTAAAAAAATTACCAAAATGGTTTTGCCCCCCGTCGAAATTCTTCTGTGGCATTTTTACCTCCCACCGAATTACAGTGCGGCATATTTTCCCTATCAAAAAGTGGGCAATTATTTCCGTGCAATTTATACCTTTGACATTCTTATCCTCCACCACTTATGGCAAGTCGAATCGCAAGGTGACGAAGGGGTGAATCTGTAATCGTTTTCAATTTATAGTTGCCTCGCGAATTACAGTTTCTGCGATCGAAGGTGAGTTTTGGGGCGAGTGGTGTTACTTTAATGTCGCCTCTCTTTTTTTTTGTTTTTCAAGTTACTTTCTACTTTTTAAAAGATTATTTTTATTTCATTTATTTTATTATCTTTTTTGGTTTAATTTTGTATTGAAACTTAGTTAGGTTTATTGCGTTTCCCAAGGGGAAAGCTTGTTTCAGTTCCCGTCATCTACGCTTAACATGCTGCTCAAATTGGATATGATTTATTTTCTGGTAGATCAGTTCTAAAGAGTAATTTTTTACACGTTTCTTCATGACTTTAAAAAAGAGAACAAACAGCCTGTTGTATGAGGTTTTCTTTTGCAAGGAGAGCGTACAGCTGTGTTAGGCGTTATTGTAGGAAATGCGTTAAATGTTGTTTTTCATGAGATACTAAGAGAGGTTCTTCCGTTGCAATCTACCGGTCCTTGCATCTTCAAACAGTATGTTATTCCTGTTGAAAAAAATGCTAAAATTTGATGTTTACTTTTGAGTAATAACTATCTTAAAATCGACTTCTTTCTCTATTTACCTAAGTAAGAGATACAGGGAAGTTGTTGCCAGAACAGGTAGCTACTTTTAGTAAATTTTCCCGCGAAGTTAGAGAGGCTAATAGCTCTCCAGATTAGATATGTATTTCGGTGTCTCACACCCCCTGCCACGCGCCACTGGCGGATTGCAGGTTTTAAATGTAAATGTAAATGCCTCATGCTCAGGTGTAACCAGAATATTGATGTCATAACAGACTTGGTGTTTTGTAATAACTTTGAAGTCCGGCATTACATCTACTTCAATTTCAACCATCACTGGGAAAAAACAGTGGCTTTGGATGTATATTAACCATTAGAATATCCTAAGACATTGAACCAGGAATTAATGCTACAAATTATTTATGGATATTAAGCGGCTATTCCCTGTGCCTCCAAAAAGAACTCTAATAGCATAATTTACTCTTTCAATAATGTTTTTCCATATTTATCTTTCAAAACGTCCTCGTCACTACTTGCTCAGACCAATGTCCCTGATACTCAATTCCCTTCTTTGTAAAACACTCGTTCCCTATTCTGCTCCAATTATCCACTCAGATTCCAACCATAACTTTCTAATTTAAATAGCATTTATTAAATGAAAAAATCATTTTCCCGCACTTGCAGGATAAAATTATTATGTAATGAAGGATAAATAGACAATATCCTAAGAACTCATATCATCGTCTCTCCGTTCTCTACATTTTATTGTAGTATTGCCCAGTGCACAAAGTATTTTTACATCATAAATTGTAATATGAAGGAACTCATTTCGAGTGGGTCAAGGATGCAGATTTTGACAGGATTAACTAACATTTATTTATAAATATTCATCATATGATGACTTGAATTCTGCTTCCTCTAAATCAATCTAAAAAACCACAAATAAGGGAACGATTTAACGATTGTGAGTTAACGTAAGTATAACTACAGGTTAAAATCACAAGTGATATTGATTTTCACATTATTTACCCATATTTATTTATTTATTTCATATTACTCTGCGATTAGGCCATCAGGCCCGGTGGCAGCGGTGGAGGGGGAAATACTAAATTGCAAAGGATTGCCTGGCATTCTCACAAAGACGGGAGGGAAACCACTCCAAAGACCTCCCGCGTGAATTGAATTACTTTTATATAGGAGGCTTCCAGTGAGAAATTGAAATTACAAAGGTTATGTATCATTGCTTTGATCAAAGAAGGCACCAAAATCCCAAATTTTCCCACAGGACTCTTTCTCGGGATTTATTTTGAAGGTAAAGCGTACTACGTAGAGAATTGGCATTCTAATGATCGCTAGTAGTCTTGCGTATTCATTGAAAAGTACCAATAGCTTCAAATATATTTCTGGGTTCAATGCCTGGGGAGGGCAAATTATTTCCTTTTAGGAATTCACGGTTGGAATTTTTCTGATATTTTCCCATGTCTTCCTGATGATACAGATAACTTGAACTCAAGATTTCGATAAGTCCCAATGGTGTGCCTTAAAAGCTGTTGACGATATCGCAACAGTCCCTACGTTAAATATTGAGGAAATTTGAATATTCCTCTCTAAAAACTTAAGAGAATCTTTATATCTAAGTAGTGTTCATGAGCAATTATTAACAGTCTCTTAACCACTTTCTGAAGAGATAGACCGTTGTAACTCGGTCTGTGGTGTTTTGAAGATTTGAAGTACGCTTTAAAAATCGTGCCAATCCTGTGTGGAGGCGACTTTGACCAACTTTGTGTTAAAATTGAGAATTAAGGATATCTTCTCACCTTCAATAGCTTCTTTAAGTGGGATGGCACAGTCGCACTTCTTTACATCGAATCAAGTGGATTAAAAAAAGAATTCTTTTACAGAGTTTTGGAGCTAGGGAAACCGGCGAAAAAATTGTGGTCCTTGTGAATGATGGAAATAAAATTTGCGAACGTTTCGCGGTTTTTCGAGAAGTATAGCCTAAGGTTAGTAACCAAAATTCCTCGGAAATTGCGAGTCTTCGAATAGGAGCGTGGAATATTATGGTGGTAAGAGCTTTGTTCTAATGCTTTATGCAGTGAGGATTCAAATGTCGCGGAGTTGTGGGTACCTAAAAATGAGAGAGTTCTTCAGTTGATGATAATCATGATGGTTTGAAGCAATATGCATTTTAATGATTAAATATGTGCATATAGTGATTATATTTGCGAGTTTCTCCGTTTATTTACTGTAACAAATATTATTCCTCACGACTTAAAGGGTGTCTAATCTCTGAAGGTATAAATGCTTGACCTAGCGCTGTGTCATCGGGTTGGTCCGAGTCCTCTTGCGTCCTATCGTGATTGTAGCACCCAAGATTTCGTAAGATTTAAGTCTACCCGAACTGAAGTACGCCCTAAAAAGCGTACCTATCTTGTGTAGGGGCGACTATGACCATCTTTTGCCGATTTGTAGAATAAACGATAATTTCTCATATTAATTATTTCAAGGATTGTGAAAGACAGAATGTGCTGTTGCTCCTCGCAACAGCACATTCTATTACATAATTTAGCTCTCTTTAGATTAGCGCAGGTTGTCCACTCCTTCCCAATTTTTCCTCTCTAAATCTTTTCGTCTATACATAATTTACGTTTTTTATTAATGCCATTGACGATAGGTTTGATTGAAGAAGAAATATTTTAGTTTTAATCTCGCCATAATAAGGATCTTATTTTCTTTCAGATTTATTAAAATTAAGTAAAATATTAAAGAAATTTAGATTAACCAAAATATTAAAGTAAAGTGCAGATCCGGTCCGGTATTATGACATATATTTAGAGTCGACCTTGACTGAAATCTTCACTTAATCTCTTACAAAATGTATTATAGTCGATATTTAAGCTTCATTGATATTTAAATTTTAAAAGTAACTTTAACCGCAATGCATCATGGATGTAAACTATGGCGGAAATTTCTAGAGCTAGCATCTCGCCTCAGTTGGTTTTTCACTGAAAATTTTCGGTTGAAAATCCTCAAAATATTCTAAATAAATTGGTCTGTTTCCTTTATTCTGATATTTCTCGTGACATTGCTATTAACCCTTTTTAAATCATAGCACATACGTTCGTTGCTGTGAAGTATTTTTTATCCTTCAGTTACTTTATAATTGTTATAATTAGTTATAAATTGGAAGTGATATGAATTGATAAAGTTTATTAAAATTATTTGTTTAATTTTTGCATTTATTAATGAAAAATTATAAGTATAAATCAGTTTCTACGTCAGCATAGACGAATTTGACAGTGTTAGTAACATACATATGAGTATGTTATTAACCCTGTCTGACGCCTTATACTTAAAATTAAACAACTAATATAGTTTTGTCAGAATATCTATGTAAACCAATAACTTTAAAGACATTCTTTAGAAATAATAGAATAGCGAACATTATGAATCATTTGCATCACGACCAGTATAGTTTAGTAATATTTCAATTCATAGCTCACTTAATCCAAAGCATTTATCCTATAATGAATTTCGACTAAAAAGCATAGCACTACTCCCTGTTTCCAAGGCACATATAAGCGTTAGAGATTTTCTAAAATGACCTTAGGTTCGCGCACAGGAGATTTAAACTCCATTGGATATTGTCTCATTAGTAATGTACGGTATTGTTAGAATGGGAGAAATGAGAGGCATGTAGTGTTGGAATCTGTCAGTAATGGTTTGCTAGTGACTAATTTGGGCCTGTAAATGGATATTGATAAGTTATATATTAAGTCATTATATTTAAATGTTGCATATTTATTAAAAAAATTGAAATTAAGACCCGTAATACATGACCGGTGAGTTTACTAGTTTATTTATAATGGATTATATTAAACAATTTATTTTGTTAATTTTAAATTAAATTTCGTCGTGGTTACCGCATTACCTCAATATGAATAGCTTTTACCATCTACGTCCGAACGTTTGTTTCTCCTCATACGAGTTTTATAATACTTTTTTCCACTTCTTCCTATCTATATCTCGTTATAGTAATTAATTTTTGGACTATGCCTAAGTGTAAAAAGAGTATTATAGAAAGATGCAGATTGCGTAATAGTGCGCTGAAAGGAATCTTTCCCTTTTTTATGAACCTGGAACATTTATACCTTATTTACATCCGTTCAATACAAGTTCTACAGAAGTAACCATAAATAATATGGATATTAAAATATGTACCGTTGTGGAAAGCCAATGTAAGAAGGAGATTAAAAGCTTTCTATCTTCGGCGATTGGACCATTGTGGTAGATACGAAGCATTTCTTCACCTTCTAACTAATCCCAAAATTTTAGCAATGTCTTCTAGAGAGAAGTTAAAATAGCTAAAAAAAACTATGACCAAAGGAAGGGTGCCGTTCTGACCGTAAGCCATTTGAACTCGTAAACATCCTCCTCGGAGAGGGAGCCTACTCCTCCAAAGGGACGGTAGCAGAAGGAGAGCGTGCTTTCCTCTTCGAAGTGTTTACTCATGAGATACTTACGCGCCTTTGGCTTCTCTCATTTCCCCTTCCCTAGCCGATAATAGACACTCGACCCATGGAACCTTTTATTTTTTTTGCAGCGGTAACTGCACCGTTTTTGTTCACTATTATTCTACGAAATAGTCATTCCTATATCGTGATTATTATTGATGTGTTAAAATATCAAACATTTCAGCATGATACATGATTCTTTAATCTTTCGATTCAAATACGGTTCCTGGTAACGATTTTAATTTCCTTTAGAATTAATATTCAAGAGAAACGTTCACTGAAGTCCGGGGATTTCCATGAAAATGTTCGATGCATGATAAGCGACTTTCATACCACGGAGCTTAAACGGAGACGAGCGTATAATTGATACTCACTATCGGCATGTACGAGACCGAACAAATCGCTGATAATGACACACTGATAAGCGCGGGAATTTAGGAACGGCATAGGTTTTCCCGCCATGAGAAGAAAAGGTCAGAGTGAGTTTGTGCGCATTCGTGCTCTCGCTTTTTACGACTACGCCTTTTACGTCTGACAGACACGTCTCCTCTCGCAGCATTCGAGGTTCGCCGAACGCTTGGGATGCGTCACAGGCTTGCGGCAGCGAGGCAGAATGATTACTATGGAGGGTATTTCTATCGGAGTGATTATCACTCGGCTGTATAACCACTAAACGATATCTTGGAACAATCTGGTTCACAGGCTTCTCCAATTCATCGTTCCTAGTTGTTCAAATGCCAATCGCGAACTTGGATCGGTTGCGAGGAGAAATACTGGCCTGATTTTGTAAGTAGAGTAAAAGCAATTTCACAAGAAGTATTGCAATATTTCAGAATAAATAAGTGTAATGTATTAGTTATTAAATGATTTTTTTCAAAATAATAATTTATCTACGATTATTACAAAGCCGATTCCAGTTATCGATCACAAATAGTAATAGTGATCAACTGATTAAATAATGATATAATTAGAAAAACAAAGGGGCGAGATTTAAGCGATCAGAGTTACAAAGTTCGAAATCAGTCTCTCGCCACCATATTTAGGAATGGTTTAACACGTAGGTAAAATCTCGATGGAACCCGGAGAGAGAACAGAGAAAGTAGGAATGGGGAATCAACCTTGTTTTGATAATACTATATCTTAAAGGCAATTTTGGAAAAAGTATACGAAGTTTTAATAGAAAAAGATTAAGATGGTTTAGAAGAAGGGTGTTTGACATTTCCCTATAAGAAGGAACTCGATATTAAAATGGCAATTAAGACACGATTGAGAGTGGAGAGGTTCTATTCGAAAGAGATGGCCCATATAGGGGAGCAATAAATAAAAAAAGAATAGCACAGCTTGAGGAATATGTACGTACGAAGATAGACTGAATCCCTGACGTCGCACAGTGGGCTAGAATCGAAACAACCTGGACAAAGGGCTAAAAATGGGTTTTTTGAGTGCGGTTATTGAAACTTGGTGTAGTTATTGCAAAATGATTGAATTGTATGTTCCTGCTCGTCGTATTTTAAAAATTTCAGGCGTCAAAATGATACAGGGCGTCAAACTTGAGAAATGTTCACGAAAACGGTAAGTTTCGGATTTTTCGGAAAAAAGTTCAAGTTTGTTGATATGTAGTTGCTTTTGAGGGAAGCTGTTGGAAGAAACAACACATCAGTAATCTATCATTACTCTTTGTCTTTCAATTTGCTGAATGTTTCATGCTCTAAGAAGATTCTTTGGTTATTTAAAGCAACAAAATGGCGGACACCTTTTTCCGACAAATTTCGAGATAAAGTAAGGAAATCAACTAGAAAAACAAGGATGGACTATCAAGTCTCTTACACCACGTCAATCTACAAGGCTTCTAGATATGGAATCTGAAGAGTTTGTTTCATTTCACCTGCTACCCTGTGATTGCGGTGGACTTTTCCTAAGCGCTGCGCGGTCCGGCTGGGCGCCGTAGAATCCCCAAATCCGGTTTCGGTGTCTTTTTGGTTAGGTTGAGTCGAAAATTTTGCTTCTTTTATATTTAATTCTGGCAAACCATATTATAAACATATTTTAATACACTTTAAGATATGAATTTGGGACCATTACTTTAGATAATAAATGCGGAATTGAGAAATTTTTTCACATTACGGTAATTGTTTGTTAGTTAGTTTAATACGTATTACTTGATGAATAATCGATCGAATAATTTCGAAAAAATGCATTTCACAAAAGACAATCCATTGTTTCAATAAACTTCAAGTAAAAGACTATTTAAAAAAACGGAAATAAATAAGAATTTGTTGTTTAATTCTCCATGTTGGATGATGAAAAGTATCCAAATCACTACTTAGATACGCAATATTCGGCATAAAAACATTTAAGATTCCTATCACTCTTGGTAAAAAATATCAAATATTCTAAAAATCTTATTTAGACGCCATTCACCCATATTTTTCTTATTTTAATAAATTACTCATACTTTATGTGATGGATCAGTTAGAGATTTCCAAATAACAGCCCCAGGGCAAACGGATCGTCGTTGTATCTCGTGGAGTCTCTTGAAGCCAAAATACTGAGGCAGGATATCCGAAAACCAAAAGCACAAGAAACTATTTTGTTTGCCTTCAAAGAAAGACTAAAACTGAAACTTCCAAAATATTTTCTCTTTCCTAACAACTCCGAAGGCACGTGCCCAATAGCCCTAGCAAAGGGGCGGATGCGTACGGATGTTGGCATTGCACTAGAGTGCCGTAAGCCGTACTTAACTCAGGGCCCATAAAATAAGGGCTGGCTAAAATTGGCAGATAAGAAGATTTCTCAATTCTGTTAACAGTGTTTTCGACCAGCATAGATAATATAAAGTTCGCCAGAGTTATTTTTACTGCTAAAAATATAATATAGACAAATGCCTCTAATGTGCCAAAATTTCTCAATTCCGCATTTATTATCTAAAGTAATGGTCCCAAATTCATATCTTAAAGTGTATTAAAATATGTTTATAAAATGGTTTCCCAGAATCAAACATAAAAGAAGCAAAATTTTCGACTCAACATAACCAAAAAAGACACCGAAACCGGATTTGGGGATTCTACGGCGCCCAGCCGGACCGCGCAGCGCTTAGGAAAAGTCCACCGCGATCACAGGGTAGCAGGTGAAATGAAACAGACTCTTCAGATTCCATATCTAGAAGCCCTGTAGATTGACGTGGTATAAGAGACTTGATAGTCCATCCTTGTTTTTCTAGTTGATTTCCTTACTTTATCTCGAAATTTGTCCGAAAAAGGTGTCCGCCATTTTGTTGCTTTAAATAACCAAAGAATCTTCTTAGAGCATGAAAAATTCAGCAAATTGAAAGACAAAGAGTAATGATAGATTACTGATGTGTTGTTTCTTCCAACAGCTTCCCTCAAAAGCAACTACATATCAAGGAACTTGAACTTTTTTCCGAAAAATCCGAAACTTACCGTTTCCGTGAACATTTCTCAAGTTTGAAAAATTAGGAAACAAACAACCCTCGATAAATACTTAACAGCGGCGAATATAAGTGCCTTAACCCTTCAATGAATATACTGTTAGACAATTCATCCCATTCACGCAGAGTAAAGTAATTTAATATTGCGTAAGTGAACAGCCGAAATTTGGGTTAGGCCAAGACAGAAGGACCTAAAATTTGAGGATTTTAACGAAGTTTTTCGGAATTGCCTTTGGGGAGAGGCAATCCAACTTGAACTAATCCGGGAGCGAAGGACACGAAGGGCAAACGCTCGTTAAAAAAGTCTCGACAACGAAGAGAAGCTAGGGGACTGCTGCGTGGGAGAAAAAGTACTGTTACGGAGAAAAGATGATGACCAGTGAAAGTGACCTAGTGACTTCGATGTTTGTTTTGATATTTTGATTTTAACGTAATTTCGAGAGATTTAGGTGTACCTAAATATTGTAATACCTTATGTCGATTGAATTGGAAGGTTTGCTGAACAGAAAATGAAGGTGAATTTCATTTAGTTTTTAAGTGGATTTTACATTGTGTTTTCATAGTGCACTATTTTTATACAATAGGAGAGGTACAGTACTTAGTATCTAGTGTTATATGATTGAGAACTTTGTTGTTTATATGTAGTTGTGAGATTTTGGAGGTAATTGGAGTGCGATTTTGGGATATTTGATTGTGTTCGTGTTTCTATTTTCATATCTGCTTGATGCGCTTGTAGTAATAGATATGAGGGGTCTTTGTACCTGTTATGTTTTGAGAGGAAATTTGATATCGTCAAAAGAGATTAGGCAAAATTGCAAGTATCTATAAGATTGAATTATTTAATTTAGCTTGATGTTGATATGGGCTGATGTGATTTATCCATGTGTAGTTATGGAGATATAAGGATTGTGTGTTGGGCTCTTATATCATAACGGTTGCTAGAGAATTATTTGATTTGGCGTTGACTAGTATAATTTATTTTGTAGGCAGGGGAGTTATTATTGATTTGATACTCTGTGTGACTTTGGAGATTGTTTGTTTTCGTGACAATGACGTCTTATAGGGCCGGAAATAAGATGAAATGCCAGCAATTAGAAATAAATCTTGATCAGGACTTTATTGCATGCATTTCAAATTATTGTATTAAGTTGCATTCTCGCGCGAATAGCGATAGGATTTTGAAGGTTTAAGAAAATTAAAGTATATTTGCGGATTTGTATTTGCTAAGATATTTGTGAAATGAAAAAGATTTATATTTTGGGTTGGTTTGCCTGACGGTTAAGAAATAAGGATAAATGCTCGTAAATAAAAGTGAATGAGGATCAGGCCTTTACTGCATTCATTTGCAATTACAGTATTAAGTTTGATTCTCGCCTATGTAATTAAAGGGAACTCAAATGTTGGTTGGGATTTGTAGGTGTGTGGGTAATTTTTAAATGTGGAAAAGTTATATTTTATGGGGGTTTGTCTGATTTTTTGGGGATATAAAAGTGGATTATTTTTGGGTAGTGGAGAAACGTGAATATGTCATTGGGATAATTATTGAGGAGCAAATTATAATGTATTCTTTGTTGTAATTATAATGTGTTCTGAGTGATGTATTAGTTGTTTAGATAGTCCAACTCAATTAGGTTTCTGGCTTGTTTCTTCATCGTGGGAGTATGAATTGATCGGAGTGGGATGGTCTTTCATACAAGAATGTGCGAGACTCATAAGAATCTCAGTGATTAATCCGATGGCATAATTAATATTAATTACCTTAACACCATTCCCTTTTTTGTATAGAACTCTAACTCACAGATTCACGAATAATTGAAGTCCTTCAAAACACCTCCTCATTTCTCACTCTGTCACTACACTTAATTTTTTCCATTCTTCTCCATAACCATACTTCAATGCTTTGCAGGTATCTCTCTTCTTTCTATTTTACTGCCCAAGTCTTGGCCCCATATAAAACGACACTCCAAACAAAGCATTTTGCAAATTTTTCCTTAATTCTAGCGGTATTTTCCTTGTAGTGAACAGACCTTTAACCCTTCCGAATGCCGCTTTTCCATTGTAAATCCTGGTTCTTATTTCTTCTGTGCAACTTCCGTTTGAGGTTATTATACTTCCCAAGTACCTAAAGGATGTCACTTTTTCCAACTTCCTTCCTTGTATTAGAATATTAACTTCTCCGGGCTCATTACTCATTTTCATAAACAACTTTTTTTATGCCTACATTTACTTTCATTCCATTTTCCCGTCCTATTTATACTATTCTTTCCATCATCACTTGTAGCTCCTCCTCTGTCTCTGCTGTAAATGTCTAGTCATCTGCAGATTTAATTGTGTGAATATTCTCTCCACCAATTATCACACCCCTTGTATTTTCCAATGCTTCTTCTGAGAGTTTCTCTGCTTATATATTATAAAGCATCGGTGACAAGCAACATCCCTGTCTTAGGGGATGAAATAAAAAAAATAGATTTATTATATTTTCCGGTGAAAGATAAAAATGTGTTAAAGGTATCATAACTATTTCTCTCCCTATGCCTTGTATTTCTCGAAAATGGAATGATCCATTATGATGATAAAGAACTCGCTCCTTAAACTACTAAGGAATATATATTGCGATGTCTATCTCTGCTATCAATTTAAGGAAAAGGAAAAATCAAAATGAAAAAAATCCTCTTTGGAGGCCATCAGCGACAACAAACAAGGCACGGGTTCAATTCTGTAATAATTCCAACCCGAATGGAATTCAGTTTTCGCCAAAATTATACCTCATTTAAGCGCATTCTTCGAGTGGAATTTTTCAAGTGATTCAGTAACTCATAATTCCGATTTCCGCTGGAATTAAATTTCACCCGCGGAGAAAATTTTTATTTATTTATTCCACCTACAAAACGTAGGTGGAATCTTCAGTAAACAACAAACATGGCGGGCAATCTGATCACTTCGATGAAATATTTGAATAAGAGAATTAAATGGTGAACTCTAGACTTCAACGATTCCTTAAATCCACTTGGAAGTCTGTAGAACGTTTTTAGGATATATTAAGATCATCCTGATATGTTTAAACATATCAAACGGAAGCTCTTAATATCCCAGCTGGGGTACTCGTTAATAAATGTGGAATTATTGGTTCTATTTCATACAATATTGAGTTCTTTGTAGTGAAATTTATGGCCAAATAGTATAAATGTATTTATGTTATGCAGGGGTTACTCTTGCCCTTGCTAATTCGTTGTGCCCTTTCGTTGTCGTATCGGGAATGACAAGAAAAAGAAAAGTGAACGAAAGAGTTCGGCATCTTTTCCTTTTATGTTTTAACTTTACATTATATTCTTCAGTTAAATTACTGTATATTGTAGAGTCCAATATTTATGCTTTGCTTAATTGTTTAACTAATTTTAACAAAACATGATTGGTTTTTCTATATTCATAAATTGAAAATGTTTATGTTAAATAATTGCTTGATTTAGGTAAAAAAATAACTTGTAAACTTCTTAAAAAAGCTTTCTTAAAATTATTTGTTTTGACAATTTATTTTTATGTAAAAAATATATTCTCACTTAAATTCCTATAATTGTGCATTAAGTCTTTTGCATAAATGTGCTATGAAAACTATACGTCTATTGGATTCTAAATAAACATTTGATTAGTCATAGTAGGAAATTTAATTATTACAACGTTCCTCATTTATTTATTTAGTCTATGATTTTGATTATTATTTTACAGCTACCGATTGGGGGGGCGTTGAGGTTAGGTTTATGGATCCAAGGGGGCGGTGGCTCGAAAAAGTTTGGGAAACACTGCTTTAGCGCCTCTGATGGTATACTATCGTATCCTACTGCCTTTTTTTCTTTAAGTTCTTTAATAACTCTATCTACTTCACATTATATTAAGATCATCCTGATATGTTTAAACATATCAAACGGAAGTCTTAATATCCCAGCTGGGGCACTCGGTAATAAATGTGGAATCATTGGTTCTATTACATACAATATTGATTTCTTTGAAGTGAAATTTATGGCCAAATGGTATAAATGTATTTATGTTATGCAGGGGTGATTCCTGCCCTTGCTAATTCGTTGTGCTCTTTCGTTGTCGTATCGGGAATGACAAGAAAAAGAAAAGTGAACGATAGACTTAGTCATCTTTTCCTTTTATGTTTTAACTTTGAAATATATACTTCAGATAAATTACTATATATTGTAGAGTACAATATTTATGCTTTACCATAATTCAGTATGGGAGTGTACGTGCCAAGGAATGGTATTAGAATATTGTTAATGATGTGAATTTGTTCGTGTCATATATTTTACTACCATTTTAAAGTACACGGAAAAGAAAGATTTCCTTGGTTCTACCGATGGCATTCAAATAGCTTTTAATTATCCTCGTAATGGAAAGGATTATATATGTTTAAAAAGGGACAGTAATTTCAAATACAACGTCCATATTTTGTCATCGGTTAGGGGTATATAAGATACTGACTCTGAAGGTTTGACAAGGAAATAAATTAAGTGGGTATTGTTTATTAATATAATGAATTGATATTTTTAATTTCATGCTAAAACACTAAAATCCACCGAAGTAAGTTATTCGAGGTGAAACAGCAACATATTAATAGCTTGCAGAACCAAACTATCTGATAATAACTATCCTTGATAATTGTTTACAATAAAGTAATTACACATCTGCACAATTGATCCACAATATTCATGAAGAACTCAAGTAAACGAAACAATATTGCAGTTTGCTTATGAATAACAAAGATGAAAAAGCCGCATTGAGCCCTGCAAAACGCAAAATTTATCTTTAAGACCTAAGTTTCCCATTTTGCACTGATTGAGGTACTGCTATTGGCTTCTCATTAACTGGATGTAATGCGTGATAGACTTTCTAAGTTTCTTCCTTGTCGTTGTGAAAATACGAAAAAAGTAATTCCATAAACGACTTGTTATCGAAAATGACTATATGGGCTACAATTTAAAACTATATTCATTCAGTCTCCGAAAGCATATTTTCATTATAATGGAAAGCATACCCTCCTCATTTCACAATAATACCAACGATTACAAAGGTACTCAAGTTCATCCAATAATGGCTTAACTCATGCAATAAACATGGAAAATATAAATGTTTACAATCCCACGTAAGAGATTCAAGCATCGTGATAAATTATTGAAATACGACCCAATAACTAATTATACGCTAAATTGCTTCCAACTGTATTTATCAATAATCCTGCATGAACCTATAAGCTGTCATAGCAAGTCTCCTTTTCTCATGTCACCTGATGATGTAGCTTGGCTACGAAACCTGGTCGTAATTTCAGTTGTTTTATGGTGTAGTAAATGAGTTTTATCATGAAGCCGTTTTGTAGCCAGCAGTCTGCCGTTCGTTTCGTATTCATATCCGATATTGTTTTGACCGAAAATACTTCTCTCACTCGTACGTGGAAAAAGTAACAGAAATCTCAAAAATCTCAGAAATTCCGTATCATTCGGAATATTCTCTTTTAGTGGAATTTCGACAAATTTCATTCCTCTCTAATCGGAATTGCTACAGAATTGACGGGCAGGTGCTCACATTTTTCCCGAATAAAATTACATAACTATGGAAAATTGAATGGAAGTGCCTGGCTGTGGAAATATTTCCATGTTCATTGTTTAGAGAACCTCTATACCGTTCAGAACCCATTCACGCTATCTACTGCGAGACCTCCAGCTCGCTTATCGGCGTGTTTTTCGAGGCGAAGACAACCTTTCCACAGTTTTCGTCATTCGGCTAGAACCGATTATCTATTCTTCGTCGCCTTGGTTTACCGACAGGGGAGCCTTTCCCTTGAGAAATAGTCATTGTGCGAAGGGTGTTGCTCTACGAGTATCGAGAGTTCCTTATACGTTTAAGTGTTACTGGACCTGTGCTTTGACTGTTTAAAAAGTCGTGTTTCCTGCATATGTGAGTGTGAAATTTTGCAAAGTTTTCAAAAAAAGTATATTGTTTCGTCTGATGAGAATTTTCTGTTTCTTCATTCGGCGTTATGGAAAAAATTGCTTGCCAATTTTTTATCTTATTGAAAGATTTCATGGTGAACTTACGTGATCGATCATTGGATAATTTCTTAAAAGTAAACTTGGAGTGAAATGGTTCTTGTGGAATACAGAAGCTCAAGGAAGGAATCAAGAATCCTTAAGGATAATCTCGAATTGTAACTGATGGGAACAGCGTTGGTGATGGTATCCTACCTCGAATATTTGCTTATCTCAACAGTAAATGGAGCTCAGCTGTTATCTTCAAGAATGGACGGAAACAGGTAAGGGTTAATTTGTATCATATATTAGACCTCTTGATGAAATTATGGCACTCTCATATCTAGACATTTTCTAAAAGCAACCTGTGAGTTTCATACTACAAATGCCATGGTAATGTGTAGGCGATGTCATCTCCAATATTTCATTTCGAAAAGGAAGGATTACAGCGAAGCATATCGAAGGCAAAAAAGATTAATTTATGCTTTCTCATACTACTTTAACTTGGAGCACAGTGGCGTATGCTAGGATGAAGTATACTATAGTTTCGACAGGCACCAGTTATACTCCTTTTTAAATTAAACTTTTTGAGCCACGTGATGGGAATTGATTATAGACAAACAGATCATATTTACAATTTTGGTTTGATTTATTCGTAGATTTCTATACCATCTGTAACTGCTAAAAAAATTAAAGTCTTAATCAACCGTAGACATTATATCTTTTTAGTTTTCAGTGTAATTTGCAGCCTGATGGCTTTGGAGTTTACGGCGCTGGAATAAAATCTTGATGTAACTGCAAGGTTCGAATTAGGGTCATATCGTCGGGCGATAAGGACTAGATGAGAGGCTGAATGGGGCATAAAGATGATGCAAAGATTAGTAGATTCGGCAGACGCTTGAGTCCGCTCTTCTTGCCCCTACTCCCGACACTTTGAGCGTGAGTTGATAAAAACCGGAGGATGGTTTTGGCTGACAGGGGAGACTCTCACTTTTGTCCGGGGATATTGAAACAAAGCGCTTGCGAATGCTATTTTGCGCGACTATTATCATGTTTAGGAAGACAACTAATGTAATTAGTACCGAAGAATACCGAAGGTTTCCTGAAAGCTATGTTACGAACCACCATTCATCATATTACTTTCAGTGAGGAACTTTGTCATCGAAATTAATTTGGTTGATATGAGATTATTTGATCGAATATCGGGTGCAAGAACAGAAATATTGCCCTTAAGCGTATCTGAGAGTAAGAGGAAAAATAAAACAAAATTTAATGAAAATATAATAAGAGAATTTCTCCAAAATAGCGAGTTATTTCCTAGCGATTTGGCTAGCGCGGGTATGTAAATTCAGGGTTACCTAAGTTTTTTAATATTTAAAGATAATTACAATGAAACTTAGGTCCATTTGTCCAAACTCCCATGGAATATTTCGTTACTTCACTTCCTGCATCACCACTCAAAGTTTTATCAAAACCTCCGGACAAACGTTAGAGTTTCCCTTTGTGATTTTATTTCGCAAGCCATCTTCTTTCACTCTCGACTTCACTCGTAAGGTGTCCGATATGCGGAGGTCAACCATGGAACTTGGCAATAACAGCTCCTTTCTTGACTTAAATTATTATTTTACGCATTAGTGGTTTTTACCTTCCATGTTTTCTGAATTTTGACTTAAATACGGTTCCCGATTCCCTCTGATTAAAATTCATTATTTTAGTTGACAGTTGTTATTTTTGTGTTGAGTACGAAAGTTTTTATTTAAAGTACTGAAGAATTTCTATAGCTCGGGATATATTACGAAACTATCGCTGATTCGATATACCTACGAAAGGCTTTCCAATATACTCTTGAGGGAGAGAGTGATCTGATTGATCACGAACTTAGAAAGTATAGGACTGGAAACTGCTGAAATTTTTTGGCTCCCTTAATGTCCGCATCCGCGAGATGGCAACCGCGAGATGGCAGCACTGAGGTTCGCCCTTTGAAACACTTATCTTATATGGAGTCAACGGTGAAAAAGCACGAATATGATACATTTGTAATAAAGAGTAACATTTACCAAAGATGGAAATAATAGTAATTGTTTTATCCATCAATAGGTAGAAAGATCTTATGCTTTCCCGGTGTATGCTGCTCAGTAACTTTTCTTGGGTTCTCAACCGGGTCAATGTATTGGATAGCTCCGACGTTTCGACAGCAACCACTGCTGCCATTTTCAAGGATAAATTGAACTCCTCCTTGAAAATGGCAGCAGTAGTTGCTGTCGAAACGTCGTAGCTATCCAACACATTGACCCGGTTGAGAACCCAAGAAAAGTTCCTGAGCATCAATAGGTACTTTTAAATTGAATACAAAACATTTGTATAAGACGGAATAATTAGCAAATCCGAAGGATAGGTGCTTGCCTTATGTGCAAAACACAGGTAACTTTGTCGCCGTAAAAACATTTTCCGTAAATCAATGAAAGGCGACAAACCGTACCGTAGAATGGGGTGACTTTGGCCGTTTTTCAGATTTTTTTAAATATTTCTGTATTCAATTACAATCTCTATGCTCAGAAAATTTAAATTACATGAAGGTAATTCTTATTCATGCAAATAGTATCTAAAACATTTTCTTAAACAACGGAATTTATTTAAAACATAAAGAATAGCTGCCTTAGGCACCCCAACCGATGGGGTGACATCGGCCACTAAATATGTTTCCTAAATATCGCCTATAAAATTATCTGTATGACTAATATTAGGACCATTAATATATTTTAAAATCTCTAAATTATTATTATATTTATTCTTTGTTTAATAGGTACTGAGATAAGAAGATATTGACTCAATATAACGTTTTTCCACTTTATTTATAAATTTTCAACAGAAAAATAATTTTTATACATTTTTTAATTTTTTTTCTCCAAAAACAAAAAGGATGAAAAATTATTGTAGAAAACTTCTACTCACTGTCACTCGAACCCTTTAAAAGTTTTTTTTCATGCCTTAGAGTCAGTGTTTTGTTTCTACTTATGAATCTCCGATCCCAAACAATTTTTGGAATTTTTTCAAAGCTGAACTGAAAATTTACTTTTTACTGTTCAAATACGTTTGTACTAAAAATTGGATATCACGAATACTCATAAAAAGTTTAACAGCACTTACACTAATTTAATCTCTCTTTCACGAAGAAGCACTGTTTGGCCTCTAATTATCATCAAATGTTTCCCATCTTGCTGAGTGTTACTGAGAGAAGTTACCAGACTGAGGTTTCGTAGACTTGTCTCGAGAATGCACGATTTTCAATTTCGTTTCTAAAGACAATTGTACTGCCAATGTTGCAAGAAGCAAGACGGATTTACTGACGATATGTCAAGACAATCTTAATTCTAAAGGGCGGGAAAAATAGCTACTTTGTGAAATTTTAGTACTACATAATTTATTGTACTACAAATTTACAATTTGTGGAGCAGTGCACGCGTGGCCGAAGTCACCCCTTTCTACGGTAACGTTGCTGTAAGTTGGAAAGTGCGACCACGTAGTGTGAGTTGGAGATCTCCATTGTCGTTACTGCGCTTGAAGACTGTCGATATATTTTAAGATATTCTTAAGGTATCCTTAATCTTTAAAATGCCTTGCCATCATTGTATTGCACCAGATAAAGAAACACAGCAAGTATGCTATTTGCCAGGCAGCATCCGGGTCACTCTCTTGCCATCCAGTAGCAAAGTTAACAAATCTGAAAAGTATGGGGGCTTTGGTTCATCCTAATTTAAATCTTCATACTTTCATCCTCAAACTGGAGGAACAATTTGTAAAGCACTGTGATCAAATGATGTGCTTAAGTGCATAATTACAGAGTTACTTGAAGGTGATGAATAGATAACTTTCCCATGGACGGAAGTGAAATCATAGCATGTATAATAAAATATTATGTAACTATGAGGATTAGAAAGCTTGCAAAGTTTATAAATTTAAAGAAAGTGCATCGAAAAGGAAAATTACGAAACTGTCTAAAACTTAATGTTTGGTCAATAAATTTTTTATACCACTCTATCCTTTATGTTTGTATATTGTATAACCTAACTTCACATTTCAGCCTCCCCAAGATAAAATGAAGTCCACGCCAGTCATTAAAATTTAATACTTTTGGATTTATGTTTGTTCAACAATATTTGACCGTTTACTCATTTCCTGGAGATTATTTCTGGGAACTTCGATTTTTTTCTGGAAATGTATATACGAGGGTGGTCTGAAAAGTTTCCGACCCCAGATTTTTCAGACATCTTCAGAAAAGTTTCAGAAATTTTCAGAAAACATGTCAAGAAATGTTGAAATGTCGGAAACTTTTCAGACCACCCATGTACATACATCCTGTGATTCTAGTTTTCAAGGCCTAGTTGAAAGTAGATGTAACGTTGGTAATTTATTAAGGATCAATTATTTTATGTGTATCCAAGCAGAATGCATTGAACTTCGCTGATCTACGAATAATGCTTTCACAGCGACGAAGTTACTTGTGGTGTGCCCTGAAGGCAACCTGCACTTATTCTTCGGATTTACTAATTTGCCCATTTTATTCAATTGTTTTAAGTACTTATAAATGGATTAATCACTAACTCTGAATTCCATCTTTGGTATATACTACTCGCGCAAAGAAAAAGAGGGAAAAAGTATCATAATCGTGCTGTACTTTCCGTTTACTCCATAAGAGATTATGATTTCAAAGGGCGAGCTTCAGTGCTGCCATCTCGCGGCTGCGGACATTAAGGGCGTCAGCCGATTGTACAGTCAGCATAGGGGAGCTTCAGGGGCGTGAGCTTAATTAATTCGTTATTAATTTATATTATACTTATATATAGTTACTATTATATTTATATAATATTATAGGGTATTTATTATAATCATTAACTAAATATTTGATAATACCATGTAGCTTGGTATAGCCG
The DNA here is from genome assembly GCA_947579665.1 of Sympetrum striolatum. Lineage (NCBI taxonomy): Eukaryota > Metazoa > Arthropoda > Insecta > Odonata > Libellulidae > Sympetrum > Sympetrum striolatum. The sequence goes on along the minus strand of OX388352.1, from coordinate 38,282,466 downwards.
TGGCATTTTCTTATTTTTAATCTTATTTTAATCATCAATGATTCAGCCGTATAATTTTATTTAACTTTCAGATTGCATACCAAGACTCACCACACAATAGCATTTATTCAATTAAAAAATCATTTTCCCGCACTTGCAGGATAAAATTATTATGAAATGAAGGGTAAATAGACAACATCCCAAGAAATCATATCATCGTCTCTACGTTCTTTATATTTTATTCTGGTATTACCCAATACACAATGTATTTTTACGTCATTAATTGTAATATGAAGGAACTCATTTCGAGTGGGTCAAGGAAGTAGATTTTGACAGGATTAACTATTATTTATTTATTATTATTCATCATATGATGACTTGAATTCTGCTTTCTCTAAATCCATCTACAAAACCTCAAATAAGGGAACGATTTAACGATAGTGAGTTAACTTATGTATAGCAACAGGCTAAAATCACAAGTGATATTGATTTTCACAGCTTTTACCTATATTTATTTATTTCATACTACGCTGCGATTAGGCCATCAGGCCTAGTGGCAGCGGTGGAGGGGGAAATACTAAATTACAAAGGATTGCCTGGCATTCTCACAAAGAAGGGAGGACAACCCTTCCAAAAACCTCCCGCAGGCATTCAGTTACTTTTATATAGGAGGCTTCCAGTGAGAAATTGAAATTATAAAGGTTATATATCATTGGTTTGATCAAAGAAGGCACCAAAATCCCAAATTTTCCCACAGGACTCTTTCTCGGGATTTATTTTGAAGGCAATAGCGGACTACGTAGAGAATTGGCATTCTAATGATCGCTAGTAGTCTTGCGTATTCATTAAAAAGTACCAATATCTTCAAATATTTTTCTGGGTTCGATGCCTGGATTGACCAACGTTTTGTTAAAATTGAGAATTAATGATATCTTGTCACCTTCAATAGCTCCTTTAAGTGGGATGGTACAGTCACACTTCTTTACATCGACTCAAGTGGATTTGAAAAAGAATTCTTTTACAGAGTTTTTGAGTTAGGGAAACCGGCGACAAAATTGTGGTCCCTGTGAATGATGATAATAAAATTCGCGAACGTTTCGTGGTTTTTCGAGAACTATAGCCTAAGGCTAGTAACCAAAATGCCTTGGAAAGTGCGAGTCTTCGAATAGGAGCGTGGAATAATATGGCGGTAAGAGCTTTGTTCTAATGCTTTATGCAGTGAGGATTCAAATGTCGCGGAGTTGTGCCTACCTAAAAATGAGAGAGGTCTTCAGCTGATGATAGTCATGATGGTTTGGAGCAGAATGCATTTTAATGATTAAATAGATCCATATAGTGATTATATTTGCGAATCGCTCCGTTTATTTACTGTAACAAATATTATTCCTCGCGACTGGAGGTGTCTAATCTCTGAAGGTATAAATACTTGACCTAGCGCCGTCGTCATCGGGTTGGTCCGAGTCCTCTTGCGTCCTATCGTGATTGTAGCACCCAAGATTTCGTAAGAATTAAGTCTACCCGAACTGAAGTACGCCGTGAAAAGCGTACCTATTTGTGTAGGGGCGACTATGACCAACTTTTGCCGATATGTAGAATTAATGAAAAATTCTCATATTAATTACTTGCAAGGATTGTGAAAGAAAGAATGTTCTGTTGCACCTCGCCAGGTGGAATTCGCCGGGAACCGATCTACTACACTGAGCTTTCTATTACATAATTTAGCTCTCTTTAGATTAGTGCAGGATTGACCACTCCTTCCCAATTTTTCCTCTCTAAATCTTTCTGCCTACACATAATTTACGTTTTTTATTAATGCCATTGACGACAGGTTAGATTGAAGAAGAAATATTTTAGTTTTAATCTCGCCATAATAAGGACCTTATTTTCTTTCAGATTTATTAAAATTAAGTAAAATATTAAAGAAATTGAGATTAACCAAAATATTAATGTAAAGTACTTGTTTGTAAATCATAGCACTTACGTTCGTTGCTGTGAAGTATTTTTTATCCTTCAGTTACTTTATAATTGTTATAATAAGTTATAAATTGGAAGTGAAATGAATTGATAAAGTTTATTAAAATTATTTATTTAATTTTTGCATTTATTCATGAAAAAGTATAAGTATAAATCAATTTCTACGTCAACATAGACGAATTTGACAGTGTTAGTAACATACATATGAGTATGTTATTAACCCTGTCTGACGCTTTATCACTTAAAATTAAACAACTAATATAGTGTTGTGAGAATATCTATGTAAACCAATAACTTTAAAGACATTCTTTAGAAATAATAGAATTGCGAACAATATGAATCAATTGCATCACGACCAGTATAGTTTAGTAATATTTCACTTCAAAGCTCACTTAATCCAAAGCATTCATCCTGTAATGCATTTCGACTAAAAAGCATAGCACTACTCCCTGTTTCCAAGGCACATATAACCGTTAGAGATTTTCCAAAATGACCCTAGGTTCGCGCAAAGGAGATTTAAACTCTATTGGATTTAAATATTGTCTCATTAGTAATGTACGGTATTGTTAGAATGGGAGAAATGGAGGCATGTAGTGTTGGAATCTGTCAGTAATGGTTTGCTTGTGACTAATTTGGACCTGTAAAGCTTTTTGGCTTTCTACAGTAGTACAAGAGCCATATTTTCTGTATAATTAATAATATTAAATGCATACAAATGAAATACCTACAAGTATATGTCTACTTATTTACTATCCAAACATCATAAATTTCGTTTTCAATACATTATCATAGATAAAAACTTTAATGCGTACCAATATACAAACCATAAAGTCATCTATCTAAAGGCTGGAAGGGTCCTCTACCCGTCCACCATTAGCTGCTAATATCTTTGGAGAGGATAACTTCATTTATGTTTCCTTACTGTTCCCGTTGAATTTCAACGGGCCCTTCCGCTAGTATACATAAAAACTATTTATATAACTATAAAGACTCGGATTCGAACCCAGGACTCCATAATACGTGTCCATAACGAATACACGAAGCGTTCGTTTTTGTACCTTGCAGGCTTTGTTAATTTTACAGAATTGAATTGGAAATAGTGGTCCTGCGAAGTCAAAAAAAGGACCAAACGAATTTAAATTAAATAAAGAATCTTTTTGATCTTAAGGATCTTTTGATTTAAAAAATACACTTTTTGAATCGAAATTACATGAACTATGATTAAACATACGACAATTTTGTCAACTATCGCCGTAGTAGACAACCTGTCCCCCTGATGACCAACGTGATTGTTGAATCCGATGCATTCATTTTCCCACAAGAATACACGAGTATTTTGAGTCCATACCGAATTAATAGTAGGAAATAATGTCAGAATTTTCGAAGAGGAGGTAATTTACTGAGACTTCAGCGAATGTAAACTATAATATTTAAATAGTAAAATCAAAATTACGGCCATTTTGGAGTTTTTTTTTAACAAACAGATTTACGAGAGGACGTTTATACGTTCGTTGGTAGTGAGCTAGATAACGAAGAGATATTACGTCGAGGAAGGAGAAGAACTTTGAGAGATAGAATTTTAACGCAAACTCGATTTTATTGAAGAGATTTTAAGGCGGTGCGTTTATGTGATTTGGAATCTCGCTAATGTTCTTAGTTAAAAATTCCATCCTGATTAGTATTTATTTAAAAAAAATTATTATTTATACCTTATTTACATCCGTTCAATACAAGTTCTACAGAAGTTATCATAAATAATATGGATATTAAAATGTGTACCGTTGTGGAAAGCCAATGTAAGAAGGAGATTAAAGGCTTTCTATCTTCGGCGATTGGACCATTGTGGTAGATACGAAGCATTTCTTCACCATCTAACTAATCCTTAAATTTTAGCAATGTCTTCTAGAGGGAAGTTAAAATAGCTAAAAAACAATGACCAAAGGAAGGGTGCCGTTCTGACCGTAAGCCATTTGAACTCGTAAAGATCCTCCTCGGAGAGGGAGCCGACTCCTCCGAAGGGACGATAGCGGAAGGAGAGCGTGCTTTCCTCTTCGAAGTGTTTACTCAAGAGATACATACGCGCCTTTGGCTTCTCTCATTTCCCCTTTCCTAGCCGATAATAGACATTCGACCCATGGAAATTTTTATTTTTTTTGCAGCGGTAACTGCCCCGTTTTTTGATTACTATTATTCTACGAATTAGTCATTCCTATATCGTGTTTATTATTGATGTGTTAAAGTATCAAACATTTCAGCATGATACATGATTTTTAATCTTTCGAGTCAAATACGGTTCCTGGTAACGATTTTAGGATAATGGTAGTTATGTGAGGTTTTTTAAAGATCCATCCCTAGGCGCCGTTCTTGCTGCTTTATCACAGTTTTTTTCCCACGACTCGAGCTCAGAGCTGATAAAGAACGTCGGCTTATCAGCAGGCATCGGGATTTTTCAAACCGAAAGGTAAACAAAGGCGTGCAGTACGATTTGAAAAGTTATAAACAATTGCAATATACAACAATTTGATATCTCCGTCGTATCCTTCGTCTCAAGACTAGTACATGCGTCTTTTGATGTACGCTCTACGATGAAAATTAAGGTGTTCAATGTTTTCTATAGAAATTATCCGGTGAGTTGTGGCAACGCTGCATTACCAGGAGATCCAGCCGCGGGGATTTCAAGAATTTGAATATGGCAAATCTCCATTAAATCTAAATAATTACCTACAGTAATTAAAGAGTAAAAAATGCTCCACAAATCAGCAACCATAATATCGTAAGGCCTTCGGCGGTATTGTGAAATTCATGTAGCACAAGGATTGCCCTTTAAATTCATGCGGTGAACTATCCTGGTGCTGTAATTGGACGTCCGATGTTCCTATCGTTATGTTCTTTTGTGGGTATAGGGGGAACCAGACCAAAGAAGCTAATATATTTTTGTTTTATTGTGTAATACATGATAATTACACAACTCTTACAAATATTTTAGTTTCATTGTGCGATAAAATAAGAGGAAGAAAACTATGTATGCATTTTAAGATCTTTTTTGCTTCTATTGACAATTTTTTAATCCGTTTAGCAATAGTGAACTAAGAATTTTTTTCATTTGAAACAAAAGATCATTTTACCCCAGATATCCCGGTTAAATGATAGTGGTACGCATGAATGGAAAATATCATCTCTGCTTAAGAAATGCATTTCATGAGGAATATTTTCTTTTATATATTGTATTAAAATCATTTATTAGAAAAATGAGGAAATATAACAAAATGTACAGTAAATATAGCTTTATTATATGTTTTTTCTTTATATTTTTGTATCATTCTCCGAACTTTAAACAAATAACAAGCGAATTATAAAAATGTAATACGTAAATGGCTGAAATAATTTAATTGAGGCATTATAATCCCTTGATGTGTAATCTGAGTATGATTATCTTTTCGAGGGAATGTTTTGCCCCATTATAAATGTGAACATAAAAACAGAGCCCCACTTTGAATGATGAAAATATAGGCTATATGAGAATCACTACTTCATGCCTAAAACGCTCACGTATACTAATGCAAAGTTACATAGCTAAGAACAAAGACTTCTATAACCGTCACTTACATTAGGTCAAGAGATCCAGAAATAACTTTCTCTAGATCTTAATAGGAAGTCACGAAACAAACCGAACGTTTTCAGAACAAATTTTACAGCCTACAGTACAGTTTACAGTGAACAGTTTTCAGCCTCATTTGAACACCATCCATCGTTCTCTTATAGAAAACATGTTTAATCACGAAATTGAGGGTGATCTTTTTTCCCTGGATATAACTATTCCCTGATCTTATCTACCTAATAAGAACGTGTTCACATACACATACTGACATTTGTATTTTTTACAGCGCCTTGAAAACTTCATCTTGGACATACAATGAAAATTAAGTCGTCACCATTTCCGTGAGATTATTTTCTTCAACTTTTGACCTGAATTTTTTTAACAACGGGGCATTGATAAACGCAGTGCGACTTTTGGCGATAAAGCATCATCAAAAGCCTCTGCATGTTGAAGGAACACGGAAATCCATCGAGGTTGCGCTTCGCTCAGCGTCGAATTTCATGAAAGTCCACCCAAATCGGCTGTTTGTTATTAATTAATATGTATTGTGTATTTATGTATATACTAACCACTAAAAATGTTAAATCAAATAATTTACAGTTTTTATAATAGCTATAAATGAAACCGTTTAACATACCGGCATTCCCCCATTCTACCCTATGAGGTTACCGTTTTTCAACGTCTTAAAAAGCAGTTGATGTTTTCAAAATTAACGTTTTAGAGGTTTCTCTGTGAAAACAGAAAAGCAGCTTCAAAAATTGGTTCAAGCCCATAAAAAGTTTATTTATCTTAATGTAGAATGTCCTGAACCATCGTAAAGCCATTTTTGATGGATAAGTTCTCTATTTTATTTCTTTTATAAGGGGTTTATTACTTTTGCAAAATTAAAATAGGAAAAATATTAACGCGTTATTGAGACAAACACCAAAAGAAACGAAATTGAATGAAGATTCGTATTATATTCGTGCAATATTGCTTACGATTTGAATTCGTGAGAGTATCCGTAAAATATAATACGAAATTTTGGTGAAAATTCGAGGTTGTAAACAACTCATCCCCCTGACGACCGATCCCATTGTTGAATCCGAACTCATGCGTTTTCATTTAAGAATATACGAGGTTTTAGCTGATTGTAAAAGAGGACGATAGATTACATGCATAACCAGAAATTTTATGTAAGACGGTAACCGGCATTGGCAGGTACATAATTACGACCAGAATCGGTTAAGTGCAACGATGGAAGTGCAACCATCACAAAAAACCTCGTAACGACCTCTTTTTACCAACTGGAAAAATACGGGAAATATTTTATTTCGTTTCTGCTAAGTACATGTGCATCTGCATTCAGTTCAGTTAAGCTTCAGTTTCTGCTTTGTCCGTCGTTTGGGCCGGAAGAATTTCCCATGCCAGTTGCGCAATGAAGTGTGAAGTTGGTGATTGATACGTAATTTAATCATAAGCGATAACTGAAATCGTGACGGAGATTCAGCCAAGCAGATAAGATCCCTAAGGGAACGTATATAAAGAGAGGAGAAGAAAAGTTGACTTTCACTCTTGATCTAGAGTTCACAGCCGATTATGGATTACTGCAAGAGCATCTCTGCCTTTAAAGCACACCTGGCAGTGGTGGGCGTAATGAAGTTCCTTCTTTCAACAGGAATAATATCTAAGTGCAAGGTTTGTGCGTGTGGGAGATTGCGCAGAATACAAGCGAATGGGAAAAGTAGAAATCCTGTCTACCGGTGCAATGATAAGAGCTGTCGAAAGGTAAGCTCAGCAAAGGTGGGCACTATTTTTACCCATTTCCGACTTAGTTTGGATGAGGTCCTTGCAACATCCATAGGATGGATCAATCGCTATCCCTCTGGTATCATCTCAAGGGAGATTGGAGTAGAACGACACACTGTTGGACAAGTGATTCAAGCCTTCAGAGACTTAATTTGTGTCTGGCTGCAAGAAGAGAGCTTACAGGCCCAGGACACACTGTGGAAATTGACGAGAGTGCCTTTGGTCGTAGAAAATACAACCGTGGTCGTCTAATGAGGACAAAATGGGTCCTAAGGGGCATTGATCGCGACATACGGGAGACTTTCCTTTGTGTGGTTGATCGGCAAGATGCTTCTACGCTCCTTGAAGCAATCGAGGGTTTCGTCAAGAAAGAAACCTGCATTAAAACCGAATGTAGAGAGGCTATGCAGGCTTAAGGGATTTAGGTTACACTCACTACACAATTAACCATTCCCTAAATTTTGTTAAGCCAGGAGAAAAAGAAACTCACACCCAGAATGTGGAAAGTCTGTGGTCTGTGATTAAAAGAGACATGAGAAGAAGAATCGGGTGGGTAGGAGTAGGACCGTTCGAAACATACGTGGTCGAATATGTATGGAGGAGCAGGCATCGCACTCCAGGAAAAACTATTCCAAGGCCTCGTGCGGGCAATGAATTGCTTTAATCCGCATCTATAGTACGGAAGATAAAAGAAGATTATGTCTTGAGCATGGATATTTGAAGAGGCCGATGGCTACATAGTAAAAAAGTTCTTTTCAGGGCTGCTAATGGAATCTATTTGCTTGGCGTTTGAAATATTACCTTGCATATAGATACTGGTAGCAGACTTGAAATCATTCTTCTGTCTACTGTCAATACTGCATTCGTATACCAAGTTTTGGAAAAAAATGTCGAGAGATGATGAACCTCATTGGTAATTAATGAATACAAAAATATAAAAATGACATTTACTTTCTCATTCCAACTTATGATCCTTCTGACATATAAAGAAATTTTACTGTGTATAGTACGCCTTTAATTGAAGGAGGTAAAATCATAGATTGCTTACTATTAGATAATAATTCAACAGTTAATGTTATAACCATGAAGTTTAAGAGTTTTTGAAAGTTCTCGTAATTAGGAAACGAAATATATAAAGTTTAAAAATTTGACATTTTACAGAATAATTACCTTATGCAATTTATCTTAAGTTCTTTTTATTGTTATGTCCAATCAAATTTGCCATAGAACGTAGAAAGTTAACCCTTTAGTGCTTGCCTGGGGTGTATGACACACCACGCGATGCTAATTAAAAAAGCGCCCTTCGTTGACTTATTAATTATTTTCTTATAACTTACCCTGCCTTCCGCCTGAATTTGCAGAATGGATTTTTCCTTTCCGTCCCATAATTGCCCTCTGAATTTTGTAGAATATACTAATGTAACGCATATAGTACATGAACGATTTGGACATGCAAGGCAATAACTCCTCCTTTTGCTGAATTATTGGAATGGGTCTTAGGGCTTCATTTGAGTTGGTGCTCTTTGGAAGAACGGATGACGGCTTGTTGAACGCAGCGGATTAGGTATTTCAGGAGTATAGTAAGACGCAAAATGATGCAATCTGTACTCCTACGTAATCTCTTGTTTTCTCTCTCTTACCTACCATAGTTTTGGGCATTGGAGATCGACCATCGCAGTGTTACATTTAAGTCTTCTCTACTCATACGCTTCGTTCATTTGTGTGAGGAATTCCAATCATTTTCTTGAAACTGCTTTAACTGTTCAGAAGTAAACGAAAATAGGGCTTGAATTAAGGGCGTAGAAATTAAGGCTTTATGACAATTATGACTGGCAATTTAACTTAGGAAACGTAGAACCATGTTATTCTTCACACGGTGTACTCCCACGGCAGTTACCGCTTAGGAACGTAGGACGAAGTAAATGTGCCTCCAACAGAACTCAAAACGGTAGCAATTGGTATGGTAAGCAGATTCAAATTCATCTTAGTTAAAAAATTAAGTTAGAAACTCTTAGTTAAATGAAACAATTAATTAAAAGCAACATTTATGGGGATCTACCAAGGATCTCATAGTTTGGAAACAAAAGCTATAATTTACGTCGATTATGTATGTATATATGTATGTATATGTCGATGTATTTTTATAGGGTACCTTCCCTATCCAATTTCTCTTTAGGCCGTAGATGATTATTTTCAAATTATTTTCGCAGTGGAAACAGTAACTAAAGGATTAAAGCGAAACTTAAGATGCATTTCTTATGGGATCGATTTAGCTCTTCTGAATCGTAACTGGTAAACTATAGATGCAAAAAAAGAATATATTTTTTGGGGCGTCGAAGCTTAAGCCACACAAAAATAGAAAATGTCAATAAAGTATTATTAGACATGGATAGTTATTAATTATTCTATATACAACGACTATTTGCGTTAGTTACCAAAGAGGTAATATGAATTATGCTAAGAGCACCCTCTGCCATACACTAAAATTCGGTACGCAGAGTGTGTATACATATGCAGTAGCAAAAAGAAAATTTAGTGATTCCAATGTTTTTATTTACCGTTGAAAGATAGAGGGAGTTAAGAAGCATTCGTAATGGGATTGCTTTGGGTCTTCTGAACCATTATTGATAATCTATAGATTCATATAAAAAGATTTTTGAATGTAGACGTCGTACATAAAAGTTGAAGCCTAAATGACATTAAATGAAAATATATTAGAGGGGGATTTATGTTATCTTTTATCCTAAATGCAAGTACAATACGTGGCAGTTAGCAAATAGGGAAGGGGAATAGTGGTTAATTAGTAGCTCACTAACTACCGCTGCCGGAAACCAACATGTACGTTCCAAAGCGCTAATGCAATGTTAAACAGTTTAAGTGTTTCAGCACCTGACTAAATTCATCAGTAAATTTGACTTCTAAAATTTAGCATTTACTCATGCATTATCGATTCAACTATAAATTCCTCAGTCTCGAAAATGATGATTTGACGAACGGTTTCATGAAATATTCTCCAATCCAGATGAAAACGATCAGTGAAAATAAATATAATTCTTTCCCCCTGAATTCATTGAATTAAAAAAGAGAGAATAAGGTCGTTCAATACTTCTAGTGGTCGCACAAAGGCTCCGTCCTGTGCTCCATTCTTAAAAATCAACTTAGTAATTAAGTTATGAATGGAATTGATGAAAGTTTTTCTCTCTCCATGGGTGAAATGTTGGTGCCTGCTTTTCTTTTGTTATCGAGTTACGAATTTTCGTAATTTTTGAGTAAACCATGACTTTCCAGAAGTTTATGGTCATAATAACGTAAGTATTTGAGATGCACTGCTGATTTTTTTTCTCCGAAATAGCTGAATAGTTGCACAATCTCATATTCCGATTTAATCAAACTATTAGATTTGTAATTAGCAAAGGTTAACAATATCGTCCGTTACAAGTGAAATAATGGAATTTAAACAAGTTAAAAAGGAAACGAACAATATTTTGCGACACCGTATTGTGAACATTTATATGTAAAATGGATGTAAATAGCAAACTATTAAAGGGATATGAAGATCTTCCGCATTCAAATTCTTGAAATCCCCGCGGCTGGATCTCCTGGTAATGCAGCGTTGCCACAACTCACCGGATAATTTCTATAGAAAACATTGAACACCTTAATTTTCATCGTAGAGCGTACATCAAAAGACGCATGTACTAGTCTTGAGACGAAGGATACGACGGAGATATCAAATTGTTGTATATTGCAATTGTTTATAACTTTTCAAATCGTACTGCACGCCTTTGTTTACCTTTCGGTTTGAAAAATCCCGATGCCTGCTGATAAGCCGACCTTCTTTATCAGCTCTGAGCTCGAGTCGTGGGAAAAAAACTGTGATAAAGCAGCAAGAACGGCGCCTAGGGATGGATCTTTAAAAAACCTCACTTAACTACCATTAACCCGATTTTAATTTCCTTTAGAATTAATATTTAGGAGAAACTTTCACTGAAGTCCGGGGATTTCCATGAAAATGTTCGATGCATAATAAGCGACTTTCAAACCACGGAGCTTAAACGGAGACGAGCGTATAATTGATACCCACTATCGGCATGTACAGTGGCGGAAAAAATTATCGCAACACTTTGCGCGCGCACCAGTGGCTTTCACAGAAACTATTTGGAATTCTGCTTTCTGTGACTGACTGGCAACACCGAGGAAAGCCTCGAAAAGCGGTAATATTTGAGTCGGAGCCTAGAACTTAAACAAATTTCCTCTCTTTCGAACTCTTCTTAGAGCCTTCGCGCGATCTCTCCCCGAGTTCGTCATGTTTATTTCGGCGTTTCTCTTTCACATATAGTTATCGTATTTATAGAACGATAGGTTAAATATATATTTATTCTAATTTCAATCTTAAATGCAATAAAATACATGGAAAATAATTGATATATAATTCTTAATAATTTGAAGAATGCTATTCGGATTTAATAATGCGTAGCAATAAGGAATAAGTGGGATTGGAGTAGAAATACGCGATGTGGCGATTCTCACCTTTAGAAAACGAGAATTTTGGAGTCTAGAGGAAAATGATGTTTTGCGAGATTATAGCGAGAACATATGGCCTATAATGGTCTCTTTTTCTGGATAATTTGTGCGCTAATAAGGCGTTAGTTTGGTAGTTTGGTTTCTCTCTCGAACATACGTCTTACGGCTGCCTGCTGGATATTGATGTAAATGTAATTCTTCAAACGTCCAGTTCAAACATAGGATATTCATTATTTGTGATAAACATTCCGAGGAGGATTTTTGATTACAAGTCTTATGTTTTCAATTCAGCAATTAGAATTCGAGAAGTCGTTAGAGCGATTACTGAGTTACTATGACACATCGTAAAATTTGTATTTTGTCTACGGAATATAATTTTTCACCAACTTAATCATGCAGACGAAGGAAATTCGTAATATAAATTTATATACACCATTTGTCAACTAGAATACATGAAATCATTGTCCGTCCGGAGTTAAAAGGAAAAATGCCAATTCCAAAGTTAAAAAAAACATGATTTCATAAAAACCGAACAATTTCTGCGCATATATCGGACTTGTCTTAAATTTTGTAACAGGGAGCTCGGTGACCTTGGTCATTAGTTAATTGTGTTGCCTTCGCGCGGAGAAATTCACGTAGAAATGCATTAAGGCTTTGATAATTCGCGAGGAAAGTCTTTAACCAAAAGTTGATCCCTTCAAAGTATTGCAGGCGCCAATACAAAACAAATGTTGAAATGATATTTTCATCATTACCTCGCGCGGAAAAGCTTTAACCATATGTCGAGCACTTTCAAAGCAAGTATTGCAGATGCCAGGTATATTTTTCCTTTTCGTGCCTATATCAGCTAGACTCAGGACCCTCATTTTACAGTCGCCCAGTAGAAACTATCCTCTGGCTAATTCAAAGCTCCTTCCTCACCATGGTGCTAAGGAAATTCGATGTTATTGCAATCGTAAAAATATTCCCAAATAATATTATTGTATTAGCGTATTTTAGTAAACAAAGACTTCCTAATAAACAACCCAAGTTTTTAGTACTGATACGTATTTTATGAACGTCTGACTTTATAAAGTTAATTAATTAACCAGGATTATGCTGCCATAATAATATTATTAATAAGCTGCTAAAATGGACTTCTCAGTTTGTTGGGAAGTGTCATAACTATAACTAGTTGCTAATTAAGAGGTGATTTTGCAGCTGTCTGACACATGTTATTGGCATAGGAAGGGCATGAGCTCGAATTCCGCTTAAGTTAAATGAGTTTTTTATCTTAAACTTCTCTTGTTCGGGAAATGAACGAATGTAAGATATGGTTTCCACATATATTTATACGCCCCTGTGATTAATATATATATTTACCTGAGAGATACAATTCATTATGGAAAAATAACCATTGGATATGAAGGATTCGGAACAGATTCATCACCAATTGTCGGTCAAGAACATGTTTCGTGTGTCAGTGGACATTCCTCTTCTATTAAGGATTCGAGGTCGTTCACTGAAAGACAATGTCCTTTGACTCATTTTCCACACTTATTAGAGGTATTTGACAGGGCCTCCTGATTTCTCGAAGCACGATGAACCTTTCGCTTTCAGTGCAGCCGATTTTCGAAAGCCTATGCGTCACTCGCAACAACAAACCGGTCGTAAGGCAAGGAGCTCAGGCTTACTTACTCAGGCTTATTGGTGACTATTTCTTCATTGAGGTCTTCTACTTCTATAGACGGACAACTAGCGGACCGCGCAAGCGAATCCTTTTCATTTTTAGTCTGTAAACAAAAGCCTTGAGAACTATTGACATTCTTATGCATATTATTATTCATTGTTCGTCTACAACCAGGACAATTCGCGGGTTCACACTTTCCAATTTTCTCGGCGGTAGTTCCAAACCAATTATATAGATTTAGATTTAGAAATATACCCCGCGAGCCGCCAAATGGGTATGGCAGGGGTTGTAATAACACCATCATCACGTAATCTACTCCATCAACCTCTGTAATTGCCCGGGGAAATAAACGACCAAAAGTAATAATGTTTTGTGATTACCTCCCTGTAACGTTTTGTCGATGCTTCTCGGAGATCGCGTTAGGTCTTTACTTGCACTTAAATTTCATTTACTTCGTCTTTAGGTTCTGAACCGATAAAGCTTTCGAAGAGCTTCCGTCAGTTATTAGATCTTCTCACCTGGAGCGAATTCCAATAAAGAAGTGGTTAACTCTATGTCTCGGAGGCTGAATCATATGGAGGAGAATGGATATATTATTAATCATCCTATATTTTTCTTGATTCCAAAGTAATTCTCGTAGATTAATCATAATGCATATGTGCACACTGTTACCGAGTCTGAGAGAAAAACGATTACATATAAATATTTTCCACATGCTTTAAATTATGTTAAATTATCTCCTTCTCGTAAAAACATGAAAATTGAGTAACATTACGGGGATGGAGGTCTATGTTGGAGCTGATTTTTTTCATAATCATCCATGTGTAAGAATCTACGGATTCTATCGGATGTGGACATGAATATACAGATGATAATTAATGATTGCTTTGTCGCAAGGGCGCAGCCAGGATTTGTCTATGGGGGAGAGGGTCATAGGCAGTAGAAAGAGCGAAAAAATTTCTACATTTCAGGGGCCGGTATCGCTATATGATAGAAGATAACTCGATACTCGACTCGAATCGACCTTCCTACGGCGATGATTGGATCTTTTATTTTCTCACCATTTTTCTGTAGGGCATCGGATAATACAACAATACATCCTATTTTTTCATCGGGAGGACGACACAAAGAACAAACATTAATTTTACTTCCGTTTTGTCTTTGAATCGAGCACCAAATGATTTCGCTCCTGCTATTTTCTACGAACTCATCGCGCTCACTAATTAAATGAGTCCATACTGCTATAAAAAGTCTACCACTAGATCTACATAGTTATATTTTCGGTATATCATATAATCGGGGGAAATATCTCGCTTAGAGTAATATCTTCGCTTAAGCAACTATCTTCCTAGTATGATATCCGCGCAAATTCTCATCGTAACGTTAAAGAATTCCGCCTGTTTATTACGTAAGCTCTTGCAATTTACTATTATTATTTTTAGATCTCTCAGTTCGCACATTAAAACATGGTTTCCTTTTTCGAATAACCTTTATCTTTTTTAAGTGAATTTTTCTTTTTCACCATTGCAATTTTTCTATTTTTTTGGGCTAAGCTCATGCATACCCTTTTGCCTATTTAAGTGGGCGTTTATAACTATTTCTACTGCTGAATAAAAGAATAACTTTGTCTGCATATATTCGCTCTATTCTCTAATATATTCGCATCTAAACCGCAAAACTACGTAGTAAACAACATTAAAACTACGGTATTCATGGGGGGAGAGGGGGGCGGGAATGTTTTGGAAGAGTCCGTAAAGCGCACAGAAAGTTTAGTAAAATCAGCGAATGATAGCTGAGTATGGCGCCTAATATATGGATCTAAGTAGCCTTGGGAAGTATTTTTACATACGGAAATCAAGATGATCAAATTGGAAGTGGAAAATTTTATTCATCGCTACGGAGAAAGTAGAGAAGTGAATACCCGCCTCTTGGAAACATTACTGAAGTAAAATCATACTTCAGAAAATATTTTCTGAAGGTCGCTCCGTTTCACAGCGTTCAACCCGTAGCTCGCATGTAATTCAGAGTAAGAGCGTTGATAAGCTTACTCCATGAGGCGAGAACGGTATATCTAATGCTTGTAAAAGGACAATCGAATTATCGGTTTTAATTTGTAACTATCTCCCAGTGTATTATATTAAAATTCCACACAACGTTTTTATCACGGCTAACTTTAAATAATAAATGGCAAAAAATGAAGACATTGAGGCTAAGGCACTACTTGGAAATCTCGCGAAGGTGAGTCTTAAATGTCTGCATATATATACGATACTAAAAGTCTATTTCCCATTCGTAAGGATTTTGAATATTGCCGGTTTTACTGCCTCTATACAGAGTTGCCGAATTGTCGGAGTTAGAGTGATTTCAGTTAGTTTCCACGTAATCCGCGCTCTCACGCCAACTGGTGTTGCGATAATTGTTTCCCCCACTGTACGAGACCGAACAAATCGCTGATAATGACACACTGATAAGCGCGGGAATTTAGGAACGGCATAGGTTTTCCCGCCATGAGAAAAAAAGGTCAGAGGGAGTTTGTGCGCATTCGTGCTCTCGCTTTTTACGACTACGCCTTTTACGTCTGACAGACACGTCTCCTCTCGCATCAATCGAGGTTCGCCGAACGCCTGGGATGCGTCACAGGCTTGCGGCAGCAAGGCAGAATGATTACTATGGAGGGTATTTCTATCGGAGTGATTATCACTCGGCTATATGACCACTAAACGATATCTTGGAACAATCTGGTTCACAGGCTTCTCCAATTCATCGTTCCTAGTTGTTCAAATGCCAATCGCGAACTTGGATCGGTTGCGAAGAGAAATACTGGCCTGATTTTGTAAATAGAGTAAAAGCAATTTCACAAGAAGTATTGCAATATTTCAGAATAAATAAGTGTAATGCATTAGTTATTAAATGATTTTTTTCAAAATAATAATTTATCTACGATTATTACAAAGCCGATTCCAGTTATCGATCACAAATAGTAATAGTGATCAACTGATTAAATAATGATATAATTAGAAAAACAAAGGGGCGAGATTTAAGCGATCAGAGTTACAAAGTTCGAAATCAGTCTCTCGCCACCATATTTAGGAATGGTTTAACACGTAGGTAAAATCTCGATGGAACCCGGAGAGAGAACAGAGAAAGTAGGAATGGGGAATCAACCTTGTTTTGATAATACTATATCTTAAAGGCAATTTTGGAAAAAGTATACGAAGTTTTAATAGAAAAAGAATGATCCATTATGATGATATATAACTCGTTCCTTAAACTACCAATGAATATATATTGCGATGTCTAACTCTGCTATCAATTTAAGGAAAAGGAAAAATCAAAAAGAAAAAAAATATCCTCGCTGGATGCCATCAGCGACAACAAACAAGGCAGGGGTTCAATTCTGTAATAATTCCAACCCGAATGGAATTCAGTTTTCGTCAAAATTATTCGTCATTTAGGCGCATTCTTCGAGTGGAATTTTTCAAGTGATTCAGTAACTCATAATTCCGATTTCGCTGGAGTGAAATTCCACCCGCGGAGAAATTTTCCCACCTACAAAACGTAGGTGGAATCTTCAGCAAACAAGAAACATGGCGGTCAATTTGATCACTTCGTTGAAATGTTTAAATAAGAGAATTAAATGGTGAACTCTAGACCTCAACGATACCTTAAATCCAATTGGAAGTCTGCAGAACATTTTAAGGATATATTAAGATCATCCTGATATGTTTAAACATATCAAACGGAAACACTTAATATCCCTGCTGGGGTACTCGTTAATAAATGTGGAGTTATTGTTTCTATTACATACAATATTGAGTTCTTTTAAGTGAAATTTATGGCCGAATAGTATAAATGTATTTATGTTATGCAGGGGTGACTCCTGCCCTTGCTAATTCGTTGTGCCCTTTCGTTGTCGTATAGGGAATGACAAGAAAAAGAAAAGTGAGCAATAGAATTAGTCATCTTTTCCTTTTATGTTTTAACTTTACATTATATACTTCAGATAAATTACTGTATATTGTAGAGTCCAATATTTATGCTTTACCATAATTCAGTATGGGAGTGTACGTGCCAAGGAATGGTATTAGAATATTGTTAATGATGTGAATTTGTTCGTGTCATATATTTTACTACCATTTTAAAGTACACGGAGAAGAAAGATTTCCTTGGTGTTACCGATGGCATTCAAATAGCTTTTAATTATCCTCGTAGTGGAAAGGATTATATATGTTTAAAAAGGGACGGTAATTTCAAATACAACGTCCATATTTTGTCATTGGTTAGGGGTATATAAGATACTGACTCTGAGGGTTTGACAAGGAAATAAATTAAGTGGGTATAGTTTATTAATATAATGATTTGATATTTTTAATTTCATGCTAAAACACTAAAATCCACCGAAGTAAGTTATTCGAGGTGAAACAGCAACATATTAGTAGCTTGCAGAACCAAACTATCTGATAATAACTATCTTTAATAATTGTTTACAATAAAGTAATTACACATCTGCACAATTGATCCACAATATTCATGAAGAACTCAAGTAAACGAAACAATATTGCAGTTTGCTTATGAATAACAAAGATGAAAAAGCCGCATTGAGCCCTGCAAAACGCAAAATTTATCTTTAAGACCTAAGTTTCCCATTTTGCACTGATTGAGGTACTGCTATTGGCTTCTCATTAACTGGATGTAATGCGTGATAGACTTTCTAAGTTTCTTCCTTGTCGTTGTGAAAATACGAAAAAAGCAATTCCGTAAACGACTTGTTATCGAAAATGACTATATGGGCTACAATTTCAAACTACATTCATTCAGTCTTCGAAAGCATATTTTCATTATTATGGGAAGCATACCCTCCTCATTTCACAATAATACCAACGATTACGAAGGTACTCAAGTTCATCCAATAATGGCTTTCCTCATGCACTAAACATGGAAAATATAAATGTTTACAATCCCACGTAAGAGATTCAATCATCGCGATAAATTATTGAAATACGACTCAATCACTAATTATACGCTAAATTGCTTCCAACTGTATTTATCAATAATCCTGCATGAACCTATAAGCTGTCATAGCAAGTCTCCTTTTCTCATGTCACCTGATGATGTAGCTTGGCTACGAAACCTGGTCATAATTTCAGTTGTTTTATGGTGTAGTAAATGAGTTTTATCATGAAGCCGTTTTGTAGCCAGCAGTCTGCCGTTCGTTTCGTATTCGTATCCGATATTGTTTTGACCGAAAATACTTCTCTCACTCGTACGTGGAAAAAGTAACAGAAATCTCAAAAATCTCAGAAATTACGTATCATTCGGAATATTCTCTTTTAGTGGAATTTCGACAAATTTCATTCCTCTCTAATCGGAATTGCTACAAAATTGACGCGCAGGTGCTCGCATTTTTCCCGAATAAAATTACATAGCTATGGAAAATTGAATGGAAGTGCCTGGCTGTGGAAATATTTCCATGTTCATTGTTTAGAGAACCTCTGTACCGTTCAGAACCCAATCACGCTATCTAATGCGAGACCTCCAGCTCGCTTAGCGGCGTGTTTTTCGAGGCGAAGACAACCTTTCCACAGTTTTCGTCATTCGGCTAGAACCGATTATCTATTCTTCGTCGCCTTGGTTTACCGACAGGGGAGCCTTTCCCTTGAGAAATAGTCATTGTGCGAAGGGTGTTGCTCTACGAGTATCGAGAGTTCCTTATACGTTTAAGTGTTACTGGACCTGTGCTTTGACTGTTTAAAAAGTCGTGTTTCCTGCATATGTGAGTGTGAAATTTCGCAAAGTTTTCAAAAAAAGTATATTGTTTCGTCTGATGAGAATTTTCTGTTTCTTCATTCGGCGTTATGGAAAAAATTGCTTGCCAATTTTTTATCTTATTAAAAGATTTCATGGTGAACTTACGTGATCGATCATTGGATAATTTCTTAAAAGTATTCTTGGAGTGAAATGGTTCTTGTGGAATACAGAAGCTCAAGGAAGGAATCAAGAATCCTTAAGGATAATCTCGAATTGTAACTGATAGGAACAGCGTTGGTGATGGCATCCTACCTCGAATATTTGCTTATCTCAACAGTAAATGGAGCTCAGCTGTAACTTCAAGAATGGACGGAAATAGGTAAGGGTTAATTTGTATCATATATTAGACCTCTTGATGAAATTATGGCACTCTCATTTCTAGACATTTTTTAAAAGCAACCTGTGAGTTTCATACTACAATTGCTATGGTCATGTGTAGGCGATGTCATCTCCAATATTTCATTTCGAAAAGGAAGGATTACAGCGAAGCATATCGAAGGCAAAAAAGATTAATTTATGCTTTCTCATACTACTTTAACTTGGAGCACAGTGGCGTATGCTAGGATGAAGTATTCTATAGTTTGGACAGGCACCAGTTATACTCCTTTTTAAATTATACTTTTTGAGCCACGTGATGGGAATTGATTATAGACAAACAGATCATATTTAAAATTTTGGTTTGATTTATTCGTAGATTTCTATACCATCTGTAACTGCTAAAAAAAATTAAAGTCTTAATCAACTGAAGACATGATATCTTTTTAGTTTTCAGTGTAATTTGCAGCCTGATGGCTTTGGAGTTTACGGCGCTGGAATAAATTCTTGATGTAACTGCAAGGTTCGAATTAGGGTCATATCGTCGGGCGATTAGAACTAGATGAGAGGCTGAATGGGGCAAAAAAATGATGCAAAGATTAGTAGATTCGGCAGCCGCATGAGTCCGCTCTTCTTTGCCCCTACTTCCGACACTTTGAGCGTCCCTCCTGTCCCCTTAAATAAAAACCGAAAGATGGTTTCGCCTGACAGGGGAGATTCTAACTTTTGTCCGGAGATATTGAAACAAAGCGCTTGCGAATGCTATTTTGCGCGACTATTATCATGTTTAGCAAGACAACTAATGTAATTTGTACGAAAGAATACCGAAGGTTTCCTGAAAGCTATGTTACGAACCACCATTCATCATACTACTTTAATTGAGGAACTCCGTCATCGAAATTCATTTGGTTGATATAAGGTTATATGATCGGATATGGGGTGCAAGAATAGAAATATTGCCCTTAAGTGTATCTGAGAGTAAGAGGGAAAATAAAACCAAATAGAATGAAAATATAATCAGAGAATTACTCCGAAATAGCGAGTTATTTCCTAGCGATTTGGCTAGCGCGGGTACGTAAATTCAGGATAACCTCAGATTTTTAATATTTAAAGATAATTGCAATGAAACTTAGGCCCATTATTCCTAGCGCCCATGGACTATTTCGTTACTCCACCTCCTGCATCACCACTTAAAGTTTCATCAATACCTCCGGACGAATGTTAGAGTTTCCCTTTGTAAGTTTATTTCGCTAGCCATCTTCTTTCACTCTCGACTTCACTCGTAAGGTGTCCGATATGCGGAGGTCAACCACGGAAATTGGCGATAACAGCTCCTTTCTTTGACTTAAAATTATTATTTTACGCATTAGTGGTTTTTACTCTCCATATTTTCTGAATTTTGGACTTCAATCCGGTTCCCGATTCCGTCTGATTGCAATTCATTATTTTAGCTGATAGCAGCTACTTTTATGTTGAGTACGAAAGTTTTTGTTTAAAGTACTGAAGAATTTCTATAGCTCGGGATATATTACGAAACTATCACTGATTCCATATACCTACGATAGGCTTTCCAAAAACTCTTGAGGGAGAGAGTGATGTGATAGATCAAGTTTAATTAATTCGTTCATAATTAATATCATAATTATATATAGTTACTATTATATTTATATAATATTATAGGGTATTTATTATAATCATAAGCTTAATATTTGATAATACTATGTAGCTCGGTATTGCCGTGGCATTTTATTATTTTAATCTTATTTTAATCATCAACTATTCAGCCGTATAATTTTATTAAAAAATTCAGATTAGATACCAAGCCTCACCTAGTCGTAGATGCAATGGTTCATTTGCGGTAGAATGTCAGTGAAACAAAATAATAAAAAAGATTTTGGTAGGTCAGACTGAAATTGTAAGGCAGCATTTCCAAACATGTGAGCAGGAATGAGAATCCAGGTAAAACTTCCACATTAAATTTCCACGGGCAATAACCCAACCCAGCTGGACCCAATTATAGCATGAGCCATTCCCATAAGAGTCTAAAATATCTACATCTACATTAATACCCTAAAATACGCATTTCGGCGTGTGGCAGGGGGTGTAAACACCAGTGGATTATAAACTACTTCCTTATTCGGTTATTGTCGGGTATCCTTCGTGGAAATAATGAATTTTTGAAACGATTCGTCCTAGCATCTATTTCTCTTAACTTACGGTCATTATCGGATCGACCGACGTAGCAGGGGGGTTGCATGATACCGATTGTATCTTTGGAAAATGTAGTTTCCCTAAATTTATTAAGCATTCGCAGCCTAGCTTCCAACCTCCTTTCTTTCGATGATTCCTAACCTACGTCTGAGAGCAATTTTGTAACGCTTGCTTTTTTATCGTAGCATTTCTTAACAAAACAAACCGCTTTACGCTGCACTTTCTCGAGATCGCGAGTACACGTTTCATCCACCGGATCTCATATACTTGCCGCATTTTCCAAAAGGGGTCCGACCAAGGTAAAATAGCATCGCTCTCTCACCTTTTCATCGCATTTACCGACAATACGCTTTACAAAGCCAAGCCTTTTACTTGCTTTGCCGAAGATTTTTGGAATGTGCGTGCTCCAACTTTAGTTATTAGTAATGTTGATCCCGAGATATTCAACTGAATCTACTACTTTTATATTAATTCCATTAATTGTGTACGGGTAATTTGGACGCACTTTTTTTCGAAGAAATTAACTACGGAGCATTTACCTACGTTAATATCTAATTCCCATTTTTAGCACCACCTTTGGATAAGTCTAAATTGTTTGAGAGAGATGTTCGGTCTTCCTCATTAAATTACATATTACTTCCTAAAAAAATTACCAAAATGGTTTTGCCTCCCGTCGAAATCCTTCTGTGGCATTTTTACCTCCCACCGAATAACAGTGCGGCATATTTTCCCTATCAAAAAGTGGGCAATTATTTCCGTGCAATTTATACCTTTGACATTCTTATCCTCCACCACGTATGGAAACTCGAATCGCAAGGTGACGAAGGGGTGAATCTGTAATCGGTTTCAATTTATAGTCGCCTCGCGAATTACAGTTTCTGCGATCGAAGGTGAGTTTTGGGGCGAGTGGTGTTACTTTAATGTCGCCTCTCTTTTTTTTTGTTTTTCAAATTACTTTCTACTTTTTAAAAGATTATTTTTATTTCATTTATTTTATTATCTTTTTTGGTTTAATTTTGTATTGAAACTTAGTTAGGTTTATTGCGTTTCCCAAAGGGAAAGCTTGTTTCAATTCCCGTCATCTACGCTTAACATGCTCCTCAAATTAGATATGATTTATTTCCTGGTAGATCAGTTCTAAAGAGTAATTTTTTACACGTTTCTTCATGACTTTAAAAAAGAGAACAAACAGCCTGTTGTATGAGGTTTTCTTTTGCAAGGAGAGCGTACAGCTGTGTTAGGCGTTATTGTAGGAAATGCGTTAAATGCTGTTTTTCATGAGATACTAAGAGAGGTTCCTCCGTTGCAATCTACCGGTCCTTGCATCTTCAAACAGTATGTTATTCCTGTTGAAAAAATGCTAAAATTTGATGTTTACTTTTGAGTAATAACTATCTTCAAATCGACTTCTTTCTCTATTTACCTAAGTAAGAGATACAGGGAAGTTGTTGCCAGAACAGGTAGCTACTATTAGTAATTTTTCCCGCGAAGTTAGGGAGGCTAATAGCTCTCCAGATTAGATATGTATTTCGGTGTCTCACACCCCCTGCCACGCGCCACTGGCGGATTGCAGGTTTTAAATTTAAATGCCTCATGCTCAGGTGTAACCAGAATATTGATTTCATAACAGACTTGGTGTTTTGTAATAACTTTGAAGTCCGGCATTACATCTACTTCAATTTCAACCATCACTGGAAAAAAACAGTGGCTTTGGATGTATATTAACCATTAGAATATCCTAAGACATTGAACCAGGAATTAATGCTACAAATTATTTATGGATATTAAGCGGCTATTCCCTGTGCCTCCAAAAAGAACTCTAATAACATAATTTACTCTTTCAATAATGTTCTTCCATATTTATCTACCAAAACGTCCTCGTCACTACTTGCTCAGACCAATGTCCCTGATACTCAATTCCCTTCGATGTAAAACACTCGTTCCCTATTACGCTCCAATTACCCACTCTGATTCCAACCATAACTTTCTAATTTAAATAGCATTTATTAAATGAAATAATCATTTTCCCGCACTTGCAGGATAAAATTATTATGTAATGAAGGATAAATAGACAATATCTTAAGAACTCATATCATCGTCTCTCCGTTCTCTACATTTTATTGTAGTATTACCCAGTACACAAAGTATTTTTACATCATAAATTGTAATATGAAGGAACTCATTTCGAGTGGGTCAAGGATGCAGATTTTGACAGGATTAACTAACATTTATTTATAAATATTCATCATATGATGACGAATTCTGCTTCCTCTAAATCAATCTACAAAACCACAAATAAGGGAACGATTTAACGATTGTGAGTTATCGTAAGTATAACTACAGGTTAAAATCACAAGTGATATTGATTTTCACAGCATTTACCCATATTTATTTATTTATTTCATATTACGCTGCGATTAGGCCATCAGGCCCGGTGGCAGCGGTGGAGGGGGAAATACTAAATTGCAAAGGATGGCCTGGCATTCTCACAAAGAGGGGAGGGAAACCACTCCAAAAACCTCCCGCGTGAATTGAATTACCTTTATACAGGAGGCTTCCAGTGAGAAATTGAAATTACAAAGGTTATGTATCATTGCTTTGATCAAAGAAGGCACCAAAATCCCAAATTTTCCCACAGGACTCTTTCTCGGGAATTATTTTGAAGGTGATAGCGGACTACGTAGAGAATTGGCATTCTAATGATCGCTAGTAGTCTTGCGTATTCATTGAAAAGTACCAATAGCTTCAAATATATTTCTGGGTTCAGTGCCTGGGAAGGGCAAATTTTTTCCTTTTAGGAATTCACGGTGGAAATTTTTCTGATATTTTCCCATGTCTTCCTGATGATACAGATAACTTGAACTCAAGATTTCGATAAGTCCCAATGGTGTGCCTTAAAAGCTGCTGACGATATCGTAACAGACCCTACGTTAAATATTGAGGAAATTTGAATATTCCTCTCTAAAAACTAAAGAGAATCTTTATATCTAAGTAGTGCTCATGAGCAATTATTAACAGTCTCTTAACCACTTTCTGAAGAGATACACCGTTGTAACTCGGTCTGTGGTGTTTTGAAGATTTGAAGTACGCTTTAAAAATCGTGCCAATCCTGTGTGGAGGCGACTGTGTGTTAAAATTGAGAATTAATGATATCTTCTCGCCTTCAATAGCTTCTTTAAGTGGGATGGTACAGTCACACTTCTTTACATCGAATCAAGTGGATTTAAAAAAGAATTCTTTTACAGAGTTTTGGAGCTAGGGAAACCGGCGAAAAAATTGTGGTCCTTGTGAATGATGAAAATAAAATTTTCGAACGTTTCGTGGTTTTTCGAGAAGTATATCCTAAGGTTAGTAACCAAAATTCCTCGGAAATTGCGAGTCTTCGAATAGGAGCGTGGAATATTATGGTGGTAAGAACTTTGTTCTAATGCTTTATGCAGTGAGGATTCAAATGTCGCGGAGTTGTGGGTACCTAAAAATGAGAGAGTTCTTCAGTTGATAATGGTAATGATGGTTTGAAGCAGAATGCATTTTCATGATTAAATATGTGCATATAGTGATTATATTTGCGAGTTTCTCCGTTTATTTACTGTAACAAATATTATTTCTCGCGACTTGAGGTGTCTAACCTCTGAAGGTATAAATACTTGGGTTGGTCCGAGTCCTCTTGCGTCCTATCGTGATTGTAGCACCCATGACTATGTGAATATTAAGTCTACCCGAACTGAAGTACGCCCTAAAAAGCGTACCTATCTTGTGTAGGGGCGACTATTACCAACTTTTGCCGATTTGTAGAATGAACGATAATTTCTCATATTAATTACTTTCAAGGATTGTGAAAGACAGAATGTGCCGTTGCTCCTCGCTAGGTGGAATTCGACGGGAACCGATCTACTACACTGAGCTTTCTATTACATAATTTAGCTCTCTTTACATTAGCGCAGGTTGTCCACTCCTTCCCAATTTTTCCTCTCTAAACCTTTTCACCTATACATAATTTACGTTTTTTATTAATGCCATTGACGATAGGTTTGATTGAAGAAGAAATATTTTAGTTTTAATCTCGCCATAATAAGGACCTTATTTTCTTTCAGATTTATTAAAATTAAGTAAAATATTAAAGAAATTTAGATTAACCAAAATATTAAAGTAAAGTGCAGATCCGGTCCGGTATTATGACATATATTTAGAGTCGACCTTGACTGAAATCTTCACTTAATCTCTAACAAAATGTATTATAGTCGATATGTAAGCTTCATTGATATTTAAATTTTAAAAGTAACTTTAACCGCAATGCATCATGGATGTAAACTATGGCGGAAATTTCTAGAGCTAGCATCTCGCCTCAGTTGGTTTATCGCTGAAAATAAGTTTATTTAGTGGTATTTTCGGTTGAAAATCCTCAAAATATTCTTAATAAATTGGTCTGTTTCCTTTATTCAGATATTTCTCGTGACATTGCTATTTTCCCTTTGTAAATCATAGCACATACGTTCGTTGCTGTGAAGTATTTTTTATCCTTCAGTTACTTTATAATTGTTATAATTAGTTATAAATTGGAAGTGAAATGAATTGATAAAGTTTATTAAAATTATTTGTTTGATTTTTCCATTTATTAATGAAAAAGTATAAGTATAAATCAGTTTCTACGTCAGCATAGACGAATTTGACAGTGTTAGTAACATACATATGAGTATATTATTAACCCTGTCCGACGCCTTATCACTTAAAATTAAACAACTAATATAGTTTTGTCAGAATATCTATGTAAACCAATAACTTTAAAGACATTCTTTAGAAATAATAGAATAGCGAACATTATGAACATGGCCGGATTAAGGGGGGGGGGGGCAGGGGGGCCAGTGGCCCCGGGCCTCCACCACTCGGGGGCCCCCACCAGCAGTGATAAAAGTTTCTGTCGAAAACAATATTTTTTGTATCTTGGATCAAAAAACTAGCTTTCAATGATTAAGCACATCATAGTAAATCTGAATTCGAAAATAATAGACAAAACATTCTCGATGAATTGTTTAATAATCATGTTTTCCAGTTACAATAGGTAGTAAATATAATGAACTAATGTACCAAAATTTTGAGCATTCAAAAGCCATGTACACTTTATATTCTTTATATTTGCGGCTGACTTGATACTAGAATCGGTGTAAATATAAGTATAAGTATCGATATGCTTTTGAAAAAGTATAAGAAAAGGGAAAGCAGGAGAAGTGTGCTGTGAGTGGGCAGTGGTGAGAACAAGTCGGTGCCAGAGATAGTGTAGTGAGTGGGGATTGGGACATGAGGAGTGGGAGAATTTCTCGCACAATTTTCACGCCCTGCCAGGGTTAATATGTGCGATTTTGCGCCATTCTGACGATTTTTCGTCAACCTTTTGGCGATAAAAAGGACGAGCCTAGCGACTTGGCGACTGGTGACTTTTTGGCGATTTTTTATATTTTTGCAGCAATTTTGGCGATTTTCTATAAAAAAATATTTTTTTGAATTTTTTTTTTCCGACCACTTACGTCTGTCCTAGTCAATTCCTATATTTTTGCTATGCGCCAAACCGGTCAAATACCAAGTTTTTATTTGAATATTCCCTCTAAAAATGGAAATTTCACACGATTAGCTGTTGGCGCCAATATGGCGATAACTTCAGTTGTAGGTGGCGATTTTGGCGATTTCCAGCGAGTCGACTGGCGACAATCTATATTTTAATACTGGCAACCTTGCGCCCTGTCATGGCTGCTACGAAAATTTATGTTCCATGAATTGTTTGTATATTCAAGTTTTGTACCACATCGAGTTTATAAACATGACAGTTTTGTTCACATTCTCGTGACAGTTATCATGGATAAGAGTAATTGGTGAAGTAGTTTGTTTTTTGGTATTTTTTTGCACATTTGTCAAGAAAATCTTGACAATTTTTGTGATGAAGTCCAGTGTTTGGATTTCTAGTATTTTCCATTGTACAATTTAGGTTAGGTACGAGGGAAAACGGATTGTTTTTTGTGTAGCAGTAGATTAGTATTGCGGAATATTTTATTTTATGACGATTTGTTTCAAGTTGTGTTTATTTTGTAAGGGAAAAAGTGGAAATAATTTTGTGCCATGATTTTCTGGTTAAAAGGATATTGTTCGAATACAGATAGCCATGATATTTATTTTGCCTTGTTTTTGTAATTTATGAGCGTAGACAGAAATGATTGGGGAATGATTTTCGTTTATCCTTTTTCTGGGATACATATTTACATGATGCGCATATTTTTTATTACATATATGTATATGACTTTGTTTGTGAAAGATTTGGTTTTTTGAGTAAGCTTCCGACAATAACACCTTAAGAGTTGGATGCCGCAGCGAAAAATCTCATCGAACTCTATCCAGAGGATTAGAATCAACTCTATCTCTCGAATTGCTTCAACTTACCAAGTTGTCAGAGTTGTATAAACAGCTTGAAGAAGAATCAATTGAGACATTTCTCTACCGCATAATCATAGAGAATGATTTAAGCTCAACCTTTGTTAATGCGGAGATAGTACTTCGCATTTACTTGACCATGATGGTGACAAATTGCAGTGGAGAAAGAACGTTTTCAAAAATGAAAATCATCAAAAACAGATTACGGACGAGCATAGGACAGGAACGTCTGACTAGTTTGATGATTCTGAGTGTCGAAAGCGACATATTAAAAAGTTTATCTTTTGAAAATCTCATTGATGTATTCGTTAGGAAAAAATCGAGGAAAGTTCATGTGGGTTGAAAAGACGTTGAATTAAAAAAAATGTTTACTTGAAAAACAGACCATTTTATGAAAACTGTTAAAAAAAAAATTTGAACATTGAAATTTCTTTTCATTCTTATAATTGATAACCTTTTTACAAACACACTTTCAACTATTGTTTGAAATTTTATCCTCTTATCTTTCAATTGAAAAAAGGGCCACCACCATTATCTGGCCCCGGGCCCCCAGAAACCTTATCCCGGCCCTGATTATGAATCATTTGCATCACGACCAGTATAGTTTAGTAATATTTCACTTCATAGCTCACTTAATCCAAAGCATTTATCCTATAATGAATTTCGACTAAAAAACATAGCACTACTCCCTGTTTCCAAGGTACATATAAGCGTTAGAGATTTTCCAAAATGACCCTAGGTTCGCGCACAGGAGATTTAAACTCCATTGGATATTGTCTCATTAGTAATGTACGGTATTGTAAGAATGGGAGAAATGAGAGGCATGTAGTGTTGGAATCTGTCAGTAATGGTTTGCTTGTGACTAATTTGGGCCTGTGAATGGATATTGATAAGTTATATAATAAGTCATTATATTTAAATGTTGCATATTTACTAAAAAAAATGAAATTAAGACCCGTAATACATGACCGGTGAGTTTACTAGTTTATTTATAATGGGTTATATTTAACAATTTATTTTGTGAATGTTAAATCAAATTTCGTCGTGGTTACCGCATTACCTCAATATGAATAGCTTTTACCATCTACGTCCGAACCTTTGTTTCTCCTCATACGAGTTTCATAATACTTTTTTCCACTTCTTCCAATCTATATCTCGTTATAGTAATTAATTTTTCGACTATGCCTAAGTGTGAAAGAGTATTACTATTATTTATTATTATTAAGAGTACCCGTGCGCAGAAAGGAATCTTTCCCTTTTTTATGAACCTGGAACATTTATACCTTATTTACATCCGTTCAATACAAGTTCTACAGAAGTAACCATAAATAATATGGATATGAAAATGTGTACCGTTGTGGAAAGCCAATGTAAGAAGGAGATTAAAGGCTTTCTATCTTCGGCGATTGGACCATTGTGGTAGATACGAAGCATTTCTTCACAATCTAACTAATCCTTAAATTTTAGCAATGTCTTCTAGAGGGAAGTTAAAATAGCTAAAAAAGCTATGACCAAAGGAAGGGTGCCGTTCTGACCGTAATGCCCGCCTTCCACTGCGAAAGGGAAATGAGCGAGAAATAGCTTAGCGGAACGGAGTAAAATAGTCCTGTCCTTCCACTAAGAAAGAGTTTCAAAGAAAAATGGTATTTGCCTTCCACTGCCAGCGGGGTTTGCGGAGTGAGCTAGGCGAGAAATGAGATGGGTCAGATCACAAGCGGACTGAGCGGAGTGGCACTCAAAGTTGCCATTTATAAAAATTTACAAATCGGTAGATAATAAAATCACATATGGGGTAAAATTTAAAGGCGGAATACATGGTGAAAATATTTTTTTCATATTAGTTAAAATAACATTTATAAAAAATATTTTCTTACATTTCCGCCTGGAAACGCTATTTTCCGACATTATCTTAATAACGCTGTATTAAACATGGCGTTGCTTTAATTGGCACCAAATTTACACAGAAAGTATCTCAGAGTTAACTTTCCGTAATGGTTAGCATAAAATTACGATATTCGTAATTTGAAAACTTTTATAACAAAAAAAGTACAGTTTGATCCTAAAATTTCGAATTATGCATTCCAAAAAGCGATCAGCGGCGAAGTCTCGTACCGTAGGAGATACCCCAATACATGATGCGTATGAAATTTAAAGAAATGTATAAGGCAGTTTTTGGTGAAAGACGGAATACTTTATCTTATTTCCAAAGGAAGTTATGAATTTTTTAATATGATGGTTTTTTCCGCGCGCCAAATTTCCAATGTCTTACCCATGCTGGCTACGACGAGCATATTGCAGAAGCGAATCGCTCCGCTAAGTACCGAAAGCATTTCATAATCTTTTAAAAGTTTGGTAAAAATTGCACTTACATGCATCACGAATACCTTTTTTGCCACAAACTATACTTTTTACTGGATCATTATTTTTCCAACTTAAATTTTCGTGGGATTCAGCGAACGTAGGTCTTACAAGGGAACCTTTACCTCTGCGGGAAACGGATCTTAATGATACTTTAAGGATAGGTTCACCAGCATATGCTTATTACAAATCTGAAGCCGTTTTGACCAACTCTCTTTAGTTATTTAATTATAACCTTTTAAAAATTAGCGTCTGATCACATGCAAGGGTTTATTTTTAAAAGTTGTTTATTTTGATCATTGTAAGCCGTGGCGTAGCGACAGCGTGTCCGCTCGCGAGATTTTCTTTTGCTGGTTCGAATCCGACATGTGATAGATTTTTTTGTTTCCTTTTTCTGCCTTTAAATTTTTATGTATTTCTAAAAATATCATACCAATTTTTATCCTTCATTCAGGAGCAACTCTTTGCTTTCTAATGCTCATTTTACTAATTATAATACGTAGATTCTTTTCAGGAAAATGAGAATTCTCCGAATTTTCTTTACTTACTAAAATCGCTTTCTCTAACCACCATTAATAACGATATATAGCGAGGAGAACGAAGAGAGGGAAGCGGGGAAAACCCGTGCCCAGAGGAAATTGTGAAAGATCCTTGCAAACTTAAACTGACATAACCGGCATCGAATAATATATTCTCTTCTTCAAACAGCAATTAAAAAAATACAATGACTTTATTTTCCTTTTTAAAGTTAAATATCTAGTAATCAATCGCGAACTAATTCAATTCGAAAGTTTTGATAATTTTCTTTTTAGGACGACGATTAAATATATTAAACTTAAGCTGGGAATTACCCTGTTTGCACAACTACATCGACCTTTATCGGATACGTAATCATTATTTGTAGAATAAAAGGAAATTTATGCGTATTTATATACAGAACACATTTTATTTAAATTTTTATTTTCCACATGTTTTTGGGTGATATTTGAAGTATAAACATTCAAAACAAATATATTTACGTCACCATGAACAACGTATAAAACTCATAAAATTTTACTCACATTTAAATTTTATATTATCAAGGAAGCAAACTTGGTTGACATTGTTAGTGAAGGGTTATTATTTCTGAAGTGAGGAAGTTAAACATCTGATAAATTAAGATTTTTAAATAGATTGAGGATATTTTAAGTTTTCACATTTACACTGCAAGTATTATTTCAATTGTTTTAAAGATTACTTCTTTCTGTTAATCATTAGAGACTGTTACGTTCTCCTTCACGCTTAATTTGAACGTCGGAAACAAATGCAGTTCTCGTCGAACAACAACTATTTTGAAGGAACATGTTGTTATATCCTATTGTTCCTCAATTTTCCCCTCGTAGAGACAATTCCAGAAGACTATCGTTCATGTCAGAGAATTAGCCTCTGTTCAAGTTATCTCCCTTGAACTGTTTTTTTCCTTCAGGAAATCTTTGGGTTTTGCTAGGGTCTATGGGTTGAGAAGGATATTAGTAAATATGAACGTGTTTGGGATTCAGCTTGGAAATGTTTTCCCTAATGTTTGAGAAATATCTATTTTTGTTGCGTCTGAATAAACGACGTTGTTCTTACCATAGCATTTCGAGCTGCACCGAATGAACAGAGACACTGCGACGGTAAAATATTACTTTATATTGAAATTAACAAACTTAAAAATTCTATGCGTTGTTTTAGTTTTGCCCCGATTTCAGGAAAAAATTCCGAAAATTGGGGGAATGTCATGAACCTCAGTTAAAACGTTAAATAAACCAGCTGCATACAGGGCATTTACAACCCCCATGTCGCGTAGGTCAAGTCATAAAACATCTGGGGAAATTTTGACGCTAAAGGAAACAGAAAGTAAAGTTCTGAACGGATAACGTTTAGAATTTACTTTTTCCCCGCATCTCTACGAATACAGTTACGAATACATCTTACGAATACGAAAAAACGTTTTTTACGATAATCCACATTATTACTAATTGAAATACTGTTTATGTTTATTACTTGTAACATCTTTTATATAAATTGTATTACTTATAATGATGGTAGTGATATTTATGCTTAAAATCCTATAATTTGTGATATTAATTTCCATATTTGTGATATTTTATACTTTTAAAATCCTATTGTTCATTGTATTTTATACTTTTAAATTCTGCTATGCGATATTGGTGCTGTGATATTGTTTGTAACAAAAGGGTACATCCCGTTGAATAAATAAATAAATAATGATCATGATTATATATAATTCATCCTCTCCATTCTCAACAGCAGGAACGTATGGAGGGGCGGGAGTGCCAGCGGAGTCCGTTAAAAACTAGCGTTCGGCACCATGACGCAGCGGACTCCTTTTAACTCGCTCGGTCCGCTCCGCTCACTCGTTTTCAGTGGAAGCACTTACATGAAATTTGGTGTTGCTAGTCGAGCGGAGTCCGTACGGAATCCGTTGGAAATCCGCTCAACTCCGCGACCACTTTTGTGACTCTTTACACTCTTTTAGTCCGCTCCGCTCATTTTCTTACATTGGAAGCACTTCCATTACGTTTACCGTTGCGAGTTGAACGGAGTCCGTACGGAGCCCGCTCCGCTCGCAGTGGAAGGCGGGCATAAGCGATTTGAACTCGTAAAGATCCTCCTCGGAGAGGGAGCCGACTCTTCCGAAGGGACGATAGCGGAAGGAGAGCGTGTTTTCCTCTTCGAAGTGTTTACTCAAGAGTTTACTTACGCGCCTTTGGCTTCTCTCATTTCCCCTTCCCTAGCCGATAATAGACATTCGACCCATGGAACTTTTTATTTTTTTGCAGCGGTAACTGCACCGTTTTTTGTTCACTATTATTCTACGAATTAGTCATTCCTATATCGTGATTTTTATTGATGTGTTAAAATATCAAACATTTCAGCATGATACATGATTCTTTAATCTTTCGATTCAAATACGGTTCCTGGTAACGATTCAGAATTCAGATCCTTCAGAATTAATATTCAAGAGAAACGTTCACTGAAGTCCGGGGATTTCCATGAAAATGTTCGATGCATGATAAGCGATTTTCAAACCACGAAGCTTAAACGGAGACGAGCGTATAATTGATACCCACTATCGGCATGTACGAGACCGAACAAATCGCTGATAATGACACACTGATAAGCGCGGGAATTTAGGGACGGCATAGGTTTTCCCGCCATGAGAAAAAAGGTCAGAGGGAGTTTGTGCGCATTCGTGCTCTCGCTTTTTACGACTACGTCTTTTACGTCTGACAGACACGTCTCCTCTCGCAGCAATCGAGGTTCGCCGAACGCCTGGGATGCGTCACAGGCTTGCGGCAGCAAGGCAGAATGATTACTATGGAGGGTATTTCTATCGGAGTGATTATCACTCGGCTATATGACCACTAAACGATATCTTGGAACAATCTGGTTCACAGGCTTCTCCAATTCATCGTTCCTAGTTGTTCAAATGCCAATCGCGAACTTGGATCGGTTGCGAAGAGAAATACTGGCCTGATTTTGTAAATAGAGTAAAAGTAATTTCACAAGAAGTATTGCAATATTTCAGAATAAATAAGTGTGATGTATTAGTTATTAAATGATTTTTTTTTTCAAAATAATAATTCATCCACGATTATTACAAAGCCAATTCCAGTTATCCAACAACAATAGTAATAATGATCAACTGATTAAATAATGATATAATTAGAAAAACAAAGGGGCGAGATTTAAGCGATCAGAGTTACAAAGTTCGAAATCAGTCTCTCGCCACCATAGTTAGGAATGGTTTAACACGTAGGTAAAATCTCGATGGAACCCGGAGAGAGAACAGAGAAAGTAGGAAAGGGGAATCAATCTTGTTTTGATAATACTATATCTTATAGGCAATTTTGGAGAAAGTATACGAAGTTTTAATAGAAAAAGATTAAGATGGTTTAGAAGAAGGGTGTTTGACATTTCCCTATAAGAAGGAACTCGATATTAAAAAGGCATTTAAGACACGACTGAGAGTGAAAGGTTCTATTCGGAAGAGATGGCCCATATAGGGGAGCAATAAATAAAAAAAAGAATAGCACAGCTTGAGGAATATGTACGTACGAAGTTAGACTGAACCCCTGACGTCGGTTAAGCAGTAGAGCATCACTAGTTGAGGCATCGAGAAATAAATATAATGCCTTAGAAATTACACAAATAAAGTTAATATCAACGATTTGATTTTTAAATAAGAAAATAAGAAATGATTTGAAGAAAAAAAACTACAAATTGGTGGTGGTGATTATATTAAGATCATCCTTCACATTATAATAAGATCATCCTGATATGATTAAACATATCAAACGGAAGTCTTAATATCCCATCTGGGGTACTCGTTAATATATGTGGCATTATTGGTTCTATTACATACTACATTGATTTCTTTGAAGTGAAATTTATAGCTACATAGTATAAATGTAGTTACGTTATGCAGGGGTGCCTCCTGCCCTTGCTAATTCGTTGTGCCCTTTCGTTGTCGTATCGGGAATGACAAGAAAAAGAAAAGTGAGCAATAGACTTAGTCATCTTTTCCTTTTATGTTTTAACTTTACATTATATTCTTCAGATAAATTACTGTATATTGTAGAGTCCAATATTTATGCTTTACCATAATTCAGTATGGGAGTGTACGTGCCAAGGAATGGTATAAGAATATTGTTAATGATGTGAATTTGTCCGTGTCATATATTTTACTACCATTTTAAAGTACACGGAAAAGAAAGGTTTCCTTGGTGTTACCGATGGCATTCAAATAGCTTTTAATTATCCTCGTAGTGGAAAGGATTATATATGTTTAAAAAGGGACGGTAATTTCAAATACAACGTCCATATATTGTCATCGGTTAGGGGTATATAAGATACTGACTCTGAAGGTTTGACAAGGAAATAAAATAAGTGGGTATTGTTTATTAATATAATGAATTGATATTTTTAATTTCATGCTAAAACACTAAAATCCACCGAAGTAAGTTATTCGAGGTGAGACAGCAATATATTAATAGCTTGCAGAACCAAACTATCTTATAATAACTATCTTTAATAATTGTTTACAATAAAGTAATTACACATCTGCACAATTGATCCACAATATTCATGAAGAACACAAGTAAACAAAACAATATTGCAGTTTGCTTATGCATAAAAAAGATGAGAAAGCTGCATTGAGCCCTGCAAAACGCAAAATTTATCTTTAAGACCTAAGTTTCCCATTTTGCACTGATTGAGGTACTACTATTGGCTTCTCATTAAGTGGATGTAATGCGTCATAGACTTTCTAAGTTTCTTCCTTGTCGTTGTGAAAATACGAAAAAAGCAATTCCGTAAACGACTTGTCATCGAAAATGACTATATGGGCTACAATTTCAAACTATATTCATTCAGTCTCCGAAGGCATATTTTCATTATAATGGGAAGCATACCCTCTTCATTTCACAATAATACCAACGATTACAATGTTACTCAAGTTCATCCAATAATGGCTTTTCTCATGCACTAAACATGGAAAATATAAATGTTTACAATCCCACGTAAGAGATTCAATCATCGCGATAAATTATTGAAATACGACCCATTCACTGATTATGCGCTAAATTGCTTCCAACTGTATTTATAAATTATCCTGCATGAACCTATAAGCTGTCATAGCAGTTCTCCTTTTCTCATGTCACCTGATGATGTAGCTTGGCTACGAAACATGGTCGTGATTTCAGCTGTTTTGTGGTGTAGTAAAAGAATTTTATCATGAAGCGGTTTTGTAGCTAGCAGTCTGCCGTTCGTTTCGTATTCGTATCCGATATTGTTTTGACCGAAAATACTTCTCTCACTCGTACGTGGAAAAAGTAACAGAAATCTCCAAAATCTCAGAAATTACGTATCATTCGGAATATTACCTTTTAGTGGAATTTCGACAAATTTCATTCCTCTCTAATCGGAATGGCAACAGTATTGAAGCGCAGGTGTTCATATTTTTACCGAATAAAATTACATAGCTATGGAAAAATTGAATGGAAGTGCCTGGCTGTGGAAATATTTCCATGTTCATTGTTTAGAGAACCTCTATACCGTTCAGAACCCATTCACGCTATCTACAGCGAGACCTCCAGCTCGCTTATCGGCGAGTTTTTCAAGGCGAAGACAAACTTTCCACAGTTTTCGTCATTCGGCTAGAACCGATTATCTATTCTTCGTCGCCTTGGTTTACACACAGGGGAGCCTTTCCCTTGAGAAATAGTCATTGTGCGAAGGGTGTTGCTCTACGAGTATCGAGAGTTCCTTATACGTTAAAGTGTTACTGGACCTGTGCTTTGACTGTTTAAAAAGTCGTGTTTCCTTCATATGTGAGTGTGACATTTTGCAAAGTTTTCAAAAAATGTATTTAGTTTCGTCTTATGAGAATTTTCTGCTTCTTCATTCGGCGTTATGGAAAAAATTGCTTGTCAATTTTTTATCTTATTAAAAGATTTCAAGGTGAACTTACGTGATCGATCATTGGATAATTTCTTAAAAGTAAACTTGGAGTGAAATGGTTCTTGTGGAATACAGAAGCTCAAGGAAGGAATCAAGAATCCTTAAGGATAATCTCGAATTGTAACTGATGGGAACAGCGTTGGTGATGGCATCCTACCTCG
This sequence comes from Sympetrum striolatum, assembly GCA_947579665.1. NCBI lineage: Eukaryota > Metazoa > Arthropoda > Insecta > Odonata > Libellulidae > Sympetrum > Sympetrum striolatum. The sequence goes on along the minus strand of OX388352.1, from coordinate 38,245,157 downwards.
AATATTTGCTTATCTCAACAGTAAATGGAGCTCAGCTGTTATCTTCAAGAATGGACGGAAATAGGTAAGGGTTAATTTGCATCATATATAAGACCTCTTGATGAAAATATGACACTCTCATTTCTAGACATTTTCTAAAAGCAACCTGTGAGTTTCATACTACAATTGCCAAGGTAATGTGTAGGCGATGACATCTCCAATATTTCATTTCGAAAAGGAAGGATTACAGCGAAGCATATCGAAGGCAAAAAAGATTAATTTATGCTTTCTCATACTACTTTAACTTGGAGCACAGTGGCGTATGCTAGGATGAAGTATACTATAGTTTTAACAGGCACCAGTTATACTCCTTTTTAAATTAAACTTTTTGAGCCACGTATGGGAATTGATTATAGACAAACAGATCATATTTAAAATTTTGGTTTGATTTATTCGTAGATTACTATACCATCTGTAACTGCTAAAAAAAATTAAAGTCTTAATCAACTGAAGACATGATATCTTTTTAGTTTTCAGTGTAATTTGCAGCCTGATGGCTTTGGAGTTTACGGCGCTGGAATAAATTCTTGATGTAACTGCAAGGTTCGAATTAGGGTCATATCGTCGGGCGATTAGGACTACATGAGAGGCTGAATGGGGCAAAAATATGATGCAAAGATTAGTAGATTCGGCAGACGCTTGAGTCCGCTCTTCTTGCCCCTACTCCCGACACTTTGAGCGTGAGTTGATAAAAACCGGAGGATGGTTTCGGCTGACAGGGGAGACTCACTTTTTTCCGGGTATATTGAAACAAAGCGCTTGCGAATGCTATTTTGCGCGACTATTATCATTTTTAGGAAGACAACTAATGTAATTAGTACCGAAGAATACCGAAGGTTTCCTGAAAGCTATGTTACGAACCACCATTCATCATATTACTTTCAGTGAGGAACTCCGTCATCGAAATTAATTTGGTTTATATGAGATTATTTGATCGAATATCGGGTGCAAGAATAGAAATATTCCCCTTTAGTGTATCTGAGAGTAAGAGGAAGAATAAAACAAAATATAATGAAAATATAATAAGAGAATTACTCCAAAATAGCGAGTTATTTCCTAGCGATTTGGCTAGCGCGGGTATGTAAATTCAGGGTTACCAAAGTTTTGTAATATTTAAAGATAATCACAATGAAACTTAGGTCCATTTGTCCAAAGGCCCATGGAATATTTCGTTACTTCACTTCCTGCATCACCACTCAAAGTTTTATCAAAACCTCCGGACAAACGTTAGTTTCCCTTTGTGATTTTATTTCGCAAGCCATTTTCTTTCACTCTCGACTTCACTCGTAAGGTGTCCGATATGCGGAGGTCAACCTCGGAACTTGGCAATAACAGCTCCTTTCTTTGACTTAAATTATTATTTTACGCATTAGTGGTTTTTACCTTCCATGTTTTCTGAATTTTGGACTTAGATACGGTTCCCGATTCTCTCTGATTAAAATTCATTATTTTAGTTGATAGCTGTTATTTTTGTGTTGAGTACGAAAGTTTTTATTTAAAGTACTGAAGAATTTCTATAGCTCGGGATATATTAAGAAACTATCGCTGATTCGATATACCTACGATAGGCTTTCCAATATACTCTTGAGGGAGAGAGTGTTCTGATTGATCACGAACTTAGAAAGTATAGGTCTGGAAACTGCTGAAATTTTTTGGCTCCCTTAATGTCCGCATCCGCGAGATGGCAACCGCGAGATGGCAGCACTGAGGTTCGCCCTTTGAAACACTAATCTTATATGGAGTAAACGGTGAAAAAGCACGAATATGATACATTTGTAATAAAGAGTAACATTTACCAAAGATGTAAATAATAGTAATTGTTTTATCCATCAATAGGTAGAAAGATCGTATGCTTTCCCTGTGTATGCTGCTCAGGAACTTTTCTTGGGTTCTCAACCGGGTCAATGTATTGGATAGCTCCGACGTTTCGACAGCAACCACTGCAGCCATTTTTAAGGATAAATTGAACTCCTCCTTGAAAATGGCAGCAGTGGTTGCTGTCGAAACGTCGTAGCTATCCGACACATTGACCCGGTTGAGAACCCAAGAAAAGTTCCTGAGCATCAATAGGTACTTTTAAATTGAATACAAAACATTTGTATAAGACGGAATAATTAGCAAATCCGAAGAATAGGTGCTTGCCTTATGTGCAAAACACAGGTAACTTTGTCGCCGTAAAAACATTCTCCGTAAATCGATGAAAGGCGACGAACCGTACCGTAGAATGGGGTGACTTTGGCCGTTTTTCAGATTTTTTTAAAATATTTCTGTATTCAATTACATTCTCTATGCTCAGAAAATTTAAATTACATGAAGGTAATTCTTATTCATGCAAATAGTATCTAAAACATTTTCTTAAACAACGGAATTTATTTAAAACATAAAGAATAGCTGCCTTAGGCACCCCAACCGATGGGGTGACATCGGCCACTAAATATGTTTCCTAAATATCGCCTATAAAATTAACTGTATGACTAATATTAAGACCATTAATATATTTTAAAATCTTTAAATTATTATTATATTTATTCTTTGTTTAATAGGTACTGAGATAAGAAGTTATTGACTCATTATAACGTTTTTCCACTTTATTTATAAATTTTCAAAAGAAAAATAATTTTTTTACATTTTTTAATTTTTTTCTCCAAAAGAAAAAGGATGAAAAATTATTGTAGAAAATTTCTACTCACTGTCACTCGAACCCTTTTAAATTTTTTTCAAGCCTTAGAGTCAGTGTTTTGTTTCTACTAATGAATCTCCGAACCCAAACAATTTTTTTAACTTTTTCAAAGCACTGAACATTTACTTTTTACTGTTCAAATACGTTTGTACTAAAATTTGGATATCACGAATACTCATAAAAAGTTTAACAGCACTTACACTAATTTAATCTCTCTTTCACGAAGAAGCACTGTTTGGCCTCTAATTATCATCAAATGTTTCCCATCTTGCTGAGTGTTACTGAGAGAAGTTACCAGACTGAGGTTTCGTAGACTTCTCTCGAGAATGCACGATTTTCAATTTCGTTTCCAAAGACAATTGTACTGTCAATGTTGCAAGGAGCAAGACGGATTGGCTGACGACATGTCAAGACAATCTTAATTCTAAAGGGCGGGAAAAAATAGCTGCTTTGTGAAATTTTAGATAATGTACTACAAATTTGCAATTTGCGGAGCAGTGCACGCGTGGCCGAAGTCACCCCTTTCTACGGTAACGTTGCTGTAAGTTGGAAAGTGCGACCACGTAGTGTGAGTTGGAGATCTCCATTGTCGTTACTGCGCTTGAAGACTTTTGATATATTTTAAGATATTCTTAAGGTATCCTTAATCTTAAAAATGCCTTGCCATCATTGTATTGCACCAGATAAAGAAACACAGCAAGTATGCTATTTGCCAGGCAGCATCCGGGTCACTCTCTTGCCATCCAGTAGCAAAGTTAACAAATCTGAAAAGTATGGGGGCTTTGGTTCATCCTAATTTAAATCTTCATACTTTCATCCTCAAACTGGAGGAACAATTTGTAAAGCACTGTGAGTCAAATGATGTGCTTGAGTGCATAATTACAGAGTTACTTGAAGGTGATGAATAGACAACTTTCCCATGGACGGAAGTGAAATCATAGCATATATAATAAAATATTATGTAACTATGAGGATTAGAAAGCATGCAAAGTATATAAATTTAAAGAAAGTGCATCGAAAAGGAAAATTACGAAACTGTCTAAAACTTAATGTTTGGTCATTAAATTTTTTATACCACTCTATCCTTTATGTTTGTATATTGTATAACCTAACTTCACATTTCAGCCTCCCCAAGATAAAATGAAGTCCACGCCAGTCATTAAAATTTAATACTTTTGGATTTATGTTTGTTTCAACAATATTTGACCGTTTACTCATTTCCTGGAGATTATTTCTGGGAACTTCGATTTTTTTCAGGAAATGTATATACGAGGGTGGTCTGAAAAGTTTCCGACCCCAGATTTTTTAGACATCTTAAGAAAATTTTCAGAAATTTTCAGAAAACATGTCAAGAAATGTTGAAATGTCGGAAACTTTTCTGACCACCCATGTACATACATCCTGTGATTCTAGTTTTCAAGGCCTAGTTGAAAGTAGATGTAACGTTGGTAATTTATTAAGGATCAATTATTTTATGTGTATCCAAGCAGAATGCATTGAACTTCGCTGAACTACGAATAATGCTTTCACAGCGACGAAGTTACTTGTGGTGTGCCCTGAAGGCAACCTGCACTCATTCTTCGGATTTACTAATTTGCCCATTTTATTCAATTGTTTTAAGTACTTATAAATGGATTAATCACTAACTCTGAATTCCATATTTGGTATATACATCTCCCGCAAAGAAAAAGAGGGAAAAAGTATCGTAATCGTGCTGTACTTTCCGTTTACTCCATAAGAGATTATGATTTCAAAGGGCCAGCTTCAGTGCTGCCATCTCGCGGCTGCGGACATTAAGGGCGTCAGCCGATTGTACAGTCAGCATAGGGGAGCTTCAGGGGCGTGAGCTTAATTAATTCGTTATTAATTTATCTATTATATATAGACGCTTCTCCGGATATACTTATATATATATACACTGGGGATCAAAAGTCTAAGCATGTTCCACAAGTGCCACCGACTTGAAATTTTTACGACGTATTGGCCATAACGTGTAACCTCCAGGAAAAAGCCGACATTGAACCTCGGTGCCATGGGTTCGATTCCAGAAGGCCCCAAAGTCGCGATTTTCCCCTTAAGATTACATGGCGGGGATTTTCGAAAATTTTTTGAGGCACTTCCCGGAAAAGCAGAGAGTTGAAACTCGAGGGACCGCTAAATGCCGTGCATAGCCAACGAAAATCGGAAAGACATCTTCGAATATTGTCCTTGGTTCGATGCTAGGCCGGGGCAAAAATCGGCCGTTTAAAATGCATTGCGGCGATTTTTAAGATTTTTTTTGGATCCTTTCCCGATAACATGGATACTTGAAACTCGGCACGTCCATAGATATCATGAATTTATTTCGTAATCGAATTTTACATATTAGCTTATGGTCCTTGGTTCGATCCCAGAGGACCATTTGCACTTCCCAATGCTTTTCTTACGGAGATAACGGAAACAAATTTTAGGTACTCCCCGGCACGATATCGACTTCAAACTTTGCATGTAGAAAGATCAAGTCCATACGAATCAAACAGTGCATTCACAGCTATCAAAGAGTCCTGGGTTCGACACCAGGTGTCTCTGCAATCAGAAGTTGATCCGATTTTAGGAATTATTTTGAAACCTTTACCAATAATATAGAAACTTCAAATTCGGCATATAGATAGCGATCATAAATAACTTTCAGAAACATTTTTTAGATTTCCAAGATCGTCCTTGGTTAGAATCCAGAGAGCCATTTAAATTCCTGAAAATTAGAACGTCTTTTGAGGCAGTTGTAGCCCATATTTCTGCTTGATTTTTCACACATAGTTAGAGATGGTGATGTTCTATTGTGTTGCATAGTAAGTTCACAGTAAAGACCCGGGTTCGATGCCAGACGATAAAATTTCAGCGAATTTTAAGAAAAATTTCAATCCATTTTTTTTTTGATGGCCGTCCCGATATGATGCCAACATGAAAATAGTGTTGTCGATCTGCTTGCAGTATGCAAGCAACATTTTACTCGTATTATCTATTATATATAGACGCTTCTCCGGATATACTTATATATATACGAGTAAAATGTAGCTTGCATACTGCAAGCAGATCGGCAATACTAATTTCATATCGGCATCATTTTGGGAGGGTCCTCAAAAGAAAATAAAAGGATTGTAAATATTCTTAAAATTCGCTGCAATTTCATCGTCTGGTAACAAACCCGGGTCATTCTGGTAAAATTACTATGCAGCACTATAGAAGATCACCAATTCTGACTGTGTGTGAAAATTCAAGCAGAAATGTTGGCTACAACTGCCTCAAAAGACGTTCTACTTTTCACGAATTTAAATGGCTCTCTGGATTCGAACCAAGGACGATCTTGGAAATCTAAAATATGTTTCAGAAACCTATTTATGATATCTAAGTATATGCTGAATTTCAAGTTTCTATATTATTGGGAAAGATTTCAAAATAATTCCTAGAAATCGGATCAACTTCTGATTGCAGAGACACCTGGTGTCGAACCCAGGACATATTGTAAACTGTGAATGAACAGTTTGATTTGTAAGTACCTGCTCTTGTATCATGGAAAGTTTGAAGTCGATAGCATGCCAGGAAAGACCTAAATTTTGTTTCCGTCATCTCCGTAAGAAATGCATTGAGAAGTGCAAATGGCCCTCTGGGATCGAACCAAGAACCATCAGCGAACATGTAAAATTTTATTATGAAATATATTCATTATATCTATCCACGTGCCGAGTTTCAAGTATCCACGTTATCGGGAAAGGATCCAAAAAAAATCTTCAAAATCGCCGCAATGCATTTTAAACGGCCGATATTTGCCCCGACCTAGGATCGAACCATGGACCATATTCGTCGATGTCTTTCTGATTTACGTTGGAGTTGCACGGCTTCTAGCGATCCCTTGAATTTCAATTCTCTACGTTTCCGGGAAGTGCACCAAAAAAATTTTCGAAAATCCCCGCCATGTATCCTTATGGAGAAAATCGCGACTTTGAGGCCTTCTGGAATCGAACCCATGACACTGAGGTTCAAAATCGCATTTTGTCTGGTGGTTGTACGTTATGGCCAATTCGCCGTAAAAATTTCAAGTCAATCACGCTTGTGGTTTAGGCTGTGAATTAGTATCCTATCTATCTATCTATCTATATAGGTATATACATGAATGAATCCGGAGAAGCATCTATCTATTATATATAGACGTTTCTCCGGATATACCTATATATATACGAGTAAAATGTAGCTTGCATACTGCAAGCAGATCGACAACACTAATTTCATATCGGCATCATGTCGGGACGGTCCTCAACAAAAAAAAGGAGTGAAAATATTCTGAAAATTCGCTGCATTTTAATCATCTGGCATCGAACCCCGGTCTATCTGGTAAATTTACTATGCAGCACAACAGAAGATCACAATTTTAACTATGTGCGAAAATTTAAGAAGAAATATTGGCTGCAACTGCCTCAAACGACAACTTACTTTTCCCTTATATTCCTTATGAGAGAAATTTGAATGTGCTCTGGCATCAAACCCAGGAACAGCATTGTTGTATCTAATTTTTTTTCTTAAGCCGAGTCTTAATATACATCTTCTAGCAAAGCAAGAAATTCCTATTATTTCGATAAGTGCAACAAAATAAATAATGAAAACTAACTCAATATATTATAAATGGGGGATATATATACCGTCTGGCTTCGAACCCGGGTCTTTCTGGTAATAATTTCTATGCAGCATTAAAGACGATCACCACCTTTAACCATGTGTGAAAATTTATGCAATAATATCGGGTACAACTGTTTCAAAGGACGTCCTACCTTTCCCTTATATTCCTTATGAGAGAAATTTTAATGTGCTCTGGCATCGAACCCAGGAACAGTATGGTCTTATCTAAATTTTTATCTAAAACCGTTTCTTACCATACATCTTCTAGCCAAGCACAAACTTCCTATGTTTTCGATAAATACATCAAAAAAAAAGTGAAAAACCACCTCAATGTATTTTAAACGGCCGATTTTTGCATCGTCATAGCATCGAACTCAGGACCTTTTCCGAGATGATCATTTACGTTATCGATAGATCCTGACTATATCCATCGGCTCCTTGAGTTTAAATTCCCTACCTATCCGGGAAGTATTTTTTAAAAATTCCCGAAAATCAACGCAATGCATTTAAATGGGAAAAATCGGGACTTTGGGGCCCTCTGGAATCGAACCCATGACACTGAGTTTCAAAATCACAATTTTTCTGGTGGTTACACGTTATGGCCAATATGTCGTAAAAATTTCAAGTCGATGACGCTTGTGGTTTAGGCTGTGAATTAGTATCCTATCTATATACCTATCTATATATATATATGAATGAATCCGGAGAAGCATCTATATATAATAGATACGATTAAAATGTAGCTTGCATACTGCAAGCAGATCGGCAATACTAATTTCATATCGGCATCACATCGGGACGGTCCTCTTAAGAAAAAAAAAGGATTTAATTTTTCCTTAAAATTCGCTGAAATTTCATCGTCTGGAATCGAACCCGGGTCTTACTGAAAAACTACTATGAAACACAATAGAAGATCACCATCTCTAACTATGTATGAAAATTCAAGCAGAAATATTGGCTACAACTGCCTCAAAAGACGCTCTAATGTTCACGAATGTAAATGGCTCTCGGGACTCGAACCAAGGACGATCTTGAAAATTTAAAAAATGTTTCTGAAATTTATTAATGATCTCAATCCATATCCCAAATTTCAAGTTTCTATATTATTGGGAAAGGTTTCAAAATAATTCCTAAAAATCGGATCAACTTCTGATTGCAGAGACACCTGGTGTTGAACCCAGGACACATTGATAGCTATGAAAGCATAGTTTGATTTGTTAAGACTGGTTCTTCTATCATGCTAAGTTTTAAGTCGATAGCATGCCGGGAAGTACCTTAAACTTGTTTCCGTTATCTCCGTAAGAAATGCATTGAGGAATGTATATGGCCCTCTGGGATCGAACCAACGAACATCAGGGAAAACATAAAAATCGATTATGAAATATATTTATGATATCTATCCCCATACCGAATTTCAAGTTTCCATGCCATCGGGAAAGGGTCCAAAAAAAAACTTAAAAATCGCCACAATACATTTTAAACGGCAGATTTTTGCATCGACCTAGCAACGAACCTAGGTTATTTTCCGTAAAACTCATTTATGTTTTCGATAGGTCATGACCATATATAAATGCTCCTTGAGTTTTGATTTTCTACCTATCCGGGAAGTATTTTTTTTAAATTCCCGAAAATCAAAGCAATGCATTTAAACGGGAAAAATCGGGACTTTGGAGCCCCCTGGCATCGAACCCATGACACTGAGGATCAAAATCGCAATTTTTCTGGTGGTTACACGTTATGGCCAATACGCCGTAAAAATTTCAGC